>JAPFRF010000005.1:91529783-92931450 GCA_029282475.1 Phrynocephalus forsythii | reverse complement strand
CCCAGATTGCTGGGGGATGGGGAGCAATATGTAGCCTGCATAATTAAATTGTAAACTGCCCAGAGAGTGCTTTCAGTTCTATGGGCAGGTATATAAGCAGAACACTTTTTACTTTGAACTAATACTGGAAACATACCAGTAGTCTGTACTAGACATGGGCACGACTAGGCGAAATTGTCGTTTCCATTTTCAGTTCTCGTTATCGTTACGTAACAGGCAATGGTAACAAGAATTACTCCACTCCAGCTCGAACCCAAACCGAAAAAGAAAAATTGGGTCTGATTTTTTGTTGTCGTTCATTGCATTGAGGCGATCGCGCGATGCCAAGCAGCACAGAAAAAAAGTTTAAAAAATAAAAAACCCCGATTCCCGGCCATAAAAGCAGGCGAAAATATGCCTGCCTCAGTGAGAGCACCTACTGAGGGGTGGTTTCTGGGGGGTGTCCCCGGCCTCCCTC
Source organism: Phrynocephalus forsythii (assembly GCA_029282475.1). Classification (NCBI taxonomy): domain Eukaryota; kingdom Metazoa; phylum Chordata; class Lepidosauria; order Squamata; family Agamidae; genus Phrynocephalus; species Phrynocephalus forsythii. The sequence continues at coordinate 92,930,993 of JAPFRF010000005.1, read as the reverse complement.
CCTCTCCTGTCCTGGGCTGCTTGCAGCAGGCTGGGGGGTGGGGTCATCCTCGTTGTCTCCATTTGCCATGCGGTGGGGGGGGATCCAAAATGGCGACCGCAATTTTTCTTTTGAAATCGTGGTCCAAAAACCCACCAAAGCACCACAGAAACATGTGAAAATTAGGTATTTTAAATCGGTGGTCCCCAACCCCCGGGCCGCGGACCGGTGCTGGTCCGTAGACCGGTCAGCACCGGGCCGCCTGGGGAGGCCGGGGAGGCTCCTCCCCTTTTCCTCCGCCGCCCCCCTCCTCCTCCTCTTCTCTCCCGCGGGCGGCCGGTGGAGGAGGAAGGCTGGAGGAGCGGAGGAGCCGCCGCCGCCGCAGGCCCGGCGGTGCGCATCCTCCTCCTCCTCGCCCTCCACCACCACCACCACCACCAGCAGCAGCCACGGCGGCGGCGGCGCGTCCTCCTCCTCCTCCGCCGCCCTCCTCCTCCTCGCCTCCACCACCACCACCGCCGCCCCGGGCGTGCCCTGACCCCTCCCTGCAGCCGCTTCCAGGGCCAGGCTGGGGGGCCATCCCCCGGTCGTCCTGTCCTTCTCCATTTGCAATCCCCCAATCGCCCCTGTCCATGCCAGGCGACCCCGGGGGGGGGCTGTCCAGGAGCCGCCGCCCCGCGACTCCTGTAATCCCCCGCCACCGCCGCGACGCCACCCCAATTGCCCCCATCCCTTTTCGCCCCACCCCGCAAGAAAGAAAGAAAGAAAGAAAGAAAGAAAGAAAGAAAGAAAGAAAGAAAGGGGAAGGAGGAAGGGAGGAAGAAAGAAAGAAAGAAAGAAAAAGGGGGAGAAGGAGGAAGGGAGAGAGAGAGAAAGAAAAAGAAAGAAAGGAAGAAAGAAAGAAAGAAAGAAAGAAAGAAAGAAAAAGAAAAAGAAAGAAAGGGGAAGGAGGAAGGGAGGAAGAAAGAAAGAAAGAAAGGGGGAGAAAGAGGAAGGGAGAGAGAGAGAAAGAAAAAGAAAGAAAGGAAGGAGGGAGGGAGAAAGAAAGAAAGAAAGAAAGAAAGAAAGAAAGAAAAAAAGAAAGAAAGAAAGAAAGCCGCCCACGGGTCCTGCAATTTTTTCTTTTGCGGGGCAGCCCCCACAAGGAGGAGGAAAACCCCTTGGCCCCCCACCCGCCGCCTCCCACCACAGAAACATGCCCCGTCAGCGGCGAAGCAAAGCCGGGCCTCCCGGAAAGGAAGAGTCCCAACTGGCTGGTTTGGTCTCTCTCTCTCTCTCTCCCGCCTGACCCCCATTCATATTCCTTTATCTCCCCCTTCCACCCCTAACCCCCACCCCGGGCCACGGAAAAATTATCAAAAATTTACCGGTCCGCAGGGATAAAAAGGTTGGGGAGCACTGTTTTAAATGCCTGAATTTTTATAGTAGCAGCAGTGGTTTTTTTTAAATAGCAATAAAACCTCGTATTGATTTTATTTTATTTTATTTTATTTTATTTTTATTTTTTTACATCTGCACACGCGCAATGATGGGCTGTCCATGGGATGGGGCCATGCAAATTTTTGGAGCCATTCCACCAATCGCATGGCCAGGTTTTGCTGAGACTTCTGGATGTGCCAGAGAGGGCATAAAAAGCCCACCAACCCTAACCCTAACCCTAACCCTAACCCTAACCCTAACCCTAACCCCAACCCATACGCCAGTACACTGTCCTTCTTAGTGGGTCAGAGGCACCCAGAGGTGCAGCCCACTAACCCACCCTAACCTTAACAGTAACCCTAAGCCTAGCCCTTACCTTAACCCCAACCCTAACCCAGATCCATACGCAAGTACACTTCCCTTCTTAGTGGGTCAGAGTGATGCACCCAGAGAGGTGCCTTCAACTCAGAGACCCACTCCCTCCCTCCCTAAGCGTAACCTGTACGTCAGTACGCCAGTATGCTTTCCTTCTTAGTGAGTCAGAGAAGCGCCGACGAGGTTCCTCTGACACACTAACCCCCAAATATTCTTAGTGAGACAGAGAAGTGCCGACGAGGTTTCCTGTCACACTAACAACAACCCCAACATAATTATAACGGCGGCTACACGTTACGCTCCCTAAACCACTGTACAAATGACAGACGACAAACGGAAATGACAAATTTTTGAAAAATTTTGCGACAAACGGAAACGAGCCGAAATGGGCCCATCCCGACAAATGACAACTCGAAATGTAATTTTTTCTGGTCGTGCCCATCTCTAGTCTGTACAGCTCCTTTAAAATGGAAGTACTGTATGTCAGTTTCTATATTATTATCTGGACAGTACTCTGGTCTCTGCCTAGATGCCCTGAGCACATCCGATCTCACCTGATCTCAGAAGCTAAGCAGGGTCGGGCCTGGCTAGTAATTGGATGAGCAACCACCAGGGAATACCAGGTGCTGGAGGCACCTGGAGTAGGAACTGCAAGCCACTCAAATTTTCCTGCCAAGAAAACTCCATGGACATGGGGTTACGAAGAGTCGGTCATGACTGTACTGGCACAACAACTCTGAAGACTCCATGTTGACCTCAAGGGCATGTAGAATGCATGGCAGTAGTCTAATTGCCATGCATAAGAATTACTGTGACCATATCATATGTAACCATGGACAAAATCCCAGGCAACTATTGTACTGGCAGAACTTCTGTTACTGGAATTCAGAGAAGGGAATTTCTATTCCTCTTCACTGTTGCCCTCTGAGTTCCTTTAAAACCTTGATTTTGTTGGGGAGGTTTGAGAAATCTCCCTGGTCAATTTTGGATTTAGGAACATATGACTGCAAAGTAAACCTGCATGACAAAAAGAAATAGTGCCCATGTCTCCTGAACCAACTAAACTATTGGAAGGCACAGAGCTGCACTAGTTTATGGACTGTGTGAACTCTTGACAGGAAAATTAGCTGCTCAGCAAAATACATCTCTCCTCCTTTCCCTTGTGCTCAGTAGCTACCTGCAATGTTGAATGCAAGTGTATTCTTGAAGGCTTTCATGGTCGGAATTTGATAGCTGTTGTGTGAGTTTTTCAGGCTGTTTGGCCATGTGTTCTGGAACACAGCCAAACAGCCCGAAAAATGCACAACAAGCTATTGAATGAAACTGCTTAGGAAAACTTGAAAGGGGTGGGGAAGCTGGGTAAGTAGTATGGGGTTCACATCAAATGTTCTCTTTATCTATTTTGGCTCAATGCCCTCCCTTCTCTAAGAGCAGAGAGAAGTTTAGCGAAAGTTACTGGGTCTCTATTTCTCAAAGCCTTTAGAACTGAAAATCATAAACATTTATAAAGGGAACAAAGAACTGAATACCAACACCACTCAGCATGTTTCACATAAGTTATTCATAGCTCTACTTACACCCAGGCTACATGACAGCGTTCAGCTCTGCTTGGGATGGTCTTTGAAAGTGAACTCAGAAAACTTTAGCTGGTGAAAGCTGGCTTCATTTAGTCACTTGGTGCATGTGGGTGGTTAAAGCAGATTCCACCTTCCTCTATTAGTTTCACAAAGTACAAATGCACTTTGGGGTTTCACATCAAAGGCTAGGTTTGGCCTATAAAGCCCTAGTTTGGGTACGCCTATTTTAAAAAAATAGCTACCTGATCTGTTTGAATTGTCTCATCCCCTGATATATGGATTGCAAATCCTGACATATTTTAAGTGCTGTCTTGAGATGGGCCCAAAACTGTGATTCAGCAGTTCATGCTACCTTGTTTTCAGAGACAGAACCTGGAGGAGGTGGGGCAGGGAAGCCAAGGCACTTTCCCCAGAGCAACAACAACAACAACAACAACAACAACAACAATTTTATTGGCATAAAATATGGATTGTATCCTGTTTTATTTTATGCTGCATCCATTTAATTTTAAAGTGTTACTTGCATTTGAATTTTTGTAATACCAGAAGATCTAATAACATTTTCATTGTTTTGTGGTTTATATCACTGCCCACATAGTTAAAAGGGCTTTGGAAAGACTTAACAGAAATAACTTTGTTTAGAAATCAGTACTGTACCTGTAACTCTCTTTTACTGTTGAGCAAGTAAGTTTAGTATTCCGGATCTCTCCCTTTTTCTAAGGGAGCTTATTCCCCCTCCCTACCAGCTCACTTGTAGATGGGTTTTTGATGGAGCTATTTCAAATCAGCTGTGCTTTACAGCTCCTTCACTGCTTGGATAACTCCTTCAGTAGCTGATAATTTGTATCCTCAGCTTTGCATGGCTTTCCTTTCTGAAGCTGATCTTTAAAGGAAAGCAGGAAGAAATGGAAAATACCCTTTGATTATTGCAGCTGATTACAGGATTTTCCACTTAAATTAATTCATGGCTTACCTTAATCTTCCATTTATTAATTTAATCAAAAGTTCTGGGACCGAATCATGAGTTTAGCTGAAATCAAAAGATCCACTAATCTTTTCCCTTTTAGGTACATATTGCATTGTGAGAATAAATCATTTGATTCTCCACCCCCACCCTTATTCCACCAACCTTTCTTACTTCTTTAGAGAAGATTTTCATATGTTACAGAGAGAGAGAGAGAGAGAGAGAGAGAGAGAGAGAGAGAGAGAGAGAGAGAGAGAGAGAGAGAATTCAAAGTTAAAGGTCAGTCTTTCTTATCAATTTTTTGTATGTCAGGGATAAGAATTCACTTACTGAGAAATGCCCTGGCCTTAATTTATATATTATGACACAGACAAACTTGAAAAATATAATATATGGAGAGTCAGTAAGGTCTTCTATATATCCTGTGGATATATGCTGGTCGGTTGATTACAAAGCTTAGGGCAAGTCAGAATCAATGACAGAGGCAGGAAAAGCTTTGTTTAAAAAGTTATTTCTGTTATCTTGATGTTCTGAGCATGACTTGGAGAAGCTGGCCTGGTATTGAACATGAGTCCCCTGACAACACTTTCTGCATTCTCTCCTGCAGGAAGGACTGAGGGCACTGTAAGACCCAAGTCCCATTTCAGAGAGATGAGTCAGGAGGATGCTGTGGTCGATAGTGTCAAAAGTAGCTGAAAGTTCCAATAAAATTAAAATGGGCACAGATCCCCTATCCATTTTCCTGTGCAGGTCATATGCCAAGGCAACCAGTGCTGTCTCAGTCCCATAACCAGACTGAGCTGGCTCCAGATAGTTTATATCATCCTGAAACCTCTGGAGCTGTGAGGCTAAAACCTGCTCCGATACTTTACCCAAGAATGGGATGTTAGATACCGGTCGGTAGTTGTTCAGTATAAAGAGGGATTTTTAAAACAGTGGTTTTACTATTGCTTCCTTGAGGCATGCTTGAATCCTGCCCTGTTGCAAGGAGGCATTCACTACTCTTCCTAACCAGTCTGCCAGGCCCTCTTTGGCAGCTTTTATGATCCAAGACGGGCAAGGGTCCAACAGACATGTGGTGGCCTTCATCTCTCCAAGGGTCCTTAACACATCCTCAGACTGTAGGAACTGAAACTCATCTATTAATACAGGGCAACTAATGGGGACAGTTTTATTTATAGGCTCCATATCAACAGCAGGATCCAGCTCAGCCCAGATCTGTACAGTTTTGGCTGTAAAGTGTTGTGCAAATTCTTTACAGTGAGTTACCACCTGATTGGTGTTATTCACCCGTGGGTCAGCATGTATCAGGGAACTGGGGAATGTGACATCTAGTAAGAGAGATGGAGTTGCAATAGACTATTGCCACTCCTCCATCCCAACCCTGTGGTCTTGCCTGTTGTTCTACAGAGAAACCCGGAGGACAGAGCTGAGCGAGTTTGACACCCCCAGGAGTGCATTTGCAAAATTAAAACTAGTATGCCAGTTACGTCTGTTTCTTGAGAAATCTGCTTTGGCCCCTGTGACTCATGCCCTAGTGAACTCCCGTCTGGACTACTGTAATGCACTGTATGTGGGGCTACCTATGCAAAGTCTCAGGAAACTTCAATGGATCCAGAACACAGCGGCCAGATTGCTGACTGGGGTGGGTTACAGTTATCACATTACACACATACTAAACTAGCTCCAATGGCTGCCAGTCACCTACTGGGCTCAATTCAAGGTGCTGACCTTAACCTACAAAGCACAAAATGGCCTGGATCCAAGCTACCTCAAAGATTAAATCTCACAGTATAAGCTGGCTCAGGTGCTAGGGTCATCAGGAGAGGCCTTTCTCTTCATCCCACCACTCTCACAGGTACATCTCAGAAGAATGCATGAAAGGGCCTTCCTTGTTGCTGCTCCCAGACTTTGGAACTCCCTCCCGCTGGAGGCCAGGACTGCCCCATCACTGCTGTCTTTCCGGAAGCAAGCATACCTTCCTCTTCAGGTAAGCTTTCCCTGAATGAGGGACTTCCTACTATATAACATTATATGGATTATCACACATGATTGCATTGACTGGTTTTCATAAGAACACCAGTGCTTTCCATGTTACTTTCCCTCCCTCATAATGGAATTTTCTTTTCGTTTTGTGTACTCTTTGTAGTTTTCTCAATTGTTCTGGGCTGTATATTGTTCCTCATTATTATAAGCCACCTTTGGTCCTTCCTTTTAAGGGAGGCATTTGGTGACCTTTAATATTTTTTTTGTGTGTCGCCATCTTGCCGATGATCTATCAACTACTTCATCAATTTGCTTTTATATTTTATATTTCTTATTTTTATTTTTTAAATTTCTTTTTCTTCATGCTGTTTATTGTATTGTTTCTTCATTGGGTTTGTCTTGCCCTTGTTGTTAACCACCCGGAGTTCTTTCGGGAAGACGGGAGGTATAAAAATAAATAAATAAACAAATAAAATAAATAAAATAAATAAGGAGAAAAGTGGGGTAAAAATATTCAAATAAAATAAAATAAAAATAAAAATAAATCCAACCATGTTGCTAGCTCCAGCTAAGACTCAATACACAACTACTTGAGGCTTATTTTCGTATTTCTTCACATAGTAATTTCTTCACATTGAACTATTCAGAAAGATAATTGATACAATGACCTAACAATTCTGAAGTGATAAAAACAGTTATTCAGAAAACACCAAACCTTGCTTTTTCAAATGAAACTGCAAATCCTTCACATGTCCTTCCTACTTGGGCCCAAACTGCTTCAGTCACCACCCATCAATTTTAATCACTTCATATCTTACCAAAATAGTGCATTGGATGAACTTCACTGTTCAGAAATATTATAATCCATTATCATTGTGTTTAGCTTCTTTATTTAGAATAATATGATTATTATGCCTTTGCAATCTTTAGATGGTCTATATGGGAATTTTATAACTTGGAAAGGGACCAAAGGAAATATGGAAGCATGCTTTTTATCACCTATTATTCAATAGCTTTTGAATGAAATTGATCTTGATTTGAATGTAAGATTTGAAGCTTCATAAAACAATAAAACTATACAGTATACAATATCAGAAAGGAACCATTTTTAAAAATGGTTCAATATTATTGAACATTATTGACTACATTTCTTGTTGTTCAGAATGTAACTCTGACATTTGGTTTTTTGTGAATGACAGATTTATGTGTGTTTTTCTACTGTAATTTTTTGTGTAAACACTTTTGGAAAACACCATCCATGCACACACACACACACACACACACACAGAGGGGGAGAGAGAGCGAGAGCAAAATTAAGGAATAAAATAGAAATGTCATCTACTGATGGGTGCATTTTGTATTCTATATAAATTGTTACTTTCCCAGTTGCAATCTACATTTTGTAGATGCCAGTAGCTGGCTGGATATTTCAATGAATTGGACTCCTGGCTGCTGAGCCAGATGTTGGGAGCTGGACTCCCCAGGGTATCTTCCTGGAGAAGAGCCATCCTGTGTGTCTATGGAAAAACAGTGAAGTCTCAGAGTGCCTTCTGAGTAGGACCAGAAATACTAGAAGGGGGTGACTATAAATTGATTGATTGATTGATTGATGATTGGTTGATTGATATACCATCTGACCAAAGGTCACTGTGGACAGTTTACAAAGTGGGAACATAAATGACACAACAGTTATACATGTACAAAAGACATTAATTATATAAAACCAACAATAACCATAAACAATCAGAAATAATCTATAACCATAATTCAATCAAAAATAACAAAATAGTGACCAAAAATCTAAAATAATATAAAAAGACAACAAAGGCAGAATAGATTCTCATGGCCAGGATCAGTGAAATAATTGTCAGAGGTCAGGGAAAGCCTGTCTAAACAGCCAGGTCTTCAGTTGTTTTTTAAAAGCATATAGGGTGGGTGCCAGACAGATCTTGGAGGGCAGCTGGTTCCATAAACACAGCATGACGGGGGGGGGGTGTGCTGATTCCTAGTAGTAGATATTTTGAAACAACTCAGCCTGATGGTTTTGAGCTTTGCTTATCTGGTTAGCAAAGTAAGATTGTCTGATGGCCTTAATTTTTGTTGAGTAAATAGAGCACACAACCTTTACAGCCAATCTTGACGGTATCTATCTATCTATCTATCTATCTATCTATCTATCTATCTATCTATCTATCTGTCTGTCTGTCTGTCTGTCTGTCTGTCTGTCTGTCTGTCTGTCTGTCTGTCATTAGACATACACACCCAGTGCTAAAATTCTGGCAAGGATATGAATTTCAGAGCAAATCAGATGTTTTTGAAATCAGCAAGATGAATTACCTATGTGTACTATTGTTTATTAGCAACAAGCCTGTTGTGTAACACTTTTCCATTTCTGATCACTTAGGAGAAAAAAGTTAATTTTTGTTGCAAAGAAATACAAATTCTGATATTAAAGGTGCAATTGTATACATGTAAGTCCCTCAGGAGTCATTGTACCACAGCCAGATGGGTAGTATAAAATCAAGTGAATGAATGAATGAATGAATGAATGAATGAATGAATGAATGAATTGGAACGTAGTGGATAGACACGTGCAGACCTTGCATAAATAATTTCTTCTAGTTGTCACAGTTTATATGTCACAGTGCAAAAAACTTCATAGATGCAGAATGTTTTCCTTCAACACTTAAACATAAACTTCTAGCATTCTGCTCTAGAATTCAAGGAGCTAAAAAGCATTTAGTTCAACACAACAAACTGTTGCAGTGGCTGTGCCACCAACAACTTTTATATATATGTATGTGTGTATTTTGCAGCAGCCAGACAGCCATTGGAGACCTTGTTATGGATCAAAATGTCCTCCTTATACAAACATGGTGCTTAATCTTCCTTTTTAATCTTGATTTTGACTTTCAGTATAAATTACTTCATCTCGAGTGTCACCTTAAATTGATTTGTTATGCTAAGTACCTGCCAAATAAATAATGAACTCCTGAATTAGTCTATATGCAACAAGACAAGGCTTGAATTATTTCTAACCATTCCTTTTTATCAGGTGAGAATTAAATTATTTTTAGGCTTTGACACTGAGGGTTTGAGCCCCTCTTGGAAACTTGCTGGGGCCACTTAACAATTCAAGTTTTCCCAGCACACATTTTTTGTTATTAAATGTTATTCCAAATGTTATTCCTGTATCATAGCTGTCTAAGCTGAAAGAGTACAAATCAAGAAAAACAAAATGAATCTCAGTATCGTAGGTCCTCAGCAGCCTCTCTCAATGTTATTATTCTTCAGACAGCATAGTCTCAACTGGGGCTATGTATGGGTCCCCTGACCCAATTTGAAGGACAGTCTTGGGCTTTAGAATGTATCCCAGTCTGATTATTTGATTGTTTTCCATTCATTTCCATTGGTACCCTGGACCTGAGTTGATTTACAAGCCCATTGACCTACACTTCAAAGCAAAACAGCTATAGATCTTTTGTTTTTGCATTTATGCACATGAAGACATGGCAGAGGAGAAAAATTTGCCCGGGCTTCCCTTCCAGGACGCAAATGCATGCCATCTCTCATTCTCCCACTGCCCAGCTGATAGGTAGGCCTGTAGTAAGGCAGGGGCCACTCAGGGAGGAAAGTCTCAGGAGCAAATATGGGAGGGGATCATGGAAGGGGGACAGGACTGCCTAGCTTCCATTTCAGACTGGCTATCTAAAAAAGCCTGGAAGGTAGTATGGTGGCAGGAGCAGGTATGTGTGTGTGTGGGGGGGAGGGTTGCCTTGCCCCAGGGGTTCTCTCAGTTCTGCATCCCTGACCTATCATCTTATGGTATTGTTCCTTGATATATTAGGGACCTGTACCTCTAGTGTTTTGCCTCCACATGGCAAAAGCATACTTCTAGAAGGTTTTAACAGGGAATGATGTGCCACTTAAGTGTAATTTCATATTCAGAATGTGTTTTAACAGAAATCAATTGTTTCCTGCACCTAGAAAAGGTATTCCCTCATATAACAGGCCCACAGGGGAGGAAAAATTATATAAAAATAGAAAACTGTACCCTTGAGGAACTCTATGGTATGATTTGTTTTCTTGGGGCAAAATATTTTTTCAGGGTTTGGAGTGCTGAGATGTCACAGGGGAATGTGGCCCTCCCAGGTATGTAAGAGGACAAAAATGGCTGTTGGACACTTAATGGCTATCTATTACTATATATTTGTGTATATGGGGCTATGGGGCTTTCATGTGCTAATAAAATAAAATCTCTTAAGTTTAGGACCAGTATCTTTTTCCCCCTACTGTTTTCCTCAGGTGCTGGGTCCACTCTTCAGATCCTGAAATCCATTTTGTTCAATCAGTCTGTCCTCACAGGACTTGGTGACCAGTCCCCTCATCATCTTCATTGCCCTCCTCTGAATTTGTTCCAATTTGTTGTCATCCTTCTTAAAGTGTGGCGTCCAGGGGCACAGTACTCAATATGAGACTTGATCAGTGCTGAATAAAGAGGGACTAGTACCTCACACTCCTGCCAACCTAGCAAGTAGATAAATAGGTATTACCATAACAAGCGGGAAGGTAAACAGTGTTCCGTGCACAGAAATGTGTTCAGCCATGCTGGCCACATGGCCATGGAATTGCACAACACTGGCTCTTTGGCTTCGAAAAGGAGATGCACACCGTTCCTAGAGTTGGACACGGCTAAAATGCAAGTGCAGGAGGAACCTTTACCTTAGTACCTCACAAGACCTGGAAATTGTGCCTCTGTTAATGGAGCTCAAAACAGCAGCACCCCCTTTTGAAGCTACATTACATTCAGCTTCTGATCTACAACAATTCCAAGATCCTTCTTGCTTTTAAGACCCTTCTCTCTAATCATATCCATGTCCGAATTTTATTCATAGAGGGCTTGTTATTCCAGAGATGGTGTATGGAAAACTTTGCCATGCAGATGTGTCAGGAAAAGAAGCTTTAGAACCCAATTTAAAATTACAAATTAATTAGTCACTGGAGACAGATGGCATTCACCTCCTAAGAAATCTTACATATGCAATGTAAGAAGCTGCCACTCTTTTAACAACTAATACACAACCTTTGAAAATCAGCTTCTTTGTTGGCAGACTGGAAATAACCCCAAGGCTAATTAAGGAAACAACAGATTGCCCATCCAAAGAAACTGGTACAAGCATTGTTGCATGGTAAAATGCAAAATGACAGAGATTAGATTAGTTACTCCCAGAAATGTTCATGGGACATTAAACTGTCAAGTAAGCATCTGAGACTTCTGGGGGACTAGGCTCGGGTTTCCTCTGCTCTCTCCTGGCCACTTCCACAATGCATTGTTGCAAGATGACCTAATCCGGGGGGCTGACAGGGGTTGCTCTACTCTGTTGGTTCTCCTGGATCTGTCAGCGGCCTTCGATATTGTCGACCATGGTATCCTACTGGACCGGCTCTCCAAGGTGGGTATTGGGGGCACTGTTCGCAGTTGGCTCCGGTCCTTCTTGGAGGGCCGGCCCCAGTATATGCAGCATGGGGGACAGCTGTCAGCCCTGTGGACACTCCCTTGTGGGATTCCGCAGGGGTCGTCTCTCTCCCCCATGCTGTTTAACATCTATGTGAGGCTGCTGGCTGGGGTCATTAGGAGATTTGGAGTCTGCTGTCATCAGTACACTGATGACACACAGCTCTATCTCTCCTTTTCCACCTCTGCAGTGGAAGCTGTCCGGACCCTCAACCAGTGCCTGCATGTGGTCATGGCATGGACCAGGGCCAACAGGCTCAAGCAAACCCCCAAGAAGACCAAGGTGATGTTCTTCGGGAGTTCCCCGTCCAGATATGGAGGCCCTCTCCCCAGTCTGGAGGGTGTTTCCCTCCAGCTGGCGGACAGGGTTTGGAACCTGGGCATGGTTCTGGATCCGGCCCTTTCCATGGAAGCCCAGGTGGCTGCCATGACTCGAACCGCTTTTTACCATCTCCATCAAATTGCCCAGATTCGCCCTTACCTGGATGGCGACTCCCTGAGAACTGTAGTGCTAGTGTTGGTGATCGCGAGGCTGGACTACTGCAACACCCTCTACATGGGGCCGCCCTTGACTCTCCTCTGGCGTTTGCAGCTGGTGCAAAATGCCGCAGCCAGGCTGATGGCGGGTGTGCGCCGTTATGACCACATCACCCCAGTCCTGGCTCACTTGCATTGGCTACCAGTTGTGTCCCGGATCAGATTCAAGGTCTTGGTTTTAGTTTATAAGACCCTCCATGGCTTAGGACCAGACTACCTGTCAGAGCGGATCGCCCAGTGATCAACTTCGGCCCGTCCAATCCAGCAGTTGCGGGCACACTCGCTCCTGGTGGCCACCCCCAGAGAGGCCCAGAAAACTTCCACCCGGAACCGGGCCTTCTCGGTGGCCGGTCCGATTCTGTGGAATCGTCTTTCCAGCAAAGTGTGCTCTGCAGAGTCCCTGACGGCCTTTCGCAGAGCTTTAAAAACCTTGTTCTTTCGCGAGGCCTTTGGTGACCTGGCTTAGGTTTTTTTTTTCTGCCATCTGTCTGTTTATTTTATTTTATTTTACTTTATTTTATAGAAGTTCTATGCCGAGGGTGCACATTATGTTTTAAATTGTTTGTGGTGTGTTTTGTCTGTTGTTATATTTGGCTGAATTGATCGGCCCACTGTTAACTGCCAGAGTTCCTACGGGAAGATGAGTGGGATAGAAATCCAATAATAAATAAATAAATAAATAAATAAATAAATAAATAAATAAATAAATAATTGTTTCCAGGTAAGACTATTTAGGCTAATGAGGGAGGAGAGAGCTCACAAAACACTTTGCTCAATGCTGTTTTCACCTTTTGCTGGGACTAGAGATGGGCACGGAATGAACATTTTTTCGTTTCCATTACCGTTTGTCGTTTCCATTACGTAACGAAACAACAAACTAAAATTGTGATGAAAATGCAACAAAACGAACAGAACCATGAAAATTGTGGTCATTACATTTCGTTTCCATTTATGGCGTAACCAAAATGATTACTGGGCTGGGGCACCTCCCTTATGAGGAAAGGCTAAAACATTTGGGGCTCTTTAGTCTGGAAAAAAGGCGCCTGAGGGGGGATATGATTGAGACGTACAAAATAATGCAGGGCATGAGTAAAGTGGATAGAGGGAAGCTCTTTTCCCTCTCACAAAATACCAGAACTAGGGGGCATGCACTCAAATTGAGGGCTGGGAGAGTAAGAACAGACAAAAGAAAATATTTTTCCACCCAGCGCGTTGTTAGTCTATGGAACTCCCTGCCACAGGATGTGGTGATGGCATCTGGCTTGGATGCCTTCAAAAGGGGATTGGACAGATTCCTGGAGGAAAAGTCCATCACAGGTTACAAACCATGATGGAGATGTGTAATCTCCAGGCTTAAAACCAGGGTACTTAAAGGACCAGATGCAGGGGAGTGGTATCAGGAGACAGATATCTAGTCTCATGCGCTTCCAAAAGCATCTGGTGGGGCCACTGTGAGATACAGGAAGCTGGACTAGATGGGCCTTTGGCCTGATCCAGCATGGCTCTTCTTATGTTCTTATGTTCTTATGTTTTAATATTATAAGCCACTTTGAGACCTCCTGAGGAGGAGGATGGTCATAAATATTAAAAATCAATCAATTAGAGATGGGCACAATTTTTTAAAAAAGTCAAATATCATTCAAAAGTTACAAATATGTCAATTTGTACAAATTGTTATCCCCAATTCGAATTGATGATATTTAGTGATTTTTGATTTGCTCATTCGTTAGGCTATAAAATGGCACCCAAGATGCCTAGAGATGTCAGTTTTGTTTGGAAACTTCCCCTAACCTTTCTCTATGATCTCTTCAAATTTGGAAAAGATTGTATTTCTGGTGTTTAAATTATGCAGCTCCAAAAAACCATTACAGGAACATTTCCCCAATGTACCTGGGGACACCAAACTTTTTTAGCAGCTTGCCCTCCTCAACAGCTTTTCCAATTTCTGTGAATGCTGAGTTTCCCCCAGCCAGTAGCTAAATGGCACTTTCTGGGGTGTGTGTGTCAATTTGTGGATCTTTACCAAACTTGGAGAAAGTGCAGAGTAGACTTATGGGAGACTTCCCAGCAAATTTGGTAAAAAATGAATTTGCAAATTGATTTGTTGATTTGTTTTTTTATTCAGTAGGGGGGAAATCATTAATTCATACTTTTGTGATTCATTGTTGAATCTTGAAGAAAAGGGAGTCACCTATTTTCTGATTCATTCACATCTCTACAACCAGTCAATTAGTCAATGTTAGTCAATCAGACAGTTAATATCTGGTTAGGTCTCACTCTTCTCCTACTACCTATCACTCTTCCATTTATTGTCCTTTCTGGTATGTTATGTCTTGTCACAATATGTCCAAAAATCCGGTGGCTGTAGTTGCTGTACAGATGCTGTAGGAATTTGATTTTTGACTGGTTTTATGTGAGGCCCAAAAAGGGCCTGCCTGGGCTATTGCAGTGAAGCAAGCCTGCTGACATCTACGTGTTTGATCACCACCTATTTTATTCCAGGTGCTTGTTGCTTTATTGGATTTGAATGATGTTGAAAGCTCAAAGTCTTGCTCAGAATGAAATGTTACTGTATTTCACTATACATGCCGGACAATACCAGGTGGAGTGAGACAGTGTGTTGTGCTTTCGGCAGTAGTTAGATGAGGCTGAAGAATACCACTGTTGTGAAACGACAGACTTTGGCACATCAGTACAGCCCGCAGTGAAAATTTAAATATATTCGTGTTTTGTATTTGAGAACCAGAGGCTGTGGGAATTAAGAGGTCGCAGAACAAGATGTGCTATTTGGCATGAGCCTGCAGGCTCCAAGTAACTAGCACCAAACCGAGGTAACATGCTAGAGGGAATGCTTCAAGAGTGAATACAAATCTTTCTGCTATTCTGCCGATGTGTGCTGAATATGAAACATTTGTAACAGAATCAAGTTGTGTGTGTGTGTATGAGTGTGCATATACAGTGGCTTCTGTACAGGTGTACTAAACAATAACCATTGTTTTTTTCCAGTGGAAACATCTGTGTGGACCCAAGGACACAGGCACAAACAGAGGTATATCAGGAAAAAACAAAGGAAAAATTAGAAAGGCAAATGTATTACGGCACCTTCAAGACAAACTATTAGATTTTAATGTAAGCTTTTGTGGGACTAGGCCCCCTTCTTCAGACATATGAGGTCTGTTATGTTCCACAAATGCTTAAAAAGCAGTGTGTGCGGCTTATACATTCCTCCATAGCTTTTAAAGCATCCTTTATTATTATTATTATTATTATTATTATTATTATTATTATTATTATTATTATTATTATTATTATTATTACTACTACTACTACTACTACTACTACTACTACTACTACTACTACTACTGCCAGGTTGGTTCATAATAAAATTTCCCTGGTACCAACTGGGCCATTTTTAAAGGGGTCCAGCCCATGACAGCTTGGCAGGAACCCTCTGAAAATGGTGGGCAGTTCTGGGTGATTGTGCTGCCCACCCAACCATTTTCAGAGGGCTCCTGCTGAGCTGTCAATAGCTGGACCGCTTTAAAACTGGCCCAGTCAGCACCAGGGGATTGCTCTGGTGCTGACTGGGCCAGTTTTAAAGGGGTCCAGGCCATGACAGCTTGGCAGGGAGCCCTTTTACAGACAGAATGAAACGGTTCATTTCAAAGGAAAAAAATGACCGTTTTGTTTCATCTGTAATAAAATGCTGCCTCCTTGTTTTGTTTTGCTTTGTTTCATTACATAATTGAACAACAAGACAGCATTTTGTTTGACATTTGTGCTCATCCCTAATAGAATTGTATAGCTTGAAGCAATCCCGTAGGTCAAACCTCTTGCTGAAGCAGGCAATAGCTCAGAGCATTGACACATAGTACATAGCGCAACTGCAGAGGTCATTATGTCAAGAAGTGATGATGGCCACTAATTTACATGGTGTAAAAATGGCATTAGACAAAATAAAAGAGTAAGGGACTATAGTATTGACTGCATCTCATACTGGTTCTATCTCCAGGATCTGAGGCTTGCCTCTCTGAACATCAGATGCTAGAGAATAGCAGTAGGCTTTGAGCCTAACTCATGATGTTCCTGCTGACTTTCAGTGGAAACAATGTTAGACTAGACTAGATTGACTTTTGGGACTGTTTTGTCCTTACATGTTTATCATTTTAGAAGGACATCTCAAAAGTGACCTTGCTGCCTGCTCCCTGTCAGATTGAAGATGGGTTCTGGATTGAGCTGGGCAGGATGCAATCCTCCTGATATTGTGGTAGGCATGCAGCTCTCAGAATTCTTCATCTTTTTTTCTGCTTCCTCCTGATCAAGGGAGTTGCTGGCCAGCAACTGAGGAAGGGCCATTGCATGCTCCCTCCCTCCTTCAGAAAGTGTGACTGCAGCAAGAAAGGAGATGAGTGATGTGCAGGGAAACCTACCAGTGTCCATTTTCCACAGCTGGTTGACTTGTTTTGCAACAAACAAGTAAAAGAGGCAAAAGAAGCACCATAAAAAGCCGATCATTAATTTGCTTGACTGTTTCATTGATTGCATTGCACTTTGTCAGGCAGGAAGTGGGCTATACTCCATGAAAATGTGTGGCAAATGAAACCTATTAATAATTAAGATAACCCCAGACTCCTCCTTGTTTTTATGGCAACAGGCTAAACTGGCTTCCCACATCCAGAAATCTGTGCATGGAAATAAATGCCAGCCAATATAGAGAACTGAATAAAATGAATGTGCATAAGATTTGCCTGGAAATTCCCATCTGTTGTTTTCTAATTTAAGCCGTTGGCATGAATATATTCTGATAATAAGGATCCTGGCAAATCTGTGTACTGAGGAAAGACTTTTCTTCATTATACATCATGTTGAATCCCCTTGGGCAGCAAGTCATATCTACTGCTTGCACACCATCCAGCTCAACTGGAATCTTGTTCTTTTATAGGCTATCCACTAAGCAGGAGAGTAATTATGGATATTAACAACAATGGTGCCTCATTATGATAAAACATTTTCCACATTTTTTTCAGAGCAGCTGCCTGAAGCCAGCCAAATTCCTATGAGAAAAAAACCTGATGACAGTTGTTTTCAAATGGTCAACTCTCTCTAGGTTCTCTGCTTCCATCTTATTTCACAGCATCACTGACACTGTGCAGCTTATTTTTTTTTTTGAAGAAATCTTCTATTTGATTTGAAAAGACAATGATGTTATTGATATGGACATGCACACCTAATTCTCCAACTGTTTGACAGCTAGCTAAAGAGATCATGCTTGAGATTTAACTACTTAGCAACTAAGTCTCCTATTTTTAAATTCTTTTTAATTTTTTTTTCTTCTGGGAGGATCTGAGCTGGGTTGAAGAACATGCATAAACACAAGCATACCGTTTCTGGAAATACCTCAGGAAAATGCATGTGTCCAGGCAGAGGCCAAACCCAGCATCAAGGTTTGTGAACATTCCAGGCTGGCTCAGCATGCCAGAAAGCACTTGAAAGACAGAAGCTCAATATCTTGAATGACTATTGGTTGGTTATGTGAATTTATTTATTTATTTATTTTTGCATTTATATACCACTCCCATTTCCCAAAGGGAACTCTGGGCGGTTCACACAAAGATTAAAACAAGCATAAAGAACAATATAAAAAGATACTTGGCAAGAGGCATAAAACTTGATGGCAGAAAAAAACAACAACAACAACAACAACAACAACAACAACAACAACAACAACAACAACAACAACAACTAGGTACAGCCCTAGCCATTACCAAAGGCATCCCTGAAAAGCCAGGTTTTAACGGCTTTCTTGAAGGATGCCAGTGAGGGAGCCTGGCAAATCTCACTGGGTAGCTTATTCCAAAGCGATGGGCCGGCCACCGAGAAGGCCTGTTTACGGGTTACTACCCTACGGGCCTCCCTGGGGGTGGCCACCCGAAGCGAGAGCCCCATAGAGGAATGGGTAGATCGGGCCAGCTCTGATCGTTGGGAAATACGCTCTGCCAGATAATCAGGACCCGAGCCATGGAGGGTTTTGTAAACCAAAACCAACACCTTGAACCTTATTCGGGAGGCAACGGGTAGCCAATGCAGACGAGCCAGGATGGGGATGATGTGGAATTAATGTGTTAATGTGAATTTGAATTTGCTCTCCCCTCTCATTACTATGTTTGTTTTTCAAATTGATGTTTTCCCTCATGTGGCTAGCAAAAAATGAAAATCTTTGTATAAATTTTACTTTAAAGGAACTGGCAGCTGTTGAACTAAGTTTTCTTCTAGCCTTGGAGTTAGTCACACCTAGTGGGTCTTCTAGATCAACCATTCTCAACAGGGGCCATATGGCCTCCTGGATGTCCCTGGAATATTTGAAGGGAGGGCTTAGGTAGCTGGGAATGTTTAGCTTCTAGCCTTGGAGTTAGTCACAAAAGAAGGCTGAGTGGGGACAGGGGATAGCCTCCTGGATGTCCCTATTTGTTTAAATATTTGAAAGGATGTCACTTTGAAGAAGGGACTGGTTTGTTTTGCATGGCTGCAGAGACTAAGACATGGGGCAATGGTCTCAAACTACAGGAAAAGAGATTCAGTTTAAACATTAGGAAGACCTTCATGACAGTTAGAGTTGTTCAGCAGTGGAATATGCTGCCACAGACGGTGGTGGAGTCTCCTTCTTTGGAGGTTTATAAGCAGAGGCTGGATGGCCAGCTGTCGGGACTTGGGAGCACTGTGATGGGGGTTCCTGCAATGGCAGGGGGTTGGACTAGATGGCCCTTGAGGAATCTTCCAACTCTATGATTCTATGAAATCATGGAGTCTCATAGACTTTCCTTTCAGACACAGACTGGAAAACAATTCTTCATACACACCACCTTATCAAGTTTGTTATACAACATACACAAACCCGATTCAGCCTGTGTTTCCTTCATATTGTGTTTATGGCCATGGTAAAAAAGAGAGAGAGAGTTGAGAATGGCTGTTCTAGGTTGCTTGTCAGGAACAATGTAAACAGTTTAAAGAACTTCTAAACTTCCCATATCTGCTTGGATGAGTAGCAAAACATTTCAATCTCTCAATAAAATAAGTCCAGTTGCCATGATTCAACTTCCAGATAGCCTAACCTGGATGACTGAAAAACCTTCACAGAAATTCTTCTCTATAATAGTACACCTTATGGGTACACCTTTGTTCTTGCACACTGAGTATTAAAATATTATTTATTTATCTGAAATATTTTATACAGCCCTTCTCCTTAAAAAGGACCCAAGGCAGCTTATGTCATTAAAAGACAACATGTAAAGCTAAATACAATGAGTATACAAAGGCAGCTCACATAATTAAAAGACAATTATGAAAGATAAAAAACAAGTATACAATCTGGAAGATGAGTCATGGCAACAGGACTTCTTTTCTTGAGAGACTAAAACATTTCGCTGTTTCATCCAGCGAAATGTTTGTCAGTCTGCCTAAGCTGTTTGGGTGAGCAGTGAAACGTTTCATTCTCTCGAGAAAAGAAATCCAGTTGCTGTGACTCATCTTCCAGATAAACTCACCTGGATGACTGAGAATCTTCACAGAAATAAGTATACAAGTACTTAAAAGAATGAAACAAGTACCACTCTGAGGAATGGCAAGCAAAATCAATACTAAAACTACTTCTAAGTAGCAAGGCATAATAATCCATTTGAAAAACACCACCCAGGCAGCTGGTCACAGAGGGAAAGTTGGCATGAAGAGAAAGGTCTTGGCCTGTTTGCAAAAGGACAGTAAAGATTGGTTCAGTACATTTTATCCTACTTAGTCTGGAGGGGGAAACTGGTCCCCATGCACATTGATAAATCATGAAAGAGAAGTGGGCAATTTCATTCACACCTGTGGTGGGTTGGTCATCACCCACCCGATTATTAGGTTTGCCCGACCTGTCCTGTTCAGGGCTGACAGACTTCACTTGTCTGAGTTGGGTCTCAATATCTTTCTGTCAGACCTCCAAGTGGGCCTTTGCCCTGAACTTATCAGGCTGACAGGGGAAAGGGAGCATACAAAGTAGCCCTCTTTCAGTGGTGGTCAGTGCAAGTGACTAAAGGCCCTCAGGATAATAGTAGGAAAATATGAGTGATTAGAACGGCTACCTTCTACACTTATCAGAAATAGAGGAAGATATTAGATATGACAGATCAGGGTGATTTGTTACACAGGACTGAAGGTGATTTATGAGGGCTGCCCACAACGTTCCAGTGGGGGCCACCAGCCCCACTTAACAATAATTTACAAGATACCAGAGAGCCACTTGTACTTGCAGGTCTCCCTTGGAGGACTTAATAGCTGCAGTAGTCTGAATCAGTATCAATAAATTGTGGCCCAATTTAATCCCACAAATGTGTCTCCTCTCTTTATTGCCAGGCTGGGGTGGACAAAGGTCTTGGCCTGCTTTTGAAAGGACAGCAAAGGTTGGGTCACTCTACCCTCCTGTGAGAGGGAGTTCCAAAGTACAAGTAGTGGTGAGTCAAACAGTTTGTGACAATGTCCCCTTCTTTTTCTGTGACACATATAATGCAAGTACCTTGAAAATGTATGTTTTGTTCTACTCCTTTCCAATTTGTTGTTGTTGTAGCTATGTAGGTGCATGGTACTTCCAAAGATTCATAGAAATCTAGCTTGGAATGATAAGGACTTTTGTCAGCCCAGCAGGAATAATATGGAGAGGGTAATGATTCCACCCACACATCAATGATCTAAACTCAGCATTATGGACTGGAGACAATTTGATTCAGTTCAGATATTAATGAGAATGTACTGAACTTGCCTTTCCTGAATTAACGCATGAAGCAGAACACATTTTCCCTTTGCTGTTTCTACTTCTCAAAATGTTCCAATTAAGCTCTCCAAATAAAAACTGTAAATAAAAAAGGAAATGGGAGGGTCTTATTGTACCATTATTGTGAAATAATCCATGTAAATAGTGCATGTATATCTGCAAACAAATAAGTGCTTGGAAGCAATAGCGTATGAATGATGCCTATAACTTTTTGTGTGGAGTAGTTTGCAAAAAATAATTCTATAATGAACAGAAGATGGGGAGGGGAGAAAAGCAAGGAGAAAGTGAAGTCTACACATTTCCCTTACCCCACCACTTTTTTTGGACATACAGATTTGCAATAAGTAGAGACTGCGTTTCCAGAGTGTACAGGTTCACTCATCTGTTTCTCATGCTAGTTGAGCACTCAGTCTCTGTCACCACATGGCACATTTCCTCTCTTTTCTGGGAGTTAAACATACTTCACCTCTGTCTATAGAGACACTTAATGTGGACATGGATCTTTTAATTGGACATTTCTGTGTGCTTCATACAGCTGCAAATAACAAATGGCTAAGAGGAGATCATTTTTTTCTGCGTAGGTATTCTTGGTTTGGGAATGAGAGTGGCCTCCTTGTGGGAATAAATCGCATAAGCAGTGGGTGAAGAATGGAGAACAACGTTTTCTTCTTTGTTTTTACTTGTCTCAATTCATTTCAAACCACAAAGAAGATTTGCAAACAGGTGTCAAGAGTCAAAAATGGCCTCTGGCAATGGAAAAATGGGTAGGTGACTTTTTGTGTTGTTTTTATTCCACAGTTGTCTTGGAGCCTGCGGCCAGGCCAGCTGTGTGTGTTCAGTTTGCTCAGATGCACAGAACACTTGATTAGTTTGTGCTAATTATGGCCCTGGATGAGACTAAGATCCACAGTTAAGCAGCTGTATTCAAATATCACAGAGTACGCCATCTACCCCTTGGGAAATCCCTGTGTACTTATCAAGCATTAACTGAACTTTACCACTTGTTATAGTGCCATCGATCGTCTTTAGAGATCTTAGAGGACACCTGTGATACCAGAAGACTGGAAAAATACAAACAAAGAACTGTTTCACATTTCACATGACAGCAAACCCCATTTTGGCACTTGGTATTTATAGCTGACAAGGAATTCATGCCCAGTCATAGCTTTCTGACAAGTGCATATATGTATATGGTCATATGCTCAGCTTTTTTCATTATTTAACTATGGCTGTGGTCATACCAGCGTTTTCTCTGTAGTTTCCCTTCAGCGAACTACGCATAAAAAGATCGCATCCTAACCACAAAGGAAAGTAAATGCGAGCCCTGGTCGACCACACCCCTTGACCACTGCCAGGGGCTGGATTTAGAAACTTTGCTCGAAAATGCTTACTTATTTGCTTCTGTAACCATGACAGGACACTGAAAATATGCAGTAAAAACTGTTGTTCCCTTTTTCAGCAATGGAGACTTGGGAAACAGAGCAGCAAAGAAGGGGAAAATGTGAAGTAGACAGATAGAAATGGAACCAGATTAGGAAAATATGACGCAGAAGAGAGGACACTAACTGCACATTAAAAACCATGTGACCGCCCGGAAAAAATACACATTAAATTTATATACGCCGAGAACGCTGGTGTGACCATGGCCATTGTTCTGTGATACTGAAGTCAAAATGCCTAAATCACCACACCTCATTTGCATCCAACATAGTTTGAAAAACAATTTAGATTTCATCCCTTAGGCACTTTATTCCAAGCATAAATAGAATGACTTTTCAGCCTTTGAGATTATATTTCAGATTATATTTTCAAGAGCAAAGATTTAACATTAGATTTCCACCATCAAAGAAGCCAACGAATTCAAAATTTTGCCTTCATGTAGAATTTAATAAAAAGAAAGGAACTGATCTATAAGTGGGAAAAGGACTTACTTTTGCAAGAATGAACTGGGTTGTTTATGATAAGACAAGCTGTTTGCAGAATGTTGGCTCTTGCTGAATCACTGGATGGCATGTATTCCCCTTACAAGAAATGATACAAAAATTAAAATCCCTCAATAGTACCAAAATTATCTGAGACAATGGACAGGGTGCAGGCCTAAATCCAGCTACCATTTTGTATTGCCTTATTCTCCACTGTCTATGGCTATTGTATATACAGTGATACCTCACAAGAAGAATGCCCCGTAAGATGAATGAAATTTCCAAGTATAGGCATTTTTTGAAAGACGATGGTTTGCCTACTGGATGTCTTGTGAAAAATCCATTTTACGGGGCAAGCATTTGAATTTCGTGCACCCACAAACCAAGAGGTTATGGGCGCATGAAATTCAAAAGCCTGGTCTCCATCCTGGCTTTCCCAAAGTGTGTAGCACTCGGCCACAGAGTCTGGTGAAACATCAGGAAGAAAGACTTCCAGAACATGACCAAACAGCCTGAAAAACTCACAACAGCTATCAGATCCCAGCTATGAAAACCTCAAGAATACATTGTGAAGATTCTCCCTTAGGTTCTTGACATTTTAAGATATTAACAAATGTTGGCATTATATTCATTTGTAAAGGGTAACACATAAAAATAGATTAGAGTTGGCATTTGTTCTCTCTCCCATATTTATCTGTGTATCATGTTCAGGTCTTGCCCTCTGACCAGGCATTATTACTCTGACTATACATCCATCACTACTATGAATGGGTTGATTTAGATTAGATTTAGATTTACATTTCAAATATTTTCCATGGACCAATGCTTCAGCCATGTCTCTATTCACTGTGTCCATCAAGATGTGCCTCCATCTTGTTCATTTGGTTGTTTATTGGCAGAACCTGGTTCTGAGACAGCAGAGTCTTGTTTTGACTTTGTTTAGCAGTGTGGAATCAAGCTGTTTAGTTGCTGCAAGTGGTTATAGTAATTGTATGGGCAAATCAAGCTGAAAATCTGCTGTTGGCCTTGAACCAATGTTCTTGCTGCTGCTCCATTGAGAAGTCATGAATAGACACACAGTCCTGATCACCTGCTGTGCAGAAAGATCTCATGGTGCCTCCATTACACACATTGAGCAAAATCCTGGGGGGTGGGGGTTGCGATAAACATTCAATTTAAGTTTGTTTAAAGCTTCACCTTCCTCACTGCCGCATTTCAGGCTCCAAGACTCTTGAGCCTTTCCTTTTGCTGCAAGGAAGCATTTAAGAAACATGGGGAACTGGGAGGCTCCAACAGTCAAAAATTGCTTCCAGATAGCCATCGTTTTTGAGAGGTACCCTCAGGGAAGCCTAATGAGCAGACAGATCCCAGGTCCTTTAGTGCCTTGCACTTCCCAAGAAACTTAGAAAGCACCATTTCGTATGTCCTTCTTCTCCATGCTTAATGGGTGTCACTGCAGAAAGAAACTTGCCAAGGTAAACAGGTTGGATAGTTAAACTTCTCAAAGACACTGGATTGGCTAGCATGAAAATCTTAGTCCTGTTTTCTATACTTTTGTGCAAGCTTTTGGGAATGCAGATAAGGGGAGCCACCACATTAAGGGAAGTTTGGTTCCTTCCCACATTTTGCTACATTCTACTGGCAGTTGCAATGGAGGCAGTGATGGAGCCGAATGAGGGACTGATTATTCGGAATGGTTTCACCAGGTAGATGCTTTTCTATTTTGCACATCTGCAGCAGATTGCCTGCTGTCCCATCTGATTCACCTGATATATGTATTTAGGGAGTCACTTATCATTCAGGAAATTCTTGCCCATAGTGCAATATTTTCTCTCTTTGTTCTTTGTTCTTCTGCTTTCTGCTTTGGCTCTGATCCTGCAAAGGAGGATACATTAAGATCAGAGTACATAGGACAGGATGTTTGTATTTTGAAGCTGAAATACATTGGCTGTCCAGTGTGTGGTTGATCCCCAGAGACCCAATTACCTCCTCATGACTGATCATGAAACAAAGCAAGCCAATTAGGAAAAGGAAAGGGGGAAAAGGAGACAAAAGAGCTTGTATTGTGTGATGAACAGGGAGATGTTATGAATATTCATTAATGTGTATTAACATTTATTAATGTGTGTGGCTTAGCCAATCACCAAGCTTGTGGGAAGGACTAGCAATTATATATAGGTAAAACCCTGATGTGTGAGAGTCAGTTTAGTGTCAGTTGGTCTTATGTTAGGTCCCATAACTGACTAGGGTCTGGTAGAAAGAAGACACTGTTGACCATAAACAGTTGCATTAAAGTATGATTTATTAAAGCACATATTGTAATTACATTGGTCTATGCTATACCAAGAATACTGAATATCAAATTGTAACACAATAAACTTTTCCTGTTTTATTTTCAAACCATAAAACGTGGTATCTGACTCTCTCTTGAATATATAAGGGTTTAGTAAACTGGGAGTGTGGCAGCATGTATATCCAGTAAGGGGTTAGATAAATTGGTGGCAGTGTAAGAAAAACCTGGGATTGTCACATACTGTGCAAACAATCTTTTAGCAATTAAGGATGCCCCACTTCTAATAACATGCTATCTGAACAGAGTAGTCTGACCTCATGAATGACCTTCCATCAAATACAGCCATAAAAGACCTCAAGGAGTGGAGTCTTTGACGTTTTTCAGTAATGACAACTGTGTTTGCCTTTGCCTAGCAGAGCAAGGCATATGTCCTACTTAATGAAAACTTCATGTGGAACCTCTACAAAATATTGGTTAATCCTAAAGACGTGGGATTAAGAAAGAGAAAGGTTGTGAGTAAGAGGTTTGAATCTCAGAAAGAGTGGGAGATCTGAAGACTCCAGGGCTACAGTTATCAGCTGGACTACCAAGGGCCTTGCCAGTTTGGATTAGGTATAACCTTTATACGTTTGTGTTGGAGGGGTGAACCTACCGAGTGAATGCATGAATTGTATACAAATGTATTGATAATTAAATTTAGGGTTTTGAAGATTCTCCTGTGTTATGGATACCAAACCTAGTTAAGGGAGATGGGTTTTTTTCTGACCATGAAGTCAAAGAGATACTTGACCTTTGAAAGTTGTACAAGCAGCTTTTATATTTGTGCTGTTACCAGGGATATGGGTACACAAATTGTAGCATTTTGTTATTTTTATAATTGTTCATGTTATCTGTTATAAGATTGCAAATAAGAAGAGACTTATTTTGTGAACTTCTGTTTGAAAGATTCATCAATAGCCCCAAATAATTTTAAAGTGTTACATATACATATTACTTCCTGTGCCATATGTCCCACATGTTGACTACAGTTGACTAAAGAAAGAACGTTCAACTCAGAAAACCATGTACAGGAAATGGAAAAATGGGGAATGCCCCAAAGAGGAATATAAGCAAATAGCTAATATATGCAGGGGGATGGTTTTAAAAAAGCTAAAGCACAGAATGAACTTACACTTGCCAGAGAAATTAAATATAGTAAAAAGGATTTTAGTTATGTCTGCAGCAAAAGGAAAAATAAGGAAAAGATAGGTTCTCTGTGTGGTGAATATAACCAGTTATTAACAGAAGACAGGAACAAGGCAGAATTACTCAACACGTTCTTTGCCTCATTTTTCTCCCAAAAGGAAAATAGAGTTCTGATGGGACAAAGAGTAGAGGTGGTAAGACAGGAATTGCAACATAGAATAAGTAGGGAGGTAGTACAGGAACACCTGGAAATATTAAATGGATTTAAGTCTCCTGGGCCAGATGAATTACACCCAAGGATAGGAAAAGAACTGGCAGGAGTAATATCAGAACCATTGGCAATAATATTTGAGAAGTCCTGGAGAACAGGGGAAGCCCCCATAGATTGGAGGAGGCCAAATGTTGTCCCCATCTTCAAAAAGGGGGGAAAAGAAGACCCAAATAATTACCGCCCCATGAGCATGACTTCAATTACTGGAAAGAATCTAGAGCAGATTATTAAGCAGACAATCTGTAATTATTTAACAAGCAATGCTGTTATTACTAGAAGTCAACACAGGTATTTTAAAAACAAGTCATGCCAGACTAATTTGATCTCTTTCTTTGATAGAGTTGCAGAACTGGTGGATGAGGGGAATGCTGTGGGTAGTGCTTATCTCAAATTCAGTAAGGCCTTTGATAAGGTTCCCCATGATATACTTACAAATAAATTAGTAGAATGTGGGATCGATGGTGCTACTGTTAGATGGATTTGTAATTGGTTGACTAATCACACCCAATGGCCACCCCACAAGGCCAAGGTCTGAGTGGGAGGCTTTGTCCCTACCGGCCTCCGTAGTCGGACCGAGGAGAGGCGCGAGGGAAGTCTCACGACAGCCATTGCGAGATGCCCTTATAAGGGCACAACGCGGTCTTCCCGGCCTCTCTTCGCTCCGACCGGCACCGGGAGAGGACTCGCCGTACTGGCCTCGTGGGAGAGCGCCTGGGCCCGTGCTCTCAGCCGGGCTCCTGGGTGATTGGCGGTTGGGACCTGGTGCAGCTTAGCTGTGGGTCCAAACCGGGCGGAGCCGCTAGTGTGCGCGGCCACAGGCTCTTTTTTTGTCCCCTTCTTCTCTCTCTCATAACGCACCGGCTGGGAGCTTGTAGGCTGGTGCGCCCCCCTCCCCACTCATCAGCTGCTAGTCGGGAGCTGGCGCAAGTGTGCGGCACCCGACCAAGTGCGGGGACCCGCTCCCTAAAGTTTAAACAAAACAAAACAAAACAAAACAAAACCACCGGGGGAAGACTGGGATGCGGGCCGGCGGACATCCGCAGGCCTGCCGACGCTGGGGGGGATCGCGCGAGGGCCCCCGAAGTTGTACACCCCCTCCTCCCCCGGCACTGTAATTGCTGCTACTGCAGCGAGCCCCGCTAGGCTGGCCTCCCCGCTCAATCCGGGGGCCGGGTGGTGAAGGAGCCTACCCTTCCCCATCCCAGCCTTACCTCCTTCGGGCCGCAGGGGACCCCAAGCCCGACCAGAACCCCGTGGCTGTGCTCCTGGGTGGCTACTGGGACTGCTACAGAGCGCAGGCCAGGCCGCACGCCTTGCTCGGCTGAGCATCAGGCCTGGTGTACTGGCGCCACCTGCTGGCCAGCTGGGCCTCTGCATTCATTTGTTTAAAAAAACCTAACTAAATAAAATAAAATAATAATAAAAAAGGTGTTTGGTGAGAGGTGCAGCAGCATCGTTAGTGAAACACCATATCAATCATTTAAGCATAAAGTGAATATCATATAATAATCATAATAATAATAATTCTAATTATAAATTATATAACTGTTTACAAATTTGGTAGGCAAATAAATTTCAGGATAGTAGGAAGGCCCCAGCATTGATTACGCTGGTCCTTGGCAACCGCAGGGCGCTGCAGGACCAGCCCCCATGGCTCCTAAACGCCCCCAAGTACGAAGGGCAAGCAGCCAGCAAAATGCCGTGCTTCTGCCAAACCCGCACCTATATTATCATCATCATCAGATGATGACTCACCCGATTTCAGGCCGGTATTTGATAAGCTTAGCGCCACGGAGCAGAGCAGGGTCCTGCAGCGGGGTATGGAGGGTTTTTTTGAGGCGAGGGGGTCAGCATGGGAATCCAAGACTCGGAAGATTGCCGAATTGCAACACACAGTGGAGGTACTGATGTCTCAAATTGTTGTCCTTGAAGGTGAACGCGCTGGCACATCCAGCCAGGCACAGTCAGTTACAGTGTTGCAGCAGGAGCACAATGTGGTGGCCCTGGACAGCCAGGGGGTGGATGCGGCTGCACCTGTTGAACCCGCAGCAGCACCCCAACCCACAGAGCCAGCAATGCCAGAAGCGCAGGCCCTGGACCTATCCCCGCCAACCCGTTCAGCTGAGGCGCCAGGACCCGCTCAACATCTGGGTGAGTCACAAGCATCGTGCAGGACGGCTAACCCACCAGGGAGTCGGCATGGCCAAGTACATTCATGGATAGGCAGCCATCATGGCACTCCCCAGTCATTAGCACCCCTCTGCAGCCCCCTACGTCAGTATCACCGCTTCCGGCTGTCCTGAGTATGGTAAGTCCACCACAACAGGCATCGTGTGCTGACACTACTAAAACACCTCACGGCAATGTAGAACCCTCCCCCCACTCACCGGCTCCACCGGTCATGTCTGGACTGGCCATGGGGGGGGACAGGGAGATCCCACCACAGTTCTACCCTGATGCAGACCAGTCCATGCCCCTGGGTGACCACCTCTTGCCGGTGACGGTTGAAAAGATTCTCAGAGGTGAATATGTGGACATATTTGACCTTATGAATCAGGAAGTAGATGAAAAGAAATTGAAACATATGGAGGCCCAAGATAAGGAACGGATTCGGAAAAAGCATCCGAACCACTGCTGGGCTAATTGGCTTCCGGCTTTCCTTATTTAAATGGCCACTATTGTCAAGGCCCACCCCAAGCGTGCCTTTGACCTTGTTCAATATTTGGACCTGATTTACAGGGCTCACTCAGAGTTTCCGGGAACCAGGTGGATGCTTTATGACAAGGGATTCAGGATGAGGGTGGCCTTGAGGCCACAACTCTGCTGAGATGTACCATTGGACCCATTGTGGAGGTGCCTTATGGTGCCACAGCGCCCGCTAACTGGTGACCGGACCAATAGCGGGCACTTGATATTCCGAATTGGCAAAACCAGCCCTGCCCGCGCTATTGCGGGCTAGTCGGTTCAGCCACGACTGGTGTGCTGGGAGTATAATGGCAAAGGATTCTGCACCCACAGACCATGTAAATTCAAGCACCTGTGCGGCAACTGCACTGGGCCCCATGCCTCCTACGCTTTTCCAAAGGGTCATCAAGGGGGACAGGGAGGACAGGACCAGTCCATCAAGAAGCAACCTGCCCCAGGGGGGGTCAGCTTCCAAAAAGCACATAGTCCCATTAAAATATCTGCTATGCTGGAGTGGCTCCACAGCTACCCAGACACAACAGCAGCAGCCTACTTAAGGGACGGTTTTGAATTTGGATTTCGGATCCCGGCGCAGGGTCCCCACGCTCCCTATCTAGCTAATAATTTAAAGTCAATAAGGGGCATGGAGGATATTGTCCGTGCTAGGATTCAAAAGGAGATGCAGGAAGGCAGGGTCCTGGGACCGTTCTCTGACCCCCCCCATCTGAGTGCTTCAGGGTATCACCGCTAGGGATTGTACCCAAAAAGGCTCCGGGGGAGTACCGCCTCATCCATCATTTATCTTACCCCGATGGGGAGTCAGTGAACAACATGATCCCACAGGAGCTCTGCACCGTGAAGTACACCTCATTTGATGCGGCAGTCCGCATGGTCCAGCGTGAAGGCACGGGAGCACTGTTGGGAAAATGTGACATAAAGTCTGCTTTCTGATTGTTGCCTGTTCACCCAGAAGACATTGAGCTCTTGGGCTTTGCCTTTGAGGGCTTTTATTACATGGATAGGGCCATGCCCTTCGGATGCTCAATATCGTGTGCAGCATTCGAATGTTTCAGCACATTCCTTGAATGGGCACTCAAGGCTAGGACACACTCCACGGTGGTGGTGCACTATTTAGAGGACTTCCTTTTTTTTGGCCCGTTGGGGTCACACCAGTGCAGGTTCTTAATGGACCAGTTTTGAGCACTGGCGAGTGACTTTGGTATCCCCCTAGCGGAGGAAAAGACTGAGGGCCCAGCGCCAATCTTAACATTCCTTGGCATTGAGTTAGACACGCGGGCACAGGCTAGTCGCCTCCCGCTGGATAAAATACTGGATTTGCACACAAGATTACAGGATGTCCTTGCACGGTGAAAAGTCACACTGAGAGAACTGCAGGTACTCGTGGGCCACTTGAACTTTGCTTGCAAAGTTGTGTCCCTGGGGCGCGCTTTTCTGCGACAGTTCTGTCAAGCTATGACTGGCCTTACTAGGCCTCACCATAGACGCAAGGTGTCCAGGGAAATGAGGGAGGATTTGATGGTGTGGCAGATTTTTCTCCAAGATTTTAACGGCATGTCGTTCTGGAGGAGTGATCTCCTTTTAGGTTCAGAACTTCAAGTCCACACAGATGCATCTGGACCACATGGTTTTGGCATGTTTTTCCAGGGCCGTTGGGCAAGCAGCACATGGCCGAGCCATTGGATTCCCCGGGGCATAACTAGGGACCTTACTTTCTTAGAACTCTTCCCAAATGTGGGAGCCCTATGGCTCTGAGTGCCTTTATGGGCTAATTCTGTGGTCACCTTCTGGTGTGACAACCAGGCGGTGGTCTCCATTGTCAACACCCTGTCATCTAAATCAATCAGGGTTATGCAGTTGGTCAGGGCGCTTACCTTGCGCTGCCTCTGTTATAATATAGTCTTCCATGCGCGTCACGTCGCTGGGGTCAACAACGATATTGCTGACGCATTGTCCCATCAACAGATGCAGTGCTTTCGACTGTTGGCCCCGGGGGCGAGGGCGGAGCAGGAGGTTTTGCTGCAGGAGGTTTGGAATCTTGGAGAGCCGAGGCCATTAGAGCAGTGGGCTTGGCACTAGCGCCGAAAACTAGGCGTACGTACGTGGCAGCTTGCAGGGAATACCAGCGTTTCTGTGCACAACTGGCCAGCCCACGCCAATCACCTGATCCAATACGCGGTTCAGCTGTATCGTAATGGGTTGGCCCAACGTTCAATCCAAGGTAAGCTGTTGGCGTTGGCCTATTAAGAACATAAGAACATAAGAAGAGCCATGCTGGATCAGGCCAAAGGCCCATCTAGTCCAGCTTCCTGTATCTCACAGCGGCCCCACCAGATGCGTTTGGGAGCGCATGAGACTAGATATCTGTCTCCTGATACCACTCCCCTGCATCTGGCCCTTGAAGTACCCTGGTTTCTCCATCATGGTTTGTAACCTGTGATGGACTTTTCCTCCAGGAATCTGTCCAATCCCCTTTTGAAGGCATCCAGGCCAGATGCCATCACCACATCCTGTGGCAGGGAGTTCCAAAGACTAACAACGCGCTGGGTGAAAAAATATTTTCTTTTGTCAGTTCTTACTCTCCCAGCCTTCCATTTGAGTGTATGTCCCCTAGTTCTGGTATTTTGGGAGAGAGAGAAGAGCTTCCCTCTATCCACTTTACTCATACCCTGCATTATTTTGTATGTCTCAATCATATCCCCCCTCAAGCGCCTTTTTTCCAGACTAAAGAGGCCCAAATGTTTTAGCCTTTCTTCATAAGGGAGGTGCCCCAGCCCAGTAATCATTTTAGTCGCTCTCTTCTGCACCTTTTCCAGTTCCACTATGTCTTTCTTGAGATGCGGTGACCAGAATTGTACACAATACTCCAGGTGGGGCCTTACTATTGTTTTGTATAATTTATTTATTTATTTATTTATTTATTTATTTATTTATTCAACTTATATGCCGCCCACTACCCAAAGGTCTCTGGGTGGCTTACAATCAAAGAATTAAAACAATTTAAAATAGTTATAAATAAAATATCAATAAATCATCAAACAGTAATAAAAACCTTCTTTAAAATCATCATCCTAAAATTGTCATCAGCGGACCCACAATCTATATTGTATCAATTAAAAACCTTCTGGAACAGGAAGGTTTTTACCTGGCGCTGAAATGTAATCAGTGTTGGCGCCAGGCGGATCTCAATAGGGAGGGCATTCCATAACTTAGGAGCAGCTGCCGAGAAGGCCCTTTGTCTACAAGCCATCCCTCTCACCTCCTTGAGGGATGGCTCTTTCAAAAGGCCCCCCTGGCTCGATCTTAATCGCCGGGTAGGTTCGTATGGAAGGAGGCTGTCCTTCAGGTATCTAGGTCCTAAGTCATTTAGGGCTTTATATGTCAAAACAAGCACTTTGAATTGGGCTCGGACAGCAACTGGTAACCAATGCAGGTTACGCAGAATCGGCGTGATGTGATCCCTGGCGGCTCCACCACTTACCAGCTGCGCCGCACGATTCTGAACCAGTTGCAATCTCCGGACCGTCTTCAAAGGCAGCCCCACGTAGAGCGCATTGCAGTAATCAATACGGGATGTTACCAGTGCATGCGTAACTGTGATGAGGCTCTGCTCGTCTAGGTAAGGGCGAAGCTTGTATAATTTCCGCAGCTGAAGGAAGGCACCCCTGGCCACCGAGTCCACCTGGGCCTCCAGAGTTAGACCGGGGTCCAGGAGCACCCCCAAGCTGCAGACCCTGTCCCTTAGGGGGAGTGCAACCCCATCCAGGACAGGAAGATGGCCCTCTAACCTTTCCGGCAAAGCACCCATTAACAGCAATTCTGTCTTGTCTGGATTGAGTTTCAATTTGTTAACCCTCATCCAGTCCATTATCTGGCCCAGACACGAGTTCAGCACAGAAACCGCCTCACCTGGATTGGTGGAGAACGAGAGGTAGAGCTGAGTATCATCAGCATATTGCTGACTCCTCAGCCCAAACCTCCTGATGACCTCTCCCAGCGGTTCCATGTAAATGTTGAACAGCATGGGAGACAGTATAGAGCCCCGAGGAACCCCATGACATAAATGCCACGGGGCAGAGCAACTGTCCCCCAGCACCACCTTCTGGACACGGTCAGCCAGGAAGGATTGGAACCACCACAAGGCAGTGCCTCCAACCCCCAACCTGGCCAGCCTATCCAGAAGGACACCATGGTCGATGGTGTTGAAAGCCGCTGAGAGGTCCAGGAGAAAACAGGGTTGCACTCCCCCTGTCTCTCTCCCAGCAGAGGTCATCATACAGGGCGACCAAGGCAGTCTCTGTACCAAAACCCAGCCTGAAACCAGATTGAAATGGATCCAGAAAATCCGTTTCATCCAGCAGTGCCTGGAGTTGCCTGGCCACCACCCGCTCCAACACCTTGCCCAAATAAGGGAGGTTCACTACTGGACGGTAGTTAACCACCAGCCCTGCGTCCAGGTTTGGTTTTTTTAGGAGTGGTCTAATCACCACCTCTTTCAAGGTGGTGGGGACCACTCCCTCTCTTAAGGATGCATTAACAACCTCCTGGACCCAGGTGCGAACCCCCCGGCAGATATTTCAATTAGCCAGGAAGGGCAAGGGTCGAGTGGTGTGGTGGTAGCACGGACAGATCCAAGCACCCTGTCCACATCCTCAGGTCTCAATAATTGAAACTCATCCAATAAAACTGGACCTAAGCACGGCACACTGGATACATCCCTTGAATCTGCATCAATAGTGGAGTCCAATTCCCTGCGAATCTGAGTGATTTTTCCCTCAAAGTGAGCAGCAAACTGGTCACAACAGGGTGATGAGCTGTCCAGAACCTCCACTGTATTTCTCGGTTGAAGAAGGTCCTGAACCACCCGAAACAGCTCTGCTGGACAGCACTCTGAGGAAGCAATACGGTTTGCGAAATAATGCCTTTTCGCCAACCGTATCGCCACGGAATAGGCCCGATAATGGGCTCTAAGCCGTGTTCGGTCGGACTCACAGTGATATTTTCTCCACTTGCGCTCCAACTGTCTCCCCTCCTGCTTCATTTCCCGCAGCTCAGATGTATACCAAGGAGCTGTCTTGGCTCTACGCAAGGGGAGAGGGCACTTAGGTGCGATCGTGTCAACCGCCCGGGACATTTGGCTGTTTTATTTTCAATCCCCTTTTTGATAATCCCTACCATGGAATTGGCCTTCTTCACCGCTGCCACACACTGGGGAGACACCTTCATGGAGCTGTCCACCAACACACCAAGATCTCTTTCCTGAGCCGTCACAGATAACTCAAAGCCCATGAGTTGATAGATGAAGTTTGGATTTTTTGCCTCAATATGCATTACTTTACATTTGGTTACATTAAAACACATTTGCCATTTCTCAGCCCATTCCCCCAGTTTGGAGAGATCCTTCTGGAGCTCTTCACAATCTTCTCTGGTTTTCACCACACGGAAAAGTTTTGTGTCATCTGCAAACTTGGCCACCTCACTGTTTATCCCTGTCTCCAGGTCATTTACGAACAGATTGAAAAGCACCGGTCCCAGGACAGAGCCCTGGGGCACACCGCTTTTCACTTCTCTCCATTGTGAAAATTTCCCATTGACACCTACTCTTTGTTTCCTGGATCTCAACCAGTTCTAAATCCATAAGAGGACCTGTCCTCTTATCCCCTGACTGTGCAATTTTCTCAGCAGCCTTTGGTGAGGGACTGTGTCAAAAGCCTTTTGAAAATCCAGATAGACTATATCCACTGGTTCACCCAAATCCACGTGCCTGTTGACCTTTTCCAAAAATTCTAAAAGGTTTGTCAGACAGGATTTACCCTTACAGAAGCCATGCTGATTTTCTCTCAGCAAGGTTTGTTCTTTTATGTGTTTTAAGATTTTCTCTTGGATGAGGCTTTCCACCATCTTCCCTGGGACAGATGTAAGGCTAACTGGCCTGTAGTTTCCTGGGTCCCCCCTCCTTCCTTTTTTAAAAATTGGTGTGACATCTGCCATCCTCCAGTTCTCCGGCACTGTGGCAGTTTTAAGAGACAAGTTGCATATTACCGTTAAGAGATCTGCAATTTCATTTCTCAGTTCCCTAATAACCCTTGGGTGGATGCCATCTGGGCCCGGTGACTTGTTAATCCTCAATTTATCGATTAGTCCTAAAACCTCCTCTCTTTTAACCTGTATTTGATTTAATTCTTTAGTCAAGAGGGGCGGCTCAGGCAGCGGAATCCGCTCAAAGTCCTCTGTTGTGAAGACAGACGCAAAGAAGTCATTCAATTTCTCTGCAATGCCCAACTCCTCCTTAACCTCCCCTTTTCCTCCCTCACCATCCAGAGGGCCAACTGGTTCTCTGGCAGGTTTTCTACTTCTAACGTATTTAAAGAAGCTTTTATTATTACCCTTTATATTGCTAGCCATGCGTTCCTCAAAATCGTTCTTTGCCTCCCTTATCATCTTCTTACATTTCTTTTGCCAGAGTTTGTGTTCCTTTTTATTTTCCTCATTTGGGGAGGATTTCCATTTAGAGAAAGACCTCTCCTTGTGCTTTAGAGCCTCTCTAACTCCACTCGTTAACCATGCCGGTGTCCTCTTGGACTTAAATGAGCTCTTCTTTCTTTGTGGTATGCACTTGTGCTGGGCCTCTATTATTGTTGTTTTAAACAGGCTCCATGCACTCTGAAGAGATTGGATTCTTCTAACTTTCCCCTTCAATTTCTCTCTAACTAGTTCCCTCATCTGAGGGAAGTTTGCCCTTCGAAAATCAAGGGTTTTTATGTCCGACTTGGTTGACACTCTTCCTCTGACATGCATGGCAAAGGAAATTGCAGCATGGTCACTGTTCCCCAGAGGCTCAGTGACATTCACATCCCTGACCAGGTCCTGAGTATCGCACAGTATTAGATCCAGAGTTGCCTGTTCTCGGGTGGGCTCCATGACAAGTTGCTCTAAGGCACAGTCATTCAGCAAGTCGAGAAACCCAGTTTCTCTTTCTTGCCCGGAGCTCGCATTGGCCCAGTCAATGTGGGGATAATTGAAGTCCCCCATGATTACTATCCTGTCCCTCTTAGCCACTTCCATGATTTCTCTCCTCATTTCAAGGTCCCCCTCAAGTTTTTGATCTGGTGGACGATAGAATACTCCAACTATCACATCACTCCTGGGACCTGGTAGTTTAACCCACAGTGATTCTATGGTGGAGTCAGACCCTCTGTCCATCTCCATTCTGCTGGATTTTACCCCTTCTTTGACATAGATGGCCACTCCTCCTCCAACCCGCCCCTCTCTATCCCTTCAATAGAGTTTATAGCCTGGGATTGCTGTATCCCACTGGTTCTCCACATTCCACCAGGTTTCTGTTATGGCTATTATATCTATGTTATCCCTAGCTGCCAAATGTTCAAGTTCTCCCATCTTTGCTCGGAGGCTTCGAGCATTGGCGTAGAAGCACCTGTACAGTGGGTCCCGCAACAACAGCTGCTGCTTTGTTCTTTTCCCCTCACAGCTTTTATTTTCAGTAGAGAAACTGTCACACTCCATTATTCTCCCAGTGCTAATACCTGCTATGTCATCTTTATGTGATTCTCTACCCTCTCCAACCTCGTTCCCCGAGGATGAGGTGTTCCGAACCGGATGCCACTCAGCTCCTGTCGACTTTCCCCCAGTTATCAGTTTAAAAGCTGCTCTGCTGCCATTTTGAGGTTGAGTGCCAGCAATCTGGTCCCATCATGATTCAAGTGCAACCCATCCCTCCTGAACAGGTTTGGCTTGTCCCAAAATGTTCTCCAGTTCCTGACAAATCTAAAGCCCTCCTCTCGACACCATCGCCTCATCCACGCATTGAGGCTTCTGAGTTCTGCCTGCCTGGTGGGTCCTGCACGAGGAACAGGTAGCACTTCTGAAAATGCTACCTTGGAAGCCCAGGTCTTCAATCTTCTACCTAACAACCTGAATTTGGCTTCCAAGACTGACTGCTTGGCCTTCCCGACATCATTGGTACCAACCTGTACCATGACCACTGGCTCCTTCCCAGTTCTCTCTAACAAGCTATCAAGATTTCTCATGATGTCTGCAACATTTGCACCTGGCAGGCAAGTGACCATACGGTTATCATGCTCCTCACAAATCCATCCCTCTGTATTTCTAATTATAGAATCTCCTAGTACAAGGAGCTTCTCTCCTGCAGCCTGCTCATCTACATGTACCTGATCTTTTATCTCATCAATAGTGATGAGGGAGAGATCCTCAGGTGGAACCAATTGTTCCTCGGTGTGTGCCTCTTGAGGTGTGATGAGGGAAAGAGCCTCAAATTGATTGTGCAATATGAGACTCTCTGAGCGATCCCTTGGCCTTCTACTCCTTTGAGTCACATTTCTCCACCCATCTACCTCCTGGGTTGGGGAAGTGATTACATCCTCAGAAGTGTGCCCTGTCTCTTCTTGGACCTGGATAGTCTGTTCCGCTCTGTCCAAGAACCGCTCAAGCTCCTTAATATGTTGCTGGTCCGATATGCGAGCCTCTAGCTGCTGGACCTTCTCTTCCAATAGCACAACCAGCTTGCACTTGCAGCAAATGTAGTTCTGCACACGCTCTGTCAAGATGACAAACATGGCACAAGTACTGCAGGTAACTACAGCTGCTCCCTCCAACTCCATTTTAACGAGTGCAATAAAATGTATTCAAGGTCTCAAAAATGTAAACTTACACTAATTTTTTTATCTAGTAAGACTATTTACTTCTTTTGTTGTTTATTCAAGATCTAACAGTGTAGGGGCCACTAAAGCACTTGCTAATGTGCATAGGATCTCCTCAGGAGTAGCTTGGCTTGGGAACTCAAAGATACCCAGAAGAAATTATTATTATTATTATTTAGTTTGCACGCGTGCTGCTGGGAGCAACTATTTAAAGATAAAACTCTGCCCCTTACTTCCTGCAAGGACAGGAAGTAAGCTTTATGCCCTCTGGTCATGTGCTTCCTCTATAGCCGTGTGCGTCCTCTCACAGCCATGTGCTTCCTCTGACAGCCTGCTTCCTCTCTGCTTCTCTGCAAGAAAAGGACTGGGAGGCTGCTGGGAGCAGCTATTTAAAGATAAAACTCAACCCCTTAGCAAGGACAGCTCTATGCCCCTCTGGTGTGCTTCCTCTATAGCCGTGTGCTTCCTCTCACAGCCATGTGCTTCCTCTGACAGCCTGCTTCCTCTCTGCTTCTCTGCAAGAAAAGGACTGGGAGGCTGCTGGGAGCAGCTATTTAAAGATAAAACTCCACCCCTTACTTCCTGCAAGGACAGGAAGTAAGCTCTATGCCCTCTGGCCATGTGCTTTATGCAAAGGCTGAAAGGTTCCCTCACCCCACCAATGATTTTGTTCTGCAAAAGATGTTAGAGGGATGGTCCAAAGAGAGGGGTCACACCAGTGAAACGCGCAGGCTGCCAGGACTCTGCCTGTCATGGAACCCGAATGTGAAGAGTTAAATGTTGAAGAGCAGCAGGAGGAGCCTTGTAGTTCAACCCAGCAGGCAGCTGAGTCTGAGGACACAGCTGAGGGCACATCTCCTCCTTCTATAAGGGCTAGGAGCAGGATCCTGCAAAGGAGAACTAACAGGAGAGCTAGGGAAAGGATATTTAATGATAGGCGTAGAATTAGATATGAAAGCCCTGAGTTCTAGCAGGAGCCTTGCCAGAGATATGGGTGTGCTCCCTGTTTTAGGATAAAGCTAGCAAGTTTACCCTGAACCCTCTGTGGGAGCAATGCATCACTTACCCTGCCACCACGTTCCTGTGTGTTATCTTGACTTTGTTTCCTGACTTTGGATCGGCTTTCTGACTATGGCGTTCTCTGTTTCCTGACCTTGGACCGGCTTCCTGATTACGACGTTTCTCTATTTCCCTTGAACTTGGCATTTGGCTCTGTAAGTTACTCTGGCTTGACTCGGACTGTACTTTGTACTTTATCTGGATTACAACTAAAGTTCCTGGCAAAGAACTGAACTTGGCTTGCTGAGTGTTCTGTGTGCGGGGCTTGACACAGGCCCATCACACCCGGGATTTTACTAAAGTTGTATGATATTTGGCACAACATTTTTAGTGATGAGTTTGAAGAGTTGCTCTTCCGGGCGACAGTTTCAGTAGCTTTCTTTGGAGTTTTTAGGATTAGTGAGTTATTGGCGGCCTCTAAGCTGGACAACTCTGATGCCTTTCTTCAACGATCAGATGTGTCCATGAATGAGGATGGGGTGGTATTGCATTTGCGTAAGTCCAAGACAGATCAGTGGGGCCGGGGTACCCGGGTGATGCTTGGGCGCTGCGCACAGCCGCAACTCTGCCCCGTGATCTCACTCCAGTCCTATTTAGCTCATCGTAGCACCTATACTGGTCCCCTGTTTGCTCACGCAGATAACGCTCTGTTAGCCCATTATCAATTCTGGACAGTCACGTGCAGCACCTTGGAGGTGGCTGGATTACCCAGCTGACAATTTGGCACTTATTCATTCCACATTGGGGTGGCCTCCACTGCGGCGGCCATGGGATACAGGGTCACAGATATAAGAGCACTGGGCCGCTGGTCCTCAGATCATTTCAAGACGTATGTTCGCCCGATTCCCGATTGTTAGGCTGCCAGCGCGGTTTGCTAACTGTTATGTTTTACAGGTTCCTTTGCACGAGACAGATTCTGAGTGGTTATTTGTGGCCACAGCTTTGTATTTTGGGCAGCGAAATATGCCCGGTGTTCCGCCTTTGGCCTGCACCTTGGACTCAGTGAATGGATCCGCATAGAGTGGAAATGATCCCGTGGTATGAGCTGGGACAGCTTCTCTACGGTCGCGTCCCGTTGTGCCCAAGATGTGCCGATTGCCATTCTGCTCGTCCATCTGGGCGGTAATGATCTGACCAGGGCTAAGGGGAAGAGCCTAAGCTTACAGATCTGTCGTGATCTCAAGGCCTTTAAGGCCCAATCCCCTTGTACCAGATTGGTCTGGTCAGAGATGTTGCCACGGCGGGT
This sequence comes from Phrynocephalus forsythii, assembly GCA_029282475.1. Classification (NCBI taxonomy): domain Eukaryota; kingdom Metazoa; phylum Chordata; class Lepidosauria; order Squamata; family Agamidae; genus Phrynocephalus; species Phrynocephalus forsythii. Next base: position 92,890,481 of record JAPFRF010000005.1, on the reverse strand, counting down.
GTGGCTTGGGGCCCATGACCCACCTGGGGTCGAAAGGGCCAGGAAACGCTTGAACTGGGCTGTCCGCAAGGCCATGCAGCAGGGTTTGGGAATGGTTATCTCACACCCAGACATCAAATTTGCTTGCCCGGAGTTGTTCAGATCTGATGGTGTCCACCTTTCTGATGAGGGCATTAAAATTTTCCTTACAGACCTGCAGATGGGCCTCCAGGCCGAGTTGGCCTGCTGTTTGGCGGGCAAGGAGCATGCTTAGCAGCCCCTTCGCCGTGGCAGGTAGTGCAAGAAAATCATAACCCGGGATGTCATGTGCAAGGTTCCCATTGCAAGGAACCGGGTGGCCGTGCAAGAATTAGGCTGAACAACAAGGGCCTCACCAGGCCATCAAATAGAGTATGGCCAAAATGGCAGGACAGGCACGGCTGCTGTGAGCTACAGGTCCAAATACCAAACGGGGAGTGCCATTCTGTACAAAGGGCACTCCCATAGGCTAGCACATGACGTCATAAAATCAGACCCAAAATAATTGTAAATAGTGGTAAAATCTAACTTGCACTACGGGAGGCCCATCGGAATTAAGTAGTTACTGCTACAGTTAAAATAAAGTTATGATTAAGTTATTAATAAAGTTGTGGCCCAATTTTTAAATGCCAAATTGTTGGTGTGTCGCCTCTTTATTTCGGGGAATGGGGGGGCAAAGGGTGATCATAAATGGCTTCTCTTCAGCTTGGAGAAGTGGAGTGCCCCAGGGTTCTGTTCTGGGTCCGTTGCTATTCAATATATTATGATGTTAGGAAGGCAAAGCGGTCAGTCCTGGAAGCCAAATTCAGGTTGTTAGGAAGAAGATTGAAGTCCCGGATTTCCAAGGTAGCATTTTCAGAAACTCTGCCTGTTCCTCGGGCACAACCCACCTGGCAGGCAGAGCTCAGAAGGCATATACTATCAAGCCTCTGACTGAAGCCTCTGAAGGGGACTGGCAGTTGGAGAATGTTATAAAGGAAGCATCCAAGAAGAGAAGCCTGGTTATAATGGGGTACTTCAATTACCCTCACATAAACTGGGTGAACTGTTGTTCAGCACATGATAAAGAGATAAAGCTCCTAGATCTGCTAAATGATTGTTCCCTGAAACAGATGGTTGAAGATCCAACTAGAGGTACAAGAATCCTTGACTTGATCCTGAGTAATACACAGGATCTGGTGCAAAATGTTAATGAGACTGATCCAATAGGGAAAAGTGACCACAACACAATTCCTTTTAACTTAATCATAGACTGCCAATCACTCATAAAATCTAACAGACAGCTTAAATTTTCAAAAATGCAATTTCCCAAAGATGAGGAAACTAGTAAAATAAAAGCTGAAAGGGAAGAATGAAAGAGTTCAAACACTCCAAGAGGCAGGGAGGCTGTTCACAAAAACCGTAACAGAGGACCAATGGGAATGCATACTCAAAAGGAAAAAGGCCACTGCCAGGTCCAAGAGGACTCTGGTGTGGCTTAGAGGAGCTGTTCAGGAAGTGATCAAAAGCAAGAAAAGCTCATTTAGAAGATGGAAGTTTTGTCCCAACAAGGACAACAGGCAGGAACATAAATTCTGGCATAACAAATGCAAGACAACAATCAGGAAAGCAAAGCAAGAATTTGAGGAGCTTGAAGGAAAAAAAAAAAAAAAAGAGGTGCTGGCCCCAAGCCAGCACCTCAAAAAGCCCCAGCTGAGGACTTTTAAAACCAAAAATTAAATTAAATTAAATTAAATTAAATTAAAATAAATTAAATTTAAAAAGGACCTCTGACCCAGCCCCAGGAGCCGCACAGTTGGCGCTTTAAAAACAAACAAAAATACAATAAAAAAGAGTGCCGACCTGGCTGGATCAGAGCTCCAAATTCAAGAAAATAATTTAAAAAAATAAAAGAAGCAACGACCAGGCCCATGGGGCTGCGTGGTCAGTGCATGGGGAAAAAACTGAGGCGCGGGCCACAAGCCACCGCCTCAAAAAGCCCCTGCCGCAGGGGCCAGGATCACCCGCCGCCGCCACCTGGTAAGTTGATCCGAACCAGTTCGGCTCAGTTCAGGTTTGTACAATTTTTTTAAAAAATGCATATAAACCCAAACCAAACCAAACCAAGGGTGGGCCCGAAACAGACGAACCCGAACCATGGGTTTTCTGTTTCATGTTCACCTCTAGTTTCAAACTAGAGGAAAAGAGATACAATCTAAACATTAGGAAGAACTTCCTGATGGTTAGAGTTCTCTGGCAGTAGGCTATGCTGTCATGGAGGGTGGTGGAGTCTCCTTCTTTGGAGTTTTTAAAGCAGATGCTGGATGGCCATCTGTTGGAAATACTGTGATGGGGGTTCCTGCATGGCAGGGGTTTGGGCTTGGATGGTCCTCAAGGTCTCTTCCAACTCTATGATTCTATGATTCTATATGTGATACACAATCTCTTTTTATTAAATGAGAAGGGATTTGACTTCTGTTGACCTTCATTTGAGCATTCCATTCTCTGTTTTGATGGCCTAACATTGTTTGCACACAGTGTATAAATGTATAGGTTTTGCACCAAGATCCATGCCAATCTATTTGTTTTCTCTCTTGTCTTTGCAGTGCAAGAATGTCCTGGCAGTGCAAGAATGATGGTTGGTGCTGCCATTGACAGTAACAGTTGTGTCACTATGCTTACCTATACCCATGGCATTAGTCTAACTCTTGTGTTCTGGTGAGACAAGAGGTATTTTGGAATAATCCTATTCTACCTGGAGGCCATTACCAGTGGATGGAATTGATCTCTAATGGTATGCTTTATTGTTATCTGCTCCAGGCTATCAGGCTTTTGCTAGCTACATTGCCTCTGGCCCTTTATTGTTTCTGAGTAAACCCACTATTGTATTTTATAAAGCTTTTAAAATGGCTCAGTCTCCATCTCTGTCATCTTTGAAACAAGCTTGGCTTGAAGGAGTCATGAGAACTTTGATTCATCCAAGTCACTTTGCAATCTGCAATAAGAGCAATGCCATTTCCCTTTCCCTAATATTCACTGCAACACAAACATTCACAATTTTCTCCATAAAATATATATATTCTTTTTAGAACACTTTGCTTTCTTACTGTTGACATTTCATGCTCCCAACCTAGTGTTATACTATGTTACCCAGTAACAGATTTATTACATTAAAGGCATATCATAGGCACCTTTTGGCAAAGTAAGTACCGTATATACCTGAATATAAGTCGAGTTTTCAGCCCTTATTTTTGGCTGAAAAAAATATTCATCTTATATTTGGGTGAATATGGTAGAGGGTTTGGGGAAGGCAACGGTGGGCTAGTCCTGCCCATTCCACTGCCTTGAAAGCCCCCTTCCATGGGAGTTCATTGGTGGCTGGGGGCCACTGGGTTTGATGGGGGCAGAGAAGCAGTGGGCTTTTTAAACTTGGAAGCACTCTCTATGGTGGTTCAGTGGTGGCTGTGGTGGTGGCAGGCACCAGGAAGCCTCCCCATGGCATTGGAAGCCCCCTCTGTGGGGATTCGTCGGTGGCTGCAGAGGTGATGGGAGGCCTACCCACAGCCTTGGAAGCCCCTTCCACTGCCTCCTGAGCACCCAGCTGGGAGGCTCAGGGCCCGCTGGAGGGACCTTGGTGCTGAGGTGAGTTCAGCCCATGACCCTGGCCCACCCACTGGGTCACTGACTGCATGAGTCCGGTATCAGGTAAGAAATATAAGCCAACCTGAATATAACTCCACAACTTATACTGAAGCCAATAAATGTTACCAGTTTTTTTGTGGTAAAAAAATGGCCCTTGACTTATATATGGGTCAACTTATACTTGAGTATATACGGGACTTTATTTTATGTACTGTAAGTTAAGTCTTCAGTAAGAGACAATCCACTCTAATAATTATGGTACAGACTAGTGCTTTGTGCATTATTAGGATCAGTAGGAGCTCAGTAGCATTGGGAACAAAATACATAACAATGTACTTCAGAATACAAAACTAGGCAGGTCATCAGTGTTGCAAACCATGTATTTTTGTTGTTATGTGTTGTCAAGTCACTTCCAATTCACAGTGACCATATAAATGAGTAGTCTTCAAAATACCATGTTAACTCGGCAACCTTGCCCAGCTCTTGCAGACTCAAGCTCGTTGGCCCTTTTACGGAGTTAGCCCATTTCATACTTGATGTTCCCCATTTCTTGTTGCCTTCAACCTTTCCCAGTATTGTGTATTCCAGAGAATACTGTCTTCTCTTGAAGTGCTGAAGTGGAACAGCCTCAGTTTCAAAACTTTTGTCTCCAGTGATAGTTCAGTCTTGATTTAATCTAGGTTCCACATGTGTGTCTCTATGGCAATCCTGGATATCCACAAAGCTCTCCTCCAGCACCACAATCCAGATAGATTGCCCCACCATCATCAAAAATAGCCCAGCTGAGAAGACTCAAATTCTGATGATTGTGTGGCCATTATTAAACATAAGAAGTTGTCAGTCACCTGATTTTTATCAACATACTAATGGGTTCTTAAATGTGAACAATTTGCACAACCTGCTATGGACTACTGAGCCACATCTTTTATATGACAAGTATACAGTAACCCCCTCTCTATCGTGGGGGTTACGGACCGACCTGAACACCCGATCACTGAAAATATGCAATATGCGAATGCAGTTCGAGTCGGGTTGGGCCTGGGGTGGCGCAATGTTTAAAATGTCTTTAAGCAATGGAGCCAGCTTGACTCCATTGCTTAAAGATATTTTAAACATTGCATGCCATTTCCCAGCACCCTGGGGGTGCAGGAGAGTGGTGCATGATGTTTAAATTGACTTTCAGCCGTGAAGCCAAGCGCTTGGCTCTGTGGCTGAAAACATTTTAAACATTGCACACCACTCCCCTCCCAGAGGGGGTGCAGGGGAGCGGCGCATAATTTTAAAAATGATTTTCAGCCATGGAGCCAAGCACTTGTCTCCATTGCTGAAAGTATTTTAAACATCGCACACCGCTTCCCAGCACCCAGGGGGTGAGGTGAAGCAGTGTGCAATGCCTCTATGGAGGCAAGCCCCTGGCTCCAGCTGATTGGCTCTTTTGTTTTCCCACCCCAGCGCCAATCAGCTGGAGCCTGGGGCTTGGGAAGGAGGGAAAATGTTTAAAAAGCCCCAGCTTTTAAAGCATTTCCCCCTCCCTCAAGCCCTTTCAGGGTACTGCGGTCCCGCGATAGAGCTGGACCACAGTATATGAACCGCAAAAGGGTGGGGGACCACTGTATTCTCTCTTTGGAGAAGGCCAACTCTCTTAATTTTTCCACAGACTCATTTTATTTTCCTTTTATATGTGTGGGGAGTGTTCACATATCTCAAACTCTAAAGACACTCAAACTGGCAGAGCCAGTTTTTTAATTGTTTAGTTTTGGGGATTAAGCTTTTTTTGTTGGGGGGGGTCAGCAATTCTTTCTTTTTTAAGAAATGTAGATGGAGAGTGGAGGCCAACTAAAATAGCATTTTATTTATCGAGTTCAATATAGTTACAGTGGTACCTCTGCTTACAGGTTTAATCCATTCTGAATGCATAAGTCAAACAACCTGTAAGTAGAGCAGCCGTATTTTAAAAATAAAAACAATGTTTTTTAAAAATGTAAAAAATTGTAAGTAGAGCAGACCATGATTAAAATTTGTAAGGCAGCAGTTAAAATGCCAACAGTTCTGCTATTAAGTCGAATTGCTAGTAAGTAGAGCTGCTCATAAGTAGAGGTACCACTGTATATGGGTTCTGACATGCCCCTTATGTGTGCATATCACAAATAAGGATTGGAATGAAACTCTTGGGAACAAGCTGAGTTTCCATCTCTTTGCATCCTGAAATGTACATTGAGAAAGTTCATAAATACTGAACTGATTAAAACAAACTGATTTTGCCCAAAATGAACATTGAGGGCTGAATTTAGCTAGGATCTTGGAGACCTTCTTGCTTTCTTCCAGCCAGGCCACCACAAATTAATTATCAGAGTCACTTTTAACACCTATGTGTCATATTTGCCCTGGGGATTATCATATATTTATTTAAGTGCCTAATTAATGTGTTGCTAAATATGTAGTTTAAAAAGTAAGTGTGTGAACAGGCAGAGGTGTTTGCTTGAACTTTTTTCCTCTAGTTATCATAGTCCTTACTGTTTTACCACAGTTCCCTGCTCACCCTCAAAAGATACAGAGGTTTAAAATAGAGGTTTAAAGTTAGAGCTAGTGCTCCCTCAACAGATGAAACATATCTGTTTGTCACAGCACACACATTTCTCTCTATACTGTGTCTTGCATGCCAGCCAGAAATGCTTTGTTTTGTGGTTGCCCATTGGAAAATGAACATAACCTAAGTTCGCAAGACTGTTTGCTGAGGTGCACACCTCAGAGAAAAGCCCAGTGAAAACTCAAAATGCATGTCAACTGCAGATAATAAAGTGTTTCTGTCACATCTTGTTTGACCCCAGAGGAGGTGACACCATTAGCTTCTTGGCTCAGGAAGTCCTACTCCCCTACTGATAATGCTAGGGAAGCTGGAGAAGCAGCTATTTAATTTTAGCATATGATTGTTCTCCCACCCCTTGGTCTGGTTCTCCTTACCCCTCCTCCATCAAGTTGTTTTTATTAGAAATAAGAAATATAAATTGTTCAGCACTCTTTTCCAAATCTGTGTTTGTACTTCCATCTTTACTTAGGACCTATATCAGGGTCCAAATAAAATGAGGCTCATTGTATAGGACTGAAAGAAATATGAGTTTATATTTTGATGAACAGTGGAACTCTCATGCTTCAAGGCAAATGTCTAGACATCACATGGAGCTTCAAAGTCATTGTGTATCTGAATTTCCTTACTCCTCTGTGCTTCAAAATTGTATCCAGAACATTGTCATCTCTTATGTACCTTTGAAAGTCATACACCTAATAGGTAGGCTAGCACCCGAAGCAGGCACAGAAGTATCTTCACGGATATAACAACATTTCCGTCATTGTGTTCTGCACAGTCCAGTATGTGAAATGGTCTCTCAGAATTGAGTGTTTTCTCATTTCAATGCAAATTACACATTGGTTCTGCTTGCTTAGTTATTCCCTACCTAGCCTGAAACAATTTTTGATTGAAGCGAGTAAGTTGGCTATCGCAAACTTCCTTTGTAACTACATGCAGATTTCAAAGATTTTTGTTGTTGCTGCTGCATTCTTAAAAGGTCCCCTCTCCAAGTCTTTCTACTTAAGGTAAAAGTGAAGGTGAATTGAATGAAAGCACTGGAATTGTCATGCAACCATGAATTGTTAATATCCTGAAGTTCATATAGTTTTTGCTCCCAAACCAGTTTCTTTCTCTCTCTTTTTCTTTTAATTTGAAGAATATTTCAATAATTTATCCCAGGATGGCAAGACTTGAATAACTCAGAAAAGCAGGCTTCAGGGCATGCTTTGAGTTTGTTAAGCGCAAATTCAGGTCAATTATTATTATTTTGTTTCAGATCCAAACTGATTTGCTCTTCGCTAATTTGAATGAGTTTTGTATTCATAAAGAACAAGCTGGCTTCAAAGGGCTGATCTGCTGGTGGCAAAAATATGGAATCACTCTGGGCTGGTTCTTGAATTCGAAGGAACAGAGAGCTCAAACAATTGTTTGTGCACAGATAAGTTTTAACTAGAAGGAACCTCGACAAAAATCTATTATCCTTGTAAAAACATCACGTGACGTCCTCAACTTTACCTGAGTATTTCTCACAAAAATGTTGGTTTTGACAGATAAACATGCAGAAGCATTTTGCTGTTGTAGAAAAAAAAGAACTTTTATAAATGATTTGGTCACACAGCTGGATTTTTAAAGCTTGAGGAGCTCTGAGTTTTATTTCAGTGTGTCCCTATCCCATTGTCCATGATCCTGATTCAAAGTTTTGTTTTAAGCTGCTCTCTTATGTCTTGCATGTGTTTAGTCCAAAGGAAGCTACTAGCTCTGAGGTCAGTAAGGTAGTAAAGCCATACCTGGGTGTTCGTCTAAACATTAGATGAAACCTATTTGATGTTGAGCACCTAGTATAACTCCTGCAAAATTTGAGCTTAACTTTGGAGCTGAGTGAGTTCTCTGACATGGCTTGTACTGACTGGCTGGCATTGTGACTTGTCTGTATTTATCTTAAGTAACAATCCTACTGCACATCTTATTGAGGACATTTAGACTGCTCCTTGGGAAAAAAAACTTCACATTTTCTTCACATGTGTGTGACAAAAGAATTAGTGAGTTTAAGAAATGAAGGCAGGAGAAAGCCAAACTGGCAGATCAGCTCATCTAGGCAGAGAACTTTTAGTGTTTAGCTTTAGAAGTCTGGTGTGTCTCACAGCTAGGTTTGCGGTGCTTAATAGAGATGAGTGCTTCGTCCTTTATATGAAGCACCACCGGCCAGCTGTTCTTAATTCCCCTTCACCCCCAGCCACCTGGTCCTCTCACTGGGCTCTGTGCACTGCCAGCCGGCCATTCCCCACCCCTATAGGCAGTTGACCACTCATCGGCAATGCAGGTGGGCTCTCCCTCGTCTCCCCAGTGGAGTGGTTGGCTGCCTGAGGAGGTGGGGAAGGGCTTGCTGGGCTCAGTGAAGGATACTAGCAGTGTGTGGAGCCTGGTAAGTAAACCAGGCAGCTGTGGGAAGGGGAATTAAGAACAACTGGCCATCAGCACTTCATGCTTTGCATGAAAGACAAAGCATCCATCCCTAGTGCTTAATTAAGACTGCAATGCCATCCCCCACTTTTTTTGCCAGAAGGTTTTCATATAGCAAGTGCATGTACAACATAGCCCCCTCAATTCTTAGAATGGCTGTACTTGACTGGTGTAGAGCAATACATTTTTGCTTGACTAACACTTTAAGAATATAGGTTGATTTTTTTCCTGCTGAAGAAACCCAGCTCTCTGTTCTGTTTCCCTTTCCCTCTCTAGAGTCTACTAAAGTCTGTTGTTGAAAGCAGTCATGTTTGTCAATTTGCTGTTTATCTTTGAGTAATGAAAAATTCTATTCTTTCTGGTACTAATGTCTCAGAATGAATGACTGAGACTATAAATGCCAGTTAATGAGAAAAAGGATGGGCTAATCTGGGGAACCTGAAGTTATTCTTTGTAAATGCCTGCACTTCTGATGCACATTATGGAAAGATTAAACTGTGATTATCAGTTTTCATACATCCTAAGTATCAAAGAGTAAGAAAGAATTTCATATATCTATATCTATATCTATATCTATATAAAATCATAGAATCATGAAGTTGGAAGTGGCCTATAGGGATACTGAGTCCAACTCCCTGCTCAAAGCATGAATACAAGTCACAGAGGGATTTCACCATTCAGTTTTCTATAAGAAAGTTGGAGTCCTAAATTTTAAATGATACAAACATTAGGACACCTCTAAGTCATTAGTAAAGGAAGAAGCCATTCTGATGAGGGTTACAAAGCATTAACAGATTGTTCAATTAGGCGATGGAGCCAGAAATGGGAGGACAATGAAAGCAGGTACATAATAAATGTGCAACATGGCATTAGCATAAAAGGAAATATTTGTGTTACTTCAACAAATGACAGTAATGGCATATGGCAGATCCTTAAATAAGATTCATTTAACAACTTTAACACACCAATGAGTAATAAGCAATGACATGAATAAGCAGAACCAACCCTTTTTATTTGGAAATGACATTTGGACGCCTCTTTACCACTTAATGCCTTAATAAACTAAAAATTGTAAAGACTCTAGAATATTTTGGACACGTATTTAACAATTTCCATTGGCTTATAAATGTTCCTTTTTCACTTCACTGAAATGCACCCTCCATGCTCTCAGGAAGCTTCTGAGAATGGTAGTTAATGAATGTTTCTGAGAAAAATGAATTCTTGCAATGAGTTTATTGTCAATGAACTATTGCATATATTTTACAAGTGACTTTCCTTTGAAATACAGCAGCAAGATAATTAAAGGACTTTGTCCACCCATCCCGGAAATAAAGAGTCAACACACGTTTGTAGGATTAAATTGGGCCACAATTTATTGTGTTAAATTCAGCATGTCACGGGTGCTCTTTTCTCCCACAAGGGGGCCTGAAAGTGCAAGTGGCTACATGGTGTTCACCAAATTATTGTTGGGAGGGTTCTGGTGGCTCCCCCACTTGAACTTGAACTTGAACTTGAACTTGAATTTAGAGTTAAACGATCCGGCCAGCCCTCATCAACCACTTTGGCATGTTATTAATCATCCTGGTATATCATATCTGTTATCTTAATGTATTCCTAATTATTGTTGAGTGTTGCCAATTTGATAGGTCATATTTTGCTACTCTTAGCCTGACGTCATTTGCTACTTGCACTGACCTCCACAGAAAGGGGGCTACACAGTATGCACCCTTTCCCCCACCAAGCCAAGAGCTTGGAGCAAAGGCCCCCTTGCAGATCCTCCAATAAATTTAATCCCTCTACCATGCCCAGGCAAGTGTGCCTCTAATTAATGTTCATCCAGCCACCAAAGTGGCTCCAAATAATGGCAGGGGGCTTCCTCTCCATTCACACTTGGCCTGTTATCAAGGCCCAGCCACGGTTATCAAGGCCCAGTCACCAAGGTGGTAGGGGTCATTTCCCTCCATTGCAACATGGCCCATTCAGGGCCCGGCCACCAAAGTGGCTCAATGCACTGGCAGGGGTTCCCCTCCAGTCACACTTGGCTCATTACAAGGGCCCAGCCACCAAAGAAGCTCCAAGTAATGACAGGGATCGTACCCTCCATTCCACATGGCCCATTCAAGGCCCATCCACCAAGGCAGCATAAAGCAATGGCAGGGTTCATCCCCTCCATTTCAACATGGCCCATTCAGGGCCTGGCTACCAAAGTGGCTCAATGTACTTGGAGGGGCTTCCCTTCCAGTCACACTTGGCTCATTACAAGGGCCCAGCCACCAAAGCAGCTCCAAGCAATGACAGGGATCATACCCTCCATTCCACATGGCCTGTTCAAGGCCCATCCACCAAGGCAGCATAAAGCAAGGGCAGGGGGTGTCCCCTCCATTTTGACATGGGCATTGAGGTGGCTCAACACAATGTTAGGGGGCACATCTGTAGTACATGAGATGGAGCTTCTTTAAACCCCACCTTTGGGCCTGCATCCCATCCCTTCCATCCAAAATGGACCCATGGGCAGGGCCCAGCCATCAAAGTGTCACAGTTCACTGACAGCAGGTAACTGACAATTAAAGAGGTCCCAAAATAAAACTTCTGAATCCCAGCCATGCATAAGGTCTGGGGTGTAATTTCCAATTTGATATTTAAGTAAAGGGGGAATAGTTCATGCTGTGATGCTGACCTATTGGGGTACCTTCTGTCTTCCAGTGGCATCATAACCCATGGCAGTAGCTGTAGGTGCTGCACAATCATAAGAGAGTGGTTCCCAAATCTGTAATTCTGGGTCCCAACTTTGCATAAGGGCCAAGATGCAATTTTCATAATTGATAACTCGTATTTAGTTAAAGGGGACCCATCTTGATACCCGGACAAAGTACCTGTTGCATTGCCTCTCAGAAAAAGACACACACACATCATTTAAACTGGGCAGATCGTGGAAATATTACACCCATGTCTTGGCGTGCTTCTCTGAGCATGCTTCTCCATCCCCTCTGTTTAAACGTGGCCCATGACAAGCCCCAGCCACTGAGGTGGCAAAACCCAATGGCAGGAGACAAATGATGACAAGTGGGTCAACAATTTATAAATCTGAATAATGACATTGCATAAGACATGGGATGTGAATTGTGCTCACACTGGGCATATCTCAAATATCACCCCATCTCACACATTGCTTAAATTGGACAGATAATGCAAATATTACACCCATGTCTTGGCATGCTTCTCTCATCGCTCATACTCAGCAGATCTCAAACATCACACCCATCTCTGGGAATGCTTCTCCATTCCCTCTATTTAAACATGGTCCATGACAAGCCCCAGCCACTGAGGTGGCAAATTCAATGACAGGGGGCACATGATGACAGCTGGGTCACCACTGTATAAAAAAATCCAGATAACAACAATGCATAAGGCATGGGATGTGAATTGTGCTCACACTGGGCAGATCTCAAATATCACCCCTATTTCACACATAGCTTAAACCAGGCGGATCATGCAGATACTGCACCCATGTCATGGTGTGCTTCTCTCATTGCTCACACTAGGCAGATCTCAAACATCACACCCATCTCTGGGAATGCTTCTCCATCCCCTCTATTGAAACATGGCCCATGACAAGGCCCAGGCACTGAGATGGTTAAACTCAATGGCAGGGGGCAAATGATGACAACTGGGTCACCAATTTATAAATCTGGATAATGACATTACACAAGGCATGGGATGTGAATTGCAATAATCTACAGTCAGCCAGTACTGAGGGAATGGGACCCAATTCTGTAATTCTGGAACCTGACTTGCATAAACCTTGAGCAGCAATTTCCAACTCAATATTCAGTTAAATTGGGACCCATCTCAATGTATGCACAGTGTTACTACTTCCCCACTTAGTTTTTAACATTGTGTTTTTAAAATCTTTTTTTTGTATGTAAATAAAAGCTGAGCTCATTAAATCTTTGGATCAGTGCTTCAAGCATAGAGTCAGTCTTGAATCTAATTGCTCAATATTTACATGGCTATTTATTTTGTGGCCAACCCAGCATTTGCCTGGCATTGAGTCCTTAAATGCCTTCGGCCCTTTCCAAACCCTGTGACCCACTATCCCAGGGTAACGTTGGTCAATTCTGGACTACCTGATGACTGGTCAAACCCTGGGTCAGGTGATCAAAGCTGCTCCTCCCCGCACAAGGCTGGATCAGAGCATCCCTTATCTGATTAATCTTGTGGCAGTTTATTGACCATTTGTACAGCTGCATTCTTTTTGCAAACATATTGTCTTATTTATTATTTATTTATTTATTTTTGCACTTATATACTATTTTATACTATACAACAATAAAGATTAAATCAATACAACAGCTAAAACAGTTTTCCTCGGCGGGTTTAAAAAGAGTTTAGTCTTTATTTTTATATTGTTTTGTTTTTGCTCTTGTTTTGTTTTGTTTTAAGCCAGCGGGTATTTGCAACAGTAACGCTGCATTAAGAATCCAAACCAGAAAATGATTATAAAAAATTAACAATGGGGCCAATATGTAACCCTGCTCAATTCCATTATATGTACTAACATTTACTAAACAGACAACATTCCAAAATTATTCATTAGCTTCAAGTTTGTGTTTTCATGAAGAGGCCTCAAATTTCTCAAATTTCTGTTGCAATTTGTCTCAGGAAATTGAGTCAAAAGCAGATGGAATATCAATAAAGGTTGCAAACAGAGGCCCTATAGATTTGCTAGCAGATTTTCTCACCAAATCCTTCAGGATCAGAGCCTGGTGCAAGATGGATCTTACTATTCTGAAGCTCATCATCACCCAAAGTATTTTAGAACAACAGAGTTGGAAAAGGTGTAGCAGACACAGAAGGTTTTTAAATTGTAAATAGTGCCAAGAACCCAAAGACAGTCAACAAAGATGAGCAATTATTTAGGGGGGAAACCACACAATTTTACAGAAAGAACTGAGACCCTGAAGAACAGAGTTCAAATTCTCTCTTGACCAGGGATACTCGCCAGGCAGTAGTAATGGTAAGCCCTTCCTTGTACATTTTAGCAGAATGTGAAACTTTGGCTGAAAACCTCTAGCTTTGCAGCATATAGTACAGAGAAATAGCTTCATGTCTCCCTGGAACAGACCACTCCTTACTGGTGCTCCTCAGGTGGCATTTACAGTCTCCATAACTCACTCTTAGGCAAGAGAAATAGTAAAAGGCCCCATTTACTTATAGTTCTGAAGAGATAAAAAGGATTTGTTCATTACTGCAGGACTGATTGATAGTCAAGTCACCGTAGCCCAGAAAAATCCATCCAAGCAAAATATGTTAAGGACAGCAAAGAAGGTTGCTAAAACTCTGACAGAACATCTGACAGACTCCAAAAACTGAAGTAGGTTCACTGTAAGATGAAAGCAACTTCATGCACTCATGTAGCAACCCATATGCACATAGGCAGGAAGGGAAAATAAGCCAATATCTTTATGGCGGCATTTCAGGTATTGTTTTCCTTCCTCGTTAAAGGTGGAGCTGCATTTTTTTTTTTTTTTGCAGAAATTGTGGTGTCCTTGCAAGGAAAAGTGGATTTATTTTGGCTGACCTATAAAACAGATTACTGTACATTCACATTCAATCAGATCTTCTACTGACATGACAGTGACTAGTTAGTCTGGCTGGAAGCAAATCATTATGTTTCTTGGCAGACATCTGACGGTGATTTTTCAGGGCTGTATTTCCCTGCCTTTAATGCAAGGACAGCCAGCATTTTCAAACAGGACATTTCCTGCACATGGTGTGCAAATATTCTAGACAGAAATACATAAAAGCCATTTGCAGAGAGGTTGATTGTTACACTCTTCTCCACCCTCATTAATTTAATGCAATTAATATCCGGACTTTCTGCTAAAAAACTACGTTTTGAATCAAAACATAAATACCATTAATACATAGAAGATACATTGGCATTGGTTTCTTCTTCATTTTCAGCAAGAAGATGTCAATGCGAAAGTGTTAATAAGCAGTTTATATCCAACAGTTAAAAAGCTATTTAAAGGGATACTTAAATTTGACATTTCAGGGCATAACCAGATTTGAATAGCTGCTGCATGAAGTGGCAGATTGCATTTCAGCTGACTGAAGATAAATTGTTAAAGCTCAGTGTGCTTCAGAAGTTCAGCTCGTGCAGTCGGCACTACGTACCACATCATTCAGTATATTTATTATTTATTCGCTCAATTTCTTTACCACCCATCCTGCCAATGGCTACTCTGGACAGTGAACAGCCATATAATAAACATACACATATAGTGATCACTTCTGTCTATTTTTTTTTTACTGCCAGCTTCCTTGGCCCACTTTGAAAGAAGCAGATGAGACACAGGTGATGGGTTTAACTGGGGACACAAAACTGTATTAAATTTTAACTTGGAATCTTCTACCTCTGGCTTCACATAGTGAAGATACCTGGCCCGGGAACTGGGGAAGGGGAGGGTGGTTTCCCCTATACTGGCAGAGTTCCAAGACCCATGTCCATGCCGGCCCAAAGACAGCCTGTTCTGGGCTGGCTAGCCCCCAGGTGTCCCTCCCCAGCTGCCAACTGTTCAGGTCTCATGATAATTTCCCCCATCCTGGTCACAGAATCTTGAGATCCATGACACTTAGATGTTGGCTAGAGTGGCACCTGGCAGTGGCTCTGGGCAGGGCTGGATTTATATGAAGAGAGGCCTTAGGCTACTCCACTTGTGAGACCCCCCTCCCAACCCCTCATCCTCATGACCCAAAGAAAATGAAAGATGGCTATAAACAAAATTGAGTGGGGCCAAGGAGGAGCATGGGTATTTAAATTTCGGCAATTCACAATTTCTCCTCTAAAGGAGGAGTTAAATACTATAATGGTTGGAAAAAATGCATAAACATTGAAAAGCTTTTCCAATAAAACTTTTGTGGAATAAACATTGATTTATAGGAAAATGCAGTTGTAATGGTATTCTTTAAAAAAATTAAATTTACAAATTATATTGCCTGGGAAGTGTAATATGGGCTTCTGTCACCTCAGTAACTGCCACCACTCACTAATTCTCACTAATTCTGATCACTGCATGGAAATATATAATCTCCAGGCTTAAAACCAGGGTAGTTCAAGGACCAAATGCAGGGGAGTGGTATGAAGAGACAGATATCTAGTCTTGTGTGCTCCCAGACACATTTGGTGGGGCCACTGTGAGATACAGGAAGCTGGACTACATGGGCCTTTGGCCTGATCCAGCATGGCTCTTCTTATGTTCTTATGTTCCTTCGACGTGGGTCTACAGAAGGTAAAAGAAGAGTAGTCTAGTTATAGGAGAAAGCAAAGGTTACATTTTTTGTGGGTTTGCTAGATTCAGTTTACCTATATGATGAATTATACAAAACTGGTATGCTGTTCACATTATGTTTCCATAAGGAAGTGGTTTGCGCATCATTCCCAAAAGTCTGTTTATAGCTATTTTTAAAACCATTTCTACTAATGTGTAAGAATACCTGTTCAGCCAACCCTTTTGCTGAACTCAAAATGATGAAAAAATGTATTTATCAATGTGCTCTTGGAGTGAGATTTTTTTCACTAGACAGCAAAATTATCACTTTGCTGAGAGTGTGTCTGACCACAGAACTAAAAGAAATATCCCCAGTTGTTCAACAAATAATAATGTTATAGAATTTAAAATAAGAAAACAGATTATTAAAGTTACAAATCTTCATAGTCTGGATGTCTTTAATAAAACATTTATCAGTTAATAATGGATACTGTTTATACTCTGCTCCTACTTTGAGTGGGGGGGAAATGACCACTAGAATGATACTGATATTTCTTTATCCTTCCTTGCCAAGGCTGAGAGAAAAAGTGCAGTTACGCTGATAAACTGTTCATCATTTACAAAGGTTTAAAAATTTTAACAGCCCTGCATAAATTGAAGACACAATGTTTAGCCTTCAAGGCATGCAACAGGAAAAAGTAATATGGAGAGTCCATGGAGATAAATGCTACACCTTCATAGCACTTTGCACATAGTTAATAGGGCAGTTTCACCCATATGGAACAAAAGCCATGTGTGCACATATGCACCTCAACACACCATTAAACTTTGTTGTTGTTCAGTCGTTCAGTCGTGTCCGACTCTTCGTGACCCCATGGACCAGAGCTCGCCAGGCCTTCCTATCCTCCACTGCCTCCCGGAGTTTTGTCAAATTCACTTTGGTTGCATCGATGACACCGTCCAACCATCTCAGATTTTTCCCAGCATCAGGGACTTTTCCAGGAAGGTGGCCAAAGTACTGGAGCCTCAGCTTCAAAATCTGTCCTTCCAGTGAACATTCGGGGTTGATTTCTTTCAGAATGGATAGGTTTGATCTCCTCGCAGTCCAGGGGACTCTCAAGACTCTCCTCCAGCACCACAGCTCAAAAGCATCAATTCTGCAGCGATCAGCCTTCTTTATAGTCCAGCTCTCACTTCCATACATCACTACTGGAAAAACCATAGCTTTAACCATCCTGACCTTAGTTGGCAAAGTGATGTCTCTGCTCTTTAGGATGCTATCTAGGTTTGCCATTGCTTTCCTCCCAAGAAGCAGGCGTCTTTTTATTTCATTGCTGCAGTCGCCATCTGCAGTGATCAAGGAGCCCAAGAAAATAAACTCTGTCATTGCCTCCATTTCTTCCCCTTCTATTTGCCAGGAGGTGATGGGACCAGTGGCCATGATCTTAGTTTTTTTAATGTTGAGCTTCAGCCCATTTTTTCATGCTCCTCTTTCACCCTCATTAAGAGGTTCTTTCATTCTTCCTCACTCTCTGCTATTAGAGTAGTATCATCTGCGTATCTGAGGTTGTTGATATTTCTTCCGGCAATCTTAATTCCGGCTTGTGATTCATCCAGACCGGCCTTTCTCATGATGTACTCTGCATATAAGTTAAATAGGCAAGGTGACAGTATACAGCCTTGTCGTACTCCTTTCCCAATTCCAAACCAGTCAGTTGTTCCATATTCAGTTCTGACAGTTGCTGCTTGTCCCACATATAGATTTCTTAGGAGACAGATAATTAATCTTTAATGTACATTATACCAGGATGGCACCGGGTAGTTGTACCTTTAGTATTTATCAGCTATAGTAAACCTAATGGAATAATAATGTATTATGAAAAGTATTTCTATATGACGGTGTTAAAAAAAAACTGATTTCAAATGTTCAAATCCCTGGGAAACTGAAGGAAAGTAATATGCTGATGCTGATTATGAGTACCTGAATGCTACCTGAAAGAGAAACAGGAACAATGTATTCAAATGCTGCTTATGCAGCAACAGTGGGGGGGGGGAACACCTGTTTGGTCTCTTTGGTAACTAGAGCTCTTCTCCTGGGAACTCAGCATCCAAGCCACAGTGTCTGGAGGACTGGCACTGATGTGCACGTAGGAGGCAGCAAAGCTTTGATACTCTAGATCAGTGCTGTCCAGATTTGAATAGCATGCAGGCTACTTTTGCCCATGATATGTCCAGGCAGGCTACTTTCCCAAGCACGTGCACACACACAGTCCTTGCAACTGCTCTGCCCACCCGCCACCCACCATGCTCTGCAGCACTGATGGCTGTGGTGGTGGAGCGTCCACTTGCCCCCCCCCCCAAGCTTCACAGTGCTGGTGGCGGCCTGCCCTCTCAACCCCCATGACCCACCAAGCTCTGCAGTGCTGGTGGCAGAGGAGGAGGAGGAGCACCCGCTTGCCCCCCACCCACCAAGCTCTGTGGTGCTGGTGGAGGAGGGGGAAGAGCACCCATTCACCCTTCCCCACCCATCAAGCTCTGCATCACTA
The DNA here is from genome assembly GCA_029282475.1 of Phrynocephalus forsythii. Taxonomy (NCBI): domain Eukaryota; kingdom Metazoa; phylum Chordata; class Lepidosauria; order Squamata; family Agamidae; genus Phrynocephalus; species Phrynocephalus forsythii. The sequence goes on along the minus strand of JAPFRF010000005.1, from coordinate 92,871,996 downwards.
GCAGCGGCAGAGGAGGAGTTCCTCCAGGTCGGGAGGTGGCCAGGGACCTGGCGGGCAACTTCTTAGTGCCCCGCAGGCTACTAGTCGCCTGCAGTCAACAGGTTGTACAGGCCTGCTCTACATCAGTGGTGGTTGTCAAGTGTCCAGAAGAATAAGCAATAGGACCCAGTCCAAGAAAAGTCCCCAGAAGGGGCCTACAGCAAGTCCAAGCAAACACCAAGTCAGAGAGTGAGGCAAAGAATAGTCAAGCAGTCCAGGAGTCAAGGCCAGATGGAGCAGTACCTGGGAGCTGGATCCAAGGGGGTCTGGTGAGGCAGGTCTGGAACAGCAGGGTTGGTAAGGCAAGCCAGGAACAGCAAGCTGGCAGGCAGGAAGTACTAGGGTTTGCAAGGAGCAGTGGTGAACCTTCAGCACTCCACAACTCCCAGAATTCCAAGCCTGTATTGCCAATGACAAAAGACTGTAGGGGTTGTGGTACAAAACATCTGGAGTGCTGAAGGTTCACCACCACTGCTCTAGATGTCGTAGACTTCAACTTCCAGAATCCCCAGCCTGTTTTGCCAGTGATGAATGAGTGTGGGAGCCTTTCATCCAAAACACTGGGAAATGGATATAAAAATTATAAATAATGTTTATATCCAGCATGAATCGTAGCTCAGAAATATCTCATGTATTTGTTCACTGTTGTGCCACCAAGTTCCTGAAATAATACCCACTCCTGCTAGCCATCATCAGCTGTCATCTGGTGCTCTGTTTGATATTATTCAGCAGGTAGTTTCTGCAAGGCGAGAAGTGAATAAATGAGAAATTAGTGAAATGAAAATGCAGTGGGGCATTTGATATGTCTCATTGGGAAATGTTTGTGGCTCATTAGTTTGGGAGTTGTTTTCCAACCAAGTAATGAAAATGACAGGTCTTTTCTTTCTTCTCCTTGAACATGCGGACAACACTGCCAACTAAGAGTGAAGCTGATCCCCATTCTCCTTAGCAATGGAATTTAAGAGGATGCAAATCCAGGACGAAAACAGCTTGGTGTATTACGGGCAAAAATGGATGCTTTCTAGATAATTACATTGTGCCTCTGCATCATTCTACTGGCCACATGTTACACAGCCATCCATCGCCTATTCAATCAGTATTTCCTTCAATATGTGCAGTTACTAAATCAAAGCAGCTTTTAAAAACTGTATTTCCTGACAAAACTTCCTCAGGTTAATGCCAAAACTGGGTTAGTTAACACAACAATGCAAAACAGGGGTCCCCAAATTACAGCCCGGGGGGCTGGATACGCCCCCCTGGGTTCTGCATCCAGTCCCTGGGACCAATTGCAGACCCCGCACCCCTGCTTTGAGAACGAGCGAGCCAGCCTCCGTGACTGCTTCTATTGCTGAGGCAGTTCAAAGTGCTCCAGATGACTGGTGTGCCAGCTAGTGGGGCAGTTCAAAGCCGCAGGGCTGTGGCATGGTCCCCAACTCCCCCACCTACTACCCAGATGTTCAAGGTGCAAGCTGCAGCCAAGTGGGGCACTTTAAAATGGGAGGGCCATGGCTGGAGCTGTGTCAAGTTTGCCCTAGAACAGGGGTGCCCAACCTTTTTGTAAGGAGGGCCAGATTTGGTGGCTGAGAATGTGTCAGGGGCCGGTTGCTCCCCGACCCTGCCACCCCACTGCAAGCCCTACCCACTGTCCCAAAAGCCCCACCCGCTGACCCCTTGCAACCCCACCTGCAGGAAGGAAGGAAGGAAGGAGAAAGGAACCAAGGGGAGGTGGGGGGAAGGAGAAAGGTGGAACCAGGGGAGAGTGGGTGGGTGGGAGGGAGGAAGGAAGGTGGGGAACAAGGAAGGGAGGAAAGAAGGAAGGTGGGGACCGAAGGAAGCACAGGGAGCTGTGGCCACTGCAGGGGAATGTGTGGGTGAAGGAGGGGGAGGGAGGGGCGGGCCAGCCAGCTGCGGGCCACTCAGAATGGCCTGACGGGCCAGATTTGGACCCCGGGCTGGACTTTGGGCAGGCCTGCCCTAGAAAGAATCCGGCAGGGAAGCAGCTCTGTCTTGACTCCAGACAGTCTGTCTTGACTCCAGAGAGAGAGAGAGAGAGAGAGAGAGAGAGGGGGAGGGACTGGGGCACTGGCACTGAAGTGGAAGGAAAAGTGTGTGTGTATGTGTGTATACATGTATTTGCGTGCATATATGGACATAGAGGACATACATGGAGGTGGATAACTCAGACAACAAAAATACAATCTCCACTAAACATGTAGAACTTCTAGAGAAGGCTCAGGGAAGGCTTCCCTCCATGTTTTAAGTCTCTAGGTGCCTTGGGGGTATTTTATAGCCCAATTATTAATGAACCTAAAATCCCTGTGGGAATCCATTTATGGAGAATAAGAAATGATCAATTTTGTCAAATTAGCCAGATTCATCAGAAAGCCTGATTTGGTTTTTTTTATGTATTCCCATATGTAATTAAAAATTATTGAATTATAAAACTGGTTAAAATATCTTGAATTATTAAAAGCACACAAAATGTTAAATAGTTTAGTGAGGCAGACATACTGGCCTTTTTGGAAATCCAAATGTCTATAATTATTAAAAGCACACAAAATGTTGAGTCAAATGTCTATTGAGTCCAATGTGCAATATTTACTAGATCACCAAAGTCCCACTACCACTCTCTAGGTGCTTGCCTTTTCTAAAACTAGGTAAACTATTCGGCTATACTCACTCAATCTATAATAAAGTTCATTGCTTGCCATTAAAATGTGTCCAACGTATGCAGGCTTTTCCATGGTTTTCTAGGTACAAAATATTCAGAGATGATTTAGATGATTTAGATGATTTACCATTCCCTTCTTCTATAGGTGCTCTGGGACTATGCAGCTTGTTCCAAATCATGTAGGCTAAAAGATTTACCTGGTGGGCCTGTCCCCACTATGAAATCTAGACATGGGCAGAGCCAGAAAAAATGACGTTTCAAGTTTTCGTTTGTCGGAACGGGTCCGTTTCGGGTGGTTTCCATTTGTCATGAAATTTTTCAAAAATTTGTCGTTTCGTTTGTCATTTGTCATTTCCACTGCGATTTAGCGCGATTTGACTTCCCAGAGCATAGGGGCGTCCCATAATCAGGGCCGGCGCTAGGTGTTTTTGCACCCTAGGTGGCAGGCGGGCAGCAGGCGATGGGGGGGAGGTGCGGGCGGGCGGCGGTGGTGGGAGGGTCATGGGCGGGCAGCGGCCACGGGCGGGCGAGCGGGCGGGCGGCGGCACGGGCGGACGGGTGGGTGGCGGCACGGGTGGACGGGCGAGTGGGCAGTTAGGATATCACTTAGCATAGAGGTTCTGTTCTTGGCTTGCACCCCAAATGTGTGTGTGTGCAAGCAAATTGAAGTTGGGAAAATAGAAAATAAATGGTAGTATATAATATATATTTAAAATAAATCCACACCTCCCACTCCCAGTCAAACCTCCCCCTTTATCCAATATCAGAAAAAAATCCTCACAAACTGCCAGAGAAGAAATAAAGAATAAACTGCTATTCCCTTCAGCAGACAAAGCTGCAGGGAATCAAAGAAATTATTTTCTAAATTCAATTCCCTCCCTGCCTGCCTAACTTAAATCCTAAAGCCTCCAGCCTCCCTCCTCAATCTCGATCGGATCACACCAGCACCAGCAGTCAGCCCTCCTCCCTCAACCACATCCATACACCCAACTTTTTCTCTGCTTTGCATCGTGCGATCGCCGTGATGCCACAAGCGGAAACGAAAAACCTGACCAAATTTTTCTTTTTTCGGTTCGAGTTCGAGTTCTGATGGCTTAATTATCGTTACCGTTTCCGTTACGTAACGGAAACAATAACCGAAAACGGAAACGACAATTTCGCCGAGTCGTGCCCATGTCTATTACATATGTATTACAATTACACTGTATCATCATATCCCTTGGGTATCATAGCTTTTCCTCACATACAGTCACATTATATTAATTTGTCAATTATGCTCGCACTGTACCATAACACACTTCAGATGCAAGCGTTCCTTGGTGTTATCAATATCACCACATGACTTTGCCCAAATTAGTCAATAAAACAACAGGAGGAAGAGCATTGTATTCTCCAGATTCTTCAGCGTTTGCATAACCATGTGGAAGGTAATCAACAGGGATTGTGATATAAAGAGTATTTTGTTAAGGTGTACACACAGAAAAAGCCTTCCTTTCTCTTTCTTCTCACAACAGTAGGAAATGTGCACTCATATACAGAGGCTATGTGCTGTTCCGCTACACCTCGGGTGATGGATGATAGACAGCTACATCCCTATGTTTGATTGAAAACTTCAGTCTGGTTTTGTTTTGTCTCCTTGTTCTATCAAACATTGAACAGCCAGAGAAAATTGGGACAGGGGATTTTGGACTTAAGGCAGCTTCAACAAAATGCAGATAGAATGTTTAATTCGTACTTGGCATCAACATCTTTAGCTGATTGCCAATGAAGAAAGTGCAAAGACCCTTGAGGAATAGGTTCTAATAACTAAGCTACTCTTGCACACTTTGAAGTGAAATGTTCTCCCTCATAAGCATTTATACTCTCTCCCTGGCTTCCGCAGTCTCTTGTTTCCCCTCCCCTTTTATATCTTACCTTTCTCTTCTGGGTGTAAACTTTTATTATTTATTAGTAAGGCATGGGCAGTTACAAAATACTGCCAAAGGGAAAAAGAAACAACAGTAGCAATGTAATATGACTCAGACTCTAAAACCCCTTTCATAGCTTTGGCCATGTCTGTTGTTCTGGATTTAATTGCAAATGTGGCACCAAGTTGTTGGTATATCAGCATTCAGGAGAAGATCAGAGAAACAGAAATGTTGCAGAGGGACATTATACCACCAACATTCTACCATCTGAGAATTGTAGCTTTTTGTGTGTTTTAAAGTATGTCTCTATCTAGACCTCAGGATTGCTTCAAAAAATATATCAGAAGCTCCTGAAGTATCTGTCTTACATAAAAAAGGTAAAGGTTCACCCTGCACATGTGTGCTAGTTGTGTCCAACTCTAGGGGCAGTGCTCATCTCTGTTTTCAAGCCAAAGAGCCAGTGTTGTGCAAGTCAGTGGCCATGTGGCCGGCATGGCTGAATGCATTTCTGCGCACAGAACACTGGCCAGCCCTTAACATCAGCAGTGTGACGGCTTTCAAAAGTCAGACATCTCTCTAACTCTGATATACATTCATGCCAGCTCTTATAAACCTGGTCCATAAGAGAATGATTTTTCTTCTTGTAGATGCCTCCCATATAACTCTTCCACAGAGTCTCGCAAAAAGGCTAACATTCAGGTACAGAGGAGAGCAGAGTTGAGTCACTTCATAAAAACATAAAAACATAAGAACAGCCTTGCTGGAACAGGCCACAGCCCATCCAGTCCAGCATTCTGTCTCACACAGCGGCTCACCATTTGCTTCAGCGTATTCCCAAGCAGATGTCTTCACCTGCTTAAGATTCCCTGCAAATGGTATTGTGAGATATCCTGTGTATCTCTCCAACCCTGAGGTTTTCCTTAGGCATCCATAATGATAGCCATTGATACCATTGTTCTCCATGAACTTGTCCAATCCTTTCTTAAAACTGTCAAGGCTGACAGCTGTCACCCCTTCTTCTGGCAGGGAGTTCCACAGACCAGTGATCCTCTGAGTGAAAAAGTACTTTATCTTATTTGTTTGAGATCTAGCACCCAAAAATTTCATGGTGTCCCCCCTAGTTCTAGTGTTGTGTGATAGGGAAAACAGTTTTTCCTTATCTACTTTGTCCACACCGTGCATGATTTTATAAACTTCAATCAGGTCACCTCTTAGGCGCCGTCATTCAAGAGTGAAGAGGCCCAGCCGTTCTAACCTCAGATGGTAAGGAAGGCATTCCAGTCCCCTAATCATTCTGGTTGCCCTCCTCTGCACTTTTCCCATTTCCATAATATCCTTCTGGGGGTATGGTGACCAGAATTGTACACAATACTCCAGATGAGGCCTCACCATAGATTTATAAAGAGACAAATTGACACTTGCCGACTTATTTTCTATACTCTTCCTAATGATCCCTAGCACTGAGTTTGCTTTTTTTACTGTTGCGGCTCACTGGGTCAACACCTTCATTGAGCTGTCCACCAGGACACCAAGGTCCCTTTCCTGATTTGTTGCAGAGTTCAGACTCCATCAGTTTATATGCATCACTCTGCACTTGCTAATGTTGAAGCTCCAAAGGAGTTATTTAGCTCCAAAGGGGTGTGGTGGTACTTAATTGAAGGAGTGTGGATCGGCGTGCTTTCCCATAGAGAGGAAGCTTTAAATTAAGTACCACTGCACCCCTTTCAAAATTTCATGGGTTCTCTAAAATAGCTAGAGCAGTAGTGGCCAAACTTTGACTCTCTAGGTGTTTTGGACCACAACTCCCAGATTTCTAAGCCTATATTGCCAATGACAAAGGACTATGGGAGTTGTGGACCAAAACTTCTGGAGGGCCAAAGCTTGGCCACCTCTGAGCTATTTGGGGGTGAAACATGCCTGGGATCAGTATTTTACTGACAGAGGTTCTGTTCCTTGGGGGATCCCCGGAGGGGTACAGTGGCCCTCTCCCCAGTCTGGAAGGATTGACCCTTCAGCTGGTAGATCGAGTGACGAGTCTGGGCATTGTCCTGGAAGCCCTGGTGGTGGTGGTGTCAAAGGGAGCCTTTTATCAGCTCAGGTTAATCACCCAGATTCGCTCGTACCTGGACGTGGACTCCCTCAGGACAGTAGTGCAGGCGTTGGTGATCTCGCAAATCGACTACTGTAACACTCTCTACATGGGGTTGCCCTTGACCCTTATCCGGCATTTGCGGCGGGTGCAGAATGCGGTGGCCAGGCTGGTGGTAGGTGCGAGCAGATATGCCCGCATCACCCCCATCCTGGACTGCTTGCATTGGCTACCCGTTGCTTACCGGGTAAGGTTCAAGGTCATCGTTTTGGTTTACAAAACCCTCCATGGCTTGGGACCTATCTATCTGGTGGAGCAGATCTCCCAGAGATCAATCTCATCCCGTCCAACCAGAGCTTTGTCCTCCCTTTCTCTCAGAGTGCCGACACCGAGAGAGGCCCATAGGGTTTTGACCCAGAACTAGGCCTTTTGGGTGTTCGGCCTGGCCGATTGGAACAAGCTGCCAGCTGAGATTAGGCAGATGGAGTCACTGCCAGCCTTTAGAAGGGCCTTAAAGACCTGGCAATGCTACAGGACCATCTGAGCACACTATTATAGTTTTTTTTCTTTACTGCAGGCACCAGTTTGTCTTACCAGTTCTTCTTGCCAGATGTCACCTTGACATTGACTTTGTCATGGTCAGCGGTGTTATGTCTATTTTATCTGATTTTTTTATTCTTATAAGTATTTGTATATTGATTGTATTTTGCTAGTCCTTTGTTGTTTATTATTGCTGGGGTTTATCTAGTAGTTGGGCAGTCACTGTTTGGGTGACGTGTTGTACACCACCCAGAGTTCCCTATGGGAATACCAGGCTGTTAATATGTACAAGAACAAATAAATAAATAAATAAAATTTAGAGTCCATATGCACTCTAAAAATATGCACTGTAAAATACTTTCAAAGCATGTTTCACCCCCAAAGTGGCAGGCTTAGCTTCCTCTAGCGATTTTAGGTTACCCCCTGAAATCTGGAAACGTTTGGGGATCACAGAACTGTTATGCAGCTCCAAAGCGGGTGCCCCTAGGAAAAAACCTTTCTGATTGGAATCAATGGGAAGCCATGGCAGCGCTATCGCTCTCCTGATCAGCTTCCTATTCCAAAAAGTTTTGTTTCATTTTGCTTTGTTTCATAATGAAGCTCCTTTAAAATTCATTTTATTACACAACAAAACAAAACTACTCTAGAAATGAAACAAAAGAAAACACTATTTTTCTGTTTCATGCCCGTCCCTAATGAAGACATTAGAAGCCTAGTCAAGGAACAATCTTCTTAAACAGTGTGTAAGAAATGATGGCTTCCTTCAGAATATGAAATTCTTGTCCAAACAAGACAAATAGAAAAGAGAACTGTGCAAAAGAATCAATCAGTCAGTCAGTCAGTCAGAACTAGAAGACAACGACATATATAAAAATAATGTGGAGAAGTATATTACATTGAGATGGGTAATACCAAGTTATTTTAAAATATGCAAAGTGGGGGGGGACTAAAATATGGTTGTTGAGATTACAAGGATTTCTGTGTGTGCTAAAGGAAGATAAGGCGGTTGTAAGGAAGCTCAAAAAATTGTATCCTGTCTTCAGGACAGAGGATATAACTCAAATGCCAGTACCTGAACTGATACCTGAAGACACTTTTTCAATTAGAGAACCAGAGGCATAAGAGCTGCATTTCAAATTGTTACTTACAAACTGAGAAGAAATAAAAGCAGGGGGTACAAATAGTATCCATCAGAGGTTTCTGAAAAATTGAAAAGTGAAATTGCTGATCTCTTAATAAAAATACGTAACTTTGGTTTTTGTATCATAGGACTAGAAAGTGGCTAATGTAACACATGTTTTTTAAAAGGGAGCCAGTCAGAGCCAGAAAGTACTAGGCTAATTAGGTTAACATTGTTAGCTTAACATTGATGGCCGGACAGCACACTGAGTCAGGTATTTGTCTGTGGAGCCAGTGGTTAGGGGTTTGAGCCTCTCCACACTGGTATATAGTTATAATACATGGTGTTCTGATAGCATGAAGGGAAAGACCTTGTCCACTTGTGTTTCTGCTTAAAACAATCCATCCTTTCCCTTTAAGAGCTGGCCCATATCTTTTTGCCAGAAGGCTAGAGCACACAATATTTGGAGGATAAATCACTCAGGTAAAAAATAGCTATTTGTTCTGCTTTCACAGACAGGTACCAAGATTTAAAATAGATCAGAGCGAAGATAAGGACCTGCTAAGCATTAACTGGATCTTAACAGATTTCATTAGACATGGGCACGACTCGGCGAAATTGTCATTTCCGTTTTCGGTTATCGTTTTAGAAAAAGTTTTTGAAAGTTTTTTCAAAAAACCCCGACTCCCGGCCAAAAAAGCAGGCAAAAATATGCCTGCCTGAGGCTTTGCCACCTACCAGAGGGGTGGTTTCTGGGGGTCCCCGGCCTCCCCCCCTTCTCCTGTCCTGGGCTGCTTGCACCAGGCTGGGGGGGGGTCATCCTCGTCGTCTGTCTTGCTGCTTGCCATGCGGTGGGGGGATCCAAAATGGCGACCACAATTTTTCTTTTGAAATCGTGGTCAAAAAACCACACCAAATCACCACAGAAACGTGTGAAATTTATTTATTTTAAATGCCTGAATTTTTATAGTAGCAGCAGTGGGTTTTTTATAGCAATAAAACGTCGTATTAATTTTATTTTATTTTATTTTATTTATTAGTTTTTTAGACCTGCCCATTTGGGCTGGGCATGGGATGGGTCCATGCAAATTTTTTGAACCATTCCACCAATGGCATCGCCAGGTTTTTGACTGATACTTCTGGATGTCTAGGAGGGCATAAAAAGCAGAGGCACCTTCCAGAAATCGCAGTCGGGTGTATGAATGTGGTTGAGGGAGGAGGGCTGGCTGCTGGTGCTGGTGTGATCCGATCGAGATTGAGGAGGGAGGCTGGAGGCTTTAGGATTTAAGTTAGGCAGGCAGGGAGGGAATTGAATTTAGAAAATAATTTATTTGATTCCCTGCAGCTTTTTCTGCTGAAGGGAATAGCAGTTTATTCTTTATTTCTTCTCTGGCAGTTTGAGGATTTTTTTCTGATATTGGATAAAGGGGGAGGTTCGACTGGGAGTGGGAGGTGATTTATTTTAAATATATATTATATACTACCATTTATTTTCTATTTTCCCAACTTCAATTTGCTTTCACACACACACATTTGGGGTGCAAGCCAAGAACAGAATCTCTATCCTAAGTGATATCCTAACTGCCCACTCGCCCGCCCGCCCGCGCCGCCACCCGCCTGCGGCCCGTGCCGCCACCACCCGCCCACTCACCTACCCACGGCCACCGCCTGCCCATGGCCCCCGCCACCGCCACCCGCCCGCACTTCCCCCACTGCCCCACCCACCGCCTAGGGCGCAAAAACACCTAGCGCCGGCCCTGATTGCGGGACACCCCTATGCTCTGGGAAGTCAAATCATGCTAAATCGCGGTGGAAACGACAAACGACAAATGAAACGACAAATTTTTGAAAAATTTCATGACAAATGGAAACGACCCGAAACGGACCCGTTCCGACAAACGAAAACTTGAAACGTCATTTTTTCTGGTCGTGCCCATGTCTAATATGTAATAAGAGATGATATAATCTGATGTGTGATGGGTAAGACCTGACAGTCCTGTCAATACCTATCAATCACTACAGCATATGATGAGGAATGCTGGGATGTCACAAAGGTAGGTCAGGAAAGGGCTGGAAGGAAAGCAAACAATATGTATAGAAACACCTTTGTCCTATGCTACTGAGGCCTAGTATGTCATTTGGGACTGAGCAAAGAGATGGTTGTATGGGCTTCAAAAACACTTCTCTCTGTCTCTCTCTCTCTCTGTCTCTCTCTCTGTCTCCCTCCCCCCCCCTCTCTCTCTCTCTCACACACACACACACACCAGCAGACTCCTCCAACTTTGCTTTCTCTGAGATTTCCCTCCTCCCTGGCAGACCACAGTAATTTCCTGAGATGGCAGCTGGTGCCTGACATATAGGAACCTTACTCTTGATAATATATTCTTTAACTGATGCCTTTATAAGACTGAACTTTCCTGGCCTAGGTAACTGTGCAATGGTTCCTTGCTCTGGAGCTGTTGCATACATAAGACATGCTTTGCCTCATGACAGCCTCTGGCATCTGCAATTAAAATTAAGATTTGCCTTTAGGGTATAAGTGGGATACCACCGTTTTGTTCCGTAAATCACATTCTCACTTTAAAAAACCCCCACATAAGTTGAATTTTGATCTAATTAGAAAAGAAGTCCAGTTGCCATGACTCATCTTCTGGATAACCTCTCTTGGATGACTGAGAATCTTCATAGACAAGTCAATATGAGCAAAACATGAAGAAGTGCCAATCAACCATCAATACAATTGGCCAATCTTTGGGTGAATAACATCTGAGGCTGCCCTGTAGCTGTTAGGGTAAAAGGGCAGTAAGCTAAACTGGAGAAGTTAGGGTCTGGACAAAGTGTAATGACTACAGTGAGCTAGGCTAGCTAGGCTGGAAAACAAGTATTGTGCTTTCTACCAATTTTCCCTGTGCAACACATATTTTTGGTACCTCCTACCAACACAAAGCTCACTCAATTAGTTTTAAAATTGCCCAAATCCTATTGTTTATGTACTCCATTGTGATTTGTGTCATATACTTTGTGCCGATGCACCAATAGCAGTAATATTCTAGCCAATGTATTTCTTTTCCAATGGCCAATTTTGTAGTCACTTGTTCAAAATGAAAATCAGTGGGAAGCAGCTTTATTTTGCTAACTTTTAAAATTCTACACATATAACAGCAAATCTGTACAGATTCTTCATTTAAATTTTGACCAGGAAGCCACTTTTTAAGAGCTTGTCTAGAGGTGCATGTTCATATTGTAAGCTGGATAGCTTACACTTTGAGTCAGAGCTATCCAAGTTGGATAACGTAATTCCCTCTTTGTCCTAGAAAGGTGGAGTGTAACTCAGCCAGCCCCTGTAGCCTGCCAAAATGGTCAATATAATCTTAGAGGATTCCACCCCAAGACCATCCAAATAATCTTTGACTGGGTAAATGCTTGTTTTGACATATAAAGCCCTAAACAACTTAGGACCTAGAAACCTGAAGGACTGCCTACTTCCATAAGAACCGACCCGGCAATTAAGACCAAGCCAGGGGGGGCTCTTGAAAGAGCCATCCCTCAAGGAGGTGAGAGGGATGGCTTGTAGACATAGGGCCTTCTCAGCAGCTGCCCCCAAGCTATGGAATGCCCTCCTGATTGAGATCTGCCAGGTGCCAACATTGATTGCATTTCGACGCCAGGTAAAAACCTTCCTGTTCCAGAAGTTTTTTAATTAATACAATATAGACTGTGGTCCTCTGATGACAATTTTAGTGTAATGTTTTTAGTGTAAGGTTTTTACTATTGCTTTGATTATTTATGGATGTTCTATTTTAAACTATTTTAAACTGTTTTATTTTGATTGTAAGCCGCCCAGAGACCTTTGGGTAGTGGGCGGCATATACTGTAAGTTGAATGAATGAATGAATGAATGAATGAATGAATGAATGAATAAGAACCCAGAGGCTAGTTCCTGTAACTCTTCTCTGTTTCTGCAGGCAAACATTCCTACAACTTTGTTTTGGTCCAATAACCAGTCATATTTTTCTGATTCACAGTGAGCGTAATATGCATCCAAGGAATAAGATCTCTGACCTTGCTACCACTTCATATTCCTTTGCACCCAGATGCAAGTGCTACAGAAACCTCCCATGAAATGCTTGCACTTGGCTGTGGTGTTCATTCCCAAGAAATTGCAGTGGCTAAGTTTACAGGTCAGGATAGTCAAAGCTATGGTTTTTTTCCAGTAGTGATGTATGGAAGTGAAAGCTGGACTATAAAGAAGGCTGATCACTGGAGAATTGATGCTTTTGAGCTGTGGTGCTGGAGGAGAGTCTTGAGAGTCCCCTCGACTGCAAGGAGATCAAACCTATCCATCCTGAAAGAAATCAACCCCTAATATTCACTGGAAGGACAGATTTTGAAGCCGAGGCTCCAGTACTTTGGCCACCTCATGAGAAGAGAGGACTCCTTGGAAAAGTCCCTGATGTTGGGGAAGATTGAAGGCAAAAGGAAAAGAGGACGGCAGAGAATGAGATGGTTGGATGGTGTCATTGATGCAACCAATATGGATTTGACCAAACTCCAGGAGGCAGTGGAAGATAGGAAGGCCTGGCGAGCTCTGGTCCATGGGGTCATGAAGAATCGGACACGACTGAACGACTGAACAACAACAAAGTTTACAGGATGCAGAAAATGCCAGACACAGACTTGTACTCTGCATTTGTACAAATCTTACCAATAAATGGGGGCAACAGCTCCAAGTAAGGATGGACATACCATTTAATATTCAATGGTGTTTATTTCATTTTAAGAAAGCTACCATAAGTACAACATTGTTTCCCATTTCCTTTTCTAGCTTCCTCTTGCTGCTGCCGCTGCATTCAAATTTCACATGTTGAAAGCAAGCTTTTATAAGAAAGGCTTTTTTGTTCAAAGAGTAGGACATCTCTGTGATGAAAATGCATTGGCAGATACATTAAATGTAGTATTGCAAGCACCATCACACCACGTACGATTGGTAATACATTTTCTGTCCTCTAGACAAAAAAAGAGAATGCAGACAGAGGCTTTCATTTCGCTGTGAATGGCCCAGAAGCACATGAATCGGAATTCACTGTTATGATATTGCAAGATTTGTCCCTCACCCCTTATTCTTCTGCCAACTGTGATATATTCAGTGGATTGAATACAGTGAATGATAAAAACCAAGTATATAAAGCCTTGACTGGTTGACAGCATCAAAAGTAGTTCTCCTGCCTTTTGCAGATCTATGGGTTTTACAGTTTGAGTACATTCAGTTCAAGAAGCAGACCTAAACTAACCCATGAGAAGACGTCATAACTGTGAGAAACTGACTCATTTCTTGTTCTGTAAACCGTATCGCATTTCAAAAAGCAACAGAACTCTCACTGTGTAGAGATCTAGCATCTCAGGGAGGAAATGTACAAATGAAACCATTTTTCTCTTTATTATGACGTACTTTCCTAATGCTTTCCCCCTAACATTCCAGAAACAGCATGCATTATTGTATGCTGTCCAATGGTCCAATGCTGGAGGCATGCAAGAGAAAAATTGACAACCATCTATCACATTTACTTTTGTTTAGATTCCTTCACTGAACAGGAAGCTGGGCTCAATAGCCTTATAGGCCCCTTTCAACTCAATTATTCAATGATGCTTGTGTGTTGTTACAGTTGTGACCAACTCTTCGTGACCCCATGTCCATGGAGTTTTCTTGGCAGGAATACTGGAGTGGCTTGTCAGCTCCTACACCAGGTTCCCACAGCACCTGGTATTTCCTGGTGGTCACACATCCAAGTACTAGCCAGGCCTGACCTGGTTAGCTTCTGAGATCAGGTGTGATCGGATGTGCTCAGGGCATCTAGGCATTCAATGATGCTATGACTCTGCTTATATATCCTGTTTGTCTTGTAAGGTGTCACAGTTATAGGCAGGCTCCTCTATATCTATAGGCCCAACAGTTAATCACTTGAGGGGAAAATATAAGTATTTCACTTCCAGCAAGATATATGAGTCTCTGTGAGTGCTTCCTGCATCATACTATGAAGACTTCAGATGAACCACCTTAGATAAATGACTTCCGAGATATATAAAAGAGCCATACATTTTGCATGAATGAGAAGGTGCCTTATGCAATTTGTGACTGACATCTGGATTTAGAAGGCATGGCTCACTTAAACTTAGAGATGTGGAAAAGGAGGAAATCCATAGAAATAGACTTACTAAACAACTGGACATATCAAAATTTCTTTGATTAATTCTTTCTGCATAAACTAACTGCTCCAGGGTGGTCTACATAGGGCTTTCAGTGGAGCATCTATTATTTGTCTGAAGTGCCATCATGTCAATTCCTTTTTCCTCTGGTATTTTTGGCTTTTCTGGAGATGTTAATCAATATTAATTAAACCATCTTTGTCAAGCCTGGAGTCCAGCTTCAAATATTAAGTGAAAATATGCTGTTTTGCATGGAATTCCCCAAAACAAATGGAATAATAGGCTCATTAAAAAGCAATGCACCATCCCATCTGCCAGCAACTGTCCAGCTTGTTTCTAAAGTCTCACCAGGGAAATCTGAGCTTAAGTAAAAACTTTGTAAATGGCAAACTTGCCAAGAGGCTTAACCGAGGAAGAAAATTGAAATACCATCTGTATCGGGTGGGGGGATCTATCATACTTATGTCAAGACTACATTGGAGAAACTAAACAGCCATTAAACAGAAGGATGGCCCAACATAGGAGGGGTAACAGCTCAGGACCAGAATCAGCAGTACACCTCCATTTGAAGGACAAAGGGCACTCTTTCAAAGATGAGGATGTACACATATTAGACAAGGAAGAGAGGTGGTTTGAGAGAGAAGTAAGGGAAGGCATTCACGTGAGCATTGAAAAGCCCTCCCTCAACAGGGGTGGTGGGCTCAGGCATAGTCTATCTGCTACTTATCAGGCTGTGCTTTCCAAAGTACCCAGACAAATCAAAAAGCCTTCACCACCAAGGCCATAGGCAAGGACCCATTCTTGATAGGTTTCAGCACCTTAGGCCATTGTTCACCTTAAGACTATGGATACTATTGTCTCCCTAACGAGCCTATTCAGGCCATTGTTCATCTTATGAGCCGAATTCAGATCAGGGTGACAAGAGGTCAAAGCTGACTATTAGATGGAGGACTTGCACTAGCTGTATTCAGACCGATGAAGCTGTTTGGATGAACAGCGAAACGTTTCTATCTCCCAAAAAAGAAGTCCAGTAGCCGTGACTCAACTTCCAGATATGTCAAGACTATGTTTGAATCTTGGCCCTAGTATGGGAAGCATAAATGTTTATGATGATAGACCAAGATCCCAAAGGCACAAGTAATCCTGTCACAGTGAGATCCTCTGTGAGAGACATGTGGATCTGGAAAGCCTAAATTTGCCACTATGTTTGTTTGATTTGCCTTTGCATGCTTGATAGAGGTCAGTCTCTGTCATCAGACATCAGATTGCCCCCCCCCAAAAAAAAACCTGTTCACTTTGCACCACGAGGAAGGAGGGAGTGCTGTGCCAAAAGGTGCCCAATGTATTGTGAATAACTCCCAGTGATTCAAGTTAAACCTGGTGCAGCTTTCACGCTCAAAGACCGCCTAATTGGCAAGTTGTTTACAGGACAACATTCTGAGCATCCCATCTGCCCAGGTACCGGCCTTGGCACTTGCTGCAGATCTGAACGACAAAAGAACAACAGCCCAACATTCAAGAAGCAGAATCTTGTCTGCTTGTTTTACAAGTAATTGAGAAATAAAACCTAAAACAACTTGCTGATAATTAGCTCTAAAGGCACACCAGCAATTGTGCTTTATCTCATTACAGGCACTTTGATAATGGGCGAGGGCTTGTGCCACAAATTGCTAATTAATTCTTCCTTCGTCAAATGTGTTGCTTAATTAAAGAGTGCACTGATTTATAAGTACATGTCCCTAAATATTATTCATTCCACATCTGGTGGGGGAGAGGAGCAGATTGCTGCTGGGTTGCAACATTTCTTTTCGAATAATTTCATTACACCCTGCCACGCTCCTTCGGCACTGATTGTGACAGATTCAGGAATTATGAAGTCATAAATACAGAGAATAGCTGGCAAAATGCAGCTAATGGGAAGTGTTCTTGCAACGTTGGGTGGGGGAAGCATATTTCTGATTATGGGAAAAGTAAGAAGGTAGGAGGGAGGGAATAAGCCATAAAGCAATTGATATATATCATCTGTAAGGAAATATAGAGAATACATTCATAATGGCTTTCTTAAGAACAAATCATGGCAAACCAACCAAAATCTCTTTATATTTTAACTAATACAAGGTTACTGTTACAAATATATACTGGAGTGGTTGTGTAATGAGCAGAATATTGCATCCACAAGAATTCTGTTTGGAAGATCTGTGACAAAAGATAGCAAGTGTTGAATCTCCTAATTTTTAAATAGGTCCAGAGGAATAAGGATGAGAAGATGATTATCACTACTATAGATGATAAAGTACTGTAACTTATGCTGAGAACGGGACTGCGTTCACTTGTACACAATAAAATGGATTTCCACAGGCAAAGGTAATGCCTCAAAGATTAGGAGGAGGTTACACCTAGAATGGATAGATGTGCTGAGATTAATAAAAAGAAACTGGCTTTAAGACCTGTTGTTTCATTTTGCTTAAACATGAAGGAAATGATTCTTTGCACAGAGGTGTAGCTAGGGTTTTCAGCAACTGACGACAAATTCAGTTTTTGCATTCCCTTGTGTCAAGGTTTCATGCCCACCAAAGACAAGAAGGGAGGGGTTGGCAGCTGCTTATCTTAACTTGTCCACAGGGTCTGCGGCACACTCTGGCTGTGTAGCCAGCTCAAGAGCTCTGTGGATGCACCGACAGCCTGGGGGCGACCTGTTTGCAGCCTACACTTGGGATTGAACCCCCACCCCTTTCGGCCTTTGCCTTCACCAGCAACTGGGAAGCCCTGGGCTTGGTGCCGTCGTGCTGGAAAGCTGAAGGTGGCAGCAATGATGATGATGATGATGATCATCATCATCATCATCATGATCATCATCATCATCATCATCATCAACATTCCAGAAATCATCCTCCCTCCAGCAAGAGGGGGGCTGGGGGTTGCCCTGCCTCTCTCGGCGAGCTGCCTTCAGACCCTGGCAGAGGCTCAGCATTGAGGGGAAAGGGTGTAAATGGCTCTCATCCAGCCATTGACAAACCTAGATGTGTTGCAAAGGGGGCCACTGGGGCCCGGTAACCCAACCAAGCCTCTCCAGCACCCCAGCCACCTGACCTGGGTAGAAGTAATCTACCAGTATTTTCAAAACAAGTCATCTGTAAGGACCATCCTAGGTTAGCTAGAAAATGGTGAGCTTGGGTATATTCCAATATCTGTGGCAAATCAATCAATGAATCAAATCTCAACTTTTTCCCTTGCTGCAGCACCACACAACTAAAGAGCAAGGAGTTTGTCTTGAAGCAGGGATTACAGACACCTATGGTCCAAGAATAGGTGGTATGTCATCTGAAATGTTGAGAATTTGAGATAAGGTCCCTCTGATAAAGGAATCTTACCTTCTGGACTTTTTAAAAATGGATTTGAATACACAATAGTCCTGAATTGCCTGGTCTCATGTTGCCCCTTGCACTCTATGTTCTGTTCTCTTTTGCTTTTGCAATCAAAAGGCATTTTGAAAAGCCTCATGGAGCAGTGGTTAAACTGCAGTACTGTAGTGAAGACTCTGCTCGTGACATGAGTGTAGAAATGGGCTTGAAACAATTTTTTTATTTCATTTTTCATTTTTTTGTTTCATTACAGAACGAAACAAAAAACAAAGTACCCTTTTTAAAAAATTAAACAAAACAAAATGGAAATTTTCATTTTGTTCTGTTTTGTTTTCATTTATTATTTAATTTAAGAAGCACCAATCTTGGCACTTGTCAAAATAAATAATAAAAAGAAGTGCCAACCAGCTGGTCAGTGCTAGGCTAAAGAAGAAGAAAAAGCACCAACCAGCCCATGGGCCAACTGGTCAGTGCTAGTCTAAAAAAAACTGCTGACTGGCCTGCGGGCCAGCTGGTCAGTGCTAGGCTAAAGAAGAAGGCAAAGCATTGACTGGCCTGTGGGCCGGCCACTTGGAATTCGACTTTAAAAAAAAGTGCCATCCAGCCTGAGGGCCAGCTGGTTGGCGTTAGACTAAAAAAAGTGCCGACAGGCCTGCAGGCAGTTGGTCAGCACTAGACTAAAGAAGAAGAAGAAGAAGAAAATGCCAGCCAGCCTGTGGACCAGCTGGACAGAACTAGACAAAAGAAAAAATAGTGCTGTCTGGCCTGCAGGCCAGCTGGCCAGTGCTAGGCTAAAAACAACAAAAAGGCACCAACCAGCCTGTGGGCCACTAGGCTAAAAGAAGAAGAAGAAAAGCACGGACCGACCCGCAGGCCAGCTGTTTGGCGCTGAGCTAAAGAAGAAAAAAGCCAACATGCCCATGGGCCAGCTGATCAGTGCTAGGCTAAAGAAAAAATGTGCCTACTGGCCTGCGGGCCAGCTGGTCGGCACTAGGCTAAAGAAGGAAATAAAAGTACTGACCAGCCCGCAGGCCAGCTGGTTGGTGCTAGGCAAAAGAAGAAGAAAGAAAAAAGTGCCAACCAGCACACGGTCCAGCTGGTCAACACTAGGCTAATAATAATAATAATAATAATAAAGCCCCGACCAACCCACAGGTCAGCTAGTTGGCGTTAGGCTAAAAAAGAAAAGAAAGAGTGCTGACTGGTGGGGCTGGTCAGCTGTAAAAAACATTAATAAATGAAACAAAATGAAAATTGAAACAATTTTTTAAAAAATTATTTTGTTTGGACTGAAACATTTTTTTTAAAAAACTTGTTTTGTTCCAAACAAAATAAATAAAAAAAACACAAAAGAAATCAAGAAACAAAACTCCATTTTGGCTGTTTGTGCCCAGCTCTACCTGAGTGTGATTGTGATCTCAAGTAACTGACATGAGGTTGACTCAACTCTCTGTCCTTAAGAGGACAGTAAACTTGGGTATCTGGCTCATGGGAGGGAGGAAGTGTATGTGTAGCCTCCATAATTAAACTGCAAACCACCCAGAGAGAACCTTTTCCAAATTTCGATCTAAACTAGAAGGAAAATATGAAGTTTCTGATATTCTGTGCTTGAGATGGATTTGACTCTTAGACTTCCAAGCTCAGAATTAGCTGAGTACCATCATGTCTGAGAGAGAGCTATTAAACTATGCCATAACCTGGGGCCATCACAATATTTTAGTTCACAATATTAAGCCTCTGCTTACAACTGTAAGTGCTTGAAACAGCATTTTTTCTTAAAGGAACAACAAAATTATGTAAGTTTTGGAAAGGTAAGTGTGTATCCAAAATTTTTTTCAGTGATTTGCATCCAGTGTTTCAAGAAGCAGCTTAACTTGGGCCTTATATGTACATGTCCTTTAACAAAATTCATTAGGATCCTTACTGTACAGACATATTTGCTCTGCTGGGCATGACTGAATGAGAATTAGATTCTGTTAGAGTTGGGCACGAATCAAAAAACCAATTGCGATATTCATAGAACATTTCTGATTGATCAAAAATCTGTTGTTTCATATTCATTCAAAGCAATAATCCCAACAATTGTGAAGCAATAAATGTTCACTGTTTTTTGATTCATTCATTTTCCAACCCCTTTTTGTACCTTTTTGAACCACCTTGCCACTTGTATCCTCCGCCACTTTCCTGGGGACAATCTGCTTTTTGTGGGTGTATAACTCAGACATCATAAACACATTTGCGTCTACATGCTTAAATGTAAGAGTAGAAAACATGCCAGGATATGTCAGGGTTGTTTCTTGTTCCTTTATTTTGTTGGTTTCTTGTCTGATATGCTAGAGACATGTTACAGAAGTTACATAAGCAACGATGGAGAATACAGCCCTTGGTAGCTCACTCTCATTTGACAGGTGAGTACTTTTGTATTGGCTACAGATCCTTCACCCTGTTCTGACAACTTGTCTTGACAACAAACAAGGTGTTCTTGGGTTGTCTTTATAGACCTACCATTCACCACACTGGTCAAAGGATTCTGGGAACATCAGGCTAAAAAGTTTCCATTCCATTTCCAAACAATCCTATTCATACCCAACATCAATGTTGGTATGAAAATACCAGTTGCTTATGTGAGCTGCAACATATGCTTGTGTGTGGATTTCTGGCGCGCCGGTTGTCTCCCTCTGAATTTGGGGCATCTCTTCCTAGTTCCAATGGCTAATGATGAAAATTGATGGGCTGCCAGTGAACTGCCACATTAACTATTGCTGTTTGTTTTTTGGCATATATCCCAAAGTGTAATAATAGTGTGGAGAAAATCTAGATGCCCAAACACAGGACAAATATTACAGTCTGTCTTGCAGTTTCTCTTCCAAACATATTGCAAACATGGATAATCTATGGCTGTAAAAGACATTAAAATCTGGCAGATCACCAAAGCTGTACATTGCAAATGTTCAAATCTTTAGCAAAGATGGAGACATATGTGGGAAAAGGGAATAAACTGGTCCCATCACATTGCTGCACCATGGCAGCTATACCCTCTCTGTGCATTTTAGCTGCAGGGATGATGTATCACATTTCATATGTCATTAAGATCCTGTTACCCTGTAAAGTTACTGTGTGACCATATAGCATTATGCTAAATGGTGAGATGTGAATAGAGAGGGAAGGTGCAATTAGGTAATGGAGAAAGATACAAGGAATAGGTGAATTTTTGCTACAGTTTAGTAGCTAAATTCAGGTTGAGTTAAGGAAGCATTGGGAACTGTCAACTTAAAATGTGTTCCACGCTTAGAACAACAGAGTTCATTTTCATTAAAACAGTGAATTTAAGTAAGACCTGAATAATGCATTTGTACATGGTGGGAAAGGTAATTGCTGTGACTGGATGCAGTTCCACTGGGGTCATTTCATTCTGAAAGCACAGAGAAAGGATATAGCAAAGGAGCCTTAAGGAAGAAGCTTTGCAAGTAGATGAGCAAGCATCACAGAACACTGAATTCTTACACTGTCAATATGCAACCAAATCAAAGTCTACTGTGAAGTGGGTCTTTCTTCCTAGGGTGCCATGGTTAAGGGACACTTGAGAGATGTGTAAAATCCTGAGCTTGACTACAACTGCCAGTGGGATGGGACTGGATTAAGCTAAACCTCTTAGCGGGTCTGACGTGCCATTTGGTGTGATCCTGGCATCCAAAATGGTGTACAAACCTCAAGATATTCTATTTGGTCTGCAGCAGCCTGCTGTCAGTCTGCCAAAATTGTGAGAATCTTTAGGAATGATATTGGCCTATTAAAGTTTATGTGGCTCAGTGGAGAGCCCAAGGAATTGGGGAGGGGAGTGTTTATTAGGGCGTCCTCTCATGCCTATGTTGCATCACTTTTTTAAAGAAAAAATGGAAAGCTTTCTCACAAAAGCTTTTATTTGCCTTTACCTTAACGGTCTAGTTGAGAGCCTACCCCCAGGACCTTTAAGAGAAAACCAAACAAAAGCTTCTGGGAGTAGGTTTTCCATTTGTCTTTTACAGTAGCTGCTTAACAGGAGCTGCTTAAGGCCCCAGTCTCATGACTGTTTTGGTGCTGTGTTGCTGTGAATGACTGAGCAGCAAAAGATCATGCCTCCACCCCAAGGTGCAACATTTTGACACCCTAGTCAACCACGCCCCCTGAAGCGTACTTTAACCATATCATCCTATACCACCACTAGGGGTTCGATCAAATTACTCTTAATGATGCACAGTTTTTACTGCAGCAGTTGCAGTGCGACCGGTGGAAATTCACACCATTTCAATAACCCCCTTTTTCTGCCTCTTTCTGCGGTGCTACTTTAATCAATTGCTGGCATTTTGGTAACTGAGCACTTCTTCAAGCTGCAAATTACCTGGTACAGTGACCAATGGTAAAGGAAGTGAGAGATGAGAGAAAAACAAAGGAGTTACTATAAAGGTGCTCTGGTACTTGGGATACACTGCCACATTCTCAAACGTTCATATGAACTCTTGCAATAATACTAGAAAGCCAACATGCTGGTAATCAACAAGCAAATCACTAGACTGTCCCACCGCTGCCTCCGGAGCTCCGGCCACGGCCGGGGCGGGCGGCAGTAGACTGTGCCACCACCACTTTTTTAAATTTATTTTTTCAGCACCAACAATATGGCCCCAGGGGCCAAGGCGGTGCTTTTTCTTTAAGTCCCCAATGCTGGGGGCCTTTTCCCACCTACAGCTGAGAGGTACAAGCTGCTGCACCCCTTTTATTTATTTTTTCCTCCTGGTCCTGGAGAAGTGAAGACAGCTTCAAGGTAGGAGGGAGGGGCTGGGGGAATGAAAAACGAAGCAAAACTAAACAGACATTTCTGTTCCGTTTCATTTTGTTTTCCTTTGATGGGTTGGATTGTTATTTGTTTTGTTTCATTTCATGCCCATCTCTAGTTATGATCACTGAACAGTGGTCCAAACATCTGATTGCATTTATATCCTGACTTTCCTCCAAAAAACTTAAGGCACTGTTCTCTATGTTTTCCTTCCAAATAGAAATGTATATATTTCCCATATGTATTTCCCATAATACATGGATCTATTTACAGTTTTATTATGTTGTACAGTTTCATACACATTTTCCCATTGACTGAAGCATGTTTGCTCAAAATTTTCAAGGGAATTAAAAATAATTATCCCTATCTTTAAATTTGGTTTCTTTGAAATGCCATAAAGGCCTGCAGATTTCAAAAGCAAGATGCCCTTTGGCTTGGAACAAGAATTAGAGGATACAAAATAGACAAGTTCAATGAGATTCCTGAAAGTACCAAAATTCTTTTCCATTCTTCACACATGTAAAGAAGAACATCAGAAGAACTATATTTGATGAAACCAAAAGTCAGTTTAGACCAAGAAACAGCAGAAAGTAGATCTGGATCTGCTAAAAATTCTTATTTGTCAAGGAGACTGGCAGTATATGAGTAATTGATAAGTCTCTGGTCAATTTGTAGGAGACTAGCACTGGCTATAATTCCATTCACGGATCCACATGATGAAAGTTTAATGATGTCATCAGCCATGAGTTTTGAGAAATAATTTTTCCATCCCCTTGAGATGGGAGTCAGGGAACCCATTCATGTGAGTATTGAAAACCCTTCTCTCAACAGACGTGGGTAGTCTGCTACTTATAAGGCAGGGATATCAACAATCCTCAGACAAATCAAAAATACTTCACACCTCCACCACCAAGGTCGTAGCTAACGACCCATACTTAATGAGTGCTGGGAAGGTTAAAGGTGGGCCTTTCATGCACCTTAGGCCATTGTCCACCTAATGAGCCTACTGAGACTACTGTCCACCTAACAAGCCTATTTAGGCCATTGTCCATCATATGAATCTATTTCAGACCAGGGTCACATGATGTCAAAGTGAACTATAAAACAGAGGATTCACAACTAGCTTTCCTCAGACTGATGAAACTGTCTGGATGAGCAGCAAAAAATTTCAGTCTGTCAAGAAAAAAATTTCAGTTGCCATGATACAACTTCCACAACCCTTTGATAAACAAGTTTTATTTAGTTTTAACCCCTCTGAGATTCTTGTGGGGTCCCTTTTATAATGGGCTGAAAGATTTATTTATTTATTTGTTTGTTTGTTATATTTATATCCCGCTTATCTACTGGGTACTCTAAGCGGCTTACAAAAAGGCTGCAAAGCCAGCAAAATACAAAAAATAATCAGACAGACACACCTATAAACACCCTAGACACTGTTAAAACCAAATGACACCTCGACTAACGCGCAAATTGCGATGGCGGGAAAAAAAAGAGGTTTTAACTATCGCCAAAGGCCTCACGAAAAAGGTAGGTTTTCAGCGCCTTTCGGAAGGCCAGCAGGGACTCTGCAGAGCGCACTTCACTGGGGGTGGAATTCCAGAGGCTGGGGGCCGCCACAGAGAAAGCCCGGGTCCGAGTGCCGTCCTCCGGGCTTCCCGAGGGTGGCTGCCTCTTTCTGCTGTGCGCTCGCACTTGCCGAATGGGACGGGCCGAAGTGGACCGCTGAGCACGCTCTGCCAGGTAGTCCGGTCCCAAGCCATGGAGGGTTTTATAAACTAAAACCAGGACCCTAATCCGGGCTGCAACGGGCAACCAGGAAGTGGGCCAGGACTGGGGTGAAAACACACCAGCCACCAGCCTTGCGTTCTGGACCCGCTGCAAGCGCCGGAGAAGATTGCCCCATGTAGAGCGTGTTACAGTAGTCCAGCCTCGAGATCACCAGAGCTTGGACCACTGTTCTCAAGGAGTTCGCGTCGAATGGGCGGATCTGGGCGATCCGACGGAGATGGAAATAGGCGGACCTGGTCACCGACGCCACCTGGTGCTCCATGGCAAGCGCCGGGTCCAGGAACACACCCAGATTCCGCACAACTCTCCACGAGCTGGAGGGAGACTCCCCCAGACAGGAAAAGGGCCAACATGCCGGTAATCAGTTCCCAAAGAACATAACCTCCGTCTTCTCGGGGTTGAGCTTAAGCCTCGCCCCGGTCCAGGCCACAGCCTCCAGGCACCCGTCGAGAACTTCCACAGCTTCCACAGCAGAGGTGTTAAAGGAGAGATAGAGCTGCGTGTCATCAGCGACTGATGACAGCAGACTCCAAAACTCCTTTGACCCCGCCAACGGCCTTTAGATTTTAAACAGCATGGGGGACAGAGATACCCCTGTGGAACCCCACAAGGGAGGATCCAAGGGGCCAATAACTCCCCCATGCTGCACGTACTGTGGCCGGCCCTCCAGGAAGGAACTGGGGCCAACTGCGAGCAGTGCCTCCGACCGACCTCAGAGAGCCGGTCCAACAGGATACCATGGTTTATTTATCAAAGGCCGCTGACAGATCCAGGAGGACCAACAGGGTAGAACAGCCCCTGTCGGCCGCCCTGAGAAGGTCATCTTGCAGGGGACCAAAGCTGTTTCGGTACCCGGCAGGGCCTGAACCCGGACTGGCAAAATCAAAACCGATCCTCCATTTCCGTTCCGCCACCACCCTCTCGATCACCTTGCCCATAAAGGGGACATTGGCGATAGGACGTTATTTGTCAGATCATTTTTTTCAGGATTTTACCACCATCTCCTTCAGGCGAGGGATCGCTGAACAGGCGGTGGCGATGGCAAACATCGGCCATGGTCCCTCTGGCAGCTCTAATTAGCCAGGCAGGGCAAAAAAGTGGAGGCAGGCCGGCAATGCGCCATAGCCTTGGAGACCTCGACAGCAGAAACAGGCCCAAGCGCATGCGATAAAGGCGGACCAGCAACTGGAGATGGCGGGACAGTATTTTCCGGAGTCAAAACCAGCACGGATGGCCTCAATCTTAGTTCGAAAGGCTTTGCTCACTACTGAACTCAGTAGGAGGAGGCCTGGCCAGACTAGGATTGCTGAGGTCCCGAACCACCCGGAAGAGCTCCGCCTGGCGGTTCGAGGCCTCAGCAATTCTCAGGGAGGTGAAAGATGTTCTAGCCTCCCTTATTTTCCCACTAGACTGGGCATCAACAGCAGCCTTATGTGCGGGATTTCCTTGCTCAACCTCCTCCTAGCCTGCTTCAAGCTCCCCGTGAACCATGGGGAAATAGCGGAGGAGGCGCCTGGGGGCGATCTTCAATGGTTGGACAGCTGTTTTCATGAAATGCCACATCCTCGGCGGATGCAGTCATTCCACCAGGAAGTCCCCCAAAGAGCTCACCGAACCGCTGAGGGTCCATGAGCCTCCGGGGCGGGCCAAGATACATGGTCCCTGCGGGGGAGGAGCCGAGATTCAGGGAAAATGAAAGCAGGTGATGGTCTGTCCATGACACAGGAAGGGAGACAAGGTCCCCCACCTCCAGACGCGAGTCCCCGACATGGAGGTAAACACCAGATCCAGGGTGTGACCAGATCTGTGGGTGGGGCATAAAACATGCTGGGACAGACCCATGGAAGCCATGGATTCCATGAACTCCAGAGCTGCACCAACAAGCCCACCATCCGCATGCACGTTGAGGTCTCAACCATTCAGGCGCGGGATCTCAACAATGCAGCGGAGATGAACTCTGTGAGCTCTGGGATTGTGCAGGGTTGCGGGATAGCCCAGCACAATGCCAAATCTGTTCTCCCACCAACAGATGAAGTACCTCCAGCCCCTGGCTAACCAATGTCGAGGCCCTGCTGACGTGTAAAGAGTAATTTCGGCCCCTCCCCTTTTGACCCCCCAACCTTCCCACTCCCTCTACCAGGTACCCAGGCAGGCAAAGGAGAGAGAGGGAAGCCCCCCCCTCCGTGCCCACCCAGGTCTCGGTGATGAATGCCAGGTCGGGCTTCCCATCCGCAATGGTATCGTAGATGAGAGGGATCTTGTTATGAACCGACCTGGCATTCATCAGGATACAGGTAAGGTTGGGGGCGCTGGTGGAATGACTCCCGGGCACGTGGCAGAGAGCCGAGGGGTCAGAACAGGGACAGACACGGTTGTCTAGTTCTTCTAGTCTGACTAACGGCTATAAGCCGATCACTGTTGGTATATGAGCCCCTGCATTCATGGCGAGAGAAGAAAAGAAAAAAAAAGAATATATATATATATACTACCTATATATATATAGGTAGTTACAACAACAACAATGTAAAAATATAAAAATTACAATAACAATGGAAATAACAAGACAATACAACACAATAATGCACTAAAATTAGAAATTACAAACTACAAACAACAAATTAAAGGGCTAACCGCAGGGCAAATGGAGAGGGACAGGGGGGACGCAAAGATGGTTCAGGCCATTGTCCACAGGCAGTGAGTGAGCAGCGATAACTGGTATGGCAGCTGATGTCACAAGTGGGTAAATACAAGCACGAAGTGGGGTCAGGCCATCAACTGTCGGTGGGCCGGCAGCAGCCTCTAAGCCTGTAAGGGCCCAAACACAGCAGCCGCGAGCTAACCCCGAGCCTCGGTAGATGGAAGGCCCACTGCCGCTAGAACAGTCCAGTGTCCTTAGGAAGCAGCACGGAGGATAAGAAAATTAGATGAAAGGGGGAGCGGGATAAGCACCGCACCCCCTAGTCCACAACAGTCAGAGAGAACTAACAGACAAAGGGAGAGAAAAAGGGAAAGGCAAGGGTGGAAGAGGGAACAGGAACAAGACAAAGGGGAAGGGAGCATGTCGAGGCGGCCTTTAGGACTGTCCCCAAACAAGCCGTTGCAATAAAGAGTGGCGGCAAGGAAAGCAGCCAGCGGTCCGTCAGCTGCAAGGCGTTACAGGCAGCGGGGGGGGCACAACATCCGCAGCAATAGCCTCCGGCGGGAGGATGAGTAGGGAGGTCTTTAGATTCCCAAAATTGCCATCACTGGGGTGGTTTTAGTGCCAAGATATGAGTGCAACAGGTCACTTTCATTTTTTTGCATATCCACCTTAACATCTGGTTTCCCAAGTGGGACAAACCTCAGGTAATGTGTCTATCTAAGAAATTGCATCTCCATTCACCACAGTTTTTGACTGCATAACAATCATCTTAGAACTTCAGAAAATACCAAAATGGATTCATAGTGTCCCTTCCCACTGGAAGGGACACTATGAATCATCAAGTCTAGCTCCTATCAAAGGGGCACAGCAAAGAATCAAATGCTCAATCTCTACATCTGCAGCTAGATCTTTAAACCACTAAAACCCACAGCAATTAATCCATGGGTGTTATTATCAGTATCTAAAATCTGGAAGGGATTGCTCTCGACATATTTTAGCAAATTTCATTTGGTCAGTAGGATATCAGCATCAATTCTAAATGGAAAAGTATTATTAATGGGTCCAATTAGTGACTTGAACATCTCTTTTATGTATTTAATTAGATAATTGGAGCTCTGCTGAAATCCATAATTTTGATATAGGCCATTTGCACAAGGAATCTTATTAGCATTTAGTATTCTCCCAGGTTGTGTTTGGTTTCTGAAAATGAGAATTTGTTCGTTGTTTATAACTATGATATTGATTGGCTATATATGTCACTAGATATACTTGCTCTATGCATGTTGTCCTTTGGCATTCATCTATGGAATTCCTTTAAACATTTTTCACATGCTTCATATAGCTGATCTTGCAGTATGAATGAGGATTCTTTAAACTGTTGATTAATTTTTTGTTATTGTAGCATGTAAAAAATACCTATTAACAATTCATGGAATCTTAAAAGGGTGAGAAAACAGATTCATGAGCTAAATATTTCTATAGGAATCCTTCCCTGTGAGAGTGCATTTGTCAAGGAAAGCAGAGGAGAGTCCGTTGGAGAACACGCCAGTATAATTACATTTTTAATTGAAGGGTGTATTTAACCTCTGTGCAAAACAAAACAGTTCATGTGCTGGTGAGCAGCTTTATTGAACCACTAGATATAGATTTCTTCCATGGTATGGTTTCAGACTTCCATTACCATGTGTCCACTGTTTGAACTGCTGAATCTGGGAAATGCTACACTGTACTGTACTCATGTCATCCACCTTAAAGCAAGCTTTTCTTGGTGCCTTGATATATTTTTGCACTGGAGCTTCCAACATCTCTGATTTTCTGGGACTGATGACAGCTGTACTCCAAATCACGTTGAGACCCAGGCTAAGGAGGAATATTTTCTAAGAAACATAGACAACATATATCTATGTGCATTAACATAAAACTCAATGGGACAGGGAACCAGTGGAACCAGAACAGTGAGGTGGGAGGATTGAGAAGTGTTACTACCCATAGAATCTGAAAAGGAACAATTTAACAAATAAGAAGACAGCCAAGTGCTAGCCCTTCTGTAGACAACTTCAACAATTCCACGGAGTGGTGATGAGTCTTCAACAAGCCCAAGCAGAACCCTAAGGTCTAGAAAAATTCCCACATCATGCCTACTGTAAGGTAAGACTCAGAATACAGGCACCGTAGGAACTGCTGTGTTTTGCTGCCTGTCAGGTGGGAAACCCCTGAAACTATTTGTCTGGAATTTGGCAGGAATAATCGTTTTCTTCAGGAGTGCTATTTCAATATTTTATGCATATCCCCGATGAAAGAAAAAAGTTACCTTTGGCTTCAACTGTTCAATTCTAGCAAATCTATATCAATAAAACTGTAATTAAGAATTCTGCTCTAATTCTATGCATAGAGTACATGCAAGTAAGTCTCATTGGATTCCATGAGACATACTTCTCAGCAGAAGAAAATAAAGATGAATTATTACTTGACCTTCAATGCTCCCCTTATCCAGGCTCATGGTTCATGCCAACTGTTTTTCTCTTCTCTGTCACAGAAGTTCCCCTTAAATCTTTTTCTCCCATTTATTTTTGTTGCGAACACCTGCCTTTTATCTCAATAGGCCTTTTATCTTCAAACATTTAAACAATCTGCCAGTTTTTTTAATCTAATTAATAGATGCAAGAAGATTACACATCAGAAGGTACATCAATAGCTGGGAATCCCTTAAAGGGAAAGGATATCTAATAGGTATAACTGTCTGTTTTTTCCCTCAAGGGTATATTTTGGTCATTGCAGATGAGTAGGCCAATTATTATATGCTGTAGGTAAATGATAGATAGCAC
The DNA here is from genome assembly GCA_029282475.1 of Phrynocephalus forsythii. Classification (NCBI taxonomy): domain Eukaryota; kingdom Metazoa; phylum Chordata; class Lepidosauria; order Squamata; family Agamidae; genus Phrynocephalus; species Phrynocephalus forsythii. The sequence continues at coordinate 92,842,000 of JAPFRF010000005.1, read as the reverse complement.
TTGGGGGATGGCTGTACACCTGTTTTTCTAGTGTATTGCTAGAAAATTACTTGAAAAAAATGTAGATACATATAACAATTTTTCTAAGATTGACCTCTGTGTAATCTTGGAAGGACCTCTGTACTAAGACTTCAGTCTATGAGGCATTAGGTTTGTTTTGTGGATAGTTTTTGTGTGTGGAGGTACTCAGAATTCTGTTCTGTATTTCAGGGAGAATGCTGGCTACGATGGCAGTCTATCTGCCGCACGGAGCCCTCCTTGCCCTCTCACGAGAGGATGTGAGAGGAGCAGGTTGGGCGGTTCGCCCTGAGAGGGAGGGGGAGGAGCGCCCTATAAAAGGGGAGGCTCCGACCCCCACCGCAGGGCTTTTGTCTTCAGCGTTCGGAGGAAGAGGACATCCGAACGCTTCTCCAGCACCGCCATTTTGAGGCTCAACCTCCAGCCTCGTGGCGGGCACCATTTTGTTTCAGCCGTGTGCAGCCGGAGAGCCTGGCTGCTGCTTTGAGCGGCGCAAACTGGGCTTCAGGAGCACGGAGGCTTTGCAGCTCCAGTCGGGAGCTGGGACGTGTGGCCGCGGACAGCAGCCAAAGGTGAAGCCACCGGTGGTGGCGGATTGGGGGAGCGGCACTCAGCCCTCCCCCCGTGTGAGCTTTGGCCCTTGCCGGGCCTGACCAGGGCACGACTCTGACCCCGCAGGTCCCCATCCTGAGTGGGTGGGGGGAGTAAGGCCCACTGGGAGGGTGGCCAGGGGCTTTACCTTTCCCCAGGGTGAGCTCACCACAGCCCCATCAGGGGGTGGGAGGCCTAGCCGGCAACCCGGGGGAGGGAGCCCTTGGAGAGTGCCCACCCGGGCCTTGGTGGCCTGAGCCACTGGGTGGCAGGCCAGGGACGGGAGGGACGGTTTGTGCCCTGGCACAGGGCCAGGTCTCTGGCCGGTGGGGAGCGGGCTATGATCCACGGCTGGACGGAAGGGCCTAGCCCTGAGCAGCCCTCGATTTACCTGGGCCTTGCTGCCTGGGCCTACTGGGTGGCAGGCTGGGGGCGGGGGCGCTGGTTGGGCCCTGGTATAGGGCCAGGCCTTGGGCCAGAGGGGAATGGGCAGCAGGCCTCAGTGGGAAGGCAGGGCCTAGCCCTTTGCAGCCCTCCATCCACCCAGGCCTTTGCTGCCTGGTGTTACTGGGTGGCAGGCTGGGGGCAGGAGGCACCGTTGGGGCCTCTGGTGCACAACTAGGCCTCGGGTCTGAGGGGAGCGGGCAGTGAGCCTTAGCTGGGAAGCAGGGCCTAGCCCTTTACTGCCCTTCACATACCCCTTCTGCAGGCCTGATTGAAAGGCCATGGCACCCAGAAAGGGCAAGCAGGCAGGGAACGGCAAAGGTCCAGCTGGGAGACCACAACCAGTTGCTCCACAGTCCAAGCCCTCTTCCGAGGAGGAGGGCTGGCCCATATGGCTCGAGCTGGAGGCATCTAAGGATGTGAGCACCCAGAGCGGGATCCAGGCCATCTAAGTCCAGGAAGCGGGCCCAATTAAAAGAGATGGCTAATGATTTCTCTGCCTGTTTTGCCAGGTTTGAAAGGCTGGAATCAAACCCAGCGGCCTCGGCGGCCATTGGAGGCCCACCAGCAGCAGCCAAGTGGGCGAGGGCAGCCTTGCAGGGAGCAGCAGCAGCAGCAACCACCACGGAAAGCATTGAAGACGAGGAGGGTGCAGTGCCACCCACTCTGGAGAGCGCGTCAATGAGTGAATTGGTTTGTGCACCTGACACAGCACCCACACTCACTTGGCCTTGGGTAGCGGGCATGGCGGCTCCTGGGGCAGCTTCCCCATTGGGGTGGCCAGCCCAGGCACCAGTGGCACAGCAGTCCTCCCTTGCAGCATTGCAGCCATGGCTTGCCGCGTATGCGGCCGCCCAGGGCTGCCAGTTGCCGGGCGTGGGTGGGGTACTGGGGCAGCCCCACCATTAGCGGGGGTGCTGGGGCAAGCCCCAGGGCCTCCCTCACTTGGCCCGGCGGGCTGGCTGCCGGGACAGACGCCGGCCTGGTCTGTCCCTGGGCAGCCGGCGCAGGGCTTAGCCGCTTGGCCTGCCACGGGCTGGGTGCCCGGATATGCAGTCGTAGCGGTGGCAGCCCTTCTTTTCGGGGACTATGCTTCCCCTTTTGTGCATCACTTGGCTCAGGCTACCAAGGAGAAGATCTGGCGGGGGGAATTCCTAGATATTTTCAGCCTCCTGAACAGGGAATTGGATTCCAAGGAGCTAGACAAAGAGGACTCCCAGGATAAGGACCATAGACTGAAAAAGAAGCCGGAACGATCATGGGCCACGTGGCTGCCGGCTTATCTGATCTACATGTCCCTTTCGCTTCAGGCTCGGCCATGGCGGGCACAGTCCATGCTAAAGTACCTGGACCTTATCTATCGGGCCTTTGTGGATTTCCTGGGGCACACCTGGCTCTTGTATGATGAAGAATTTAGTCGCAGAGCCGCCCTGGACCCCTCCATTAGGTGGGATGAGCCGTTGCCACCCATTTGGCTGCAGTTTATGACCCCGGTGAGGCCATCCCTAGGGGACAGGTATGATAGTGGCCACATGATCCAGAAGGGATCTCCCAATGCAGCTGCCCGTGCTGGTCTGCTGGGAGTACAATGGCCAGGGCACCTGCAACTGGAAGCCGTGCCATTTCAAGCATGAGTGCTTGGTCTGTGGGGCCCAGCACCCCGCCACTAGCTGCAGTAGAGCCCGCCCCCAGCAGGGAAGGGCGCGGGACGGAGGAGGCAACCGGAAAGCAGAGGGTAATGATGCAGCCCCTGCAAAAGGGGCCCAGCCCAATTAAGGTGGGCGTGTTGCGGAAATGGGCGGCGGAATACCCGGACCGTGCTGCTGCCCAGTTCCTTGTTGAAGGTTTTACGTTTGGTTTTCACATACCCTTTGAGGGAGTTAGACGGCCAGTTCTTGCCAAGAACCTCAGGTCCTTGCTGGGCGCTGAGGAAGTTGCCAGAGAGAAGATCTATAAGGTCGGAGAGGGAAGGGTCCTGGGACCGTTCTCGGAGCCCCCCCCTACCTAACTTCAGAGTATCCCCGTTAGGGCTGGTCCCCAAGAAAGCGCAAGGGGAGTTCAGATTAATCCATCATTTGTCTCACCTGAGCGGTTCTTCAATCAATGATGGTATCCTGCATGATCTTTGCACTGTGCAGTATACGTCTTTTGATGCCGTGGTGTGCATGGTGTGCGCCTGCGGAATAGCTGCGGAGATGGCGAAATGCGACATTAAGTCAGCCTTTCCGCTTCTCCCTGTGCATCCTGAGGATTTTGAGCTCCTGGGTTTTCAATTTAGGGACTAGTTTTTTATGGACCGAGCACTCCCATTTGGATGCTCGGTGTCCTGTGCGATCTTTGAACGCTTTAGTTCTTTTGTGGAGTGGCGCCTGCGGCAAGTAACTGGCTTTGCCAGCATGGCTCACTATCTGGATGATTACCTTTTTTGTGGGCCGGCTGGGTCGGGCAGGTGCCAATTCCTCCTGGACAGCTTCTGGGCCCTGGTGGGGGAGCTCAGGCTCCCCTTAGCTGAGGAGAAAACGGAAGGGCCGCTGACTACCCTGACCTTCCTGGGTGTGGAAATTGATTCCAGGGCGCAAGTGTGCCGCCTGCCCCAGGACAAGCTGCAGGACCTTAGAGTCAGGGTCCGTGCGGTCCGGGCTCACGGCATGCTTTCACTCAGGGAACTCCAAGAGCTGGTCGGTCACCTGAACTTTGCATGCAAAGTGGTGGCCCACAGCCGGGCTTTCCTGCGTAGGCTGTGCGCGGCAATGGCTGGGCTTCGCAGGCCAACCCATAGAACTAGGGTCACGTCCGAAATGAGGGAAGATCTATCCGTGTGGAGCATCTTCCTGGAGGGCTTTAATGGTGTGTCATTCTGGAGGGATGAGCTACGGCTGGGAGTTCATTTCCAAGTCCAGACGGATGCCGCAGGGGGCCTGGGCTTTGGCATCTTCTGGTGGGGGTTGTGGTGCAGTGGCTCTTGGCCACCTGCATGGCAAGAGGATGGGACAACATGGGACCTGACATTCCTGGAGCTCTTCCCAGTCTGGGTCGCCCTGTACATTTGGTCTAGGGAATGGGCCAACTCTGTTGTGCACTTTTGGTGCGACAATTTGGCCGTAGTTCACGTGATCAATAACTTAACATCCTGTTCACCCAGAGTCATGAGCCTCATGAGGTCCTTTACTTTGCGGACATTGCAATTTAATATTGTGGCACGCGCACGCCATATTCCGGGGGTGAATAACCAGATTGCCAATGCTTTATCCCGCCGACAGGCCGAGCGTTTCTGGGCCCTTGCCCCAGGAGCGGCCACCCTGCCTGTGGAGATCCTGAAGGAGGTATGGCTGGTTGGTGCGCTGAGGCCGACCGTGCTCTCTGCCTCTCTGTTGCTCCCAGGACCCAGAGGGGATATGCATCAGTAATAGAAGAGTTTTCAGCCTTCAGGACATTGCAGGGCCTTGTGCAATCCTGGCCTTTGCCTGTGGACCATCTGCAACGATTCCTAGTTTACTTGCACTGCAAAGAGTTGGCCCCTAGTTCCTTGCAAGGGAAGCTGGGAGCCTTGGCCTTCTACTCGAAACTGAGGGGCTGCAGAGACACCACAGGGGACTTCCGGGTTAGGAGCATGATAGCGGGTTGGAGCAGGGAAAGGGGCAGAGTTGCAGACCCTCATTTCCCTCTTACCCCACGCATCCTGGCGGAGATGAGTGCCAGGTAGCCCTTGGTATGCAGGGATAGCTTTGAGATGGCTTTGTTCTGGGCGGCCTCCATTCTGGCCTTTTTCGGGGCCCTCAGAGTTAGTGAATTGGTAGCCTCAGGCTGGCAGGATACTTCCTTCACGGCCCCACGGCCCTCCAACATTACGCTGGAGCCCGGCCTCCTGACGGTGTGCGTCATGAGGTCCAAAATGGACCAGGGGGGCAGGGGGGCTGTATTCCTTCTGGGCCCCTGCTCCATTGGCTCTATTTGCCCGGTCTGGGCCCTTCAGGAGTACATGGCCCACAGAGGGACCACGGAGGGCTATCTCTTTCAACACAGGGATGGGGGGCTAATAAAATTCCAATTTGGCAAACTGTCTGGGAGGATCCTGCAGGAGTTAGGTTTGGGGGCGCTGAAGTTTGGTACCCATTATTTTCGAATTGGCGCAGCCTCTACTGTTGCTGCCCTGGGCTACGACCAGGGCGTGATCTGCAGGCTGGGCCAGTGGGCTTCACCCTGCTATAAGCGTTATGTGCGGCCGTTGCCGCCGGTTTAATCTGTTGTTTTATCTCCTCAGGACCCAGTAGCTGTGCCTCCCATTGGAGAGTGGTAATTCTGGGACACAGTTATGTATACTGGGCAGAGAAGTTCACCCGCAGGTCTGGCTGGGGACCCAATTTAGGTCTCGGCGACAGGGCAGTTGTTGAGTGGTGGGGGAAGAGTGGCTGCAGCGCTGGGGAAGCCACCGAATGTCTTACTGGTACATCTGGGGGGTAATGACCTGACCAGGCAAACGGGCAAGTCCCTTATTTTGGAGATCTTGCATGACTTTGTGACCTGGAGAGCCATCTTTCAGATGAGAGAATGGAGCTATTCCTGCGCGATTTGCAGAGGGGCCTGGTGGCTGAGCTGGCCATGTTGGATGGGCGACCGGGGCATAGCAAGGCTAGGCCCATGGCGGTGGCAGCTGAAGCAGATGGGGGCAGCGGTGAGTATACAACGAACATCTGTCCCCAAGTATCCTATACCCATGGCACGGTGCATCAGGAGGTTTCCGTGCCTGGGGAATACACGGGGATGCCTCCCTGCACTGGGTATCACCCAGTTTAAGCCCATCTGATGCAGGGAGGGGTAAGATCATCAACTGGCCTGGCAGGGGCAGTAGGCTGACTGCCCCAGCTGGGGGTTGTATCTCGCCCTTTGCTGCCCGGTTGGAGGGGTCCCGGGAGACCCTGCTGTTCCAACCTGTATGCTGAGGCCAGCCCCCTCTTTGTTGGCTGTTGAGTTGAAATGTTGTGTTAATAAAGTGTGGCCCAGTTTACCCCCAAATACCTGTCTTGTCTAGTTATTTCGAGTGGGAGGGCAATGGAGCCTTGGCAGTAAAAGTTGAATCAAACCACTGTTCCTGCCTCCTGATATAATGCAGATGCACTCATTATACAGATTCCTGGCCTCTATCCCATATAGTTCCAGGTTACGTCCCAGTTCGTTCAGGCAGCTCTTCAGATGACTTTGGGTGCTGAGTTGGCTAGAAAGGATTACTGGAAATCAGGTGTCATGCATGTTTCACTTGCTGAATACTCAGTGGTTTAGATGTGGTTGGGAATTTGGTTTTCCATCTTACTACCACTGCTGCTGATCAAGTTAATTGATAATCTTAATCTGCCTCTGTTTTATCCTTCTTTGATGCCATTTTTATTTTCATTTTTATTGGCGCTGTTTTGTTATTCATTGGTTTAATTATGGTTTTATTATGTTCAGTCATAGTTATTTATATACTGCACATTGTACTATTTATGTGTATATTTTGTAAACTGCCCAGAGTGCCCTTTGAGACACATGGAGTGGTATATACATTAAATAAATAAATAAATAAATAAATAAATAAATAAATAAATAAAACTTTCTACTGTGCCTCCTTGACATGACGGTCCATAGGGATAATGTCTTCAAGCTCTGCAGTTCAATGATGATGATGACTGGAAGGATTTTCCACTCATGGTACTCAATGCTATCACTAGATTTAAGCCCTTCCGTCCTTCTTTGCCTCCAGGAAAAAATGAAGATACTGTATGGTTTTTCACCCAGGCCTGCTACAGCCTTTCTCCTGTTTTTGTCCCATCTAATTACATTTCTTATTTTGGGGTTAACTCTCTCTCTTCAGCCACCATCCTTTGTATTGCCTGCTTTTTATATATCATTATTCTATGATTGGTTTCTCTGTCGTTTTAAAGTGAAAATACTAAATTTTATTTTATATTTGTCTATATTATTTAAGTAATGCCCTAGCCACTTGATTGATTGATTGGTTGGTTGGTTGGTTGGTTGGTTGAATTCAATTGAAAATCAAATGGAAGCAATTATTCACTGCATGACTAAACTATGAATTCACTTTCACAGGATTGGATGGTTTTTGCTATTTTTTTGGACTTACTGTTTTCAACTGGATTCCAAGACTGGCACGCCTCAGGGCGGGAAAAAACTGGATGGGTGGGACTGCTGAATTCTGCCAAAGTTCTTTCACATTTAATATGGAAAGTGTTTCTAATATAACTCCAGCTATGACAACTGAGACATGTTTTAGTGCTACATTACAGTGCCGCATAATAGGAATCTTAAGCCATGCAAGTGCCATTGTATATCATAAAAAGTTGTCTTTAATAGCATATTGTACATGTTTTCATAAATCCTTTACAGACACTAAAAGCTATGCTTTAAATCCTGTGCCTGGTAGACTGGCTGTCCCAAATTAAATACTGAATGAATTGTGCAATATATCACATCAGGCAAGTTGTGAAAGTGGGAAAGCTAATTGAAGTCTGAGAGAATCTGCTGTAAACACATTTCTTTCATCCCACAGGCATCTTGCTTGGTGAAGCTGCACCACAAAACTTAGAAGCATCTCACAGTATGTTCTGAATTGGCACCAGTTCACATAAATATATTTTCCATTGAGTTTTGCTCTGCAACCTATGCTGACCATTTTTATCATGTTTGGATAAACATGAACATCATGGGTTGAATCCAGAGTTCTTCACGGCTACAATCAGCCTACCAATATCAGTGAGACAACTTAGTAACGAGTGCTAGCTTAAGCCACTATGAATTCAAAGGAATTGCCCTAAGCATGCCCAAGTCTGGATCCAAGCTATAGTTCTGTTTTGTGTTCCTTGATCAAGGATAAAATGATGAATCTGCTAAAACATTGAGAAAGCTTGTCATTCACATTAAAAGTTCAAGACCAGGTGCAGCATAAGGAATAACCACAGCTTTTCTGTGTCTGACTACATCATTAAACTTGAGCAATATGCAGCAATAAAAAAGGAACTTCAGTGTGAGTGTCCCCAAAATAAAGTATACAAATGACGTTAAAAGACAACAACACACAACATGGCATGAAAAGCAAAGGCTGTAGACAGTGCTTCGAATTAACTATCAGCTGCATGCCGTTTAAAAGGATTTAATAAACAGCTTTCTTTTGTTTTTTCTCTGATTTTAAAGCATTTTTTTGGTCTGTCTTTTAGGTACTAAAGTAAAATTGAACTTTCAGAAAATCTGAATTCTTCATCCAGATTTCTTCTTTCTTTATTTTATTTTATTACTATTATTATTTGCTGTTAATGCCTTCCTCCTCTTTTTTCTACACATCTTCCTTCTCTCATTATCTACCGTGATCTGCTCTGTTTTTTAAAAAATATTTTTATAAGAAATTTCATTATTTATAACAATTAAATAATGCATGTTTTACATTTTCAGCATAGTGGCTAACAGCATTACTAGAAACAAATTAAGCAATGAAACCATCAAAATCCCCACTAAGCTCAGATCAAACAATATCAGTGTAAAAAACAAATTATTGGCAAACATCAAATCATTTTAAAAAGGCATTTGAAGGGGCCTCTGAGGGGTTTATTTACAACATTCCAGGAGCAAAACCTCAAAGCAACCAAATATTTGCCCCAGGTGTTGGATCAAGGAATGTGTAGCTTGATGTCAGATGCAGAGACATGAAGTTTAAGCAAAAAAATAAATAAATAAATAAATAAATAAATAAATAAATAAATAAATAAATAAATAAATAAATAAATAAATAAAAATCATGGTCACACACACACACATATAAAAGTTGTTGTTGTTGTTATTGTTATTGTTATCATCATCATCATCATCATCATCATCATCATCATCATCATCATCATCATCATCATCATCACACAGCTAACTACGCTGATTTTTTTTTACAGATCACGTCAAACGTTTCCCAAGCGTTTAGGACTACATGATGTATCAGCAAATTATGCAAGCAGATCCCAGTAAGGTGGCTTTCTACAGCTGACTGATGGTGACTTTGTCAACTCCAATTTCTTCTAAATACTTGTTGTTGTTGTTGTTGTTGTTGTTGTTGTTGTTGTTGTTTGAAATTAATAACATTGCTTATTTATTGCACAATGAATTGATTCAAATGTACAATCCAATAAAAGTTCACCATTCTTGAGACCCAATGAATATTGCACAAAACCTGACTGTAAACACATTAGCATTTATATACTGCCAGCTTGTACAAAGACAACTCAATGTGGTTTACCAAAAAAAAACACACATAAGCAAACATAAAAGTAGCAAAGCAATAAAATAAAATACAATTGATATTTTTGTTAATTTTCAAAAAATGTGCCAAACATTAGCTAGATTGTCCACATGCACAAGTTCCTGTTTAGGAATTATTTCCTGCTTTGTGCCCTCAATTCTCTTTTAGAAACTCTGTGTCAAGCCCACTTTTGTGAGATAACAAAAAAAAAAAAAAAGGAATTGTGACTTGTGTCCAATCATTTCCAACTTCTTCAGCAAATTGATATATATTATCTCTCCCTTCCTATCCAACATTTTTATTTCTTAATATTATCCTAACATCTCTCTGTTTCCTATGTTTATATATTTTGTACCCAACCGAGTCATGATATACACCCTCTCTTTCTTGCATATTTAAGAGCTGTTGATTTCTCACCAATATAGTATTCTGGCAATGCAACATCACACACACACACACACACACACACACACACACACACACACACACACACACACACACACACACACACACACACACACACACACACACACACACACACACACACACCCCTCCACACCATTTATCATTTAGCCAATGCCAACAGGTTATTTTTTATCAAAGATAAAAAATGAACACTTGTAAAAATGCATAGGTTTTAAATTGCTCAGAAGTTGGAGTAGCAAGGAGAGGTTGCCCAGGGAATAAATATCTCTTTCTTACAATAAGCACATACCCAGTTTCTCTGCAGGTTAAAATCAAATGGAACTGATTTTTACTCCTATTTCATGCAATTGTTTTCTGCCCCCATTTCAATATTTCCCCCCAATGCTTTATCATTCCTATTTAAATGTAATCAGCTGGCATGTAACTCAATCTGGAGTCAATTTGGTATGTTATGGTTGAGCGCCAATTGGCAGTGGCTTGCTGACATTAATCTTCACTCCCTTGCTCAGTCGGCCCTGTGGAACTATGAAAAGCAAATGCTGCTTTCTTTGGAAATAAGCACAGAACCCCTGCGACACAGTAGCATTTCCAATTCATATTGGTATAGCAACTGTATTGTCAGCCCACTGGGAACATGACAGTTCCCATTTGCAGTGGCTGCCTAACCCTTTATGCACCTCACTTTGCAGACAGAAGGCCTAACTGGATTGGAATATTACTGCTTCCTCCTTCATGCAAGAGCTCACTGGAAGGCAAGGCTACTGGCCAAACTTGCAGTGTTAGTTCTGCAGCTCAAAATAAAATTTTAAAAATTTGCAGCGAGTTGGATGCACTGGTATTTAAAATGCATATACAGTGGACCCTTGTGTAACAAACAGTTTGCATAACATAAAATTTGTACAACATAAAAATTTCAAGAGCTAGGGGAAATTTGCTTAACATAATCACCTATGGGGAGAATCTGTACAACATAAAAATGGGATCACAATATTTTCAATGCATTCCTATGGGAAATTTGTATAAAAGAAAATTTGCTTAACATAATTTCATTTGGAACGAATTAATTCCTTTATACAAGGTACCACTGTAATGTCAAGGTGAGCAAAGGCATCTCAAGCCGGGCCAGGACTAAATCAACTAAATCCATGTACAACAACAACTAAAATGGCAGGTTTTTGTTTGCATTGAAGAGTCATTGTCTCATAATGTGTGCTGTGCCACAGTGGTTAAATGCCTGTACTGCAGGTAAAACTGTGCTCATGACCTGGGCTTCAATCCCAGGTAGCAGGCTCATGGTTGACTCAGCCTTCCATCGTTCTGAGATCGGTAAAATGAGTATCCAGCTTGCTGTGGGGGGGGGCAATGTGCAGCCTGCATACTGTAATTAAAAACTGTAAACTGCCCAGAGACTGTGACGTCACCCCCTTCACAGAGACTGAGTTTTCCAGGCACAACTGGGTTTATTTCCACATCCCACTGCTGTGCCACCAAATTGTGATGACACTTCCCTTTTACACACTGAATTGTGATGGAAATGGTAATGCTGCCACCTTTTATTCACTTGGTAATGCTGCCACCTTTTAAAATTGTCACCTCATGAATTGGGACAGACTCAGATGTATAATATAAAAATAATAACAAAGTTTATTGAGAAAATAATAAATATAACAATATCTGAGGATGGTATGTGTTGCCTTTAACATATAATAGATTTAATCAACTCTTCCAGACCCCCTTTCTTTAATAACTAGGAAACAGTATAGCCCTCACTGCCTGACAGAACTCTCACAGAGCAGTGTCTCCCAGCACTCACCCTCAAAACCTTCAACTTAACTCAACTCAACTCAACTGCCCCAACTGACTAGGCTCCACCCTTTTTATATCATACCATTCCCCGCCCTCCTGCTGGGATTGGCTGATGATTTGTATATTCATTACTCCTGTTTCCAGGGTTTTGTCACAATACCTCCCCCCTTATAAAGAAATTTTAAGGGAGTAAACTTACCTCGGTTTGCTCACTTAAAATTCTCTTCTGGAGCCTATTTAATTCATACATCCTTCTGTTTATCAGCTTCAATTCTGCATATCTATAAACTGTTTTATAACATTTTCAACCTTATTACCATATAATATCATTAAATGCAATAATTCTTTCTATATCATTACATTTTAAATAGACTAAACTCTTATAACATTGGTTAACATCATAACTTCAAATACCTGTAAAGACCTTATTGATCATACTAGAATCAATCTATGTTAAGATGCATAAATACATATATTTGGTTTACATTTTAAGCTATTTTACTTATCAATATACATACAATTTTTATCCTTAACTTATATTCTAAATATCACATAAACATTTTGATTTATAGTAAGCTCTAATTATAAATTACCTTGCATTTTGTCATTTACAGTTAACTTACATTAAGTTATGGTTTTCACATTTTATGACATTACATTTCCATACTTTTTTTTAAACAACACCTTCCTCTTACATCAGCAATAAAATAACAATATTGCATTATTATTATTTAACCATGGTCCATGTAATCAATGCTGGGGGGGGGCAATGTGTAGCCTGCATACTGTAATTAAAAACTGTAAACTGCCCAGAGACTACTTGAATTGGTATGGGGCAGTATATAAGCAGTATATAAGAACACTGTGTGTGTGTGTTTGAAGGAAGTTTTAAGGTACGTCACCCAAGGCCATCCATTTGATTCATGAAGTGAAAACAAGTTACAGTCCAAAAGAATCTGGGGAGACACATGCCACCAATCCCTTTGGCAAATGTCACTCCCTATGCTGAAGCAAGAAATCAGCACCTAAAACCATCCATGAAAGGGTGACCATTCAAATATTAGCCAAAATCCTGTTACTTAGTAAAGTAATCAACATTAGAGTATGGCCATTGAATCAACAGAGGTTTAGTGTATCATCTCCTCCATAAATTCAGTTGATTCAAATGGGCTGCTTTGACGGGGATTTTGCATAGTAAGTCACTGTTAGAAGCAGTCCATTCAAATCAGCTGAACATAGTGAGGTGACTCACTAAATCCCCATTGATTCCATGAGGCTACTGTAGTATAATTTATTAGGCTAAGCAGCAAGATTTGGGCCATTGTAAAATAAATAAATAAATAAATAAATAAATAAATAAATAAATAAATAAATAAATAAATAAATAATAATAATAATAATAATAATAATAATAATAATAATAATAATAATAATAATAATAATAATAATAATCTGGATGAAGAATTCAGATTTTCTGAAAGTTCAATTTCAGAAAATGTGTCATTTAAAAAAATGATATGCTTCCCTGTCTGCATATGTAGGGTTTAGGTCTTTTCCATTGTTCTGTACTCTTCTGAAATCTAGCAATATATTAGAAGCCAACAGAGAAAATGGTAAAGAAAAAAACCCCCTAATTCTAAAGTCTACGATAAAAATGATGGACTTGGAATAGATAACAGTGTGGATTATAAAAGCAGAGATGAATAACAATAAAATAACAATAAAAGGGGGAGATGCAAGAAAAAGCCATGCAGTAAAAAAAGTGTCTGCGAAAATAACTTTATGGCAAGAATGATTGGCAATCGTTATGTGCATCTGATACTGTGGTTCCAACAACCTTCTCTCAGACACATGGCTCACTGAGAAGCAACATAATTCCTTGGAGTCTGTACTGTGAAAGGATGTCAAGGCAAGTCCCATTTTTACATGACTGAGAAAATTAGGGTGTCTGGACTTCTTTTAAAGAGTCCCATTGCTTTTTATTTATTCATCTCCATCTCCTTCAGAGATTCGGAGAAAATAAAAATAACACCAGTCCATTATTTTTCTCTGTAGGATAGGTAGCGATAAATCAAAGTCTTCAAGCCCATCACTGCAGCCAAAATCCAACCAGGGAGTAGCACTTAATCCAAAGTCCTACTTACCTCTATATGGAGCTCACTGTTCAGGAAGGGGAGCCATGTCATTATACCATTGTAGCACGAGGAGGAATTCCTGTTCAGACCATGGGCTGCCAGTGGTCATCTCTGAGTATCATGACACTAAGAGGATACTCTAAATGCCATGCAAAATCTACTTCAACCAGCTAATAAGAAAACCAAAGGAAGAACCATGGGGAGCAGAACATCTGGTTCAAGTTCCAAATGGGATAGTAGTGGAGAAAAAAGAGAGATAGACCACGAGATGGATTGACTCTGGTTATGGCTTTCAGTCTGCAAGACCTAAACAGGACTGTTTATGATGGACCTTTTAGAAGTCATTTGCTCATGTGCTGGAAGTTATATTATGGTTCCTAACAACCACATACTGGCTGAAATCCAGTGATGAGGCTGAAACCAAGTCTTCCTTGAGATACCTTTTGTTCTAGAGAAGATGCTGGGGACTACGGAACAGGGGGTAAGCCTTTAATTTTCTTAAACCATTGCCACTGGGATGATTTTACCAGAGTTGATAATTTTTGGAAATTAACCCTTCACCATTTCCCCTTTTATTCTTCTGATAGTAACTACTGTTTGCAATTATACGTAAAACAAACTTTTTCCATGTGTTTTTGAGGCTTTGACGGCTAGGATCTGATGGTTGTTGTAGGAGTTTTGGGCTGTTTGGACATATTTCAGGCTTTGGCTGTGTTTTGGGCTGTTTTGAGATGTTGCATCTCCAAAACACAGCCAAACAGCCCGAAAACCCCACGACAATCAATCTTTTTCTACTTGAAATGTTTCTAGAGTCATTATGAGAAGGCTAGAGGTGATCTTTCCACATTTCTTACCCTTCTAATAAAGGGGGGGGGAAATCAATCAAATTCTCCAAGAGAATGGAGACACAGTTGGTGCAGCATTGATATCGTTTCAGCACCAAGTTAAAATCAAATTAAGAAAATAAATAAATAAAGCTGAATAAATAATGCAGATTCTGGAAGCTTGATTCTGGCATACTAATTAGTTAGTCCAATAAAGAATCTATGTCTAAATTCAGTACTGTATAGAGTTAGTTTTTCCATTGGATTGTGGCCACTGTCTAAATTACTGCCCATCTCTCATTTTGTAGGAATAATATAGGTACTGATGTACCAATCTTCCACTGAGAACTGTTTAGCAAATAGCCATGTTAGATCAGATTCTCTGGAGTTCAGAAACTGAGAAATTGCTCATGGCACTTTTCACACTTAGCGATCCAACCAGAGCCATCTTAGAGATTACACCATTCCTTGGCTGTCTTAAATGGAGTGTTCTATTTTTTTAACCCAATTTCTTCAACACACTAAAGTTTCTCTCTGCATCTCACCCTTCCAATGCACTGGGCAGATTTCTTCACAAACATATCACAATAAAATAGTCACTTTCACCCAGTACTAAATCTGTCAAACACTGGCTCATAAAAGAGCACCTTATTAGAATTAATGAGGCTAGAACCAGTCCTAATTAGCTGCTCTGACACCATTTGAATTAATAATTATAAATATACATTAGATCCACTAACAATATTATGAATATTTATCATGATCTGTAATCATGTTGAAGCCAAGAAGGCAAAAATTTAGCACAAGAGGATATGATGGCAGCCATAGCTCTCTCACGCAATTCATTTATTTCATTTATTGCAGGATTTACTCACATCACCAAGCT
This sequence comes from Phrynocephalus forsythii, assembly GCA_029282475.1. Classification (NCBI taxonomy): domain Eukaryota; kingdom Metazoa; phylum Chordata; class Lepidosauria; order Squamata; family Agamidae; genus Phrynocephalus; species Phrynocephalus forsythii. The sequence goes on along the minus strand of JAPFRF010000005.1, from coordinate 92,826,598 downwards.
TAAAACAGGAACAGCTAGCTTATTCCTATATCCTAACTTTCTTTCCACTGTTATTGAAAAATATTAATGAATTTCAAAGAAAAATTACTTCCTGGAAGTACTGTTTTCAAATCTGCCCTCATAGAAATCTTTACTGTTGTGATGATAATGTATAATAATTGCAAGATGGTTATTTTCCTTGCTTTTTGGAACCCATGAGTCCAGGTTTCTTCTGGAAAATATCATATAAAAATATAATGCTGACTATAATAAGCATGTGTGTGTGGAATCAAGTGCTTCTAGATACCATGTAATGTTTTTCAACTTATTTGGAGTTCAAAAACAACATATGCTAGGCAAAGATCACCTTCCTGTTTTGTGTCCTTATCATGTGGTGTGAAAAACAAATTGGATTTAACACTTCACTGTAGTTTTCTAATGCCAGCAGTACAGTAACTGGACCCAATTAAAGTGATGAATGCCATGGATTAGCTACAGGTGAAACTGCCTGTTTTTATAGATATAAAACACCAGACATCTTGACTTCCATAGTGCCACTTGCTTCACCTGCAAGATTCAGACAAGCCTGAATCCTCAGTGTTTTTACCTTCAAATACATTTGCTATCAAAACAAAGTTTGCTCAGTAAAGGACTAAAACTTCAAGAACTGGGTCCCTCAACTGTCTATGTCTTCTCTTGCTCTCCCCCACTTACCCGGGAAATGATAATGGCCACTTCCTCTACCTTGGTGGTCCTTCCTTTTGCCTAACAGGGAACAGTGAAACTAGTAAAATGAACTTTGAAAGTGAAGCTGTTGCTGTGTTTTTGCACCATCCAGCAGATGTTGTTCGTACCCAAAGAGAAGTCCCTTGAATTATTAATAGATTCCAACAGCTCAGCTTGAAATAATTTAGCATTTGAAAGGGAAAAGTCATTCTCATTATTCAAAGTGCAGAAACATTTTGGTTATTAAAAGTGTTCTCCCTGCTGAAGAAAAAAAAATCTGTACAATTTATCTCTTTCTCTCCAGGTACCAGCAGGAGAATGAGAGTGGGAGAAACTTGAGTACTTGCTGCAGGTTAATTGATAACATACAATGAAAAGGATAAGTCCACAGATTGCTTTGAAGCTGGAGACCTGCTCATTTGTTCCTATGGCGTCTTTACAAGACATTTAATATTTGCAATAAGAGATGGCTTAATTTGCCCTGAGGTTTGAGACAAGAGCTGGCCACATTTTTTCGTGGTGAATGAATTTTTAGATAAATGTAACACACCGGTGAGGTTTGGATTGCATTTCCCAAGAAATGGCTGGAACACACGGGAAGTGCTATCAGCTTGAGTGAATATAATTACTATTTGAGCTCGCATGGCGGTGTCTCAGTAGTGGCATAACTTTTAGCTAAATGGTGGGAGAGATTATGACTCTAAGCTGGCAACTGTGGTTGTCCATTTCCTTTAAACAAGTCCACCATCACCCAACAGGATATTGTTCTTCAGTTGTTGCAAAAAGAAAAAGAAAAAAGGAAGAGGAGGAAGGAGCCACTGATTTTCTGCATTAATGCACGCTCCGCGGGTGGCTTTTCTGCCCGTGGAGCTGATTTGCCCCTCGCGAGAATGGCGAGGGGCGAGACAGGACTTGGATGTCCTGGGAACGAGGGGGGGAGGAGCGCCCCATAGAGGGCGGCTCCTCCCCCCAAGTACCAGCCAGTCTTTGCCGGCGTTCGGGGGAGAAGACCACGAACGCTGGCTGCGCGCTGGGCGCCACGAGGCGGGCGCCATGTAAAAGGCCGCAGCGGCGGCAGCACAGGCAGCTAGGCTCCGCTCCCCGGTCGGGACCTAGCCTGAGCAGTTCGGCTTGGCCCGGACCGGCGCGAGTGGAGCCCGGCGGGGGAGTCCCGGCGCTGCATGGCCTTGCCAGCGCCGCGTGACCGGCGCCATGTGCAGTGCCGGAGCGGCTGCCCCTTCAGCGGGGCCCGACCGGCTCCCTACCGACCATTGCTGCTGCGCTACCGCGCAGCACAGCTGACGGTCAGGGGAGCTTTGCCGCGCCTCTGCGGCTCCTGTTTTTTCCAGGCTCCCGGCCGCTGCTGCTGCGCTACCGCGCAGCACAGCTGACGGTCAGGGGAGCTTTGCCGCGCCTCTGCGGCTCCTGTTTTTTCCAGGCTCCCGGCCGCTGCTGCTGCGCTACCGCGCAGCACAGCTGACGGTCAGGGGAGCTTTGCCGCGCCTCTGCGGCTCCTGTTTTTTCCAGGCTCCCGGCCGCTGCTGCTGCGCTACCGCGCAGCACAGCGGACGGTCGGGGGACATTTGCCGCGGTTCCGCGGCTCCGTTCTTGCCAGGCTCCCGGCCTCTGCTGCTGCGCTACCGCGCAGGACAGCTGATGGGCGGGGGAGCCTGGCAGCGCTTCGGCAGCTCCATCCCAGCTGCGCCTCACCCCCGGGCGGTTGGCGCGGCTCCGCTCCCTGGCTGTCGGGCAGCCGGAGCAGGTGGCTGGGCCCAGTCCTGCGGGGCTGGGTCCATCACCGGAGGCGCGCTCCGGCGAGGGCGGCGGCCGGGCGGCGCAGCCGGATAGCGGCACCGGTAGGACGACGGACTAGGGGGAGCGGCATCGGCCCTTCCCCCCAGGGTGAGCGGGGGCGTTGAGCCCGGGCGGCGTGCGACAGAGCCGGCTGCCGGGCTCCGTCCCATTGGGGCCAAGGGGGCCAAGGGACTCGGGGCCAGCCCCGGGAGCCGGGAAGTCGGCCAGACCGTGGGCGTCCAGGAGGCATCCGGGCGGGTGTCGGCCGCCAGCGCGGGTCCATCACCCCACCCACCCCCACTGATCGGACCCGGCAGAAGGGAAAGCAGGGGAGCCCCCAAAGGGAGGGGGACCAGGGAGCAGCAGGGCTAGCTGAGGCCTGGGGATCGGGTGGGCGGCTGGGACCGAGCTGGGCCGGCAGCGCGTCCTGCCGGGCGGATGGCCTTTGCCCCCGCCCAGGACTTTGGCCCCACTTACTCACACGACGGAAGGAAGAGCCCGAGGGGTGGTGAGGGAGTGTTGGGTCCGCGAACAGGCCGCAACCGGCTCTGGACCGGGCTAGGCCAGCCGCACGTCCTCCCGGGTGGGCGGCCTTCGGCCCTACCCACACACCCGGCAGAAGGGAGAGCCCGAGGGGCGGTGGGGGAGTTTTGGGCCCGCAAACAGGCCCCAATCCGCGCTGGACCAGGCTGGGCTGGCTGGGCGTCAGGTCGGGGAGGCGCCCTTCAGCCCTACCCACATACCTGGCGGAAGGACGAGCTCGAGGGGTGGCGGGGGAGTTTGGGCCTGCAAACAGGCCCCACTCAGCGCCACACAGGGCTGGGCCGGCTGTGCAGCCTACCGGGGGGCGGCCTTCAATCCTCCCCACCCAACCGGCAGAAGGGGCGGGGGAGTGTGGGGGCCGCAAATAGGCCCCAACCAGCGCCCTTGGGGGGAACGCGCCATCTGGGCGGCGGGTCAGCAGGAGGCCCACGCGTCAGCCCCGCCCAGCGCCCTGGGGAGTGATCGCCCACACGGCGGCAGGAGAGCGCCGTGGGCCCCAACCAGTGGCCCGTGGGACTTGTGGACCGAGCTCGCGCTTCGGCGGGGCTAGCTGCACCGGCTGGTCTGCGGGCATGGCCCTGCTAGGAGGGGCAACAGCCACCGCAAGGCCTGTGACTTCCCAGGCCGCGAAGGCCCGAATGGGAAAGTAGCCCCCGAATGGGGCGGGAAAAGCGGCCGGAGGGCGGGCGGGCTCTCTGGATTCCGGGAAGCGCGGGTACAGCCTGCGCCTCACCACTTAGCCCCGTAGCGCAGGCCCACACCCGCCCTCATCCACGGCCGAGCCGCCAGGGCCCGGACCAACCTGAGCCAGGGGCCCATTTGGCCAAGGCAGGGGGTACGTTTGGGAGGATCCTCAGTCATCCAGGTGCGTTAGCCAGGAGGCGTCATGGCTACTGGACTTCATATTTTTCCTTTGTCTGTTTTGAAATAGAAATGTTTTGCTGTTCCTCCAAACAGCTGCATCAGTTCGAATACAGCTAGTGCGAGTAGACGTTTGTATACTCAGATTGCCCCCTTTGTTCCCTGGTCTGTTGCCCATGGGGATGAACAAGGGCCGAATAGGCTCGGTAGGCGGACAGTAGTGCCCATGGCCTGGAGGTAAACATTGGCCTGAGGGGCGGAAACTTATCAGGAAGGGGCCGTTAACCGTGACCTGGGGGCGTCAGATCCTTGATTCGCCTGGGTACGTTAGAGAGTACAGCCTGACAGGTAGCAGATAGACTATGTGGGAGCACACCACCTCTGTTGAGGGAGGGGTTTTCAATGCTAGCATGAGGGGCTTCCCCTATCCCTCTCTCAAACCACCTACCTTCTTTGTCTGCTACGGGTACATCCTCATCCTTGGAAGGGTGGCCTTTGTCCTTCAGAAGGAGGTATTGCTGATTCGGCCCCTGTGCCGTTGCCCCTCCCAGGTGGGGCCATTCTGCTGTTGCATGGCTGTTTAGTTCCTACAATGGAGGGCTGAACACTCCTTACTGCATGGGATGACATATACCATATTGCTCTTTTACGCAGTGGGCGCGGGATGACAACAGCGTTCGAGCAGATGGCAGCGGAACCGGGACAGACCACGGGGCACAGTGAGGCCCCAGCCTCTGTCAAGTGACCACGACTGATCCCGCAGAATGCGGAGGAGGACGAAGCTCTGGCGGCGGAACCAGGGGCAGGAGAACAGCCCCCGCTGCCTGCAATGGAGAGCCCAACCCCCCCGTGAGTTGGTGCGCACCCGAGACTGCACCCACAATTATTCGGACTTGGCCGGGAGGTAGTGGCCAGGCTGGGGTAGCGGCCCCGGCGCGAGGGCACCAGGGCTGGGGATGGGTGCAGACCCAGGCTACCCGGGGGTGGCAGCGGCCGCCATGCCTTAGGGCGGCTACGTGTCCCCACGGGGGCGGCATCAGCTTGCTCGATTGGGTGTTGGATTTCGAGGACTTGGGCGGGGAGGACCCACAAGGTGGGGAGTGCAGGCTCAGGGAAAAGTAGCTCGCCACGGGGCAATAGGGCGGCCAGCATGCCCGAATTTTAGTGCTTCGACCTCGCAGGCCCACCCATGGGGGGGCCCAGGCGATGCTTAAGTATCTAGATATTATGCAAGGCCGTCAGGGATTCCCCAGGCCATACATGGCTCCCAATACGACAAGGGATTTCGTCGGGGTGGCTCTGGACCCTTACGTCTGTCGGCATGGGCCGCTGCCACCCATTTGTCGCAGTTCATGACCCCAGTTAGGCCGATACGGGGGGGAAAGATACGCCAGTGGCCACACCATAAGGACGGGGCCGGCCGACACGCCTGCCCGCGCTGCAGGCCGGCCCGGGTGGGTTTGCTGGTCTGCCGGGGTGACAGTGGTCAGGGAGGCTAGGATAGGAAACCCTGCTGTTTTAAGCAAGAGCGTTCGGTTGCGGTGCAGATCACCCAGCGACCGCTTGCAGCAGAGCCCATCCCAGCAAGGATGGCCCACGGTGGGGGGGGGAGGGCCCAGAATGTGTGAGGTACAGAGGGACCCCCCTGGTAAAAGGGCCCAGCCCGATTAGGCCGGAGGGATTGCGGCGATGGTCGGCAGTAAACCCCATTGCGGCAGCGGCACGTTGCCTAGGGCAGGACGTTGAGTCGGGGTGCTGTCGTCCGTGGGAGGAGGCCCGTATACCTTGGTTAGCAAGCAATGGTAACCCCAGGATATGGCGGTAAGGGGGGCAGAGGACGGCATCCCCAAGGAAGTCTGGGGGGGGCGGGTTCGCAGATCCTGCTAGGAGCCACCAGTTCTATATCTGCAAGTGTCCCCGATTGACTGGGGACAAAGGTATTTCCAGGGGAGTTCCAGGTACTCCATCACCCGCCCCACCCCAGTGGGGTATCTACGGAGGACGAGATATCACCGGCTCTGGGGACTCAGCGGCTCCGGTGGGGGCAGGGCCCCGTGGGATCAGTTCCGCACATCGGCCCGCGAGCCGCGGCCACCCGTGAGTCGATGAACAGACCGAAGGGCCCAGTCAGGTGCTCCCCTTCCAGGGCATAGAGAGTTACCCCGGGGCCCAGGCGTACAGGGCCCCGCAGCCACGGCATCGCCCTCTAGGGATGCCCGAGGTCTGGGCGAACGTTTCCCCCCCTGCACGCAGAGCGCCTTCAGCGATTCCTGGTCTACCCGCATCATGGGGGACCGGCTCCGTGCTCCTTGAAGGAGTAGTTGGCCGCTCACGGCGGCTGTGGAGGGCCATGATCTGTCCCAACTTGCCGGCAGGGAGGGGGGCCTCTCAGTCATGGACGGATGACGTTGCCGGCGCTTTAACGTGTTGTTTTGTTTCCCCAGGATCGGTTGGCTGCCCATGGCATGCGTGAACTAGTATGGTGGGTCACAGCTATGTATAGCAGGCCGAGAAAGGCACATGTAGGACAAACGGGCTACCATGGAGTGGTGGGGAACAAGGGGAGCGGGGTGCCTGGAGTGTCCCGGAGTAGCTACGGCCGCGGCGAGGGGCACCTCGACAGATATGCCCTGGACTCACTTGGGGGGAAAGGATTTGACCAGGCGAACTGGCAAGTCCTAATTCGCAAAATCGGGCGACCTGGCGTCGGAAATGGCCTGGTGCGCGGCCGGCAGGGTGCTTTGCTTAATGCGGACTGCACGCCAGGTTGGGAGACCATACTGTGACCCACGCAAAGCGGAACCACTCCTGAAAAGGGGATGAACCAAGAGGTTTGTCGGGCGGACTGCCGGGATGGTGGGGCAGTGATGGGCCACACGGAGATCGATGGGTGCAGGAAGGAGCCGTGCGGGCTGGACGGTGAACACATGACGGACATGGGCACCGAGGTGTTCCTGCCGGAGTGGAGGAGGGGCCTGGCTATGGATGTGGCTTGGTGGGGTGGCCGGGGCCATAGCAAGGCTAGGCCCTCGGCAGTGGCGGCTAAAGCTGAGGAAGGGCAGCAGGGAGCATAGAATTAACATCTGAACACAAACCTCCTCATCCCAGCACCGCGGGCCAAGAGGTCTCGGTGCTGGGGTGGGAGAGAGAAAACGCCTCCCTGCCCTGGGAAGATCCCAGATGGGGGACAGAAGGGGCACGGAGGATCAAATAAAAGAACCGGCCTGGGGGGTGCTGCTGGCGGAAGACTGCACCACCTGGGGGTTCGTGGCTCGCCCGACGCTGCCCGGTTGGAGGGGTCCCGGGAGACCCCGGGGTTCCAACCAAGCTATGGATGCCTGGCCCCTCCTGTTGTTGCTGATGATGTTTGGTTATATGTGTTAATAAAGTGTGGCCCATTTACCCCCAACACACTGTCTCGCCTAGTCATTTCGAGTGGGGGGGCAAAGCTTCTAGAATTCCCCAGCCAGCACCAAGCATGCATGAAATTATATATCAGAAAATTAGTTTTTCAAAGAAGAAGAAAAAGGATGCAGTGATGACCAGCATAATTTCCAATGGCCCACGTGAACCTGGGTGCTAATGAAAAGTCCCTTTCTCATTAACCCCACCCCCTGCCAGTCCTTAGATGCTTATTGGCAGTGGGCTGCATGGCACTCATCTTTGCTCCCAGTGTTCATCCTTGACTACAGTATATGACTTTTTATCATATAATCTGGCATCTCGCAAACATTTGGAAGGAACTATTTGATGGACCCAGGAGAAAAAGATAAAAGTTGAGTGATACCATAAATGTGAAAGGTGTCCCAAAACCCTGTGTTGGCCTTTGAGAGTGTTCAAGAACCATCTCATAAAGTCAGTGAATCTATGAGGTAAGAACAGGAAGGTGCCTGTAGGCTTCAGAGGAGAGCCGGCAGAGGGTGGAAATTAACCCGATTCCAGAGGCTGAGGTCCTTACATCATACTCTGGACAACATACCATTACATCATACATTAAAAACCCTGTGCAATAAATAATGAAATATGCAATAAAATTAGCTAAAGCTACCTTTAAATAGAAATACACAAATTAAAAAGCCATTTGAGCATTCTGAGGCAATAAAATACTTGAAGGCAGTTTTATATAATTCTGTCTTAATTAACCTCCTAAAAGCAAAATAGATGGTGTCTCATGGACCTTCCTAGTAAGTTTATTCCAGAGGAAAGGAGCCATGACCAAGAAAGCTGATAGCATTGCAGTAATCTGCATTAGAGATTACCAACACAGGAACTACTATTGTTAGTCATTACGTATCCAAGTAGGGGCACAACTGGGCAATCAACTGAAGTTAATACGAGGCACTTTTGGGCACAGTGGATATTTGAGCCCCCATAGAGAGGGCTATGGCCCAAGCTGTGAATCCAATCCCTCAGGGATTGTAATTCTATTAACGCCAGTGTAACCCCATTGAGTGTAGCCTCATTGAGACCCTTTAACTGGTCCTATGATCCTCCCAGGAGTAGGAACTCCATAATAACTGGATTCATTTTCAGTATATTGGCCCTCAACCAGTCTACAAGAAGCCAGATTTAGACAGAATATCTGGGGGGAGGGGGGGCTTCTTATTTGTTAGAGAAGTATGACAGTGGGACCAATTGCTTCAGGTGGTGGTGAGCCCTCCAGTGCTGGAGGCATTCACGAGATAATTTGACAACCATCTGTCAGATCTGCTTTTACATGGATTCCTGATCAGGGTGTTGGATTCAACAACCTTACAGGCCCCTTCCAGCTCAATTATTATTTAACTATGATACTATGAAAATGAGCTTCAAGTCTTAGTATGGGTTCTTCTGACAGTTTCATATAAATATTAAAAGGCTTTGGGGGACTGGCTGATCACGGAGGAGCCTTATAAAAAAAGGTCAGAATGTCCCTGAGCTGTACATCTTGGATCAGCCCTTGAGGAAAGATTGGAACCCCCCCCCCCAAAAAAAAACCAGAACCCCCAAATTCCCAACTTGATAGCCATCCCAGAAGGATACCATGGTCGACAATATCAAAGATCCAGGAGGTCCAGCAGGGTCACACACACACCCTGCCTGCCTCTCTCAGAAGATGTCTGGCAACACAGCTAATGCCATTTCAGTCCTTTGGTGCAGCTTGAACTCCAGCTGAAATTTATCTAGACTGTTTCTTCCAAGAATGCCTATTGTACTGTCAAGATATATGAGCCTTATCAGTAGTAGGGGAAGGGGTGCTCCTGTCAAAGGGGCAATAAAACCATCAAACACCGGAAGTCCCACCCCCTTACCGGAAGTCCCGCCCCTTACCGGAAGCCCTACCCCCTTACCGGAAGTCCCTACCTTCCGCCCCGCCCCCTTACCCGGAACCGGAACCTTCCTGGGCCCTTTGACCTGGAAGTGACGTCCTCTTCCGCCATACCCGGATGGGGAGCCTTGCCCCCTCCCCCCAACACGTCACGGGGTCCCCCTACCCCACCCTCAGGCATGCCCGGGCATGCCTTCCCCTAGGGCGCTGCCGCTGGCTATGTGTTGCCTGGGCCTGTCTTGCTGCGTGTGCGCATGCCTGAGAGGCCTTATAAGAAGAGGGGAGTGTTCTGCGGTGCCCACCGCCGCCTTTTCCGCTGTTCCTGAAACCGACTGGCTCATGGTCCCCGCCGTCCCGTTTATGTGGAGAAAGATGGTGTCTTCAAGCAAGATCGGGTTTTCCTCCAGCTTGCCGAAGGACACCCCGGACTCACCACCGAAAGCAGAGAGCGTGGACTCCCCTCCGAAGCCCGAGAGCCCGGACTCCCCGCCAAAATCCTGGACCCCGAAGATAGAGAGGCAGCGGTTGAAACCGAAAAGGCGTCTGCACCCCCACATGCACCACGGGCCTACGGGATTTTCCATGCCCCTCTGCCCCCTAAACACCCCATCGCGGAAGCCCAGCTCTGCGCCCAAAAAGCCGCCCAAGTCTGCCCTTCACACTGAGGAGACCCTGTTTTGGTCCGATCTTGAGTGTGATTGTCCTCATGGAGTAAGAGCAGGAAGGCAGAAACCAAAAGAGAAATCGGGGAGTGAATGCTCAGCTGGTTCCGAACCTGGGCCTCTAGAGGAGCCACAAGAGGATATTTGGACTTCTGCCGATGAGGGTTATGAGAGCGGTTCAGCGGCCGAGGTGAATTTTTTCATTAAATTGTTTATAACTCTCGTTCGGGGTTGTGGGGGGGTGTGCTGCAAAATTTAAAACTAAGAGGCTGTTTAATGCTTTCTCAACAGGACACTCTGCTGGAGAAAAAGAATCTGCCGAGAAGTCATAGCGTGTGAAAAAAAAAAATGCTGGCGCTTCAAGTGGTTTCAACATATACTCTGAGAATATAACAGCTTATTCAATAATGTCTGTCTTTATGTTTAAAATTAGAAAATAGCTTTTTCCGTCCTATTATTTGCAAATATTAAACACATTATAAGTCTGGTAAAGCCTTGAAATCTTAAAATGCTCCAGCCTTATTCTCTTGTGAATAAAGTTTATTTAACCCCTTAATCTGTGTTCATATGGCTGTGGGCTGCTAAGATGCCTGACCACGGGATGTTCTAAAAATATATATATTATACACCAGATTCTGTAGGAAGTTTTGGAGGTGTGAACCCTCTATTTAGTGAGGCAAAAAGCGTATCAAATCATTAAGGGTCAAGGATGTTTCTCGATGGCTTTCTGATCAGGATGCCTATACACTCCATAAGCCCGCCCGAATACATTTTAAAAGAAACAAGACTATTGTCTCTGCAATCGATGCACAATGGCAGGCGGATTTGGTAGATATGCAGCAATTTTCAGAGTACAACAGGGGCTACAAGTACATATTAACATGCATTGATATTTTATCTAAATATGCCTGGGCTGTGGCTCTCAAAGACAAGACGGGCGGGCGGTGTCCAAAGCTTTAGCGGACGTTTTCAAACAAAACCATAGACGTCCAGAGAAGCTTCAAACAGATTGAGGTTTAGAGTTCCTAAATAAGCCTGTAAGTCTGCTGTTAAAGAAACATGGGATACACCACTTTGTCACCAATAATGAGGTCAAGGCTGGTGTTGTGGAAAGGTTTAACAGAACTTTAAAAACAAAAATGTGGCGGTATTTCACAGCCAATAATACGTACAAATATATGGATGTATTACCTCAGCTCCTAAGAAGCTATAATCACAGCATGCACAGAACTATCAAGGCTAGGCCTGTAGATGTGACCCCTCACAACTCTTTGGCCATCTGGAAAACAATCTATGGGACCTCTGCTAAAACGAAAGAGGAGAGGCCACTGTTCAGAAAAAGGAGACCATGTCAGGGTTTCAAAAATAAAGGGGGTGTTCGATAAGGGTTATGAACAGAATTTCACTACAGAGATATTTATAGTGGATCAGGTTATCAAAAAAGCAAAGAGACCCGTATACCTGTTAACAGATTACCATGGTGATGCTATTGTGGGTACATTCTATCCCGAAGAACTACAGAAAGTGAACCCCCGAGAAGACCGGGTGTATAGAATTGAAAAGGTATTGGCCACAAAAGGCCGTGGCTCAAGAAAACTTCACTTAGTGAAATGGAAGGGTTGGCCCAGTAAGTTCAACAGTTGGGTGGCTGCCTCTGAAATTTGCGACCCTGTATAGAAGAGTTGGAAATGGGAGATAACGGATTTTACATCACACTCCCCAGCAATGCATGCAAGGAAATATTTCCTCAAAATACAAATGCTAATTTTACAACGCTGCTACCACAACCCTTAGATCTGAGCGGTGCATGGGAAGTTGGTCTGGCTGAAATTCAGTACCCCGCAGCTGGTACACACTGACTAAAAATGCCATGTTTTACATTTATCAGGATGCAACTAAATGGGGCTTTCTACTACACAGAGGTTATTACAAGAGCATTCAATCTGTTTTGGATGAAATGAATGACAATATAAAAGTAGCCATAGATCCGCCTAAAATACGTTTTGTCTACGACCCTGTAAAGGGTAAAGTTAGATTCATAGGGGAAAACACATACAAATTCTCGGCCTCTGGGGGGTTAGCCCACATATTGGGCCTACCACCCGATGTTCCTGTCGATAAAATAGACCACGCTGCAGACATTACCGGAGGGGTCAGCGCCTTGTACCTGTATACGGATATCATAGAGCACCAAATTGTAGGAGACAGCTCTGTACCCCTGTTACGGTGCATACCCGTCAGAGGAGAAACTTATGAATGTGTCACCATAACTTACGATAAGCCGCATTATATGTTAATGAGCAAGAGCCACATCAACACAATAAGCATTGAAATAAAGACCGACCAGAACCAGCACGTGCCATTCAACTGGGGGAAAGTTGTCGTGAGGTTACACGTTCGACCCAGAAGAGGTTATTTTTAGAGCGTGCAAAAGAGAGCTGCATGAGCCAAAAATGGTTGTCGTTAAAGATTATGGAAATGTAGATGCCTATAGGGCCTACTACAAAGCCCAGGCAGGCCGTGGTCTACCTGGTTTCCATGGAGCTGTAAACATGTATGGAGCAGGTCTGGGGGGCATTTTTCGTGGACTTTTCAGAAGGGCTGTTCCTCTTTTGAGGAGGGGGTTTCAGATTATTAAACCTCATGTTAAGACAGCCATGCACAACATAGCTGGAGACGTAGTGAGTCATGTTATGAAAAAGGTGAGAACCCAAGAAGGCTCGGGTCTCATGTACCTAAAAAGAAGGGGAGGAGTTAAACGAAAAGCATCTCACCAACATATTGGAGCACCTCAGCCCCTAAAAAGAAGGGGTATCTGTGGTAGAAAAAATCAGAAGCTGCAGGTCAGGAAGAGGAGTGGAGGCCGCAAGACAGATACTAAAACACAGCGGAAGAGACATATTTTAAAATGGCATTCATTCATAACTCCTCTGAAGAATGTACCAAATCCGAGCTGGATCTTTTTCAAATATCACCAACACAAACCTGCGTGGAAAGCAGTATGTACGTTGAAGTCCCGCCTCTGTCAGCCCTAAGCCCTAATGCACCTGTGGAATTTTATATAACAGGGGCGAGTGAATTTTATTTAGACCTCAGTCATTCGCTTCTTTTTCTATGTTGCAAAATAACAAAAGCAGATGGTTCAAACATGGCTGATGCCGCCAAAACGGGGTTGGTCAATTACCCCATTGCCTCGCTGTTTAGCCAGCTGGATGTTACCCTCGGCGATAGGCTGATTAGCCAGAGTCACAACTGCTATCCCTACAGAGCCATTTTAGAACTGCTTCTGAACTACAGCACCGATGCCTTGAGTACACAATTTGCAGCAGGTGGTTTTTATAAAGATGCCTATCAAACGATGGAATCTACAAGCCTAGCCGCTGGTGAGGGAAACTGGGGCTTTAAATCTAGAGCACATCAGACAGCGGGTAGCCGGACCTGGGATTTGATGGGCCCATTACACAGCGATATATTTTTCCAGGACAAAATGCTGCTGAATGGTGTAGATGTGAAGATCAAACTCACACGCAGCAAGGATGCGTTCTGTTTGATGAGTGGAGATGACAATGCAAATTATACAGTACATATTTTAAATGCAGCTTTGTTTGTTAAAAGAGTGAAAGTATCCCCCGGTGTGCGTCTAGGGCACAGTGAAGCGCTTCTTACCTCTAATGCAAAGTATCCTGTTGAGAGGATCGGAATGAAAGTTTTCAGCATAGCTGCGGGGAGTCTTGTCTGCAACCAAGAAAATCTTTTTTGGGGGCAACTGCCTAAGAAACTGGTCATAGGCTTTGTTGACAATGAGGCATTCAGCGGTCAATACACACGAAACCCCTTCAACTTTAAACACTACAACGTCAATTTTGTAGCGTTGTATGTGGATGGAGTTCAGACCCCATCAAAGCCTCTACAGCCTAATTTTCGAGACAGCCTATGCGTACGTGAATACATGCATTTGGCAAAAGCCACGGGGAGAAGCATGAAAGATCTGGACATAGCTATTAACCGTCACAAATTTTTGCAGGGGTACACACTGTATGTTTTTGACCTCACCCCTGATCAGGCCTGCTCTGACCACTATTCTCTGATCAGAACAGGTAACCTCAGAGCCGAGATCCGCTTTGCTGTACCCCTTCCCAACACTATTAATATGATTTTATATGGGGTATTTGACAACGTGATTGAAATTAATCACAGCAGAAACGTCCTCTTTGATTAGTGGTCAAATGCATGTATTCACGTACGCATAGGCTGTCTCGAAAATTAGGCTGTAGAGGCTTTGATGGGGTCTGAACTCCATCCACATACAACGCTACAAAATTGACGTTGTAGTGTTTAAAGTTGAAGGGGTTTCGTGTGTATTGACCGCTGAATGCCTCATTGTCAACAAAGCCTATGACCAGTTTCTTAGGCAGTTGCCCCCAAAAAAGATTTTCTTGGTTGCAGACAAGACTCCCCGCAGCTATGCTGAAAACTTTCATTCCGATCCTCTCAACAGGATACTTTGCATTAGAGGTAAGAAGCGCTTCACTGTGCCCTAGACGCACACCGGGGGATACTTTCACTCTTTTAACAAACAAAGCTGCATTTAAAATATGTACTGTATAATTTGCATTGTCATCTCCACTCATCAAACAGAACGCATCCTTGCTGCGTGTGAGTTTGATCTTCACATCTACACCATTCAGCAGCATTTTGTCCTGGAAAAATATATCGCTGTGTAATGGGCCCATCAAATCCCAGGTCCGGCTACCCGCTGTCTGATGTGCTCTAGATTTAAAGCCCCAGTTTCCCTCACCAGCGGCTAGGCTTGTAGATTCCATCGTTTGATAGGCATCTTTATAAAAACCACCTGCTGCAAATTGTGTACTCAAGGCATCGGTGCTGTAGTTCAGAAGCAGTTCTAAAATGGCTCTGTAGGGATAGCAGTTGTGACTCTGGCTAATCAGCCTATCGCCGAGGGTAACATCCAGCTGGCTAAACAGCGAGGCAATGGGGTAATTGACCAACCCCGTTTTGGCGGCATCAGCCATGTTTGAACCATCTGCTTTTGTTATTTTGCAACATAGAAAAAGAAGCGAATGACTGAGGTCTAAATAAAATTCACTCGCCCCTGTTATATAAAATTCCACAGGTGCATTAGGGCTTAGGGCTGACAGAGGCGGGACTTCAACGTACATACTGCTTTCCACGCAGGTTTGTGTTGGTGATATTTGAAAAAGATCCAGCTCGGATTTGGTACATTCTTCAGAGGAGTTATGAATGAATGCCATTTTAAAATATGTCTCTTCCGCTGTGTTTTAGTATCTGTCTTGCGGCCTCCACTCCTCTTCCTGACCTGCAGCTTCTGATTTTTTCTACCACAGATACCCCTTCTTTTTAGGGGCTGAGGTGCTCCAATATGTTGGTGAGATGCTTTTCGTTTAACTCCTCCCCTTCTTTTTAGGTACATGAGACCCGAGCCTTCTTGGGTTCTCACCTTTTCATAACATGACTCACTACGTCTCCAGCTATGTTGTGCATGGCTGTCTTAACATGAGGTTTAATAATCTGAAACCCCTCCTCAAAAGAGGAACAGCCCTTCTGAAAAGTCCACGAAAAATGCCCCCCAGACCTGCTCCATACATGTTTACAGCTCCATGGAAACCAGGTAGACCACGGCCTGCCTGGGCTTTGTAGTAGGCCCTATAGGCATCTACATTTCCATAATCTTTAACGACAACCATTTTTGGCTCATGCAGCTCTCTCTTTGCACGCTCTAAAAATAACCTCTTCTGGGTCGAACGTGTAACCTCACGACAACTTTCCCCAGTTGAATGGCACGTGCTGGTTCTGGTCGGTCTTTATTTCAATGCTTATTGTGTTGATGTGGCTCTTGCTCATTAACATATAATGCGGCTTATCGTAAGTTATGGTGACACATTCATAAGTTTCTCCTCTGACGGGTATGCACCGTAACAGGGTACAGAGCTGTCTCCTACAATTTGGTGCTCTATGATATCCGTATACAGGTACAAGGCGCTGACCCCTCCGGTAATGTCTGCAGCGTGGTCTATTTTATCGACAGGAACATCGGGTGGTAGGCCCAATATGTGGGCTAACCCCAGAGGCCGAGAATTTGTATGTGTTTTCCCCTATGAATCTAACTTTACCCTTTACAGGGTCGTAGACAAAACGTATTTTAGGCGGATCTATGGCTACTTTTATATTGTCATTCATTTCATCCAAAACAGATTGAATGCTCTTGTAATAACCTCTGTGTAGTAGAAAGCCCCATTTAGTTGCATCCTGATAAATGTAAAACATGGCATTTTTAGTCAGTGTGTACCAGCTGCGGGGGTACTGAATTTCAGCCAGACCAACTTCCCATGCACCGCTCAGATCTAAGGGTTGTGGTAGCAGCGTTGTAAAATTAGCATTTGTATTTTGAGGAAATATTTCCTTGCATGCATTGCTGGGGAGTGTGATGTAAAATCCGTTATCTCCCATTTCCAACTCTTCTATACAGGGTCGCAAATTTCAGAGGCAGCCACCCAACTGTTGAACTTACTGGGCCAACCCTTCCATTTCACTAAGTGAAGTTTTCTTGAGCCACGGCCTTTTGTGGCCAATACCTTTTCAATTCTATACACCCGGTCTTCTCGGGGGTTCACTTTCTGTAGTTCTTCGGGATAGAATGTACCCACAATAGCATCACCATGGTAATCTGTTAACAGGTATACGGGTCTCTTTGCTTTTTTGATAACCTGATCCACTATAAATATCTCTGTAGTGAAATTCTGTTCATAACCCTTATCGAACACCCCCTTTATTTTTGAAACCCTGACATGGTCTCCTTTTCTGAACAGTGGCCTCTCCTCTTTCGTTTTAGCAGAGGTCCCATAGATTGTTTTCCAGATGGCCAAAGAGTTGTGAGGGGTCACATCTACAGGCCTAGCCTTGATAGTTCTGTGCATGCTGTGATTATAGCTTCTTAGGAGCTGAGGTAATACATCCATATATTTGTACGTATTATTGGCTCTGAAATACCGCCACATTTTTGTTTTTAAAGTTCTGTTAAACCTTTCCACAACACCAGCCTTGACCTCATTATTGGTGACAAAGTGGTGTATCCCATGTTTCTTTAACAGCAGACTTACAGGCTTATTTAGGAACTCTAAACCTCGATCTGTTTGAAGCTTCTCTGGACGTCTATGGTTTTGTTTGAAAACGTCCGCTAAAGCTTTGGACACCGCCCGCCCCGTCTTGTCTTTGAGAGCCACAGCCCAGGCATATTTAGATAAAATATCAATGCATGTTAATATGTACTTGTAGCCCCTGTTGTACTCTGAAAATTGCTGCATATCTACCAAATCCGCCTGCCATTGTGCATCGATTGCAGAGACAATAGTCTTGTTTCTTTTAAAATGTATTCGGGCGGGCTTATGGAGTGTATAGGCATCCTGATCAGAAAGCCATCGAGAAACATCCTTGACCCTTAATGATTTGATACGCTTTTTTGCCTCACTAAATAGAGGGTTCACACCTCCAAAACTTCCTACAGAATCTGGTGTATAATATATATATTTTTAGAACATCCCCGTGGTCAGGCATCTTAGCAGCCCACAGCCATATGAACACAGATTAAGGGGTTAAATAAACTTTATTCACAAGAGAATAAGGCTGGAGCATTTTAAGATTTCAAGGCTTTACCAGACTTATAATGTGTTTAATATTTGCAAATAATAGGACGGAAAAAGCTATTTTCTAATTTTAAACATAAAGACAGACATTATTGAATAAGCTGTTATATTCTCAGAGTATATGTTGAAACCACTTGAAGCGCCAGCATTTTTTTTTTTTTCACACGCTATGACTTCTCGGCAGATTCTTTTTCTCCAGCAGAGTGTCCTGTTGAGAGAGCATTAAACAGCCTCTTAGTTTTAAATTTTGCAGCACACCCCCCCACAACCCCGAACGAGAGTTATAAACAATTTAATGAAAAAACTCACCTCGGCCGCTGAACCGCTCTCATAACCCTCATCGGCAGAAGTCCAAATATCCTCTTGTGGCTCCTCTAGAGGCCCAGGTTCGGAACCAGCTGAGCATTCACTCCCCGATTTCTCTTTTGGTTTCTGCCTTCCTGCTCTTACTCCATGAGGACAATCACACTCAAGATCGGACCAAAACAGGGTCTCCTCAGTGTGAAGGGCAGACTTGGGCGGCTTTTTGGGCGCAGAGCTGGGCTTCCGCGATGGGGTGTTTAGGGGGCAGAGGGGCATGGAAAATCCCGTGAGGCCCGTGGTGCATGTGGGGTGCAGACGCCTTTTTCGGTTTCAACCGCTGCCTCTCTATCTTCGGGGTCCAGGATTTTGGCGGGAGTCCGGGCTCTCGGGCTTCGGAGGGGAGTCCACGCTCTCTGCTTTCGGTGGTGAGTCCGGGGTGTCCTTCGGCAAGCTGGAGGAAAACCCGATCTTGCTTGAAGACACCATCTTTCTCCACATAAACGGGACGGCGGGGACCATGAGCCAGTCGGTTTCAGGAACAGCGGAAAAGGCGGTGGTGGGCACCGCAGAACACTCCCCTCTTCTTATAAGGCCTCTCAGGCATGCGCACACGCAGCAAGACAGGCCCAGGCAACACATAGCCAGCGGCAGCGCCCTAGGGGAAGGCATGCCCGGGCATGCCTGAGGGTGGGGTAGGGGGACCCCGTGACGTGTTGGGGGGAGGGGGCAAGGCTCCCCATCCGGGTATGGCGGAAGAGGACGTCACTTCCAGGTCAAAGGGCCCAGGAAGGTTCCGGTTCCGGGTAAGAGGGCGGGGCGGAAGGTAGGGACTTCCGGTAAGGGGTAGGGCTTCCGGTAAGGGGCGGGACTTCCGGTAAGGGGGTGGGACTTCCGGTGTTTGATGGTTTTATTGCCCCTTTGACAGGAGCACCCCTTCCCCTACTACTCTTATCTTTCCACAGACCCTGGCACTATCAGCATAAATGGAGGAACAGATGCCCCTGCCAAACGTTGCCTGCAACACCCTTATGACATCAAATGGTACCTATGATGGCATGGGGACCCTAACATCTCAGGGAATGGGATGCTGCCTACCTGGCAACCTTGTTGAATACATGGTTGTGTTTCATCATTAATGGGACACAACCCTCTATAGTTGCACATGTCCCAGAATTTATTTATTTATTTATTTATTTATTTATTTATTTATTTATTTATTTATTTATTTATTTATTTATTAGTGTTTTGTTTCATTTCTATCCCCATTTCTTTTCATTTCATTACTAACAAAATTTGAAAGAAGCTTTGTTAGTAATGAACGAAACGAATTGCTATGCTCCCTTGGGTTCTAAAGGACCCAGGGAAGCAGCTCAGCCCCCCAAATTTGACAAGATTTTGGGGTAAGGGGGCTGAGTTATTAAGCTCCAAATGGGTTACCCTAGGAGCCTTTTTTCTAAATGGAATCAGAAAGAAGTCAAAAAAGGCTACTAGGGTACCTCCTTTGGAGCTTAATAACTCAGCTCCCTTATCCCGAATCATCTCCAAATTTGGAGAGCTTAAAAGGGAGATTCCAAGGGAGCTACCATTTTTTTTTAACCCTTGGACCCTAGAGAGTCCATTTTAGATAGTAACAAAACAGTTCATTTTTAACAAAAAAAGACTGTTTCATAACTATCTGAAATGAAATGGGGTCTTTCATTTTGTTAGCTTACAAAACAATTTGTAAGCTAATGAAAAAACAAAACAGCATTTCATTTTCGTTATGATGCCCATCCCTAGGGGAGGTATAATGTGATCTCTGTAACTCACCCCAGTCAGCATTCTGACAGCTGCATTTTGGACCTGTTGAAGATTCCTGAGACTTTCTATTGGCAACCCCACATACAGTAGAGTGCAATTAAAGTAGTCCAGCTGTGATGTCACTAGGGCATGTGTCCTAGAACAGATTTCTCAAGAAACAGGCGTAACTCGCTTACTACTTTTAATTGTGCAAATGCATTCCTGGCCACAGCTGTGACCTGGGCATCTACGTTCAGGGATGAGTCCAGGAGTACCCCCAAATTACGTACCTCTTTTTTCAGGAAAAGATTTTATGGCATACAACTGGATGGCTGATAGCTGAGTGTTTCACTGTGGGTCTAACTTGCAACTGAATCTGGATGTCTCCAGGAACCAGATGGATCTTAGTCAGAATCAGAACTGTTTTTCTTCTTTTCTTAAAATATTCTCAGAAAATCCTCAGGATCCTCTCCGACATCAGAGTCCATGTTCTAAACTCTGTGACATGATTGCAGCCCATGAATATTTTCTAACTCCTGTCTCCTGCATTGATTAGACATTTCTTTCAGTGAATCATTCATAATATGTATTCAGAATATTATTTAGAAAATTTCTGCAGGTAGCCCAGAAACAGTTTGCTTCTACCATACAAATGTGTCCACTTCTTGTGCTTTGAAATTAATGGAGTAGCTAATGATTTTATTTACATTTTACAGCTCTGTGTTGCTGCTTGTAAAATGATCAGACCAGTTAATGGGCTAGATGGATAACCAAGTGGTAAAAGTGCTTGGCTGATTTAGGAATCTCCATGGAACTGTTTACTGTTAAAGTAATTACATAAATGTAATTTGAATTCTTGTGGCTTTTTTTACTTTATAAGCTCTTTCTTGGCTATCATTACAGGCCTCTGGTGTTATTTTGATCAATCAAAGATAGTTGTTGGAATGTCTCATATAAAGGTAGGAATTTTGTCATTCGTTGAGAAACAGGTAAGTACCACCCATGGTCAGGTATCAACCATAGTCTAGTTTTGCTTTTGTTTTAATGGCTGCATGGCTCCCAAACTCTTTTTTACTGCAATGGAACAAGATACCACAAAAGAGCCACCTCCCCCATGAAGAAGGCTAAAGAAACATCTACAGCAACAGAACATCAACACTATGTACTGTGATATCATTTCCCCTCAAATCAGGTCTTCATTGGATCTACCTAGTGGGACATTTTAAAAATCCCCCCCCAAAAAAAAATATCTTTCTACCCCACTCCCTAATGGAGAGCATTTTTTAAAAGTAAACTACTTGAAAAATTCATTACAAATGAAATGAATCAAAATTACTTCAGAAATGAAACAAAATGAAACACTATTTTTCCATTTCGTGCCCATCTCTAGTTCTGAGTTGTGATTCAAGTCCAAAACTGCTATCTGAAACTTCTGAGTTGAGTTATTCATGTGACTTGAGTCAGACTTGACAGTGAGTCACAATTTGGCTCCCCATCTATGCTCAAGAATGTGGTAACCAACAACAGTCCCGTCATGCCAAGATGGTCAGGTTTGGTCAAAATCTCAGGAGCCCCAACATCCTCTCATAGCTGCGGTTTGACTTCTTTTGCATAAAGAGACTGTTCAAATGTGCAATTCCAATCTTTCCATTTAAAACAGTATTAGAACTGGGCCACCGAGTTCTGCTCACCTTATAGCTCTGAATTAAATACCCAAGAACCCTCTTTACAAAGCACTATACAGTTTCATGTCTTATATGTGAGAAAGCTTTAATCAAGTCACAACAATCTAGCCTCATATCCAGAGAAATTCCACCACCAGCACCAGCAGCTCTGGCAGCTGTTTTTTTCCTCTTGTTCATGAGAGTAACTCCTTGCAGCATTTTTGGAAATTGTTTCATCTTGTGACCTTCAGAAACTCTTTACTTCATCCAATAACTTTCTTCTGTGCTTCTTTTTATATAAAACTCCGCTACTACACCAGAAATGAGTAGAGTAAAACATTTATTGTTGCCATTATCCATGACTGGAAAAGGAAATGTTCTTTTGTCCTTGGCTTCCTTCTCCATATTTTGCTATCAAGAATAACCTCTGTGGACAGATGCAATGCACATTCAGAATACAAGTTGGAAAAGTGAAGCTAAAGAAGACAATGGCAGGTATCTGTATTTCTTTTAATCAAAAGAGTTACAGACATTTGTCTGATGCTTGGAAAGACTGATTCTTCTTCCACCAATATATTCTTCCCAATAACCCCCAGTATTCTTTTGGTAGCTGTAGAATGCTTCTGTACTGCACAACAGGAATAATGTCACTGGTAGCAGGAGATTAACTCTAATTAAAAAGTTACCCCTTTTTTATTTAAGGGTACAGAAATTTACTTGACATAAGAAGAGCCATGCCAATCATATCAAAATCCAATTAAGTTCAACATTCACTCATACAGTGGCCACCATAATTGCTTTTTGGAAGTTAAAAGGGACGACATGAGTGCTGCAGCATCACTTCCCTTTGCTTCCCAGAGCCACACTGATACTGGAGGGAATTTACATCTCTATAACCAGCAGTCATCATCCACATTATTCTGAAGTTTAACCAACATATAAATTCTTCCTTATATCTGTTCCAAATCTCTCACAGTTCAGCCTCAGTGGCTGAACCCAGGGAATTAAAGAACTCTTCTATTTGCTTTATCCATGCCATGTTTGAAAATCATGCCCTCTCCCTTAATTGGTTTTCTTTCCCACCTATGATCAATAATCTGAAACGATGAACCCATTCCTCACAGAAAATGTTACTTTAATAGCTCAATCATTTGACCACCTTTATCTGCATATTTTTCAGCTTTGCTATATTTCATTTATTTCATTTATTTATTTTATTTTAGAGTATTTTTACCCAAGGCGGCTTACAGTAATGAGGGATAATATACAGTCCAGTACAATTACAACATGTTCAAGTATTTGAGAACAAGGAATTGAGGGACATCTTACAGCATTAATAGATAATACATTAAAGCTACAAGGCTATAAGTAGTTATAAACACAAAGTCTATGTGAACCTATAGATTCATATAAAAGACACAGAATGGTAGTCCATCATTCAGGGAAAGCTTGCCTGAAAAGAAAGTTCTTTGCCTGTGTCCGGAAGGACAACAGAGATGAAGCAGCCTTGGCTTCTAGTGGGAGGGAGTTCCAGAGTCTGGGCACAGCAGTCAAGAAGGCCCTTTCATAGGTTCCCACAATATTCCTTTCTGGTATCCAGGACTGTACTGTAATGTGTCAGTGCACAAATATGTATGGCTTGTGTCTGTTTGGAGAATTGGAAAACATTTCCCTATTTACCATTTACCATTGTTTACCACTGGTATCTTTCTTTGGTTTTTCATTTCCCATAGCCTAAAATGTTCCAAAAGTATACTAAACCTGTTACCGGTGCAACATCACTGGGCCCAGATTAAACATGTCAAGGCCTGAGGCAACGAGCCAAATTATTTTGGCATGTCCAGCAGAAAATTCTATATAAAATCTATTCCAACCAATATAAATATAATCCCACCAGAGTAAATAACTAACAATGCTGCTCTTTTGTGATATTCCTATTTGGCTCCCGAGACAGCTACCTCTCCCTGCCTAATGGCAGGGACAAGGCCTGATTATAGCAACCTATTGGTCCCTGCCTTAGACAGACACTAGCCAGTGTCTGGGGAGTAGAATAAAGTGAGGGAGAGGAAAAGTTATTGTTTTCTGATTCCTTATCTCTTCTCATTATTTCTCATTATTTCCTTTGGAAGTTTTTCTGTTCTGATTTTTCTTCCCATTCAAGAATTTAATTTGATTGGTGAGATGTCACAGAAGTTTAAAAGACTCATTTCAAAAGGTATGGGATGGTAACAATTACGACTAGAGATGGGCACAAAATGAACTTTTAGTTTGTTTTGTTATTCGTTATTCATGTTTTGTTCCACTTTAATTAGTGTTTTGTTTCATTTTGTTTTGTTACTCACCGTGTTTCAAACCAGGTGGGTTTTTTTTTTGAGAGAGAGAAAGATGAGGGACAGCCCTACCTGTCAAAAAACCCACTTGGGTGTCAGCAGCTTCCAAATTGTTTCTTCACACATCCCTGACCTGTCAAAAAAAAAAACCCCAGCTGTTTGAATTTCCCGCTGCTTGCACCCTTCTTGCTTGCGACCCTGCCTCCCAGCTGGGACTTTTGAAAGGTTGTGGTGTGGGGGGAGGGGTTGCCCCCTCTCCAAGCCCCAACCTGTCAAAAAGCCCCAGCTGGGAGGCGGGGTGAGGGGTGAGGAGCAAGCACTGGTAAAAAAACAATTCCCTTCTCCCTGTGGCCCCTTCCCTGCCTCACTGCTGGGGCTTTTTGACAGGCCAGTGTGTCAAAAACCACATCCCAGCCTCTCCAAAAGCCCCAGCTGGGAGGCAGGGAAGGGGCCACAGGGAGAAGGGAGAAGGTTTTTCTACTGCTGCCTGATCCTTTCAGCTGAGTTGCCCCTCTCCACCCCACCCAGCTTGGGCCTTTTGACAGGTCAAGGTGTGGAGAGGGAGGCACCCTTCCCCCATACCTCAACCTGTCAGAAGAAAAAACTCACAAAAAGCCAGAAAAAAATGCACTGGTCTGAGAAGTCGAGCGCTGATGTCAATTCAGTTCAGTATATTTGGCATGGATACCAATTTAGTATTTGATTGTGTACAATTCTTACTTAGATTCATTTGTGTTCTGGATCAGAAGTTTTCCTCCTACACTTTGACTTTAATTGAATACCTAAAATGTATATTACGTGTTTTCTTGTGTGGTGATGTACACAATATTAAGATGCATGTTAAATTCTAAAGAGCAAAATAAATGTACCATGTTTGAGACAGCTAACTTCAA
The DNA here is from genome assembly GCA_029282475.1 of Phrynocephalus forsythii. Classification (NCBI taxonomy): domain Eukaryota; kingdom Metazoa; phylum Chordata; class Lepidosauria; order Squamata; family Agamidae; genus Phrynocephalus; species Phrynocephalus forsythii. The sequence continues at coordinate 92,802,074 of JAPFRF010000005.1, read as the reverse complement.
AGATTTTCATACTGGGCATCTTTAAAGTTTGCTCCCACAAGCATTATAATTGAAGTGAAATTTTGGTCTCAGATGGCACATTCTGACCAGTGGTCATTATTGAGCAAAGCCCAGCTCCCCTTCTTACTTCCTAAGCACTGGTTGACATAACTCCTTCCAGCACTTTTGGCTTTTCTCTTCTAATTTTACACAGTGTGGTCACTGACTCAGTCTGAATAGCTTTTACTTTTGGCTGTGGAACCAAATCTGCCTTTCCTGCTTCAATACAGCATGCATACAAATTGGGCCAGATCAATCCTGTTAGGGTTCAGGATTCTGGATTTGGCTGAGGATAAGGAAGAGCTCTAACTTTATTTGTTCACTTGTTGTTAGCTTTAATGTTGTCTTTAGGGCAAGGATGATATAAATAAATAAATAAATAAATAAACCAGAGAAACATGTTTTGTTATTTTGGACTTAAAAGGGCATGGCACAAAACCTTAGACATTCTTGTCAAGATGCCTCTAAAATGCCTTAAAAATAAATTTGAAAATAACTTCTGTTCATTACACTTAAGTTATGCATGTGTTGTCCATTTCTGCCACAAAGCACACCAAAGCAATGGCAACAAGAAGTCTGAGAAACCTCATGAGATTTCATGCAAGGCTTCTTGACAGAGGGGGAAAAAACTCATGCAGAGAAGTGTCACCATTTGGAGAAATGTCACCATTCTTGGAGAAAAGATTTTTACACCCTTTGTGTGCTACAGCCAGAGGCTGTGAGGTTCACATCGTTAATACAGACATTTTCAAATAATTTAGGTTTGCAATTTCCATCTTGGCAGATTAGTTCAATTATGGATCCCGAAGCTTAAGTATTCTGCAAAAATGATTGTATGACTTTTCTGTTTCTTTCCCGTTACTGTTTCTGCTGTAATCTCTCCAATACCTACCTATTTATCACAATTTAGTGGTCCATTCATTTTGTTGTTGTGGTGGTGGTGGTGGTGGCGGCGGTGTGCTGTCAAGTCATATCCAGCTTATGGTGACCCTTTCAATAAGCAATCTCTAATATGTCTGGTCCTCAACTGCACTACTCAGCTCTTGTAAACTCAAGCCTGCACTTTCTTTAAGCAGGGAATCAGTATATTTTGTATTTGGTCTCCCTCTTTTCCTGTTGCCTCTGTTCCACAACAATCCATCAACCTGGAATCTGGTCATTCATTTTCTTCTGCTGCTGTAGTATTTTTTAAAAAAATCCATGGAACAATGGCACACTGTTGTGTTAGGGATCATTGTATACATTTCCCCCACTTTAAAAATAAAAAAAAAAAAAAAACCCTAACATTTGTGATTTTTCTCTGCAGTCCTTCAGTTTCTTTCTTTCCAGCCTACAAAGAGGATAATTTGATTCTCCCTTCATTCCTAGGAGAGTGTATTTTGCACTAAAATCCATCTTTTGCCTGCCTCCAGCTACAAGGCCAAGGTAGCTGAGACAACCAAATCCTGAATAACAAAAGACATTTCACAATGATTTAATGGCAGAAGGTTGATAGAGAATTGCAGTATCTTTTTCTTAACATCTATGAAATGTGGAAACAGCACAATTTAAAATGTGCATATGAGAGTAAAATATATACCAGTGATCTGAGGTGGCAAAAAGTAAATTATATACACCGGATTAAAGTTGCTGCAGCTGTGCAGCAACTTCAGAAAGTTAACACTAAAAATAACTAGTTATTTAATATACGTTACTATCATACATTCTTAAATTGTGGAATAGGTTTCCTTCAATCAGATGTGACCCAGATATCAAGAGAAACTTATCATCTTTCCTCTCTCACAGAATACATTTTTCTTTGGAGAGAAAACATGTCTTATCCAGGCAAATAATATTCACATCTGAAGCAAAATTGGGAGGAGGGTCAATTTTTCCCCACTCATGCAAAATAAATGGGTTTGAAACTGGGGCCTCACTTTATTTAACCACTGTCCCTCTGTAAAGGGTCCACCATGGTGTGGAATTAGGACAGAGGCTTCTCCCCCTTCGACATTTCCTCTGTCTTTACTTGATGAAGTCTTAAATTCTGTTGCCTTCCTATAAGAATCAGCCTAACTCTACACCGGCGTTCTTAAATCTTGAGAAACCAGTCCAAGTCAGTTTCCTACTCAACCCCCAAAGACTGCACCTCAAACAAGTCCATAAACCCCATTGTCTCAGGTACCAATCTGAAGATATGCCCATTAAAATATCACTAAACCTCCCTATCTTTCTGCACTCCTGCTTAACTATGTGGCCAACCAATTAATATAATTCTACCATCTTATCAGGTCCATAATGTCCTGAGACAATCAGTACAGGACAGGCAAAACCCAAAATCCTTTTTGGGCCCTAAACAAACAGCAGATTTTGACTGGTTTCCCAGATGGGCAGTGCCAAGAAAAGACAGCTACCATGTTTCCCTGAAAATAAGACCTACCCCAAAAATAAGCCCTAGCATGATTTCTATGCATTTATTAAATATAAGCCCTACCCCGATAATAAGTCCTAGTGATGGGTGTGGCTGTGCCTGCACACACACACAGACATGCGTGCATGCACACACAGTGCACGTTGCCCCTCCCTGTGCATCCATGATCCTTCCCCCTCTTCGCTAGGGCCACCAAAGTTACCATTCTTTGTAGCATGTTTGCTTGCAGTTCCTGCTTCCCTGAAAATAAGACCTACCCCAAAAATAAGCCCTAGTGTATCTTCTTGGGGGAAAATAAATATAAGACAGTGTCTTATCTGGGGGGAAACACGGTAGTGTCATTGGCAGGAAAGACATTCAAGCCCTTTAGCCTATGTCCTGACCTTGACTATGTGATTATTCACAGTGTCTATGCTGTGTGCATCCCTTAGGGGAGGTATAGGCTTATACAACTCAGCCTACTTAACAACAGCCCTTGCTGGAGAGGCTGAGGTGCAGCATTGCCCATCCATTCAGCTGCAACTGTGTAACATGCTTCATTTTCTCTTATTTGCTGGGAAAAAGAGCTCTGCAGTGGAGAATCTTTTATGCATGATCTAGAGTAGGGATGCCCTACCTGGGATGCTCCAGATGTTGTTGAACAGCAAATCCCATGATCCCCCCATGACAATGAGAACTGGAATTGATTAGTTATTGTCCCAAATGGTTTAGAAGTAAACTGCCCCCAGTTCAGGGCCCTGGAAAGTGAAACTTGAGAAAGACCTCCATGAACAGAGAAGCTCCTGCAGATATAAGCATGGGGACAAGGCAGAGAACTGAACACTTGTTCCCCATTCGCCAGGCCTAACGAGAGCTCAAGTGTTACTCTGTTATTAACAGAGTTTGGAAACCTTCCTTTTCTGGACTAGAATCACTAGGCAGCAGGAGTAGAGGCCACAAAAACTGAAGGGTTCAGGTAATTGTTGTCTCTAAAATAATTTATTTGCTCTATGAGGTTAAACTGAAAGAATTGGGCATGTTTAGCCTTAAGAAAAGAAGAGTCTCTGTTCTTATGTGGTTATTTGGGAGCTGAATCATGGCAACTGGACTTCTTTTCTTGTGGGATCAAAATGTTTCACTACTCACTCAAAAAGCTTCTTCATTCTGAAGAAGTTACTGAAGAAGCTACTTGGATGAATAGCAAAATGTTGGGTGACTGAGAATCTCCAGAGACATATTCTTATCTGTTTAGATTGTTTATGTCTTGTTTTATTATATTAATTAGAGATGGACATGAAATGAACTTTTTTCGTTTCCGTTATTCGTTATTTGTTCTGTTACGTAATGAAACGACTAATGAAAATTGTGATGAAAATGGAACAAAACGAACAGAACCACGAAAATTGGGATCGTTACATTTCGTTTTTGTTAATGGCGACGCGCAATGAAATGAGCTGTTTTAAATGTTAAAAAACGCCCTGGACATCCATAAAAACACAGTGATAATTATTTATACTGTCTGATAATACCTACCAGGGGGGTGGGGTCCTTAAAACATGCATTTATGTCTTTTCTCAGATCGCTGTATTTTTTTCCTTTAAGGGGAGTTAGGGGACATCAACCCAAAATGGCTCCCAGATGCCTAATATTGATTTCTTGGGTATTTAAACACCCTGGACATCCGTAAAAATGCAGCAATAATGTGATAATTATTTGAAATTATTACTTACCAGGGGGTTGGGGTCATTAAAATGTTTGTTTTTGTCTTCTCCCATCGCAATGTATTTTTCTTTTCCCTTTAATGATGACAAAATGGATGTCGCCAGCCACAAAATGCAGGCAAGCCATGTGATGGGATCATGTTCAACCAATAGCATGCCAAGGTTTCAGACTGGGCAGGTCTGGCAGCCAAAGAGGGTATAAAAAGCTCTGGCAGCCCTTGTCCTCCTTGCAGTCTCCGGTGGGAGTTAGGGTGGGATTGCTGTCTCTGTGACTGTAGCTTCAGTCCTGCAGCCTCCCTGTGTGCATGTGTGCGTACCTCTTAGTGAGTACCCTCCCCTGCCCCACAGTGCAGTCACTCTGCAGCTGCCTTGCACCCTGGGCAATGCCCGCTGCTGCCTTTGCAGCCTCCCTGCGTACCTAGTCTATACTGTGTCTCTGCCAGCATCATTTTTTTTAGTGTTTTCCCTCTGGTCTAGGGCGTTGGGGGACGCTAGCGCACGGAAATGCTTTAAAAATTGTGCAAAAAACAGGTAGAAATGAAAAATGGAAAATGGAAAATGAAAATTAATTTTTTCCAAAAATTCATGAAAAATGGAAACAAACCGAAATGGACCTCTCAATGAAAAACAAAACAAAAAAAAACGAAATGCCTTTTTTTGAAATTCATGCCCATCTCTAATATTAATTATTTGACTGCATTTTTGTGTGAACTCCACAGAACAGTGCTGCAGTTTGATTGATTGATTGCATCTTGAATGAATGAATGAATGAATGAATGAATGAATGAATGAATGAATGAATGAAAACTGCAAGGAGATATGATAGCATTTTTCAAATACTTGAAAGGTATTTCATAGGAGGGACAGAATCTGTTCTTGATCGTCCCATGATTCTACTACCAAATCATAGCAAAAGAAAATGCTACATACTTCACTGCTTGTGTTAATTTCTGAGTTTTTACTACATTTCAGACACCTTAAAGCATACAGTAGACCTGTTTCTCTAAAGAATAAAATATCTTCAAGGTTAAAACCATATATAAAGCAGGTGTGTACCATATTTAGACTGTCAAAAGTCAGCAGTGACTCTAAAGTACAGAAAGATAATTTCTTATCATTATGGAGCAATTGTAATTTTTTTAGTTAGTGTGATAGTTATGGGGCCTCACTAGACATGGAGCATACCAGAGGAAGGTAATTGCAGGGGGAAAATAGACAAATCCAAGGGAACATTAATCAGGCCAAATATTGTACATTGAGGAAGAATATTGCACCCATTCATAAACCCAACCAAATGTATGTCATCAGCCTTTCAGGATGGAATTTTGTTACAATGCAAAGTCATACTAGTAAATATACTGATTTGGCAAGAAGCAACAAGAGGCTTTGGAAATTATATGTTAAAAAGCAACTTATGTGGTGTGGTGGATCAAGGTGGACTCAGAAGGCCTATGTTCAAATCCCAAGTTCACTATGGAAACCCATGGGTAGAGTTGATGTGGAAAAAAATCTTTAAATATCTCACATACTGCAAAGACCCTAATAGGGTCACCATAAGTGACAATAAGACATTTAACAGAATTTTTACAGGGCTGAACAATGATTTTAAGGTTTTGTACTTTAATTGTTCTTTAAAGAGTGACATTGAGTGATTATTGATATTTCTCATTAATTTATTGGCAATTTTTTGTAATTATTTTTAATGTAATGATTTAATCAGTCAGTTAGCTAGTAGCTCCTTTAAATGTTCCTCAGTGATTTCACATTAACAAATTAATTTCTCCTGAATGCTTCAAAGGTACCTTACCAGTGGCAGTGCTAATGTTTCCAAGTATTGACTGATTACTACCGACCAATCACCTTTTTTCAGTTTTAATTTCAATCTGCTTATACCATGTATGAGTTCATGTGGGAGGCATATGATCATGCAGGAAGAACTGTAGCAAGGATATGATTATATTCTCCCTCTCATATAATGGCTGTTGCTGTGATGACTTTACGTTTTCTTTTCCAGTCAAAGACTTCCTCCTCCAGCCCCACAGTCTCCACAGGTTCCCAGTGATTATAATGATGATTACTTAAGACACCTGGGGGCCAGAGGATAGGAGTCTGAAATCTCTAATTTCCAGAAATGTACTCTAGTTGATGACATCAGTAGCCTTAAGCCGTAGGATTTGCCTGCACAAGATTTCACCCACTGCTTTGTATTCGTACTACTGCAGCAGAAAGTGGAAAAGTCATCCTCTGCCCATAGTCACTCCCACCTGCAAACTTAAGGGTGTAATAATATTTCAGTAAAGTTTAGTAAGTTCAGCAGAGAGAGAGGAAAGAAAAAGAAGACTGTCCTAGAACACACAAAGAGTTATGTAGACAGCAGTGTAATTACTGTATTTTACTTTGCCTTGAATCTGTATGCAGTGTCTTTTATATGAATCTATCATACATGAATACAGATACTTTATATTTATAGACTTTGTGATTACACTGACACTATGTTCCCTATGTTAGTTTCTATCACTCATAACTTTACATGGAATTTTACTCTCTTTTTAACTGTGCACGTTCTCTGGTAGCTTTAATGTCATGTTGTCTTTTGATGCTGTAGGCTGCTGTAGTTCTCAATACAGTACTTGAATATGTCTTCATTGTACTGGACTTTATATTATCCCTCATTACTGTAAGCCACCTTGGGTCCTTTTCAAGGAGAAAGGTGGGGTAAAAACACCCTAAAAAACTAACTAACTAACTAACTAACTAACTAACTAACTAACTAACTAACTAACTAACTAACTAAATAAATAAATAAATAAATAAATAAATAAATGGTATTGCATCTGCAAGAGAGTATCTGAGCCTTTCCTTGGGTGTCTGTTGTTGGTTTGTGTATGGAAGCTCTTGGGTCTCGTGAGGGGTTTTTGCTTTCAGCTGCCTTCTTCTCTAGTGCCAGATAACAAGCCTTACCTGACACTTAACTTCCTCTTCCACCTATTCAAATAGCATGTCATTATTTAAATCTACAAGTCCTGAACAAATTAAGAAGGCTCAACTGAGGTGTCATTCCTCATCAGGGTGAACCATGGCTCTTTTTCCCACCCTCTAGTTATCCCCAAGTTGAGCAATACCTATGATTTGGAGTGGGTTTGCTCATTTGTCCAAATATAGTAAACATGCAAAAAACTATCTTGACTTAGACTTGTGATGTACAGTATAGGCAGTAATTTCTTCATAGGAACTCCTGGGAGACGAATCGGCCTGTTTAGCCTTGGGCAAGCTGCACATACTCAAAGCAACCCAAAAAGAAGGGAATGGCAAATCACTTCTGAGTGTGCATTAGAAAACCCTGACCACAAGCCAGGCAGCATGTAATAGTAATAGTAATTGAGGAAGAAGCTGTTCAGAAGAAACTTGATGCTGCTTTCAGTATATGTGAATATGTTTGATACACCTAAGGATAAATTATCTAGCATTTTATAACACCAACTTGGAGGAGGATATTAGGATCAAGATTTATTCATCTTGAATGAACTTTCCTCAGGATAGAATATTCCAGAGTAAGGTGCAAAGAAAAATATGATGTCTGTAGCCAATAAATAGATAGATAGATAGATAGATAGATAGATAGATAGATAGATAGATAGATAGATAGATAGATAGATAGATAGATAGATAGATAGATATAGATAAATAAATAGTACATTGAAAAATAAAGCACATCTTGGACCTTTTAAAAATGAATTTGATTTAGAAACGATGGAATGAAATTGTGAATGATTACAATTGAAACCAACATGAATAAAGTGAAACAGATTAGTTCATTTCTTTCTATAGATTTCTGGAGAATCTACAGCCATCTCCAAAATGGGGGTGAGGGAATGGGCTATCTATGAGAATTCTAGAATCCCCTGAGAAAACAACTGAGATTTAATTTGTACCCCTTCTACATGCCAGCAAGCAAGAAGCAGAAAACAAACAATAAACTCCTACCAAGTGAAGGCCAGAGATAGCAAATATTTCTGTACCTGTGCATACTAATATATTGATCTTCTCTTTATGGATATTTCATAAACTCTATTTTGAAAGAAAAACTTTGGGTTGCCTATGGATTCTTGATTACTCTTGAGAATTACGACCCAATTTATCCTTTCTGTAATAATCAGCACAATAGGGCTCTAAAGCTGTCTTTGCTGAGTATAGTGGATTTATCTTTTATCACTGCAATTCAATCAATACAATAAGAAACCAACACACACACTCTCTCTCTGTATGTGTGTGTGTGTGTGTGTGGGTGGGTGGGTTCCAATACATAAAACAAAAGACTCTATGAGGCAGCATTGCCCACGGAAATGCATTTATTGAGATGCACAGACCCTTTTTGAGGCTTATGCTGGCTTTAGAGGAGGTTTATGTACACATCAGCCATTCTTACTGCCACTATATGACACATATACCTTCCATTACAGTTGAGATATCAGCTGCCATGCTTTAAACTAATCAAAAAACATTTTCCTTACCACCTTTTTTATAGCCAAGGAAGAAAGGCTCTGTGTAAATAAGGCAATCTCACCCCACCCTTCCCAGCTCCAAAACGGAATTGAGATGGAAGTGTGTGAATGTATATCATTCTGCTTATTTACTTTCTTGAATCTTCCATCACTTGGCTCCAAAGGTAATTCTGTACATAGTCATAATTCTCAGCTTTTCGCAAAGGCAGTGAACATCGATTCCTCTAAAACTCAGCCTTTTGAGTGGATCGTTGTAAGATTCTTGCCCAAAGAACTTTAAAAAACTGTGCTCACATGCCAAGTCAGGAGCAGGCAAACTGGATATTGAGCTGTAACCCTTTGTGGTAGTGTACCCAAGGCAAAATAAAAGTTATACAAAGGAAGCACAATTGATGTTAAGTATATTCACTAGACTCCATGTTCTCATACGTCATGCTGTTTTGGCACCACCAGACCCTTCAACTGGGAATCTTCAAACCCTGGGAGATTTTAAATATCCAGTGTGAGAGTAAGACACAGCTAGCTGTTTTTCACCTCTCATGGTTTCCAGAATTTGTGCAAAATGTCTCTGTGAAAACCAAGGGTCCCTTTCCTTTGAAAAGTAAATCATAGATATGAAGGAAGCACAGTAGGACTGTTCCGCAACATTTTGCTTCTACTTCTTCCTCCTTCTCTAACATCTACTGACTAGGACAGCCTCTCATGTTGTCTAAAGGTAGTGCCAGCTCTGACTGAGAATCAGTGTAATTGAAAGCTGTTGCTCAGGTGAAATACTAGACTTTATTGTGTCCAGAGGTGGACTGGACAGAGCTTCTTTTTCTCAGAACACCCACAGGATCATGGGTGACTGGAGGATTCTGTGAGTTGTAGTCTAAAAAGCTGTACCCATTTCTGATCACTATTTTTGTTGAGAAACGTGGAGCCTCATTATATGGAGTCACTAAATAGCCCAGCAACGTGATTGCATATGCTCCTTTACAAAAAAGAGTGCCTCTATGTAACAACATTCCAAGATGATAAATTTCTTCTAAACTCCCAGCAGTAAAAGAAAAGGAAAAAAGTCTTTAATTCCACCCACATATTTGGTATTACTAAATTTCTAGCTTCTTTGCTCAGCAAAACACCAATTTCTCCTCTCAGATTTGTTGCGTTTTCTCTCCTGCTAAATTGTATGTGCTCTCCATACCTCCTTTTTTCCTTGTTAATATAATAATTTAGATGAATGGTGGTTAACGTAATTCAAGTCACTTGAAATATTTGCCGCTTATTACTGTGTTCTAGGGAAATTCTATTTCCAGGACCAATGTAGCGTGTAAACTGTAAAGCACTCTGATAACTAAAATTGCATAAAGTGAATCTTGTAGTTTCATCCAAAGGAAGAACTCGTAGACTTTCTACAATATTATTCTTCAGTACAAATGATGCTATAAGTCTAATATTTACACTATCCATCTACTATTGTAGACCACCGGACAATAGATGAGGCCAGCAACCTAGAGCTAGTGGTTATAATTGTCCATTCCATTATAGTAATGAAATATTATGTTCAGTGAAGTTTCCTCAGTATACAAATAGCAAACACACATAAAGACATATCAATGTACAGGCCCCATTCCCATGATACTGAGAGAGCATTTTCTGAGAGATTTTTCTGGGCCAGGAAAAAAAATCTTAAAATTAATTACTCTTAGCTTAACAACTAGAGGGTCCTGACTATATCATCATTTTGATGGTATAACAAATGGAGGGTGCCTTCCATCACACTGGGTTGGAAGGGATTCTATGCATCTTCAAGTCCAGCTCATGTGTTCTTTTTCTAATAACTGAGGAACAAATTATATGTTCAGAGGGAAGCATATTTCCCATGGACAACCCATTTCACTTTCCACAGTTGGGTTTCCTTGGAATTAAGTCCATACTTACTAAGCCTAGACATTGCCAGTGCAAAATATCCAGGTGTCAAATCACAGCTTTGGAGAAGCACCTCTGCAATTGCTAGGATTTGTATAACTGAGTTTGACTTTTAGTTGATAGCTGCTTGCCCTGGTGGCAATCAAACTGCTCTCTAAGTAGCCACCATGCCCTCTACCAACAAACACATCCCCACCCAGTAATTCAAGAGGGATAGTGCACTATGGAGTACCTGGGCAGTGATGACCACCATTTCAGCTTCTGAATCATGAGTTAGTTGTTGTTCAGTCGTTCAGTCGTGTCCGACTCTTCATGACCCCATGGACCAGAGCTCGCCAGGCCTTCCTATCCTCCACTGCCTCCCGGAGTTTTGTCAAATTCATTTTGGTTCCATCGATGACACCGTCCAACCATCTCATTCTCTGTCATCCTCTTTTCCTTTTGCCTTCAATTTTTCCCAGCATCAGGGACTTTTCCAGGGAGTCCTCTCTTCTCATGAGGTGGCCAAAGTACTGGAGCCTCAGCTTCAAAATCTGTCCTTTCAGTGAACATTCGGGGTTGATTTCTTTCAGAATGGATAGGTTTGATCTCCTTGCAGTCCAGGGGACTCTCAAGACTCTCCTCCAGCACCACAGCTCAAAAGTATCAATTCTCATGAGTTAGAGAAATCCATAATTAATTCTACAATAGACAAAATGCAATACTTGATACCTGATGGGTAATAAGAAATACAAATAATTGATTTTTAAACATTTTATATTGTTAACTGCCCGGAGTTCCCAGGGAAGATGGGCAGTATAAAAATAAATAAAATAAATCAATAATAAATAATTCTTTACTTTAAAAAATTCAAAATAAAAAAAAAAAAACCAAAGAAGACAACACATGGGCAGCTCATGAATGGAATAGGGTTGTACTCTAGTTGCGGTGGGGATGCTCTGCTCAGAAACCATTAATGGGATTACTTAGAGAAAACAAGCAACAGAGCTCTATTCATATCTCATTAATTAACCATTCAAGCAGTCAGAAAGAATGGCTAAAGCGTTTTTTTAAATGTATTAATTTGTTTAAATCGCTAAGATGCCTTTCTCCCAGTGAAGGGACTCAAAATAGCTAGTTCACAATCATACATAAGTTAAAGAATGACATCTGCATAGCCGCTGCTTCACTTAGAGCCTGAATACACCATTAAATGTATTCAGGCTTTTTTCCAATTATAACATGGGTGAATTCAAAGCAATATTTGCTTCTCATATGATGCAAAAGCTGAACTGAAATAGTCCAATTCTTTTTGCTTGCAACAAAACTCTCCCCGCTACTGCCTAGTTGCTTCTACTTTTTTATTACTGTGCCTGCTGATAGTACAGCCAGCCTGTGTGGCCTTGGGCAAAATGCACAGTCCCCAGATTCCCCCATCCTTTTGAAGAAGGAAATGGTAAACCACTGCTGAATACTCTCTAGTTGGAAAACACAGAATAAGGATGGCCATAAGTCAGAATTTACGTCATGGCATATGATATTTTTGCCCAGTGTTTCCTGTGTTAGCATAAAGACCTCTACACAAGATGTAATCATGGCCAGTTTGGGAGGCTGATCTGTTTGAACAATGCAGGAAATTCTATACAGGTTCTGTATCTGGACTGGGCTTGTGCATTTGGATCTGTTCAGACTTTGGCATTGTTTGCTTTCACAGGTGCTGCTGATCAAGACAAGAAGCAGGAAACAAAATGCAAAGCTCTGATTTAAAAGCTTGAAGCAGATGCTGTCCAAAGTGCTGAATTGCACTCCTGTTTGCCTGTCCATTGCATCCAGCTAGCCTTGTGATTCATATCGGCATTTTCAATCCATGGCACTCCTACTGATCCATCAAGGACATGAAATAATGGGTGTCAGCACCAGACAAATGCTTTTGCTATCATTTCCCCCCTATGTGAATGATGGCATGCAAGCAAGGGATTAATCAGCAAGCAGATGAGGAATGGCTGAGTAAACTGGGTATGTTCAGCCTGAAGAAGAGAAGATAGAGAGGTCATAGGATGGACATCTTTAGGGCTGTCACATGGGCAAGATTTTTGTTTCTTCTTCTGAAGAAACTAAGACTTGACCAGATGGTTTCAAGTGGCAGGAAAGGAAAATCCAATTAACATTAAAATAACTCCCTGATAATAAGAGCTGTTCAACAGTGGGTCTCATTACCTTAGGAGATGGTAATAGGGGTGTCGTGATAAATTTGAAAGAGCAAAAGTTCATCTTGGCAGGGTCTATAGCCATTTCCCTCCATGTGTAGAGTCCAAAAATGCAAACAGTTACAACAACTGAAGTGCAAGTCTCTCCATTATCCATACCAGGCTATAATTAATTAATTACGTTATCATTTTCTGACTTATGATGAGTGTTGCCAGAGTTTCCTGGGTATAAAAATGTTCATACAACAGGCAAATACTTTATATTTGCAGGGATTGGTTAACAATGCTACTCTTTGAGCTACTGTGAGACTGGACATAAATTCAGAGGGAACAAAGAAACCTGAGAGGAATAGAAAATAATGTCATAGTCCTGGAACTCAGAAAGTCTGGGGCTTCAACTCCACAAGCCCCGGCTCATGTGCGTCAACCCGCTAGTGGACTGTACTTCATTGGTGTTTCAAATAGAACTCCTGCATTGGTAAGGCTGTTTATCTGTGGGTTCTTGCATTGGATAACACCTGGAATTATTTCCAGCTTCAGTTTTGTTTAAACTATGAAGACCATCAGTTATTTGATTGGAAGAAGACGGAAATCAACAGGTTGCTTTTTCTTTCAAAGAGTTGAATAATATGGACTCAGCATTTTCTACCTTAGCTCTCTGTGTGCAGGCCTGCCACTAAGGTCCTAGGAAAGCAAAGGCACCACACATATTCATTGAGGCAATTACCTATGAAGCTAGACATTCATTCACATTAGCTTGTTTCTAGATATGCATATTTTCTGGTTGGATTCATTTTACTTGATCTTAGCTTGATATCCATGCATTTCAAATAAAGCATCACTTGGATGCACCTTGTAAGACCCTAGGTATGAGCTGTGCGATCCTTACATATTAAATCCATTCCTTCCTTAAGCACAGATGTTGCTGATAACTCTACTCCAGAAGTGGAATAGCTTCTGGGACTCGGCTATGCAGCTTGCAAAAACAGAAATGAAAAGAAAGCAATATCTACTTCAATCTAGCTAATACAGTACCAGTAAATTTTGCCAGACTAACCTGACCTCATTTTTTTTATCAGTTAACCTTTCTGGTAGACAGAGGGAATGCTGTAGATGCAATATATCTCAATTTCAGCAAACTTTTGACAAATTTCCCTGTGATATCCTGATTAGAAAGCTAACTAGCTGAAGAGGTAGAGAAGTCCCTGGTGGCTTTAAGTATGGCATGAGGGAAGACCAATTGAAGGGGAGACTAGGCTATTGCCTGCCAGGCCTCAGGTGCAACATGGAGGTTTCACGTTGTGCCTGACAGGAAGAGGGGAAGGAGGAGGGTGGTGAGGCAGGCATTAGGAGTGAATGGTGGCACTTTCCCATGAGATCTCTGCTTCCCAGGAACAGCAATGGCTGTCTCCTCAAGCTTCCTCCCTCACTTTGACACAAGAGGAGACCCCACCATTCCCAGCCATTCAAGCTTCACTGGGGAGTGCAGCAGACCAGGTGCTGCATCACCCAATCTGACGCCCAGAAACCTCGAATGGCCAGAGAGTGTACCCAGATGTTCAAGCTTCCCAGGTGGTGGACTGGGCAGTGCAGTAGCACACCTTCATACCAGCCAGTCTGCCACTCTGCCCAGTGGCAGAGGGTGGTGGCTTGCCAGGGGCAAAAGGGCTGGGCCAAGTGGTGCAGCTTTTGCCCCCAGCAACCCATCCTCCTATGTTGAACACCAACCACCAATAACTGAATCTGTGGATGGTGAATCAGTGGATTCGGGGGTACTACTATAATTTCCAAATCCTGTGAGGTGCTCAGCCTCTTCTATTCAGCACTGGCTAGTCTTCATCTTGAGTAGAATGTCCATTTCTAGGCACCACACTTCAAAAAAAAAAGATGCTGACCAACTGGAACACGTTCAGAGGAGTGCATCAAATATGATTTTGGGGCTGGAAAAAATTGGGCGTGCTTAGCCTACAGAAAAGGAGACTGAGGTGAGATGTGATAACATTTTTCAAATATTTAAAGGGCTGTCATACAGAAGTGGGGCAGAATCTGTTTTCAGTTATTCCAGAGTGCAGGACATGCAACAATGGGCTCAAGTTACAGGAACCCAGCTTTTGACAGAATATTAGGAAAAACTTCCTAAGTGTTAGAGAAGTATGAGAATAGAACCAATTATCTCAAGAATAATTGATTCTATTGTTGTACAACACTGAGGAATGTAAGAGAAATTTGGATAACCACCTGGCAGGTATCATTTAATTTGTATTCCTGCTTTGAGCAAGGGGTTGGACTTGATGGTATTTTGGGCCTTCCAACTACACTATTCTATGAGTCTGTGATTCTTTGATAAATAAATAAATAATCGCTCATGGCCTTCCAGAAAAGCCTAAATACTTGGTTCTGCCAGCTTACCTGGGGTGAATTAAGCAGCCACCACTCCTTGTGATGACTAAAATCATAGATTATCTGTCTTTTAAAGATTCACTGCTTACTCTTGATAATAACTTTATATGATTACTTCAGATAGATAGATAGATAGATAGATAGATAGATAGATAGATAGATAGATAGATAGATAGATAGATAGATAGATGGACACACACACACACACACACACACACACACACACACACACACACACACACACACACACACACACACACACACACACACACAAACACAGAGTATATGTTAGTTTTAGATGCTTTTTACCTTTTTATATACACTGTTTTATCCAGTTTTATACTGTAAATTGCCAAGAGTCCCCTCTGGGGAGGTGAGTGGTGACAAATCTCAAATAAATGAATAAATAAATGAATAAATAAATGAATAAATGAATGAATAAATGAATACATACATACATACATACATACATACATACATACATACATACATACATACATACATACATACATACATACATACATACATACTCCCCCATCAATTTTCTACTACTTGGAGAACCACGTATATCCATGGTAGCCAGGGCAACAGAGCCATGTGTGAATTACTCTTTTTCTTTTGCATTTAATCCAAGGCTGCACAACAATAGACTATTAACATCTCAGTCTTTTTGTAATTCAATGAAGATGAACTTCTTATATCCATTTCCTTAAATAAAGTGCACATTAAAGAAAACAATGTACTCTTCTCCCTTTGAAGGATCCCTGCACAAAAGGTCATGGATTTGTACTGTTAATCTCATAACCAATTTTCTCCTGCTCTCCTGCTCACAGATTGAGCTGAGCAGTAGAAGGTTCCTAATTGCTAAGAGATAAAGTAATTGAGTGGTCTCTAGGGCTCCATTCTGTGCAACAAACTTCAGCATAGTTGACAAATGTCGATCCATACCACAAGATTAATAAGGTTGTGCTTGGTTTCCTCTTTAGCTTTCCATTTGCTCTTTGGATCTAACCGCCTGATTGCTTGGAGGGAACTGACAAAGCTTTGCAGTTAATGAGACTGTCTGGTAATTTATCAAATGGGGCTTCTGAACTTAGAAAGAAAGAAAGAAAGAAAGAAAGAAAGAAAGAAAGAAAGAAAGAAAGAAAGAAAGAAAAAGTTCAGTAAATAATTGCTTATACTGTACTGTATTTTGAAGGAAACTTGTCATTTGTTCTTTAGTACAATTCTGTCTCTTGTAGTCATTCTGAACCATGCAAAAACCAGCTTGAAATTAAATTCTCACAGTGACAGATAGAATAAGGATAGGCGAGAATTTCATTACAGGCAGTCTTTTCCAACTAATTTAGCAAACTGGAAATTTCTTCATATTTAAAAAATAAAAAGGTGGGAGAAGCCCAAACTGAGAGATTCTTTTACCCAGACACAAAGCTTTGAATGCTTCAGTCTTAGAAGGATAGACTCACATCCATGTGTATTCTACTATGTTACCACTGAACTAAAGTGCCACCTTTCATTTTCAACGCTCTTCATGGATTCCTGAAAAGCTGGTCATCCAATAGCACCCAAAACAGCAGACAAGTAAAGCTGCTTTTCTTCCTGTTTTAAACATCTGTATTGGCTGGTACAAATGAGGAAGAATTTGGCTGCTGCTGTTGCTTCTCAAAGAAACTTGCTAAAATTCACATATTTCTTCATGTGTGAAATCAAACAATTAGATAGTTAAAACTATATGTAAATGAATGAAAGCAAAATTGATTCTGCATTCCTACCATTGACCAAACCATGTTCTGCCAGTCACAAAGGTTAAAAAAAGGTAAAGGTAAAGGTCCCCCCCTGCACATACGTGCTAGTCGTGTCTGACTTTAGGGGCGGTGCTCATCTCCATATTCAAGCCAAAGAGCCAGTGTTGTACAAGTCCATGGCCACGTGGCTGAAGTAGCTGTAAGGAAACACTGTTTTACCTTCCTACTTTTTATGGCAGTACCTATTTATCTACTTGCATCTTACATGCTTTGGAACTGCTAGGTTGGCAGTAGCTGGGGTTATCAGGGGGAGCTCGCTCCACTGCGTGGCACCCAGGATTAGAACTGCCGAGCTGCTGACTTTGCAGGTGCTTCCTAAATTCAAGAAAAACAAAAACAAAAAGAATTTATTTCATTTATGAAGATAAACTTTATAAGAAATGTATCAAGAATAACTAAAGACTCCTAGATCGATAACTGACCAACAAAACAAACAAACAAACAAACCTATTCGGGCCCATTTAAAATGATTGATAGCAAAGGAGATTAAAACCATATTTGCTGTGCACCTAAGAGTTAGTCAGGACGTGGATATCCATCCATATACATTTGAAGAGCCTGTCCCAGATTTTCACCCATCCTAGCTGTTCTATTGGTGAGACAGACCACAGGCCAGAGAAGATTATTGCAACTTATTGAATGATTCCTATGCAAATACTGCAGGTAGCATTTGAACCTTTATTATAAGAACCTTATGTTCTTATGTTCTTATGAACTGGCAAAGAATACTCAGTTTTCAAGTCAGAGTCATGCCATAAATCAAAGCCACATTGGCTCAACCATCAAAACAGGGAGCAGACAGAAACAAAGATCATCAGATCATTGGGGTCACACTGGTGGGAGCAGAGATGAAAGGGATGCAGATTGCCAGGAGCAGGACACAAGACAGGTAAAGCTAGGAATGTTAGAAAGTTGTTCACCCTAGATGACCTAGGGTTTTAACATATTTATTGAATTTTGAATACCCCCACCATCGAATCAACTAATTTTTACAGCCAAGACATCCTACATGAGAAGTAGGAAGTTCATTCCAGCTGTGCCCAACTATCCTGCATTCTGAGACATTGATGTTCTTTGGGGTTTATGAACCGTTCCTCCTCAGAATTTCCTTCTTCATTCAGAAGAGATGGGATTTTTTCCCTCAACAGAGCCAGGCTTTGCCTCAGCCTCATGAGTCTCCACGATGGAACAGACAGCTAAAAAGGCCTCAAGCCCTTCTCCTACCACTGAGAAATATCATTCTGAACTTCTTCCTTTGAGGAATGCTGTATTTTTAAGAGATGTCTGCCACATCTGAATTCATATAACAACTCTACTGCACATGTAAAATTATTGATCTTTGCTTACATTGGCATATAGAAATGAACTATTTCAAAGCTGGATTGTTGTGGGAAAGACATTCCAGCAAGTATTGAGGTCCTAAACCACTAAGAGTTTTATACTGTAGTTCATGACCACAACTTGCACTCACCTGCACTCTGAGGTAACACATTAGCAAAACAAAATAGAAATTGAAAAATCAGTCCATCCAGTTCCTTCCAGAATGAATCTATCTAACTAATGAGGTCTCATATAGAATTCAGAAGCATCACTGAGAGGACACAGAGATATACTGTATTTCATCACTGCTGGTCTTTATAATGATTCAAATGATCAGTATGAAGTGTGAGGTATTTTGAGAAATCAAAATCTATGGCTAGACAGCAGGTTCTAAGTGGGATTGATATGTGTTTTTCTTATGGTAGAATCATATACCACACTTTGGACTGATGATAACATCTGCTTAAGTCCCCATATCAGATTATGGTCTGGGAAACTGAGAGTATCAATCATCTGATTTGGCCTCAATAGCTGACAACCATACAAATGCAGAACTATACTTCTGTTTCTTCCTCTCCTGCAATAGATTTACCATTCTTATAGGATAAAAGCAGAAACTTAGATTTACAAACTGAAAGTTAAGGCAGCAGTGTGGAGTGTCCAAAGTTTCTGAATTCCTGGAAGAGTAGATTTGTTATGAAGACAATCTCATTCATCTACAGGAAAGAGATGGTAAATCTCTCCACAGTATTCAAGCAAACAGTATCAAATTATTTGTGCTTGTTGTTCAAATATCCTCTTAATCTAGTAGCAGTATATCACAGTGGACAATCTATCAACAAAGACAAACTGTGTATGAGAGTATGAGACTGGAGACAAGCACTGCAGCTTAAATTACACATGCAGAGATTCAACATTTTGATGTTTGACATACTATGCAAAGCTCATACAGATATTCTAGTTTTTCTGTTCATGAGAATTTTTCTTATATGAACATAAGGAACAACCATATACAGGAATCAAATACAGATACTGTAAAAATTATTTTTCAATCATATTTCTCATAATATCTCCATCATTGTGGCAGTATGGATTATGGAAGCAGCAGTTCAAAACATACTTGATTTTCCTAGAATTTTCCTGCAGGTCCAGGGTCCACTTTTCAGATTCTGAAATGCTACTTTGCCCAATTGGTCACATCTTCAGGGTGAAAACTGACAATTTGCATGTCCCTATTGACAATGTCCTGCCATCTCTGTTTTGGTCATCCACATGGCCACCGACCATTGATGGTAGTACGCAGTTTGAGTGAAAGATGCTGCTCTGAGAACATTCAGCACCAAAGAAGCAGGCTTTCTCTCAACTTCTTTGTTACTGATACCACACCTAGTTGTTGTTGGGTAGTATCATATGCAAAATGGTCAAGTAAGGAGATGCCCAATATCCAATGGAACATTTTTGCTCCCCCATACTCTGTGCCATACAGTGAAACTGGGCAGACACATCAACTTGTAAAACTCAGATTTAAGATGGATTGGCATTTGTCTGTTGCAAAGAGCACCAATGAATTCTTGCCATAGCTACCATGCCACATTCACCCTTGTTCTCATATTGTCATTGATGTCACTGATGTCAGCATGTGGTGGCTTTTCAGCTCCAGAGATTTCTGGATGAAGCTGTTTTAACTTTGTATGTGAAAATCATTCAATTTTAACATTGGACATTAGAAAACTATTTTTAATCTCTGATATAAATGATTTGTTCTTAAACAAAAATGGTTTTCAAAAAAGATAGTTTGTTCTGAAAACAAACTGCTAACCAAGATAAATGTGGCTAAATACCATAAAGACATTTTTGGTAAGCAGAAAATGTATGCATTACACAGACTAATTTAGATACAAGCAATTATATGAATGTTATTGTTAATTGGTACCAGCCTGGATCAGCAGAGAAAGGCAATGATCTTTGATACAATTATTGCCCACAAGAAAGCACACAAATATACTCTGTTTGCTGCAAGGAAATGAAAAATAAAACTGAAAATATAATGTTTTCTTTAAAAGCCTCTATCCACTCATTGGTTTGAACATGCAAGCACAAGATCAATTGCTTCCAAATTGAATAAATGGAGGAGAAAAAATTATTTAGGATAGTACTAATCTTATTGGCTGTCTTAATAAACGTAAGCAAACTTCATTAAATGTAAAGGGGATAACACTGGGACAGGGAAAGTGGAGCAGGAAGAGAAATGAAACAAACACTGATACAGTAGGACCCCTGTATTCTCTGATCCATTAACCACTGATCCAGTTATTCATGGTTGGCAGGGGAAAAATTAAATAAATAATTCAACAGCTGCAAAGCAAGCTACTGACACAAAACAGTAGTTTGGGGGTGGCGTTCTCTCTTATTCACAGTTTTCATTACCCACAGTAAGGCCTGGAACTGATCCCCAGCGGATATTGGGGTCCTACTGTATATAATAAACATTGGTGGCCTGGCATAATTGGGAAAGAGAAATTGTGTTTTGGAACTATCATTTATATTTCCAAAGTGTGTCAATATTACAATTGCTTAAGGCTATTCATTATATTCTTAGATATTTTTAAATTTGGCTAAAATATATTGCAATAATGAGAGGTATTTTACATTGACACCAGTTTGAAGCAAATGTGTAATTCTTGGCCTGGGTGGCCATTTTTCACCAACCTCACAGGGTTGATGCAGACATAAATTGTGTGGTGATAAATGTTATGTAGGGTTGCTAATTTTGTCAATAATTGCAATGTTATTTTTCAGTATTATTTGCTTTTAATTATACTCAGAGACAGTAATTATATATGTGATCTTTTTTGTGAGTTAATTATTCTGTATAGTTTTAATCACCCACTTAAGCTTGAAAGTTGGTTTTACATGTTATCTGAGCCTCTTTTAACTGGATTTACCATCACAATGGTAACACAATGCCAGGACCCTCTGGCATAGCCTTTGTTGCATGAATCATAAACTTAGCTACTGTCTATGACTCAGCAATGAGGTAGTTTCTAAGGCTGTTTTTCAAATTAAGTTTGATTGCGGCCTTGATTTTCCCCATTCCCCCTCCGACTGCTGAATTTCGCTAGGTATATAATTTCATGCAGGGGACGGTGAACTTTTAAAAATGGACTATTATAGTGCTGCATATCTTCTCACTTGTTGAAGTCTCCTGCTCCAAAGGCTCACCTTCAGCTTGTTGGGAAGGCTTGGAAGTGCAGCCAAACCCAACATCATGGCTTTTTGTTGTTGTTGTTGTTGTTGTTGTCCTGTCCTCTCACAGTATGAGGGCACAGCGTTTAAGTTAGGCGGGCGATGGGAAGCCTGCCAGGCTTTGCCAAGTGATTGGTGGCACAAAGGCAGCTGTCACAACCTCAACAGTTTGTTTTCACTTCAGTAGAATACTGATTGCTCTGTTCTGAGATGCCCTACAGTATTCTGGAACCTCCAGAGAAAGACAGCAGCCCCATGAACTATGTGATGTCCATCTTCTTTGACAATGTTGACATTTATGCATGAAGGGACTTTTATGACATTTATGCATAAAGTTGCTGCCTGAGCCCAATTCAAAGTGCTTGTTTTGACATATAAAGCCCTAAATGGCTTAGGACCTAGATACCTGAAGGACTGCCTCCTTCCATATGAACCTACCCAGCAATTAAGATCTAGCCAGGGGGGGCTCCTGAAAGAGCCATCACTTTAGGAGGTGAAAGGGATGGCTTGCAGGTATAGGGCCTTTTCAGCAACTGCCCCCAGACTATGGAATGCCCTCCCGAGTGAGACCCGCCTGGTGCCAGCGTTGATAACATTTTGGCACCAGGTAAAAACCTTCCTGTTCCAGAAGTTTGTAAAATGATGGTTGTAGGTCCTGATGGCAATTTTAGTGTTGTGTTTTATTGTATTGTATTCTATTTATTGTACTTATATGTTTTAATTGTTTATTTTGACTGTGAGCCACCCAGAGACATTTGGGTAGCGGGTGGCATACAAGCTAAATAAATAAATAAATAAATAAATAAATAAATAAATAAATAAATAACAGAGTGCTTAACTTATGCTCCCATGTCATTCTCAGCAATTTCAAATGGCTGAAAGTTAGGAGGAACACACACCAACCTGCTTCCATGGGTTATTCATGGATGCTTTCAAATTCTTATTATTCCTTTTTCTAAGTTCTACAATACATCAGAACTTCCCTAATTGGTTAACAATAATAATATTATAAGGATTATAAGGATAACTGCAGCTCTGCACAAAGCTGCTGTGTTTCTGTAAGGAAAAGTTATTTTATTTTAAGATCTTGTTTCCTGTTTGCTGTTCATGTGATTTTTAAAAAAGTTCAGCCTGTTTTGTGTTTTGTGTTATTGTGATTTGTTTGCCTCCCATAGTAGTGGCTCTGCCACTAGCTGGGTAGAATAAAATAAAATAAAATGAGGAAAAAAAGGGGGAAGAGCTGGCACTTAAAAACAGGGGCATACAGTACCTTCAAAACACATATCTAAGAGCTCATCAATAAAACATTCTAAAATTGCCTTTACTGCCTCACCTAAGTGGAACTGTACCTCTCTGAGACTTTGTTCAAATGTGTGCCCTGGATAATATGTTATTGTAACTTCTTCTATCAGGCTGATAAAACTCAGCACAATACCTTTTTGGAATGAAAAGCAGACAAGCGCTCTGACAGCCCCCTGTTTTCTACTGTTTTTCCTTCATTACTATTCTCTCTCTCTCTCTCTCTCTCTCTCTCTCTCTCTCTCTCTCTCTCTCTCTCTCTCTCTCTCCTTTCATTAGAGATAAAAGTTTCCAAGCAGACAAATGGCAGAATATAACTCCAATGATTGAAACTGACTGTAGCTACCAATATCCTTAAGAAATATGCATCACAAGCACATTTTTGCTGTTGCCTTCTCGGATCCACATCAGGGGGACTTTTAACTTTGCCGTTATTTGGATGTGAAATAGTCAGGTTCCCAATTGTAATTACAAAGGTTGGGGAAGGAGTATATTTGCAACGCATGCCATGAAGCTAAAAAATGTAAAAGAAAACCCTGCCATTTTCCAAATTCACCAACTATATGACTAGGATCACATATCTCCTGTATCTAAGCCTAAAAATTCAGATCTTCAATCTACAACAAATATAATCATCTCTGAAGATCTGAATTATTTTAGTATGCTCTTGGCTGCTTTTTGGCAGACATAGGTGAAAATTATACCCCCAAAAACCTGAAAAGCAGAAGGGAAAAAAATATGTATCCTAAGCAGTGGGCGCCACACATTCAGGTTACTCTGGCAATTTGAAGGTGACAAATTTTGAGCTTAGCTCATGGTTCATTTCCCCGCCTCTTACTACAGAAAGAATCATGATTAGAGCTGCAATACAACTGACATTGCTGAAAATGTCTGCAGGGATGCTTAGTATTACTTAATAATACCATATGGTACTATGTAAGGCATTCTGTGGTGCTTGATCAGCCTTCTTGGAATGTACCTTCTGTATTAGACCAACCAGCCCAATGAAAGAAGAATATCTGATTCTGTCCATTTTTAAAAGGATCCCAAACGTTTATGAAATACTATGGTACTGTGGTGTTTTAAGAAAAACCAACATAACAAAGAATAATGACATAATGAGAGATGGGCATGAAATGAAAATTTTCTTCCATTTTTCATTTTTTGTTTTGTTCCCTAACAAAATAAAAAATGAAATGACCCATCAAAGAAAAATGAAAGAAATGAAACCGAAATTTTCATTCCGTTTTATTTTTGTTTCCCCATAGGAATGCATTGAAGCAATGCATTCCTATGGGGGAAAGCCTGCAGTTACCCCCACCCCCCAATGCACCAGATCAGGTGGGGGAAACTGTGGGGGATTTGCCACCCCAAGCGCCAATCAGCTGGCGTGCAGGCCTTTGGCAGCAAAAAAAGTTTTAAAATCCCACGGTTTCCCTCCAACCGATCAGGCGTGGGTAAAGCACAGGATTTGTAAACATTTTTTGCCACCCAAAGTCCTGCAAGCCAGCTGATCGGTGCTTGGGATGGCAAAAAAATAAGTGCTGAGCGGCAGGGCTCCATGTGCCAGCTGGTTGGTGCTAGTAAAAAAAAATAGTGCCAACCAACAGGGACCCGTGCACTATCTGGTCAGTGCTAGTAAACAGAAAAAGCACCAACTGCCAGCAGGGCCCCAACAGTAGTAAAAAGAGAAAAATAAATGAAAAATGAAACAAAACAAAAACAAAATGATTTTTTCAAAAAAAAATCACTTCAAATGAATCAAAACAAAACAACCGGAAACAAAAAATGAAACAAAATGCCATTTTGGCATTTAGTGCCCATCTCTAGACATAACCTTTCCCAAACCATCTTTCATCACATGTTTTGGAATAACTTTCCCAACATCATCCACCACCATGGCCTGGGTGGGGATGGTGGGTATTTTAGTTAGGCACCTCTGGTAGAAAATGGCTTTATAATTTCCTCCTGAAGACTTAAAATCTGCCACTTTCTCTCCGCCACCACTCACCTGTTTTCTAAGGTGTGTAAACTCTTGTCCAGGCTGCCCCTCATTTTAATTGCCCTTCTACTTTTCTTCACTTTGATGTCTATCATCCTTTTCTGAGTTTTTGACTCAGTCACATTTATGCATCTTTCCAGATCTGTGGGTCTGTTTCATCTCCATCCCCGTTCCACCTCCCTATTTTTCTTGAGCACCTTTTACCAATTCTATCTGTACCAGAAAACTCACTTTGGCCGTTACTTCACGAAGTACTTCGCTTCGCAGCGGGATTGCCTTCGCTTTGAATATCTGGTCTCCCTTCGCCCCCACCCCTCTTTCTCTGTCCTCACCATGCAAAATTTTAGGATCGAATCCATTACTACCTCACGTGCTCCCTTCGCATTCGGAAGCTTACTTGCAACGTCTGGTTTCTGCTTTCTTTTATTTTTTAAAAAAAATTACCATGGCGTATCGATCATCAATACCCGGCTGTCATTTGCGGTCAGAGGCGAAGCCACGGTCAAGCCCGGCGCTCAAAGGCCCCTGCGGTTGTCCCGAGGACTTGTGGGCGGCCATTGTGTTTCCCTGAAGCAGAGCAGCTGGGTTGGTTTTGGGGGGGTGCGGGGCGGGGAGAGGCTTCTCTCAGCTTCATCGCCCTGTGTGCCCCGCCGCCGCTCTCTGGGTGGGCGCGCGGGTGTCTTGCAGCAGGCGGCACCGACACCCCTCCCCCTCCCTCTGCGCAGCCCTTCGCCATCCCTTGCCAGCGGAGGGGCTCTGCTCACTCACCCGGGACGCTTGCCCCCACTCTGTTGCCCCTGCCCCATGTACAGAAGGCAAGATCAAAAGAACGGGTTAACCGAAATATCTATGCATCGGCATTTCGGAGAAAAAGTAAGTTAAAAAAAATAAATATATTTATTAACTGGCCACACGTGACTTTGGATGCGAAGCAGGATGCGAAGCGAAGAAGATTCCCAGCCTCCGGCAGGGGAATCTTCGCCCGCTTGGAGCAACTCAAATCCAAAGAGGAGGAGCGTGCGGACTGAAGTGTTGTTAGCTCATTGACGGCCTTTGAGCTTCTCCTTCTCTCTAACTGATGTGAAGACTGAGCTATCTTCAAGCTCCACTTGGATTGTGCAGGTATCAACAAAACACTGCTGAAGCAGTAAGAACTGACTTCCAACTCAAATTTCTGTTGTCTAGTATTGATGCTCAAATATGCATCAATTAAACATATAAGAGTCTATACAGCCTATATTGGACTATGCCTGATATCATTTCAGTTTCATCTCATCTTTGGTGGAGACTACTTTGAATATTCAGTGCTGACCACACCCTGAGAAAAGGTCCAAAGAGCAAAAACCAGGAAATAAGAAAAAATGAGCCCAGGAGTAGGTAGTTATAAAGAAGATGGGGAGTGGAGTACACCCAGGCTGCCATTTTAACTGCCCCCTATGCAAGTTTAAGATTACTTGCCACATATGCCACATATGCCACATCTTCCATTCCCAGCTGGATGGGTAACAGATAGCTTATGTACCACATACATTTACCCCTAGTCGTTTGTAGCCCCCCACCAGAGCTTCTATCCATGAGAGAAAATGGTAGCAACCAAATAAACATGTGCAACATTTGGTCACGTTTTGCTTTGACTTGTTTTATACATGAATTTAAGTACCATCTGGCTGACCTGTGTTTTTATTAAAAATTTAAATGTCCAGTTTTGGACTATAATTGCCCATGTTCTGTGTCCTTAGCCAATGACCTTACTGACTGCAGGATTCTTAGAACTGCACTTTTTTTTAAAAAAAAGGTGTTGTTTTTTTAAAATGGCTCTACTTGTGGATTACACTGTGTCCTTTCAGAATGAATGGAGAAATGCCTGTGAATCCCTAAGATCAGAAAGAAGTCTGGTTTGCTTTCATGGTGGCATGGAGATTCAGAAAGCCCATACTTGCACCCATCTCGAGTGCTGACATTTTATGCTCTTCTCATCACATTGCACAGCTTGAAACTGCAAAAGGACAAACATTTTCCAACAGAGAATGCAGGTACCACAAGAATTGCCGGTGCAAGACATGCCACCGCTGAATCTATTTGACACTGGGGGGAAAGGTAGTTAGGTTGGTAGTCACATTTTCAACATTTTAACAGGTACAGTAATGTTAGGCAGACTGTTGCTCAGGATGTCTAACTGTGTGGTGCCAAATATTCAGGCTGACTGCTTTCGGTGGATCCTCACTCCATAAAACAGAAGGTTCCCACTGCTAGCCATCATGTCCTGAAATGCTGCTGTGTCAGAGAGATGGAGCCATATTGTCTGCAAGTTTATTTGCCATGGTTGGCAAATAACCAGGCTGCCCGTTACAGCTGCTCAGCCATCTCTCTTTGAAGTGCCTGGTGCTGAATGGCAGCAACTTGTGTGCGCCTATAATAAGCCTGTCTACCATTTGGATAGTCAGATGAAATCAATAAAGGGAAAACAAAGGCATAACTTGTATTGGAAAGAACCCAGCATGTCCGTTCATCAGTTCAGCCCTATGAGAGATACAGATAATACTTCTCTGCTTCACGGTGACTTATTTGCCTTTGGGGAATGATGAGTAGTCTAGGTTCTCATTCTTTACCCAATGCACTACTTTCACTGTAGGATTTTAAAAGTCTGGATGAGAGGCAGGCTAGTCCTCGACCATATGCTGATACTGTAAAACATAATGGTGTAAGGTCTATTTCTGAGTATAATTAGAAATACTAGTGTTTTCCTGCAAATTCATGCCCCAGCTACACAATAGAAGCCCTATTTCCACACCAACTTGCCAGGATGCTTTATTCATCTTTGGGGCTTTCTCTGGGATGTCCATGTGAGGTGGGGGGACAACATTCCTATTAATGGAATGCTCTGCTAGGACGACTTACTTGGTGCATTGCTTTCTCTTCCTCCTGGCACTTCTGATGGACACTGCAGGATTCTTCTAGGCTGCTAGCAAGAAGAAACAGCTCTAGGTATGTCAGCACATAGAGTAGGAACATTCAGCTTGTTGTTGTCTGTGCACCCCAATTTAAGACCAACAATTAAGAATAACTTTCTGGTCCCAGAAGCAGTTCAATAATGGGAAATACTATCTTGGAGGGTAGTGAGCCTCATGACGCAGTGGTTAAGTGCCTGTACTGCAGCTAAAACTGTGCTCATGTCCTGGATTTCAATCCCAGGTAGCCAGCTCAAGGTTCACTCAGTCTTCCATCCTTCCAAGGTCAGTAAAATGAGTACCCAGCTTGCTGGGGAGGGGTGCAATGCATAGCCTGCATAATTAAATTGTAAACCACCCAGAGAGTGCTTGAAGCACTATGGGGTGATATATAAGCAGAACATTTTTTTTATTTCCTTCATCAGTAAAAAGTTTGGTCTAGTTGACCATTGTGGTCCCTTCCAGCTGTATGATCCTATGAGAGATCTTCGTGAACTTCAGAAAAACCACTCCTAGTATTTTATTTCAGAGCAGCAATAGGAATAGTTTTTCAATGGATTGCTTGTAATTTG
This sequence comes from Phrynocephalus forsythii, assembly GCA_029282475.1. Taxonomy (NCBI): domain Eukaryota; kingdom Metazoa; phylum Chordata; class Lepidosauria; order Squamata; family Agamidae; genus Phrynocephalus; species Phrynocephalus forsythii. Next base: position 92,773,734 of record JAPFRF010000005.1, on the reverse strand, counting down.
TATCCACCAGCAGAACAGTGTCTGCTGGGAGCAAACATATTTCTTGAATGGTCCATTGCTCTATATTAGCCACAGACATTAATTTTGACTGCTTAAAGAGTCTGTTGCCATAATAAAGTCAGACCTACAGTAAATGGAACCTACAGCATTCAGGCAATCATACATCTTACTGTGCTTCCACTCAGGACTGATCAATTTATGTTTGTTGTAGGATAGACAGCAGCATCCATGCTATTTACCCTTGCCTTAAGTAAGAAAGGATGAAGTGGCCAAAGAACTTTTCCTGTATATTGAAATGGCAACTCCTTAAATCAGAAGTTTCATGCTGTGATGATATCAGAAGAAGGGAACTATTTGGGGGTTATACCTAGCAGTATATATGTTAAAGTAATGGGTTCTTCCTTAGATGCTATTAGTGGAGTTCAGCATTGAAACAAAAACAGAAATTAACCCACCTACTCCCTGGAAAGAGACCATGAAACTACCAAACGGTACAACACCTATGGTTTGATCAGATTAAGGATACATTTCAGGACATCAACTGTGGGCTCCTGTTCTCTCCTCTTCATAATAGCACCGTCTCCTGCATTTGAGATACATTTGCCATAGCTTCTTCCAGTTTATCCACACTTATCTTTAGAACTGGCATGCCCAGATGTTTGGCCCACATCCGAATGCAAAAGTCTACCTGATGTGTACTTTTAATTGCTCGATGACAATTAAACATAGACTGATTCTATGGAGTGGAGAGTGGGATTATGCTCACTATCAGCAACCTCTGTGTGTATAAACTCACATATGCACAACTATACTCATAGTTGGTAGAGCATCCAATCATACAACGAAAGCACATATGTGAGCAACCTGTGCACAGGAAGGTTCTGCTTACATGTTCAGATGAATTGTAGAGGTCAAGAGTGGTGAATGCATGTGCATATGTATATTACAGCTTCCATTATTCCCCAGACAGAATGGACCCTTGCCATTTTGGCTAAAGATTTCTTAAAGACACAGTACTGGGAAACTTCTTTCTCATGCTCTTTCCATGTGGCATATTCAATGAAAATGTGAGGTGAAAAATTCTTACAGTTCTTTGGAGGACGTGACTGAAATATGTTGGCTGGGTTAGTTGGAATTCATTCCACTCCATCTGAGAACAAAACTATAATTGTGAACATGCTCTAATTAGTATGTTATATTTTTTCATTCAAGCTAAAATAAGTTGTAATGAGAAATTCACTCCTATAGTTTACTAATTATATGAATTAGTGGAAATTAATTGTAGGTTTCAAGAAGAGGTATTTGTCACACAGTTTTATCCTTGAAACAATGTTCACATATTGTAAGGCTTAGTTCTCTGTGAGCAGTATTTCTTGTTGTTTATAATTCTTGACCCTGGCGCCAAATTCAGGAGAAAATGGGCCTTATTTTAGATGGGTTCCTTTGTTTAGCCCTTGATGACCCTCTCAGGGCATGGTGGCTCAGTGGACTAAGGATCTGAAAACTGTTGGCTGCAAAGTTGGCAGCTCAGCTGTTCGAATCCCAGGTGCCATGCAGTGGGGTGAGCTCCCTCTGATAGCCTCAGCTTCTGCCAACCTAGCAGTTCAAAAACATGTAAATGCAAGTAGATAAATAGATACCACCGTAAAAAGTGGGAAGGTAAAACAGAGTTTCCTTGCAACCATGCCAGCCACGTGGCCATGGACTTGCACAACACTGGCTCTTCAGCTTGAATATGGAGATGAGGACCACCCCTAGAGTCGGACATGACTAGCATGCATGTGCAGGGGGAAACTTTACCTAGCTGAGCATCTCAACTGTGTGATGCTTCGTGGGGACTACACAGATAAGAAGAAGAAATGCGGTGACTTAAACAGTATTGTCCACATTGACTTAACAACTCAGCATGAAGGAGCACCGTGGTTCAGAAAGGCATGAAAGGAAGATATATATTGCCTCTGACTTGTTCTCTGGGGCTGGACTACAAAAGGAAAGAAATATAAACAACACAAATAAAGCAACACACATGGAAACACTAGGCTATTTATGTTGACCATGAGACAAATTCCAGTATTTGAGCAATACCTTTATCATGCCAACCCAAACAGCACTTTTTTTTTTAGATTTATAGATGTAGTCAATGCATTCCAAAAACTGGTCTGAAAAAGAAATAACAACAGACAGTGCCCTGGAAGCCCAGGCCCAAATTTAATCAGTTGATGTGACTGAGGGGGTACAGCATTCGTGGTACTTGGGGACAGATCAGTACAACTGGAATCCAAACCGGCTCAGATGGCCCCAAGTTTTTATCTCAAAAAGGCTGCAAAAGACTCAGTGGTGAAATCACTAGGAGGAGTCCCAGGCTGACCAGGATTGGTGAGGGCTCAAACCACCTGGAACAATTCTGCCTAGTGGTTCAAGGCCACAACAATTCTCAAGGAGGCATGTGATTCTTTAGCCTCCCTGATCACATGAACATAGCACCTGGTCAGCAAACAAACTGCAGCCTAATTAATCTCCGAGCGGTCCTTCCTCCATCTGCTCTCTAGTCTTCTTCATTCTTGCTTCATCGCCCACAGACCATCCATAAACCACAGTGAGGTACAGGCTCTGCACCAAAGAAGATGCTTGGGGGCAATCCAGTCAACACAGCCCAGGTGGCATCTTCATACCATCTACCCACCAGGTTGTCAACCAGACCATCCGGTAAACCCCCAAAGTCTCTGAGAACTGTGCAGGGTCCAGAAGCCTTCAGGTTTGTGCCCAGATTAAGGTCTTAAACTCCCTGTGAGGTGGGGTGGTGAATGCCAAGGAAAAAGTCAGCAGATAATTATCTGACCATGACATGGGTTGGGCAAGATATCCCCAGCCCTCAGATAGAAATCCATGGACATGGAGGAGAAAAAAAAGGTCCAGGGTACTCCCGGCCCTGTGGGTGGGATCAATAACATGCTGAGATAGGTTCATGGAGGTCATGGACTCCATGAAATACAGAGCCACTCCAGACAGCCCACTGCCGGTATGCACACTGAAATCCCCACCCACCAAAAAGTGGGAGGACCTCAACAATGCCCATGTGATGAACTTGGAGAGCTCTGTCAGGGATTGTGCGGGGTTGTGGGCAGCACGGTACCCCAGCACAATACCAAATCTATCTTGTGGGTGCAGGCATTCCAACCCCTGACACACCAACGCCCTGGCTCTGCTAACAAAAAGGGATTCCCTATGCACAATGGCCACCCTACCTCCTCAAACCTCCAACGTGCCCACATGCAAAACATGAAACCCGGGAGGGGCACAACTGGGAGAAAACCCCCCCCCGCACCCACCCAGGCCAGGTTGGCCAACCCATCCAAAATAAGATCTTGAAGGGTGGGGATTTTATTGTGGAATGACCTAGCATTAATTTAGCAAGCAGGACAGGTAGGAGAAAGGGATGAAATGGTTCCCTGTTACATGGCGCTAAGCAGAGGGATCAGAACGGGGGACAGGCACTAGTTGCCTGGCCCTGGTTTTTCTTAGCTGATTGATCCCCCAGCAATGGATTAAACAATAGATCCTTGCACTAGAAGAAGAAGGACTTGTTTCTCCTAAGATTATTTTCTTCAAACCACTAGGAAAAGCTGCCTAGTTTGGCTATATTGATTTTCTTTACCTAATTCAGCATCTGAATGTTTTTCTGGCCTTGTCAATATAATGGCTACCTGCTTGCTCTCCTTTTTCCACAGATAAAGAAGCCAGTGGACTTCATGCATTTACAAAAATTGAGAAAGACACATCTTTATGTCATGATTCCAACACACTACTCTTCATGCAGTCAAATGCTACCGTGTCCCCATACAAAGTCTCTTTTGAGTATCAATAGACTCTTCTTCCCGGCCTATTAAATATCAAGACACCATTAAGTTGACTAGTCCTTAAGAAAATATGTATGTTGCTATTTCTTTTTAAGACCTGTTTTTGTAATGCATTGACTACATCTATAAATCTCCAAAAAAAAAAAAGGTGCTGTTTGGGTTGGCATGATAAAGGTATTGCTCAAATACTGGAATTTGTCTCATGGTCAACATAAATAACCTAGTGTTTCAATGTGTGTGGCTTCTACTTTTTGACCCTTGCCTGACCTGGCTTATTAAAATCACAGTAGGGAGCATGCCTGAGTGGGCTTCTGTCATTGCCACCGCATTCTTCAGGGAAGGGATTTTTCCTTGTTGCCTGAAGGAGATAGTGGTGAAGCCCACTCTAAAGAAACCTGGCCTGGCTTCAGGCGATTTGTCCAATTATCACCCAATAGCCAATGCTCCCTTTTTGGGCAGGGTGATTGAAAGGGTTGCCGCCAAGTGGCTCCAGTCATTCCTGGAGAAGAGTTGGGTCCAGGATCCATTCCAGTCCAGGATCAGGCTGCACTGCAGGACTGAAACTGCCCTGGTCATGCTGCAAGATGTCCTCCTAAAGAGGCCGACAGGGGTTGCTCTACCTTCTTGGTCCTTCTTGATATATCTGCAGCCTTTGATACCATCGACCACAGTATCTTGCTGGGTAGGCTTATTTATTTATTTATTATTTATTTGTTGCATTTATACCCCGCTTATCTACATAGTGTACTCTAAGCGGCTTACAAGGCTACCAAAGCCATAGAAATTACAATAAAGGCACAAGTAAAGCAAATAGTAATAGCAATAAAACAGAAGGTTAAAAACCCTTATGGCACCTAATCAATGTACAGTGGTAGATAAAAACAAATTGCGATGGCGGAAAAAACAAACAAACAAACAAAAAACCACTCAGTTAAGGATCGCCGAAGGCCTCCCGGAAAAAATAGGTCTTTAACGCCTTCCAGAAGGCCAGCAGGGACTCTGCAGAGCGCACTTCACTGGGGATGGAATTCCAGAGGCTGGGGGCTGCCACTGAGAACGCCCGGGTCCGAGTACTCGTCCTCCGGGCTTCACGAGGAGTGGCGACCCGAAGCAAGTGCGCTCGCACCTGCCGAACGGGACGGGCCGAGGTTGATCGCTGAGCGATACGCAATGCCAGGTAGTCCGGTCCCAAGCCATGGAGGGTTTTATAAACTAAAACCAAGACCTTGAATCTAATCCGGGTTGCAACGGGCAACCAGTGCAGGCGGGCCAGGACTGGGGTGATGTGGTCATAGCGACACACACCAGCCACCAGCCTGGCCGCTGCATTCTGTACCCGCTGCAGACGCCGGAGAAGAGTCAAGGGCAACCCCATGTAGAGGGCGTTACAGTAGTCCAGCCTCGAGATCACCAGAGCTTGGACCACTGCTCTCAGAGAGCTCGCGTCCAGGTACGGGCAGATCTGGGCGATCCGACGGAGATGGTAATAGGCGGACCTGGTCACCGACGCCACCTGGGGCTCCATAGCAAGTGCCGGGTCCAGGAGCACACCCAGATTCCGCGCCCTCTCCGCGAGCTGCAGGGAAACTCCCCCCAGACAGGGGAGAGGGCCACCGTACCCCGACGGCGAGCTCCCGAAGAACATGACCTCCGTCTTCTCGGGGTTGAGCTTAAGCCTGTTCGCCCCGGTCCAAGCCAGCATGACCTCCAGGCACCCGTCGAGGATCCTCACAGCTTCCACAGCAGAGGTGGTAAAGGAGAGATAGAGCTGCGTGTCATCAGCGTTCTGATGACAGCAGACTCCAAAACTCCTGATGACCCCCGCCAACGGCCTTACGTAGATGTTAAACAGCATGGGGGACAGAGACGACCCCTGTGGAACCCCACAAGGGAGAATCCAAGGGGCCGATAACTCCCCCCCCCATGCTGCACGTACTGTGGACGGCCCTCCAGGAAGGAACGGAGCCAACTGCGAGCAGTGCCTCCAATTCCGACCTCAGAGAGCCGGTCCAGCAGGATACCGTGGTCGACGGTATCAAAGGCCGCTGACAGATCCAGGAGGACCAACAGGGTAGAACAACCCCTGTCGGCCGCCCGGAGAAGGTCATCTTGCAGGGCAACCAAAGCTGTTTCGGTACCCCGGTGAGGCCTGAACCCAGACTGGCATGGATCGAGGCACTGCCGATCCTCCAGGTATGACTGCAGCCAGACCGCCGCCATCCTCTCGATCACCTTGCCCATAAACGGGACATTGGCGATTGGGCGATAATTTGTTAAATCGTCCACCGCCAGGCCAGTTTTTTTCAGTATAGGCTTTACCACCATCTCCTTCAGACGAGAGGGAAAAACCCCCTCGCTGAAGGAGGCGGTGGCGATGGCAGAAGCCCATTCGGCCATAGTCCCTCTGGCAGCTCTAATAAGCCAGGCAGGGCAAGGGTCGAAAGGAGTGGAGGCAGGCCGGCAATGCGCCATAGCTCTGGAGGCCTCGACAGCAGAAACAGGCCCAATCGCATCCAACCGAGGCGACGAAGGCGGACCAGCAACTGGCGATGGCGGGGCAGGACCACTGCAACCGGAGTCAAAGCCGGCACGGATGGCCTCTATTTTAGTTTGAAAAAAGGCTGCAAATTGCTCACTACTGAACTCAGTAGGAGGAGGCCTGGCCAGACTAGGATTGCTGAGGTCCCGAACCACCCGGAAAAGCTCCGCCTGGCGGTTCGAGGCCTCAGCAATTCTCAGGGAGGTAAAAGATGTTCTAGCCTCCCTGATCGCGTTGGTGTAGCAACTAGACTGGGCATCAACAGCAGCCTTACTCAGTGCCATCCGGGTTTTCCTCCAGCTGCGCTCTAACCTCCTCCTCTCCTGCTTCATAGCCCTAAGCTCCCCCGTGAACCATGGGGAGGGCCGGGCTCGGCAATGGAGGAGGCGCTTGGGGGCGATCCGGTCTATGGTGTGGATAGCTGTTTCATGCCAAAGATTAGCCACATCCTCGGCTGGATCATCAGACATACCACCAGGTAGTCCCCTGAAGAGCTCACCGAACCGCTGAGGGTCCATGAGCCTCCGGGGGCGGGCCAAAACAGAAGGCCGGTGGTCCCCGCAGGGAGGGGCCGGAATCGCCAGGGAGAATGAGAGCAGGTGATGGTCTGTCCATGACACAGGAAGGGAGACAAGGTCCCCCACCTCCAGACATGAATCCCCCGACATGGAGGTAAAGACCAGATCCAGGGTGTGACCAGATCTGTGGGTGGGGCATAAAACATGCTGGGACAGACCCATGGAAGCCATGGATTCCATGATCTCCAGAGCTGCACCAGAAAGTTCACCATCCGCATGCACGTTGAAGTCACCCGCAACCAATAGGCGCGGGGACCTCAACAGGGCAGCGGCGATGAACTCTGTGAGCTCCAGGAGGGATTGTGCAGGGTTGTGGGGAGCTCGGTAGCCCAGCACAATGCCAAATCTGTCCCGCTGTCCCACCAACAGATGAAGGACTTCTAACCCCTGGCTAACCAATGTCGAGGCCCTGCTAACACAAAAAGAGTCCCTGTAGACGATGGCGGCTCCCCCCCCCCTTTTGACCCCCTAACCTTCCCACTCCCTCTACCAGATACCCAGGTGGACACAACAGGGAGAGTGCAGCCCCCCCTCCGTGCCCACCCAGGTCTCGGTAATGAATGCCAGGTTGGGCTTCTCATCCACGATGGTGTCATAAATAATAGGGATTTTATTGTGTACTGACCTGGCGTTCATCAGGATACAGGCAAGGTTGGGGGCACTGGCGGGATGTCTACCGGGCACGTGGCAGAGAGCCGAGGGGTCAGAACGAGGGACAGACACGAGTTGTCTGACCCGAGTTCTTCTTGTCTGACAAACCCAACGGCTACGAGCGTACCGCCCACGGCCCATCACCGTCGGTATGTGAGCCCCTGCGCTCATGGCGAAAAAAAGAGAGGAAAGGAGAAAGAGAAAGAGAAAAAAGAAAGAAAAAAAGAGAAAAGTTACTACTGTGAGCTAAAAATACACACAATGCAGTGCTAAACTACTACAGAAGCCACAAGACTACAAAACAACATTTACTATACAATAGTACAAAAATAAAATAACAAAACAGCAATACTACTGTAAATAAGAGACAATACACTACAACAAACTACTACATCAGTAACAGGCAGCAATCCGCCTGTAAACAGACAACAAATCAAAGCAATAGTAGATAAAGGATAAAAGAAAATCGAAGAGAAAACTAAAACTAAAGGGTAGTGGGCAGTCTGCCAGGATGACATGTAGCACACCTGGGGGAAGGGGGGGAGGGAGCAAAACAAAAAACGAGGCAGCGCTAAAAAGAAAAATGTAAAATCACTGGAGCGCAGCAGATCGTGGACGCTGCTGCCGCCCGCCATCTTGAGGTTTCTCTGTGGGGACTCCAGCCGGTCTTATGAGCCCTCTCTTGAGGGAGCAGGAGCTGAAGACTTCAGGCACAGACCCACCTCTAGCCAGGCACAGTCCCAGGTGGAACAAGGGAGGGAGAGGTTTCTCTGTGGAGACTCCAGCCGGTCTTATGAGCCCTCTCTCGAGGGAGCAGGGGCTGAAGGCTTCAAGGCACAGACCCACCTCTAGCTAGGCACAGTCCCAGGTGGAACAAGGGAGGGAGAGGTTGCTGAGGTGGGGGTCAGAGGTCCAGCTTTTAGCTCACTCTGGTCCTTACTTGAAGGCTGGACCGAGTATTAAGCTTGGGGAAGAATTGTTGGCCCCTTGGATGCTCTCTTGCGGGGTGACCCAGGGGTCAGTGATCTCCCTGATGCTATTTAACATCTACATAAGGCCATTGGTTGAGGTCATGAGGGGATTTGGGACTGACTGCCATCAGTATGCTGATGACATGCAGCTCTATCTCTCCTTTTGTACCTCTGCAGTTGAGGTGGTGCAGACCCTTGACTGCTGCCTGGATGTGGTCATGGAATGGACCAGGACAAACAACCTCAGACTCAGTCCGAAGAAGACTGAAGTTCCTGTACTGGTTATAGTGGACTTCTCCCCAGCTTTCATGGTTCTTTCCTCCAGCTGGCGGATAGAGTGAGAAGCCTGGGTGTGATCTTGGATTCAGTTATATCCCTGGAAGCACAGGTAGCAGCCATTCCTAAGTCAGCTGATTGCCCAGTCATGCAGGTGCTCATGATCTCAAAGATAAGATATTGCAATGCACTCCACGTGGCGCTTCCCTTGACCCCTATTCAGAGATTGCAGTGGGTACAGATTGCAGCAGCCAGACTGTTGATGGGTGATGGGTGCAGGAAGGTATGACCTCATTACCCCAGTGTTGGCTTGCCTGCACTGTTTGCCCATTGCCTACCGAGTAAGGTTCAAGGTATTGGTTTGGACTTTCAAAACCCTCCATGGCTGGGGACCTGAATACTTGGCGGAGCGAATCTCCTTAAGGTCAACTGTGGCTCAAACCACCAGAGCTTTGCAGGGACTCTCTCTCTCAGAGTGTCCATGTATAGAGAGGCCCAGAAAACAGTCACCAGAAACCAGGCATTCTCAGTGGTCGCCCCATCATTTTTGAATAAACTTTGGAGCGAGATCTGCCTTGCAGAGCCCCTGCCTGCCTTTAAGAGAGCTGTTAAAACCTTGCTCTTCAAAGAAGCATTTTGTTAAGCTCTTTGGGACCAGTAGAAGAAGACTGCCTTGCTGGTGTACATTGTTTTATGTTGTATTTATCTTAATTGTCTTTATTTTTGTTGTGATTTTATTATTATTTTTATCCGTATATATTGTTGCTTTATTTTTTTTTCATTGTATTGTTATAAACCATCCAGAGTTCCTTCTGGAAGATGGGTGGTAGATATAAGTAAGTAAGTAAGTAAGTAAGTAAGTAAGTAAGTAAGTAAGTAAGTAAGTAAGTAAGTAAGTAAATAAATAAATAAATAAATAAATAAGCTATATTCTTCAAGCCATACTAAAAAAAGAGGATTAAGGAAGCCCAAGCTTTCTTGATTCTGTAGGAATCATTGGATGACTCTGTAGGAATCATTGCTCATAATATTTGTAAAGCAATATTTCTGTTATCTAACTTTATATATATCAATGTTTTAATCAATGGAGCCAGTTGCTGATGGAATTATTTTGGCATGTGATGAGTATATAAGCTACAAGTGCTTTGCCAGAGAGATGAATGAACAAGAGTAAAGAAGCAGCGGCTCATCCCGTAATTTCAGGGAAGGCATCCTGCTCCAGTCACAAGCTTCCTTGTGTGCCAAGGTAATCTGTGATGCCCCAAAGGGTGTTCAGTAATTCCAGAGGGCTCACATTATATTCATCACAGAACTCTACCACACAAAAGATGTAGGAAGGTTCGCCTTCAAACAAAGTGGCAGTAGCTGCCTCTTGTCAACTCCCTAAGGAGTTGTCCTGTATCAGTCCTTTATAACTCTTCTTAAGAGGCTCTCTACAATAGTACAGAGATCCATCGGCAAAAAGGGAAATAAATACAATAAAGGTGGGTGTTACACCATTGTTCATAATTTTTAATGTCTCTGATGGTAGAATGACTTTCTTGACACTTCAGAGTGTGATTGTCATTCATCAAGGACCAATGTTGCAGCAGCTCCTTTCTGGAATCATCAATGTGTCAGCTTCTTGCTGTGTTAATATAAGATAAAAGAGCATAATGGTATTTGCAACATTTCAGTTAAAAAGAATTTGCTCTGTTGTTTTGGAAGGCATTTCATTAAAAAAGGGAATTTTGCAAAGGGAGGGAATGCTGGTTTGCTCTGGAAATGCATAAGCAGAGATGACAAATTTCAGCCCATGGATAGACTTATTTGCTTTAAAGACAGTAAAGCTATATGAGACCCTAGACAGAGATACATCTCATTCCCTGCTCATCTACTGGTCCCTTCATCCACACACCTCTGACAGCTGTGCAGCAGAAGTTGCTTCTCCCAGTTGGAATCCTCTTTGTTTCTATTGATGGATGAAACGATCTGGTGGATGAAAAGCCAAGATCAACTTTCAGCTGTGTAACCTTTAAAATACAAAGGAACATACCTTTACTTGGCCACACTCTGTCGGCCCTATGCCAAAGCAATTCATCTGTTAGATAGACCCAAATGTAAAGCCATACATTTAGTTTGTCATGTGAACATCCTCTGGAAAGGAGGCATCTCTCCATTTTGCTTCCTCTTACATTCCAGATTTTCAAATATCAAGTTACTGTTGGAGTTTCATATGCAACTTCCATGCTCTGTGATTTGTGTGACTGAGAGGAACTTTTCTGGGCTGCAGAGATGGTACTGTATATCTATCCAGCACTAATCAACCATTTCCTTTGAATTCAAAAGGCCCAACCTCTTTGTTGAGTGGTTCTTTTCCCTCTCTTTCACAGATTGGTGGCATCTGGTTGTGATTTACGCTGACATTTGTCAGTAATAGGATTTTGTTTTATATATCCATCTGGCTTACTTGGTTAAATGTTTTTGACCAAGCCAGCATCTTGCTTCTCCCTGAAATGCAGGTGTGAGTTGTCCCTGCATCACAATCCAAATGCCACACTTGCTGACATTAAAATAGTTTAGTAAAAACATATTCTGCCCAGAGAGTGACATAATGAATGCAAACATTTCCTACCTATATGCCTACAAAAAGATAAATTCCTGTGCATATTTTATGGGTAATATTTATCATTTTTTCAATACAGGGCTAAAGGGTACATAGGGAAATCTTATGGCTATTAGCTATGCCCCTGATGGTATATATTCTGCTTCTGGAATGTTAGGTTCATACAACTAAAGGGTAATAACTGCTGAGGTGGGTTATCCATTTGTGAAAGACCAGGGGCCATATTAGTCCACTGAACTTTAGAACATTGCACACTTTCTTGACTGAAGCCTCCTCAAAATATAAGCCCACCAAACACCAAGTAATCCACTCAGAACATCTGGAGACATGCAACAAGTCTTCTGCAAATAAATGTGTGCATTCCTTGGAGCTTTTTGGAGAGGCTAGAGAAGCCCAACTCCCCCACCCCCTTTTTAATTTTATTTTTTAAGAAACAAGAAGTGATAGTTTTCAGGAGAAAGACTCAGTGGAACCATGAGAGACAGTGTGGAAGGACCCTTGTTCTGCATCTGGCTGAAGGCAGTACTTGGGTCAAATTTGCCCACCCAAATATAAAAGGAGCCAAAAAAGAAGAATATTTTAAAAAGGTTAATGGGGAAATAAGAGTCAAATGCAATCATGCTGGTGGCTGGAAGGAGCGCAGGAAACAAAACTAATTGAAAACCCAATATTATAAAGATGGTTATGCGTTTATTTCTCTCTTTCAGTTCCTGCTTCTTCTGGCTAGCAACACTTTAATTTGCCATTACGTGAACAACATTCAGAGGGAATTAGGTCAGGAAATTGATAATTAAAAAGCTTGTAGCTGTGAAAAGCAGCAAGTCTGTCTTTGAAACACACTGAATGGAAAGATTGTTGCCCCGACTGAGGACTGTAGGCCTAAACTCAGCTTCTGAATGAGACTAAAGAGATGTGGAACTAAATGAGAGACATGTCTGAGTAAATACCCATGGAGAGAAATGTTACAAGATTTTATGGTGACTGTATGTCTAGATTGAATACCCATGCACACAGCTTTAATTCTGCTTCCACTTTACTAAGAAAGAATAATGTCTCATCAGCATTGCAAGTCCTCAGAATAAAAAGAACTACGGCAATGCCATTACACAAAACAAGGCAGGTGCCTCAGCAACAGATACTGCTGTGGGGTGGGGGTTGTCAGGAAGTCATGCTGGAGGACAGGGCTATGTATGCAGTGCATCAAGGCTCACTTCATAGGTCAGTGGCCTAGGCCTCTACCTGTGGAGAACATAAGAACATAAGAACACAAAAACATAAGAAGAGCCATGCTGGATCAGGCCAAAGGCCCATCTAGTCCATCTAGTGTCTGGGAGCGCACGAGACTAGGTATCTGTTTCCTGATACCACTCACTTCCATCTAGTCCTCGAAGTACCCCGGTTTTAAGCATGAAGATTACACATCTCTGTCACAGTTGGGAATACAATTCCTCACTGTGCCTCCTTGAGAGGATCAGTGCCTCAATAATCTATAGGATCTCAATTCAACTATGCAGTTCAAAGGTGGTGATGATGGTGGTGGTTCAAAAATTCCAGGGCAATAGTGTTGCTTTCTGAAGGGACTCACAAGCCAGACATGTCTCTCAACTGAGAAGCCAGATGAACTGTGTCCACCAGCCAATTAGGACTAATGGAAATAGACAGAAACCCACGACAGATCGGTCATTGCCAGGTCAACAAGGACCATGCCAGATGCTATAGCCCCTGGACATCTGGTGACAAATGGGCTATAGATCTCATCAGACCCTGTTGAGGAACCAAAATAATCTGCTGGAATAATATAAATGCAAAATGTGGCTTCCTGCTGAAAATCAAGGAGACATTGGTGGTGGTGGTGGTGGTGGTGGTGGTGGTGGTGGTGGTGGTTGATGATGATGATGATGATGATGATGATGATGATGATGATGATGATGATGATGATGATGATGATGAGGCACCATGCTCTCTTAGCTACCTACAGTCCTTATCACCAATAAGGAGCTAAGACTCAAATATTGTAGGTGGAATAAGAGAGCATCATTATGTCTAGCAATGGGCATGAATAAAAAAATGATGTTTCAGTTTTTCATTTTTTGTTGCAGGTCCATTTCAGTTCATTTTCATTTTTCGTGAATTTTTTGAAAAAAAAATTGTTTCCTTTTTCATTTTTCGTTTTTCATTTTTACCCACTTTTTGCACGACTTAAAACATCTCCGTGTGTGGATGTCCCCCAACACCCCAGACCAGAGGGAAAACACTAAAAAAATGATGCTGGCAGATACACAGTATAGACTAGGTACGCAGGGAGGCTGCAAAGGCAGCGGCGGGCATTGTCCAGGGCATAAGGGAGCCACAGAGTGACTGCGCTGCGGGGCAGGGGAGGGTACTCACCGAGAGGTACGCACACACACAGGGAGGCTGCAAGAGAAATCTCTTCTTTCTCTCCCCTAAGAGCCAGGCTGCAGCCAGCAGGAACACAGAGAAACACACCTGCCTGGCAGGCCTAAAGTAACGAGTCACAGAGACAGCAATCCCACCCTAACTCCCACCGCAGACTGCAAGGAGAATGGGGGCTGCCAGAGCTTTTTATGCCATCGGTGGCTGCCACACCTACCCAGTCTGCAACCTGGGCATGCTATTGGTTGAAATTGTCCAAGAATTTACATGATCCCATCACATGACTTGCATCCATCTTGTGGCTGGAATCCATTGTGTGTCATCCTTAAAGGGAAAAGAAAAAATACATCACGATGGAAGAAAGACAAAAACAAACGGTTTAAGGACCACAACCACCTGGTAGGTAATAATTTCAAATAATTATCACTGTGTTTTTATGGATGTCCAGGGTGTTTTAATACCCAAGAAATCCATATTAGGCATCTGAGAGCCATTTTGGGCCGATGTCCCCTAACTCCCCTTAATGGAAAAAAATACAGCAATCTGAGAAAAGACATAAATGCACATTTTAAGGCCCCCAGCCCCCCTGGTAGGTATTATCAGGCAGAATAAATAATTATTGCTGGGTTTTTATGGATATTCAGGATGTTTTTTTAACATTTAAAAACAGCTTATTTCATTGCGCGTCATCATTAACAAAAACGAAATGTAATGAACCTAATTTTCGTGGTTTTGTTTGGTTCGTTCCAATTTCATCACAATTTTCGTTATTTGTTTTGTTACATAATGAAACAAATAACGAATAACGGAACAAAAAAATTTCATTTCGTGCCCATCTCTAATTATGCCCTTTGCCTCAGGAACCGAGATGTTGTGGGAGAGCCCTAGAGTTCAGCCATATCCTTGACAATCTCCTAAGAGTCAAGCAAAATCCAAATAGCTTAGAAATGAGAAACAATTCCCAAAAGCCCAAAAGCAGCCAGCCTGTGGGGTTTGGGGAGTTATAATCTGCAAAACCCCACAAACATTTTCCATCTCTGTAACTGCCAGTTGCGTGTTGCCTCTACAGACTACCAGCAATTCAAAGCTAGCAAGGTGTTTCTTGTTGCTGCTACTTGGGAAGGAAATCCCACTCTATAAATGTTGAATGTGAACACACTAGAATGTAGGCACAGAAGAGGGCACAGAAGGTATCCAAGATGACAAAAGAGCTTCCATAATCAGACTCCCACTCTTCTGATCCTCGACCCACCAGCTTGGAATTTTCCAACATTATGACCAGCAGAACAACATGTTACATAGATGCTCCAATGTAAGTAAATACCAATGAGACCATCTGGTTCCTGAAGCAGAAAGAAGAGTCGCATAATTTGAATCATTCATGGCCAGGAGGCATACAAAACTAAAGATTCTGCATAGGAAGGAAAAGCACAGCAAGCTTTGATACATGCAAAGCCAAACTGCAAGCATTACCTGAACCTTCCTCCTCCTCTTCCTCCTCCTCCTCCTTTCTCACACTCAAACTGTAAAGCCTTCCACCCTGGCTATTTTGGGGAAAGTGGTGACTGGTAAGTATTGTACCCAATTATTGTTTAATTGAGATTCCCTTTCCAAGATGCACTGTGGTTGGTTGTTATTTTTAAACCTCATGTTTGATCTCTTCTGTATTCTTTCTTGTACGTTCTTTCCAGATGTTGGGTCTGGAAGTTTTACAATAACACAATGGGGAGCACTGTAAAAAAAAAAGACTGGAAGAGGTCAACCACTCCGCAGGATAATGTGGAGTTGCTTAGTGCTCGCATGCATTCTCCAAAAGTGTTTCTTCCCTTATAAATCACTTAGAATAGTTAAACAAAACCAGGTAACAGAATTGGTAAGGAAAATGTATGTGCATGTGAATGAATGATCGGTGTGTGCAGTGTGTCTTTTGGATCTTGATCTGATGATCTGGAAAACAGCTTGATTCAATATAAATATATTCAGAGGGTGCCCGATTCCAAAGAGGTCTCTATCTCTGTTTACAAATCTTCACACCTTCCATTAATTATCTGTCAAAAGTAATACATTGGCATTTTTGTTTGTTTGTTATGTGTGTCTGAGATGGGTGAAATTTGCATGTGTAACATCCCTCTTTGAAAAGACTGTGCAAGCCAAATCAGAAAAGCTGTAGGGTTGTTTAAAAAAAAACTTCTTTGTTTCTTGGGAGAATTATGTGGAATTTGCAGGGATTGTTACAAGCCCAGTTTCAAAAGGTGAGGTGTGTGGCGGTGTGTGCAGGAGCATGCTTGTACTGTTGAGGTTTCTGAAAACAAAGGCCAGGGCAGTATTCCATTCAATATTTATGTATTTGCAAGTCCAGGTGCTGCAGCAATGTGGCAAGGAAGAGGTCATACGCGGCCAGGCACACTTCATGCATCTGGTTCTACAGCTGGACCTTGCATACATATTGAACAGGGTATTGCCTAAGGTGTGTGTATCCCCTTGGTTTTAAAATACTGTATGTATAGTTGGTACAAAAATGAGATACAGAGGAGATCTGACCTTAATTAACTAACTTGGGGTGGGGAGGTGGAATCAGAAGGATTGGGCAGAGTTTGGAATATAAATGAAGTCTTCAAACCTGGGAGAAAAAAATAAATTACCAGGCAAGGTGTTTGAGGTTTTTGTCATTCTGTATAATAACAGTGTATGTCATAGACATGTTCCTAGGAAATAAAGAGGCATAACTTCAAAAGGAAGAATGCAGAGTCTGGGGAGTTATGCTGAAGGAAAAATAGTTCAAGGTGTTATTATTTGGTTTTGTTCTTGCTTTATTTGCTGCTCCGTAAGCACAAAAAGCACAAGGTAAAATAGGAGCATCTGATGGATGTGGTGCATATACAGTGTCACAGATAGAACAATTTGAACAGCCTCCCAAATCCCATAGATCCCACCAAACATCTTTCCCATTTATGCCATTCAGAAGAGAACTAGCACTGCCTCAAAGCAGTAGGATAAGACAGTCCTGTTAAAGTAATTCTGTTGTTGTTGCTCCTTCCTGCCATCAAGTCACTTCTGGCTGACGGCGATGCTATGGACGTGCAATCTCCAAAGTATCCAGTCCTCAACAGCCCAAATCATTTCTTGCAAACTCAAAATTGTGGGTTCCTTTAGAGGGTAAATCCATCTCATAGTTGCCCTTTCTTTTTTACTGCTGTCTTCCTTCTTTCCCAGTCTTGTTCCAGATAATCTTGCCTTCTCATAATGTGCTCAAAAGAGGAAAGCCTCAGTTTCATCCATCCTCCCCCCCCAAATAGTTTGGATCTGTTTTGCTCTGGGACCCTCTGGTTTGTCATTCTTTGGGATTCTGGCATTCCAGGGTACCCTAATTAAAAGCTGGAGTTGACCGTCAGTCAACATACATCTGTGTGTATGTTGCAGAATATCATAGAATCATAGAATTATAGAGTTGGAAGAGACCTCAAGGGCCATCCAGTCCAACCTCCTGCCATGCAGGAAGCCCCATGAAAGTACTCCCAACAGATGGCTGTCCAGCCACTGCTTAAAAACCTCCAAAGAAGGAGACTCCACCTTCCTCTGTGGCAGCATATTCCACTGCCAGACAGCTCTAACCATCAGGAAGTTCTACCTAATGTGCAAATTAGAGATGGGCACGACTTAGCGGTATTCCCGTTTCCATTACTCGTATCCGTTACTCTACGGAAACGGTAACGGGAATTACTCCGCCAGAATTCGAGCTCGAACCGACGAACGAACAATTTGATCTGATTTGTCGTGCTCGTTACTTGCATCGCGGCGATCGCGCAATGCCAAGCGGCACAGAAAAAAGTTTTTAAAAGTTAAAAAAAAACCGATTCCCGGCCCTAAAAGTAGGCGAAAACTGTCTGAGGGCACCTACCAGGCCAGAAGGGTGTTTTATTGGGGGGGGGGTTCCCCGCCCCCCTCTCCTTGGCTATTGCTACTGCTGCACTGCTGGTACCAGGCTGGTAGGGCACATCCATTTGCCATGCAGTGCGGGGGATCCAAAATGGCGACCGCAATATTTTTTTTGAAATCGTTGCCCAAAACCCCACAAAAGCACCACAGAAGCATGCGAAAATTAGCTATTTTAAATGCTTGAAGTTTTACAGTAGCATCAGTGGGTTTTTCTTGCAAAAAAAAAAGTCTCCGTTGATTTTATTTTATTTTATTTTATTTTATATTTTTACACCTGCGCATTCGCAATGATGGGCTCGCCCATGGGAGTGGACCATGCAAAGTTTTGGAGCCATTCCACCAATCGCATGGCCAGGTTTTGCTGACTGTACCAGGCTGGGAGGGCGCATCCATTTGCCATGCAGTGCGGGGGATCCAAAATGGCAACCGCAATTTTTTTTTTTGAAATCGTTGCCCAAAACCCCACCAAAGCACCACAGAAACATGCGAAAATTAGCTATTTTAAATGCTTGAATTTTTACAGTAGCAGCAGTGGGTTTTTCTTGCAAAAAAAAGTCTCAGTTGATTTTATTTTATTTTATTTTATTTTATTTTATTTTATTTTATTTTATTTTATTTTATTTTTTTACACCTGCACATTTGCAATGATGGGCTCGCCCATGGGAGTAGACCATGCAAATTTTCCACCAATCGCATGACCACTTGGCCAGGTTGACCACAGAGACTTCTGGGATGTGCCAATCGGGCATAAACAGCCCACTAATCGTAGCCCAAACCCTAACCCTAAGCCTAAGCCTAACCCATACGCCAGTACACTGTCCTTCTAAGTGGGTCAGAGAGGCACCCAGAGGTGCACCCCAATACTCACCCTAACCTCACCCGTAACTAGCCTAACCCTAACCCTTGCGCTAACCCGTCTTAACCCTAAGCCAGATCTACTTGCATTGCACTACATGCAAGTACGTGAGACACAGTGGGTGCAAAGAGTCTGCCAGTCCGTCACTTGTGGCTCTGGCTGACTCCTGCAGCTCCCTCCAGGAGCCCGCTACTCCCCCAAACCAGTACTAACGACAACAAAAAAACAAAAAACGAACTGACTAATTTTTGCGAAATTTCGCGAAAAACGGAAACGAGCCAAAACGGACTGCCTCCGACACATGACAACTCGAAAACGTCATTTTCCCTAGTCGTGCCCATCTCTAGTGCAAATGGAATGTCCTTTCATGTGGTTTGAAACCATTGTCCCACGTCCTAGTCCATGAAACCATGGAAAACAAACTTCTTCCCTCTTCGATATGACATCCTTTCAAATATTTAAACATGGCTATCCTTTAGGTGTTCATATAAAGTCTGTGTATCCTGTTGCAGCCAACTACTGGAGCACATTTAAGCAATTTGCTTTATCATGAACCCAACTGAGCAACTGAGATGTACCCTGGAACTTTATCAGTCACCAGCAGTTAGCCATGGCAAATTATGCAAACCTTAAACAAACACAAATAGCATTGTAGTATGGAATGTTGGATGTTCTACAAAAATCCCAAGATACCATCCCAAATTCTTGTTTAAACATTATTGGCATTCAAACTATACAGGTCCAGTTAGGACTAATAGTTTGAGTCCAGGTCAGCTTGCAGTTTTTGGCTTGGGTCTTTCTCATTTGCAATTCCAAAGAGAGAGAGAAATAAATTTGCAAGAAAACACATGGTAGACATTCACATTTGAATGCTTTTTACCTTGAACTTGGAGTGGGATCACATTGCATATTGATCTGCTTGTGGAGCAGTCCAATGAAAGACATGTCCCAGTGGTCACCTAACATAGGAGGAAGTACTCTGGCCTGACTGTGATCCATGCCCAAGTTGGACCTTTTTGGGGGTGCAACAGTAGGGGTTTGACTTGAATGATGGAAGGGTCATTGAAGGGGAAAAGTTCCCTGCAAAGCAATTTTTCTAATGCAATCAGATGTGTTTCTTTACTGCTTTCTGAACACACCAATAGTGGTGAGAAAATGTTTTTATTTTTAAAATGGCTTCTGTTTCTCTGCTTTTGATGTAGCAGCTGATGTGCAAATCTCAACTCCCACATGTGACACACATCTGAAAAGATTGTGAGAGCTGAGGCCAGTTTTATGCTATCAAAGGTATTAGGAAGTATTGGTATAGGGGGAAATGAAGGCAAAGATTAACTCCCTCTCTAGAATTCTGATACCTTTAATCTATCACATCAGCACAACCATAAAAAAGGAGATTAGATGGAGGAGAAAGCTAAATTTGTAAATCCAAGAGATTTGCCAAAGATGGAGAAGGGGCAGGTTTTGCTTGAATGCTGATAGAGATTTGGAACTTAAAGCATTTGTTTTCAATTAACATGAGAAACTTTAATCCTGTATCTATTAGACATCCATGGCTGATAAAAAGTGCCAAGAACTTTGATTAGTTTCTCCATCATCAAAACAGAATAGAACAGCAAGATCTTTTTTTCTCAGAGAAGCTTAGTGGCATAAGAAAAGCTGTGTTGTATGATACCAAAGATAAACTAACCTAATCAAAGCACTCTCTTCCTGCAATAGCCAAACCGCGGCCTAGGGGAGGCCCACAAGCAGGGCCCAAGTCCAAAAGTACCACTCCACCCCATCACACCAGCCCAAATTGACTCCTCAAGAGATCCTTCACTCTGCTTAAAAGTTTTTCCACATGCTTTATCCCTTTGCTGGGCAGAAAAAATGATGCTTAATCATGCTTTTTAAAAATCTTGCTTTAAAAAACTCTCAGAAGTATATTTATTTATTTATTTATTTATTTATTTATTTATTTATTTATTTATATCCTGCCCATTTGGCTTAAAGGGCCACACTACATGACTTAACAACATTCAAAAATAATGAAACAAAACAATAATAATACAAAATAACCACAAATAGTATAGCAAAACAATATAACAAAGAAAAACAAAACATACCAGAACAGAAAACAAAATCAGCTAAAACAATATGTCTGTGAAGATTCTCAGTCATCCAGGTGAGTTTATCTGGAAGTTGAGTCATGGTTACTGGACTTCTTTTTTGAGAGATAGAAACATTTCGCTGTTCATCCAAACAGCTTCATTGGTCTAAAACAATATTAAATTTAAATGTGACATCCTCCACGTAGCTGTGCACCTCCATACATGTGGCTGTCTGTCCGCTTGCCTGCCTTCTCACTGAGGTAAATAACAAGCACAGATGATAACATAGGTGCTTGCCCACAAAAGCGGAAGTCTTGATAAATCATTTAGTTTTTCATATTCCACAGCATTATTGTTTTTCATTTTGTTAAAAAGCCTTATGAATACCTCATATGTCCTGCTGACAGAAAATTATTTGCTCAATATGAACTTTGTAGAATCATTCAGCCAATAATCTGTACCATTACTCAAAATTATAGATAAAGTGCATAGATTTATTTATTTATTTTATTTTGAATATTTTTACCCTACTTTTCTTCTTGGAAATGGACCTGAGGTGGCTAACAATAATGAGGGACAATATACAGCCCAGAACATTTAAGACATATTAAGTTAATAAGAGGGAATTAGAAGAGGCATCTTAGAACATTAAAAGGTAACATTAAAGCTACAAAGAGCATGCCAAAAGAAAAAACGAATCCACTATTAACCACAAATGAAATAAAGCTCTGGAAAGATGTTGTTTTGATGAGGAAACACCATTGGTTTCAAAGGACCAAGGCTGGAGTTCATTTACTCTGAAAGAAGTCAGCCATGTGGGAGGAATGTAACTCAAGGCATAAATCACTATCCTTGGTCTTGACAGTTATATAATGAGTTGGGAGAACAAACACCTTACTTGCCTGATAAAGGGAAAACAACTGTTAGACTAGTCCAAATTCTTCTTCTTAGTGCTTGTCCCGCTCAGTGGTGACATCTGCTATTCTTGTTTTAAACTTCCACTTTGCACAGTCATGGGCTAGGTCCGGGTGAACTGCATGTCATTGTCAAAGGTGTTTATCCTGTCCAAATAAAATAAAATAAAATAAATATCCTCATAACAAACAAACAAAACAAACAAACATTGAGTTAGTACAATTTGCAACAAATGCTAAAAGTTTTATATTAATCATATTTGTCCTATAGATGCACAGACAATATGCAGACAGCTTCCATTTCTTTTAAATTGTGCATCATCTAAAACAAACAAACAAACAAATAAAAAATAAATAAATAAATAAATAAATAAATACAGTAATGTAAAAATGAGTGGGTAGGGTTATGAATGTGCCCATGAAGACGATCTTTAACCCTCCAGGCCTGAAACATCCATTTAGACTTACTGGCCACATCATGAAAATAATGATGGACCAGATAGACTTTTGATGTAATTCAGCATAGCTCTCTTTATGCTCCTGCACTTTTATACCTGGTATTTGGAAGCTTCAGATTCTTTAAAATAAAAGGTCCTGGGATGGAAATGAGAGCTGTCCATAGGCTGAAAAAAATGACATATTTGGGGCAGAAATGTGTGTGTGTTGTGTCATTACAGTAGTGGCCGACTTTTCGTGACCCCATGACCATGGAGTTTTCTTGGCAGGAATTCTGGAGTGGCTTGCCAGTTCCTACTCCAGTCTGCCTACAGCACCTGGTATTCCCTGGTGGTCTCCCATCCAAGTACTAACCAGGGCCGACCCTGCTTAGCTTCCGAAATCAGGAGAGATCGGATGTGCTTAGGGCATCTAGGCAGCTTGGGGCAGAAATATGCACCACCAAATAAAATGTACCTGCAAGATTGGAAAATCTCCCTCTGGAAGATGGGGATACCCACTATAAGTCAGATTTTCAAAAGCAAGTCTAGATCTATTCCCCTTATGTAAAGGGAGGGTGGACGAACATGTGCCCTCCACAATAAGCATGCAATACTAATGTTTTATCAAAACATTAATACCTCAAAACACTTCCAGTTTAAAATGTTAGGGCCAATGAATTCATTTCCCAATTTCTAGTATTTAATTGTTAAACCTAACTTTCCAAACCTCTAACTGGCAATTCTTCTCTGTTATACAGAAAGTGGCCAGTCAGGTAATCATGTCATTCTTAACCAGACCATTTCATTCCTTCCCTCTTTCTACATTCAGCAGGAACAGTTAACATTTTGTCCCTGCTGAATGGGTTCTTACTTAGAGATGAGTTGCTAAGATGCTTATGTCTGTGGGCTGGTTGGTTTGGTTGCTTTAGATTGTTTGCACAAGGGATGTTCTCTGTATTTAGGTAGAAGTGGAAATACAAAGCACATTCGCGGTAGATTCATGTTCCTGGGAGATCAAATGGTGGAGCCAAGAGCCCAGACTGTTAAAAAGTGATTGGAGTTTAAATGTTTCAAAGATTAGCAGAGTTATACAGTGGCATGGAAAGATAATTGCAGTAAGTATAGATTTGAAGATGAGAGAGAAGTAAAATTTAGCATAACAGCTTGTATTACAAAAACATACATAAATATACAATGAGATAATACACATAGCATAACTATTACAGAGTAGTGGGGAAACTGCTCAACTCACCAAAAAGCATCCCCAGAGTAAAATGGGTTACAATCCTGCCTTTTATACATATGGCAGACATCATATAAACCAATCACATGTGTACACATAGGCAGACAATGTTAAGCAGTTATTCCATGGAACCTACCTGGATATAATTATTCTGACGTTTTCATGTGATTACACTTCACCTCTGTCTTGACAAATGACTATGCATTTATAGACAGAAACCATTTTGAAGCTGTTAAATATTATATTCCATGCATTTTGTTAAAAATTACATTACTTGACACATGTTGCAATGTTAAATCCAGCATGCACATGTTGCAATAAGAAGTGAGGGGTAGCTGTTCACCTTAGAAATGAATCTTGCATCTTGTTGCCTTGCTGCAATATCAGCATCTGTGATATGGCTCAGGCAGCACTAATTTCAGATTCATAAGAGCTGAAGGGCTGAAGGAAGAGAAAGGGCAGGAAGTGTAAAAAGGACCACACTGTCATTTTAAGATTTTTTTTTTTAAAAAAGGTTTGTATCCCTTTAAAAGCACCTCTTTTCCTGTGGTTAGATCAGGAATTGTTTCTGGTAGTTGGAAAAATATGGGGGGCGGGGAGAGAAAATTTTGTGCCTAGTTCTTCGGATTGCCAGTGCCCTGGCCAGACCCACTTCTGTTGCCTGTGCCATTCTGGTCTTGCTACTTACCCTTCTCCTTTCAGAGGAATGAAGTTTTTCACAGCAGAACTTTAAACATACAAATGCCACCACAGACTAGGATATGTTGGAGTATCTCCCAAAGGGTACCAGGTACCTTGACCACCAATCTATGAACATCGGTACCTGCTACCCTTAATCAGTCATAGCCTGGTTTAGAGGGACAAATCATACCCCTTGGTTGCATTCTAAGGAAATCTTGATATGATACCGCCATCATGTTTCTCAGGATCCAATCAGAAATCATTTCTGTTACACTTTAGAAGAGCTATTCACTGCCTGAACTTGCTATAGGAAGGAAAGATGAGGGTCATTGGATGACTCTAACAAGCAACATCATTTCCTGGTCCCTAACCAATACCAAGTTCTGGTTAGCCGATCAATTTCAGAGATGCTCCTGACAATGTTTTAACTGTGAATTTTACGTCCTGTGCTCCATCCTGAATGATTCTGACTTAGTTGTGGTGGTGGTGGTGGTGGTGGTCTAAAACACAGAGTTCTGCTCTGAACCTGGCTTTATCTGCCAGATTTTCCTTTGATTTCTCTGTGTCAGGCCTAGTCCTGCCTTATTCTGCCTCCTGGCCGAGTATAGGCATTAGCGTGGCATTTCTTTAAATGTTAAGAGCACAACCTAATGCATTTGTAACTACTTAAATGGGCTGGCAGTCCAAAAAAAGAAGCACTTGTTTTAGAAAGCTGGCCCAAAAGAGGTATATAAAGTATCTTCCCCGATATTCAGTTGGGCCACTAGACTTGTCCTGTCGGACCTTTTGCCAAAATTGTCTCTTTGTCAGGGTAGTCTTTTTGCTCTGAAGGCAATGCCAAAACAGATCTAACAATCCTTTTCAAGCCCTTTCATCAGCCACCCTCATTGCACTCTTGCTGATTTGTCAATGTGGGGAGCCGGATGCCAGCATCTGTTCATACTTTACAGTGTGTTCTAAAATGCCTAAGAACCGGATGGCTTTAAGTCCCTAGCTTGTCGAAATTAATCAAGCATAAAAGCAAGTGACAAGCGGATTTTGCTGATTTAATGAATAATTCCAGCTCATTTTGTCCATCTATTTCAAACTATTACAATGGAATGTGAACTGACTGCTGACTGTCCCTGTTTATCTTTGTCAATATCTCTGGATGCAGGTCAATGTAGGTAATCAAGATCCACAAGGGACTCTAAAACACAGTAGAAACTTTCATATTCTACATCTATATCCCTGCATTATAGTTCACTTATTAAGCACCTTTTGCCCTTGTCATTGATAAAGTGTGAAGTGGTTATTTGCAAAAAAAAAAAAAAAAAAACCTTTCACCTCAGTTGCTTATAAAATTACTCTCTTATTTTCTCCCACCTTCACTAGAAGTCAGGTTACTGAAGGCAATGCATTCCCAATGATCTGGTTAACAAGAGAGAGCGAGAACAAGATACAGAAGTGTATTGATTTGGTTTGGTTTGAAATGGCCTGGTGATTGATCCTGATCAATGTCATTATTTCCTGATAGGTAGAAAATGATTAGCACAGGGCTTTGAAAGCAACACAAAGAACAGAACCTCCAGAAACAACAACCCCACAAATAACAGCACATTTCAAAGCTAAGAAGAGAAAAATGTAAAGATACAGGTATGGAATTTTATTCATTCATTTATATTTTAAATATTTTGATCTTAATGCCCAGGCAGGTTCATAGACAGAGATATGGGCTTTAAGATAGCTTGGACCTAAGCCATTTAGGGCTTTACAGGTTAAAACCAACACTTTGAATTGTGCCCCAAAACAGATTGGCAGCAAGTGGAGCCATGGTAACAGGGGTGTTATATGTTCCCTGTAACCAGCTCGAGTTCACAATCTGGCTGAGGCATTTTGGGCCCTCTGAAGTTTCCAAACACTTTCCAGAGAGATCTCCACATAAAGCGTGCTACAGTAACACCACTGAAATGTAACTGTGGCATATGTCAGCCAATCAAAATCAGAGCCGTATCAACAAAAAGGCATTCTCAGGAGTTATCATTTGTTTCCAGTATCAAGGAACATTACTATTGTCCCTGGAAAATTAAACATTTTGAATGATCCAAGAGAAAATATGAACAACAAGAAGGGAACATCTATGGAAGCAGGAAGAGCAGAATTTGTTGCTAGAATTTCAGAATATAGCAATCCTACTTTATGATAAATGAGTTTTACTTCATTGGCTCTAAAATTAATCTGCAGCCCAGAGATCTGAAGACACTTACAGGATGCTGCTTATAAACAACTCCATAGTTACAAGTAATTATGCAGGCTATGCCTTGCCCCACCCCCACGCAGTAAGCTGGGTACTCATTTTACTGACTATGGAAGGAAGTAAGGCTGAATGAACGTTGAACCTTGAGTATGCAGCTAGCTTTCAGTGATAATTCATCTTCATCAGGATGTACACAAATGTCTTGTGTATAGTTCAGTAATAAATTATATATTTGAGCCCCAAAGTTTCATGGCATAGCTGTTTTCCATGCCTGGCCAATTTTCTTAAAGTGAATTGTTTATGATATATCTCAATGAAAAGGAGCAAATGCTATAAGTAAAGGTTATCTCTTTTTACACACAGCAGGCATCCTACATCACTTTGTTAGCATGAATGCCTCCTATGATAAAACACATACATAAACATACAAATATAAATCCCCAAATATTTGGGGATAACAGTTTGGTGCTTCTTCAGATGCTATCTGGTGGCATCTCCCATGATCCCAGGAGTCAGATGCACTCAAGATTTGAATACTTTCCATTCCACTCTCCAAACCCCTGTCTTTATAAACACTTTCCCCCAGCACTGCCATCCTAGATGCTGCATCAGAACTGAGCCTTGAAACTCAGTGACTCATTTAGAGTGCCTAACCTGCATCTTCTGGTTTGACATCCTGTAAATGGCTGCTCTAGCTTGATGAGACACTGTAGCTGGCATGCTATAACCCTGATCTAGAGATCTGCCACATAGGTCTCTCCCATCCCTAGACTGGGGTGACTCTGTCTCCAGCCCTGCTACTTTCCATGGCCCTTTAAGCATGGCATTTCCATTTCTGACCCCCACACTCCCGGATGCAGCCATAGTTGCTTCTTATCACCGGCAGAACTGGACACACTACTCAAGATGAGAGCTAAGCAGTGCTAAATACAGAGGGGAATTAGTATCTCACAAGATTTGAAGACAATAGCTTCATTAATGCAGCTTAAAATAGCATTGCCTTTTTTGTAGCTACATGATACTGTTGGCTCATATTCAACTTGTGATATATGATGATTCCAAGATCCTTCTCACCCAGTTGAGCCAACTAGACATGGGCACGACTTGGCGAAATTGTCGTTTCCGTTTTCGGATATCATTTCCGTTACGTAACGGAAATGGTAATGACAATTAAGCTGTCAGAACTCGAACTCGAACCGAAAAAAGAAAAATTGGGTCGGATTTGTCATTGTCGTTCCTGGCATCGCGCGGTGATCGCGCGATGCCAAGCGGCACAGAAAAAAAGTTTTAAAAATAAATTAAAAAACCCGATTCCCGGCCAAAAAAGCAGGCGAAAATATGCCTGCCTGAGGGCACCTACCAGAGGGGTGGTTTCTGGGGGGGGGGTCCCCAGCCTTCCCCCCTCCTGTCCTGGGCTGCTGGTACCG
Source organism: Phrynocephalus forsythii (assembly GCA_029282475.1). Classification (NCBI taxonomy): domain Eukaryota; kingdom Metazoa; phylum Chordata; class Lepidosauria; order Squamata; family Agamidae; genus Phrynocephalus; species Phrynocephalus forsythii. The sequence continues at coordinate 92,746,043 of JAPFRF010000005.1, read as the reverse complement.
GGCTGGGAGGGGGCAACCTCGGCGTCTCCATTTGCCATGCATTGTGGGGGGATCCAAAATGGCATCCGCAATATTTTTTTTGAAATCGTGGCCCAAAAAACCACCAAAGCACCACAGAACATGCAAAAATTAGCTATTTTAAATGCTTGAATTTTTACAGTAGCAGCAGTGGGTTTTTTATAGCAGTAAAAGGTTGCAGTTATTTTATTTTATTTTTATTTTTATTTTTATCTTTTTACACCTGTGCAATGATGGGCTGGCCATAGGATGGGAACCATGCAAATTTTTGGACCCATTCTACCAATCGCATGGCCAGGTTTTGACTGACACTTCTGGATGTGCAAGAGGGCATAAAAAGGCGAGGCACTCCCAGAAGAGTCACAGTCCGGGCTTGGATATGGGTGGGAGAGGGCTGTGTGTAGCTGGCTGCTGTGCTAGACTAGTTTCGATTTCGTGGAGCCTTTAGATTTCAGTTAGGCAGGCAGGGAGGGAATTGATTCAATTGAATTTTTAGGAAATAATAATTCCTTTCATTCTCTGTCTGCTGTGGGGAATAGCAACACAGTTTATTCTTTTTTATTCTCCTGCAGTTTGTTAGGATTTCTTTTCTGATAGTGCTTCAAAGGGTTTGAGTGGGAGGGGAGGTGTGGATTTATTTTAAAAATTTCATTTGCTTGGTGGCAAGCCAAGGTCCTTTCATACCCTGCCTGCAGCTCTGCTGAGGGTGCACTGCCCACTTTGTTTGCAATAAAAATTGCAATTGCTTTATTCGATGCAGTCTTGTGCAGCAAGTCAGTTTAAAGTGTTTTCCGCCTGTTCTCTGGGTCATTGCGGGACCCGCGCCATCCGCCTGTGCGCCCGCCGCCCGTGCACCCGCCCCTCCCCCTGCCGCTGCTGCCGCCCGCCCATGCCCCCCCGCCACCCCACCCGCCACCTAGGGCGCAAAAACACCTAGCGCCGGCAGGACGCCACTCGCTGGGACGTCAAATCGCTCGAAATCGCGGTGGTAATGACAAACGACAAACTACACGACGAAATGACAAATTTTTTAAAAATTTCACAAAAAACGGAAACGAGCTGAAATGGACCCGTCCCAAAAAACGACAACTCAAAAAAAAATTTCTGGTCGTGCCCATCTCTAGAGCCAACTACCTTCCTCCTCATGTGTGTGTTTGGTTTCCTTTTCCATATTTTTAAATTACGCAACATTCAGATACAAATAAAGACATAAAAATACAGTTCACAGGCCATAGACAACATATCAGATACAATTAGCTCTCACCTGGACCTTCTAATGATACTCTAATGTTTGCTGATGCCATTGCATTTTTGCAGCACAAGGAATGCTCTCACATTCCCTCCATTTGCCAAAAATCTGAAGTAAATTGGGAATGTTCAGCCTTCTATTGAAGGTGATGAAAGCATTACACCTCAGTTCAGCTACATTATTGCAGTGTGAGGTCAGACAGGAGTTATGAAACCAATTTCCAAATTACACAATAATCCTGAATATTTTCATTAATGTAGTGAGGTATAGAGCATGTTCACAGGTGTAGTAAAAATATCACAGATGAATACAGAACTATTTATAGGAATGAGAAAAGTTGAAAGCATTTGGAACAGTCAGAATCACAACACAACCATTCCATCTGTTAACTTTGATTGACACCTGTCAAAACATCACATATTTCTTCCACGAGAAAAGCAACACTGAAAGCCAATGAAAAACTGGCAAAAATGGTGGCATACTTGCAGAGAAGCAAAGAAATTGATTCTGAGTGCATCCTCATTTTCCTTAAGAATAGTTCTTAGTAAGAGCCTGTCTACACTAGGATATATAGCATGGATCATTGTTGGCATGATTTGGATTGGGGGGAAAATACCATCTCCCCATGTATTTCTACATAGATTGATCCACCCTTCCCCTTTAAGAGCTGTCATTCATCTTTCTGTTACAACAATAGGGCTCATATTCTTTTGGGCATGATTCATTTCACTCATATGATTAGAAGGAGCTGAGAGACAGAGGTGCAGATCAGTGAAAAGGCAGCCAGCCAGTGGCAATGGGGAATGTGTGGGGAACAAGTATGGTGAGAATTGACATGTGGGTGTATGTGTGCATGCACACATGCACGCATGAATGTATGAATGTGTATGTAAAGAGAGGTGTGAGGTGTGTTGGTACAGATTACAAAAGGGGAAGGAGCTGAAGAGTTGCTTGAATCTGATATGCTATTTGAATGTAAGAACTGTGATAAATGACATATCACTCATCTCTACATCCAGAACACTCTTTATACTGTGTCAGCCCATAAGTAAATGGCCAATGGGGACAGGGTCTTGATAAGATAGCATCTGTTTTCCCTCTAAATATGCAGAACTGGTATGCAAGATTGAGTCGATACTTGACTACAAATATCCTCAAAGAAGCTCTACAGTGACATTGTAGAAAGTGACACAAGCAGCCTTATTAAGACACTGACTGAAGACACACTGGCAGTGTCCCTGAGATATGATGGACTGAATCAGAATTGAGAAAATATCTGTAACATTGAAAACCCTACAAATCTGGTGCTGAACCATAAGATATTCACATCACCAGTGGACCTCCTAAATGGGGTGCAAAAGACGTTCTGGATATAGTTGACAGTGCCTGCAGCAATGCAGCTCAATAGAGATGGGCACGAATCAAAAAAAGGTGTTTCGTTTGTCATTTGTCGTTTAGGGGGTCTGTTTTGGTTCATTTCTGTTTTTCGTGAATTTTTGCAAAAATTCATTTTTGTTTTTGTTTGTTTCGTTACCGTTTCATTACCATTTATTTTAATTTTGTGATTTTTTTAGCATTTAAAGCAATTCAATGTATTGCTGTAACGAAAACGAAACGGATGAAAAAAATTTCTGGTGTTTCTGTTCATTTTGTTTCATTTTAGAGACAAAATTCGTTTGTCATTTCATTGCGTAATGAAATGAAAAAATGAAAACAGAAATGAAAAATTGTTTTTTTTAATTAAGTAATTTTATTGGGTTTTTTAGGGGGGAACAAGGGGGAGGGGTATGGGGGGAAAGGAATACAGTTTAAAAATTACATTGAATATATCAAGCCAAAAATAATGATTTAACCTATTAACAAATCACCAAATAATATCACAATGCTAATAGGTTTGTTACTTCTTGCCATCTTTTCCTAGAAATTTCATCGTAGTCTCCCTTTAGAAAGCCGGAGAGTCTGTCAATTTCAATGCATTCTCTTATCTTTTCGTGAAAATTTCTCTCTGTTGGCACATCTGGTCGTTTCCAGGATTTCGCATACAATATCCTTGCAGCAACAATTACATGGTGAAGTACATATCTCTGGTCTTAGGGAATATTAATATCTACTATATTTAATAAAAACAATTCTGGTCTAAGCTCTAACTTAATCTTCAAATATCTTTCCAAAAATAATTTCACCATTATCCAGTATGCCCTTGCCTCTTTACATGTCCACCACATATGGTAAAAAGTACCACAGTCATGTTTACATTTCCAACATTTAGGTGAGCAGTTATACATCTTAGATAAACGGTGTGGTGAGAAATGCCATCTATAGAACATCTTATAACAATTTTCCTTAAAGGCTATAGATTTGAAGATTGTTTTTTGATCGGTAACCATATTTTAACTAAGGCATTCCTTATCCAGTGCTTTTTAAAAATTGTTCGTTTCATGCCCATCTCTACAGCTCAATCCAAATGAATTACAAACCTGACTTTTCATCTTGGCTGTGACTATCCTGCATACATTTTACTTGATTGCACCACTCATCTGCCAGCACAGATAAAAAGTTAGGTTTGTAATTCATTTGTCTGCAATCTTCTATTCTTCTAAAGATTTGGTGTGGAGCCTGCCAATCAAATCTTACATGGACATCTACAAATGACTCAGTCTGTGACACTGGGCCCACAGTTTCTAGCCACTTGTGAAGTTAAGAATATATTCCCACTTGCCATGGCCTCCATTCCAGACAACATAAGGATGCTGCAGAGCTCAACCGCTGTTGTTCATTCCTCATAGTTTTCAAGGTCAAATGGAAAGAGTTTCCCTTTTTGCTAACACATTTAGTCCTACGTTTCAGCTATTGGCACTGAAAGCCCTTGGTGGGTAGGTCAAGGCTCTTCAACATGAAGCATATGAGCCAGAATCACAAATCAAAACAATAAAACTGGCACCTTAAAGACTAGCTGCTCTATTTGCAATACAAACTTCTGTGGAACTGGCCCACACTCAGATGGAACAGTGATGCTGAAAGGAATTTCCTGGCAACAAAACATGTGAAAAGACTGAAGAAAAACCACCAGTATGTGGTTGACAAAAGAGATGCTGATGATGGATGAAATCCTTGATTCCCTTGCTAAATGTTTGAAACAGCACTCTGAAGTTTATACTGAACAGTGATGCTGCTAATCTGTCACTTATGGAACCATTTGCCACTTTGTCAACTTCAGTTAACCTAGAAGCAGTTCACGGGTTGCCAGGTATAGACCTTAACCTAGCAGAATTTCTGCTAGACTATCATGAAGCAGTTTGACAGGATAACATTCAAGAAGCCTCCAAGATGACAATGTGTTGTTTGGTCCATTTTCTTGCATTATCCAAAGAACACAGAAATGGAAAAATGCTCATAGCATTCATTCTTGCAGCTAAGACTCATCTTATTAGCGGAGATGTCAGACTGAAGTCCATAACCAGGCTCTCAACTGAGTCAGATAATGAATGCTTCCCCATCTATCGCAAGCATGTTACCACTCACTGAATGAGATTGAAGGGTATCACTGTTCCTATGGATGAATAAACAAGAACACAGTTGAAACACACACACACACACATTATTTAAAGGACTTTTCTAGGAGGGTAACGAGGAACACTGTTCACCTCATCCACTTCCAGAAAGTGATGATGTAACTATCTTGAAACAAGGGAAATTTTCACATGGTCAGGAAGAGTATGAAGCATCAGACAATCATTGGCATTCTTTTCTGTGATTGTGCTGCCATGTCAACAATGTGTTCCTACATAAATGTTTTATTCCCACAGTTCAACATGAGTTAATGAACATTTTAAACTAGTCAGGTACGTGGTCCAGGTAACGTACTATTAATATAAGATTATGAAGACAGAAAGGTAATTAGGTCTTTTAAATTTTCTGTTTCTTTGTATTTGCCTCTTATATTTTTAAAAAAATTAATAGTGTTAGTCCAGGTTAAAGTCCATATCACCAAGTGTACAAATACCTGTTACTTGGTATATGTTTTATTTGTCTACTGTGTGGGAGGATCCTAAAGAAAAAAAGACTCGAGTCCAGTTGTCTGACCAGCAGAGCGATCACACCCCTTGCCATTGGCACATTTTATTACATATGGTTTACATCCCAGAGTATGCACAACATCATTGATTGGTTACAAGAGTAAAGGTGGCATATGCTGGCTGGATGCTTTATAGGGAATCGCCTCATGAACAGAGCATGCTTTGCACAGTTATTGATTACAATAACATATGTCCTTGCTGTTTACAGACGGGAGGTGAGTTAATGAGAAGTAGACAAGAATAGATGAGGAGTAGACAAGAATAAGTAAAGGGAAATGAAAAGCAAACAGAATTAGAAACAGAATTAGCCCAGTAACCAAGAGTAAATAGATGAAAGATGAACAGAGCAGAGTCAGAGTGAGTAAATGAAAAGTAAATGAGGCTTTAGCTAAATAGTAAATAATAGATGAATGAAATTTACCCGAGGAATTACCAGGTCTGCCATTTGTGGATCTGGCCAGAGTTCATCAGGAGAGTTTTCTCTCTCGTGAAATGCCTTCTAGGCCTCATCCCAACTGTCTGAATCAGACTCCATCACTACTGTGCAAAGGGTGCCCAGCTGCACATGAGAATAATGCCCGATTAGTCATCACATCTAGTCAGTAGCCACCTTTCAAATGTTGGCTCAACCTGAAGAAATAGAATAACTGTTTAGCAGTCTAACACATGTTATGGAGCATCTTTCTCAATGAGATGTGATAGGCCTGATTGATTACAGTCTCCAGGTAAGTAATGAAGACCACTGCATTCTTCTGAGCCTGCAGAAATTAGCTGCTGTGTAGATGCAGGTTAAAGGACACGGTAAAGAAAATATAGTTTCATGCATTTGGAGTCATACCCTTGGAATTCTGGTTTCCCTGGGTGACATTTCGGTAGCCATCCAGATGACAATTTGCAGAAAGTCAACAGAGCAGAGGCAGAGAGCTAGGTTTGCACTGAGCTCCAAAAGCAAAATTCCCTTAAGGTGCTAACAAGTGCTAATTGTCAATTTCCAGAGGGCAGCACCAAAAAGTGCTATGTATCATGTTCTCTGAGGCTAAACTGATTTATTAGTAAGATTACATACACACCTTCATACCATATTTCATACAAGCTGAGGGAATTGGATATTGAGACCATGGGCTATGCTTCCTAGAAGATGGACTCCTGGCAAGTGATGCATTTCACGACACAAGGACAAGGAAGAATGTGTTTGGCCAGAGCATGAAAAATTTCATCAGGGAGGGTTTAAAATGAATTTAAAGGAAGAAGGAGAGGCAAGCTCAGAGGTAAAGATGCCCAACAGATGGAGGAGCTCTAATGGGGCCCAATAATAATCTTCATAATGATGCACAAAGGAAACCAATCACACAATCACCAATCGAAATGTCAGGAGTATGAAAAATAAAAAAACTGGACATCATCTTTAGAACAGTGTCTAGCTCTGGACACTGCACAAGTTCAGAAGAGGGCAACAACCATGATCAAGGGGCTGGAAACCAATAACTGGGCATGTTTTGCTGTGAGAAAATAGGATAGCACTCTTTAAATCTTTGAAAGATTGTCATTCAGAGGATGATGACAAGATTTTATCTCAGTTAGAGTGCATGACACATAGTAATGGGTTCAAGTTACAGGAAGCCAGATTTTGGTTGAATATCACAACTTTCTGACTGTTAGAGCAGTACAACATTGCAATCCCAACCGATTGCATTGGGAGGTGTTGGCCCCTCAGATGCAGGAGACATTGAAGAGAAAATTGTAGAACCACCCGTCAGACCTGCTTTGATTTCAGTTCCTTCCTAGAGCAGGGGATTAGATTCAATGGCCTTCTAGATCCTTTCCAACTCTATTATTCTATTAATCAACTTTCACTTCCAGTAAGGCATCCCTTCCAAGAGATAATAACAATGATCAAAACCACACAAAGTGTATGTGAGGGAGCTGACAAGACAAAACCTCTCCCTTTTGCCTGATTTTCATGGAACTGCTCAGAAAGGACAGGGCTGTCTGAGCCAAAGTACATCCCATGAATGTGTTTTGCCACATAAATCTGATTAAGGCAATCTTGGAGAAAGACAGATGGCAGGTTTGATGTTAGGTGAAGATGGATTAATCTCCATCTGTGCTGAAATTCTCCGATGCCTCCGTGCTTACTCAAAGCACCCTGATCATCTCAAACATGATTTTGCTTTCATTGATGCTATTTTAAGGCTCTGATATTTTGAGGAGATTTTGGAAAGAATTATTGTTTTCCAAAGAAAGTGTTTCTACTCATGCAAAAAGGGCATGTACCTGAGTCTTAAAATGACCCTGCACAATATCCTTTTTAAATCTGAATAGTCCTGTCATCTCCCAAAACATATATTTACAAGTCATGTTGGGGGAATCTATATACCTGAAAAGTTCATCACTAGAGATGGGCATGAAACAAAAAAATGTTGTTTCGGTTTTTCGTTTGTCGTTGAGAGGTCTGTTTTGGTTCATTTCCATTTGTCATGAAATTTTTGAAAAATTTCATTACCGTTTTTTGTTTTTTCGTTTGACTGAAGCTAGAGTCACAGAGACAGCAATCCCACCCTAACTCCCACCACAGACTGCAAGGAGGACGGGGGCTGCCAGAGCTTTTTATGCCCTCTGTGGCTGCCAGACCTGCCCATCCAGTCTGCAACCTGGGCATGCTATTGGTTGAACATGATCCCATCACATGGCTTGCCTCCATTTTGTGGCTGGTGTGACATCCATTTTAAAGGGAAAAGAAAAATACATTGCGATGGGAGAAGACAAAAACAAACGTTTTAAGGACCACAACCCCCCAGTAGGTATTATAAATATAAATAATTATCGCTGCGTTTTTACGGATGTCCAGGACATTTTTTAACATTTAAAACAGCTCATTTCATTGCGCGTTGCCATTAATGGAAACGAAACGTAACGACCACAATTTTCGTGGTTCTGTTCGTTTTGTTGCATTTTCAGCACAATTTTCGTTTGTCGTTTCATTACGTAACGGAAATGACAAACGGTAATGGAAACGAAAAATTGTTCATTTTGTGCCCATCTCTATTCATCTGGAAATTTGAATTCTGGAAATAGTGGAAATTTAACCTGGAAAACTACAAGATGGGATAGAGATGTAAATATCTGTTTTTATGATGAGACAATCTCAATTTGCAGATTTAGGGGGCTGATTAAATGGCAGAAATTAGTTCATTACATTTTTAATGCTGGTGGGGATAACACTTGGCATTATTTTATCTCATGCATAAAACAGTCTTGGCTGATCTTCAAGGCAATGGAAGATTTTCTTCAGGGAAAAGGTAATATCCTCAAGTTATGAATTATCATTTATAGTGACATAGATACTGCATCACACTTTCCAATTAGCAGCATTATGACTTCTCATGCTTCTGGGTGGTCCTATTCTGCACCACCAAAAAAAACCCTGTTCAGAAAAGTACAGTGGTACCTTGTATAAAGGAATTAATTCGTTCCAAATGAAATTATGTTAAGCAAATTTTCCTTTATACAAATCCCCATAGGAATGCATTGAAAACGGAGTGATCCCATTTTTATGTTGTACGAATTTTCCCCATAGGCGATTATGTTAAGCAAATTTCCCCTATCTCCAGATTTTTTTGTTGTACAAATTTTATGTTATACAAGCTGTTTGTTATACAAGGGTCCACTGTACACTGATTATGGCACAGTATTGATGATGATGATCAAGGACAATAGATCTATGAATTTGGGCAAACTTGTCTAATTTATTCAGTGTTCTCTCATGGTATACTGTATATATTTTTTATTTTTTAGTCAGTCACATATATGGCTCACATAATTATAACTGTCATCATCATTCATTGATCCATTCGTTCTCCATCCTCCAGTCACCATTTTGCTTGTACAAAAAGCAATATGTTTCAATGAAAATGCCTCCTCTCCAGGGATGGCCTTCTTATGAGCCACAGCACAGGAAACTAAGATTTGGGATCATGTTGAGAGCTTTCATGAGTAAAAGAGTCTCTCTTCTTCAGATTTATCATCCTTCACACAGTCATATAAGGACAGAGAGGACAGGATAAACACTTCTTTTATGTATTAAATAGACACAAGTCAGAATATGTTTTGGATCACATCCCTTGTTTGACTCATTCTACCTGTTCCCTTTGGGGCTACCCACAAAATATGCAATTTGTATTTCATTCACATTTTTTATTACAACAGGGTTAATTTATAGGGATGTGCTAGAGGGGGTACAAATCAGAAAACCCATGTTCGGGTTCGTCTGGTTTGGGCCCACCCTTGGTTTGGTTCGGGTTCGGGTTCATACGATTTTTTTAAAAAAATCATACGAATCTGAACCGATCTGAACCAGTTCAGGTTCTTACCGGCGGTGGCGGCAGCTCGGTGGTGGCAGTGGTGAATCCCGCCCCCTGCAGCAGGGGCTTTTTGAGGTGCTGGCAAGGGGCCAGCACCTCTCAGCTGAGATGCGCTGGCTTGAGGCCAGTGCCTGTTTTTTCCCAAGCGCCCGCCATACGGCCCCTGAAGCCAGGCAGACCGGACCTCTGGACCAGCACCAGGTAGGAGACATCTCCACCCCCTCCCATTAACAAACCAACCCGAACTAAATCATTTTTTTATTTTGGTTCAGTTCATTTTGTTTCAAATTTACCCCTAGGTTTGTTATTCTTTTCGTTATGCAACAAAATGAATAACGAATAATGAAACAAACTAAAAGTTCATTTCATGCCCATCTCTAATTATCAATAGGGGATAGTATACTATTTAATTTATGAGATTATAGGGTTAATAGTATTTAGCATGCAGGCTATGCTGTGGAAGCCTCCAAGCTTTTATTGAAAGAAATGCCTGGGGCCTCTTGAAAAGGCAAACTGCTTTATCTGATCTTGCACCTGTATGCCAACTGGAATCACTTTGAAAACAGCATTGAACCATCATCTAAAGGAGTCTGGAAACCACTCAACCTCCTTCATTCCCTTTTTAAAAAATCTGCCACATTCTTTGAAGATTATTTGTGTAAAGCATTAAGTATGATTTCAAGGAATGAAAAGGGCCAAAGGAGGGTAATCTTCCAGACACAAGTACAAAAAGGGACTTTGATGAATTAAAGCTGAAATTGGAAGTGTGACAGTGGCCATGTGTTCTGTTTTATAAGGGATCATTGCCCCCTTCTTGGGCTATGAGATGGCAGTCCTGTGCTAGAAGGCGTTCTCAGTGCAAGCTGAGAAACTAACCTTAGGGTCTCAGCTGAAATCTCAAGGGATTGCTCTTGTTTCTCCAAATGTCCTGAAAGGGAGACAAAAGCCAAGGAAAACAGTGGTGTACTTGGAGCCTAAACCTGTATTGTGCAAATTTTCATTATTGTCTTTTCTCTCTCTCTCTCTCTCTCTCTCTCTCTCTCTCTCTCTCTCTCTCTCCTCTGTGTGTGTGTGTGTGTGTGTGTGTGTGTGTGTGTGAGATCCATTTCTTCTCCCCCTCCTCCCTGCCTCCTCCTTGTGGTGTTGTAAGTATCTATTTTTAGAAGTCTAGAAAAGAAATAGGCTGATGGTGATTATGAAGTCATTCAGTCCCTGCCCATCAAAAATAGGGGACCAATGGCCACATCTAGACCAGCTCATGTGATTCCCCCCCCCTCCGTAGGACCTGTGACAAAACAGAGACTGTCCCTCTTCAGTAGGATCTAGTGTCACATATACTTACTCTTAGCAGTAGCATGGATCTAGCCGTCCCCTGTGTTCAGCAAGTCTTGGAGAAAATTAAGTTTAACTCTCAATATCCCCCAGCCAGCCTGGTGAATAAAGGATTCTGGGAGCCATAATACAAAAAGTTAAATTCTCTAGACTCTGATCAAATACTTCCTGATAACTCTTCATTCCTGCCTCCATTTTCTAGACTTCTCCAGATTTCCTTGCTATGCTTCCCTTTAATGCCATAGAAGCTGCCTCCTCCATAGCTTACAGGTATTTCAAATTCAACTGAAGCCTTAGGACAGGTCTTAGACTCTCTAGATCTCTGTTTCTTCCATGGCTCTTTGCCTAGCCTGTTGAAGCAATTCAGCCATTCTCTATGTTTAAAAAAGCTAACTTTAGCCACAAACAGCTTCTTGTCACTTTTTCACATTAGCTTTCCACCATAAATCCCTTTCCTCATTAAAAGGTAGACACACACAAATGTACAGTGAATGAGAGAAAGAGAGGATTTTAAACTAAATACTCTTTGTTTAGTCCATGGGGGTGATCTCCCTCTTTCCCCCTTCTCTATGTTTAAATAAGCTGAATAAATAAATGTGGCAGAAAAGCTCCAGTTTGTGTGCATGTTTTCATATACTTCTATTACAGTAACCCCCCGTCTATCACAGGGGTTAGGGACCCATCCGACCCGCGATACATGAAAATCTGAGATATGTGGAAGCGGGTCGGGTGGGGGCAGCGGGTGATCAGAGGGGTGGGGGGCAGCGGGGAGCAATGCGATCACTCCCCTGCCCCCCGCATGGTTCTGAGGCCTCCTGGAGGGGGGGTGATGGGGAGCAATTTGATTGTTCCCCCCCGCATGGCACCGAGGCATCTGGATGGGTTTGGGGGGTGGCGGGGAGCGATTTGATCTCTCCCCGCCGCCGCCCCTGCGTGGCTCCGAGGCCTCCAGGATGGGTCTGGGAGAGGCGGGGAGCAATGCGATCACTCCCCTGCCCCCCACATGGCACCGAGGCCTCTGGAGGGGTGGGGGGTGACAGGGAGCGATTTGATTGCTCCCTGCTGCCCCCCCTGTGGCACTGAGGCCTCCGGACAGGCCTGGGGGGCGGCAGGGAGCGATTTGATCTCTCCCCGCTGCCCCCAGCACTGCCCCGAGGCTTCCCGGAGGGGGTGGGGGTGGCGGGGAATGATGTGATTGCTCCCCGCCACCCCCACCCCACAGGTACTGCGATCCCGCGATATAGTGGGACCACAGTACCTGAACCGTGAAATGGCGGGGGGGTGACTTATTCATTTTAATTGTTAATTTAGGAAAAGAAATTATGCAAACTATTTTCTATGGTTCAATCTAGCAGAAACAAACTGATCAATAGTACTATTAATATTGTGAGCAGGAGGGATGACCAGATCCCAAGAGGGTTTTTGGTTTGTTTTTGCTTTTTAAGTGAGTGTAAAGTAAACCTTGGGAACAGCTTGTAGCACAGTTGGGCTTCTTTCAGTCTATAATTCTTGATGGATGAGATCTGGTAAAGTGCTTTATCACAGTATCTCTTTATTGACTCAGACAGCCAGCTCCAATGCATAGGATAATGGCTGGACCTAAATATAGAAAGGCTGATGGGAAGCAATGTTCAACGGATTTGACAGGAATGTTGTTCAACACATGTATCAACAACTGGCTTTCCTGGGTTGTCAGGAACTATTTACTGATACATAGAATATGTTGAAGAGGCTTTTTTAAAATGCTGCCTAGACATGCTTGCGGAATATTGCTAGCCAGAGCACTTCTAGTAACTAGCAGGTTATTCATTTCTTTGCATTGATATAATAGGACTAAGTGAGCCTTTGAGGGGATATCTGAAGAAAACCTTCCTGGAAAGCAGATGGGATAGAAATTTCACTTTCTTTGTAGAGATCTTAGCAAGCTACAAAGACAGGCTGAGCCTTCCAAGTTGAGTCAAGACCCTGGAAAAATCACAACACCAACTCATGAGGAAAGTCTTCACAGATAGCAGAACAATTTATACTTAGCAGATTAGTTTGCATTTCAGACCTGTCAAGTGTCATGTTTTTGGTGGGACATTCACGGCTCAATCACTCTTTCCCGCCATCTTCCCAGAGAGCACTTCTCCCTGCACAAACCCTAGAAAGCTGAGACACCTAGGTCACAGTGAGCATTCTGAAGCCACTGCAAGGGATTCTGGGAACCCTGTATGCAAATGAGACTCCACCCCACAGCTGAAGGGCCTGGCTACCAGTGCCCTGCCTCCCTAGAGCTCCCAGTCCCAGGCAACCATGGGGAACACTTGACAGCTATGCATTTATATAATATAACCAAGCCTTTTCATTAAGAGCTGGGCAAAAACGTGAAACTTTCTTACAAACTTGCTTCACCTTCACTTGTCAGAGGGCAGTAAAACTAATACTGTTAATAATAAAAAGCTGTTGGTCACTCTTGGGATGGAAGGATATCCACACAGAATTCACATATTCCATGAGGAGGAGGAGGAGGAGGAGGAGGAAGAAGAAAGAAGGGGACACAAAAAGATGTTAAGGAGCCTTGTGATGTAGTGGTTAAATGGCAGGACTCTGCCTTCTAACTTGAATTTGACCCTGAGAGACTAGGCAGTTGGCATGAGCCTTCCATTCATTCAATGTTGAAAAATTGAGCACCCAACTTGTGGGGCAGGGGACACCCAACTTGTGTGGCTGTGCCTCTGGTTGCAAGAGGTGGTGTCCCTCTCCCCCTTGAAACTGTGCTGGAATATAATTAGGGTGCTGGGGCGGTGCCCTAAAATAAAGAAAAAATATAAAAAATAAAATGAGGGGCCGCGCCGTCGGTGCCTGAATTTTTAAAAAAAAAAACACCAATCCAGCACACAGGCCCGGTACTGACCTGCAAGCACCAGTACTGGCCCACGAGCACCAGAACTAGCCCACTAGCCACCAAACAGGCCCGCAGTCGGCAAGAAAGACCCCGATCCAGCACACGGGCCCGGTACTGGCTCGCGAGCACCGGACCTGGCCCTCAGGCTGCAGAACCAGCCCGCAGCTGGCAAAAGAAAAAAAGCTGACCAGCCCATGCTACAGATGTAGCGTGAGCCACGTGGTCAGCAGTAAAAAAAAATAAAAATTAAAATAAACAAATAAACAAATAAAATAAAAAAGAGCACCAACCCGGCCCCAGGGGTGGCTGGGGTAGCGCCCTAAAATAAAGAAAAAACATAAAAAATAAAACCAGCATCAACCTGACCCCAGGGGCCGCACTGTCAGCTCTTGGAAAAAATATATATATTTTTAAAAACCCGATCCAGTGCGCAGGCCGCAGAACCTTCCTTGTCTGTGAACCACCCGGAGTTCCTTTGGGAGATGGGTGGTATAAAAGCCTAACAAATAAATAAATAAATAATAAATAAACCAGATCCGGTGTGCAGTTCAGAGAACTGGCCCACAGCCGGGGTGGGGGCACAATCCGGCGCGCCACGTGGTCAGCAGTAATAATAATAATAATTTTAATAAATAAATAAATAAATAAATAAATAAATAAATAAATAAATAAATATTAAAAAGCAGTGCCAACCCAGCCCCAGGCCAGCACCTCAAAAAGCCCCTGCAGGGTCAGGATCGCCCCTCCACTGCTGCCGCTGCTGCTGCCCAATAAGGATGATTGAAGATGATGATGATGTGGATGATGATGAAGATGCTGCCAGTCCAGTTTGTGTAGTTGTCAACATTTGTGTTTTTTATATATTTTTAATGTTTTTCCAACCCATGTGCTGTCAAATGGATTAAATCGCACAAAACGAACCGAACCAAAACAAATTGCTATGTCTATTGAAAAATATTTATTTGACACCATTAAGAAATCTAAATTAAATTAGATTAAGAACCCTTTTTTTAGATCTATGTTAAGTGCATTGTATACACATAAAAATTAAGTCCCTTTGATTCACAATTAGGATCAGTAACTGAAATACAGAACTTCCCTACAAATTTGAATTGTTTTTAAAAAATTAGGGAGAAACACATGATTAGATTGAAAGATTGGATAGATAAGATGAGAGGAATGAGATAAATGAAAGAAACTCTTCAATGTAGGGACATATCCTGGTTTAATTTTATACAGTTAGAGAAATGGACTAATGCTTGGATAAAAAATATAATAAATATAGTGATTATGCAAAATATGAACATTTTTATTGTTGTATGAAGATATTCAGAAGGAAAACTCAGTAAAAGGTTTTGTCAGGAAATTATATAAATTAAATTTTGATTTAAAAGATGGAAATAGGGAAGGAGCTGGATTGAAGTTAATTTGGGAATTGGATTTTTAAATAGAAATGAAAGAGGAAAATTGGGCTGAAATATGAACATTTTTATTGTTGTATGAAGATATTCAGAAGGAAGACTCAGTACAGTAAAAGGTAATCACACCCCTATTAAAACAGTTCCACTGGCTACCAATAAGCTATCCAGCACAAATCATGGTACTGACCTTGACCTCTAAAGCACTATATGACATGGGTTAAAATGAAAGAGAACATCCAGCTTTGCAGACTGCAGGTGCTTCTTGGGCCACTAGGCACACTCAGTGGAATCATTAGCTGAAAATATTAGGCATCTCAGTCCCTTGTTCACTGGGAAACATAAGAACATAAGAAGAGCCATGCTGGATCAGGCCAAAGGCCCATCTAGTCCAGCTTCCTGTATCTCACAGTGGCCGCACCAGATGCGTCTGGGAGCGCATGAAACTAGATATCTGTCTCTTGATACCACTCCCCTGCATTTGGTCCTTGAAGTACCCCAGTTTTAAGCCTGGAGATTACACATCGCCATCATGGTTTGTAACCTGTGATGGACTTTTCCTCCAGGAATCTGTCCAATCCCCCTTTGAAGGCATCCAGGCCAGATGCCATCACCACATCCTGTGGCAGGGAGATCCACAGACTAACAACGCACTGGTTGAAAAAATATTTTCTTTTGTCTGTTTATTTTGTGAGAGGGGGAAGAGTGTCCCTCTATCCACTTTACTATGTCCTACATTATTTTGTACATCTCAATCATATCCCCCCTCAGGTGCTTTTTTTCCAGACTAAAGAGCCCCAAATGTTTTAGTCTTTCCTGAGAAGTTGTTTGGTACATTGTCAATGCAATGGTCATTATCAGTTGGTGCTAATGAAGCAACTGAGACATACAACAAAAATCTGAAGGTGTATGTACCTTTTTATTCTGGAAAATTTTCATTTTAGATTCCTCTTTAATGTTTGCTTTCCCTTGTAGTCTTTGTCAGTAGTTATTTCCTTGGAGTATGAATTAATTGAACATGTTGATGTTACTCATTAGAATACAGGGCCATAGTTTGACACTGGACTTGGCTACAATTTGGTCTCAATGAATCCTTTGGTCTTCTCTTTTTATTGAAATCTGCACACTTGTCAGCAATAGCCAGCAAGCTTAGGAATACTACTAGAATTGCATGGTTTTTCTTCATCATGGTTACACTGCAGAGGAGATGGAACAAGTCACACCAATTACTCTTCCTGACTTTAAAGTATCCAAATTTATGAGCAGCTGTCAGTTACTATGGTTTAATTTTTCCTAATGAAAAAGGATAAACTATTGTCCCCCCAGTCCCGAAATAAGGAGTCCACACAGGTAATTGGGTTTTAAATTGGGCCACAACTTTATTAATAACTTTATGCACTTTATTATTGACTGTACTGAAGCTGTAACTAAATAGTTGTAGCCGAGGGATGGGCCTCCCGTAGTGCAACTTATATTTTTGCCTACAGATGTTGTTTTAGTGTGACGCCATGTTGTGACCCAGTACGGGGTGCTGTTCAAAGGAAGCAGCCCTCCCAGCCAAAACTAGGTCGGCATATTACTTGGGGCAGCCGTACGAGCTCAGTGACTTTATGGTCTTTTAATTTACTTTCATTCTGTGGGGTTTACCTATAGGATGTTATTATATTTGATATTCTCTATTGTACAGCTGCCCTGCTCCCTGTCCAAGGTGCATTTTCAGTTTTGACGTCACAGTCTTGGCCCCGTTTTAGTTGCACTACCCGCCAAGCAAACTCGGGTGGCCCAGCCTAACGGTCCATGAGAATGGAATGGCGAAAACACACTGGCACCCGGCAGCCAATCTTGGTACCAGTCAAAAATTCCCATTCGGCCCGAAGCGACCAGATTATCTCATTCTCGTGACCTCTAAGGGTGGGAGGGTGGGGTGCAGCTCGGCGAAAAGAGGAGGGTTGGAGTGTGGGCTTCCCTTTTAAGGGCTTTGATCCCCACGGCCCGGAGATCACGTGCCCTCCTCTTTCGCCGAAACTACGGCGGCCAGGGAGACAAAGCGGCCCCAAGCCGGGACAAGCCCGGCAGGAGCCTACATTGTCCCCCAGTCCCGAAATAAGGAGTCCACACAGGTAATTGGGTTTTAAATTGGGCCACAACTTTATTAATAACTTTATGCACTTTATTATTGACTGTACTGAAGCTGTAACTAAATAGTTGTAGCCGAGGGATGGGCCTCCCGTAGTGCAACTTATATTTTTGCCTACAGATGTTGTTTTAGTGTGACGCCATGTTGTGACCCAGTACGGGGGTGCTGTTCAAAGGAAGCAGCCCTCCCAGCCAAAACTAGGTCGGCATATTACTTGGGGCAGCCGTACGAGCTCAGTGACTTTATGGTCTTTTAATTTACTTTCATTCTGTGGGGTTTACCTATAGGATGTTATTATATTTGATATTCTCTATTGTACAGCTGCCCTGCTCCCTGTCCAAGGTGCATTTTCAGTTTTGACGTCACAGTCTTGGCCCGTTTTAGTTGCACTACCCGCCACGGCAAAGGAGCTGCTAGACATGCTCCTTGCCCGCCACCAAGCCATCTAGCATGGCACAAGGCCCATCCCAAAGTCAATTAAAGGATATCCAATCCAGCTTCGTTCAGATGACCCCATCGCTCCTAAAGAGCTTAGGTTGCGAAAATTGTATGTCCGGGAAAATAAACACAGAGCCGAGGCCCTGGCGCATAGCAGTAGCAATTTTTCAATTCAAACATCGCATGTCCCGATCCACCATCACTGGGATACGGGCACCCAGCCACACCAGCTGTGGCAACATCACTGACCAGACCCACCTGGGTACAAGGGAGTTGGGCCTTAAAGGCCTGCAGATCACTAATGATCATCAGAATTAAATCCTCTCCCTTAGCTCTGGTCAGGCGTACAAGCGGAACCGCAATTGGGACGTCAGAAGAGCAACAGGATGCAACCGTAAAAAGCTATCCCAGCTCATTCTGTGCTTTCCTCTCCAGTCAAGGAGGACAAGTGGACAGCCATCGAGGCACCAGATGCGCCACGGGATGCCACCGTAAGGAAGCTATCCCAGCTCATTCTGCGCTTTCCTCTCCAATCCCGGAGGACAAACTGAACAGCCCTCGATGCGTTGAAGGCACAACGGGATGCAACCATGGGAAAGCTATCCCCGCTCATTCTGCGCAGTCATCTCCATCCCAGGTAGACAAGTGGAACAGCAATCAAGACTTTGAAAATGCAACGGGATGCAACCATAGAGAAGCTGTCCCAGCTCATTCTGCACTTTCCCCTCCAGTCCACCTGGACACGGTCGCCAGATCCGAGCTGAGGACCCCAAGCAGAGGGTCGAGCATCTTCGCAGCCCAAAATATATAGCTGTGGCCACAATCAAGGACCCGAAGGCGTTCGTTGCTGCACTGACCTGTAGAAAGACAACCCGATAGTGAGACCACCACCCCCTGTTAACAGCACATAATAATAATACTAGATTGACCCCAGTACTAGGCCTTCCACTCTGCTTGCCAGATATAACTGGAGGCCTACACTGATGAGGCTGAACGATATCTGAGTGATCCCTCCCATATCTGATTTACAGTAGATGGACTCACATTCAATATGGAGGAATGCCTGCTGTACTTGTTTGGCACTTTTCAGTTTAAAACTGCAGACTTAAACTTTCAAGCTGGTTCAGCAGTTATCTAGCACGTCCCAGTGTACAGGGCACATCATGAATTGCACAGTGCAACTGTGAAATCCAATGGTACAATGTGCCCTGTCTGGACATGATATCTCACCACCTCTCACAGGCATAATGTTAAGCTATTCAAACAGCATTCCAACTTATGTCGTTTGCAGAGCCTAGAGCTCTGCTGGTGAGGCTGGCTGAGCCATTATGCAAGAAGTTTCTGGCTAATATAATACTACCAATATTTAGTAAGCTTTTCCTTGACCATTCAGAACTAGATGAAAAGCTAGCTGTGCCCAGTCAAAATTCGTTTAGTTCCGTCATTTAGAGAGCATTAGAGTAAGTTTGATGACAACACATTGCTGATCCTCCGGCAAAAGGACCCATAAACAAATTGATGCTGTTACTGCCATGTCCTCAAAAGAGAATAATATCGAACTTGTTGTAATGTGCACATTGCACTAGATCGATCATGCGCCAGATAACAGGGGACAAATTTGATTGCTAATTCTAATGACAAGCAGGGGGCTCAGGCTAGCTCAACTCGCGAGAAATTTATATCTGAGTGAGCAATCACAGAGCCGAAGCCCCGGCGCATATCAATACCAATTCCTCGATTCAAACATTGCTTGTCCCAATCCACCTTCAGTGGGATATGGGCGCCCAGCCACACCAGCTGTGGCAACATCACTGACCAGACCCACCTGGGTACAAGGGAGTTGGGCCTTAAAGGCCTGCGGATCTCAATGACCCTCAGAATTAAATCCTCTCCCTTAGCTCTGGTCAGGCGTACAAGGAAAACTGCCATCAGGGCGCCAACGGTGCAACGGGATACAACCGCAGAGAAGCTATCCCAGCTCATCATGCACTTTCCTCTCCAGTCAAGGAGGCAATTGGAACAGCCATCGAGGCTTCAGAGACGCAATGGGGTGCACAGCCGCAGGAAAGCCAACCCAGCGTATTCTGCACTTTCCTCTCAAGTCCAGGTGCACAAGTGGAACCGCCATCAAGGCTTCAGAGTTGAAATGGGATGCAACCCTGAAGAAGCTATCCCAGCGCCTTCAGCGCTTTCCTCTCAAGTCCAGAGGTACACGCGAAGCAGCACTCAAGGCATTAGAGGCGCAACGGGATGCCACCGTAGAGAGAGGCTATCCCGGCTCGATTCTGTGCCTCCCTCCAATCCATCTGGACACAATCGCTAAGCCCAAGAAAAGTACCCCAGCGAGGTATCAAGCATAATTTGCTGTTGAAAATATTTTGCTGTGGCCGCAAGTAACGACCTGAGGGCGATCTGTGCTGCACTGACCTATCCTGGTTCACCCTTCACAGGGGCCATGTTTTTATATATATATTCAGAGAATACAGGCTATTTTGATGTTCAGCAGTAGTGACTTCAGCTTCCTCTATGCCAACGATGGGCAAAGTTCCTGCTCAGTGATAAATTCAAAGCATTTTGTTATGCATTTCTTTTAGGGTTATTTTTGAGTAATCTATTCCCAACATTTGCATTTGGTTTATGAAAATATCGTATACTGCCATATCTCCTAAGAAGCTTTATAACAGGAAAACCGTGCGACAAAATTGAGAGAGTTGAAAACTAAATAATGATTCCATTCCAGTTTGCACCTATAGCATGAGGCGACAGTGGCCTCCTAATATGTGTAGTCAGAAGTCCGAAGTAATTGGTAGATGTGCCCATATAGGTGCCACCCAGAAGTGAAAATTCCCCAGCATACGTACCGGACTGCTTCTTACACAGAGCACCAACCGGAACAAATTCAAACAGAAGGATATCAGGGAACTGGAAAAGGTGAAAGGAAAGCACTAAAGTACTTACTGGGCTGGAGCACCTACCTTATGAGGAAAGGCTCAAACATTTTGGGGCTCTTTAGTCTGGAAAAAAGGCACCTGAGGAATACGATTGAGACATACAGAATAACTCCCGGCATGAGTAAAGTTTATGGAGATGCATTCCTCTTCCTCTCACAAAATACCAGCACTAAGGGACATATGCTCAATTGAAAGCTGGGAGAGTAAGAACGGACAAAAGAAAATATTTTAGCCGGCACATTGTCAGTCTGTGGAACTCCCTGCCACCGGGGGTGGCGATGGCATTCGGCCTGGATGCCTTCAAGAGGGGGATTGGACAGATTCCTGGGGCAAAATTCCCTTACAGATTACAAATCAACATGGAGCTGTGTAATCTCAGGGTTTATAACCAAGGTACTTCAAGGCCAGCTGCAGGGGAGTGGTATCAGGAAACCTAGATCCAATCTCATGTGCTCCTAGACACATCTGGTGGGGCCACTGTGATATAGGACGCTGGACTAGATAGATCTTCGGCCGGATCCAACATGGCTCTTCATATGTTCTTAGGTATGAGCCAATAACGCGATGCCTTAAATACCAGGTTTACTGATGAGGATCCTCCCTTTTGGTCACGGGATAAGCAATCCCCTATACCCCTTCTGTCCCCTTGCAGGCGACAGATAACCGGTCTTGTGTGCTCCCATAGGCACATAGTGGGGCCACTGCAAGATACAGGGAGCTGAACCAGACAAGACCTTAGCAATGATCCAGTATGGCTCCAACTACGTTCATATGACCCCTGACGGGTCGTCAAATGCCCCAATGGCGGACACGCCTATGCCAGAAAATGTGGACCAAAACACAGCGCATTAAATGCCAGGGCAAAGGCCCAGCCTACTGATATGGAACACCCCCTTTGACCAGAGGATGTGCAATCCATGTTTAGTGTGGAGTGGCGCGGGATAGGCGGCACCACGCTGAATCTACCAGGCCCAGAACGGTTAGCTACCTCCCTGGCCTAAAGACAAAGAAACCTAGGAGCCCCCACCCACCCAAGAAGGGGGGGGGTTATATTTTATATTAGTTATTTATATATCATTATTTACAGTGGTACCTTGTATAAATGAATTAATGCATTCCAATTGAAATTATGTTAAGCAAATTTTCCTTTATACAAATTCCCATAGGAATGCATTGAAAACGGAGCGATCCCATTTTTATGTTGTACGGATTCTCCCCATAGGCAAGTATGTTAAGCAAATTTTTCCTATCCGGATTTTTATGTTGTACAAAATTTTATGTTATACAGGCTGTTTTGTTATACAAGGGTCCACTGTATTTTATATTTCTTTAATTATATAATAATAAGTATAATCATTATTAATAGTCGTATAATATGTTTTTTTTTATTTTATTATTTATTTATTTATTCAATCTTTTCTCTCTCTCTCTCCTCTCTCTCTCTTTTCTTTTTTTTTTTTTTTTTTTTTTAATTACGTAACCACACGAGCCCTGCTAGCGAGCAGGGCCCAGAGGGCGCTCTAAGGCCCCTAAGGCCCGAGCAAAACACAGACGCAAGGCAGGGATCGAGCGGAGCTGCTCACCAAGTGAACGGGGCTGCCGCACACAAGGCGGACGAGCGAGCGCACGCCCACCATCCCTTACTGCCGGCGCCGAAAACAAACAGGGCGTGACGGGCGCCCAAGGAGCCCCGGCCTGAGCAAGGCCCCCAAGCAGGGCCGGGAAAGCGGACAGCCGTCGCCGGCAAGGCTCGATCCCCAAACGGGGACGCGCGCCCCACACAGGGCCAGCAAGGAGCCGGGGCAGCCACCGGGCCCCCGTGGGCGCGCGCGCGAAGCAGCCACGCAGGAGCCAGAAAGGGGAGAGTGGGCAGTCGCCTCGCCATCCCGGCGAACTACGGCAGCCAGCCCCAGCCCCAGCCCCAGACCCGAGCAGCTGCCAGCGAGTGTGTGCGCGTCCTCCAACTCACCAGCACAGGGACCCCGTCCACCACCACCCGCTGGGGTAAGTCAGCCGGGGGCCGTGCTCTGACTAGGGAGAAGGGGGAAATTCCAGAGGGGAATCCACCCTGTTTTGGGGACTATCGTCCCAAGCTGAGTGCCCCCCCCTTCCCAGTCCATCACCCTGGGCTCGGCCGGAGCACGAGCCCCGCAGGCCCATCCTCTCCGCCGAACAGCGTTCCGGCATCCTCCTGGCTCTGTGCAGCTCGACGCGAAAGAGGAGGGTTGGAGTGTGGGCTTCCCTTTTAAGGGCTTTGATCCCCGCACGGCCCGGAGATCACGTGCCCTCCTCTTTCGCGCCGAAACTACGGCGGCCAGGGAGACAAAGCGGCCCCAAGCCGGGACAAGCCCGGCAGGAGCCTACATTCTACATTTATATAACCAGTGCCCATCAATCACATACCTATCTTTGGAAACTCATACAAGTCCATATTTTAATTTCAAATCTTGCCTCCGTACTCAAGCAAACACAAATTGTAGCGGCTATATATATATTTAATACAGTGTCCCACCTACTAGTTGTCAGGAAGGACCTTTTACATGCAGATTTTAAAATACAATATACTAGATTTATATGGTTACTTGCTAGGCAACCAGCCATGTAACTCTGAGGGAGGAAAAGGAAAAGAACGAAAATTGTTTTCAAATGACAATTAGGAGAAGGATGAAGAAATGCAAGTGAGGAAAGCAGGTATAGATCTAATAAAACATCCAGATATGATAGTATTTAAAGATGAGCAGAAGCGAAAAGAGACAGACAGCATGGAAAGAACTTCACACTAATGAGATCATGTGCTTGGTTAATTTATTTGTTTGGTTTATTCACCTTCTTCCTAGAGTTGCATCTCTCCCCCCTCCCCCCCTCTCTCTGTATATATTTGAAGTGTTTGGGACATTTTTATATATAACATGTCCCAAACACTTCAAATTCTGTCTAAAACCCTCAAGCAGTCAATCGTTTTTTAAAATCATCTCTTCTGTCTGTTGGTGTCATCTGTGGATGGGCACCACACGAAAAATGACATGCTGTTTTGTCATTTTCTAAGGTTTTGAAGCCAAACGAAACAGCAGACAGTGTGTTGTCAAGAAACAAAATGAGATGACATTTTCAGTTTGGTGGAACCAAACTGGGGAGTCGCCACAGGTTCTCACTTCAGGCAAGGGGCTGCAGCGAGATCCTGCAGCTGTTTCCCTGCTCAGCCACCCAGCTGTTTTTGACAACTCAAGCTTTCAAAACCAGCTGGGTGGCAGTGGCAAGAACCGGAGAGCAGAGGAGGGAAGCCTCTGAATTTTCCACTCTAAAAGCCTCCCTACTCCACTCTCTGGTGCAAAGGAGCTCTGAGAGAGCAAGCGCTGACATCAGCACTCACCTTCTCAAACCGCTGTGGGGAGTTTCACCCCAACATGTGAGAAAGCCCCAGCTGGGAGGTGGGAGAGGGGCAACACAGCAGACGGGAGCAGGGGCTTTTACCACTGCCTCCTGTCTCCCACCTGTTGTTTTTGACAGGTTGGGGAGTGGGGCACCCCCTCCTCTCACCCCAACCTGTCAAAAAGCATGAGCTATGAGGTAGAGTCACGAAGAACAGATAAAACATCCGGAAATTCAAACGGAGTGCTGCTTTCTGCATTCTGCCTTGCAACCCATGTCCCAGCTGTTGTTGTTGTTGCTCCTGCTGTTGCTGTTGCTGTTGCTGTTGTTGTTGTTTTTGATAGGTGACGATGTGGGAAAACAATCTAGAAGCTTCTGCCACCCAGGTGGGTTTTTTAATGGTTCGGGCTGTCCCCCACCTGTCAAAAAAATCCCACCTGGGTGACGGCAGCTTCCAAATCATTTCATTACTCATTTTGTTTTGTTATAAAACTTCTATTAAAAAGCTGTTTAGTAATGAAATGAAACAAAATGAAACACTAATTTTCCGTTTCATGCCCATCTCTAGTCCCATCTCCAGGACATATTTTTTCACTTTTAGCCAGAATCTGCTTTCTTGTAATTTGGATCTATTGGTTTGGAGATCCTTTCTGGTAGTTTGGATCTCCTGTTCTCATTCTCTGTAACAGAAAAAACCAAACATGCTTCATCTTTCATCTGACAGCCACTCAGTTACTGTATGTGAAGATGGCTAACACATCTCCATGGTGAAGCTGTTCATGTTGGCATTGAAAACCCCTCTCTCAACAGAGGTAGGTGACTCAGACACAATCTGTCTCCTACTTATCAAGCGGTACTTTCATCAACCCCCCCCCCCCCAAATCAGAAACACTTAACACCTCCACCAGCAATGCCATAGCTAATGACTCATACTTAATGGATGTTGGGTAAGGTTGAATAGGTAGGAGTTTCACACACTAAGCCTTTGTCCACCTAATGAACCTATTCAGATCATGGTCAAACTATTCAGGCTATTGTCCCCCTAATGAGCCTATTCAGACCAGTGTGTGTGTGAAATCAAGGTGAACTATGAAATGGAGGACTTGCCGCTAACTTTCCTCAGACTGGTCTGTGAAGATTCTCAGTCATCCAGGTGAGTTTATCTGGAAGTTGAGTCATGGCTACTGGACTTCTTTTTTGAGAGATAGAAACGTTTTGCTGTTCATCCAAACAGCTTCATCGGTCTGAATACTGTATTCAGACCGATGAAGCTGTTTGGATGAACAGCGAAACATTTATATCTCAAAAAAAGAAGTCCAGTAGCCATGACTCAACTTCCAGATTTCTTCAGACTGACAAAGCTGCTTGGATGAGTAGTGAAACATTTCAATTTCTTGAGAAAAGAAGTCCACTTGCCATGATTCAACTCCCAGATAAACTCACCTGGATGACTGAGAATCTTCACAGACACCTCTCCATGCTTTCTTTTGCAGGTTAACCAATCTGAATTCTTTAATCTTTAAATTAGGTGTCAACAACTGCCAGGGTATTTCAGATGGAGTTGGCCAAAGTAAAATCTGCTATTGTTACATATTGCTTACGTGAACCTATGATTGAGTGACCTCTGAAGTGTCCTAACATCAACAGCCCTGCTCAGTTCTTGCAAACTCAAGTCCGTGGCTTCCTTTAGGAAGTCAATTCATCTTTATTCCATCTTTCCTTTTTCCTCCCACCTTTGACTTTTACTAGAATGGAAAGAATTATATTCTTCAGTATTTTCCAATCTCAAATGCCCAAATACAATTGTGTGATCTCTTTGCCTGCCTGTACACATATGGTACCCCAATTAACACATTTTATGGCTATAGCTTAACCAAAGAGCAGCCGTGTACCAGAGGCTCCTTTAAAATCTTAACCAGCAGGAATTGTTACTTTTCGACTAACACAGCACATTGTATCAGCTGCAAGACTAAATCCAAAGGCAAGAAGAACCATGGCACACAGAACACAGGGCTACCATGACCCAGTGTTCTGCAACTAGAAGGAAGTAACAATATTTACAGATAAAGGCATCTTGCTGCCACAGTCTTCTCACATCTTTTGAGAAAAAGAAAATCCAGACAGTGAGATGCCAATCCCAAACTAAGGACATATACCAAGACATAAACACTGACATGTAACAACTTGGGAACACACTTAAAATCTCAAAGAGATCAGAAAGTGAGTTAAGATAGTGGAAAAACAAAACCCATCTGTTACTATTTCTTGCTGTTGGGTCATCTCTTACACACCTTATGTGATAAGCAGAAGCAAGCTCTTCACTCAGCAGTTGCCTATGTTGTTGCTTTGCTCCAGTCTCGCAAGAGTTACTTTTGATGATGATCTGAAAAAAATCATTTTCCATTTTTCTCTTTTTCCTCTCAATAAACCCTCCTTTGTTTTGTTGTTGTTGTTGTTGTTGTTGTTGTTGTATCGTACAGTCGTGACTGACTCTTCTTGACCCCATGTCCAAGGAGTTTTCTTGGCAGGAATACTGGACTGGCTTGCCAGTTCCTACTCCAGGTGCCTACAGCACCTGGTATTTCCTGGTGGTTGCCCATCCAAGTACTAACGAGAGCCGACCCTGCTTAGCTTCCGAGATCAGGAGAGATTGGATGTGCTCAGGTAATCTAGGCAATCTTAAACCTAGTTAGTATCAATTATTTGTACCAAAGTATTCTGCTTACTTATAAACCGTCCCATAGCACTTAAAGCACTCCCTGGACAGTTTACATTTTACTTATGCAGACTATACATTGCCCACTCCCCAGCAAGCTAGATACTCATTTAACCAACCTCGGAAGGATGGGAGGCTGAGTGAACCTTGAGCTGGCTACCTGGAACTGAGTCCCAGGTCGTGAGCACAGTTCTAGCTGCAGTGCATCAGTTTAGCCACTGCGCCACAAGGCTCTGTCTCTATTGGTTTATCTCCTTTTTAACAGGACCGTGCCAATAGAACAAAGAGCCTTTTTAAATTCTATTTTTCCTCATTTTATTTTTACAGCACTAGCAGTATTTTCTGTTCCAGTGAGTGACTCTGTCTC
The DNA here is from genome assembly GCA_029282475.1 of Phrynocephalus forsythii. Taxonomy (NCBI): domain Eukaryota; kingdom Metazoa; phylum Chordata; class Lepidosauria; order Squamata; family Agamidae; genus Phrynocephalus; species Phrynocephalus forsythii. The sequence goes on along the minus strand of JAPFRF010000005.1, from coordinate 92,718,724 downwards.
ATGATGTCCCAAAGTACAGTATAACACCCATCATTTTTAGCACGTTCTTAATGGTGTTATGTGCCATCAAGTTGCTTACGCATTATGGTGAGCCTATTAGGGTTCTCAAGTTTTGTGACAAGTTAAAGAATCTGCATTGCTACACCTCACTGAATGTCCATGGCTGAGTGGGGACTTGAAACCAGGTCTTCTGACACTCAGCTTGACATTCTATCCAATATGCCATGCTGGTTCTCTCTTGCAGTATACGTGGAGAGGATTCCATGTGTCAGAGATGCTAATGTGAAATTGTGACACAGTCTGAAACCTCCTGTTAATATTCATGCACTATGCAAAATATCAGTTGTACCTCACTTGCCAAACTGTCTTGACAGTTAATGAGCTAGACACATGCTCTAAACTGGCAAGTTGTAACTGAATAAATATGATAAACAGCCTGTTTCCAGATGGCTTTTTATGTAAAAGAGTTTATACAGCATTGATAGATGGCAAATTTCATGCCAATAAATCCTTGTATTTTAAAAAACATTTGCCTTCTTAATTGGCTAGTTTACACATAAAATATGTTTATGTGCAATGCTTTAAGTCAAAAAGGTGACATGGATATGTCTTTGGAGTAAACAGGTATCACATATATCACGGACCATCTGTCAGGGTTCATGCATAAAAGGAAATGCAGAGAAACCATCTCCTATGGAAAGCAAAAGGAGCCAGCAGGAAGGAAACCCAAACCACCTGTTACTTGTAATGCTCTTAGTAGAAATGTCAAAGGGACACAAAATGAGTGCAGACTTTTGTCAGGCAGGTTGTTCAAATAGCAGGCATGAGGCAGAATTGTCTTTGTATTCAGGGTCGGCGCTAGGGTTTTTCGCGCTCTAGGAGAGGGGCGGGGGGCGGGGGTGGGGGGCAGGGTCGGGCAGTGGCGGCAGCGGCAGGGGGTCGGGACAGCGGCAGGGGGGTCAGGCAGTGGTGGTGGCAGGGGGGAGGGCGGTGGCAGGGGGAGGGCGGTGGTGGCGGGGGAGAGCGGTGGTGGCGGGGCAGAGGGCGGTGGCAGTGGTGGCGGTGGCAGGGGGTCGGGCGGCGGCAGCGGCGGCAGGGGGGTCGGGCGGAGGCGGCGGGGGCAGCCTGCTGGGCAGCACCCCCTGTCCATTTTGGCACCCTAGGCCACTGCCTAGTTCACCTTAATGGACACACCGGCCCTGTTTGGATTGAAACTGTACAATAATGTCCATGCTCAGGTGTTTATAGTGACATGTTCACATGAAGCACATGAGATGGACAAGCACCCCAAGTAGGATGACCATTATTTTCATTATCTTCTAAATGTTGAGAACAATAGGTCTGAAGAAGTGAGACCTTAGTAACTAATTACAGAGGCTCTCCAGGGATAGTGGAGGCTCTGTACTTCAGATTGTCTTCTCCCCATGCCGGAAGATGACAGAAATGGAAACAGAAGGGCACAGCTAGAGTTCACTCTTGCCTCTCATAGGTTGCATCTATATGTGTGGAAGGAGGGCAAAAGTTTGCAGACATTCAAATACTCCTTGAGTGGATAGTACAATGGCTTTTGATTTAGGAGCAAAAATGTCAGAAATACATGGTTATTTTAAAAAGACTCCTTATATATGTTCTTTATGAAAGGAGTTAGACAACAATATTTCACTATGACAGTGGTTCTCAACCCTCCTAATACTGCAACCCTTTAATACAGTTCTTCATGTTGTGGTGACCCCTTATCCTGCTTGGAAGAGGCCACAAGCCCCCTTTCGCAGGCCACTGCTGCAGGTGCCATAGAGAACTTCCTTCTACAGGCACCCTCAGCCAATTGCAGCCTCTGGTACCATTGACTGACATCCTCTCCAACCTACCAAGCTGTAACTCGCTCTTTTCCCCCTCCCTCCCCCTCCCCCTCCAGACCCAAGCCGTTTGTGCCTTTTTTCTTCACTGGCTCATGGCAACCCCTGTGAAATGGTTGTTTGAACCCCAAAGGGGTCCGGACCCCCACGCTCAGAAGCACCGCACTATGACTTATTAGGATAAATTCATGGTGGGTAGGCGTGGGTGGGTGTGAGACAGCTTTCCACAACATGGCAGGATCTCTCAATATGTTAGGCTACAACTACAACTACCACCAATCCAAGCCAGTGTGCCAGTTGGCTGTGAGCCATAATAGATAAGAATACTGGACAGTGTAGTCTAAAACATGCATGGGGTGCCAAGCTGAGGAAGATTGCTCTTGAGCATTACTAACAAATATATACTGAGAAAGATGATCTGGAAACTTGGCTGAACTTCTAAAAATGTAAAGTAAAAAAGCTTTCAAGAAGACAAAAACCATTTAAAAATGAAAATATATAAACTAAATGTAATCAATATTGAAAAAAGCTAGAAAACTTGCATATGGCCCACTAATACATTTTACATTTTAATTAAATTAAAGTGAATATGTTCTATATCTGAAAAATTAGCATTAACAAACTCATTTTCATTGGGTCAGAGTAATTCTATTTGTGAAGCAAAATGACCAGCCAAGATCCATGTTTTTTCTCCATTATTTGTAACAGACATATAAACTTATCTGTTATACATCACCCACCAGCCCTGGGCCCCATGCATATTTCATACAGCCTCTTTCTATGATCCTAGCTAAACTCTTACAACCAGCAAGAAATATGCTATTTCAAATTATAGTGCACATGGTTCAAACACAATTCGAAATGGAGACTTTTGCAAGAAATCAGAAGACTGAGAGTTGGAAGAGCAGCAGTGAAGAAACTAGAAAATATCACCAAGAAATAAGCTTATGTCACTGGAAACCAAGACCAAGGGGTTGCTACTAGAGATGGGAACAAAACAAAAAATGAATCACTGTTTCATTTTGTTATGCAACACATTGTTTCATTATGAAATGAAATGAAATGAAATAAACCGTGTCAGCCCGAAACAAACCAAACTGATTTTTTTTTTTTTGAAAATCAAACCAGGAGAGCTTCCTTGGACTCTTCCCTGGAAGCTCCACAAATTTGGAGCAGATTTGGGTTCAGTGTGTTGTACAGTAAGAAGAAAGTTGGCCAGTTGCAGCAAGATCACCACCACCACCCAGCTGGTTTTGACAGCTCGGGCTGTGGGGAGGGGAACACAGCTTTACTCCAGCCACAGATCTCACTGCAACCTGTATCCTGAAATGAGATCTGTCGGCTAGAGTAAAGCTCCAGCATTCCCTCCCCACAGCCTGAGCTGTCAAAACCAGCTGGGTGGCAGTGGCAAGTGAGGCCTTAGCTGAGAGATCTGGCAACAGGCAATGGGCTGCACTCCAAAACATAAGCCAGTTTGGTGGAGAGCAAAGTCGGGTGGCTGGTTACAAAGCTGTTCTTGCGCTTTAAGGCTTCGCATTCAGTCACCCACTTTTGCTTCCAAAACTTAAGGGCAACCAGTTGGGAGCAAAGTCAAGGGGCTGGTTGCAAAGCCTTAAAGTGAAAGAAAGCCTTCGCAACAAGATACCCACTTTTGCTCCCCACTAAAACTTAAGGGCTGTCAGTTTGGCGGGGAGCAAAGTCGGGTGGCTGGTTGCGAAGCCTTTCTTGTGTTTTAAGGTTTTGCTACCAGACACCTGACTTTGCTCCTCGCCAAACTGGCTGCCCTTAAAGTTTGGTAGGGAGCAAAAGTGGGAGGATTAGGGGTGATTCCCCCCCTCACCCACACCCCTGCTTTTTGCAAGGCATGCACGAGTCTTTTAAAATCAGATTCTTGCTGTCAGAGCCAGCTGAGAGGTCAGTGAAGTCAGTGCTCACCCTCTTAGCCCCATGCTGTTTTGGGAAGCCAGATCCTGGCTGACCCAACACAGTAGGAGGACCCCAGCTCTGACAGCAAGAATCTGCTTTTAAAAGACTCATGCACACATTGCAAAAAATGCTTTTAGCAAGGTGTGCATGGATGTGTTAAAAGCATATTCTTGTTCCTCTGACCCCTGGGGGGAGAGGTGAGGGGGAATCACCCTCCCATCTATCCCCCACTGGTGTTGGATCAGCAAGAATCTGTGTTTAAAACACCCTTGCAAGCCATGCAAAAAGCACTTTTTGACTTCATAGATCCCCTGCTCAGCCCCTTGCTAGGTTGCAGAAGCCACTGCCCCCCTCCCCACAGCCTCATAATGGCAGTGATGAGTGGCAGCCAGCAGCTTCTCTCCAGCAACCGGGTCTTGCATCAGGCAACGGGCTGCAGTGAGATCCATAGTTGGAGTAAAGGTGCGCCCCCTCCCCACATCCCAAGCTGTCAAAACCAGCTGGGTGGTGGCGGCGATGGTGCTGTAGCCTGCCACCTTTCCCCTTACCATCTGAAACACAAACTGCTCCAAATTTGGGGAGCTTCCAGGAAAGAGTCCAAGGAAATTCCTCCTCATAGAGTTCTGAATCATTTGTTTTATTTCCATTCCTTTCAAAAAAATTTCATTACTAAACAAACAAAATGAAAGTACTAAAGAAATGAAATGAAATGCTATATATATATTTTTTGTGCCCATCTCTAGTTTCCACAAGTCAGGGGCAACTTGATGGCATATAACAACAACCACTGTGATATGTGCTATGTCCAGATAGAAGCCCCTTAGGAATAATGGAGGATGGGAAATTTCATCAAGATATGGAGGGTTCTTCTCTTCCAGCTCTGTGGTTCTGCTGAGTGGCAGGTGGCTGTTAGCTCTACAGTGTTGGCCTAGATATAGATATTATTTCCCAAATTAACATAAACATGTGGGTAGCTGGAATCCCATAAGGACTGAAAAAAGGGAAACAGAGGTTAATCCTGGGAGGCATTTCATTGAAATGGAATAAAATAGTGTAATGAATATAAGATGGATGCATGCTGGTATGTAAGGTGTATGCATGCTTGGCCTGGAATAAGGTGAAGAACCAGTGAGAGAGAGAGAGAGAGAGAGAGAGAGAGAGAGAGAGAGAAGATGAACCAACAGAACAAAAGTATGATAGGACTTTGGGAACCTCACTATGAGACTCTTCACTGAGATGAGCTCAACTTTTGAGCCTTGACCTTTTGAACTACACTTTTAGCTACTTGGCAGACTTTAGCTATTGTTAAGGAAGATCGTGGTACGGGAGTCTTCCCTACGATAAGAGGATTGCATGCTAGTCTGTGATAAGGACATGAATAATTGAAACTGAAAGCATTCCATTGGTGATGGGGGCCAGCAACCTAGGAAAGGGCAAAGAAAGGCCCTGTGTGCATGCTTAGCTGACAAGCTACCCAGGAAGGATAAAAAAGAGATCTCAGGCAGTTGGAACTTCATACTCTGAGCCCAAAGTTTTGCGATCAGTACCATTTTTTTGGAATCTGGAAAATGCCGTATGAATGCTGAATGCATTGTGTGAATGAAACCCCAACTGTTAACTCTATAACCAATGGCTAATAAAGTATATTCATTTGCACCTTGTATTGTGTCTTATGGGGTCTTTTGCTTTCTAATATTATTGTTCTCCTTGGGTTTCAAAAGAACCAGTGATCATTTAGTGCTATGACAGTAGAAAGCATCAATGATGTTTGTTTGTTTTTAAGTAGAGAGAGGGGAATGGCACAGAACCAACAATAGCTATGATGCTAACCCTGAGTAGCAACATAGTTCTCCTTGAGGAAGTGAGATGAAGCAAGAAAGAAAGGCAAAACAAGGAACAAGTGGGTGGAAAGGTCTAAATGCCCCCGAAGTCAGGAAGGGAGAAAAAGATATTTATCTGAGACATCCTTACTCTGGCAAGTCAGTTCAAGAAGAAGTAGTAGAAAGATCTCTGCCAGCAGGAATATCCCAGATTTAGGAAGAGGAGATATCAGCGGGTGGCTGTGGTGTCTCCCCAGGTAGGAAAACTAGATTGGGAAGTGCAAGAATGAAAGCCCTGCCATGGTCTTTAGGAGAGAGACATGGGCAAATTGCTGCAAGTCAGGCTGTGGAGTCATGATGGAAAAATAAAATTTGTAAATAATTGGAGCAGTTCCGAGACCCATTGGAACCGCCCAAATGGCCCTCACACCGTCACAAGCACTACACTTTTTCCCGCGTCCAAAAACTCCAAACTGTTCCCAAGATATCGGGAGAAACACAAGCCGCCTCTTGCTGCCGGCTGAGAAGCCTTGCGAGCCGAGAATTCGGCAGCGGAAGCTTTAAATTCACACCCACTTTAACAGTTTACATGGTATCAAGTCTCTTGCGGCAGTCAGTTACCGCAGAGACTCCATAAAACAGCAGGGGAGCGAAGATAAGCTCTCCTGCGCTTTAACCAATCAGCGCCCCTGTCTAATCAATCACTGTCAAATTAATTATGGCCAGACGGGGGCGCAGCAGGGGACCCTTAATCCGTCGAATTGGCTGGGTAGACCGCCCCCCTAAAAACAACCCAAATGCTTTCCCCAGGCGAATCCAAATTTCCTAGCCGTTTCGAGTACCAGGAGAGGCGGTTAGTTTCATGACAGCACCAGCGGGGCGAATTCACCCTTCCTACCGACACACAGTTCCACAGGGTCTCTGCCTCTCCTTGGCTGTATTCCTCTATAGCGGTAGACCAACCCCCTTCCCGGGAAGGTCAGCCAAGAGGACCGACTCCTTCCACCGCTCCCTCCCGCTCTGCAGTTCCATAAAGATCTATGCTTCCCCTCGGCTGTGTTCCCCTTCTTCTCCTTTCCGTCTCAATGCTTTCCTATGGGAGCCTCTCTGTCCCAATGCTTTCCTATGTAAGTAGACCACTGCCCTTTCCGAAATTAATCAAACAGGCAAGTCCCTAGCCAGAGTTCCACTTAACCCTTTCCTGTCCTTATTAACCCCTCTCCTGCCCCTCTTCCCTAACCCATCTTCTGTTCTTTTCTCCCAAATTCCCCAACCTTGCCATTTCTACCGTTCTTAACCCTTTCCTGTCCTCTTACTTTAACCCTTCCTTTGCTCCTTTTTCCCCATTCATCCTACTTCGAAAAACCTCAGCCAGAGACACAATTCAGGTGGAATAAATCCTGAATTGAGGGATTATCCCCTCCCTGCTATGGCTGGCAAAGAGAATGACGGTCAGCCGTCATTCTGAAAGATCAGGGACTTCCCTAACATCTAAAATCTAGCCCCACTGCTGCTACCTGGCACAGGCCCTCAGCCAAAAGGGTGCCCCCTCTCCTTCACCCCCCTCTTCTCTCTCTCTCTCTCTCTCTCTCTCTCTCTCTCTCTCTCTCTCTCTCTCTCTCTCTCTCTCTCTCTCTCTCTCTCTCCTCTTCTCATCCCCTCTACCCTGGATGTGCTTAGATTGTGTGCCTGTCCTGCTCTCTGATTTCTATACCCTACCATCTGGGGCAAGGGGGGGGTGATGGCAAAAAGAAGAAGGATCATCATGGGGACTTTGAGAGGCTGGCAATATCATCTAGAAGACTCCATCGTTTCCAGAGTTCTCAGCACATACAACCACAGCTGCTTCCTGGAGCATCAGCATCCTTGGCACATAGATCCAGATGTTATCATTGCCTGGGGAAACATTCCATTGCCACATTTCTGCGCCCACAAAAGACTGCCCAGACACCTTTGGATAATCCCATCAGCTTTCTCCGTCTCCCATTGACTCTGACAATAATCCTCTCCAACCCTCCATTGAATTTCTGATTCCTTCAGTTTACCCAGACCCAAAGGACAATACAATGTTCCCCCTTTCCCATTGTGTCCTCCGGATGGCCCAATCAGAGAACACTTGAACTCATTAACACCTGCATGGGCATCCGACTCCAGCCTGCCAGGGGCCACCCAGGTCCACCTCTGGCCAACCCCTGGATCATCCTGATTGGACTATTTGAAATCACCTTCAGCCAATCCCTGGACCTGGCGCCACCTAGGGAGGGGAGGGGGTGAAATCAATAAAAGTTGGGGTTTCCATGTGCTGGGGGTCGGACATCTTTGCTCTGTCTCTGGCTTTGTGTCCACCTTCTGCTTTTTATTAGGCCTGATAAACACAGTATTCTCTTCAGGATCTCTCTCTCATCGGATTTTTCATTGGGCTTTTGGGATCCGGCGGAACTCAGCAGGGATAGCCTGTCTGAAATATAATTCTAACTTTATTTTAAACTCAACAAGGCTGCTATCCAAAATCACACATTAGTTCATGGGTCCAGTAGTTAGCAAAGAAAAACAAAGACACAAAAAAGGAGAGGGGTTTTCCTTTTATTGGTGGAACAAAGTTTCAGAAATGATAGGGCCCCTTCCTGCATGTAGGGCAGCTTGAAAATGTTTCTACAAACTTTTTAAACATATAAATTAAATGGTTCCCCCTGACAATTAAGTCTAGTCATTTCTGATTAGGGATGGGAACAAAATGAAAAATGAAATGCTGTTTCATCATGTCATTACATAACAAAATGAAACAAAATGAAACAAAATGAAACAACACGAGGAAGCAGCATGTCTTTACAGATGAAACAAAATGGTTTGTTGTTGTTGAAATGAACCATTTTGTTCCATCGGTAAGCTGGAGGGAAAAAACTTTCCATACCCCAAGCCCCACCTGCCAGCTGATCAGCACTGGGATGGGGGGGACCTTTTCACCCACCCCAGCGCACATTAGTTGGCAGGCGGAGCTTGGGGGAGGGGAAAAAGTTTTTAAAAACAGGGCTTTTTAAAATACTTTATGTCCCTCTGCCACTTTCCAGCTCCCCCACACATAAACCACATTGTTAGTGGTTCGTTTCCTATCAATTGTTTTGAAAACATTCATATGACATGAAACGAAAACAATATGGGGGGAGGAAACAAAACAAAATGAAACATAACATTTTCGTTTCATGCCCATCCCTATTTCTGACTCTATGGGGTGGTGCTCATCACCATTTGTAAACCGGGAGTTTATCCATAGACATGTGAGACGTCATTTACCTTCCCACTGAAGAGGTACCTATTTATCTACTTGCATTTTATATGTTTTCGAACTGCTAGTTGGGCAGGAGGATGTGCAAGCAATGGGAGCTCACCCTGTCATGCAGATTTGAATGCTGACCTTTCAATTAACAAATTCAGTGCCTCAGCAGTTTAACCCACAGTGACAGCTGCAGACATCTTTAACATATACTTACTGATAAATCCATTCAGTAATCCATGCCTCCTGCATATCTATAGGTGATCTCTTCCAGAATCAACTACAGATACAAAGGGATCCATTAAAGGGAGCAAGATAAAGGGGAAGAATGAGAGGAGGAGCCAAGTGTATGTGTGTGCTACAGGCTGGGTTACAGGAGGGGTAACCATGGATAGATGACAAATACTGTACTTCCATAAAATACTCCCAGTAGTTCTCTGTCCAATCATCCTTTTTCACCAAGCATAGCCACTCTTGAAGGCTATTCTCATTGAAATAAAATTATGTTTATGTTAATGTACTCCAATATTCACACTCCTTAAATTATTATTCTGCTGTTTTGTGCAGGGACCAAAAAGAATATACAGAAAAGTGATTTTGGATGGTGGTAAATTTATCCAGTGATAAACCTTCATATTTTCCAAATAGATAATCTCAGCTCCATAAACCTCATCACTTTTAGCTTCTCTGCCCTCATTTACTTCATCCACATTTTCAGAACACTGGTGGCACATTTCTTGTACTGATTTTCTGATATTTCTTCCAGTTGTTCTTCATGTTTTTCCCCATGTTCAACATTGATTACAGGAGATCATTTTTTCTTTGCCCATCCAGCCCAGAATAACTAGACAAGACACAATGGTTGGAATTAAAAACTGGGCCACAACTTTATTAAATATGTATTAAACCTTAGGTCTTAAATTCCCTACTTACAAGGGGGCCAAACTGTAGCGCAAGCAGGAATGGGACTAGAGTCTATTGACTTCCAGCCCAAGCCAGATTTCAGTAAATTCCTACTTCCTACCAAAGCACCACAGAAACATGCGAAAATTAGCTATTTTAAATGCTTGAATTTTTACAGTAGCAGCAATGGGTTTTTCTTCCAAAAAAAGTCTCCGTTGATTTTATTTTATTTTATTTTATTTTATTTTTTTACACCTGCGCATTCGCAATGATGGGCTCGCCCATGGGAGTGGACCATGCAAAATTTCCACCAATCGCATGGCCACTTGGCCAGGTTGACCACAGAGACTTCTGGGATGTGCCAATCGGGCATAAACAGCCCACTAATCGTAGCCCAAACCCGAACCCTAAGCCTAAGCCTAACCCATACGCCAGTACACTGTCCTTCTAAGTGGGTCAGAGAGGCACCCAGAGGTGCACCCCAATACTCACCCTAACCTCACCCGTAACTAGCCTAACCCTAGCCCTTGCGCTAACCCGTCTTAACCCTAAGCCAGATCTACTTGCATTGCACTACATGCAAGTACGTGAGACACAGCGGGTGCAAAGAGTCTGCCAGTCCGTCACTTGTGGCTCTGGCTGACTCCTGCAGCTCCCTCCAGGAACCCGCTACCCCCCCAAACCAGTACTAATTACAATGAAAAAACAAAAAAACAAACCGACTAATTTTTTGCGAAATTTCGCGAAAAACAGAAACGAGCCAAAACGGACTGCCTCCGACACACGACAACTCGAAAACGTCATTTTCCTTAGTCGTGCCCATCTCTACCTCTATGTAATTCAGACCCTGATGTTTAGAAGAGCGTTGAACAATTGGGCATCACTCTTCTGAAGTAGGAATTTACTGAAATTTCGCAAAAATTAGTCAGTTCGTTTTTTGTTTTTTCGTTGCCGTTAGTACTGGTTTGGGGGGGTAGCGGGCTCCTGGAGGGACCTGCAGGAGTCAGCCAGAGCCACAAGTGACGGACTGGCAGACTCTTTGCACCCGCTGTGTCTCACGTACTTGCATGTAGTGCAATGCAAGTAGATCTGGCTTAGGGTTAAGACGGGTTAGCGCAAGGGCTAGGGTTAGGCTAGTTACGGGTGAGGTTAGGGTGAGTATTGGGGTGCACCTCTGGGTGCCTCTCTGACCCACTTAGAAGGACAGTGTACTGGCGTATGGGTTAGGCTTAGGCTTAGGCTTCGGGTTTGGGCTACGATTAGTGGGCTGTTTATGCCCGATTGGCACATCCCAGAAGTCTCTGTGGTCAACCTGGCCAAGTGGCCATGCGATTGGTGGAAATTTTGCATGGTCCACTCCCATGGGCGAGCCCATCATTGCGAATGCGCAGGTGTAAAAAAATAAAATAAAATAAAATAAAATCAACGGAGACTTTTTTTTGCAAGAAAAACCCACTGCTGCTACTGTAAAAATTCAAGCATTTAAAATAGCTAATTTTCTCATGTTTCTGTGGTGCTTTGGTGGGGTTTTGGGCAACGATTTCAAAAAAAAATATTGCGGTCGCCATTTTGGATCCCCCGCACTGCATGGCAAATGGACGCGCCCTCCCAGCCTGGTACCAGCAGGGCAGCAGTAGCAATAGCCAAGGAGAGGGGGGCGGGGAAACCCCCCCCCCCAATAAAACACCCTTCTGGCCTGGTAGGTGCCCTCAGACAGTTTTCGCCTACTTTTAGGGCCGGGAATCGGTGTTTTTTTTTAACTTTTAAAAACTTTTTTTCTGTGCCGCTTGGCATTGCGCGATCGCCGCGATGCAAGTAACGAGCACGACAAATCAGACCAAATTGTTCGTTCATCGGTTCGAGCTCGAATTCTGGCGGAGTAATTCCCGTTACCGTTTCCGTAGAGTAACGGATACGAGTAACGGAAACGGAAACGGGAATACTGCTAAGTCGTGCCCATCTCTACATAGAGGCAGCCCTCCAATAATTATTAACCATGGTCTCTTGTGATTTCTTATTATTCTTATACTCCTCTGTTTGTTTCACAATTGCTAGGGGAGGGCTGTCAGTCACTAGTTAAAAGTCAGACTCCTGATCTAGACTGAAACCTCTAACATCTTGCACTGTACCCACCTGATTGTGACCAAATTGCTAATTAATTTTTAACCCCCATGAAAATGAAATGGGTGAAAACACACTAGTTCTCTGGTCCAATCTGAGAAGCAGCCAGAAATTCCTATCCAGCCCAAACAACTTGAGACTACTCTCATAATCATAGGGTAGGAGGGAGGGATGCTTCATCAAAGAAGAAAGGAGGACCAGGACAGGCACAGACAGCCTTATATAGGTTGCCAGGCCCCTGCCCAGCCAGTCCCATAGCTGACAGGGCTTCCCATCAATCTCTGGATGGGAAGCAAAGAAGCCCTACACTGGAGCAAACCCAGTGCATAGCTTCCAATTGCTTTGGTTGTTTCCACCATGCCTCCACAATGGCCAAACAATGAGGAAGGGCAAGTGACAGATAGAAAAGGCTAGTGGCTTGCAGTTGACAGTTCTGTCACTGTGCTGAAGTCCTGCCATCTCAAGCAATGTTTCACTTTGTCTAATACATGAGTTGGCCCTGTTGCCAATGCGACCATAATCAGCTTGTGGTTATTAACATATCAGTTTGGGCAATGTGAAATAATCACTGAGGGGACAGAGTTGGCAATTTGAAAAAAAACTATTGCTCAAATAACAAAGCAACTCTGTACTTATTAGAAAAGGGGAAATGGAGGCTGATTACATTTTGCCCAGGTGTCTTGCTGATCTACCCTGTCTTGCAATGTGTTATGACTTGAGTCTTTGTTCCTGCCCTTGGCAGTATAGCTCCAGTTGATTAAGGGCAATGTCAGGCAATGTAGAAGTATGTTCCCTGTCTTAAGGCAGGACATTGAGAAAGCAAGTAAACCTCTATGAAGTTGTATGCCAAGGAACATGGCCCATATTAAGTAGGCAAGGGGATAACTGTCCATCTTCCTGTCCCATTGTGGCTTCATTTCCTGTTCATTTCCATTGCTTCTTCTCATAACATAGCATGAGAAGTCATCAAATGACATTTGGTTGCCTAGGCAACATGTGACATGTTCCACATCTTCTGGTGCTCTGTTGAAAGAGGTAGCAATGGAAGTGCTACAGCAGCATGGCAAAATGTAGGACATATTCTTGCAATCTCTCAGGAACATAGCTCCATTGTGGTCACTTACTGTTTGCAGAGCAGTGCTAGAGAAAAACAAAAACCGGTGCCTAAGTGGTATATAGATAGATTATTGGTGCACAGGAAGGCACCAATACATTGTGCTGGTAGCAAGATTTGGCATTCCATAAGCCAACTCAAAAAAAAGTGTCCCAAACAAACAAACAAAATTATAACTATTAAACTAGACCTTAAATTAGCACCAAATTTGGCATAGGTGTAGTGGAAGGTCCGCTCTTGCTTTATGACATACTTAGGGATGTTTCGGGAAAGGGCATTTGAGCTATAATCTTTTTAAAAGTAGCTGTCATTCATACATGTTGGAAAACAACCCTGGCAATTGCTTCACTTTTGGGTGAGAAGTGGTTAATACAGGGGTGTCCAAACTTAGGCCCTCCAGGTGTTTTGGGCCACAACTCCCAGAATTCCAAGCTTATATTGCCACTGACAAAGGACTGTGGGAGTTGTAGTCCAAAACATATGGAGGACCACTGGGTTAATAGAGGAAAAAAGGAGTCAGCTTCAGGGATTTTCGCCTGTATGGTGTCACTTTGTGCATGGCAGTGAGCACAAGAGGGTATCCTGAAAACCATATTGAGGGCTGCCATTGGTGTTGTCAGTATTCAGACTGCCCTTTGTGATATAAAGCTTGACATCCTTTTTCTTGCTGGCAAAGTGAGCACAATCATGGGTACAGAGCACAATATCCCATATTCTTAAACCAGAGCGGTTTTGAATAATTGAATGCACTCTTTTCTGTGACCCCACACTAAAGGTGAGCTATTCACAAAGCACTCTCACAACTAGAGATGGGCACGACCAGGAAAAATGACGTTTCAAGTTGTTGTGTGTCGGAGCCGGCCCGTTTCGACTCGTTTCTGTTTGTCGTGAAATTTTTCAAAAATTTGTCATTTCGTTTGTCGTTTGTCGTTAGTACTGGTTTAGGGGGGTAGGGTAGCAGGCTCCTGGAGGCACCTCTCTGGGGTGGATGCCTCCTCTGGCCCTCTACAAAGGGAAAAGGAAGGGTACATGACCATGTAGCCATTGTGTACCAAGTGGCACTGGCAGAGGCACCTCTCTTTTGGGTGCCTCTAGCTCACCAAGAAGGACAGCATACTGGCGTACAGGTTTGGAGTTTTTTGGAACTTTGGACTGTGAGCGAGGTGAGAGAAGAATGCCTCTGCTGGGCGCCCTCTGACTCACTAAGAAGGACAGTGTACTTGCGTGTAGTGCAATGCGAGTACAGATCTGGCTTAGGGTTGGGGTTAGGGCAAGGGCTAGGCTTAGGGTTATTACCGGTAAGGTTAGGGTGAGTTAGTGGGCTGCACCTCTGGGTGCCTCTGACCCACTAAGAAGGACAGTGTACTGGTGTATGGGTTAGGGTTAGGGCTAGGGCTAGGGTTAGGGCTAGGGCTATAGTGGGCTTTTTATGCCCAACTGGCACATCCCAGAAGTCTCAGTCAAAACCTGGCCAAGTGGCCATGCGATTGGTGGAATGGCTCCAAAAATATGCATGGTCCCATCCCATGGCCAGCCCATCATTGCGCAGGTGTAAAAAAATAAAAATAAAAATAAAATAAAATAAAATCAATGGAGACGTTTTATTGCTAGAAAAACCCACTGCTGCTACTGTAAAAATTCAAGCATTTAAAATAGCTAATTTTCGCATGTTTCTGTGGTGCTTTGGTGGGTTTTTAGACCACGATTTCAAAAAAAATATTGCGGTTGCCATTTTGGATCCCCCCGCACCGCATGGCAAATAGAGACGACGAGACTGATGCCCCCCCCCAGCCTGGTACCAGGTCCAGCAGCCCAGGACAGGAGAGGGGGGAGGCCGGGGACCCCCCCCCAGAAACCACCCCTCTGGTAGGTGCCCTAAGACAGGCATATTTTCGCCTGCTTTTTTGGCCGGAAATCACATTTTTTTATTTTTAAAACTTTTTTTCTGTGCCGCTTGGCATTGCGCGATCGCCGCACGATGCCATGAACGACAACGACAAATCAGACCCAATTTATCGTTTATCGGTTCGAGTTCGAGTTCTGATGGCTTAATTGTCGTTTCCGTTTCCGTTGCGTAACGGAAATGAGGAACGGAAACAGAAACGAGAATTTCGCCAAGTCGTGCCCATGTCTACTCACAACATCAAGTAAAGTGAATTTTCTGTTCTTCTGTAGTAGGACTGGGCAAAGTTTGTCTCATGACTTGTGTGTGCCCCCCCAGAAAATGTTTTAATGTGTGTGAATTTTCTGCATCCTTGGCTCCACCAGTTTTAAAATTGGTGACACTGTTATGCTTCTTCAAGTGCTATGTCCTCATAGAACGTTGGCGATCAGTAGCCTGAACTGGTTTCTATCTAAATAGAGCAGCTGTGCTCACTGCAGACCATTGGCTGAAGTTCTTAAGCCAGAATGTTCTTCTCTGCCCCAGGCCGTACTTTCCATCTATTTCTCCTTGAAGAATAACCTGCAGCAGATCGTGTATCTCATTGTGCATTATGTGTTCAAAATATTGCAATTTTTATGGTATTGAGGATTTCTAGCTTTTTATTCATGTACTGTAATATACCCACATTAGTGACTCTGGCTGTCCAAGGTATCTTCAGAATTTGTATGTCCACATTTCAAATGCTTCCAGCTTCCTGCATAATATGTCTGTAAGTGTCTAAGTTTCAACACCATAGAGAAGTATATTGAATAGATAAGATTGAGATATATCCTTCCTATCTCTCCAACCCAGAGGTTGCCCTTAGGCACCCATAATGGTTCCATGCTGATAGTTTATGCTTCCCATTGCCATTCCATGTTTGCAATGGCTTCTGTATCCCTAATACAAATGTGTTCAGTTTCAGGTGAATTTCAGTTCCAGGCTCATATTAGACTGATTGGGACAAATTCGGGAGAAAACTGAACTGAAACAGACTGGATTCAAGTCTGAACACTCTATTAGGTTTTGTTCATAGTTGAGTTTCTGCCTTCTCAAAAAACAAAAATGCCAAACAAGGAAGCAAGCAAACAAAAAACTTCACTGTGGACATATTTTACTATTCTGTCCAGCACAAAAAAAAGGCATGGCATTCATGCTAAACAGTGAATATGTTCTACCTTTGTACCTTACTCATCTTGGAGTAGTTCAGAATAAAGGGTCAATGAGCCAATGATCTCAAGCAGATGACGGCAAAGAAGATTATTTTATGATGGGGAACATAATAATCATTATCATGTTCAATCGAGCCAAAACCACATCCCTGTTTATTTCAAACCCACAAACACACTATGGCAGAGACTTGTCCAGCCAAAGGATCCGATACCAAACCATAAAAGGAGCAATATACTATATGCGGTCCAATGCAGTGAGGAGTGTTCAGACCTCTACATTGGAGAAACTAAACAGTCATTAAACAGAAGGATGGCCCAACATAGGAGGGGTAACAGCTCAGGACCAGAATCAGCAGTACACTTCCATTTGAAGGACAAAGGGCACTTTCAAAGATGAGGATGTACACATATTAGACAAAGAAGAGAGGTGGTTTGAGAGAGGAGTAAGGGAAGCCATTCATGTAAGCATTGAAAACCCCTCCCTCAACAGAGGTGGTGGGCTCCAGCATAGTCTATCTGCTACTTATCAGGCTGTGCTTTCCAAAGTACCCAGGCAAATCAAAGAGCCTTCACCACCAAGGCCATAGCTAAGGACCCATTCCTGATGGGTCTCAGCACCTTAGGCCATTGTTCACCTTAAGGCTATGGATACTATTGTCTCCCTAACGAGCCTATTCAGGCCATTGTTCATCTTATGAGCCTAATTCAGACCAGGGTGACAAGAGGTCAAAGCTGAGTATAAGATGGAGGACTTGCACTAGCTGTATTCAGACCGATGAAGCTGTTTGGATGAACAGCAAAATGTTTCTATCTCTCAAAAAGAAGTCCAGTAGCCATGACTCAACTTCCAGACAATTCTGACATGGCAACTCTTTTCAAGGTGTTTTATTATTATTATTTTTCCATTTCCATTTTCATTATCTATACATTTGATAGAGTACTCAGAAGTGTTTTTCCATTCTATTCCCGGGCTCCCTGGGGCTAGGAAGCGTGTCCAAGGCCACATGGGCTGTCACTTCTAGGATGCACAGTGGAGAGCTGAGCTCCCATCCTCCAGCTCCACAGCCAGATACTTAAACCACTGAACTATCTAGCCAGAAACACCTTCTTAAATGTGAGTAGCACAGAGGAAAGGAAAGATAGAATTCTATTAAATGCAGAGCTTGTAACATAATCATCATTTTATCTCCTTTTCTCACTTTACTGGCTATTTGTTCTAATAGGCTTCATCGTGTGCAAGATTAGCATAAATTGATACCACGGAGACTTATTAGCTGGAGCGTGTTCACTCATTTGGAAGTTTGGATATGCAATGAGCTTGCTGAACAGTACACAACATAGTTTCTTTAACTCTTAACACATTTATCAGATGTTTATTGAAATGGCTGTCCTGAATTACAAAACTAGCAAGCTCCACATAGAGATTATATGTGTCCCTTTGACAGCTTTATTTGGTGATTTTTCTCTATTAAGTGCCATTTTTAATTTCGCTTGCTTTTCCAAAGGGCAAAATCAAGGTTGTTTAGCAGGGGAATTGAGGGCCTGTCCCCTTATTGAAGTTATATCTTTAGGGTTCCTTTCCCTCCATTCAGCCAAGAGAGACTCTTTCAGTCAGATTTCCTAATTGTCACGTTCAAGCACATTACCTACAAACTGTTATGTCAGCAAATCTAGGAGTAGATTTCTTCATTTTCTATGTTATCTGTTGCACTTGGTGATAATAATTATGTGCAGCCACTTCTGACTTACCAGGATTTTCCAGGTAGGAAATACTCAGAAGTAGAGATGGGCAAGAAATGAAATTTTTTTGTTCTGTTATTCGTTATTTGTTTTGTTACGTAACAAAATGAATAACGAACCTGGCAATCA
Source organism: Phrynocephalus forsythii (assembly GCA_029282475.1). Classification (NCBI taxonomy): domain Eukaryota; kingdom Metazoa; phylum Chordata; class Lepidosauria; order Squamata; family Agamidae; genus Phrynocephalus; species Phrynocephalus forsythii. The sequence continues at coordinate 92,700,748 of JAPFRF010000005.1, read as the reverse complement.
AATTGTTATGAACCGAACCGAACCAAGAAAATTAGGTTTGTTATGTTTCATTTTCGTTAATGGTGATGCATGATGAAAAGAGCTGTTTTAAATGCTTAAAAACATCCTGAATATCCGTAAAAACGCAGTGATAATTATTTATTCTGCCTGAAAATACCTACCAGGGGGTTGGGGTCCTTAAAACGTGCCTTTATGTCTTTTCTCAGATCGCTGTATTTTTTTTCCTTTAAGAGGAGTTAGGGGACATTGACCCAAAATGGCTGCCAGATGCCTAATATTGATTTCTTGGTTATTAAAACGCCCTGGACATCCATAAAAATGCAACGATAATTATTTATTCTGTGTGATAATACCTACCGGGGGGCGTGTGTCTCTGTGTTCCTTCTGGCTGCAGCCTGGCTCTTAGGGGAGAGAAAGAAGAGATTTCTCTCTAGCTTCAGTCTTGCAGCCTCCCCTGCGTGCATACTGAGTAGTGCGTACCTCTCAGTGAGTACCCTCCCCTGCCCCGCAGTCACTCTGTGGCTGCCTTGCACCCTAGGCAATGCCTAGGCAATGCCCGCCACTGTCTTGCAACCTCCCTGCATGTTTTCCCTTTGGTCTGGGGCGTTGGAGGATGCCCGTGCACTGAAATGCTTTTAAAATTGTGCAAAGTGAGTAAAAACGAATAACGAATTAACAAACTAATGAAATGAATTTTTTGTGAAAATTCATGAAAAACAAAACCAAAACAATCCGAGGCCCTCAACAAATCAAATCAAATCAAAACATCATTTTTTCAATTCGTGCCCATCTCTACTCAGAAGTCATTAAATGTCCTCTTCTTCTAAGGGTACTTGGAGACTATGCAGCTTGCCCAAGGCTTGCTGCTCTAACTACAAGGCACGGTGGGGAACTGGTCTCTTAATCCATATTCGAACTCCTTGACTTATTCAACCAAATACAGGGCTTAGTATCCAAGGCAAAGTCCTGAATCCAGCTACTACTCATGAAATATATTGTGACCTTATGTCAGACTATCTATGTAAGTAGCCCAGTATTGCTTACCTTAATAGAAAGTGATGTTACATTTTATTTTAATGACCAAAGGCTTTCCACAGGCTTCGACTGAAGCATGTCAAGGGCTGTTTAATCCTTTCCATTAGAAAAGGCTAAGGTTTAATCCTTGGACATTTCACCTGCAAAGTTCTATGACTGATCTGTACCCCGTGTGGTATAGTGAATAGAATTATGGACTATGGGCGCTTTTACATGACCTCTAAAATCCGGTGGCAACTTAAATCCGGATCATAGATTGTGGGGGTTTGTCGCTTTTCGTGTGTTCCCACCCCTCCACACTCCATTGTTCCTGTCTGCGTGAGGGGATGGAGAAAAAAAGGGAGACAAAAATGCAGGCTCAGCTCCATCTGCCGGTTGAAGCCGCCCCGAGCCGTCCCATCCTCGTGATTCCTGTCTCTTAAAGGGGTGGCGGGGACAAAAGAAAAACAATCAGAAGGCAAGAGAGCCCGGCTACAATCCACATCGGAAGATTTTTTACGTCCTGGAGCCCAGGTACTTGAAAAGTGCGCTGGGACATGCTTAGATGGGCGTGGTCATACTTAATATTTTTTTTTAAGTCTGGAGGTGGTGGGAAAACATTTTTAAGCTCCACATCTGGGAGCCCTTTGCCTCAGATTTTAGGGGTCGTGTAAAATCGCCCTATGATTAAAGAAACATAAGTTCAAATCTCCAGTTGATCATGGGAAACCCACAGGGTAGTGTCGATGGTACTGGTGAAACCACTCCTTAAATATATAACTTGAAAATTCCACTGGTGATTGAAATTAAAGATAAATGAGATGAACAGACACACAGACTCATACATTCCTTTGTTTTATGCCATTCTTAAAAAAATCTCCAATTCATGAATGCGGAATATTGTACCTCTGTATCCATGATTTAAAATGCCAGAAAATAGGCAGATATTTGCTGCACAAGGTTATGCTTGTGAAGGGGAAAGGATTCCAAGCTTTGTATGGCAAAGGACAGCCTGAATGTTAACACCTCCAATGTCAGCAATCAAGATGCTCTACAGAATACTCTCTTGTGCTCACTGCCATTCACAAATAGACACCAAGGAGGAGAAAATCCCTGAAGCTGGTTAGGGCTTTTTTTGCCTCAGAGCACTAATTCTCATCCAAAAACAAAGTAATTGTCAGGGCTGTTGTTCAACATGTTCTCTAGACATCTATAGTTTGGAAAATGTGGATGGTCATCAAGTGCTGTGATTAAACCTCTGCATTGACAGGCCTACACATCCAGATGAGCAGTCACACTCATGAGTCAACTGACACTTGAACTCTATGGAAAGAAGTGGCTTTGACCTCACAGTTCAAATCTTGAATTTTGTAGATTCAGAGGACAGGAATCTTTCCTCTTATCTACATCAAAAAACCTTGTTTTCTTTGTTGGAGTGTGGTATCGGCTGAATGTGATATTTGCTGCTGCTCTGGTTTTGACTCTGGATGCTGCCAAATGTTTATTTTATTTTAGAGTATTTTTTACCCCACCTTTCTCCTTGGAAAAGGATCCAAGGCGGTCCTTGTGTTTGTGTTTCAAACACAATCATCCAAATCATCACCTTGTGTTTGTGTTCTAAACACAAGGTGATGATCAATACATTCTGGTATTGGGGAGGAGGCTGACAGAATAAGAGACAACTCCCAGCGCAGTTGGGTGCTCCATTCTGCAGAATATCTGCAGTCCAAATAAAGGAATAGGTTGAAAATATGTGGGGTACACATCAGTGGTTACATTCAGTGGTTACATAAGGCATGGTGATGCAAGTGAGTGGGATGTTTCCAACGTGGACAGGTGGATTGTGAATTTGAAACTAGGATTGTGCTAAGAAGAAGGGTCAAAAAGAATGACCCACAAGTAGAGATGGGCACAAAAAGCTAAAATGGCATTTTGTTTCATTTTTTCATTTTTTATTCTTTTTGCTTCATTTAAAACAAAATGAATTTTTTTAAAAAAGTTTCATTTTTTTGTTTGTTTCATTTTTAATTTTTAATTTTTAAATTTTTTAAACTTCTGGGGGCCAGGTTGATACATGTATTTATTTATTTATTTACTTGTTTACTTATTTATTTATTTTTGTTGTTGCACCTATCAGCTGGCCCGTGGGCCTGGTCAGTTTTTTTTAAAAAAATTTCCCTTGTGCCGACCAGCTGGCCCATGGGCTGGGTCAGCACTTTTTATTATTTATTTATATGATTTATTTGTTCAAGCACTGGCCAGATGGCCTGCGGGCCGGGTTCGCATTTTTTTAATTTTATTTATTTGTTCAAGTGCTGGCCAACTGGCCTGTGGGCCGGGTTGGCGCCTTTTTATTTTTTAATTTTAATTTGTTTGTTCAAGTGCCAGCCAGCTGGCCCATGGGCCAGATCAGCACTTTTTATTTTATTTTATTTTATTTTATTTTATTTTTATTTTTGTTATTGGGCCGATCAGTTGGCCCATGGGCTGAGTCAGGTTTTATTTTATTTTTTTACTTTTATTTATTTGTTCAAGTTCCGGTCAGCTGGCCCGCGGGCTGGGTCTGCACATTTTTAATATTTTATTTTATTTATTAGTTCAAGTGCTGGCCAGCTGGCCTGCAGGCCAGGTCAGCGCTTTTATTTTATTTTATTTTATTTTATTTTATTTTATTTTATTTTATTTGTTCAAGCACCAGCCAGCTGGCCTGCAGGCCCGGTCTGCGCTTTTTTATTTTTTAATGTTTTATTTATTTGTTATCATACCAACAAGCTGTCCCATGGGCCATGTCACTAGTGTTTTTATTTATTTATTTTATTTATTTTATTTGCTCAAGTAATGGCCAGCTGGTCTGCGGGCTTGGTCAGTGCTCGTTTTTATTTTATTTTATTTTATTTTATTTTATTTTATTTTATTTTATTTGTTCAAGTGCTGGCCAGATGGCATGTGTGTCGGGTCAGCGCTTTTAAATTTTTTAATTTTTTTACTCAAGCACCGATCAGCTGTAGCACGGGCTGATCATTGTTGTTTGTTGTTGTTGTTGTTGTTGTTGTTGTTGTTTGCAGGAGGGAGGCCTCCCGGCTGTTTAGGAAGACCTCCCCACAGGGACTGGCCAGCAGCAGTGGTGAGTCCCCGGCCTGGCAACGACAGGTAGGAGAAGAAGCTGGATGGGGGAACGAAAACCAAAACCCGAAATGAAACAAAACAAAAAATTCCATTTTGTTTCATTTCATAATGAATAACAAAATGAATTTTTAATTTGTTTCATGCACATCTCTACCCACAAGCTCTGGGTAGGTGTAGGAACCATGCAACAGATGTCTCTTCATTCCCATACCCCATGATCAAAAATATGTATATACACCTCTTGATTGCTTTTTTGAGGTAAGTTGTTGATGCCTCAAGATCTGAACTGAGTATTGGGCTCAGAGAAAGGAGACCTGGACTTAAAATTTCCTACATGGTCATGAAGATCACTCATTGATCTTGACCAGCTGTTATTTTGTATTTCCAACTTATTATCACTGGATTGGTGTTAGGATAAAACTGAGGAGACCTATGTCACTGTCATAGTTCCTTGGAGGAAGGGTAGGAGGAGGTCAAATGATTAATGATAGGAAATGTATAAGAGAAGCAAAAGAACTGGAAGGCATAGCAAATAAGGAATTTTCCAGTTCTGGAATTAATCTGGGAAATTCTCCAAGATAAACTACCAAATAAAGAAGCAGAATGGGGAAGGCTCTGCTATTATTAATGTACAATAAGAAAAAGCCTTTTCAAAACAACAGCAACAACAAAAGATTATAAAAAAAAAACTCTGACTATATCACCAGGGTTATAGCATTTTCCAGTTTTGAAGGAGGTAAGAAAAGGATGGTAAAGCAGCTATATTTGTTTCTAAGATACAACCTCCCTCTGATAAAAGGCAAACAGAGACCACCTTCACAGGCAGTGACAGAATAGATTGCCAAACACTTTACAAATGTTTTATGATTGCTATAAGACAATCAAGATGTATTCTCTTCCAAAGTCAATATATTTTTTTCTGGATGAGGTTCCCCAAGTAACTCTTTTTACAAGTATGTTTCAGGAGGCTTTTTTGCCTCTTCTTGCATGATCTCCTAGGCTCTTGTAATTCACAAGAGAAGATGTTTCAGCTGTAAATGCATCATTGTTCAGAATCTTCCTCCTCACCTACTCATGATACTAATTATTCAATTGGCCTGTGTGATTGGCTACATATACCAGTTCTCTTTGAAAGGAGCACAGATTTTCTATTCCTTCAGGGTCTTTTGTTGATCTCCAATATTGTGCATGTATCATTCTACTCCTTTTTCGATCAGGTCCAAATCCTATTAGCTCTGGTGCTTTTACTGTTCATGTGACACACTACGAGGGTTGCTTTAACATTTGTATGCTATTCTTTCAGGCTCTCTAGCAATGTGTTCAATTAGCCTCAACATCTATTTGCTTTTACAATAGTAATTATTTCCACACTGTACTGAAGTGGTCGGACACATCCTAAATTTCCCCAGAGAATTCTGTACTCTTTATTTATTTATTTTTGGCTACTCAGTTGTTCGTTATTTTCTACCTTCTCCTATAAGATGCCCAATCACTCATCATCCCTGTTGTTTTCTTTATATTTCTATACATTATCATAATTCAGCCATCATGTTTCAATCCATTCCATGTCACTTACCAACAATTAATTCTTTCATCTCTTAAAAAAGATGTTTAGAATAATTTGCAAATTGTTTTCTATATTTTCAACTCTACTTTCTGTCTGTTTTTTCAGTGGACAACTTCCAGATTTCATACTTTTAGACCAAGCAGGGCAGGCGCATCCATTAAGGTGAGCTAGGCAGTTGCCTAGTGTGCCAAAATGGAGAGAGGGTGCTGGCCAACCTGCCCCCCCGCTGCTGGCCACCACTGTCCGTCCCCCTCCCCACCCGCCAGCTGCCCGTCGCTGTCTTCCGGTTGCCATCCGCGCCCGTCACTGTCTGCCCAGTGCCCATTGCCGTCCTCTGCCATCCACCGCCCCCACCACTGCCCCGCCCCCATGCCCATCGCCGTCCACCCCATGCCCATCTCCATCTGCCCCCCATGCCCATTGCCACCCCACCCCCCTGCACTACCCCGCCCCCGCGCCCATCACTGCCCACCTCCCCCCATGCCCATTGCCATCCCCTGCCATCCGCCACCCTGCCCCCTGCCACCCCCTGCCCTGCCTGCCCCCCCACCCCTTGCCTAGGGCACAAAAAAACCTAGTACCGGCCCTGAGACCAAGTGCCTTAGTCACTGTGTCCAGGTTACAATTCTCAAAAAACAACATGGTTTGCCTTAGAGTCTCAGCAAGACAAAGTGTGATGTCATGCTCAATCTCAGAAACAATCCCAGCATTGTTATCAAAGAGGCATTAAGGGGAGGAACTGTTATCAAAGTAAAGTTGAGTTACACATAGGAAGCTGAGAGAAAATTATCCAACCATGGATTTTTCCAGCTACTACCCAAATACAAAAAAGAATTATGAAATTTGTATCTGTGACTACATATTGACTGACACACCACAAGAACCTCAACCAGCCACACTCTGGTTGGTAACAAAAATGCACAAACAGGACAACTCAGGTAGGACCATTGAGTCAAGCACAATACTATTTTGTTGGAGTGTCTGGATACTTGAACTTCAGTCTCAGATCTGCTCATTATGCACCTAGCTACTGAAGAGACACCTCAGACTTTCAGAGGAAACCTCAGTTCATTCACATCCTCCCTGAGAACACCATCTTAGCCACAATGGATGTAGAAACCCGATAAACTAACATTCCACAAAGAGAAGGGTTACATTTAAGTTAGAACACAGACTACCTAGTAGCTACACTCTGTGAGTTTGTGCTCTCACACATATGTTTCACTTTTGTTAACAACATTTACCTAACCAATTCACAAAATGGCCATGGGTTCCCATATGTCACCAAAATATGCAGATATATTCATAGATAACTTGGAACAATGCTTTCTTAACTGTTGTACCCCCACAAAAAAAAAACATTTTACCCTGCCTTTCTCCTTAGAAAAGGACCCAAGATGGCTTACAGTATTGAGGGATAATATACAGTCCAGTACAATTAAGACATGTTCAAGTATTTGAGAACAAGGAATTGAGGGAAATATTACAGCATTAATAGACAACATTACATTAAAGCTACAAGGTTATAAGTAGTTTTAAACACTAAGCCTATGTGAACCTATAGATTCATGTAAAATACACATGATAGTCCATGTCTGAAGAGAAAGTTCTTTGCCTGTTTTGGGAAGGACAACAGAGATGAGGTAGTCCTGGCCTCTAGTGGGAGGGAGTTCCAGAGTCTGGGCACAGCAGTTGAGAAGGCCCTTTCATGGGTTCCCTCAAGACGCACCTGTGAGGGTGGTGGGACGGAGAGAAGGGCCTCTCCTGGCAACCTAAACACCCGAGTTGGTTCATTCTGTAAGATTCTATCTTTGAGGTAGCTACGACCCAGGTCGTACAGTGCTTTGTAGGTCAAAGTCATAACTTTGAATTGTGCTCGATAGCTGATTGGCAGCCAGTGGAGCTGTTTTAATAGGGGTGTAATGTGATCTCTGTACCCCACTTGCACTTGAACTTAAATTTAGAGTTAAACGGACAAGGCATCCCTCATCAATCACTTGGTGTGTTATTAATCATCCTGGACTGTCATATCTACTATCCTAATCTATTCCTAATTATCATTGAGGGCTGCTACTTTTAACCTGACGTCATTTTGCCACTTGCACTGACCACCACAGAAAGAGGGCTACGCAGTATACACCATTTCCCCCATCAAGCTGAGCAGTTCAATACAAAGGCCCCCCTGCTGATCAGACAGGCGGGGGGTCCATGGCATTATCCAAAAAATGTAATCCATTTCCCATGCCTAGGTAAGATTGCACATAGTTAATGCTTTTGTGAGAGATAAACAAACCAAATATCAGGGTATGCTTACTGCCCCCATTTTCACACAATGGTTGTCATGTCCGCTTTACTTGGGGTTGAACATTCAGAAATGGCAGTGCAGCACTCTTGTAGCTGTAAAGAAAAATACAGCATATCCATTACTATCAGCGAGCAGCTAGGAGTAAGGCTGCCCTTTTTCCTAGCAACTCTGACTCAGATATTTGATAAGTAATCAAATATCTGAACAGGAACAATTGTTAGGCAATCAAATATCTGAGAAGGGACAATTGTTAGGTAGAAAAACAGGGAAAATGTTTATTTTTAGGATAGCTGACTTTGATTCAGTTAGTATATATTTTAGTTTTATTTGTTTGACATTAATAAGGTGTTTTATATGTGTAAAGGTCAATGGACCAAATAAGTCCCTGTGGATTCAATACGTGTTTTGAGAAAGAGTATTACACCCCTGATGACCCTCCAGCTTATCTGTTATCCTAATTTTCTCTAATTGTCAAAATAATAATAATAAAAGTTTTAAGAACATAAGAACATAAGAAGAGCCATGCTGGATCAGGCCAAAGGCCCATCTAGTCCAGCTTCCTGTATCTCACAGCGGCCCCACCAGATGCGTTTGGGAGCGCATGAGACTAGATATCTGTCTCCTGATACCACTCCCCTGCATCTGGCCCTTGAAGTACCCTGGTTTAAAGCCTAGAGATTACACATCTCCATCATGGTTTGTAACCCGTGATGGACTTTTCCTCTAGGAATCTGTCCAATCCCCTTTTGAAGGCATCCAGGCCAGATGCCATCACCACATCCTGTGGCAGGGAGTTCCATAGACTTACAACGCGCTGGGTGAAAAAATATTTTCTTTTGTCAGTTCTTACTCTCCCAGCACTCAATTTGAGTGTATGTCCCCTAGTTCTGGTATTTTGAGAGAGGGAGAAGAGCTTCCCTCTATCCACTTTACTCATACCCTGCATTATTTTGTATGTCTCAATCATATCCCCCTCAAGCGCCTTTTTTCCAGACTGAAGAGGCCCAATTGTTTTAGCCTTTCTTCATAAGGGAGGTGCCCCAGCCCAGTAATCATTTTAGTCGCTCTCTTCTGCACCTTTTCCAGTTCCACTATGTCTTTTTTTTGTTTTGTTCTGTTTTGTTTTAAACACTTGCTAGCCTATTGTTGGAACATTAGGGAACTATGTTCACATTTCATGTACAGACAGAGGTAAGGTGGTCAATAATAAATCCAGGTGTCAGCAATTAGTGGAGAAAGACTCAAGGATGTGCGTTTGAGTATGTCCATCCTGGACTGAGACCAGGTGATACAAACCCTAAGAAAGGATTGGACAGAGTTCCAGGGTGAAGGTATATAAGATACCATTGGCAGCAGCCGTTTCTCTTCTTTCTATTGCACCTCATGCTTGATAAAACTTGTCTCCTACTGTTGCTGATCATGTATGATCCTGCAGTGGATGCTGTGATGGTGAGATGCTGACCAATTGTCTGTAAATAGTATCTGTTGAGTCCTAGATAAACTACTTGGATACTGAAGATATGTATTCCAGATGTGTGTAGCTGAAGAGCTTGTGGACTGTATATCCAGGTGTACATATAGTAAATTGATGTTTTGAGCTGTGGTGCTGGAGGAGAGTCTTGAGAGTCCCCTAGACTGCAAGGAGATCAAACCTATCCATCCTGAAAGAAATCAACCCCAAATGTTCCCTGGAAGGACAGATTTTGAAGCTGAGGCTCCAGTACTTTGGCCACCTCATGAGAAGAGAGGAGTCCTTGGAAAAGTCCCTGATGTTGGGAAAGATCGAAGGCAAAAGGAAAAGAGGACGACAGAGAATGAGATGGTTGGACGGTGTCATCGACGCAACCAACATGGATTCGCCCGTACCTGGATGGGGACTCCCTTAGAACAGTGGTCCAGGCGCTGGTGATCTCGAGACTGGACTATTGCAACGCGCTCTACATGGGGTTGCCCTTGACTCTCATTCGGCGCCTGCAGCGGGTCCAAAATGCGGCGGCCAGACTGGTGGCGGGTGTGCGTCGGTTTGAGCACATCACCCCAGTTCTGGCCCGCCTGCATTGGCTACCCGTTGCAGCCCGAATCAGATTCAAGGTCCTGGTTTTGATTTACAAAACCCTCCATGGCCTAGGACCTGGCTACCTGACAGAGCGGATCGACCAGCGGTCAACTTCGGCCCATCCAACTAGGTCGTCGCGGGCGCACATGCTGCGCGTGGCCACGCCCAGGGAGGCTCGGCGAACCTCCACTCGTTCCCGAGCCTTCTCTGTGGCTGGCCCGACGCTTTGGAACCATCTACCAGCAGAAGTGCGCCTAGCAGAGTCCCTGCCTGCCTTCCGGAAGGCCTTGAAAACCCTGCTTTTCCGGGAGGCGTTTGGTTGATTTTCTTTCTCTCTCTCTTTTTTTTTCTCCCACCGCCATCGCCATTGCTATATCCTGCATCTGTTGTTTTATTTGTTTATTTTATTAGTCTATGCAATTTGTTGCTCTTTTAATAGTTGTAAACCGCCTGGAGTTCCCCACCAGGAAGACGGGCGGTATATAATTCCCATAATAAATAAATAAATAAATAAATAAATAAACTCTGGGAGGCAGTGGAAAACAGGAAGGCCTGGCGAGCTCTGGTTCATGGGACCACGAAGAGTTGGACATGACTGGATGACTGAACAACAACAAACAATAATATAGTAAATAGCATAAGAAAAGGAACAAGGTCTCTGTCATCATTGCTGCTTCACTGAGGACTAGCAATAGAAGCCTAGCAATAAATCACTCTGCTCAACAGAATAAACTGTAGATGAAAGACAAACGACAGTATTTGGTCACTGTTCAATGGGGAGGGGGGAGAGAACCTCTTATGCCTTTCAGTAAGGTCAGTTACTGATAAAGCCATGAAGTCACTGACAGTTTAAGTGACAAGGTCACTATTCTGGATGAATGCTCAAGTTTACGCTTGTCTTTAGACAGCAAAGATCTGTTTCACAGAGGTGCCAGAAAGACCTGTTGGACTGAATGGAAGGAGAGTGTAACAAAACAAAACACACAAGTGAAGGGAAGTAGAAGATGCCATTTAAAACATATTAATATTTAAGCTGCCATGGGCTCTGGTGTTTTTGCTGTGACAGACTTGATATGCCTTGCCCCCCCCCGTGGGCCCCGGCTCTTGGGCGGCAGCTCGGCCGCCGGCGCCAGCATATCCGGGGGGGAAGGCGCGGGTTTACCACCTATCCACTGCCCTCACCCCCCAGGGGCCTCTGGCTCTCGGGCGGCAGCTTTGGCTGCCGGCGACAACATGTCGGGGGGGCAGGCGCGATTTCACCATCTACCCGCTGCCATCTCCCCCCCCCATGGGGCTCCGGCTCTCGGGTGGCAGTTTGGCCGCTGGCGCCAGCATGTCGGGGGGGCAGGAGCGGTTTTCCCATCTTTCCGCTGCCCTCGTTCCCCCCCGTGGGGCTTCGGCTCTCGGGCAGCAGTTCGGCCGCCAGTGCCAGCATATCAGGGGGTGCAGGAGCAGTTTTTCCACCTTTCCGCTGCCCCCGTCCCCTCGTGGGGCTCCGGTTCTCGGGCGGCAGTTCGGCCGCCAGCACTGACATGTCGGGGGGGACGGCGTGGATGTACTATCTGTCTGCTGCCTTTAGCCCCCACGGGCTCTGGATCTCGGGTGGATGTTCAGCCGCTGGTGCTAGTATGTCGGGGGGCAGGTGCGGCTGCACCACCTACCTGCGGCCTTTCCCCCCCATGGGCTTCGATTCTCGGGCAGCAGGTCGGCTGTCGGCGCCAGCAAGTTTGGGGTCTGGGGGTGGTTTTGCAATGTTTGTCGCCTTTCAACCCCTCTCTGTGGGTTCCGGCTCTTGGGCGGCAGCTTGGCCGCTGGCGCCATTATGTCGGGGAGCCAGGCGCGGTGTACTATCTTTCCGCCGCCCTTTGCCCTCCCCACGGGTTCCGGACCTCGGCTCAGGCGCGGCTGTTCTATCTCCCCGCTGCCTTTCACTCCCCCCCGTCAGCTTCAATTCCTGGGCGGCAGTTTGGCCACCGCCACCGGCATGTTGGGGGACTAGGCGTGGCCACACCACCTTCCTGCAGCCTGTACCTCCCCCCGGTGGGGCTTGGACCTCGGGTGGTTGCTTGCCGCCGGCGTTTATGGACTCTCAGTGTGGTCTGGCCACTATTTTAAAGCGACTTTGCCACTGGGTGGGCCACTTATAAATCTGAGAGCTCGAGGGGGCCCCCGGCCGGCCTGGTGCGGGCCTCCTCTGGGATCAATTGAGCCTAGAGGCTGCTGACCCCAGCTTGTAGGCTCCCACCGAGCCTTCCTCGTTGACCCCCCCTTGGCTTGGCCCCCATGTGGCCATTTCCGAGAAGAGCTGCATCATGGATCTCTGATGTGTGGGTGGAGGTGGTTGGTTGCTGTGCCCAGCCTTTGTGATTTGCGACCTTGCCCCCATTCTCCCCCCCACTTCCCCCCCCAACGTGTTTCATCTTGGCCTATGGTCCCTTCTCCCTGTTTTTTTTATTTTGTTTATATATATATATATATATATATTCTTATTTACGCCTTTTTAAAAATATATATACTGTTATTTGAGCTGCTTGTTTACTCTGTATTGTATTACTCGTGGTTGTATTTTGTTGTTTTATATTTTATTGTGTTATCCTTACGTTCTTGTGTTATTTTGGATTGTGTCCCTGGCCACTTAAGATCTTATGGAGCCTGCTGGGTGCCCTATCAGGGTGGTGTGGGGCCGTGGGAGATACGCCTGGGGTCGGCGGGTCGATCGTATAAGGAGAACTCGGGACAGGCACTTGCGGCCTGTCCCACGTTCTGACCCGTCGGCTCACTGCCAAATGGCAGGGATCCAATCCGTCTGTGCCCCCGGCCTGTCCTGTCTGCTGATTAATGCCAGGTCGGTGCATAATAAGATCCCACTCATCCACGATTTGATCGTGGATGAGCGAGCCGACCTGGCATTCCTCACGGAGACCTGGGTGGGCGAGGGGGGTGGGGCTTGTCTCGCCCTGCTTCACCCCCAGGGTTACTGCGTGCAGCAGCTGGGCAGGCCGGAGGGGCGGGGGGCAGGGGGGGCATGGTGTATAGGGACTCTTTTCATGTCAGTAGTTCCGCGACATTGGTGAGTCCAGGTTTGGGCCAGAGGGACAGGTTTGGGATAGTGCTCATGTACCGTGCTCCCCGCGACCCTGCACTCTCCCTCCCAGAGCTCTCTGAGTTCATCTCGGCGGTACTTTTGAGGTCCCCTTGCCTATTGGTGCTGGGGGATTTCAATGTGCACGCCAAGGTTGGGCTGTCGGGAGTAGCTCTGGAATTCATGGAGTCCATGGCCTCCATGAACCTGTCCCAATTAGTCATCGGTCCCACTCACAAAGGTGGACACACCTTGGACCTGGTTTTTGCCTCCACATTGCGGGGTTTTGATCTGGGGGTCGGGAGGTTGTTGTCCCGTCCTGTGTCATGGTCAGCTCATCATCTGCTGACTTTCTCCCTTACGGTTGCCACCCCACCCCGCGGGGAGCCGGGCCCTTCCATCTGGGCCTGCCCCCGGGGGCTCCTTGACCCGGTGTGGTTCTCAGAGACCCTCGGGAGTGTGCCAGATGGTTTGGATGATGATCCAGTCGACTCCCTGGTCAAACAGTGGTTTGAGGAGGTGGCTGGGGTAGCTGACCGGATCGCCCTCAAGCGCCTGATCCGATGCCGAGCCCGTTCGTCTCCTTGGTTTACCGAGGAACTGCGGGCGATGAAGCAAGAGTGGAGAAGGCTAGAGAGCAGATGGCGGAAAGCTCGGATGGCTTCGAACTGGGCTGCGGTTAAGGCGTTGACTGGTCGCTATTCTCGAGCGATAAGGGCGGCTAGGAGATCTTTTGTCGCCCTGAGAATTGGTGAGGCCTCGAATCGCCAAGCGGAATTGTTCCGGGTGGTCCGAGACCTCACCAATCCCGGTCCGCCTGGGCCTCCTCCTAGTGATTTCACTAGTGAGTCATTCACAGCCTTTTTAAAATCCAAGATAGAGGCCATCCGTTCCGAGCTGGATGCCAGTTGCACTGATCCTGCCCCCGCCTTGGCTAGTGTCGGGCCGCCTTGGTCGCCCCAGTTCATTGAGTTTGGGCCTGTTACACCTGTGGATGCCTTCAGGGCCCTGGGACATTGCAGGCCTACGGCTTCTCCGTTCGACCCTTGCCCTTCCTGGCTGATTAAGATCGCAGGGGGGAGCATGCCGAAATGGGCTTCACTAATTGCCTCAGCCTCCTTCAGAGACAGGATTTTTCCCAGTCTTCTGAAGGAGACGGTGGTGAAGCCCATTATTAAAAGACCAGGCTTGGCTGTGGACGACTTGTCCAACTATCGTCCCATAGCCAACGTTCCCTTTTTGGGCAAGGTGATTGAGCTTGTCGCTGCCCTGCGTCTCCAGTTGTTCCTGGAGGAGAACCATGTCCTGGATCCCTTCCAATCTGGGTTTAGGCCGCGTCATGGGACCGAGACGGCTCTGGTTGCTCTGCATGATGATCTGTTGAGGAGGGCTGACAGGGGTTGCTCTACCCTGCTGGTCCTTCTCGACCTGTCAGAGGCTTTTGATACCGTCGACCACGGTATCCTGCTGGGGCGGCTTTTGGAGATGGGGATCGGGGATCAGGCCTTGTGCTGGCTCCGTTCCTTCCTTGAGGGCCGCACCCAGCGTGTGAGCTTGGGGGGTGAGCTGTCGACTCCCTGGACACTCTCTTGTGGGGTGCCTCAGGGGGTCGTCCCTCTCCCCAATGCTCTTTAACATCTATATGAAGCCGCTGGCTGAGATCATTCGGAGTTTTGGAGTATTGCAACACTCTCTACATGGGGCTCCCCTTGAACCTTGTTCGGCGATTGCAGTGGGTCCAGAATGCGGTGGCCAGGCTGGTGGTTGGTGCGCGTCGTTATGACCGCACCACCCCCATCCTGGCCCGCCTACACTGGCTGCCCGTTGCCTCCCGGATAAGGTTCAAGGTGTTGGTTTTGGTTTACAAAACCCTCCATGGCTTGGCCCCTGCTTATTTGGCAGAGCATCTCCCCTGACAACTAGATCTGGCCCGACCCACCCGATCCTCTTTGGCCCTCTCGCTCACTCCCTCACTCCGAGGGAGGCCCGCAAAATGAGTACACACGGACGGGCCTTCTCGGTGGCGGTGCCAACTCTCTGGAACAAGCTTCCAAGCAAGCTACAGCAGGCTCCGTTGCTGGCGTCGTTTAAGAAAAATTTAAAGACTCTACTTTTTCGGGACGCCTTCGGCACTGACTAGGGACTCAGTTTTAATTTTTTTTTCTTGCCTGGCCCGCCTGCTTGCCTTGCTAACCCGAGTTTTGGATCCTGTTGTTTTTAGCTGTTTTAGTTGTTTTATCTCTCCTTGTTGTAAACCACCCTGTGTCCCCTATGAGGGAAATAGGCGAGGTATATAAGTGTGAAAATAAATAAATAAATAAATAAATTATTATTTATTTATTTTAGAATATTTTACTCTCTCTCTCTCTCTCTCTCTCTCTCTCTCTCTGTGTGTGTGTGTGTGTGTGTGTGTGTGTGTGTGTGTGTGTGTGTGTGTGTGTGTGTGTTACAGTAAGGTGGGACAACATACAGCCTAGTACAATTAAGAATTATTCAGTGCATCTTAGTGGCCTTTCAAGAAAAATTCATGTTCCATTTTGTCTTCCACAAGCTTCTGGGACATGAGTTCCCCAAAGAAAGAAAGAATTGGCAGAATGCAAAAGGGCAGACGAAATTAGAGTTTGTTAAAGTAGATGCTTATTGTGAATCTTGATTTACAAGGAAAGGTTTCAAACAAGGATGTGAAGATATTTGCTTTTGGAAATGTAATTCAAAAACATTGATGTGCACAGTTCTGCTTCCAAACAGTGATAAAGGAATTATACTTCAATTATGTTAAACAAACAAACAAACAAATGAAAAACCCCTGGTTTATGAATGTGGGATATTGTGCTCCAATATTTACAACTGAAAATGGCAGCAAATGGCCTGTTTTTACTGCAGCATATTGCCAGCAGGACTAAACTTTACATAGCAAAGAGTAGCTTGAATCTTGAAACACCCATGTTAGCAATAAAGATGGTTTACAGAATACTCTCTTTTCTAGGATACCTAGATAATTTGTTGATAAATAGCCTTGGCAATTGCTTTGTATTTGAGTGAAAAGTGGCTTGTTGCAGATTTTTCTAAATTGTTTTGTTTATTTGTTTGTTTTTTGTGTGCTGCCCCCATTTTTAGAATTGCCTTCTAGAATATTGATGTGCTATGCCTGTACAAAATCATTGCGGCACTCACATGCAGCAATAGTATTCTTTCAGGTTGGATTGTCGGGGGTGGGGTGGGGTTTGCCATTGTTTACAGGGAGTCTCATTTTGTCAGCAGATCTGCAGCGTTGATGTGCCCTGGGGTAGAATGCCTTCATTCTAACCCAGGACAGGTTTGGCATTGTGCTGTGGTACTGTCCTCCCTGCAACTCTGCACAATCTCTACCAGAGCTCACTGGGTTCATTTCAGCAGCATTGTTGAGGTCCCCCTGCCTTTTGGTGGTAGGGGACTTCAACCTGCATGTTGGGGATGCACTTTCAGGAGTGGCTCTGGATTTCATGGAGTCCATGGCCTCCATGAACCTGTCCCAACATGTTGCTTGTCCCACCCATAGAGCAGGGCATACCTTGGACCTGGTCTTTTCCTCCATGTTGGCACATTATAATCTGAGAGTTGGGGATATTGTTCCTCAACCCATGTCAGACCATCACCTGATGTCTTTCTCCCTATCGAACATACAGATTGATATGCCCCACCCTGAGGGGAGCCTCAGTCTCTTGTTTGTTTGGGCCTGGCCCCAAAGGCTTCTGGACCCAGAGCAGTCCCTGGAGGCCTTTGGGGAGCTTCCTGACAGTCTGGCTGACAATCCTGTGGAAGCCCTGGTGGAGAGGTGATATGAGGATGCCACCCTGGCCATTGACCAGATCACCCCTCCCCCAAGCATCTTCTTGTGGAGCTTGCTCCTCACCATGGTTTATGGCTGAGTTGAGACCGATGAAGCAAGAATGAAGAAGACTTGAGAGCAGATGGAGAAAGGACTGGTCAGCAATTAATTGGGCTTCTGTATGTTCACTGACCAGATGCTACCTTTGTGTGGTCCCTGAGAATTGGTGGGGCTTCAAACCGCCAGGCAGAATTGTTCTGGGTGGTTCAAGACCTCACCAACCCTGGTCACTCTGGGCCTCCTCCTAGTGATTTCACTAGTGAGTCATTTGCAGCCTTCTTAAGATCTAAATTTGAGGCCATCCAAGCTGGTCTAGACTCTGGTTGCTCTAATCTCCCCTTGAGTATCCCGAGTGCCACACCCCCTTGGTCTCCTCGTCTGCTTGAGTTTGGGCCTGTATCACCAGCTGAGGCCTCCAGGGCACTGGCTCATTGCAGGCCGGCGGCTTCCCCCTTCAAACCTTGCCCATCCTACTTTATCAAGTCTGCCAGAGGGAGCATGCCAGAATGGGCTTCTGTGATTTCCACTGCATCCTTCAGGGAAGAGATTTTTCTTCTCACCTGAAGGAGACAGTGGTGAAGCCCACTTTAAAGAAACCTGGCTTGGCATCGGATGATTTGTCCAACTATTGACTGATTGCCAATGTTCCTTTTCTGGGCAAGGTTATCAAGAGGGTTGCCAATGTCCGCCTCCAGACATTCCTGGAGGAGGATCATGTCCTGGATCCATCACAGTCCACCTTCAGGCCATCATGGGGGACTAAGACCACCCTGGTCGTGCTGCAAGATGACCTCCTCAGGGGGGCTGACAGAGGATGCTCTACCTTGTTGGTCCTTCTGGATTTGTCAGCAGCCTTTGACATTGTTGACCATGGTATCCTGCTGGGTTGGCTTTCCAAGGTGGTGACTGGAGGTACAGCTTTTAGCTGTCTCTTGTCCTTCCTTGGTGGCCATCCCCAGCATGTTAATCTGGGGGAAGAGTTGTTGGCTCCTTGTGGGGTACCCCAGGGGTCAGCAATCTCCCCCATGTTGTTTAACATCTACATGAGGCTGCTGGCTGAGGTCATTAGGGGATTTAGAGTTTGCTGTCATCAGTATGCTGATGACACACAGTTCTATCTCTCCTTTACCATCTCTTCAGCTCTCAAGACATTGCTTTTTAGAGAGGCATTTGGCGACCATTAGGGTGTTTGTTTGTTTTTGCTAGGGTTATTATTATTATTATTTTGTATGTGTGTGAAACATAACTGCCATCTTGGCCAATTATTTTATTATTATTATCATTTTGTTTCCTCTTATTATTACTGAACTATATGACTGCTGTAAACCACCCAGAGTTCAATGGGTGATAAATAAATAAATAAATAAATAAATAAATAGGAGTAGCTTGATATTGATCTCTCATGGGTGTATGGCATGACCCCAAGTTGGTTGCTAAATTATATGACCTAAAAAGGTTAAATGTGAATTACACATAAGTAAATGTGTACAGCATAGTAGATTGTTATATCTCCAGTTTTTTAGGAAGTCAATTTCCTACTATAGTACAGCTCTTAGAAATGAACTAAAACAGCAGCTACATCTGGTGATGTGTAGAAAAGATTTATCTTGAAAAAAATAGAAACAAACTATTAAGTGGGGGGGGGGAGAGAAGTATTCCATATTGGAATGTCGCTTGTTTTGAAATGCATCATATTTTCTCTTACTCAAAGGAACACATTTCAAGACTTTTCCTGTTCTTAACTGATTCTTGTTGCTTTACACTGTTAGATTCCATCTGCTGAATGTGTTTATAGCAAGGTGGCATGTATATGCAAGTAAATAAATAAGTGAAAATTTAAATCTCTGCCACCTCCATCACCATTCCTTGCTACTACTGTTTTTCTGCCTCTGATTCAACATTTCTAAGGTGGCACCAGTTGCCTCTCCTGCTCCAGAACATTGTGCCAGCACAGAGCTTAAATTAATGTGAAAGCTAGGGCTGGAATATGTTTGTTTGTTAAGAATGTGCCCAGTGATGCAACAGGTGCTCACATACCTTAATGGAAAAATCATTTTGCTAGTACTAGAGCAAGGTTGATATCCAGCACAGGTTTTGCTAACCAGGGGCACAGCTGCTTGTGCTGCTGTTTCTACAATGGAGTAATCCAATACAACTGTATTAATTCTGTCACCATTGTGCATGATTCCAGGTGTGACAGACTGAGACACATTTTGGGAATTTCAAAGGAATACCAAATTTCTTTTTTTAAGATACTTTTTATTTTTAAAACAAAGAAAGTAAAAACAGATACATTGCTTATCTCCTGCCGTGTTACATATACCAGTTTTCCCCAATATATCGGCCTAGTTATTTCACAATCTTCTTCTCATCTTGAACAAGATTGTTTCTATATTTCCATATTGATTAAATATTATTATTGTTCTAATATTTTTCCATCAATATCATGTTAGTCTTTGCTTATCTCTGTCTTCATCTAGTACAAAAATACAGATAATAGGTTCCAATATTGTATTAGCTAGTTTAGTCTTAGCAATATTCCCGATCCTAAAACTCAATTCTTCATTTAACTAAACAGTTTAGATTATATTTGACTAATTCAATATATAGTAGATATATGCTTACATCTATTTTAGTCTAATATAAGAACTGAGGATAGTGAAGTACAAAGTTAAGCTAATCTGTCTAGTCTACAACCTTAGATATATAATAGACATCATCAACTCATTGTATTTTCTCTGTTATAAATTTTACTAAGTTTTCAAAACCTTATATGTCTAAGATTAATAATTAATGGGTTATTAAAAGGGAAGAAAGCATTACATCTTGATCTCTCTGTTTCTTGTTGTATTAAAGGGGGAAATCCTTCTCTTTCTTTGCCTGCCTAACATTTAAAGCTCTAACAAATTGACATCTCAAGCTGGTTTTTAAATTCCATTTTCCATTAGGTAAATAATTTTAACAGCTTTCTATCACATGATTATGTCTAATTAAAACAAGTAATCAGCTGGCTTGCAGATATCTGTTATCCATTTTACATATCATTATTGTTCATTGTAATCCATTAATAGCTTTTTATGTGAATAAGTCATTAAGTCAGGGATTCATACGTACGTTGTTTCCCTGTCGGTCCATCTCATGGTACAAAAACCTCCAGCACAGATTCCCCAGGAATACCAAGTTTCTGTTGCCACTTATTACATTTAGTTATTTATCTAACATTATTTGCATGTCACCTTTCTGCTTTCATGGGGGACTCTAGGTGGCTGACAACAATTAAAATCATACAATAATAAGTTTAAAATACCATTTAAAAACTTTGCATTAAAAATTATTCAAGATTAATAAATTAAAAACCATTTAAAACATTCTGAAATATCAAAAACTGAGTGTGCCCTTGAATTCTAATTATTTCTTAAATTTCTTCCTGAAAAGGAAGGTCTTTAGCTGGCAATGGGGAGGGGAGGTGGGGGGGGGAACCTGGCATCTTGGAGCAGTGCATTCCAAAGCTTGGGAGTAATCACTGAGAAGGCCCTCCCTCACAGCCTCACCAAATGAGCTTGATAAGGTGGTGAAACAAAGAGAAGGGCCTCCAAGAAGATTTTAAGAGCCCAGTAGACTCACTCGGAGTGATAACGATCCATCAAATAGCCTGAACCCAAACCGTATGGGGCTGTATAGCTAATAACCAGCACTTTGAATTGAGCCCAGAAACCTACCGGCAGCCCATGAAGTTGTCATAATAAGGAGGTTCCATACTCCCTGTCTGGCAACAGTATTTTAAATGAGCTGATGTTTCCAAACACTCTTCAAAGGCAGCCCCACATACACTACGTTGTAATAATCTAGATGACTGCAACTCAGGCCTGTGTCACCATGGTCATATCAGAGATATCCCGGAACATAATGATCTTCCTTTCATGCTAGAATTTAAAAGTTGCATTCATTCTTGACATTTGAGTTGTGTGTTATTTTTCTAGAAATGTACCTTAGAACAAACAATCATACAGTGTCTGATTTCTGTTTGCATTCCCCAGTGACATGAATTAAAGGTGCTTTGCTTTGCTTATTAGTTGCCTCTTTTCCTCATCCTCATTCCATCCTTCTTACACTACTTCTTTACCGTTCCTTAGTTTTATCTTAGCACTTTTAAAAAATGGATCTTGCCTATAAAAAACCTCACTGCATAGATTATCCATTTTTCAAAAGAGTGCACTTGACGTTATGTGAGAAGAGAATTCAGGAGGAATATATATAACTTTAATCGCATGCACAGCAAAAAAATGCTTCCTCCAGAGAGCTCCTCACAGTTCACTCAGAAGAAACAAAGCCGAGTCACTGAATCATAAGCCCTCAGCTTAATTATAGACACACAGAGCAATGATAGCACAAAGATTATACCACCATTGTTCAAATTCCATGCTGAGCATCTTGCTCACACAAGAGAATATTCATGGCAGATGAGGTAATCTTTCAAAAAAGAAACTGGATTATATAGAAGAGTCTACTGGGCAGGATTCTGGTATGCTTAACGGAGGAAATAGTAAAACCGCTGTTTAAAAATGCCCTCCCTAGGCCCAAAATACTGAACAATTACTGACCAGTATTGGATATCCCGTTCTTAGGTTAAGTCCTAGAGTGGGTTGTTGCCTCGCAGCTCCAGAGTTTTCTGGATGAGATAAACTTCCTGGAGCCATTTCAATCTGGCTTCAGCCCTGGCTATGGGACTGGGACAGCACTGGTTGCATTGGTAGATGAGTTAATGCAGGGAAATGGATAGGGGATCTGTGTCCCTTTTGGTTTTGCTAGACCTCTCAGCTGCTTTTGATGCTATAGACCATGGCATCCTCCTGACTCAATTATCTGAAATGGGGACTGGGGGTACTGGATTAAAGTGGCTCTGGTCCTTCCTGCAGGAAAGAATGCAGAAAACAGTGCTAGGTGATTCATGTTCTACACCACAGCCTCTGACCTGTGGAGTCCCCCAGGGCTCTGTTCTGTATCCTATGTTATTTAACATCTATATGAAACCTCTGGGGGAGATTATCAGGTCTTTTGGGGTTAGGTGCCACCAGTATGCCGATGATACCCAGCTCACCCTCTCCTCACCTCCATAATGTTTGTAATTTTTTCATCTCAGCCTCATTGCTGGATTGAGGAAAAGGTCTTACATTAGACAGTATTTTTTTTAAAAAAGTGACTTCACACTATCTAAGGAAAATATTGATAAACTGGAACATGTCCAGAGGAGGGCAATGAAGGCCAGTATCCTCTTGTATTGCATGGTATTAACAGACAGTGACAGGTTACTGTTAATTAAAGTTCCCTTGCTTTAATTTTGAGCCACATACAATTAGCACACAATGAAACAAAACTGAAGCGCTGCGGGATGAAACCTGAGGCCTTGTAACATATAGGGCCATCCTTGCAAGGAAAACTGGTGTCTGTTGTGATGTAACCATTGAATATGTCTCAGTTCTCGTGTGTATGTAATTAACATCTGGAGCTGCACAGGACAACACTCTGAATTCACATTAAACAGACAGAATGAACTGGGTAGATACATGGCTGGCTGGCTGTCTCTCTGTCTGTTTGTCTGGATGGATGGATTGACAGACAGAAATATGTCATTATAACCTGAGTCTTAATACTGAGACCTGTGATAAATTTACCTTTGGATACAGTGCAGATGACTTAGACCATCGTTTCACCTTTTCAGCCCAATCAGGCCCTCTCTGGAGATTTATATACATTAAAAGCATTCAATAAATAAATAAAAATAAAAAAATTCTTATAAGAAGAAGAAACAAAATGTTGCAATTAGCACTGGTGAAAGAGTTCAAAGCAGGGATTTGCCTGACTGTCCTCCTTAAAGATAGATAGATAGATAGATAGATAGATAGAGAGAGAGAGAGAGAGAGAGAGAGAGAGAGAGAGAGAGAGAGAGAGAGAGAGAGAGAGAGAGAGGTGGGTTATAAATTCCAAATTGAGACATTAATAACAGCATCAAATTTTGGAACTACCCACAAGAACTTGATGCCTACCCTCGACAAACAGGATATATCATTGGAAGTAGAGATGGACACGAATAAAAAAAGGGTGTTTTGGTTTTTTGTTTTTCATTGAGAGGTCAGTTTTCTTTCATTTCCGTTTTTCATGAATTTTTGGAAAAATTTCATTTTTGATTTTGTTTTTTCATTTTTCATTTCTACCCGCTTTTTGCGCGATTTTTAAAGCATTTCCATGCAGGGCATCCCACAATGCCCCAGACCAGAGGGAAAACACTAAAAAAATGATGCTGGCAGAGACACAGTATAGACTAGGTATGCAGGGAGGCTGCAAAGGCAGCGGCGTGCATTGCCCAGGGTGCAAGGCAGCCGCGGAGTGACTGCACTGTGGAGCAGGGGAGGTTACTCACTGAGAGGTACGCACACACATACACACAGGGAGGCTGAGGGACTGAAGCTAGAGTCACAGAGACAGCAATCCCACCCTAACTCCCACCAGGGACTGCAAGGAGGACGGGGGCTGCCAGAGCTTTTTATGCCCTCTGTGGCTACCAGACCTGCCCAGTCTGCAACCTGGGCATGCTATTGGTTGAAGTTGTCCAAGAATTTACATGATCCCATCACATGGCTTGCCTCCATGTTGTGGCTGGAGGGCGACATCCATTTTGTCATGCTTAAAGGGAAAAGAAAAATACATCATGATGGGAGAAAACAAAAACAAACGTTTTAAGGACCCAACCCCTTAGTAGGTGATAAATTCAAATAATTATCTCATTATTGCTGAATTTTTATGGATGTCCAGGGCATTTTAATACCCAAGAAATCAATATTAGGCATCTGGGAGCCATTTTGGGTCGATGTCCCCTAACTCCCTTTAAAGGAAAAAAATACAGCGATCTGAGAAAAGACATAAATGCACATTTTAAGGACCCTAACCCCCCAGTAGGTATTATCAGACAGTATAAATAATTATTGCTGCATTTTTATGGATGTCCAGGGTGTTTTTAAACATTTAAAACAGCTCATTTCATTGCGCGTCGCCATTAACGAAAACGAAATGTAATGAACACAATTTTCGTGGTTCTGTTCATTTCGTTCCATTTTCATCACAATTTTCGTTTGTCATTTCGTTACATAACAAAACAAAAAAACAGAAACAAAAAATGTTTGTTTCGTGCCCATCTCTAGTTGGAAGCTCACTGTTTTGTGTATATATTCTTAATCCCCTGATCCTGCATTTATATTGTTTCAAGGAGCACATGGCCTTTTCCTGACCTGTCAGAAATGGTACCTTGAGGTAAGCAGGAAGTTGGATGCATTAGCTAGGAAATAACACCTCTTGCGGTGAGAACCAAATGTTCGGGAAGTACATATTTCTGCTGCATCTGGAGCTTGTACAAATCAGGTGAGGCTGACAATCTCCCTCTCACCCCACCACCTCAGTGCATTTAGCAAGCCTACCCTGGGTGTTCTTGACAGTTATAACCTTCCATTGCACAAGCTGAACAGACCTTCTGTTTCTAGATTAATGGAGCACAAACTGCAAGATGTCTCTAGATAAATCACTCAGAATGGTTAAATGTTAGCTACAGACTAACTGCTCCTCTGTTAAAAACTGAAGGATGCTTGCTGAAAGACAGGAACCCAGTGTACTGTGTCTGGCACCTCAGTAGCATTTTTACAATGTTGATTCGCAGTTCTCCCATCTCTCTATATCAGTCTGGCAGCCATGACCCCCCCCCAAGGAAATCACATAGTGCTTTTCTAGGGGGGTCATGGGTCACCCTATGTGCATTGCAGCCCTTGTTAAATAATTTCTCCCTTGAGCTTTCAGAGCAGAATGTTAAAGTTAGCAGTCATGTGTAAGTATAAGAAACAGGCCCTTTGGGAGAGAAAGTCTCTGCTTTCTGAGAAATGATGACTTCATAGAATAATAGAATAATTGAGTTGGAGGGGGCCTATTAATCCATCAAGCCTAACTCCTTGTCCAATGAAGGAATCCAAATCAAAGATCTGACTAATTTTCTCTTTAATGCCTCCTCCTATGTTGGAGCACTCACTGCCACCCAACACAATTGGTTTCATAGCTGTACTGCTCTAATCGTTAGGAGGTGTTTCTTGATATTCATGCCAAATTTTGTTTTGATAGCTTGAGCACATTATTAATTGTCCTGCTCTTTGGGAGCATCAAGAATATGACTACCTTTCTAGTATTTGGACATTTTCCACTCTGTCTTCTTCTGAAGGCTAAACATTTTCCGTCTTGCTATTTACTCAGTTAGTTCCTTAAATGTCCTTTCATGCAGCTCATCTAGCCCTGGGCATTTGAATTCATTAAAGTAATAATCCAGTCTTTGACTATTTGTTTATCAGTCCTAACCTGCACTACTATCCCATCCCTTTATTCTTTACATTTGCCTCGAGAAACCTAGATTGTCTCACAGGAAAATTTTAGAACCATAGAATCATAGAACAGTGAAGACCATCAAGTCCAACTCCATGCTTGATGTAGGGATACAAAACAAAGGCTATCTGCCACATGATTGCTCAAATTCCTCTTCAATGCCTCCAGTCTTGGAGCACTCACCACCTCGTGAGGCAATTGGTTCCATAATACTGCTCTAACAATTAAGACGTTTTTCCTGATATTCAACCAAAAATGGGGTTCTCATAACTTTAGCCGTTTGTTGTGTGTCCTGCACTCTGGCATGACTGAAAACAGATCAACGCCCCCCTCTGTATGACAGTCTTTCAGATATTTGAAAAATGCTATCATGTCGCCTCTCGATCTTTTCTTCTCCAGGCTAAACATGCCCAATTCTTTCAGTCTTTCCTCATAGAGCTTGATTTCCACCCCCCCCCCAAATCATCCTTGTTGCTATCCTCTGAACGTGTTCCAATTTGTCAGCACTTTTATGTAGAACCGGACATACTACTCAAGGTGAGGCCTAAGCAGTGCTGAATAGAGGAACACCTCACAGGATTTGGAAATTGTACTTCTGGTAATGCAACTTAAAATAGCAAGTGCCTTTTTTGTGGCCACATCATACATTTGGCTCATAATTGGCTTATGATCTACAAAACTTCCAAGATGATTGTAGTATTGCTGAGCCAGGTACCCCATATCTCATAACTGTGCACCTGGTTTCTTTTTTAAGTGCAGTATTTTGCGCTTATCCCTGTAAAATTTCATTGTAGTGGTATGGGGCGTTATATAAGCAGACCACTTTGCTTTGCTTTTATTTAGTAGCTCAACCATCTTTTTCCTGTCTTGAACTATGCAAATACACGAAGAAAGCTTTTTTGTTGCTTTTAGCATTTCTTGCTGGCCTCAACTCATTTTCAGTGTTTGCCTTACTAATGTCATCCCTGCAATTATTTCCTATCTGTTGGTTCTCTTCTTTTGTAATCTGATCTTCCTTCCACTTCCTATATGTGTCCTGTTTTGTTTTCAGGTCCTCTCTGATTTTTTGGTGTCCCCCCCCCCATATTTTTTCTTGTTGGAATTGTTTCTAGCTGTGCCTTTAGAATTTCCTTTTTTTAAAACTCCCACTCACCTTGGACTCCTTTTCCTGTAAAGATTTCCTGCCATGGGACCTTACCTAAAATTGTTTGAAGTTTATTACAATAGGCTTTCCTAAAGTCTTGCATATATGTGTTGCTACACTGTACTTTGGTTTTGTTTTATTCTGTTTTTAAATCAAGAACTCATAATTCCTTTTCCTGCCACTTCTTCTACCAAGTCAACTTCAGTAGGAGGCAGTCTTCATCCTGATCATGAGCCATTTATGTTGATACCGTGGAGAACAACCTTTTGCAAGCATGCTGTTTGTGGGGGAGAGGAAATGCACATTTTGCAGCATATTTATGGAATCCCTCCCTTATGTGTGTATCCATACCTCTCTTGTTTTGCTTCTCAGCATACCCTCATGCCTATTGTCCACTTTAACGCTGAGCCAGAGTATTTCCATGTAAGTATGTGTAGTTAGTCAACAAACTGTTCCATTTAAAAACACTTTAAATTATGGCTCTTCATTAACAGTCATGTCAGCTTAATAAAGCGTTATTCCCTCCTTATTAAGTTGACAGTTAAAACACACATGCACACACATGAGATTATGTAGTATTGATGCTCCATAGGAATCCTCCATAGTAACTAACCAGTACTCTTGACAGCAATTATGCCTATAAAGTCCAATGGGAATGAAGGTTATTTAAACGTCTCTTCAAGTTCAACTTGGTACTTGGTACTCTCACCTTGGGAATAAGCACACTGAGGCTCCTTACAGTAAGACAACTCTGAATAGTTAAATTTCGGTATGTCAAAATGCACACAACAATTAACTGGTGGTCTTCCATGTGAAGCAGTTCCAGTGCTACCAACAGATGCAGACTCAACAATATCCTACATTTTGTTCCACATCCTGCAGATCCTACATACTACAGAATAATTTAGTTGGAAGGTGGCTATAAGGCCATTGAGTCCATTCCCCTGCGCAACGCAGGAAACCAAAGCAAAGCAGACCTGACAGATGGTTGTCCAGTTTGTCCAAATGGTTGTCCAGTTCTCCTGAATGCCTCCAGCACCATCTCCTGAAGGAATTGGTTCCACTGTTAAGCTGTTCTAACAGTGAAGAGGTTTTTCCTGATATTCATGCTAAATCCAGCTTCCTGTAGCTTGAGCCTATTAGTCCATCTCCTGCAGTCTAGGAGGATTGAGAACAGATCCTGCCCTTTTTCTGTATGACTACCTTTCAAGAAAGCTGCCTAGATGCCCTAAGCACATCCAATCTCACCCGATTTCAGAAGCTAAGCAGGGTTGGCCCTGGTTAGTACTTGTATGGGAGACCACCAGGGAATACCAGGTGCTGTAGGCGCCTGGAGTAGGAACTGGCAAGCCACTCCAGTACACCTGCCAAGAAAACTCCATGGTCATGGGGTCACGAAGAGTCGGTCATGACTGTAATGACACAACACACACACACACCTTTCAAGAAGACTATCTCCCCTCAGTCTTCTTTTCCCAAAGCTAAACGTGCCCAGTTGTTTCAGTTTTTCCTCACAGGGCTCGGTTTCCAGTCCCCTGATCATCCTTGTTCTTCTTGTTGTTCTTATATTTTAGAATGAATGGGAAGCCCTATTCCAGAAATCTAACTGCTACGATACCACAGCTTCTGAAAGCACAGCCAGAGCAAATAGAGCAGGTTCATGATTTAGTTTATTTTCTCTCTGTTGACCACTGTAGAGACCAAGACTTATACAGAGTCCTTCTCCTGTGCAGCCACAGCTGCAAATGAACTACCGTTATTTGCTTCCAAATATTTTTTCTTTTTTTTCCTTCAAAACAAAACAAAACCTCCAGTCATTTTGTGTCTGCTGATTCATGTACAGCATTTTCTTTCTTCCTTGCCTTTCTTCATCTTTTGTAGACTGAGTCATGCAATACTAAAGACTCAAGTGCAACCATGGAATTAAAACGTGGGATGAATGGCATTGAAATTTGGTTCATGCTCTGCTAAGAATGTTCCAAAATATGCAAATTTCTTCATAATGTATTTGGAAGGATTTTGAGATGGGGGGCAGCTTTTAAACGTTTGTAACACCCAGATTTTCACTCATGCTGTGATACTTAGTTGGACTTGTTCCCAGTCCCCCCCCCATGGATTCCAGCATCAATCAACACTATTTTTTTCAGTCTCTATGAACCAATAAATCAGAACTGGACAACACAAAAAGATAAGAAGACCCATACTGGATCACCGACCTATGTTGAGTTCAGCATTTTAAAATTTCTTTCTTTCTTTCTTTCTTTCTTTCTTTCTTTCTTTCTTTCTTTCTTTCTTTCTTTCTTTCTTTCTTTCTTTATTTATTTATTCATTTATACATACACTTTTTTATCACACCTTCCCCAAGGAAGCTAATAAAAATATTTAAAATGTATTAAACCCACATGAGCTTTGATTGGCCAAAATGTGATGCCAAAATGTTAGACTAAGCTGAAGTTTACAATAGGGCTTTTCTTATGCATTTATGCCAGCTGCCTTATGGAAATAATATTTCCTTCCCTATCATGTCTCTGGGATTGCTACACTCTACTGGGCATACCAATACGGAACTGCCCAATCCATCGTGGACATAAAGAAGTATATGGAGGCAGAGCCTTGACCGCATATCTGAAATCCATAAAATGCCCTGTGAAAATGCAGTGCCTGCCTAGGAATGTGATTTGCTTCCACAGCTTCAGGCAAAGTTGAGTCAAGGGCAAGTAAGCTTTCCTGGAATCCTTAAGTCATCAAACAAGAGAAGCAAATGCTAAAGAAAGGGAGCAGCTACTAGTTTCATAGTTATGTAGTGCACCATATGAATATAGAACACACATTCAGTCTGCTACCTGGGTCCTTTTGCATTACAAGCATTATCATGACCCCTATTGACCAATGCAGAGAAATGGATGTAAAGTGTATGAAAAACACAGCCAGAGAAACCTCAAAAACAGAAATGGATCATCTGCAGTGTTTGCATGGCTGAGATTTTTAAAATGAAGCCATCACCTTTGAAGTCAATGGGCTCACGGGCCAAACCTTTCATTATCCTCATTGATACCGTGGGTAAACATTTATCAGAAAAGCAAGGATCAAACTTTGAACTGAGAAAAAGAAGCCACCTTCTTGGCCCTGTCATTGACCAAGACTAGAGCATTATATGTGCATGTTTCAGGTAACAATCAGCATACAAACAGGGGTTTTCAAACTAAAAAATAAGAAATGGAGGGGGGTGAAAAACTATTTTTATTAAGAAAAAAACAGCTTTGCTTTAATGCATTATGGCCATTAAGCACAGGGCAAATGACCTTGTAGTCAGGGTTCTTAAATGAATATCGGTTCACCAAGTTATTCCCACACTATTTCATACACATGTTTCTATGTCTATGCAAAATAAAGATAAAGAGGGGCTCATTTTCATTATTTTTGTATGAGTTTTGCAAAATCTTCAGATTTCTTTGCATTTAGATTTATATGTTCTTTAAGATTTTTTAAAGCCACCACAGGACAATTCAGAACTGCATATTTATCTACCCAGGCTCTCTCATTTGACTGCATTATGCTTAAAAATTAGGTCTTGAATCACTGTAGGTGTGTGTGAATACCATATATTTTAATTGGTCTAAGGGGTTTTTCATAAAATTACAATCTGTTAGCTTTGAGCCGATACATAGCCTGACCAATCTGATTTGTATCTCATTATTTTGTCCAAATAATGAAAAAACATAACAATGAGGGAATACCAGAGCTGTGACCAGGAATAGGAACAAGGCGAAATTATCATCAATTACTGCTTGGCCTCTAATATCCTTCCTTCCTTCCTTCCTTCCTTCCTTCCTTCCTTCCTTCCTTCCTTCCTTCCTTCCTTCCTTCCTCACCAACAGGGGCCATGCAATTTACTCCTTACCCTGTTGTCAGTCATCTTGGTGCCATATTCTGTAAAACAAAAGCTCCTGCATAATAGAAAAGCAAAATTTGTTGCTGCTGGCGAGCCCCAGTTTGATTTGAGTACTCCTTAGTAGAGATGGGCACGACTAGGGAAAATGACGTTTTCGAGTTGTCGTGTGTCGGAGGCAGTCCGTTTCGGCTCATTTCCGTTTTTGCAAAATTTTGCAAAAATTAGTTGGTTCATTTTTTTTTTTTTGTTCGTTAGTACTGGTTTGGGGGAGTAGCGGGCTCCTGGATGGAGCTGCAGGAGTCAGCCAGAGCCACAAGTGACGGTATGGCAGACTCTTTGCACCCGCTGTGTCTCACGTACTTGCATTTAGTGCAATGCAAGTAGATCTGGCTTAGGGTTAAGATGGGTTAGCGCAAGGGCTAGGGTTAGGCTAGTTACGGGTGAGGTTAGGGTGAGTATTGGTGTGCACCTCTGGGTGCCTTTCTGACCCACTTAGAAGGACAGTGTACTGGCGTATGGGTTAGGCTTAGGCTTAGGGTTCGGGTTTGGGCTACGATTAGTGGGCTGTTTATGCCTGATTGGCACATCCCAGAAGTCTCTGTGGTCAACCTGGCCAAGTGGCCATGCGATTGGTGGAAAATTTGCATGGTCCACTCCCATGGGCGAGCCCATCATTGCAAATGTAAAAAATAAGGTAAAATAAAAAAAATAAAATAAAATAAAATAAAATAAAATAAAATAAAATAAAATCAACAGTTTTTTTTTGCAAGAAAAACCCACTGCTGCTACTGTAAAAATTCAAGCATTTAAAATAGCTAATTTTTGCATGTTTCTGTGGTGCTTTGGTGGGGTTTTGGGCAACGATTTCAAAAAAATATTGTGGTTGCCATTTTGGATCCCCGCACTGCATGGCAAATGGATGCGCCCTCCCAGCCTGGTACAGTCAGCAAAACCTGGCCATGTGATTGGTGGAATGGCTCCAAAACTTTGCATGGTCCACTCCCATGGGCGAGCCCATCATTGCGAATGTGCAGGTGTAAAAAAATAAAATAAAATAAAATAAAATAAAATAAAATCGGAGACTTTTTTTTTTGCAAGAAAAACCCACTGCTGCTACTGTAAAAATTCAAGCATTTAAAATAGCTAATTTTTGCATGTTTCTGTGGTGCTTTGGTGGGGTTTTGGGCAACGATTTCAAAAAAAATATTGCGGTCGCCATTTTGGATCCCCCGCACTGCATGGCAAATGGATGCGCCCTCCCAGCCTGGTACCAGCAGCGCAGCAGTAGCAATAGCCAAGGAGAGGGGGGCGGG
The DNA here is from genome assembly GCA_029282475.1 of Phrynocephalus forsythii. Taxonomy (NCBI): domain Eukaryota; kingdom Metazoa; phylum Chordata; class Lepidosauria; order Squamata; family Agamidae; genus Phrynocephalus; species Phrynocephalus forsythii. Next base: position 92,668,969 of record JAPFRF010000005.1, on the reverse strand, counting down.
AAACCCCCCAAATAAAACACCCTTCTGGCCTTGTAGGTGCCCTCAGATAGTTTTCGCCTACTTTTAGGGCCGGGAATCGGTTTTTTTTTTTAACTTTTAAAAACTTTTTTTCTGTGCCGCTTGGCATTGCGCGATCGCCGTGATGCAAGTAACGAGCACGACAAATCAGACCAAATTGTTTATTCGTCAGTTCGAGCTCGAATTCTGGCGGAGTAATTCCCGTTACCGTTTCCGTAGAGTAACGGATACGAGTAACGGAAACGGAAATGGGAATACCGCTAAGTCGTGCCCATCTCTACTCCTTAGGCTTGTTTGGTGTGCCTTAGAACAGTCCAGCAACTGTCACAAACCCACACTTCATTTTCCAAATGAGTTTCAAATCTGAAGCACTACAGCCAAAATGTAAAAGTTCTGTCATTTTACTTTCTGAGGCAGGGGAGAGGAAAAGAGCAGCCCTTGAGATGTGGCATGACTACAACTTCTATCAGCTCTTCCCAACAAACCCAAAGGGAGGGTGGTGCTGGGGCAAATAGCCCAAAAACTGAAAGCCATTTTTTTAACCTTGTGCTGTTCTAAGGGGAGGAGCTTGAGCAAGACAAGCGTGATCTAAAGGTTTTCTGGGAACTTGACTGTCTTCTGGGAAAAAGAAAATATTCAGGATGTAATTTCCAGAATGTTCCAGTCAAGATGGCCACTGCTTTTACTGGGTTGATGAGTGTGGAAATTAGAAACAAAAAGTAACAAAGTCACTGCCTGTTCTTTGCCACGAAGCAATGCCATATTACATCTACAATCATTCCAAGAATATAAAAAAGGGCCAATAAAGAGCATGCAGGTAAGCAGTCTTCTGTGTTTTAGAGCAGTTCATGACATGCAAGGGACATCGGAAATACAATACACCTTAGAGGCATAATTTTAAGGAATTCGGCCTATTTGTGAGAAAGAAAAAATGTTCTCATAGTCAATTTGGAAACCAAATGTATATTACTGCATTCTGAACACTATCTGGAAATAATCTATTTAAAACATGAAATGTAGAAATGCATACAAAATATAACCAATAGAAGATAAACACACTACATCTCTACTCCTATCCTTACCCTCTTAAAAGCTGATCAAGCATCTTTGTATTATGTGCTAGTAACAGAAGTCAAGCTCCAATAATATTTCTATTATTTCCTCATCTATAAGCCACCCTCTATTTCTTCATTTTATTAGCAAAAAAATCAATGTGTAGCCTTTTAGTTGCAATAGATGTATTTGTGGGATAAATGCACACTTGACTTTGGAAATGACAATTCACTACTGAGGCACTCAACCTTTTATTACCAGTAGTAATGCTTGTCAATTTCTGTTATACTTCTTTTTCTGAAAGCTAGAGGCAAGAGTGCTTGACAATGTGTAGCAAGGTAATGATTTCCATCTCTTTCTTCAGTACACACTTCCATTGAGAATAAGTTCACATTTTATTTGGAATCAGTTTTTCACAAACAGTGCTAGATCAGACCAATGTTCTGGTTCCAATAGGAGCTACTCTGACAACTATGGGAAGACCAAAAGTATGACTAATGTGGATACACTACCTTCTTTCTACAGTTCAGACATAGAGGGTTCTAATCTTGGATATAACATAAAAAGGCATTTCAGGTATAGCTTCTCATTTCTAGTCTTCCCCTCTGTGAATGATCTAATCGTTGTGGAAGGCCTCTGGGGCAGATAGTTTCAATTAGTTGTGCCAACCCATGTTTTATATTCTGATATCTAACTATATTATTGTGATAGATATTCCTTTGTGTAATCATCTACATGATCATCTACCTCATCCACTTCATGAACTGGGTATCTACAGGGTCATATTGCACTTAAATCAGGAAAGATGGAGAAGAAAGTGGCAAGAAAGAAAAATATCTCAACAGTGCTGGGGGGGGGGGTTTCTTACATGAATTATCAGTGCAAATTTACTAAAGTCACATGGACTTGGCAGCATTGGGATTATCATATCTCTAACCTCTGTTTCAACATCACGGGAGGGATTGTTCCAGACAGACATCTTATATTAAACTGCCTTGAAAAATTCTGCTCTGTCTTGGGAAACAAGAAAAATAAATAGCACAATCCCTGAACAATTCCTACTTCATGGTTAAATAAACTGTCTATATAAATATACATTTAATATTAGCAAAATAATTCCCCACTGTTCCTCCTTGGACTCAATGATCCTTTAGGTTTGCTTCAGCTCTGCAGTTTGTTTGTTTGTTTGTTTATACAACTTATATGCCGCCCACTACCCAAAGGTCATCAGTTCTGAGATGATGATGATGATGATGATGATGACGACGACGACGATGACGACAACAACAACAACAACAACAACAACAACGATGATGATAACTTGAGGTTCATACCTATAAGAACAAATATTTGACAGGGAAAGGAAAAAACACTCCAAGGAGACAAGACTAATAGATGCTTCTTCTAAGTGCTAATTAACTGAAAAAAGCTTACAACATTACCAAGAGACACACATCTGCTCAGAACAACTGTTAACTACCCAGGAGAATAGACCCTGCCATTAAGCAAAGTCCTAGGTAGCAGTGATGGCAAAAAGAGAAGCCTATTTAGAGCAGATCAACTAAAATTGATCGCAATGAGTCTACTCTGGATATGAGAAGAACTGGATTTACTGCATGTTTATCTGTTGCATCTTCTGCAAACTTTATTGAGCTCAAAGCAATCTAAATAAGGAGTGTGAAGCTCCAGTCCTCCTTGATAGGAAATCTATAAGGAGGTGAAGCATATAGATCTATTTTTTTATTTTTGTTTTTGTTGTTTTGTTTTTGGTAGGGTAGAAATAACATAAAATTATTTTCTTATTTGCCAGTTTTCTTTCACTTGTTAATTTCTCATTTGCTCTACAACCAGGCCATTGACTTTAACAAGACTGCACTAATATAAATGTACAAAGTATGCAATGAATTTAAACATGTTTCCTCAGGAGGAAGCGTCCTTCAGTTTAAAAAAATTACTCTACTGGATGTTATTAGGGATGGGCACCTTACGAAAAATGACACACTATTTTGTCGTTTTGTAAGCTTATGAAACCTTATGAAATGAAACAAAACAGCAAACAGCATGTAGTCAAGAAAGGAAAGGAAACACCATTTTTTGTTTCAGAAATGAAATGATTCATCATAGCCTCTTGATCCGGCCCTCTTGAGAACATGAGGTTTATTTCTTAAAGCTGATTGATTTGTTTTCCTTTCTCCCCATGCCTCAGTTTATCTCCAATCTTGATTGGCCTGAAGCTAGCCAGCCCAGGAGCTGCTGGTTGTGTCTGCAAGTTGATTTAAACTGATTATTTTCCTTTCCGTTTAAAGTAGGACTATTTTTATATATTTGCGATCAGCTGTTGAGTTTATCTCCCCGACTTCTCCCTCCATGCAGCAGCTAGATATTAGGTTTCTATCTTGTTTACAGAGGATTCTTTGCCTAAAAACAAATTGATTAGAAGGTTTAAGGGTCTTTGATTTAGGGCAGTGGGGTCCTTGTTAAATAAAAAAGGAAAGCTCCCCATTATTTATAGTCTTACGAAGCATTTCATTTCAGGATGAAAATTCTTTTTTTAAAAAAATCTGTTATTAACAAAACAAAATGAAATGGAAATGGAAACAAAATGAAAGGAAACACTATGTATCCATTTTGTGCCCATCTCTAGCTGTAATCTATGCATACTGTTAGCAATCTGAGAACCTCAAAATTCCCTACATGTGAGTTTGGTATGAACATGCATAGCCTTATGCTGCGCTAGTCCATGAATCTTTTGCTTTAGGTTGCAACATCCTTGTGGAACAATCCTCTGCTCTTGGACTGATCGCCTCTCTTTAATCTTTGAAAAGGTCATTAAAAACCTGGCTCTTTAGGTAGGCCTTTCTGGAGCTAATGGAACTACAGATGCTCAGCCTAAAACATCTAGCCTGCAATCCTATGTTAATTGTAATTTTACCTGTGATTTTTCATATACTATTTTTAATATAATACTTGTCAATTCTGATGTGAATAAAATTATATATCTGTAATCTGATATAGTGGTTGTAATTTATATATTATGTATTTACGTTTTGTTGTTAGCCACCTAGAGTAACCGTTTGGCTTGATGAGTGGTATATAGCAGCGTTTTTCAACCACTGTTCCGCGGCACACTAGTGTGCCGCGAGATGTTGCCTGGTGTGCCGTGGGAAAAATTGACAAATTCTAAAGAAATTCAACCCAGGGCCGGCGGGCGGCCCACAGCTGGGAGGCGCTATAAATAGCATCCAAGGGCCAGCTTGGCTCCTCCCCCCCGAGGCCCACAGCGCTGGCGTCACTTCCTCCCCGGCCGGACCTGGCCCCGCTCATTCTCTAAGTGTTTGCCCTGTGCCTGCCGCCGCTGCCACGACTCACTCGCTTCTCTCTCCCCCCTCCTTTTTTTACCCTGGACCACCACCACCCCTTTCCTGGGAGCTACCAATGGATTAAGCCGCCCGACAGCCCGCCCGCCAACACGAGCCGGCCCAGGAGCCCCAGCCCAGAACAAACCACCAGGTGAGGGGAAGGGGAGGAAGGGGCGCCTGGCTGCCCCACGAGCACCGCGGCAGGGCTGCGAGGAGGAGGGGATGGAGGAGGCCTCCGCCGGGCCTGGGCTGAGGAGGCGGGTGGGTGGGGGGGCTACTGGCATGGCTGGACGGCCGGCCGGCCGGCCTTTAGGGTCCAGGAGGGGAAGAGCCGTCTCTGAGGGGCCCCGCGATGGGTTCCTTGAAGTCTTGCCCCTTTCTTTCTGTCTTGGGTCACCCTCTTCTCTCTCTCTGTCTTTTCTTTCTTTTTTCCCCCACCTTTCTCTTTCCATTCGTATCCTTTCCCCTCTTCATAGAAACGTGCTCATTTCTAGCCTGCATATGTGTATATCTAGCAGCCTGCCTACTGTAATTAAAACTGTAAACCGCCCAAGAGACTCCTTGACGTGGTATGGGGTGGTATACAAGCAGAACAGTTTCTGCCTTCTTTCCTTCCTGCCTTCCTTCATCCTCCTCCCCTCCTGTCGCTGGACTTGCTGAAGGCATCTGCCTTGGCCACAGTGTGAAGAGCAAGATGGGCTTTGGGGTCTTATTTGTGTTCCTGGAGAGTCAGTGCCCCTTCTCAGGTCTCCACTGGACACAGAAGTCCATGCAGGGCAAAATGTCTTTAAAAAAACAACACAGGTAAGTGGGAACTGGGTGCTAGAGAGTGGGCTGCCTCAATCTGTGGCCCCTCTGTCCTGCTTCTCCCTACACCAGCAATGGCGAACCTTTTAGAGACTGATATAGGCACAGAGTTAAATTTTTTAACATTTTCTAATGGTGGTGTGCCTCGTGATTTTTTTCATGAAACAAGTGTGCCTTTGCCCAAAAAAGATTGAAAAACACTGGTATATAGTACAACAAACAAAGAAACAAAATTGCCAGTAAAGGACAACATCTCCCAGAATCCTCAATCAGATTATTAAAATTGCAACGTAGTTTTCAATATTCATATATACAGTTCAAAGTGCCAGAGGTGAACTTGTGAACAGCTGCCAGACCTTAAGTGGCCTCTGACTGCTGGGTCATGTGAACCAGCAGTCAGCCACTGGACACAATAAGCCCTGTTGGTGGCAGGATCCTATTGGCCCACATGATCTCTGGTCATTCTGACTAGAGATGGGCACGACTTGAAAAAAATTTTTTCGAGTTATCGTTAGTTGGGCCGGTTCCGTTTCGGGTCCTTTCCATTTTTCGTGAAAATTCGCAAAAATTAGTCGGTTTGTTTTTCATTTTTTCATTTTCATTAGTACTGGTTTTTTTGGGGGGGTAGCGGGCTCCTGGAGGCACCTCTGTGGGGTGGGTGCCTCCTCTGGCCTGCTATAAAGGGAAAGCGGGCTCCTGGAGGCACCCGTGGGTGCCTCCTATCCTCACCCACTAGGAAGGGGAAGCAGGCTCCAAGAGACCCTTCAACATGGGGGTCTCCCCTCCTCACCTGCTGCTGCAAAATGCATGCATAGCCATATGGATATGCATACCAGTTGCAGACAGTGAGACTAGTGATGGCAGTGAACCCAGAGCCATAGGGTGATGCCTAAGGCTCTCGCACCACCATGTCTCACAAAGAAGGGAATTGTAATTGCGTGTAGTGCAATGCAAGTAGATCTGGCTTAGGGTTAAGGTGGGTTAGTGCAAGGGCTAGGGTTAGGCTAGTGACGGGTAAGGTTACGGTGGGCTAGTGGGTTGCACCTCTGGGTGCCTCTCTGACCCACTAAGAAGACAGTCTGTGACGTATGGGTAAGGAGTCAAGGATTAGGGTTAGGGTTAGGGGGCTAGGGCAGGTTTTAGGGGGCTTTTTGGCACATCCCAGAAGTCTCCATGGCCAAGTGGCCATGCGATTGTTGGGATGGCTCCAAAATTTGCATGGTCGTCCACTCCCACATGGCTGGCCACTCGGCCAGCCCATCATTGCGCAGTGTAAATAAAAAAAATAAAATAAAATAAAAATAAATGGAGGACAGAGGAGGAGAGGAGAGACATTTTGTTGCAAGAAAAAACCCACTGCTACTGTGAAAAATCTGGCAGTTTATAAATTTCCGCGTGTTTCTGTTGTGCTTGTGTGTTTTTGGACCATGATTTCAAAAACAATATTGCATTCGCCGCCCCATTTTGGATCCCCCGCCCGCACCGCATGGCATGGCGAGTCCAGCTGCCCAGGACGGGGGGGAGTCGGGACCCCCATCCAGAAACCACCCCTCCGGTAGGTGCCCTGCGCCCTTAGTCAAGCAGGCATTTTTCCGCCTGCTTTTTTGGCCCGGGAATGGGTGGGGGGAGAGTTTAAAAGTTTTTTCCTGTGCTGTCTGTGCCGCTTGCTTGCGCTTTAATTGCGGCGGCCGGCGGCGAGACTGGGCTTTTTGCTGGCTGCGAGCCTGCGGCGAGTCCCACCAGAGCAGCCCAGGACGGGGAATGGGGGGAGGCCGGGGACCTCCAGAAACAACCCCTCTGGTAGGTGCCCTGAGGCACGGCAGGCATTTTTCCACCTGCTTTTTAGCCGGGAACCGGGGTTTTTTAACTTTTAAAAACCTTTTTTCTGTGCTGCGTGGCATCGCGCAATGCAAGGAACGAGCATGACAAATCAGACCAAAATTGTTCGTTCGTCGGTTCGAGCTCAAAGTCTGGCAGAGTAATTCCCGTTACCGTTTCCGTAGAGTAACGGAACCGAGTAACGGAAACGGAAATGGGAATACCGCTAAGTCGTGCCCATCTCTAATTCTGACCCATCCCAAGCAGGTGGACAAAGAAGCCCCTCCTGGCACGGGGCTGGTCAGAGACACTGATGTGCCTGTTGCTCCTTCAGGCACACACCTCATAATAAATGCAAGTGTTGACTTGTTACTTAACCAGGGTGAGTCATGTTATTTAATTTATGCACTTGTAAATCACTAAAAGGATACTGTTCATTGCATTTCAGATTCCAAACAATGTAATGTACCACCTCAGCCGCCTTGGGAAGTGAGGTTCACTGAACATCATGCATTCTTTCATGAAAGAAGATCACCAGGTGTATCTGCCAGAACAATTTATGCTGATCACCTGACACTTGCATAACTCTGGCAGAGAAGATCTGTTCACTAATCGGTTTAAGGACCCTGACTTTTTCGAACCATGCACAACAATGTGTCCAAATTCTAAGGGATATCTTTTAAACAGCTATATACTTTTTTTTAAAGGTTTACATCTTTCTTTGATAGAACTACATACAGATCTACCTTTAGGTTAATGGGCAAGGAAGGCATTCTCTAGCATGCCCACTTTCCCAAAATCCCAAGTGCAAAGAAATGACAAATTAATAACCCAAATACTGGCACTTCCACAGACATTCTTGGCTGACAAATACTGATAACCAAAAAGAGAGATACTTTTCAAAAGCAGCATTATGTCTCAAAGCATTAAATCAGATGATTGTGGGAGGAAGAAAAGCCATGTCAATGTTATTTAAATGAAGAAACAGTAACTGAGAAAGACAGTGTCTGTTTTCTCTTATTTTAGACTTGGGTTACAGGAAGCTTTCCCCATCGGAGCCAGTTCAATTTATGGTTATCAAAGGGAATTAGAGTTGAAGAGCACACAGAGCCACAAGAGCTTTTGCCTTATTAAATAAGCACAGTGGTATCTTTTTTTCTCCCGGCTCCATCTCACTTTACAACCCAAACAAAAACAGTCTTCAGGTACTGTCTTCACAGGATATCTCCTCATTGATCGAAGCCCTTTGCCATTGTAGTGTTGCATTGCATTGCATTGATGGATTCCATCCGCAGCTGCAGGGTGGGGAAAAAAGGCCATCTGATTTCCCCTATTGAAGATGCCACATTCTGACAGTATCCACAGGGAAAGGAACAGGAGTGTGTCACATGTATCGCCTGCAGAAGGTCCCCGGTTCAGTCCTCGTTGTCTCCAGATAAATGTCTGAAATCCTGGATAAATATCAGTGAGAACTGCTTTATGCTGTAAGCACCAACAGTGGTGCTCAAAATAAAACTAATTATTCCACCCTTTCAGAGACTTCAGATTGAACCTCCAGTGTATCTAGTTCAACAGGCAATGGAATTAAGGCTGTGTAATGGATGAATCCCAAACTGAGTTGATCTGTTTCAGACTGAGGGCTGGATCAAGACCGACTAATCACATTTTATTCTGGGGAAAAGCAAAACAATTCAAAACATTTCAGACCAATTCATCAGTTCAGATATCTGAAACAAGGTACAGTACAGTGGAACCTTGACTTACGTCATTAATCCGTTCCAGTGGTCTAGACTTAAGTCAAACATGACTTAAGTCAAACGAACTTTTCCCATAGAAAGTAATGGGAAAGTGGATTAATCCATTCCAGATGATGAAAAAGACCCTCGAAAACAGCAATTTAACACAAATTTGACTGGGGCAGGAGATTCCTTCTGGGGATATAAATGAAATATCTCTTCAAAGAGAGGGGGAGGCAGTGGAATTATAGTCCACAAGTTATACACCTCCACTTTTTAATGTTCATAGCAACAATGTCTAACATTTACGTTTTAGTGATTTTTAACCTGACGTTCCAAGTCCTGAACAACCCTAGAGTCCCATAACTGTACAGCTCCCCAACTGAAATGCTTCCATTGTGGACCAGACTTCTTCAGGCAGATTTTTTACAAGACTAAGGTGACTATCTAACCAGCGAGGCCAGCCCCGAGCTCCTGGCCCTTCTTCTCCTCTGGCAGCAGCGGCGGATTTGGTGAGGCCGAGGACCAGCTCCAGGTGCTCTGAGCTGGCCTCGCTGAAGCCGCCACTGCCGGAGGAGAGGAAGAAGGCAGGAGCAGTTTGGAGGCAGCAGCCGCAATGCTGGGTCGTGGATGCCGCCCGATTCTGGTGCCTTGCGCCGGGGCTCTGAGATGTAAGTCAAAGCCTGTGACTCAAGTCAAACAGGCCCCTTCTTGCTGCAAGTCAAATATGCTGTAAGTCAAGCAGTATGTAAGTCAAGGTTCCACTGTATCTGGAAAAAGCCATATACCAAGAAATGCTGATGTGAACAAAAGATGAGGACATGATTGGGAAGGAGATCATGAGAGCTGGGTTGTACTCAACAGAAACTTGAATGTGCAAAATGAGACAAGTAGGTGACCACCATTCACCAATCACAGAACTTGTAGGAGGTGCCAAATAAAAGCTTCCTCACTCCCCACATTTGAGGTGGCAGGAGAAGAGGCACCACCACTATTACTGAGTGCTCTGAGAAGCAGGTTAGCAGGAAGGAAACCCCAATCACCGCCTCTTCTTGATTTGGGAACCAACTGGGCTTTGCAAGTGGCAAGCTAATGACTGGAAAAAAAGAATGGGTAACACTAGGCCTGCAGCTGGTGTGCTGTGGTTAAATGCCTGTACTGCAGGTAAACTGTGCTCACAACCTGGGTTCAATCCCAGGTAGCAGGCTCATGGTTGACTGAGCCCTCCATCTTTCCAAGATCGGTAAATTGAGTACCCAGCTTTCGGGGGGGGGGTTGCAGGCAATGTGTAGCCTGCATACTGTAATTAAAACTCCCAGAAAAAATTAAATCATCCAGAAACTACCTGAAGTGGTATGCGGCAGTATATAAGCAGAACACTTTTTTGCTTTTCAGGAATTGTTCTTTTTTTAAAAAAAAGAAAAAAAATAGTTGTTTACTTTATGTTGATGGGTTTCCAAGCATCTATGCATTAAAGATAGTGGTATTCACAAGTCCATAATTTCAAGCAATTGTAAGTAAAGATTTTTTTAAAAAATCTTTCCCCTACGAATGTTTCAGGGTAAGCTATTAAGACTTTAAGTCCCAGTTAATAAGAAAAGGGTGGGCTCTGGGAAATGTATAGCTATTCTTTGTTGTGGGTCTCTATGCCTCTACTGCATGGCAAAAAGGATTTTGCCAGCGGTTCAAAGCTTGGCAACAGACCTCTGTAAGTGAGATAGTGGAGTCTATCAGCAATGGAAGAGGGCAGTCCTTTACTTTCCATTGCAGTGAACCCTGTGCCTTCAGAGCTAACCTTGGAGGGGTGAAATTGAAACCAAGTTCAGGCTTTAAATGTCATGGAGAGCTTCAGGGAAAGGATAGTGAAAGACTTCTCATCCAGTGATGCTGTTGTACCAGCACAGCACAGAACCTGTGCCTCTGGTACCAAGTGATGTGAAAGAACTTTGACAGATGCTCCAAAGAGCCATTGCTGCTTCAGTAAAGAATATTGGGCTAGTCACTAGATTGAATATTAATCAGATCTGGGAAAAGAGTAGCTTCATATGTTGCTACAGTATATCACCAGCCAATCAGATCTTGCAAATATGTAATTTAAGCTTGTTCCATAGATCACAATGATGGAGTGCCATATATGGGTGCTTGAAGGGAATTTGATGGTTGAGTTGCATTCTGGATTGAAGAGAGGAAGCTTACAGCTATTATATACAGTAATATAATCATCTCCTGCCAAGTCCATTCTGACCATTTTCAGGGTTTTCCAGGTACAGAATACTCAGAAATGGTTCCCAATTCTTCTGTGGATGGGACTGTGCAGCTTGCCAAAGGCCACACAGACTGGCTCTATTTACAGGAGGCACAGTGGAGAATCAAATTCCCACCTTCTGCCTCTGTATCCAAATCAGTATCCATCCCGTTTTTAGTGAAGTAGAAACTTTTGTGCATATGTCCAAAAATGTGTGCATTGGAAAAAAAATTCTAAAATTCTATCTGACAACACATGAGATATGTTGTGGACAATACTATTCAGCAAAACCTGGTGCTGATTCACTGGCCCCTTGGAATTGGAATAAGCAACCTTCACTGATACCACCCTTCCATACAGATATCTGCAACGTGTAATACAGTGGACCTAGAGCAGTGATGGCGAACCTTTTAGAGACCGAGTGCCCAAACCGTAATTCAAAACCCAGTAATTTTTTTGCAAAGTGCCAATACAGTAATTTAACCTATATACAGGTGGCTATGAAGGGGCGATGTCGGGTGCCCACAGAAAGGGCTCTGGGTGCCACCTTTGGAACCTGTGCCATAGGTTCGCCATCACTGACCTAGAGGCTGAGATATATCCATCCATACAAAATATACACTGTTGTGGTGCATATAAATCAGAATTTTGTTCCATCAAATAAATGTCTAGGTAGGTAGATAGCCTTCAGAAGTGGTCTACCCATCTTTGCTTCTGGGGGGTCCTTGGGACTGGCCCATTTCCCAGCAGTCACGGCAGGGAAATCAAATCAGCATCAACCACAGCCAGACACTTAACTCACTAAAATATCCACCCAGCTCAGTATACATTATACAACTGTTACTAATGTAATTTTTAGCCCAACAAATTTGGAGGCACTGTATTTTTCAAAGGCTTCTCTCTTCATTTTTATAACTGCTCTAATAAAGCTAAAGATTTACTAGCTAACCTGAAGTGAAATTATTCGTAATTATTTTATTTATTTATTTATTTTTATATTTATATACCGCACCAATTTCCCAAAAGGGAACTCTGGGCAGTTCACATAAAAGCACAAAAAGTCCACAAAATAGTAATAGTAAATAAAATGGCAATAATAATAAAATAAAGGGGGAAATGCCCCTTTAATTTGGGGGAATCTGCTGCTTTCTAATTGCACCTCTTCTGATTGATGGTAGAAATGTGCAAGTGCTGCCACATGTATCTTCAGTGGGTTGCACATGCTATGTATTTAAAAGGAATTACCTAATTTTCCTTTTCATTTTAACCATACAGTGGACCATCGTATAACAAACGGTTTGTATAATATAAAATCTGTACAACAAAGAAAATTCTGGAGATAGGGGAAATTTGCTTAACAGAATCGCCTATGGGGCAAATCCGTACAACATAAAAATTGTCGCGATTAGGGATTACTCTGTTTTTAATGAATTCCTATGGGAAATTTGTATAAAGGAAAATTTTATTAACATAATTTCATTTGGAACAAATTAATTCCTTTTTACAAGGAACCACTGTACTAGTAAAAGGAAAAGCCAGGCCTAAGGAAGGCTAACTAGATTCCCACATCACGGTTGGGAAAAATGCTCTAACTGGCATGCTCTTGAAATAGGTCAGATACTAAAATTAGAATTGCACCCAAAAGTGACATTTCAAGGTGAATTTGAAGATTTCTTTCAGGAAAATCATCTGCAGAATTTCAAAGGAAGCACAAGAAGATTCAATAAGTAGCAAAATGTATCAGATGTGTTCTGCCCTTCCTTAACCTGAACGGACATAAAATATAAATGCAGGTTATTAGTCAAGCTCACTGTGGAGGTGCTGAGAATGGTAATCTTAACTCTTACCAGTGCTGGGTTTGCCACTAGAAGTCCACATCTCCTCAGAAAACTCACAAGAAAGAGAATAAGACATGAGCGATGAAGGCTGTAGCACTGTATGGATGCATCATTTTCAAACAAAATTTTGTGGTGAGCAGCCTTTTCTGCTGAGGGTACAGGTTTACATCCCTCAGCACTACTCATCTTCAGAGCCTATTTGGAAGGTTGTGTTGGAAAGCTCAGATGAAGAGATTAGAGACGGGCACAAAATGAACATTTACCTTGTTTCATTATTTGTTATTCATTTTGTTACATAATGAAATAAATAATGAACTCCAGAGTAGATTTAGAACAAACAGAACTGAACTGAAAAAAAATGGTTCAGTTCGGTTCGGTTCAATAATGGTGGCACCTGAGATGTCTCCTACCTGGTGCTGGTCCTTCCTGGAGGTCCGATCGTCCTGGCTACAGGGAGGGGCAACCAGAAAGAAAAAGCCAACTGGTCCGCGCTACAGCTGTAGCCTGGGCCATATGGTCAGCAGTAATATATATATAAAAACACATAAAAACAACAGGTCATGAAACAGCACATAAAAACAACAGGTCATGAAATTGACTTTGAAAGAACCAAACTCATCTCCAAAACTGAACACTTCAACAGTCGAATAATCATGGAAGCCATTGAAATAGAGAAACACCCAAACAACATGAATAAACGTGATGACACCTCCCGCTTGCCTGACATCTGGAAACTAGCCCTGGTCAACAGACGAGCCTCTGTCACAAAGACTGACACCAGGTCCAAAAGGACACAAGATGCCACCACCTTCCATCCACACCAAACACAAACCCAGACCCTTCCCACAGATGAAACGAAACCACCATCCAATAACAAAACCACTACTGCACCACCTACTGCGGCACCCCACTCCAGTCACCACATGGAGCACACTCACACACCCCAAAAAAACATTGGGAGACCACAGACACATAGCCAGACCAAAATGAATTCACAAGACACAGGACCCCACTCCACCAAAGCCCAGGATACTGCCAGAACCCACCAGCCATCTAACCCACCAGCATCTAAACAGCCATCTAAACAGCCACCAGCAGTTAATCCCTTAACGATCGCCTCAGCCACACAGCAGATCACAAAAGAACAAAGGAACAAAGGAACCTACAATCAGCAACAGAGCAAGCAAACCACACACCCCCAGCAGTATTTATAGAAGGACTTCAACTGAGATCACACTTTGCTTCAAGAAGAAAGAAGCCAGAACACCAGCCTGAAGATGACGAGTGAGACCTCGTCGAAACGTCGCCAAAACAACCAGATTTCTACACGGGAAGAAACCCGAATCCACCCTAACATGCACATATATATATGCACATACAAACCGCTACTTAAATGCACAATCACACCACCACCCTGCACAGATCAACTCCGTAGCAAAAACCCTCATCTCCAGAACCAAACGCCTCGCTGACAAAGACCACCTAAAAACTGAATTACACACTCTCTCGAATGTTTTAATTGCGAACGGATTCCAAAAAAACACCATCACCAAACTAATCCAAAAGGAAACACCCCCCAAGAACCAAGAAACAGAAGAGAACAACGGCACCGCCCTCCTCCCTTACATCAAAGGCACCACAGACAAAATCAGCAAAATTCTCCACAAACACAATATCAAGACAGCCTTTTGCACCCGACCAAAAATAGCCAACATTTTAAGAAACCCCAAAGACAAGATTGAGCTAGAAAACCAAGGAGTCTACGAAATACCATGCAAAGTCTGTCCAGCCACATACATCGGACAAACAAACAGGAGAATAAGCGCACGCATCGCAGAACACAAGAACGCAGTCAAAAAAGAAGAAAAATCTTCCTCTCTCTTCCAGCACATAAAAACAACAGGTCATGAAATTGACTTTGAAAGAACCAAACTCATCTCCAAAACTGAACACTTCAACAGTCGAATAATCATGGAAGCCATTGAAATAGAGAAACACCCAAACAACATGAATAAACGTGATGACACCTCCCGCTTGCCTGACATCTGAAACTAGCCCTGGTCAACAGACGAGCCTCTGTCACAAAGACTGACACCAGGTCCAAAAGGACACAAGATGCCACCACCTTCCATCCACACCAAACACAAACCCAGACCCTTCCCACAGATGAAACGAAACCACCATCCAATAACAAAACCACGACTGCACCATCTACTGCGGCACCCCACTCCAGTCACCACATGGAGCACACTCACACACCCCAAAAAAACATTGGGAGACCACAGACACGTAGCCAGACCAAAATGAATTCACAAGACACAGGACCCCACTCCACCAAAGCCCAGGATACTGCCAGAACCCACCAGCCATCTAACCCACCAGCATCTAAACAGCCATCTAAACAGCCACCAGCAGTTAATCCCTTAACGATCGCCTCAGCCACACAGCACATCACAAAAGAACAAAGGAACAAAGGAACCTGCAATCAGCAACAAAGCAAGCAAACCACACACCCCCAACAATATTTATAGAAGGACTTCAACTGAGACCACGCTTTGCTTCAAGAAGAAAGAAGCCAGAACACCAGCCTGAAGATGACGAGTGAGACCTCGTCGAAACGTCGCCAAAACAACCAGATTTCTACACGGGAAGAAACCCGAATCCACCTAACATGCATACCTATACCCGTGAAAATCTACGAAAACAAATATCCGACCTCTACGGGAGGAAACCTTCCAGCTGACCAGAACCTACGAGAAACTAGAAGTCCGAAGAGCCACCATCTTATGTGACATTGCATTCCTACGCAACTGCCGAGAGACAAAATGTGATCCCCACAAGCTTCCAACTGAAATTCCACTCAAAAACCCCATCCAGCGAAAGGATCCTGAAAAGAACAGAACTAGCCCTAATCAGAAGCGAACTACACAGGAAAAGATACCTACTAGATCAAACCAACAGAGACCTACTCACTCTCCACCTCAAACTCAGCAACAAAATCCACCCAACACTCTGGAACAAATCCAAGCAACTTGCCGCCTGGAGAGCTGAAACAGAGACCTCCCACAAGACAGACACACACACCAACAAACTCCACAAACTGGAAAACGCCAGAAGCCCAAACCCCCACAACAGCCCATGAAACAAACAGTTCACAACATATCAGACAGGACACTCACCATCGCAGAGACCAAAGTCCTTTCCAAAGGATTCAACTTTGCAGTCGCCTCCAGACACATCCCCACCGAAAACATCATATGCGGAGTGGAAGCCAGCCTAACCAAAATCAACCCAGATGAAGCCAACAAAATCAGACTCGAAGTCACCAATGTCCTCTGCTCCAGCAAACCACCCAGAAGCAATTTACACAAAGAAGAACAAAAGCCCTCTCCAACCTGAGGAAAGACAACAACATAATCATTCTCCCAGCAGACAAAGGCAATGCCACAGTGGTGATGAACACATCCGACTACCAAGCCAAACTATCCAAACTACTACAAGACCCTGCTTACATACCTTTGAACACAGACCCCACCACCTACCTGGAAAAAAATCACCAAAGCCAAAATAAAAGCATCTCCCTTAAGTGAAGAAATCAAGCCAAGCATCATCCCCAGAGAGAAATCATCCAGATGCCCCAAGCTCTACGGCCTCCCCAAGATTCACAAAGAAGGAACACCTCTCAGACCCATAGTCAGCTCCATAGGCTCACCTCTACAAAACCTCGCCAAATTTCTTGCCAAACAACTCCAGCCCTATGCAGAATCCATCACTTCATACGTACAAAACTCGTTCCACTTCATAGAAATTATAAAGAAACAAGACCTACAACCCAATGACCTACTCGTGAGCTTCGATGTTGTTTCGCTCTTCACACAAGTGCCCATTCAAGAAGCCTTGACAGCTATCCACAACAAATACAACCCCCCCAAACACATCCTAGATCTGACCAAGCACTGCCTAACCAACACATACTTCATCCACAATGGACAAAGATACAAACAGATAGAAGGAGCACCCATGGGATCACCCCTCTCACCGGTCATCGCAAACCTATATATGGAACACTTTGAAACCAACGCGTTACAGAAGTCCGAACATAAACCCAAACTCTGGCTCAGATATGTTGACGACACCTTTGTTATCTGGCCACACGGGAAAGATAAACTGAACAACTTCCTCACACATCTCAACAGCCTACACCCCAAAATACAATTCACTATGGAAATAGAAGCCAACAACCAACTTCCCTTCCTGGACGTCCTAATCTACAAAAACCCGACGGCTCCTTAGGACATACCATCTACCAGAAAAAACACATACAAACCGCTACTTAAATGCACAATCACACCACCACCCTGCACAGATCAACTCTGTAGCAAAAACCCTCATCTCCAGAACCAAACGCCTCGCTGACAAAGACCACCTAAAAACTGAATTACACACTCTCTCGAATGTTTTAATTGCGAACGGATTCCAAAAAAACACCATCACCAAACTAATCCAAAAGGAAACACCCCCCAAGAACCAAGAAACAGAAGAGAACAATGGCACTGCCCTCCTCCCTTACATCAAAGGCACCACAGACAAAATCAGCAAAATTCTCCACAAACACAATATCAAGACAGCCTTTTGCACCGACCAAAAAATAGCCAACATTTTAAGAAACCCCAAAGACAAGATTGAGCTAGAAAACCAAGGAGTCTACGAAATACCATGCAAAGTCTGTCCAGCCACATACATCGGACAAACAAACAGGAGAATAAGCGCACGCATCGCAGAACACAAGAACGCAGTCAAAAAGAAGAAAAATCTTCCTCTCTCTTCCAGCACATAAAAACAACAGGTCATGAAATTGACTTTGAAAGAACCAAACTCATCTCCAAAACTGAACACTTCAACAGTCGAATAATCATGGAAGCCATTGAAATAGAGAAACACCCAAACAACATGAATAAACGTGATGACACCTCCCGCTTGCCTGACATCTGAAACTAGCCCTGGTCAACAGACGAGCCTCTGTCACAAAGACTGACACCAGGTCCAAAAGGACACAAGATGCCACCACCTTCCATCCACACCAAACACAAACCCAGACCCTTCCCACAGATGAAACGAAACCACCATCCAATAACAAAACCACGACTGCACCATCTACTGCGGCACCCCACTCAGTCACCACATGGAGCACACTCACACACCCCAAAAAAACATTGGGAGACCACAGACACATAGCCAGACCAAAATGAATTCACAAGACACAGGACCCCACTCCACCAAAGCCCAGGATACTGCCAGAACCCACCAGCCATCTAACCCACCAGCATCTAAACAGCCATCTAAACAGCCACCAGCAGTTAATCCCTTAACGATCGCCTCAGCCACACAGCACATCACAAAAGAACAAAGGAACAAAGGAACCTGCAATCAGCAACAAAGCAAGCAAACCACACACCCCCAACAATATTTATAGAAGGACTTCAACTGAGACCACGCTTTGCTTCAAGAAGAAAGAAGCCAGAACACCAGCCTGAAGATGACGAGTGAGACCTCGTCGAAACGTCGCCAAAACAACCAGATTTCTACACGGGAAGAAACCCGAATCCACCTAACATGCATACCTATACCCGTGAAAATCTACGAAAACAAATATCCGACCTCTACGGGAGGAAACCTTCCAGCTGACCAGAACCTACGAGAAACTAGAAGTCCGAAGAGCCACCATCTTATGTGACATTGCATTCCTACGCAACTGCCGAGACAAAAATGTGATCCCCACAAGCTTCCAACTGAAATTCCACTCAAAAACCCCATCCAGCGAAAGGATCCTGAAAAGAACAGAACTAGCCCTAATCAGAAGCGAACTACACAGGAAAAGATACCTACTAGATCAAACCAACAGAGACCTACTCACTCTCCACCTCAAACTCAGCAACAAAATCCACCCAACACTCTGGAACAAATCCAAGCAACTTGCCGCCTGGAGAGCTGAAACAGAGACCTCCCACAAGACAGACACACACACCAACAAACTCCACAAACTGGAAAACGCCAGAAGCCCAACCCCCCACAACAGCCCATGAAACAAACAGTTCACAACATATCAGACAGGACACTCACCATCGCAGAGACCAAAGTCCTTTCCAAAGGATTCAACTTTGCAGTCGCCTCCAGACACATCCCCACCGAAAACATCATATGCGGAGTGGAAGCCAGCCTAACCAAAATCAACCCAGATGAAGCCAACAAAATCAGACTCGAAGTCACCAATGTCCTCTGCTCCAGCAAACCACCCAGAAGCAATTTACACAAAGAAGAACAAAAAGCCCTCTCCAACCTGAGGAAAGACAACAACATAATCATTCTCCCAGCAGACAAAGGCAATGCCACAGTGGTGATGAACACATCCGACTACCAAGCCAAACTATCCAAACTACTACAAGACCCTGCTTACATACCTTTGAACACAGACCCCACCACCTACCTGGAAAAAATCACCAAAGCCAAAATAAAAGCATCTCCCTTAAGTGAAGAAATCAAGCCAAGCATCATCCCCAGAGAGAAATCATCCAGATGCCCCAAGCTCTACGGCCTCCCAAGATTCACAAAGAAGGAACACCTCTCAGACCCATAGTCAGCTCCATAGGCTCACCTCTACAAAACCTCGCCAAATTTCTTGCCAAACAACTCCAGCCCTATGCAGAATCCATCACTTCATACGTACAAAACTCGTTCCACTTCATAGAAATTATAAAGAAACAAGACCTACAACCCAATGACCTACTCGTGAGCTTCGATGTTGTTTCGCTCTTCACACAAGTGCCCATTCAAGAAGCCTTGACAGCTATCCACAACAAATACAACCCCCAAACACATCCTAGATCTGACCAAGCACTGCCTAACCAACACATACTTCATCCACAATGGACAAAGATACAAACAGATAGAAGGAGCACCCATGGGATCACCCCTCTCACCGGTCATCGCAAACCTATATATGGAACACTTTGAAACCAACGCGTTACAGAAGTCCGAACATAAACCCAAACTCTGGCTCAGATATGTTGACGACACCTTTGTTATCTGGCCACACGGAAAGATAAACTGAACAACTTCCTCACACATCTCAACAGCCTACACCCCAAAATACAATTCACTATGGAAATAGAAGCCAACAACCAACTTCCCTTCCTGGACGTCCTAATCTACAAAAAACCCGCGGCTCCTTAGGACATACCATCTACCAGAAAAAAACACATACAAACCGCTACTTAAATGCACAATCACACCACCACCCTGCACAGATCAACTCTGTAGCAAAAACCCTCATCTCCAGAACCAAACGCCTCGCTGACAAAGACCACCTAAAAACTGAATTACACACTCTCTCGAATGTTTTAATTGCGAACGGATTCCAAAAAAACACCATCACCAAACTAATCCAAAAGGAAACACCCCCCAAGAACCAAGAAACAGAAGAGAACAATGGCACTGCCCTCCTCCCTTACATCAAAGGCACCACAGACAAAATCAGCAAAATTCTCCACAAACACAATATCAAGACAGCCTTTTGCACCGACCAAAAAATAGCCAACATTTTAAGAAACCCCAAAGACAAGATTGAGCTAGAAAACCAAGGAGTCTACGAAATACCATGCAAAGTCTGTCCAGCCACATACATCGGACAAACAAACAGGAGAATAAGCGCACGCATCGCAGAACACAAGAACGCAGTCAAAAAAGAAGAAAAATCTTCCTCTCTCTTCCAGCACATAAAAACAACAGGTCATGAAATTGACTTTGAAAGAACCAAACTCATCTCCAAAACTGAACACTTCAACAGTCGAATAATCATGGAAGCCATTGAAATAGAGAAACACCCAAACAACATGAATAAACGTGATGACACCTCCCGCTTGCCTGACATCTGGAAACTAGCCCTGGTCAACAGACGAGCCTCTGTCACAAAGACTGACACCAGGTCCAAAAGGACACAAGATGCCACCACCTTCCATCCACACCAAACACAAACCCAGACCCTTCCCACAGATGAAACGAAACCACCATCCAATAACAAAACCACGACTGCACCATCTACTGCGGCACCCCACTCCAGTCACCACATGGAGCACACTCACACACCCCAAAAAAACATTGGGAGACCACAGACACATAGCCAGACCAAAATGAATTCACAAGACACAGGACCCCACTCCACCAAAGCCCAGGATACTGCCAGAACCCACCAGCCATCTAACCCACCAGCATCTAAACAGCCATCTAAACAGCCACCAGCAGTTAATCCCTTAACGATCGCCTCAGCCACACAGCACATCACAAAAGAACAAAGGAACAAAGGAACCTGCAATCAGCAACAAAGCAAGCAAACCACACACCCCAGCAATATTTATAGAAGGACTTCAACTGAGACCACGCTTTGCTTCAAGAAGAAAGAAGCCAGAACACCAGCCTGAAGATGACGAGTGAGACCTCGTCGAAACGTCGCCAAAACAACCAGATTTCTACACGGGAAGAAACCCAAATCCACCCTAACATGCATACCTATACCCGTGAAAATCTACGAAAACATATATATATATATATATATATATATACACACACACACACACACACACACACAATAAAAATAAAATATAAATAAATAAATAAAATTTAAAAAGGAGCACCACCCCGGCCCCAGGGGTGGCTGGCTTGGTGCCCTAAAATAAATAAAAATATATATAAAAAAATAAAACCAGCGACAACCCGGCCCCAGGGGCCGTGTGGTCGGCGCTTGAGAAAAAAAAAAAAAAAAACCGATCCAGTGTGTGAGCTCTGGAACTGGCCTGCAGAACCAGCCCACAGCCAGCAAAAGAAAAAAAGCTAACCAGCCCGCACTACAGCTGTAGCGCAGGCCATGTGGTCAGCAGTAAAAAAAGTACAATAAAAATAAAATATAAATAAATGAATAAAATTTTAAAAGGAGTGCTGCCCCGGCCCCAGTGGTGGATGGGTTGGCACCCTAAAATAAAGAATATATATATATCAAAAATAAAACCAGGGATGACCCGGCTCCACTGGCTGTGTGGTCGGCGCTTGAAAAAAATGATAAAAACACCCAATCCGGTGCATGAACACAGGAACTGGCCTGCGGAACCGGCCCACAGCCAGCCAAAAGGGGGGGGAAGCTGACCGGTCCGCACTACAGCTTTAGGGCAGACCATGTGGTCAGCAGTAAAAAAAATACAATAGAAATAAAATAAAACTAAATAAAAACAATTTTTAAAAGGGTGTGCCGACCCGGCTCCAGGGGTGGCCAGGTTGGTGTCCTAAAATAAATTTTAAAATATATATATTAAAAAAATATATCACTGACCAGGTCCCAGGGGCTGCGTGGCCAGTGCTTGAAAAAAAAAAAAACACCCAATCTGGCGTGCAGGCCCAGTACCAGTCCGCGAGCGATGGAACTGGCCTGCAGCCAGCAAAAAAAATGGCCGACTGGCCTACGCTACAGCTGTAGCACGGGCCACGTGGTCGGCAGTTTAAAAAATACAATACAATATAAAATATAAATAAATAAACAAAATTTTAAAAAGGAGCACTGCCCTGGCCCCAGAGGTGGCCAGTTTGGTGCCCTAATATATATATATATATATATAAACCAGCGCCGACCCAGGCCCAGGTGCCGTGCAGTTCACACTTGAAAAAAAATTATAAAAAATAAAAAAAATTAAAAAGGAACACCAACCCAGCCCCGGGGATGGCAGGGTTAGTGCCCTAAAATAAAGAAAAAATGTAAAAAATAAAATTAGCACCAACCCGGCCCCAGGGACCGCACAGTCGGTGCTTGAAAAAAAAAGAGGCACTGGTCCCAAACCAGCGCCTCAAAAAGCCCCTGCCACAGGGGTCAGGATCGTCCTGCTGCCGCTGCCACCACCGCCACTGCCTGGTAAGGATGATGTGCTGATGTTTGAAGATGATGAGGATGATGTGGATGATGAGGATGAGGATGCTACCCATCCAGTTTGTGCAGTTGTTGTCAATGTCTGTGTTTTTTGTGATTTTTTTGAATGTTTTTTCCCAGCTGTGTGCTGTCAAATGGGTTAACTCACACAAAGAGGGAAAAACAAATAACAAATCAACGAATCAATGAAATATTTTTTGAAAATAAATCATTAAAAACAAAACGAACCAAACCAAAATAAATTGCCATTTTTTTTCAGTTCGTGCCCATCTCTAGAAGAGAACATTTTATTAAAATGGGGGCTCCATGAGGCACTCACTGGCTGGGCGGGGCTTCTTTGGCTCCCGGCATGAAGAGGTGGCAAGTTTGTGTGCGCTTCCGAGGCTGGGGGCAGGGGCGAGCAAGCTGAGTTAGGTCTGGTGTATATTCTCTTGGTTCTTGCGATGGGGAAGAAAGCACCCACAAACTCTCCACAGATGTTATCCTGCATGTCTTGCCCTCCAAGTCACCACATCTGCTATTTTGTGACCCATCAGTGAAAACAAGCAGGGAGAAATTGGGGTGGGGTTTTTTGTGCAGTTCTAGCTCTTTGCTCACCCTATCCCTTTTCTGAATTTCATGTCCTCCTTTTTTAGGGGGAGAAATGAGAGCATTCATGTTAAGTCTTCAGCCTAGTGGCACCTTGCCAGTTCTGGTGTGAGCTTTTCATCGCATGGATTTCTAGGCCAGAGAGATAAAAGATCAGCAGCCTGTGATTCGCTGGGTTTTCAGCCTCCTAGAATTGCTACTTGGCTGCTTTCTGCGGGTTATCAAGAGCAGCATCAGCACACCCACGCTGTGCAAGAAGCTGTTGAATGACACAGGGGAGCCACTGTTTGAAGTGCCCTCACTGTTCTACTTCCTCCAGCCACTTCTAAATGCTGGGCTGTTGGTATGCCACAATCCCAAAGCAGTCAGAGGGAGCTAGGTAGTCTAGCATGCACCTTTCTGCTGGAACCAGCTGTGAATGCAACAATGACAGCTGTACATTAAAAAGGAGGTGTGACCACTAGCCAGGCCGTTGCTGCTCCACACCATCCAGCCACATCAGCAAGACAGTGTCGATCCCATCTAGTTGCTTCTAAAAGCCAGCAGGTAAAAATGCTGGCTTTTAAACTTGTAGAAGTGACCAGATGATGCAGTGCCAACCAAGCAATGATAACTCTGTTGATGGCAGCTGTGGGTTGAAGAGGTGCTAGACTCACCAAACTTGGCATTCAACCACCTGAGAAAACAGCCTTACTGGTGCTAGGGATAATGTTGACCATACTCCTGGAGAAAGAAAGTTACTTCTGCAAGCATGGTTGCTCTTTTCTTCACTTGCAGAACAAAGTGGTAGCCACTTCCTCTAAAGTTCAAAACAGCTTCGAACCACCATGCCTAACCCATCAACTCCTCCATAAGATCTATTGTCACATCTCTTTCTTGAATCCTTTGGATTGATGAATTCTTGCTAACAGGAATGCAGGAACTATCTTTCAGTACATCAAATAATTAAATTCTATGTTTATTTGTTAGTTGTATTCCACCTTTCCTCCAAATGGTCCAAGGCAGCCGAACATGGTTCTTTTCTTCCCTACCATATTTTTAGACACAAAAACCTGTAAATGAAGTTTGGCTGAGAAAAGCTGGTTGGGTCAAAGTTGGCCAGGGAACTCCATGGCTCAGCAGGATAATGAGTCTGGATCTTCCAGGCCCCATTCTGAAGTTCTGACTATCACCACACACAATATACTGAATATCTGTACTGACTGCACTATTTCTGTTACATTGTGCTTATTAATTTCCTGTTTCACATCACACCAGATGCAGTGCATTCAACTGGAATTGTATGGTTGGCTTAACTAGCAGTCATCGTGTGTATTGTTAAAAACACCCTAGGTTTGTTGTCCCCAATCTTGTGCAACCCAGATTTTTTTTTGACTGCAATTCCCTGAAGGCTTCACCACCAGGGTTTCTGGAAATTGCAATCGAATGTGAACCATTGTCAGATAGCTATCAGGCAATGTGCATTCATGATATGAAACCCAAGTCTTTTTGCACAGATGATCACCACTGGCTTGCTTGTCAGCAGAGCAGTGGCACCTGATGACTGCTGAGATGATATAGTGGCTGAATTCTCATTCTTTTGTCATCTCCATCTAAATAAAATTGGCAAAGTGAAGTTCAATGCACATTAAAGGGCAGGGTACTGAGTCTTGCCTTCAACTGTCATACGAACCCAGACCTCCCTGCATACTACACTTGATATTATGAATCTGTTCTATTGATCTTATAACTGCAAAGTTGGAAGGGACCCTATGGATCATTGAATTCAGCCCCTGTCAAGGAGAGGCAGTGGGGAATTGAACACCCAGATACCAAAACCACTGAGCTCTCCAGCAGTTCTATTATGGTGCCTCTCTTTCTTGGATTTATTTTGTTTTCACAGCTGACAAAAGTCATGCAAATTGTAAGAGGCATACAAATTTGTGGTGTTGGACTAAATCTCACCGAATTCTTGAGTCAGGAATTCTGGACATTCTAGCCTCAAAATGACCATCTCAAATCTACACAGTTCTACCAATTTTATTTGCCTTTTCCTGTAGAAATGCATTTGCAGCCTGTAGCATGGGCTTCCTGTGAGAGATCCTGCAGCCCTCTTAGCACTCTCAACCTGGAACTGGTACACTGCCTTTCCTCATAACCCATCACAGCAGAAGCATTTCCATTTACTGCAGAATCACAGTCTATAGATTAGGAGACACTCATAAAAAATAAATCACATCATATATTATGGTCAGCATTAGAGAAACGGGGGGAAATAAGGACAGCAAGTTATTGGTTTTGTTTGCCTTTGCAAGCTTACCGTAGGCTTTGGCAATTTATATTCCCTAAGCATCTGATAACTAGATCATATTGTTCCACTAGCTGGTCTACAGCCGCTAAAATCTTAAGGAGGCACAAAGACTATTGATTGGACATGTTGACGCATTGACCTTCCCCAAGAACCACAAGGTGTCCCTTGACTCTTGCTTCTTTTTTATTCTGCTGCAATGGAAATAGGGAATGACAGACCATTACTGTGATAGTCATGGTACTAAAGGAGAACATGACTTTCCTATGTGTTGGAAGCCACAGCTGTGCTACAGATTATTTATTTATTTATTTATTTATTTATTTATTTATTTATTTATTTATTTATACTGCCCATCTAGCCAAAGGCCACTCTGGGTGGTTCACAACATAAAACAAACTGTTACAATATAAAATGCATCAGGAACATAATGCAAAACTAAAAATGCAAATAAAAACACAGTACGTCAGCACCCTTCATAAAGTTTAAAGTGAATAAGATGGGCTAAGGGCAGATGACATCAGCAGAACAGCAAAACAGTAACCAGGGAAAACAAATATAAACATCCATGTCTTGAAACATTTTTGAAGTTCAGCAACGTGGGGGAATGGTAGGTCGGTCCAAAATAAGATCCCTGTCATTTATGATTCCATCATGGACAGGAAGGCTGACCTGGCTTGTATTACCGAGACCTGGGTGGGTGCAGAGGGGGGAGCATCTCTCGCCCAGCTGTGCCCACCTGGGTTTTTGGTTCAGGGAGTCGGCAGGTTGGAGGGTCAGAAGGGGGGAGGGGTCGCCATCGTGTACAGGGATACACTTCATGTCAGCAGGGCCTCGGCATTGGTAAGCCAGGGGTTAGAATGCCTTCACCGGTTGGTGGGACAGCAGGATAGATTTGGCATTGTGCTGGGCTACCGTGCTCCCCACAACCCAGCACAATCCCTCCCAGAGCTCTCAGAGTTCATCGTGGCGGCTCTTTTGAAGTCTCCACGCCTTTTGGTGGTTGGGGACTTCAATGTGCACGCAGGCGGTGAGCTACGGTATCGGGTGCAGGTCTGGAATTCATGGAGTCCATGACCTCCAAGAGTCTATCCCAGCATGTTTTTTGCCCCACCCACAGATCAGGGCATACCCTTGACTTGGTCTTTTCCTCCATGTCGGGGAATTCCTCTCTGGAGGTAGGGGGCATTGTCTCCCTACCTGTGTCATGGTCAGACCACCACCTGCTGTCCTTTTCCCTGCTGGTTGCAGCCCCTCCCCGCGGGGACCTTGGGCCTCCTGTGCTGGCCCGCCCCCAGAGGCTTCTGGACCCAGCTCGGTTCCGTGACGCCTTCGGGGAGCTTCCTGGTGGCCTGGCTGACGCTCCGGTCAATGCCACGGCTGACCTATGGTTCGAAACAGCTGCTCGCGCGGTCGACCGGATCGCCCCTAGGCGCCTTCTCTCCGCCGCAGAGCTCGATCTTCGCCATGGTTCACGGCGGAACTGAGAGTGATGAAGTGGGAACGGAGAAGGCTGGAGAGCATCTGGAGACAGAGCCGGACGGTATCTAATAAGACTGTAGTAATTATCCAGACTAGGCGCTACTCGCGAGCAATCAGGGAGGCCAAAACATCCTACCACTCGCTGAGAATTGGTGAGGCCTCGAACCGCCAGGCAGAGCTCTTCCGGGTGGTTCAGGACCTCACCAATCCTAGTCTGGCTAGGCCTCCTCCTACTGAGTTCAGTAGTGAGAAATTTGCAGTCTTTTTTCGATCTAAAATAGAGGCCATCCATGCTGGCTTTGACTCCGGCTGCACTAGCCCATCCCCGCCATCCCCAGTCGCTGCACCCCCTCGCTCTCCTCGCCTGGATGAGCTTGGGCCTGTTTCTCCTTTGGAGGCCTCCAGGGCAATTGCCCATTGCTGGCCCGCATCCACCCCCTTCGACCCTTGCCCCTCCTGGTTAATAAAAGCTGCCGGAGGGACTATGCCAGAATGGGCGTCCGTCATTGCCACCGTTTCCTTCAGCGAGGGGGTATTTCCCTCCCGCTTGAAGGAGACGGTGGTTAAGCCCATTCTCAAAAAAAAAAACTGGCCTGGCATCGGACCAATTGGCAAAATACCATTCGATCGCCAATGTCCCGTTTATGGGCAAGGTAATCGAGAGAGTGGCCGCGGTCCAGATTCAATCCTTTCTGGAGGCCCACCAGTGCCTTGACCCATGCCAGTCCGGGTTCAGGCCTGGCCGGGGGACTGAGACAGCTCTGGTCGCGCTGCAAGATGACCTAATCCGGGCGGCCGACAGGGGTTCCTCTACCCTGTTGGTTCTCCTGCATTTGTCAGCAGCCTTTGATACCATCGACCACGGTATCCTGCTGGATCGGCTCTCTGAGGTGGGAATCGGAGTCACTCCTCGCAGCTGGCTCCGTTCCTTCCTCGAGGGCCATCCCAGTACATGCAGCATGGGGGATAGTTGTCGGCCCCGTGGATGCTCCCTTGTGGGGTGCCGCAGGGCTCGTCTCTCTCCCCCATGCTGTTCAACATCTATGTAAGGCCGCTGGCTGGGGTCATTAAGAGATTTGGAGTCTGCTGTCACCAGTATGCTGATGACACGCAGCTCTATCTCTCCTTTTCCACCTCTGCAGTGGAAGCTGTCCAGACTCTCGACTGGTGCCTGGACGTGGTCCTGACATGGACCAGGGCGAACAGGCTCAGGCTCAACCCTGAGAAGACTGAGGTGATATTCTTTGGGAGTTCTCCATCTGGATATGGAAGCCTTCTTCCAAGCTTGGATGGGATTTCCCTCCGGCTTGCAGATAGGGCTCGGAACTTGGGCGTGGTTCTGGACCCGACACTCACTCCGGAAGCCCAGGTGGCTGCCGTGTCCAGATCCACTTTTTACCACCTCCGTCAAATTGCCCAGATCCGCCCATATCTAGATGGCGACTCCCTAAGAACTGTGGTGCAAGCGCTGGTTATCTCGCAGCTAGACTACTGCAATACTCTCTACATGGGGTTGCCCTTGACTCTCCTCGGGCGTTTGCAGCGGGTACAGAATGCGTGGCGGCCAGACTGGTGGCGGCTGTGCATTGTTATGACCATATCACCCTGGTTCTGGCTCGCCTGCACTGGTTACCCGTTGCATCCCGGATCAGATTCAAGGTCCTGGTTTTAGTCTATAAAACCCTCCATGGCCTGGGCCCAGAGTACCTGTCAGAGCGTATCGTCCAGTGATCAACCTCGGCCCGTCCAGTCCGGCAGTCGCGAGCGCACTCGCTTCAGGTCGCCACCCCGAAAGAGGCCCGAAAGTCCACCACTCGCAATCGGGCCTTTTCGGTGGCTGGCCCCTCGCTTTGGAATAGCTTACCATCTGATGTGCGCTCTGCAGAGTCCCTGTCAGCCTTCTGCCGAGCACTAAAAACTCTACTGTTTAGCGAGGCTTACGGTGGCGCAACTTAAGTCCCCCCCGCCAGCTATACGTGTGTCACCACTATTGCTGCTGTGCTGCGACCCTAAGTCTTAATGCTAAGATGCCCTAGTTGTTTAAATGCTGTTTTTATCATTGTTGTTGTTTTTGTATTGTTGTTTAACTTGTTTGTATTATATTGTATTGCTTGCTAACTCGCCCAGCTATTTGGAAGCCGCCCAGAGTTCCGTCCTGGAAGATGGGCGGGGTAAAAATCCAATAAATAAATAAACAAATAATAGATCTCAGAGGGACGTTTGTTCCAAAGTGTAGGGGCCACCACGGAGAAGGCCCGATTCCTTGTTGTTTTGCAGGCCTCCTTCAGTGCCGGCACCCTCAGATGACCCACTTGTGATGAACTAGTGACATGGGCCGAACTTTGGGGTAAGAGCCATTCTGACAGATAGGAAGGTCCTAAATTGTTTAGGGCTTTGTATGTCCGCATTAAAACCTTAGTCAATTAAGAGTCTTTGAAGCTCAATATAAAAGATAAAGTATTAGTCTTTGAAGCTTGATATAAAAGATAAAGTGTTAAAAAGTGACAAAAGATTAAGAAGGAATTCTTGATTATAATTGGTGGTGTTGTTTTGACATATACTGCCCCAGAAAGCTAGAGCACTCTCTGGGATGTTTACAGCATAATTATGCAAACCACACTTTCTTGTTCTATGCCATCATGTCAAAACTTACTTATACCAAGCCTAAAAGAGCTTTAAGAGAAAGTGAGGACTCAATTCCACTGAAAATAAAACTTGGGTTCTGCTAAAAAATGTCCTGGAATTCATTTTTACCATACACATAAGGCACATGCACACATGGACAACTGTCCCAGGGGAGTGATTTTTTTTCTGTTCCTCTTTCAGAGAGCCATTTATTTTATAGCAGATGTAGAATTGATTCCTTGGAATCTTTTATACATATGTTAATATCCCTGACACTTTTTTAAAAAACCCTGCTATCTAATATAGCGCTATACCAGATAGCAATAATTAAAAAGATAAAAGCACCATGCTTGTAAAAATACAGTGTCTGCCCAATTGCCCCCCACCAGCTGCCTGATCTCCCCTACTGCCTGTCCAGTCACTCCCCCATACCCTGCCTGATCATCCCTGCCTTCCTCATTGCCCTCTGCTTGCTCCCTTTGCCTACCCAGTCACACACACACAACACTGCCTAACACCCATAAGTGATCTTGTTTGAAAGGCAGTGATGATGATAAAATATGTCTAGTGTGATTTGTGCTAAGATCTTGACTTTTTTAAAAATATCAAAGCATTTTGAAATTATTTTTCAAATATCCACTCTTTTCCAAGAAGCTTCAAGTGCCAGACAAAGTTTCCTCTCTGAGTTCATGGCGGTAATAATCTTATTGAGGTAGTTTAGGCTTAGAAAAATAGGTTTTTTCCCCATAGGTTATGCTATGAACTTCATGGATCCGAAAGAATTTGAACCTGTGTTTTTCCAGACACAATTGATGACTCTAAGTACCACACATCAGTGATTCAAATCTTGAATCACCTTTATCCTGTGGTTTAAATGTCACCTTTAAATGGTGACATTTAAAGTAAGGATGTTATAGATCAAATTTAACACTCATAATCCTTAAAAAAATTTAAACTGTTTTTATCGGAAGTGAGAAGCCTGGAGCCCAGTGGTTAGACATGGCACATGACATCTCTTGTAGCTTTGGCCCTTACTTCACGAGGCGCTGCGCTCCGCAGCGATATTGCCTTCGATTTGAATTCAGAGGCGGTCACGTGGCGGTCATGTGTTCTCGCTTCGCTCCCGCCCCTGTTTCTCAGTACTCACGAGCTGCAGTTTTAGGACCGATTCGAGCACAACCTCATGTGCTCCCTTCGCATTCGCATGCCACTTTTCAACGTTCGTTATTTCCCATCCGTCCTTTAAAAAAATTCCTACTGACGGCGTATCGATGCATCAATGCTGGACTGTCAGTTGCAATGGCTCTACTGATTTCAACTGTTTCCTGGCATCATTGGCAGGCCCCCACCGCCGCCGCCGGTACTCGGGGGGAGCCCCGCATGGCACAGCCACCCGCCCTCCGCCGCTTGCACGCTGCCTGCCCCGGGTGCCCTGCTCTGGCCGGGTGAGGCGGCAGCGGCTCCTCCTGCTCCCGCCGCCGCCGCCGCCGCCACTACTCGAGCAAGGAAGTAACAGCACAAAGCGATGAAACGATATAGCGATGCATCGATATCCCTGTTTGAATATATTTTTAAAAAACTTGAAATAAAAGCCAAAAACCGAGACCACACGTCACGATGGGAGCGAAGCAAGATGCGAAGCGAAAAGATTCCCGGCAGCAGCCAGGGGCACCACTCGCCCCGGTTGGAGCACGGTTAAGGGGGAGTGGTCGGGGCGGCACCGAAGCTAAAATGGAGGGGCGTGTGGACTAAAACGATCGATTCGGACAGAAAAGAAGGCTAGCCGCGAAGCGAGCGGCTCGTGAAGTAACGGCCTTTGTCTCTTCAATCCCAAGGCATTCTCAAGTAGGCAGGGAAAGCAGATCACTGTGGAAGTGTGGATCAAACTATCTCCATGACACCATGTGGCTTCCTGGCTGAGTTTGGACTATATATCCTCTCTTGCCCCATGCTTGTATGCTGAAATGTGAAACCACATTTTTTGTACAAAACAATAAGATCTTTACTGTCAGTATTGAGAAAAATCTACACATATTGTAGAACACTTCTTTGTAAATTGTGCAAAGTTCCAGTTTGCACAAATTTGAGCAGCTGGCATTGGCTAACTGCTGCCTCACTGCATGGACTTTTATATATTAATTAGAAGCATGGGGTGAGTGTTGCATCCTCGTAATCACTTAGCCAGGCTTCCTGTGCTTGAGACATGTATGCACACAAGGAATACACACTACTTTTGCCTAGAGACATTTTGTGCAAGTTGCAGAAATCAGAGTGAAAATGAAAAGTATCTGCTCCTTTCTCTCTGCAGAAGCAAGAGGGTTTGCCAGTTCCCAACCACCTGCCTCAATGGGCCGAATTACTGACTCCTCAAGAGTCAGTAATTATAGAAAGGTCCCTTCTCATTTCTCAGGTGGGGTTCAGATCCTGACCTTACCCAAGACCACCATATGGCTCTCCAACAGATTGTCCCCAGGAGAATCCAGCCCTTGATTTAGGAGAAATAAGATGGAAGCATGGTTCAGCAGTGAAGATGTTGAGCAGAGAAAGTAATTAGACAGAGCTCCGAGATGTCTATGAAACCGCGATATAAGATCGTGCCAATGCATCCTGTATTTGTTTGCTCCATGGCCATGGAACACAGAGCATTGCTCTCAAGTGTTCTTCAGTGGACCTCTACTGTCTAATACCATGGACATAAAGGTTTCTGACCAGCATTTGCATTTATGGTGTCCCCAATGGCTGCCCCATCTGAGAAAGGGAAACCATTTATAGAGCTCGTGATTTCAAGCCATTGTCAGAGACTTACAGCATTTTACCTCCTGCAGTAAGGGGAATTTAGAGACAAGAATAAATCACTCTAGGGATTAGATTTATTGAATTGGTGCTAGATGCCAAAAGACTTCTGAAAGGTTAGATTTAGCAGCAGTTAGCCCAGGTTTGTTGAAGGGAAAATGTTCTGTTTGCTTGGACTGACCCCAATCCCCCTTCTGTGCAATTTCCCAAATGCTCTTTGGTCTGCATGACAGACACTGCCTTTGGTTTCCCACACAGGCACATCCTCTGCTTCTGAACTGCTGTGAAATCCTTCTATATTGTTTGATTTCTGTATAGGGATGATCTGAAATTGCACCAGGCTTGGCATCATTGCAGGGTCGGAATGTTGTTCTGTAAGATAAGTTGGGTAAAAGGAATCTCAGCACCACCATTGGATAAGTCTCTGCTCAGTGCAGTCTTTGCTGCACATCAGATTGCATTAAACACCGGTCTTTACTGCAAGTCAGTGATCACATCTTGACTACTACATGTCAGATACTATACCTTTGTGTCAAACACAGATTGCTCCATATCAGAGGCAGTGAAATATAGTCTTCTCCTGAAAGTCAGCTGTCAGAAACAATCAGATACTGACTATTTCATGTCACATATTGTGAGCTATCGACTCTTGCTGCACGGCACAGTTATTAGGTATTGTTCCTCTGTCGCGTGCCAGCAGCCAAATCAAGTCAAAGGCTGATTGCTTCTACAAAATATTTCAGATGTCAAACACTAACGATCAATAGCAATATTTGCCTAATGCACTTCCTGAAAACATTCATGGGAGAGAATTTTGAACAGATGCCCACAGATGACTGAGTTCTGCTTTTTCATTATACTGCTGAAGAGTTTTGCATTTATAAACCTAAATGTATTGACAAATAATTCATTTATTTGTGTGTATATATTAAAAGGACAGGAAAATAAAAGGTTCTTTTATGGTACCACCAACACTATTTAGGGCTGCTTGCTCAGTCGAATTCTAGTTCTTGAGATTTCAGGGCCAAAATCAGACAACAAGGGCAGGTCCTTGTGACATTACAGAGTCAAAGCAGGAAAGAGTTGCTAGGCAGAGAGAGCTCTTCTGTCCTCTACGTTGATATTTTAACTGCTGCCTTACAAATTTTAGATGCAGTCTGCTCTACATTTTTAATTTTTTTATATTTCATATTTGATATTTGATATTTATTTTTTAGGTATGACTGCTCTACTTATGAGTTGTTCAACTTATGAACATGCATTTGGAACGGATTAAACTCGTAAGTAGAGGTACCACTGTATTTTAATGTTGAGCCAGTAAGTTCTGGTGGCAACTGAGACTGAACAGAAATTGATGCTAAGATTTAAAGGAACCAGACCCAGATGCTATATTCTAGTGTTGCTTGCCTGAAATCTATGTCCTAAACAGGAGAAATACCTGAAGCAGCACCCAGAGGTTCGACTAGGACTGTGGTGGTGAACTTTTGGCACTCCAAATGTTTTGGACCACAACTCCCACAGTCCTTAGTCATTGACAATTTAGGCTCAGAATTCTGGGAGTTGTGATCCAAAACATCTGATGTACCAAAAGTTCACCACCACTGAACTAGGATCTTGAGTTCTGGCAACCTTGCTATCACCCACCCAAACATTGATACAGCCTTCTGCTATGGAGCAATCACAACCTCCAGATAAGGGACTAGATACCACTGCTGCTGTTGAGCACTTCCTGGTTAGGACTGAAGTTGGCATCATCTGCCATGAAAATATCTGAGGAGAACATAAGCACTATCATAATGACTAGAGATGGGCACGACTTGAAAAAAAATTTTTTCGAGTTGTCGTTAGTCGGGCCGGTTCCGTTTTGGGTCGTTTCCGTTTTTCGTGAAAATTTGCAAAAATTAGTCGGTTTGTTTTTTTGTTTTTTCGTTGTCGTTAGTACTGGTTTTTTTGGGGGGAGCAGGCTCCTGGAGGCACCTCTGTGGGGTGGGTGCCTCCTCTGGCCCACTATAAAGGGAAAGTGGGCTCCTGGAGGCACCCGTGGGTGCCTCCTATCCTCACCCACTAGGAAGGGGAAGCAGGCTCCAAGAGACCCCTCAACATGGGGGTCTCCCTTCCTCACCTGCTGCTGCAAAATGCATGCATAGCCATATGGATATGCATACCAGTTGCAGACAGTGAGACTAATGATGGCAGTGAACCCAGAGCCATAGGGTGATGCCTAAGGCTCTCGCACCACCATGTCTCACAAAGAAGGGAATTGTACTTGTGTGTAGTGCAATGCAAGTAGATCTGGCTTAGGGTTAAGGTGAGTTAGTTCAAGGGCTAGGGTTAGGCTAGTGACGGGTAAGGTTACGGTGGGCTAGTGGGTTGCACCTCTGGGTGCCTCTCTGACCCACTAAGAAGACAGTCTGTGACGTATGGGTAAGGAGTCAAGGATTAGGGTTAGGGTTAGGGGGCTAGGGCAGGTTTTAGGGGGCTTTTTGGCACATCCCAGAAGTCTCCATGGCCAAGTGGCCATGCGATTGGTGGGATGGCTCCAAAAATTTGCATGGTCGTCTACTC
Organism: Phrynocephalus forsythii; assembly: GCA_029282475.1. NCBI lineage: Eukaryota > Metazoa > Chordata > Lepidosauria > Squamata > Agamidae > Phrynocephalus > Phrynocephalus forsythii. Next base: position 92,633,791 of record JAPFRF010000005.1, on the reverse strand, counting down.
CCACATGGCTGGCCACTCGGCCAGCCCATCATTGCGCAGGTGTAAAAAAAAAATCAATGGAGGACAGAGGAGGAGAGGAGACTGGAGAGACAATTTGTTGCAAGAAAAAACCCACTGCTACTGTGAAAAATCTGGCAGTTTATAAATTTTCGCGTGTTTCTGTTGTGCTTGTGTGTTTTTGGACCACGATTTCAAAAACAATATTGCGTTCACCGCCCCATTTTGGATCCCCCGCCCGCACCGCATGGCATGGCGACTCGAGTCCGGCTGCCCAGGATGGGGGGGAGGCAGGACCCCCCCTCCAGAAACCACCCCTCCGGTAGGTGCCCTGCGCCCTTAGTCAAGCAGGCATTTTTCCGCCTGCTTTTTTGGCCCGGGAATGGGTGGGGGGAGAGTTTAAAAGTTTTTTCCTGTGCCGTCCGTGCCGCTTGCTTGCGCTTTAATTGCGGCGGCCGGCGAGACTGGGCTTTTTGCTGGCTGCCTGCGAGCCTGCGGCGAGTCCCACCAGAGCAGCCCAGGACGGGGGATGGGGGGGGAGGCCGGGGACCTCCAGAAACAACCCCTCTGGTAGGTACCCTGAGGCACGGTAGGCATTTTTCCGCCTGCTTTTCGGCCGGGAACCGGGTTTTTTTAACTTTAAAAAACTTTTTTTCTGTGCCGCGTGGCATCGCGCGATCACGCAATGCAAGGAACGAGCACGACAAATCAGACCAAAATTGTTTGTTCGTCGGTTCGAGCTCGAAGTCTGGCGGAGTAATTCCCGTTACCGTTTCCGTAGAGTAACAGAAACGAGTAACAGAAACGGAAACGGGAATACTGCTAAGTCGTGCCCATCTCTAATAATGACCCTAGGGGCAAATTTAACACAAACCATACCTAACCAAGAAAAATTGGTTCAGTTCGGTTCAGTTCGTTAATGGGGGGCAGAGATGTATCCTACCTGGTACTGGTCCGGAGGTCCTTTCGCGCCAAGCTGCATGGAGGGAGCACACACCTCATTAGTGCCATTGAGGGACAAGGCAGGTTCGAGCCTCAGCCCAGCCCCGGGAGGAGAGATAAGAAACAGGCTGTGTTTAGGTGGCCAGAGCAGCACAGCTTCGAAGGGACAACACTTGTGCCTCCCTCCCGCGGCCCGTTATCTCAGGGCCGATCGGGAGGGGAGATAAGGAGGCCACGCTTAGGCGGCCAGAGCAGTGCAGCTTCAAAGCTGCTGCCCCCTTGTACCCCATTATCGCTGGGCTGATTGGGAAGGATGATAAGAAGGAGGCCGCGCTTAGGTGACCAGAGCAGCACGGCTCCGACACCACTCCTCCTCTTTATTCCTCCCACGCCCATTCGTAGGCACCCCCCAGCTCCGACCGGGCTCCAGGGGCTGCGCAGTGGGCACTGAAAAAAAAAGCAGGTAAAAACAAATAATGAATTATTGAAACAACAAAATGATTTTTTTGCAAAAATTCGCAAAAAATGAAACAAAACAAACCGAACTCCTTAATGAAATGAAACAAAATGAAACACCATTTTTTCGATTTGTGCCCATCTCTATTTACATTGTTTCATTTTTCAACATTCTTTTTAAACTGTCCACTCCTCCCCAAACACACACACATGCATACACTTTCTGCCACTTCTGATTGTGAGATGTAAGATCTTTTGTTTCGGCTGGTTAGAAATAAATATATGTATATTGCCATCAAGTCAATACCAACTTATTTTCATGCTAATAGGGTTTTCATTTTTATACCTTCTGTATATATGCATACTAGTTTGCATGTTCAGGATGTAAATTTCCATGTATTTTTGCTCTCAGAAATAAACCAAGAACAAGGGGAGGGAAATTTCTCTCCACAGTGAGATTTCTCTGTATAAGATTTTGTCCCTCCAGGAAATCTCCTGGGATTTCTCTGACATTTTGCAGATTTTTTTTTCTTAAACAATGATGGTCTATGCCAGGTTATTCCTCCATAGAATGAGATCCTTCCTATGCAAGATTAACTTGGAAAAGGCAAAAGCAAAGAAAAGAGAAGCATGCTGCTTATAAACCACTCCATAGCACTTAAAGCACTCTTTGGGCAGTTTACAAATAATTATGCAAGCTACACATCCCCCCCAACCGCTGCTGCCCCTCAGTGAGCTGAGTACTCATTTTACTGAGCATGGAAGGATGGAAGGCTAAATAAACCATGTGCCTGATATCTGGAATTTGAACCCCAAGTTGTAAGCACAGTTTCAGTGCTGTACAGCATTTTAACCACTGTGTTACAAGGCTCCTCGCGAAGAAATGCCATGGTAAACTGTGCAAGATTTTTACAATTCTTGCACAGAATAATATTTTTCCTGTGTGGGATTTCCTGGAAGGGGTCATAAACTGACCAGAATTTGGCGGTTTATATTTCAGCACAGAAGATGCAGACCAGAACGATGAAAGGGGAAATGATACTATGATCTGATTTTCATGGGAAGCCAGGATGGCTCACTAGTGCAGCAGAATATCTGAACAGAGGGCATCAGATAATCATGGAGAATGAAACATTTTCTGAGTATTTAGCACATTCTTAATATATGCTGAGCTGCCAGCTATCCTCTGAAAAGAGCTGTCATGGCTGTACAAGTTTGCAGCATCTCATATATAATACTGCAACAGAAGTCCTACCAAAGTTGTTGCAAATCATATCTATGCCTGTGTGAATATTGCTGTGCTGTGCTGAAGGCAGGAATTCTGTACACTCTGAAGTAATAACCTGGGGGGAGCCATAAACGAGAACAGGGGCCGTGGCTGTAATATTGCAGTTTGCTTCTTCAACTAAGAAGAAACACATCAAAGCTGACTTGGCCGTGAGTTTGATTGAACTTTGAGGGACTCTCTCCTGAGGATTGCTCAGCTCAGGATCACATGTCAAGAAAATTTGGGAGACAATATTAGGGATATAGAGAGATACCAGTCACACTTTCAGATGGGACAGTAATTTAGAGATATGCTAAGCATCTGTACAGATTGCAACATCTTAAAATGGGAACAATACCAAGTTTCATGCATTAAGGATTAGCCTGAGCACTAGTTATTATTTAGTGGTATTTAGAGCAGCAGAGAGGAAGGAGCTGGTCAGAGGAGCACACGAACAAAGGGCAGAGCTAACTTCTTCTTTTTGCAGGAGCAAGGGGCGGAGTTTTAGCTTTAAATAGCTGCTACCAGCAGTCTCTCAGTCCTCTTCTGGCAGAGCAGCAGAGAGGAAGGAGCTGGTCAGAGGAGCACACGAACAAAGGGCAGAGCTAACTTCTTCTTTTTGCAGGAGCAAGGGGCGGAGTTTTAGCTTTAAATAGCTGCTACCAGCAGTCTCTCAGTCCTCTTCTGGCAGAGCAGCAGAGAGGAAGGAGCTGGTCAGAGGAGCACACGAACAAAGGGCAGAGCTAACTTCTTCTTTTTGCAGGAGCAAGGGGCGGAGTTTTAGCTTTAAATAGCTGCTACCAGCAGTCTCTCAGTCCTCTTCTGGCAGAGCAGCAGAGAGGAAGGAGCTGGTCAGAGGAGCACACGAACAAAGGGCAGAGCTAACTTCTTCTTTTTGCAGGAGCAAGGGGCGGAGTTTTAGCTTTAAATAGCTGCTACCAGCAGTCTCTCAGTCCTCTTCTGGCAGAGCAGCAGAGAGGAAGGAGCTGGTCAGAGGAGCACAGAACAAAGGGCAGAGCTAACTTCTTCTTTTTGCAGGAGCAAGGGGCGGAGTTTTAGCTTTAAATAGCTGCTACCAGCAGTCTCTCAGTCCTCTTCTGGCAGAGCAGCAGAGAGGAAGGAGCTGGTCAGAGGAGCACACGAACAAAGGGCAGAGCTAACTTCTTTTTGCAGGAGCAAGGGGCGGAGTTTTAGCTTTAAATAGCTGCTACCAGCAGTCTCTCAGTCCTCTTCTGGCAGAGCAGCAGAGAGGAAGGAGCTGGTCAGAGGAGCACACGAACAAAGGGCAGAGCTAACTTCTTCTTTTTGCAGGAGCAAGGGGCGGAGTTTTAGCTTTAAATAGCTGCTACCAGCAGCACGCGCCTGACGGCGCGTGCAAACTAAAAAAAAAAAAAAATTCTGGGTTTAATTGAGTTCCCAAGCCAAGCAACTCCTCAGGAGGTCCTACACTTCGTGACGTGCTTGTAGTTGGAGTAGAGGTGCTTTAGCGGCCCCTACACTGTTAGATTTTGACTAAACAATAAAAGAAGTAAAGAGTCTTACTAGATTAAAAAAAAAAAGTGCAAGTTTACATTTTTGAGACCTTGAATACATTTTATTGTAATAGTTAAAATGGAGTTGCAGGGAGCAGCTGTAGTTACCTGCAGTACTTGTGCCATGTTTGTTATCTTGACAGAGCGTGTGCAGAACTACATCTGCTGCAAGTGCAAGCTGGTAGCGCTATTGGAAGAGAAGGTCCAGCAGCTAGAGGCTCGCATAGTGGACCAGCAACATATTAAGGAGCTTGAGCAGTTCCTGGACAGAGCGGAAGAGACTATCCAGGTCCAAGAAGAGACAGGGCACACTTCAGAGGAGGAAGTCACTCCCCCAACTCAGGAGGTGGATGGGTGGAGGAATGTGACTCAAAGGAGTAGAAGGCCAAGGCATCGCTCAGAGAGTCTCATCTTGCACAATCAATTTGAAGCTCTTTCCCTCAGCACACCTCATGAGGCACACATAGAGGAAGAAGTGGTTCCGCCGGAGGATCTCTCCCTCATCACTATTGATGAGATACAAGATCAGGTACATGTTGATGAGCAGGCTGCAGCAGAGAAGCTCATTGTGCTAGGGGATTCTATCATTAGAAATACGGAGGGATGGATTTGTGAGGAGGATGATAACCGGATGGTCACTTGCCTGCCGGGTGCAAAGGTTGCAGACATCACCAGAAATATAGATAGCTTGTTAGAGAGAACTGGGAAGGAGCCAGTGGTCATGGTACACGTCGGTACCAATGATGTCGGGAAGGCCAAGCGGTCAGTCTTGGAAGCCAAATTCAGGTTGCTAGGTAGAAGATTGAAGTCCCGGGCTTCCAAGGTAGCATTTTCAGAAGTGCTACCTGTTCCTCGTGCAGGTCCCGCCAGGCAGGCAGAACTCAGAAGCCTCAATGCGTGGATGAGGCGATGGTGTCGAGAGGAGGGCTTTAGATTTGTCAGGAACTGGAGAACATTTTGGGACAAGCCAAACCTCTTCAGGAGGGATGGGTTGCACTTGAATCATGATGGGACCAGATTGCTGGCACTCAACCTCAAAAAGGCAGCAGAGCAGCTTTTAAACTGATAACTGGGGGAAAGCCGACAGGAGCTGTGTGGCATCCGGTTGGAACACCTCATCCTCGGGAATGAGGTTGGAGAGGGTAGAGAATCACATAGAGATGACATAGCAAGTATTAACACTGGCAGAATAGCGGAATGTGACAGTTCGTCTACTGAAACAAAAAGCTGTGGGGGGAGAAGAACAAGGCAGCAGCTGTTGCGGGACCCACTGTACAAGTGCTTCTACGCCAATGCTCGAAGCCTCCGAGCAAAGATGGGAGAACTTGAACATCTGGCAGCTAGGGATAACATTGATATAATAGCCATAACAGAAACCTGGTGGAATGTGGAGAACCAGTGGGACACAGCAATCCCAGGCTATAAACTCTATAGAAGGGATAGAGAGGGGCGGGTTGGAGGAGGAGTGGCCATCTATGTCAAAGAAGGCATAAAATCCAGCAGAATGGAGATTGACAGAGGGTCTGACTCCGCCATAGAATCACTGTGGGTTAAACTACCAGGTCCAAAGAGTGATGTGATAGTTGGAGTATTCTATCGTCCACCAGATCAAAAACTTGAGGGGGACCTTGAAATGAGGAGAGAAATCATGGAGGTGGCTAAGAGGGATAGGATAGTAATCAAGGGGACTTTAATTATCCCCACATTGACTGGGCCAATGCGAGCTCTGGGCAAGAAAGAGAAACTGGGTTTCTCGACTTGCTGAATGACTGTGCCTTAGAGCAACTTGTCATGGAGCCCACCCGAGAACAGGCAACTCTAGATCTAATATTGTGTGATACTCAGGACCTCGTCAGGGATGTGAATGTCACTGAGCCTCTGGGGAACAGTGACCATGCTGCAATTACCTTTGCCATGCATGTCGGAGGAAGAGTGTCAACCAAATCAGACATAAAAACCCTTGATTTTCGAAGGGCAAACTTCCCTCAGATGAGGAAACTAGTTAGAGAGAAACTGAAGGGGAGGGTTAGAAGAATCCAATCTCTTCAGAGTGCATGGAGCCTGTTTAAAACAACAATAATAGAGGCCCAGCACAAGTGCATACCACAAAGAAAGAAGAGCTCATTTAAGTCCAAGAGGACACCGGCATGGTTAACGAGTGGAGTTAGAGAGGCTCTAAAGCACAAGGAGAGGTCCTTCTGTAAATGGAAATCCTCCCAAATGAGGAAAATAAAAAGGAACACAAACTCTGGCAAAAGAAATGTAAAAAGATGATAAGGGAGGCAAAGAAAGACTTTGAGGAACGCATGGCTAGCAATATAAAGGGTAATAATAAAAGCTTCTTTAAATATGTTAGAAGTAGAAAACCTGCCAGAGAACCAATTGGGCCTCTGGATGGTGAGAGAGGAAAAGGGGAGGTTAAGGAGGACTTGGATATTGCAGAGAAATTGAACGAGTTTCTTTGCGTCTGTCTTCACGACAGAGGACCTTGAGCGGATTCCGCTGCCTGAGCCGCCCCTCTTGACTAAAGAATTAAATCAAATACAGGTTAAAAGAGAGGAGGTTTTAGGACTAATTGATAAATTGAGGATTAACAAGTCACCGGGCCCAGATGGCATCCACCCAAGGGTTGTTAGGGAACTGAGAAATGAAATTGCAGATCTCTTAACGGTAATATGCAACTTGTCTCTTCAAACGGCCACAGTGCCGGAGGACTGGAGGATAGCGGATGTCACACCAATTTTTAAAAAAGGAAGGAGGGGGACCCAGGAAACTACAGGCCGGTTAGCCTTACATCTGTCCCAGGAAGATGGTGGAAGGCCTCATCCAAGAGAAAATCTTAAAACACATAAAAGAACAAACCTTGCTGAGAGAAAATCAGCATGGCTTCTGTAAGGGTAAATCTTGTCTTACAAACCTTTTAGAATTTTTGAAAAGGTCAACAGGCACGTGGATTTGGGTGAACCGGTGGATATAGTCTATCTGGATTTTCAAAAGGCTTTTGACACAGTCCCTCACCAAAGGCTGCTGAGAAAATTGCATAGTCAGGGGATAAGAGGGCAGGTCCTCTTATGGATTGAGAACTGGTTGAGATCCCGGAAACAAAGAGTAGGTGTCAATGGGAAATTTTCACAATGGAGAGAAGTGAAAAGCGGTGTGCCCCAGGGCTCGGTCCTGGGACCGGTGCTTTTCAATCTGTTCATAAATGACCTGGAGACAGGGATAAACAGTGTGGTGGCCAAGTTTGCAGATGACACAAAACTTTTCCATGTGGTAAAAACCAGAGAAGATTGTGAAGAGCTCCAGAAGGATCTCTCCAAACTGGGGGAGTGGGCTGAGAAATGGCAAATGCGTTTTAATGTAACCAAATGTAAAGTAATGCATATTGGGGCAAAAATCCAAACTTCATCTATCAACTCATGGGCTCTGAGTTATCCGTGACGGATCAGGAAAGAGATCTTGGTGTGTTGGTGGACAGCTCCATGAAGGTGTCTCCCCAATGTGTGGCAGCAGTGAAGAAGGCCAATTCCATGCTAGGGATTATCAAAAAGGGGATTGAAAATAAAACAGCCAACATTATAATGCCGTTATACAAAACAATAGTAAGGCCCCACCTGGAGTATTGTGTACAATTCTGGTCACCGCATCTCAAGAAAGACATAGTGGAACTGGAAAAGGTGCAGAAGAGAGCGACTAAAATGATTACTGGGCTGGGGCACCTCCCTTATGAAGAAAGGCTAAAACAATTGGGCCTCTTCAGTCTGGAAAAAAAGGCGCTTGAGGGGGATATGATTGAGACATACAAAATAATGCAGGGTATGAGTAAAGTGGATAGAGGGAAGCTCTTCTCCCTCTCTCAAAATAGCAGAACTAGGGGACATACACTCAAATTGAGTGCTGGGAGAGTAAGAACTGACAAAAGAAAATATTTTTTCACCCAGCGCGTTGTAAGTCTATGGAACTCCCTGCCACAGGATGTGGTGATGGCATCTGGCCTGGATGCCTTCAAAAGGGGATTGGACAGATTCCTAGAGGAAAAGTCCATCACGGGTTACAAACCATGATGGAGATGTGTAATCTCTAGGCTTTAAACCAGGGTACTTCAAGGGCCAGATGCAGGGGAGTGGTATCAGGAGACAGATATCTAGTCTCATGCGCTCCCAAACACATCTGGTGGGGCCGCTGTGAGATACAGGAAGCTGGACTAGATGGGCCTTTGGCCTGATCCAGCATGGCTCTTCTTATGTTCTTATGTTCTTATGAGATTAATCGAAGAGATTATTAAGCATCTGTCTACTCGGGGCTTCTTGCCCTTTCCCTGAAACCATCTGGTATGGAAAATAGGATCCCAAACCAAATCGCACTGACTACAGATGTCAGGCATTCGTCCTGCCCAAGCATAGCAGTCCACCAAAATCCATGGGGGTGGGTGGTGGGAGGAAGAGTAGTTCAGCCCTCTCTAAAACAAAGAATGGGGTCAGAAAACTCACTTGGAGCTGTATCCCACATCCACTACTAAAATGCTTCTAAATTCAGGATGAACCAGCTCCTAAAATCCTGTTCCCATGAAGAACCGTCTTTGGGGGGGACCCACCCATGCCCCCTAAAGCGCTTTTTGTTGGAACCACCTCAGGGGGCAGTACTTTTATTTTGCCTTTCTTCAGAAGCGGTTTGTCTCCTTCACCAAGCAGATTGAGAAATGGCCATGTCATGTGCTGCAAGCAAATGAGAGGGAGAAAGAGGGAGGGAGGAGTGTGATGTGTGTGTGAGGGAGAGCAGTACCTTGGGCAGCCTGGCCAGAGCCACGGAGGCTGCTTCTCGGGCAATGCTCCCTGCCTGGACAGTGTCCTGCCTTTCTCGTCTTCCCTTCATCCTTCCTCCCTTTCCCTCCCTCTCACCCTTTGCCCCCACCCCCTTTCAGGAGCCTGTGGTGCCTCTCCAACCCCCAGAAACCGGGCCACATCCATGGAAAAAAAGCACTGGCATATAGCAAATGTGAGGACTTCTACAACGCTGTTTAGGTCACATGATCGCATCAGGGAGAAAGTGTTTGTTTGTTTTTAAACTGCATCTTCCAGCTCCTGGGATAGAGGTCTTTGTTGGCAATACCTGCAAATGGATTTCATGGGTGTTTTTATCACTTGCTTGTCTGCAGCTGCAGTACTACACAATAATGGGAGTTTTGCGATGCTTTGGTAAAAAGAAGGAAAAGAGAATTTGGCAAGGGTAAGAAGGAGTACGCATCATACCCAGAGTCAACCAGCCAACAAGTGGCTGTACTCAGTCAGCACATGGTGCATTCTTAAGTGGCCATGCATGAACCTTCATCCTAATAGTTCACCTGAATACACCTATTTCAATCAGTGGCTGACTGTATGTAAAACACTTAACACCTATTTCACTTAAGTAGATGGAACCTTCTTCCAATTAATGAACCCTTTCTTTTAGAATTTACAGCTCCACTGAATCCAAAGGGAATGGCCACCCAAAAAAAGAACTTTTCCAAACATTGAAAATGACAGGTTTATAAGGCAACTTGCAATATTTCAAAGTTGTTTAAATAGTGCTCCACAGAAGCTTATGGACTAGGGATGGGCACCTTAAGAAAAATGACAAAACAAAACAAAACCGCAGACAGCATGTCATCATGAACCGAACCAAAATGATGTTTTTGGTTTGGTTCTTCTGAACCAGGAAGCATATCATATCTCCTTTAAGGCAAAGGGCTGCGATCAGGCAGCTGATTCCTGGTTCTCACCACCATCTCCCAGGTGATTTTGACAGCTCAAGCTGTCAAAAAAAAAAAGCTGGGAGGCGGTGAGGATGGGCCATTTTAAAAAGGCTCCAGCCTTTGACACCTCAGCTGGAGGTGTCAATATCCCCCCTGCCCCACAACAGCAAGGCTTTCGCTATTTCTGGCAGACAATCTTCCCAGTGAGCTGCGCCTGTTGGAGTCCCTGCCCGCCTTTAAGAAGACCTTGAAGACCCACCTCTTTAGAGAGGTCTTTGGCGACCTTTTCAGTTAGTCTGTTTTGTTTGTTTGTTTGTTTGTTTGTTTGTTTGTTTGTTTGTTTGTTTTTAACGCCCGGGCCCTGCCTCCATCTTGCCTCATTTTTGTTCTGTGCCTTATTACTTGATTTTATTGTTGTAAGCCGCCCAGAGTTCCCTTTGGGAAGATGGGTGGGATACAAGTCTAATAAATAAATAAATAAATAAATAAATAAATAAATAAATAAATAAATAAATAATTTTAAAGGAATCCAGTGAAGGCTTGGCTCCAGTAGAGCCTTCCTAAAATCGCCTGCCCAAAACAGTGCTGTTCTGAGCGGGTGATTTTAAAAGGGCTTCATGAGACCCAAGCCTCCACTGGAGCCCTTTTTAAAGCCTCCACTGGAGCCCTTTTTAAAGCCTCCACTGGAGCCCTTTTAATATTGCCCACTCACAACAGCGAGTCTCTCACTGTTTTGGGTGGCCAATTTTTAAAAAGCTCCACTGGAGCCCTTTTTAAATGGCCCGCTCGCAACAGCAAGTCTCTCGTTGTTGGGGTGGGGCCATTTTTAAAAGGCTACAGCCTTTTTTAAACCCACTGCCGCACCAGTGAGAGCGCTGGTGTGATGGGGGGTTCCTTTTGTTTCATAAGTAACATTTTTTAAAAAAAAATCATTACTTACAGAATGGAATGAAATGCAGGGGGGACAAAACATGATTTTCCCTTTTCATGCCCATCCCTATTATGGGCACATAAATGCCTAGATTTTATTGCATGCAGAGATTGAGGCCTGCAATCTAAGTTCCTGTGGAAGGAAAGACATCTAAGGAACCATTCCAACAGCATAGCCTATAGCCTTTCAGGATTCTTCTCTTCCAAATTAATATAGTCCTTTGGGCTGCTGATTTGGGGTGGCATCAGAGGGAGCTCATTGTTAGGAATTTAATTTATTATGAGTGATTTTTTTCCTTCCAAGTTGTAAGAGGAGTCCACTTAGAAGTGACTGCCACATGTGCCTAAGTAACTTGCCACATGTGCCAAAATAGGTACACAGCTTGACCCTTAGAAGAGGTATTTATTTATTTATTTATTTATTGAATTTATATCCCGCTTATCTATGAATACTCTAAGCGGCTTACACGAGGCTACAATAGCCAGACAAATTACAAAAGATATTAAAAATAAGACAAGACAAGACAGATAAATCACGCTATACAAATTAAAACCACGTAGCACTTCTCTAGTGAGTGGCCCTAAACAAAATTAAAATTAAAGGCCCTAAACAAAATTAAAATTAAACAAGACAACAACATTGTGGCACCTTAAAGACTAACTCCTATATTTTAATGAGGCCTGCAATATAAGACCAAGTCCACTTCCTCATATGTAAGAGTGACATTACATGGCAAATATTTATACTTTATATGAACCTAAAATGAAGAGACAGTGGTTGGTTAGTAACTTTTATATAGCCTTTCATGACCTACTATTACTAGGATTCACATACCGTATACAAGGTCTCAGAGGAACATTTGTAGCTCATTCAGAGCTGCTGGGGTGGGCATTGAACAGATAGGGAGAAAAACAAGTGAAAAAAATTTTTAAAAAATTCCTCATGCGATGTAAGTGCTCTTATTTTTAATCAATAAACAAACACAATAAACCTAACTTTAAAAAGAAGTGTGAGATGGATGCAGTTTGAGGTTATTCACATGTCTTGCTTTGGGAGAAATATACTTCACTGCACTTTTAACTTGAAAATCACATTACAAACTGTTTTCAGGGAGGATGGATATAGTTTTATGAATACTTTATCACCAGACTCTGAGAGCCAGTGAAGTGTTTTGGATAACAGAAATGAATAATGCATCTCAGTTCCACCGCCTACCAAACTGATTTGTTTACTAATAATTTGGTTTAAAGCACATTATTGTTTTACTCCTCACACATTGATTTGCTCTCTAACAGTTGCTGATCTGATATCCTGCAAGCTGAATTAAGTTTTGCAAATAAATATATTGTTTGCTCTTCCCTCCGTAATTACAACTGGAGTCCCAAGTTGCTTGCATTTTTATTTTTGTCATGCGGTAGTCATAGAAATATTGGTGATTTTGCAGAGCATTGCTAAATACTTTGTCATATCCATTCTACCAAGCAGACTCAGGGCCTTTTTACACGACCCCTAAAATCCGCTGGATTAAATTCAGACCAGAGATCTTAGGGGTTCATCGCTCTTCCTCTGTCCCCACCCCCCTCAGCACTTCCTGGTTGCTGGCTGCGTGAGGGAGGGAGAAAAAGAGAAAGAAAAGAATGCCATCTTACCTCCGTTCTGTTCCCGGCAGCATTCAGATCTCTTAAAGGGGCAGGGGGCAGAAAAACAACAAACAGAAGCCAGGAGAGCCCCGCACTCACTATCCTTACACCGGATCAAATATTTTTCACATCCAAAAAGCAGGCACCTGAAAGCTGCGCTGGGATGCGCTAAAGTGGGCGGGGTCACACTTAATTTCCTGTTAACTCCGGAGCTGGTGGGTAAACATTTTTAATCTCCGGAGCTGGGAGCCATTTGCCCCGGAGTTTAGGGGTCGTGTATAAACGCCCTCAGTGAATGATTTCACTGTTGGCAGACAAGACAGAACCAATTTGTACACATCCATACTGGTAGTTGATTCTCTCAGGAAGGGCACCTAGGGGATTCCCAAGTACATAGCTCTCAAGTGAGCTTCTATTTTCAGTGTTCTTGGGCTAATGTAGTGTGAAGAAAGACCTTGCAGACTTCCTCTGTAGCAAATCAGAAGAGGAAAAGGAGGAGGAGCGAGCACCATCCTCACACACACACACACACACACACACACACACACACACACACACACACACACACACACACACACACACACACACACACACACACACACACACACACACCTCTACCTCTTAGCAGAGGCTGGCCCTGTGGAAGGCTAGCTATGCCCTAAAAGCCCAACAAGAAAGAGGGTTCTTGGGAGACATGAACAGTGGCTCTGTAACTGTGAAGATTCTCAGTCATCCAGGTGAGGCTACCTGGAAGTTGAGTCATGGCAACTGGACTTCTTTTCTTGTGAGACTGAAACATTTCGAGGAAATTTAGTGAGTCCACCAATTTATAGTTCACCTTGATTTCACATCACCCTGGTCTGAAAAGGCTCATAAGTTGGACAATGGCCTGAATAGGCTTGTTGTGGAAGAAACGGCCCAAATAGGCTTGTAGGTGGACAATGGTCTGAATAGGCTCCTTAGGTGGACAATGGTCTGGGGTGCATTAAAGTCCCACCTGTGTAACCCTACCCCTAACCCATTTGCCCATGTCTATCCCTGACTGATTAAAAGATAGAAAGAAGCTTCCATGTGTAGTGCAAGGAGAGTGACTGCTAACCCACAGTAACTACATTTTCCCTGGATTAATACAAAGGGGTAGTTTTTGCCACTGCAACAGCTCTTGCTCATAAGGAGCCTTGGGGCACAGTGGTTAAACAGCAGTATTGCAGACAAGCCTCTGCTCACAATCTGGGTTCAAGCTCAGGTAAACAGCTCAAGGTTGACTTAGCCTCCCATCCTTCGGAGGCTGGTAAAATAAGTACCCAGCTCACTTGCAGAGGTCGAGGGTGCAGGATGTAGCCTGCATAATTAAAAATTGCAAACTGCACAGGCAGTTCTTTAAGCACCATGGGATGGGATGTGAGAAATGCTCTTAGCCCCCCCCCCATTCTTTCATTGCTGCCTCTTCCAAGCTCTGTGAGCCCCCAAGTCCTAAGCAGAGGTGTAGCTAGGGTTTGGAGTGCCCAGGGACAAAGTCAGTTGTTGCGCCCCCTCCTGGCCCCCAACTGCATCTCACCCACTGAGGAAAGGGTGCCTGAATCTGGGGGAACAGTGGAGGATGGGGAGAAGGGTTCCTCTTTCTCATGCACTCTTCAGGGGTCTCCCAGACAAAGATCTCCTGTGCAAACTGCACAGTGCATGGATACTGCCAAGCAGGCTTTTTTTTCCCAAGCATCACCTCCGTAGCATGCTTTCACCTCCTCCTTTCCCCCAGCTAAGGTTTGGTGATTGTTAGCCTGGGGAAAGGAGGAGAGGGAAACCAGTGATGGGATTTTTTTCCCAAGCAGCACCTCTGTTGCACGCTTCCCTCTCCTCCTTTCCCTGGGCTAATGATTGGCAAGCCTTAGTGGGGGTGGGGGGAGGGGGAGCAATCGACAGAGGTACTGCTTGGGAAAAAATTGCCTGTTTCCCTCTCCTTCCCCCTCCGAATAAAGGATTGCCAAGCCTTAGTGGGGCAAAAGGAGCACTGCTGGCATGATGGCACATGGCTTCCTCTTTCTGCTCTCCCAACAGGCTCCCCCAGATTGCTGCATACCTCATGGTAAATGTACTCTTCCACCCCTCCCTAGTTACACCAGTGGTACTATGACACAGTACTCATATAGGACCATCTTCACACTTGGAATATATGAAGGGTATTCATATATTCCTGGTACAATTTGTGGTGGGAGTCAAAATCTGAAGATTACTCTTCAACAAGTGGAGTGTTCATCTCTTTAAGACAGCTATGAAAATCCCTGCTGGTTCCTTATGACTTGTTTCCCTCCATACAACAAAATCTATGTGTTTATGTTGATGTATAAAGATAGCAACATTGATTTTTTTAAAAAAAATATCTCTCTGGGGTAGATTTGATTACCACCAAGGAGCCAAAGCCTTGCTGAGGTCTATTCATTTCAACTCAGCACCTTATCATACTTGCTGCTTTTCTTAATTGCATTTTCTGCTGAGAACAGCAAGTGGGAGAGAGTTTGAGAGGATGCAGGTGAGCTCCCAAGAGGCTCTTTCCAGCTCATTAAATCCCAGTAACTCACAATTATTGTGATTTCAGATAGATTACTGCCTCTTCGCTTGTACAGAACCATGACTTCATAAGATTCAAAACAAAGCAAAGTTATAAACAAAATTCCAAATCATATTTCTCGGTACTCTAATACCTGAGCTTCATGAGCCGGTATTATTTTCACATAATTCTCTCTACTTTTATGTGGTATGTTAAGTTAACTGAAATCATTCAATTAAAAGAACACCATATAAGTTCCCCCCTCCTTTTTCTCAATTGAGAATGATGGATGCTGCCAAGTTTCATTTGGCAGGAATGATTTTCATAACCTCCTACTCCCCTCCATTTTCCCTTAGTTGTTCTCTAGTTTTAAAGATGACATGAAGGTCTTCAAATGTTCAAAATCCAACAGTATTTCAACATTTTTCAAATAACTGGTCAGTGAAAGATTTGGAGACTGAGATTTGAAATCTGAACGCTTCAGATGCAGGTCCATAGTTTGACTATTTTTAATTACATTTAGATTTAGATGACCTATACTTGAAACAAAGAAATAAACAAACAATAATCTCTCAGTATTCTTCATCATTGCCCCCACCTCTGAGATGCCACCACCATGACTCATAGGTATGATGATTACAACTACCAAATACGCATGGTTATTGAATTCAATCAACCAAATGTGATCAGAATAACCAGAGCTTTAATTTTCAAAACTATCATGACATGCAGCTACAAAATATTTTCAGAGAGAAACTACCAATATTTTCAAAATGGCTTTCATTTTCTGCACAATCAAATTGGATGGTTGTTATTGAGAAGTAAAAGCAGTAATGGCCAGGGTTGGACATTTCAGCCACAAAGTTAAGCAGGCAACTTCAAGATAACACCACAAACCAGTGGAGAGAAAGATGAAGTTAAGAAGTTTTTGTTTGAGGGTCATATTAGATTAAGCACTTAGGATGCTTTTAGCAGAAGTATCCCTCCCCCCCACCCAAATCATATGCATACACTTTGTGTTTAATGTGCTTTCTTACATTTATTTATTTATTTATTTATTTATTTATTTATTTATTTATTTATTTATTTATTTATTTTGGTGCTTATATACATGAGTGGCTGCTGGAAAATAAACATGAGCTTAATGAGCATGACACTTTTTCTGAGAAAATCCCACTGTGGAAAGGAAAATGGCTTGTCACAGGAAATATGAACTTTTAGTAATGTCTAGTTTGACCCAAACTAAAACAGGATGGTATTTTTTTAAAAAAATGTCCCTAAGAAGGGAAGTAGCAATGTTTGGACTTTACTTCACATGCTAAACATTAGAGATGGGTACCAAAAAACAAACAAACCCAAAATGCTGTTTTGTAGTTTTGTTACTTTTCCAATTACAAATGGATTCCTGGGGCCCCCATTTTGGAGCTGAATAACTCAGCCCCTTGAACCCCAAAGCTCTCCAAATTTGTGGGGCTTACAGGGAAGAGCTTGGGAAACCTCTGCTATAATTTCAAATTCTGCTAGATGCCTGGGATCACTATGTTCGAGTACATAACATTCCAATTACAAATGATTTTTACCTGGGGGACCCATTTTGGAGTGGGACAACTTGGCCCCCTGAACCCCAAACCTCTCCAAATTTGGAGGATTTAAAGGGAAGAGTCCAAGGAAGCTACCCACCAAATTTGATGCCTATAGGACCCAGGTGAGCCATTTTATAGTGTAATGAATCATTTCATTTTGGTTCATTTTGTTTCGGAAATACAGTGGTACCTCGGATAACAACTGCCCCGGATAATGAATAATTCAGATAACAACTGCAAATTTCCAGGTATAGGACTGCCCCTGGTAACAAATTTTCTCTATGGGCTGCCTCAGATAACGAATCACAATTTCTAAGTATAGGTCTGCCTCGGATAACAAATTTCCAGCATGCATCAGTAAAAAAGAGTTATCCCAGGTGGCATTGCATCTGTACATTTAAAGTGCACTTTATAAAGAGTTTTGAGCAAATAACCAGGTGTCTGTGCCTTTTTTTTAGGCTCCAGAATGGATTAAACGGTTTCCCATTCATTCCTATGGGAAACCGCATTTCGGATAACAATGTATTTCGGATAACGACTAACTTCGGAGAATGAATTACCGTTGTTATCCGAGGTACCACTGTACTTTAAAACATACTTATCAAATATGCTATGAATATTCATCAAACAAAAAAATCACCACAAAGCCCATGTTCCATATTTTCAGATACTGGCTGGCAAGGTGTTTATCATAAGGGCCATAATCCTCTTTGGAATTGTGGAGCTCTGCTGATCTACTCTGCAATTATTCCTGCAACCTCCAGCTTGCACGTTAAGCAAGATGATCCCATTAAAAACAAAGGGACCAATGGAGTAGCAAAATCCATTGGGTATTGTGTTGAACAATGAGCCTTGCATTTAATGGCAAAATTAAGGATTTTCTCAGTGTGGATCATGGAGAGAATGGTTATCGCTCTCCAGGCACTAGACTACATCCCCCAGCATTGCTCACCATTGGTTATTTTGTATAGTTCTCATGAGAGCTGCATCTTAATAACATTTAGAGAGCAAGAGTGGTCTATTTCCAGTGTAGACTGAAGGTTGATTAGCAGCAGACCACTTGATATTTTCAATTTATGGGCTATTTCTACACAAGAATGTGAGCAAGAATTACCATGGCGTAGCATCATTACTCACCTCTAATACCATGATAGAAAGCAGCAAATGGGAACCTATCATAGATAACTACATGTTGTATTAGAATTACAATGGGAATGTATGCACTGTGTTTGTGAAGAATGCCATATTTTCCCAGATTCCAAAGACAGGACTTCATGTCTTGGGGAAAATATGGTATCTCTGACACAGAAGTACACCCTACAGGATCCAAACCTATACAAGCTGCAGTGACCATAGAAAATGCAGTCTTACAGAAAGAAGGCCCATAAAATCAATGGTGAAAAGAAGGTTGATGGGAAGGTTAGTACGGAATTCCCCTCTTATGACAAATGTTGGAATTCGACTTAACACTACTAATCTGTGCATTCCATCTAATATACACAAAAGGAGGCCTTCAGAAAAGGGATAGATGGGGGGGGGACAAGATGACTAAGAAGCAAACAGTGCCACCTTCATCAGGATCAGACTGGATCCTGAAGAAAATAATTTTCCAGAAATGTTTCCAATATCTATGAAAGAACCTGTGCCATCATCTCTCCCACTACTCCCCAATTTTCAACTTGTCCACCCATCTGTCTTGTAACCTTCAATTGTCTTCTGCTGGTATGACCATTCATTCCTGAAGGAGAGGTTCACTTTAGTCTTGTGTCCCATCTTTCATCATCCAGCTCTATATGACTTTGCTCTGACTAGATTGACTAGACTAGACTAGTCATAACTGAGTCTAGTCTCCAGATTCTCCCAGCTTCCTCGACACCTGAATACCTGCTCAGTAGCATGTCAAGACATGCATCCAAGATGGGGAGTTAGTCAAGGAAAATATTACCATGCTCCCAGGAGTGCCTACAGAAAATACTAGCATCCATTTTTGCTATAACACAATTTTATGAGGCAACTCAAAAAGCCACAAAAGCTTTTACAAGCTTGGGTACTTGGGACAATAAAAACATTTGGCAAATAAAGGTAACTTGCCTGCATCTTACATTGGACTGAAGGAAGTGATACATTGCTTAAAATCACCTTGAGGGTTCATGGATGTCATCTCACATAAACTGAAGGGCTTAGTTGCTTTCCTCTATCTTCTCCCATCTTTCTTTTCAAATAATCTTGAATTAGTTAGTCCATGTATGGTGACTTTGAACAGTGGACTCCACCACCACATAGGACAAATGCTAAAGAAGAATTACTTTGATGATACAGACAAGTAGAAGACATTGTAGGCATGGCGTTCACTGACATTTTAAAAGTCAGTCAGACTAGTTGGATAGCACTTGAACTGCCATGGCTTCATCCTATGGAACAGTAAGATTTAAAGTTTGATGAAGTACAGACAAGAGAACTAACGTGCTACAGAAGAGAATGCCATATATCCCAGAAAACTGCAGATCTCAAGATTTTATAGGACAGAGCAATGGCAGTTAAAATGGTATCAAGCCGATTGTCATGCTGGACTACTCATAGTCCCTGTAGACACAGGAAATTTCCAGGGGCTGTTTGGAAAACAGAAAGAGAACTCTCCAGGTACCTGGTGTTGCCCTGTGCTATCACTAACAGCATTTTCATAAGCTGCTGGGCAGCCATAGTTCCTGGCACTGATGTCCTGCTGGAAAGGTAGCTTCAACAAATATTGCCCACTTCCTAAAGCAAGCTGTCTCCTAGTTAAGAAGCTTATATGTGTTTGATCTAGTTAGGCAGCATGTTAATCATTCAGAACCAAATCCATGGAAATCCTTGATTTTCTTTTATAAGTAACTGTTTTCATTAACTAATCTTTGCTTCAGGCTGTACGTCAATGTGGGAAACAGGCTTGTTAACCAACCAGAATTTTCCAGGTTCTCTTGTATACTCATTTCAGTCCAGCTGCAGAAAGTTCTAGGCATCTAAATTAATAAGCACAAGCATAGCTGTTTTGCTGAAAATGGGATATGCCTTACCATTTTCAGGAGGATAGCTCTGTTACCCTGGTGCAGCAAAACCTACACAACATCTTGTGACACTTTGCAGGCTAGCCAGTTTTATGTGGAAGAAACTTTCATGTGCAGTACCCTACTTCTCCTGATGAAGTGAACTGCAGTCCAAAGAGATCAAAGCCAAATTTATTTATTTATTTTCACCCCATCTTTCTCCTTGGACAAGGACCCAAGGCGGCTTACAGTAATGAGGGACAATATACAGTCCAATACACATAAGACATATTCAAGTAATTGAGAGCAGGAAATTGAGGGACATCTTACAGCATTAAAAGACAACATTACCTTAAAGCTACAAGAGAATGAAGCAGTTAAAAAGAGAGTGTAAAATTCCATGAAACATCATGAGTGATGGAAACTAACAACTGAAAACATAGTGTCAATGCAATCACAAAATATATAAATACAATGTCTATGTGATCATATATAGTAGATAAAAGTCACATAATATGTACTCCATAATTCAGGGAAAGCTTGTCTGAAGAGAAAGGTCTTTGACTGTTTCTGGAAAGACATCAAAGATGGGGCAGTCCTCACCTCTGGTGAGAGGGAGTTCCAGAGTCTGGATGCAGCTCCTGAGAAGGTCCTTTCAGGTGTTCCCACAAGATGTACCTGAGAGGGTGGTGGGATGGAGAGAAAGACCTCTTCTGATGACCTTAACACCTGAGCCGGTTCATACTGTGAGATTCAATGTTTGAAGTAGCTAGGACCCAGGTCGTAGACTGCTATGAATTGTGCCTGATAGCTGATTGGTAGCCACTGGAGTTGCTTTAAAAGGGTGTAGTGTGATCTCTGTACCCCGCCCCAGTCAGCAATCTGGCTGCTGCATTTTGGACCCATTGAAGTTTCCTGAGATGTTTTATTGGTAGTCCCACATAGAGCCCATTACAGTAGTCTAACCAGGATGCCACTAGGGCATGTGCCAGGTGGCAAGAAATGTGTGTAACTGCCGTACTAGTTTTAATTTTACAAATGCACTCATAGCCACAGCTGTGACCTGGGCATCTAGGTTCAAGGATTGTCCAAGAGCACCCTCAAGCTGTGAACCTCTTTTTTTAATTGGAGGGAGACCCCATGCAGAACAGGTTGCATCCCTACCCATTGTTCTCTCTTTCAACTGATCAGAAGCACCTCTGTCTTGTCTGGATTTAGTTTCATTTTATTCATCCTCATCCAGTTCATTACTGCAGCTAAACACTCATGTAAAGTTGAGACAGTAGCGCCCCCAAGGATCTGGAGGTAATGAGTGCTAGAGCTGGGTGTCATTGGCATACTGGTGGCATTTAACCCTCAAAGTCCTGATAATCTCCCCCAGTGGTTTCATATAAATGTTAAATAACAGAGGAGACAGAACAGAGCCCTGGGGGACTCCACAGGTCAGCAGCCGTGGTGTCGAAAATGAATCACCTAACACTACTTTCTGCATTCTATCCTGCAGGAAGGACTGGAGCCACTTTAATGCATTACCCCAATTACCATTTCAGAGAGTCGAGTCAGGAGGATGCCATGGTCTATAGTGTCAAAAGCAGCTGGGAGGTCGAGCAAACCCAAAAATGGGCAACGGCGGCGATGGTGATGGGGACGGCGCCAGCAGGGTTGGTGGCGGCGGGGGCGGCGGGGGTGGCAGAGGCAGGGATGGGGTCTATGATTCTATGATCCACCCTTGAGTCAGCTTGTAGCAGATGTTTGACTATTCTGAAAAGCTGACCTGGGCCATTTTGGGCCAAATAAATGGTAGTAGAGAAAAATGCTTTCTTTCTGCCTCCACTGCTCATTTCCCCATTCCAGAGGTCAACCAAGGATTCAATAGAATCACCCATCAGAGAGGTAGGAAACTCCCCAAGGGTGGTTTAAAAAACCATCTGGATTCATCAACTTTCTGGGACGTACAGCTTTTGTCTGACTCCCGCCCACCTCTTGCCTAGGCTCTAGGTTACAGCAAGCCTAAAGTGCACCATATAGTGGTCTGTCCAGGACAATGGGACTACATAAAGTTCCTTTACCCCAATGTCCTCACTGCCCATCGCAGGGCAGAAGACCAGGTCTAAAGTGTGGCCTGTAGAATGGGTTGGGTCAAACACCATTTGGGCCAGACCCATGGTTGACATGGAGACCATGAAGTATTCAGACAGCCCTGACAGAACTGCCTCAGCATGGATGTTAATGTCTCCCAGCACGATGAGTCGAGGGGAATCTAACATCACCCTGTTACAGGTTCAGAAAGCTGAGGTAGATAAGTTGTGCCACAGGGAAGACGGTATACCAAGATAATTCCTATTTTGTCTCTGTCTCCTACTTTTAATAATGTACATTCAAAACTAGAGAATTCCCCAATCAGATGGGGGGGAAGGCAGGATTTTTATTTTTATTTTATTTTTTCTGAGCCCCAAGTGCCAATCAGCTGTAGTGCAGACATGGGGCTAGCCAAAAAAACATTTCAAAATCCCGCCTTTTCCGTGCCCCATTGGATGTGGGAAGTTACACAAGCACCCCACACACGCGCACACACAGCACACAAACAAAAATGAAACAAAATGAAAAATGAAATGAATTTTTTAAAAAAAATCATTTCAAACAAAACAAAATGAAAGAGAATGGAAAAAACCAAAAAACAAAACAAAACACTATTTTAGCATTTCGTGCCCATCTCTATTCTCTTCCCTTCTTGCAGTTTCTTCCCTTGTGCCATGTGGCTCCTCCCCCTTTGCTCTAGTAAGCCTGGGACCTCTTATACCTGTAACCAGAGAAGATGGGATGAATTATTGGGCCTGCTTCTGCTTTCTGTTTGAGGCTCTTGGTTCATACTTTTTTCAATGCTGATTCTGTTTTTCTCTAGAAGAGAGGATTTAGTACTTTGAGTCTAAATTAGGAATACAGAACTGTCTAGGACAGTGTTTTTCAACCTTTTTTGGCCAAAGGCACACTTGCTTGATGAAAAAAATCACGAGGCACACCACCATTAGAAAATGTTAAAAAAAATTAACAAGGGGGGGAGGAGTAGATCAAGCCGTGGCTCGACACCCCCCGACCCCCCCTGCACCTGGGGATGATGGGCTGCGCGGTTGCAGGATGCGCCGGGCGGGCAGGCAACCTTGGGGTCCCGCGGCGGGGGGGCGCTGGCCACCCGCGGCACCAGGAAGCCCAACACACCCACACACCCACCGAGCCCGAGCCCCCCCACACACACACACCGGAGGCGTCGTCGTCAGGGCCAGGGCCGGGCCTGGGCCGGGCGGCGTGCCTGGTGACGGGGGCGTCGCGGGGCTTCGGGCGAAGCATGGCGCGGCGTGGCTGCTGGGGGCGCGCCTGGTGCCAGGCTCGCTCCTGCTGCTGGGGGCGCGCTGGAGGGCGAGCTGCGCGTCCAGGCCCTGCCCGCCAACCTGGGCGCCGACGAGGGGCTGCAGCATGTGGCCCGGGACGCCGCCGACGCCCTGTGCCGCCACCACAACTGCGATTCCTATGGGGTTCGGGCGGGAGCGCGCGTGCGGGGTGGGAGGACATCCACCGGCCGGCGCAAGAGCCTCTTGGCGGGCGTCCTTTGTCCACGCACCCAAGGAGTCCGCTCAGGCTCGTTTAAGGCGAGCGGGCGAGCAGGCGCACAGGAAGGGGAACCGGTGCCTGACGGGAGCAAAGGGGCGGCCCCCACGCCAGCGCCACTGCCGCCGAGCGCTCTTAAGTGCCGCTGCACGGGCGCCACCTCCGAGTTGGGAACGGCCGCGGGACCAGCGGAGGGTGGCCCTCGTTCACCCGCTTTTGTTCCAAGTGCTGCGGCCGGCCGGCCGGCCGGCCGGCCAGCCAGCCAGCCAGCCAGCCATCTGCGGGTGGGAGCGAGCGGCTCCTTTTCCCGCCAAAGATGCCCGTTATGAGTTGGCTCAGGACGCTGCGCCCTTCCCGGCTCTCCTCGTCCCCCCGTCCTCCCGCTCGGCCGCTGGACACTTCCCACGCTGGCCCCACTCCCAGTCGCTGTGAGCCATGCTTCCCCCCCGCCCTCCCTTCCTGTTTTCCGTCCGGGCGGCAAGTCCGTCCGCTTTTTCTTCCCCGCAGCAGTGGCGCGTGAAGCTGGAGAGGGAAGAGCAGTCCCCATTCCGCCTTGCCTTGCCTTGCCCTGCTCTCGCCCCCTTAGCACACCCAGCAAAATTCCGCGGCACACAAGTGTGCCGCGGAACAGTGGTTGAAAAACACTGGTCTAGGAGAAGGCATAACAAATCAGGGTGCAATCAGTGAACAGATGATACTATCTCTGATAGGATAACAACTAGCAGTATTGGGTGTCAATAAAAATGTCAGCAATCTACATGGATTTATTTCCCATGATGACATGATTGAGGGAAGCAAATCAAGTAGATCAACAGTGTGGGGGAAAGCAGCATCCTATAACACATCAGAGGGCTTCAAGCAAGTTTAGAAAGTGCAGAAACACCATGGCATGTATAACTCTGTCCCTCAATCAAGGGGCCAGTGGCAGTGTTGCTACAGTCTCCCTGGCTGCTTTGACCCCTTACCCCCTAGCTTAAGTACTACACCAAGGAGAAACTCTTGGCACACAAAGCAGGTGCTTCACTCCACCTAATGGTATGACCAGCACTAAAAATTAAAGGTGCTCTAGAAATAGATCACTCTGATCCAAAACAGTGCTCTAAATTGGCCTCCAAGGTGGATTGGAAGAGTGTGCCTTAGTTTGCACAAATGCGTACATCATCAAGTTACCAAAAGAGATGGACATGAAATAATTTTTGTTTTGTTTTTCATTTTTTGTTTCATTCCCCAATGAAATGAAAAATGAACTGCCCCTTCAAAGAAAAACAAAATGAAATGAAGTGAAAATTTTCATTTTGTTCCATTTTGTTTTTCATTTTTCCATAGGAAAGCATTGAAACAATGCATTCCTATGTGAGACCTCTTTAAAAAGCCTACAGCTTTCCCTCCCCAATGCACCGGATCAGCTGGGGGAAACCACGGGCTTTTAAAACTTTTTTTTTTTTTTGCCATCCAAAGCAAGTGCCGATTAGCTGGCACATGAGGCTTCGGTGGCAAAAAAAAAAAAGTTTTAAAACCCTACAGTTCCCCTGCCCAATCAGGGGCCATCGGTGCTTCTTTCACTGCCAAAAAATAAGTTTAAAAACCCTGTGGTTCCCCTTGCAATGTGCCTGATTGGGCAGGGAAACTATGGGCTTTTTAAACTTACTTTTTGGCAATGAAACAAGCACAGATGGACACCATTGTTGGAGTATCAGATTTGGTGCTTACAGGGTTAAAGTCAAATCTGTTGTCATGCGCAGTGAAATGTTGGAGAGGAGATAAAAACTCCAGGTTCTTTCAGTTAGTTAGAGGGAGTTTCAAAGAGAGTGATAGTTAGTGATTTCAGCTGTGTTTTTCTTTGGTGTGTTGCAAGACGCTGAAATGCCGGCTTGTAGTCCGGGTGTAAATATATGAGTTTTAAATAAAAGGCAGCAACTTATCTCAGACTGTCAGACTAATTTATTCTTGTACACTGGCAGAAGACGGTCCGCTGTGCTAAATCTCCAGAAGAGAGAGCTACTCTGCTGACCCCTGTGTCTGAAGATTGTAAGATAAGCAGAGACACGCAAGGGAAGTGTGCTGGACCAGCTAAGATTCTCTCCCAGCTGTATGCTGGGGAGAATTTTTTTTGCTCAACAGCCGCTCAAAGCTAACAACCATCAGCTCTTGCTTCAGTGCTGAAAAATAAGTTTTAAAAGCCCATACTTCCCCCTCCCTGACACACCTGATGGGGGGCTAGTGTGGGGTTCTTAAAATGTCTTGGAGCCACCAGGGCTGTCTAGGTGGCTCCAAGACATTTAAAAAAACCTGTGCCTTTCCCCCAATCGGGTGCACCGGGGAAAACAAAAACAAAAAACAAAACATTTTTTTAAAAAATTCATTTGGAACAAAACGAACCCCCTCCCAAAAAATGAAAAACAAAATGAAATTGAATTATCCCATTTCGTGTCCATCTCTAGTTGCCAACATATAATATTGAGAAACCTGTTCTATCACTGGCAAAAGAGATGTTGGCTCTCATGACAAGGGTTCAACTACCAGGGTGTTCTTATGAAAATATCAAGAGAAAATATGAAAGGGTTCAACTCAGTGTTCTCTTAGGCCTCTTCCAAGTCAATTATTCTATAACTCTATGATTCTATTAGAGTCTCCACTGGTGAGACTCTTTTAATACAACATTTGGGAATCATTTAGTTAGAAGTAACTGAAAAACAATACAGGCTTTTGTAGCAGCCGTATTTTTAGAATGTAAGAAGCTCTATTGGGAAATTACTCTGGTGCGCTTGTTGCAAATTGTGTGTGTCAATGTTAGTAAAGCCTTCTACCTCCCATCAATAGCAACAACTACCCAGGGGCACTGAGGAAGTTTTTTTTCTGATTGGAGTAACAGAGTTTGATTTGAGGTCTGGAATGTGATGCCATTATTGTTCCACCAAGGCACTGAAAGACTAACAGAAAGATGCAAATTTGCGGAAGAAAATCAGGGTGCAAGAACATTCAACTTCTATATTTTGCAGTTCTTTGAGTTAAAGAACAAATCCACCATTCTCATCTTAATTCAAATACGAATACTTACCCTTCCTGTCTCAACACAATCCTAAGCATCTTTATTGGGGGGCGGGGGTGAATCCCACGGAGTGTACTAATTCTTGCTCGCTGGTACATGTTGTAATATTGGCTGCTGGGAAATTTATAAAATTATGCCAATGAATGGTGACAATAGATGAAGGTAGCATTGGGTAATTCCTACTAAATGACAGGTCAGAAAGTCTGATGCCTGAACATCTATCTCTCTAAGAGCCCTACAGGAAAAGATATCAGCACATCTGGCATTTTAAAAAAGGGTTCACTCCAGAATGAACTCAGACAAACATTTCCAATTATATCAAATCTCATATGGGTATCAAGGTATAAGTAAGTCTTTTCATTATCATAATAATTTGTGGCAACATCAGTTTGTTTATTTCTACAATCTTTATCTACGTTGGTTCTGTTCCATATTCAGAAAAAAAAATGTACAGTGGTACCTTGTATAAAGGAATTAATTCATTCCAAATGAAATTATGTTAAGCAAATTTTCCTTTATACAAATTCCCATAGGAATACATTGAAAACAGAGTGATCCCATTTTTATGTTGTACAGATTCTCCCCATAGGCAATTATGTTAAGCAAATTTCCCCTATCTCCGGATTTTTATGTTGTACAAATTTTATGTTATACAAGCTGTTTGTTATACAAGGGTCCACTGTACTATGGAAAACTGCAGACAAAAATATTTAAACAGAAAGCCATCCTTGCAGCCTGTGAAAAACTACAGTCAGTTGGGTAGCATGGGTTGCCAGCACCAGGGGCAAGGCAACCCCTTATATGCTTCAGCCACTGCACTGCCTTGCAACCCTCTGGTGGATCTGGAAGGAAAGATGAACAACCTGACCCCCAGTGGCCTTCCCACACCCCTCTGTGACCCACCCCACCCCTGTGACTCCCAACCTCCTCCATGACCCCACTACTTGCTCCTGCCCCCAGGCTGCTTTCCAGATCTGCACAGAGAATGAGCCAGTAAGGGAGGCTGAGCAGGCATGACCCCCCCCCAAAAAAGCTCCTGCCCGCTCCATGAAGCTCCACCTACCCCCATGATGCATGCAACTGGTTCCTGGCTTCCAGGTGTTTTCCACAAATGGACTGCTGCCTATGGGCATGTACTGGCCTATCAGCTCCTCTTCAACCCCTGAAAATTTTGTGCCCAGGGCAACTGCCCCCATACTATGTCATTGTGATTCCTATCTAAAATTCTTATAACTTTGAGAATTTCCAAAAAGACATTCATTAAAAAGCAAAACTTCAGTTGTCGCCTAACTTAAATTATGTTATAATTACATTTCAAAATTGCAGGAGTCTACATTTTAAAAATATCAGACCTCATAAACTTAAAAGACACATTTTAAAAAACAGAGAATACATATCTTAATCAAATCATTCAAAACTATAAATTTGTTTGTTTGTTTGTTTGTACCATTTGTAAACTGCTCATCTGGCTACAAGTCTACTCTGGGATATTAGCAATAACAAACAACACAATTACAACCAATAATAATACTTAGGAAATACATTTTATTTAATTTTAACCTTAGTCATTGACAAGAGTAAAATTATTCTTACCCAGCCAAACCAATGTGCATCAATGGAAGAAATCCCCATTGTTCTCATCTGTTTCCACTGCTTTTGCCTGATTGTTGTATTGTGCTGTTAGTATTTTTCTTTTGACTCCCTTTACTTATATTTATCTCAGATGTTAACACTTCCTTTCAAATTATAAGCATTCTCTTTTGTAGGGCATGTATTTTGTAGGACATGTAGGACAGGACCCTGATTCACAAGAGAAAATTTTATAATAGACATTTCTGTTATGTTTACTATTTTGGATAATGCAGTTCTTACAAATCAGAATATGGCAAGCTGCCACCATGATTATAAGCGTTATTATGGTATTCCAACAGTTACAGAGCCTATGGATTTCAACAGAGTGAAACTACAGAGATCCAGTATAATAAAGTATTCACCAACTATCCTTGATAATCAATCAGTTATACTACAAATTACAAAACTTGTATTTCAGTACACTTCGCAGTTCTCTTATTTGGTTTACTTCCATACTGAACTGTCAGCCATGAAATACATTCTTTTACATGGCAACATTATTGCAAGTTGCCTTGCTTAGTTTGGCTGGAGCAGATTGTTTTGCAGTAACCTTTAGTAAATTGCTGTTCAAACCTCGTTTTTAAAGCACAATTTAATGGCTACTTTTTCTACACACACCTTTAATTCCTTTAACACTCTCCATACATGCAAAATTTCACATCTCAGCATACTATCAACCTTGTTTGGCTATCAATTAGATTTCAGCACTCTGCTGATGCTCCCTGGAGTTTCCTCCCTCTGCTGCTTCACTCATGGCCATACTTGGATTCCTATTACCATTAGCAGTCTGGTTAGTGCATCGCTAATTTTCTAATAAGTCCTTGTCCTATTGAATGCAAAAGACTGATCATCAAGAAAGATATCATATGGTATAGCCTGAAGCAGTTTCATTGTAGAATAAAACCTAGAATGCCTTAAGAACCAAAAGTTCTGACATTATTTTGAGATTTCAAGGGATTTTTCCTTCTCTGAAATGAATAACGAACTCCAGAGTGAATTTAGAATGAAATGAACCAAACCGAAAAAAAATTGGTTCAGTATGGTTCGTTTTGTTAATGGCGGTGATGTCTCCTACCTGGTGCTGGTCTTGGGTCTTCCTGGCTGTAGGGAGGAGCCCACAGCTGTAGTGCAGGCCACGTTGTCGGAAGTAAATAATAATAATAATAATAATAATAATAATAATAATAATAATAATAATAATAATAATAATAATAATAATAATAATAATAATAATATAATGTAATATAACAAAGGAGTGCTGACCCAGCCCCAGGGTTGGCTTGGTCAGTACCCTAAAATAAAGAAAACATATTAAAAATAAAACCAGTGCTGACTGGGCTCCAGGAGCCGCACAGTCGGCGCTTGAAAAAAAATCAAAAACAAAAAAGGAGCGCTGATCTGACCCCAAGGATGGCTTGGTCGGCACCCTACAATAAAGAAAAAAATAAAAATGAAACCAGCACTGACCAGGCCCCAGGAGCTGCACGGTCAGTGCTTGAAGAAAATAAACAAACAAAAAAGCCCTATGCTACAGCTGTAGCGGGCCAGAAGTAATAAAATAAAATAAAATAAAATAAAATAAAATAAAATAAAAGGATCATCCCGCCACCGCTGCCGCTACCCAGTAAGATGATGATGAGGATGTGGATGATGAGGATGAGGATGCTGCCAGTCCAGTTTGTGCAGTTGCAACGTCTGTGGTTTTTATAATTTTATTTTTGAATGTTTTTTCCCGCCCCCACGCTGTCAAATTGATTAAATCTCGCAAAGCAGGGAAAAACAAATAATGAATCAAAGAACCAATGAAATGATTTTTTTCCAAAAATTCATTAAAAATGAAACGAACCAAAACAAACCCTAAAACAAACCGAACCAAAACGAATCACTATTTTTTTCAATTTGTGCCCATCTCTACTTCTCAGTATTCTGAGATATTAAAGCTACAGCAGTCAGACAAACATCAGACTCACTAGTATGAGGTCCATACGAATGTCAACGTTGAACATTTAATTTCCTTTATCTTTAAATGTCTACTATGTTCATTTTTAGTTATGTACCAAATGTTCTGTCTTTGACCTCATTCATTTCAGTAGGACTTGCTTAGAAAAATCTTCCACTGGATTTTGCCCTACATAAATTTATGCATAAACTCATCAATAACTCTGACTACACATAAATATAGATCTCATCTACAATGTACTTGTACTGGGGGTGTTCTCCAACAGTTGCACACAGTCCTTCATTTATGTGCATTGACAGTTTAAGAGTGTTCAGAGAACCTTTCCATAATTTGTCATTTTTTTACACCAGAGGAGGCTCCCTGCTGATCATAAAAGCGCTTGAATGATGACTGCTTAGGTTGGAATTAACTCAAATAATTGCTTTAAATATGATTTCACATGCAAAATCCTGTGACTTTCCACATAGTAGGTCTATATTAAGCTAATAATATTGAGCTCATTGCTGTTAAAAATGTGGGGAACAGTGCTGAAATAAATAGGATGAAGTTTTGAACAATGCCCTTCAGAGAGGACAACTAATGCCTTCATTATAACTTAGGGCTCAGCCTTGCAAGCAGCACTGCAGAAAAGGATCTGTGATCACAGGTCAATACCATCGCAAAAATGAGCCAAGATAAAACTGATTTGCACAAAATTATGCAAACAAGACACCAGGTACCTTTGCCTATTGGGTCAGAGGTGATGGATTCGCCTATTGAGTCACAACCCTGTGCAATATTTTTTTTTTTTAGAATCTATGAGAATTAAACTCAGTGTTCCTTGGCTCAGAGCTTTCTTAAATGGAGTTCACCTTTATCCTCATTTGGCAGAAAGGATCAGAGCAGAATGAGGAATGTGTATATAATATGCCATTTGAAACTATTAAAATAGTCCTTACGGTAAAATATGTACTTTACAACCAAAAATCTGGCATATTATAGTAAGTGAATCTTAAAAGTAAGTTGGGAAATAGTGAAATTTTGCCATTTTCGGCTTCAAAGGTATCTTCAAGGGCACTCACAATTATCCAGTTTACCTTCAAAACAAAACAAAATAAACAAAATGCCCAAAGTCCTTGTGGGTTGCATTGTTCACCTATGTGCATTTGGGGATCTTCACTATAGTTTCACATTCACCTGTTTTGAACTGGGGACCTTGGCTTGGCTTCTGATTTTCCAATTCCAATTAGAAAGATTTTTTTTCCTAGGGGCACTCCCTTTGGGCTTCATAACTCAGCCCCCTGACCCCCAAACCTTTCCAAATTTCAGGGGCTTGCCTAGAATTGCTTCCCTGCCATTTCCTCTAGGACAAATTATTTCATCCTAGAGGGGGGAAATGGTGTTTTGTCACAAAACAAAACAATACACTTCCTACTGTTTTGTTAGTTAAGGAAGTAATTCATTACCAAACAAAATGATGAAACAGCATTTTGTTTTTCATTGTGTGCCTATCTCTAATTAGACCCAATCAGTGCTCAGCTATAGATACTCAGTGATGGGGTTTCATTGGTAAGGTTATTCCTTAAAATATTTTACCAACTTGAAAAGACTATAAGACTTGTCGTAGGTTGGATATGACTTGAACGCATACCACAACAATACATCAATTAGTTCAACACAAAATTCACAGCATGGAACCTTACATGAAATTCAGCTCTGAGTTGCATACAGCCAATGTAAATATATTTCACTTTCTATGACTATATTTCTTTTCTCTCCTACTTCTCTAAGGCTTGTTTCTGTTGCTTGTTTGTTTTTGTTTTGGAGCTCAGAACAGTTAATTTTTAAACTCTGATTTGCTGCCATTGGGAGAGAAACCAGCATCATATGTTGTGGAAGTCCACCTGACAGCCGTTTGGGCTTCTGCCATAATACTTTGGTCATAGAATATTTTTTCACAGCATGGGGATGGGGTGGTGAACAATGGAATCCATTCAAAATAGCAGTGAATATTCAGAGAAAAATCTGTGGGATGACTTCCTTTTGTTAGAAAAAGAAATCTGCCCTGAGGGGGGGGGTAGTCTTCTGAGAAACTTCTTCTCAACACTAGATTTCACCTTTTCCTACCCTTAAATAGTTCTGGAAGGGACTTCCTTTGGACTAGAGACAGGCATTAGTGACAACAACCATGAGTCGGAGGGTAGGAAAATTCTTAACATACAGCATGGAAGCATTTGCATGTCACAACATGAGCTTCTGTCACCTCTGGGATTATCTGAACTCACTTGCTGGGTTTAGTGATTGCTTTGCAGGACTTAAGCAAAGGATTCCTTTGAGTCTGATTTTACACAGGCAGAAAGACTGCCTCAGCGACCTCCCTACAACATTAATGTGCTTACGGCTCTGATTGTGGACTGTCTCGAATGTCTGATTCTGTTCTCAGCCTCTGTAATTATGATTATGTACTTGAAAAAGAGAAACAAGATAATTAAAAATGCAAATATCTTTCAAAATAATTCACTTTCTTCTTTCATCTGTCTGGCTTGCTGTGACTGAATTACTAAAAGGCAAGGTACTTTTTAACAACAACAACAACAACAACAACAACCTGATCATTCAAGATTGATAGCTATGGATTAGAGATGGGCACGACTTAGCGGTATTCCCGTTTCCGTTTCCGTTACTCGTTTCCGTTACTCTACGGAAACGGAAATGGGAATTACTCCGCCAGACTTCGAGCTCGAACAATTTTGGTCTGATTTGTCGTGCTCGTTCCTTGCATCGCGCGATCACGCGATGCCACGCGGCACAGAGAAAAAGTTTTTAAAAGTGAAAAAAACCCGGTTCCCGGCCGAAAAGCAGGTGGAAAAATGCCTGCCGTGCCTCAGGGCACCTACCAGAGGGGTTGTTTCTGGAGGTCCCCGGCCTCCCCCCCATCCCCTGTCCTGGGCTGCTCTGGTGGGACTCGCCGCAGGCTCGCAGTCGCAGGCAGCCAGCAAAAAGCCCAGTCTCGCCGGCCGCCGGCCGCCGCAATTAAAGCACAAGCAAGCGGCACGGACGGCACAGGAAAAAACTTTTAAACTCTCCCCCCACCCATTCCCGGGCCAAAAAAGCAGGCGGAAAAATGCCTGCTTGACTACGGGTGCAGGGCACCTACCGGAGGGGTGGTTTCTGGAGGGGGGTCCCGCCTCCCCGCCGTCCTGGGCAGCCGGACTTGAGTCGCCATGCCATGCGGTGCGGGCGGGGGATCCAAAATGGGGCGGCGAACGCAATATTGTTTTTGAAATCGTGGTCCAAAAACACACAAGCACAACAGAAACACGCGAAAATTTATAAACTGCCAGATTTTTCACAGTAGCAGTGGGTTTTTTCTTGCAACAAAATGTCTCTCCTCTCCTCCTCTGTCCTCCATTGATTTTATTTTATTTTATTTTATTTTACACCTGCGCAATGATGGGCTGGCCGAGTGGCCAGCCATGTGGGAGTGGACGACCATGCAAGATTTTGGAGCCATCCCACCAAACGCATGGCCACTTGGCCATGGAGACTTCTGGGATGTGCCAAAAGCCCCTAAAATCTGCCCTAGCCCCCTAACCCTAACCCTAACCCTTGACTCCTTACCCATACATCACAGACTGTCTTCTTAGTGGATCAGAGAGGCACCCAGAGGTGCAACCCACTAGCCCACCGTAACCTTACCCGTCACTAGCCTAACCCTAGCCCTAACCCTAACCCACCTTAACCCTAAGCCAGATGTACTTGCATTGCACTACACGCAAGTACAATTCCCTTCTGTGTGAGACATGGTGTTGCGAGAGCCTTAGTTAGGCATCTCACCTATGGCTCTGGGTTCAGTGCCATCCACTAGTCTTCACAGTCACTGTCTGCACATTTGCACAACTGGTATGCAATATCCATATGGCTATTGCATACCATTTTGCAGCAGCAGCAGGTGAAGAGGGGAGACCCCCATGTAGAGGGGTCTCTTGGAGCCTGCTTCCCCTTTCTAGTGGGTGAGGATAGGAGGCACCCACGGGTGCCTCCAGGAGCCTGCTTTCCCTTTATAGCGGGCCAGAGGAGGCACCCACCCCACAGAGGTGCCGCCAGGAGCCCGCTCCCCCCAAAAAACCAGTACTAACGACAACAAAAAAAACAAAAAAACGAACTGAGTAATTTTTTGTGAATTTTCACGAAAAACGGAAACGACCCGAAACGGAACCGGCCCGACTAACGACAACTCGAAAAAAAAAATTCAAGTCGTGCCCATCTCTACTATGGTTAGGCCTTTTGTGTCTTAATGAAATACCCCAAACACAAATACGGTATGTTGTCTTTTGTCTAATTTAGGTTCTTTTGGTGGCTGCAAAAAGAAGGTCTCTAAAAGCATGAATTAGTTCCATTTACAAAAGAGGGGTGCAAAAGTTTCATGCTTCTGTTATCTTCCCTCTTTTGTTTGGTTGAGGATATTTTATTTGTTTGTTTTTCTTTCCAGTCCTTTCATTTCTTGGATTTTTGTTTGCTCCTGCCTGGCCTATCTGCTTCCACCTGCTAGACTCACAAGAGAGAAGGCATCAAGTAGTGTGTGTGTGTGATGGAGGATGAATATCGCATATTTTAGTCATTATGGTGTGAGGTGGACTTTAACTTTTCTTTTCAATTTTATTTCCTTGCTCGGCTTTATTGTTTTTTGGGAGAAGGGGCTTTTTGTGTGTCTGTGTGCATGCATGCTCATATGTGTGCAGTGGGTATTTTGCTGATTACCTTTTGATGTTTGTTTTTGTTTGCAATTTTTCTTTCAGTAGTGCTTCCCTGTTTGATTAATTTTTAAAAATAAATATTATTTGGTTAATCTTCTCTATGTTTATTTTGTTAAAGATGCATATTTTTGAGAAGTGTTCATTTGCTTCTTAGTGAGATGTAGGCCAGCAGCGTGGACCTTGTTTCTGCACCAATGTGCCACTGGGCTACATAGGTGGGCCTGCATTTATTTTATGATGACTTTTCCTCTTGTGTATGACTTCTTGCTTTTGGAATAAATTAATTCTCCCTACCTCTTTTTAAAGTAGGCTTTAATAATTCTTATTAATTCTGTATTTCCCTTATGTGTAAATATGAAACTACCAGTATACACACACACACACAAAAATGAAAACAAAATGGGTACCCCTTGAAGAACCCAAAGCAAAAGGAAAGGAAACAATCATATTGCAATCCTGGAAAGGATCTCAAACAAAAGAAATATGTATTCTCGAAGGCTTTCACATCCGGGAATCTGATAGCTGTTGTGAGTTTTTCAGGCTGTTTGGCTGTGTTCTAGAGGTTTTTCTTCCTGACATTTCGCCAGTCTCTGTGGCCAGAATGTTAGAGGGCAAGGAGCTCAGGGAACTAGGAGTTCTCTTTGTGCTCTGGGGTTCCCTGGGCAACTTGCCGTCTGAAGATGCCAGCCACAGAGTCTGGCAAAACGTCAGGAAGAAAAACTTCCAGGACATGGCCAAACAGCCCAAAAAACCACAACAGCTAAAAGAAATATGATTCCTTTAAACCATACACATCCTTATTGGTGCTGCTCCTTGCCTTTATTACTATAATCTCTTTCAAGTGTAAATGACCTTTCAAAAATGCCATTTTATGACTAGAATATTAGAATGCATAAAAGCAAGGAAGGCACTGCTCATATTACAAGGGGTAGGTAATTTAATTCCAGCACCTCTATTTTATCCAAATAATACCCCTCCCCCTCCATATATGCTTTGGAAACATAGTCAATATCAAAGGCAGGTGTGGGATGCACCTCATGATAAAATAATTCTTCCTCCCCTACAATTCCTGAAGGAAAAGTCACTGTTCACATGTTTGCTTATGTCAAACAACAGCTGAAATTATGTCGCTTTTCATGCAGACAAAAGGCAAGAGGCATAACATTCGCTATCGTCTAGTCAGCAATTAATGAACTGCCACTGTGATTCTGAGAAGCGCACATTGACTTGGTGGGTACACAAGAATCCCACAGAGGATTCATTAATTGCAGCAGAAGTGAGTGAATGTTATACCTTTTGCCTTCTGCCAACTTAACAAAGCAGCTGCATTTCAACTAAGAAATTAAAAATAGACTACAAAGTAAACACATCTTTCCAATGTACACTAGTTATTATTTATTTATTATTTAAAGTAAACATAAGAAGGATCTTTCCAATGATAAAACAACAAATCAATACAGTGGTTAAGAACAGTGGTTTGAATAAATAAGGCTTAAGGGAAGGAAGGAAAAAAAAAACAGAATGCAGAACATTGTTCTGTCCATGAATCAAGACCCTGTTTTGTCCGAACAGGAGGGATTGGAGGCGTGTCACTGTGTAGGACTGCAGTATCTGTGTGGGGTCAGTTCCAACCTTCTCCACTTCCACAGGAGCTTAACAACATGGAATCACTGGATGCTATATACACTGCATATACTCTTTGCCTTCCTCTAGTGGCCAGTTCTGGTCAATACAACCCAGAAACACATATTTCTGGGAGGTTTTATTTTGTATTTTCTTGCAGCAGATAAGTGAATCAGTGGATTCTGATCCCTCAGATAAGGGGCCTTGTGTGTGTGTGTGTGTGTTGTGTCGTTACAGTCGTGACCGACTCTTCATGACCCCATGTCCATGGAGTTTTCTTGGCAAGGAATACTGGAGTGGCTTGCCAGTTCCTACTCCAGGACCTTACTGTATGATTATTATGAAGCCATCATTATCACTTCTTTTCAAAATGAAGTCAAATTACATTTTCATTTAATATTATGTTAACTTGTCACAACTTAAAAAGCAGTTTTCTAAAAGAAAAGTCTTGGGGCATTGTCACCTGCTCTGCAGATGAAGTTCTGCATTCACTGGTTCTATCTGGAAAATCCAGGAACAAACAAGATATGTCCACTGGTGGCACATTTTGCAGAAGTGTTCTAATACCTGTTGCAAGAAAGAAAGCTGTGGCAACTGTATAACTAACTACATAAGCTTTTCTTGTTTTCTCTCTCTCTCTCTCTCTCTCTCTCTCTCTCTCTCTCTCTCTCTCTCTCTCTCTGTCACAGAGCGAGCTTTCATGTGTGCCAGCATTATTTTTAAAAGGCTGGAAGGTTCTCCCTTGATTGGAAGGATACGTTTGGAATGGCCTGAGTTAGAACAATAAGCTATGTTGCATATTTGGAGGGCATACTGGTAATTTTCAGACATAAAAAATAGGCCACTTGGCACTCCAATTATTTTGTTGTTTTATACAGAGCCAAGTGGCACATTGTTTTACGCACTTATATATATATAAAATAAATAAAAGACATACACAGTTGAGAGAGGACACGCGGCACTGGAGTGCTAACCATCTTCAATGCAGTTGAAGCTAGGTCCGTTAGCTACAGCCATATAAAACATATTTTTTAAAAATATATATCTATAAAGATGCCATAGGGATCTTTGTTGTTTCTATTACCACAGACTAATATCTCTATCTCCATGAAAACATTTCATTCAGTATTTGAATGGTCATGCCCCATCCCTTCAAGCATGATTTAGACATTTATTTTAAATTGCACTGGAAATAAAATGAGCCATTCTTACATTTCAACCTTTGGCTTTTGAGGGATAATGTAGATATTTCTTGCAGAAATAATAATGGCCAGGAGACTGGATAATAGCTCAATCACAGTTCTAGCTTTCCAACAATGAGGGTCTTATCAATAGCCTCTATGAGAAGCTTGGGTAGTCATTAAAAAGACATATAAGGATTTTATGATACTAGCTATCTCCCCTGGTCAGTTTAATGGCAGTTGTCTTAAGCATATCAATCTTTTTTTTTTTGAAAGAGAGTTGGCCAAATACTCATCCCAAAGAAATATGGACAGTTAAATGAAAGCTGGAAATATACTTATTTGGAATGTGCACTGACAGTGTGGGGTCAAGTTGATTCCAATTTAGGATGAGCTTCCCAGAGTTTTCTAGATACAAAACACACAGAGGTGTAACTCTGGTTAAGTTGCCCACAGCTACAAAGCCTGCAGGAGGGGGGAAATTGCATCACTTGGACTTAACTCTGGATGATCTCAGCTGGCAACTCACTTGGAAGGCACAGTGGGATTTCAAACCCTCCACTCCTCACACTTCAACTCACTCACCAGCATTAATGTGCATCGAGTCCTTTTAAAGTATGAAAATAATACAAAAAGTACTTTCAGGAGGGTCTCCAAACAGTACACCTTCATTTACAGGGCACAATCAGTCAACAAGCTTTGCTGTACTTGAAATGAATCTGAATGGTGTGCCTTCAGCTAATATTGTTGTGAGTTGTCCTTGGTGTGCCGCAATACATTTGGGGATTACTTGGGCTAGCAAGACCCGTTAGCCCTATGAAAGTCCATAGTAAATATATGCACATTTTCTTACCCTTGATTTTTTAAAAAAAGCAATCTTGACAAATTGAGGCACTGTTGTAAAAATGATCAGCTTGGAAGATATTTTCCCCAGGTGCGGGACAACACCCTTTTTTTGTCACCAAGGCACGAGCAATTTTTTTCAGCCAAACCCCTTTTATTTGGGTCAAAATATGATATTTTTATAGAAAACCAGATTTTTGCTTTTGTGCGAAACACAAACTTGTAAATGTTTTGCAAAAAATAAATAAATTCTGAAATGTGAAAAACAAAATGCACAAAATTGTTTGTAACTTGACTCAGCTGTGAGATTTTTTAAAAATGCAAGAATAAAATATGTGAAGATTTACATCCATATAAAAAAGCTGCTTTGGCTGGCTTGTTTATACAGATCGACACAGCTCCCCACATTTTGAGGTTTTCTATGGGGATATGGTGGTCATGATGAACACCTGCAGATGAACATTCCAAATGTCATCATCATAACTTAACATGGTGCCAATGGGGAAATTAGAGTGGAGAATAATAGCATGAAGGATAGCCATGTGCAAAGGCAACAAACAAATGTTTTATTTCCTATTCTCAAATGACAAAAGCTACTCCTAAGTCTTTTTCAGCTAGTACCTATCCTTGAATATAACTTTAATCAGTTAATGAAATAATGCAGTTAAACCACAAAAAGATCTAATCACACACCAGATTTTACAGAATTATTCCCAGCTACTGACAAAACTGACAAGAAATAGAAAGTTAAGCACAGACAGCCACATTTTTAAAAAAGTTCCTCTTGTTGAAAAAGTGTGTATTTGAACACCTATAAGATTTTTCACTCTGGGACAGGAGGGAAAAGATCAACTCCCCCTTTTCATCAGCAACTCCAGGTGAAAAGGCCCCAACATTTTGCACAAAACTTTATGTTTTGTTAAAAAAAAACATACATTTTATGCAAAATACAAGTGTTTGTACGAAGAATTTTTTTGTGCAAAAGCACAATGCTTGGGTGAAAACCATTTTTTGTGATTTTTTTTCAGAAATGCCCTCCCCCCCCCCAAAAAAAAGAAAAACTTTCTTAGAATCTCATCCAAGACAGAGGGGGAAAAATAAGATTTTCATTCTTATCAGGCAAAATGAAATAAGTAAAGGCTGTTTCATTCCTAGTGAAAAGTTGGACTCAGTCCATCAACAACCACTTCAAATCTTCACTAACTGTCCTTTATTCCTGGATTTCAGCCATTATATTCCAAAACCATGAGATTTCCCTAATTGATAATTGAACTTAATTATTGTATACAAATTGGTGTTGAGATGACTATCACAGGAAGCGTTTGCAGCAGTTTTCATAGAAATATTTCTTTGTGAATGCTACACATTCTTGGGTGGAGTGCCCAAGGAATACAAGTTCCATTGGCCATATGACTGGGACTCATGGGAGCTGCAGTCAAAAATGTGGAATGCACCACACTAGGGACAGCTATTTCAAGGAAATGATGGCCAGTAGAAACCGAACTCTCTTTCCCAGGAAATTGTCAAGAGACTCTGACTGTAAATCTGTCCATGGTTCATCTTGATGCAAAATCTAAGTCAGGTTGGCTCCTTTCCAACTCAAGGCACAAATGATACCAGGCATGTTCCTGCAATATGAGTTCATCTCTCTATAAGCCATCAACACTGGCTGGCTGGCTGACAAGCAGCATGGAGCTTGGTCAATTATCCATCAGCACATTACTGCCACAGCCGAGAGCCATATGCAAGGCATCATCTGTTAGAATTGTTTAAGCCACTCGTGCCCCAGCACATCCCTAACAATGAGAGATGAACTCTCGGCAATGATTTTTCAATTTGAAAAATCCATTCTCATTTCAGAAACCGTCTTGTTCAGAGCTCATGCATTTGTTATCTCTTCCAAGGCAGAGCTGGGGCTCTAAGGCTGCACTTTTAACATCTCAACAAGTAGGAAAGAAAAACCTAAGGAAAATCTCTAAATGAACACAGTGGCATAAGAGAGCATCAGATGTATAGTCTTTGCTAACAGTTGGATGGCTTTCTCCAAAAGGATCATTACTTAGAGATGCCGGGTCAGAAATGAATAACATTGTCCTATTGTGACATATTGTGACATATTCATAGCTGCTATTTAATCATCATGTGTCAGTGCTTTCATGAGTTCTTTGCAATATTGAGCTTGGCCTGGTGAATCAGAGTGTCGGTTGTGCTCTTATACCACCTGGACTAGCCAAAACCTAATTCCACACCATCCCATTTGGTCTTTGAGCTGGTTCAAAGACCTATTTCCTCGGTCCAGCACACTTCAGCTGCGCTGGCGAGAATATCCTTGTTGGCAGAGTTTGATATGCACAGCAAGAAGGCTACAAACACTTGTGGAGTTCTTCGAGAACAAGCTGGGGTTTATTATAAACAGTTCAGGAAAACAAACATAGTATTCTTACATATGTAGACAGCACACCGCAGTATCTTCAGGGAATATACAAACATAAACAGTAGTAACAAAGAGTTCGGCAGCAACACAGCAACACGTAGCAAAATGTAGTAATGCAGGGTTCACAGCTCACAGCTCACAGCAGCAAGATGCAGGAACACTCACAGACGTGATGCAGGAACAACACGCATTCCAGGAGCAGATGTAGGAGCACGAAGCACAGGAGGCAGGATGA
Organism: Phrynocephalus forsythii; assembly: GCA_029282475.1. Taxonomy (NCBI): domain Eukaryota; kingdom Metazoa; phylum Chordata; class Lepidosauria; order Squamata; family Agamidae; genus Phrynocephalus; species Phrynocephalus forsythii. The sequence continues at coordinate 92,592,848 of JAPFRF010000005.1, read as the reverse complement.
GCACGGAGCTGAGTGAGCACAAAGCTGAGAGAAAGGCTCAAGCAGTCCTCCTTAAATATACAAATGCATGCAGGTGTGAAACTTTCTACAACTTTCCACAATGAAGTAATTCCTTTCAGGATTCTTTTCTTGCACTGCATTGCAGCTTTGTCAGCGTCTCTGACAGAAAACCTAACAAGACCCACCAACCATATGCTTTGTTATTTAGTGACCTTTATGTGCTTTCCATACAGTGAACCAATATTCATTTTATTTATATTGTGTGTTGTGGTCAAAATGAACCTCTAGGTCAATAGCAAAAACAAAATGCAGATTTAAAACATGTCAGATTTTAATTAAAATCATATGTAAACACACCCAAACAGAATAAATGAAGCAGAAAAAAACCAATATACCCATAGCAAGAGATCCAGTGCTAGTCTTATCTAAAGTAGGCCCATTAAAATAATTAGATAAAACAATACTTATGACTTTAAAAATACATTGATTTCTATGGATCTGCTCTAGGTAGGACTAAAAATGGGTTCATACTCTGAATCAAACTGAATAAGAACATTTTTGCTCGCTAATGAAAAAGTAATAGAAAGGGGGGGGCAGAAAGCTTTGTTTGGCAAGGAGTTCCAGAATCTTACTGGTCAAAGCTCATCATATGCACCTCCAGTGATAGGATAACCAAGTGAAGAACATCCACTGAAGTTCTAAGGCCCCTATCACACGTTTGTTAAACGTGCATTGGTAATTTGATGTGTACTATCTCTGAGAGTGGTCACATGACATTAGATGCGCATTTACGGTCCTCACCATATCAGTTTATTGATCCTGTTTTTTTAGCATTCCCATTTGCAAAAAGCGCATCAAATCCCTGATTTGAAATGCTGTTTTTTCTACCAGTATTATATATACAGTATATAAAATTGGTTTACTACCCTTTGATTGTTGGCATGCCAAGTTCCTGTTGCTACTGCAGGAGGGCATTGATTTTTTTCCCCTGTGTATAATGTGTCTACTAGTTAACATATGAAAAACAAATGTGTGTTTCGTGCAAGATTACTGGTACCCCAGTAATCCACTTGCTATTATAAGGAGACGAAAAATCTAATAAAAGAGCAGAATAGCAAAAATGTGCACTATAACCCAGCCCCACTAGCTTTTGATGTGCAATTCTATTCTACAAAAATGCAGATCGAAATAATACAACCAGCAGAGCAAGGTTCAGGAAAATGCCATGGGTCAAGCTTCAGGAGGCGTGGCCAAGGCATATATTTTTTTGAAGCACATCAGGGTGGGGACCAGTAATTCTGATGCAGTTTTTAAAATAACAAACATTTTTTTAAGTGCAGTGTGATAGATGCCTTAATATCCAAGCAGCTGTACATGAGAGAAAGCATTCTTCAGAGAGCTCATTCCTCATTCCTAAAACACTCTACAAGTTGTCACAACCAGCACAACAAACAATGCATGGAAACAGACTGGCAGCCCATAATGCTGTCTTTTCAAGAGAGACATACACTCTCTACAACCCCACAACAAGTCTGCTGCTCTCTCAGGCCATGTCTACAAGGCTATTTATTTCCCAGAGATTGTTGAGTGTGAACACTTGTGATAATCAGCATTCAACCTTAAAAAAATTAACTAATCAAAACCTCTATTCTTTTTCCTCTTTTAAAATTGCAGTTCATAGATTTGGCAAGACAAGAGACTTTCATTGAATAGGCTTTCCTCCTTTTGTCTATATGGTGGGAGTCTTCTATATTTTTGCTTCTTTTTCCAATTAGATTTACAATGTGATTAACGCACTCAGCAAAACAGAAAGTTACCGAGTCAGACATTTCCATGGTAGGATGCAGCACTAGCTATTTTAAATTGGCTTATCTGCCCCTCCAGGGTTTGTAAAGTGAATTAAAGCTGTCCTGCACTGATCTTTGGCCAGTTCATTAGAAATATCTGTGAGTTTCCTACACCTTGAACAATGGAGCGTAGGATGTCTTGACAACGAACTGGAGGCAGATGATGAATCACCTGTCATGCTGCTAACATGCTTACAAGGTAGGTACTGCAGACCTTGGACTTTGCAGATCACAACAGCCAAGAAAAAGGAACTGAAATCAAACTCAGTCCAGAAACTTTCTGCTTCTTGCAGAATCAGATGATAGCTATCAATTTACAAACACATAATATACATTCAATAAGTTGTATGGTGGTGAAAACCTGCTTGATGAATTCATTTTGTAACTGGAGGATGAGTGTTCTTAAGTGACAGGCCAGTTTGCTTGCAAATCAAAAGAGCACTCAGGTTGTTGTAGCATGACAATTGATGCATGTAAAGCTTTAATTGATCTAACTACCCAAAATACAGCTACCTAGATGCCCTAAGCCAGCGTTTTTCAACCACTGTTCCGCGGCACACTAGTGTGCCGCGAGATGTTGCCAGGTGTGCCGTGGGAAAAATTGAAAAATTCTAAAGAAATTCAACACCGAGCCCCCGAGCCTTGGCCACAGTGTGGAGTGCAAGATGGGCTTTTGGGTCTTATTTGTGTTCCTGGAGAGTCAGTGCCCCTTCTCAGGTCTCCACTGGACACAGAAGTCCATGCAGGGCAAAATGTCTTTAAAAAAACAACACAGGTAAGTGGGAACTGGGTGCTAGAGAGCAGGCTGCCTCAATCTGTGGCCCCTCTGTCCTGCTTCTCCCTACACCAGCAATGGCGAACCTTTTAGAGACTGATATAAGCACAGAGTTAAATTTTTTTTAACATTTTCTAATGGTGGTGTGCCTCATGATTTTTTTCATGAAACAAGTGTGCCTTTTCCCAAAAAAGGTTGAAAAACACTGCCCTAAGCACATCTGATCTCTCCTGATTTCGGAAGCTAAGCAGGGTCAGCCCTGGTTAGTACTTGGATGGGAGACCACCAGGGAATACCAGTGGTTGTAGGTGCCTGGAGTAGGAACTGGCAAACCACTCCAGTATTCCTGCCAAGAAAACTCCATGGACATGCAGTCAAGAAGAGTCGGTTACGACTGTAACGACACAACACACACACACACACACACACAATATACATTCAGTCATGGAGAAAAGCAGTACATTCCCCCTGCCCAGGATCCTTTTCATCCACTGTTAATATTATTTCTGTATTTTGAATTTATCCATTTTAGAGATGGGCACAAAACACCAAAATGTCATGACATGGGAAATGGAAAACACAAGTGTGAAGACCAACCTGAAATATGAATAGATGTTAATCTGTTAGACCTTTAAAAGAATTGTGATAGATATACGTAGATAAGAACATAACGTGGCTTGGGCTCATTTAGCAATATGGTTTTTAAAACTGCTATACAGTACTTCCTTTCCTTCCTAGTACAGGCTAGACTCGTTCTCACCATTATGTGTCAGAAAGTCACCCGAGCTTAACACCCCAATTAGAGTGAAGAAGCACAACTGGAGATGTCTAATAATGGCTATCAAAGCGACCAGAAACTACTGAGAAATTGCTGCCATTTCTTTCCTCTCCTCCTTACTCTCCCAGTCTTGCAGACCAAGTGGGCATCTGTGGAATCAAGGGTTTCCTTTTTGAAAACCAGTGCTGCTACTGCTTTTTTCCCTCACTTTAACCCTCTCCCAGCAAACTTTGTGTTAATGGTAAAGAAGGGAGAGGTGCTGTGGTCCCTGCCCACCCATTCCGGATCTTAAGTACCAGCACTGGACTTGACTTTGCCACTCATTTCAGTTGTCATATCTCTTGTCAAATAAATCCCAAATGCAGCTTCCATCCAAAGATAAACAGTTGCCATCTTTCACAAAGATGATTGAACTAACACCCATATAATGAATGGTTCTCTCTCAAAGCAATATTATTATACTGCATAGTTATCCCCCCTCCAGGAGATATCACTGTAATATCATAATGTAATTTTCAGACAAGGATGTAATGTAATTATAGGCATAATGCATGATCAAAAGTTACATTCCAAAACCCTGAGCAGTTACACTAATGACCTTAGGGCACACACAAGCTTTCACTATATGGAAAATAATCTAGAATTTAAGTTGAAACTACTCAAATTTCTGAAGAGAAAGGGCAGGGTAGAGTGCTGCTAATAATAACAAGACTACAACAGCTCCTCAAAACCACTTACTGTTAACCCATGCAGACAGACACATTATTTAAAAAAATTAATACTGTAGTCATGTTGTATACATGTTTATCATTCTTATGTGTCAACAAGGTGTTTCTAGTTTCTGGTTACTCTATGAATCAAGAACCTCCCAAAGGGCTACCATTCAGAGCCCTGCTCATGCATATTTACATCTGAGTAAGTCCCACAGTATTCAGTGAGACTTACTCTGAGCTGGGACTCTATGCACATACTTGTGCCTTTGAAATAAAGGAGGAAGGGACATTGTATTCCCTCCCATTTTGACTTCAAATGCCTGTGTCGAGTTAACCAGTAGACATAAGGGGAGCAGTTTTGGAGCTAGAAGAGAGAAGAGAATGAGAAACAATAATAATCAGTATATGAATGGCTTCTCTTTGTCTTCTCTTCTTCTTCTCACAGCTTCCAGATGTCACATGACATAATTGGCCAATGGTGGCTAACAATTTTCCAAGCTGCTGGTTTGTTATGTCTATTGCTCTACATTCTTCAGATAAGATCTAATACAACCGAAATGTACACTTAATATTCAGCTTAACAATTCACACTATGTCCCATCATGCTTATTTCCATACACTGACTGTGTGCAAAACCCTTGTAAATGGAGAAGCACCAGCTAAGGTCAAAACAAAGGAGCCAAATAAGAAGTTAATGGCATCTAGCATTATATTAATTATTCATGAAGAAGGCTTGCTGAAAAGGGATTTCTCAAGAGTGCGGTGAACTGATGTAGAAGGAAAAATTGTTGGAATTATAGTCCTCAAAGCCTTTGATTTATTTTGCTAGTTGTAGAATCATATCCTAATTTAATTCTACACTGTTCAGAGACAGTCCATGGAAGAAGCTATATGGGCATTTTTTTTAATTGAGAGATTTGTAGATGCAGTGTCAAACCAGGAGCCAATCTAAAGACATAAATCCTAAAACAAAGCTGTAAGGTTGCCAAACAAGCCCTCACCAGGAACGCAGCCAAGTTACCAGTATGATAGTTTTTTTAATGCTTTTGTCTGTATATGACACCTAGGTATGTGTCTTCTTGAGCATGTATGTTACAGTTAATTTGGCTCCAGAATACAAAATAAAGTCATGTTTTTTCTGGGCAGCTGGAGAGGTTATGACCCACCTTTTCATAGAGTAGAGACACTAAGCTTATTGGCATGTCCCCTTTTGTAAATCCCTGACACACCCCAATCCTCATGGCTCCAATGCAGCAATCCTTCCACCTATCCAAATATGGGATTAGCCAAGTGCCCACACAGAATCTGAGGAGAAATATTTTTGAGTACCTTTTAAAATAGGGTAGAAAAGAAACATGAAGTTGGAAGTGTCCTACAAGGCCACTGAGTGTAACCTCGTGCTCAAAGGAGGAATACAAATAATAGGATATCTGCCAGGTGGTTGTCTCAATTTCTCCTGAATGACTCCAGTGCTGGGGACCATGCCATGTCTCCTGAGGTAATTAAGGTCTTTCAAGTCTCCTTTTCTCAATGCTAAACATGTTGATTTCCTTCAGTCTTTCCTCATATGACTTAGTTTCCAGTCTCCTAATCATCCTTGTTGCCTTTTTATTAGTATCCTGGACTTCTCCTGCTTAGTCTACACCTACTCAAGACAAGACATTATAGGTGATATTTAGATGCTTGCCTTGGCCTATGTAGGGCATCATGGCAGGGTCTGAACTTGTATCCTCATAGCTGCTTACGCATGAGTAATCCCTACTCAGATCAATTGCAGGATCTTTTCATTTCAGTCTTACATATATTTTTCTACATTAGTATACAAGTTCCTTTGCAGACTTATCTCTACCATAATAGAATGGTGTAGTTTATCCCCTGATTTGAACTTAATTTTAAAGATATTTCTTTAAAATTAAAGTCAACAACTGATCCAACTAAGAAATGCTGCATGCACCTCATCTGTCTCATTACATGAAGAAATAATTATACTGCCTCTTTCAGACACCAGTTTCCTCTAATTAAAGCCTCTTTTAGACCAGCTGAACTAACCAGACTTTGCTACAGATACTCTGGATTCCTTGGGGAGATCTATAATGCTGTGGAGGGAAAATTAGATGCACAAAGTCATTGTGTAATCTGCTCTGAAAGTATTGATCATTAACCTGGCAGCTTGTTTGAAGCCCTATCTGATTCTCTAGGGAATCATTCATTGACACGGAAGAGTTTCTGTACTTATCATTCAGTTCCACCTTTTCATAAAGATTGGAATAATTCTAATCAGGCATGTATAGGTATTGCATGCACCAGGGCAGGGCATTTTAATCGCACAGTGTCATGTTTTGTTCCAAAATCCACATTGAGTTAGACATACAACATTCTTATGTCAAGTGGGATAAACAGTGGACCTGGATTCACCCAATGTGTGTGTTTTGTTTTATTTTACAAGACCAGGGGGAAAATCATCTGACAAATCAATTGCTTTTTTACCAATGGCCTATTTCTTTCTCCTAGCGAAAACTTGCCCCATGCCATTTTTTTCAGGAAACCATAATATGGAGAAGCATAAGTTAACATAAGGCACTAGACTGACAAAGCTGTTTGGATGAGTAGCAAAACATTTCAGTCTTGCAAGAAAAGAAATCCAGTTGCCATGACTCAACTCCCAGATAAGTTGCATGGCTCCGTTCCTGTAGGAGAGGAGACAACACTGGTTTCAGAAAATGAATGATGCATACATATGATTAACTCTAAGCTAAATTGTAGCTAAATTGTGTCCTTAGGCGAGGATGGGGACACAAATGCTTCTAAGATTTGATCTGGTTTTTGCTTCTTTGTCTGTTTCTCCACTATTCCCCACCCCCTGTGGCCACAGAGGTGTGTGTGTGGGGGTCAATTCTCCACTATGCCTCCATGGCAAAGGCTAGACTCAAGGATCCACAGAATCACTTCCAGCTCTGCAATTCTAAGATTGTTGTTATTGTTGTTGTTGCTGCTGCTGCTGCTGCTGCTGCTGCTGCTGCTGCTGCTGCTGTTCTATATAACAGCACACCTGAGGAATGAGTTGTTGTGACCTGAAAAGACTCCACATAATTTAATATTACCACTGTCCTATAAAATAAGACCCAATCACCAGCATAAAGAATTTGGTATTTGGAGTTTGTGTATTAATCCACAAAATGGCCACTGTATTCTCCTATGTTAGGTTTGTAATTTGTTTAGCACATCTCACATTCTCAGCAACAATTACCTTATCAAGGTTGCTAAAAGAAAAGAAAAACCTAAATGACCCTTCTGTTTACAGCTGCAGCAGTCATCTTGATTTGAATGAGCGGAAGACAACGTTAAGTCGAGAACTTTGATGCGGCATCAAGACCCAAGTGTTTCAGCAACATTAGTGCATTTTGCAGTGAGCCTGGTTGGTGGAATTATAATATTGGGGCAAGAAGAGGGCATCTTTGTAAGGAGACAATAAAACTGTATGCTAAATGTGCATGTCAATAAATGCAAAATAGTAAAGACAAGTACCTAATATGTCCAGAGAGATGGATTAATAACTATGACCTATGTTACAGAATGTTGTCCTGTGCAGATTAGGATCCCTATTTAGGAATATTCTATATTTTATTTGGCATGTGTAGATGAGCATACATTTTTGCACATGCTTCAGGAGCAATAAGGAATGCAGTTTAAAATAACTGAGTGTGCAACAAAACAGGTGCAAAAATGCATAGCTGATCAGGCCAGAATGCCTTGCTTTTGTGGGAACAATCTTCCTTAATACAACCCTTCCAGCTCCATGGAGTCACTTCCGAAGATGTAGACGTTCTACAGCAGAAGCAAAAAAAGGTCCAGATTGAGCACAGCTTGGGGTTTCCCCAGGGCCAGTGCTAGGTTTTTTTGCACCCTAGATGAGGGGCGGGGGGCAGTGGGGGGGCGGGGGCAGTGGCGGCGGCGGGAGGATGGGAGTGGGGCAGTGGGTGTGGGGCAGCGGGGGATGGTGCCGTGGGTGGGGTGGGGGCATGGCAGTGGCAGGGGGAGGGGCAGCAGGGGGCAGCAGATGACGGGGGATGGCGATGGGCATGGGGGTGGGCAGCGATGGGTGGGGGGACGGACGGTGGTGGCCAGCGGTGGGGGGCGGTGGGCGGCAGCAAGCTGGCCAGCGCCCCCTCTCCATTTTGGTGCCCTAGGCAACTGACTAGTTTGCCTTAATGGAGGCGCCGGCCCTGGGTGTCCCTAATCAATCAAGTTTAAATTCAGACCAGCAATCTGGTGGCAGGGTCCATATACCTCCACTCACCTGATGACTTCCCCATTTTAACCAATGGTTCAGGGAAGGGGAGAGACAACACCTTTCTACAGTTTGACAAGCTTTCACAGATATGTAAATCTCAGCCCTCTAATGGAGAAATGCTGCAGTTGATCCTAGCACCTTTACAAACTCCTTAAATCTTCAGACCTGTCCGGAAATGGTGCATAGGCAGTAATGAAGCCATAGGAACCTGCTCTGTTCTGGAGGATTGTGAGATCTGTAGTCTAAAGTGGGAACTTTTCCAAGCTATTTGGCCTTCGGTGGAATTTGAGTTATGGCAACTCTTACAATTCTAACATCTCCTGTTAGATCTAAATGTTTTGCTACTCATCCAAATAGTTTCTTCAGCCTGAGGAAGGCTGGTAGGAAACCTCCAATTTATCCTCAACAGAGTCAACATCAATTTCACCCCATCCTAGTCTGAATAGGCTTGTTAAATGGTCAATAGGCTGGTGTGTGTGTGAAAGTTACACTTCTGTAGCTGCACCCAACACCCATTAAGCATGTGTGAAATGGTCCTGAAATAAAAGAAAGGGCAGCATGATAAATAGGATACAGTCCTCAACCCCTGTTGAGATAGTGATTTTCTATATGCTGAGGAGCAGCATTTGTGCTGAGCTCCACTCCCTTCCCTTCCCTATATGCACATGTATGGCCTCCTGGGCCCCTCCCTTGAACCATCTATCTTCTCTGTTCAATATAGGTATATCTTCATCACTGAAGAAATTATTTCCATGATTGCCAAAAAGTTTTGACCTAGCAAGAAAAGAAGTCTGGTTGCCATGACTCAACTTCAGGATAACCACACCTGAATGACTGAGAATCTCCACAGACTTTCTAGCCTTCTGAAAAATCTAAACTGCATTTAATCTTCCACAGGAAACTGAAGTAAACACTACTCTGAGGAAAAGAAAGGTTGTCAAGGGAAGAGAAATGGAGGACAGAGTGTTGAAAGCATCTGATTGTTACTATTAGTAAACCCATTGAGCCTATAATTGCTCTGAATCTTACAGAAACATGAAAGAGGTTTCAGAAAATAGTAAGGAAGCTGCAATATCCTTGTTTGAAAAATCAATTCTACATGTATTCTTCTTAAACTTATCTCCAAATAAATTAAATAAGTCTTATACTTTGGTAAATGTCAAAAGGGATTATAATATTTGTACTGTAGTTATTAGGAAGCAGAAATAGGCAATGTTTTGGACTGTGACTTCCAAAATCCCTTAACCAACATGGTCATTGACTATTCTGCTTGACAGGTTCTGAACTTTGTAATCCAGAGAATCCAGCATAAGATCTGCTGTGAATTTTAGGGATAGGATTCTTCTCTTTCAAGGACTCAAAGCTCCATAATTCACCTGGAATACCCCCAGGCATTATTTTGGGAAGGGGGAAGCAAAAATTAAAATTGCTGCCATTTTGCTTGCTACCATGTATTTCAGAAGATGAAGATGAAGAAGGGATTTCTGCTGCTCACTAGCAGTATACCAAGCTACATGGGAATCACTGCAATGCTTTGGATATCAGGATCTATACAGGGAGCCCCTCACAGAACCTCCTTACTTATACAGCTTATAGAGAAATATACTATTTCTATCATCAGTGGGAAAAATGACTTTGTAATTAGGCCTCCCCACCAATGCCCCAGAGGAGGGGTCTACATGCCAAAGAGAACAGGTTCCTGGACATTTGGCAGTTGTGTGAAAAAGAGAATTTGAGTGGGTGTAACTTGGATGCCAAACTACATCTGTGGGAGTTATCTTGTCCAAATACCTATTTAATGTTCAGAAGCTCTATTCTATTTTTTCTCATGGCTGCCCTGGATGAGTCAGGAGGGGGCAGGGAACTGTCTACCCACAGCATCCTATGCGGCCCCCTCTCCTTGGGAATAAGTGCTATGATACTCCCCAGCCCATTTCTGAATTTGATGCATATATCCACCTCAAATGGAGGCTGGTGGGTCAATACTGCAAACAAGCTGCTTCTGCAAATGTATTTTAATTACCTCAGTGGCAGTCCCTGAAGCTCCGAGACCAGCAAAAGGCAGCATAATTAATTACTTGGTGACTGCATATACACACTATACATGCCAAAGGTACTTTGCCCAGTTCTTAGTATGAAAGGACAACAATGGTATTGATCGTGCCAGACATTCGTCCCACCCTTTAGGGGATTGGTAATTTTAACAAGCCACACAAAAGGCGATATTGGACTTGTCACGGTTTCATGCTTTGTTTGTAAGCAGAGCTAAAGCAGATTAACTTGAAACCCCATTCACAGGAGAAGGGGAGGGAGAGAAGTGTTAAGCAAACCTGCCTCTCCAAATCCTTGATAAAGCTCTGCGGGCTTTGGCCCGGCATTCACTCAGCTGGAACTTCCCCACTCGGTACTGCTCTATTTAATTGATGCCCAGAGGTCTTCTCGCAGGCTGTGGGCATTTGGGGACATAATGTCTGATTTTGAGTTTTAGCAGTGAATTGGGAAGGACGAGAAAAGAAAGGAGAAGGAGACCACAATTAACCCAGTAAATCTGGGACCTAGAACATGGGGAGGTAAAATAATTAGGAGTACAGGGACGTCTCCAGGTCAAAGGTTTGTATTCCTCCCTGCCATCCTACGCAGACACACACAGACACAGAGATACACACAAAGATACACACACACACAAACACACACACACACACACAGAGAGAGAGAGAGAGAGAGAGAGAGAGAGAGAGAGAGAGATTCTTCCTGATATTCAGCCAAAAGCCGCGTTCTCATAACTTGAGCCCTTTGTTGCTCATCCTGCACGCTTGGATGACGAAGAACAGATCCTGCCCCTCCTTTGTATGATAGCCCTTCAAATATTTGGAAAGTTCTATCATATCGCCCCTCAGTCTTCTTTTCTCTAGGCTAAACATGCCCAATTCTTTCAGACTCTCCTCACATGGAAATAATCCAGTAGCATCTGGAGAACCTCCCATTTCCCTGTCCTGCATTACATGGTGTGATGGCAAGGCATGGGCTGAAAGGAACAACTAGGCATGGTTTAGGAATTGTATGTGGCCAGCTCCACAGAAGAAGTTGAACAGAACAGATTTGATGGTAAGATGGAGACATTAACTGTATTAAAACAAAAGCTCAGCAGAAGCAAAAAGCAAAGCAAAGTGTGCTGCTTATATACTGCCCCACAGCACTTAAAGCAATCTCTGGGCAGTTTACAATTTAATTATGCAGGCTACACATTGCACTCTCCCTCAGTGAGCTGGGTATACACTTTCTGAACCTCAGAGGGATAGAAAACTGAGTGGCCTCTAGAAATATATCTGGGACTGAACCCCAATTGTGAGCAGATGTTTGGATGTAATACAGCAGAGTGTATGCACCTCTGGAACCCCTTTTTCAGAGCAATAATAGCTATGACATTAAGGAGAACACCCAGACAATTGATGGATTTATGTTGCCCTAACCACCTGATTGAGGTGATAATAGCATTTTCATATTTTATGGCCGTCTGTGACAGATTCACATAGAGAAAGTGAGAGAATGAAGACAATCATTAAACAGCTGCCGGAACAAAATCCCCTTTACTCCTATTGCCTTCCTCCTTTTCTTTAGTGTCAATGGTAAGTTTCCCTTGCAGGATTGCTCACATTTTCTAATGAAAAGATAATGACTAGACATGGGCATGGAGCGGTGAAATTCTCGTTTCCATTTTCGGTTATCGTTTCCGTTACGTAACGGAAACGGTAACGATAATTACGCCGCTCCAGCTCGAACACAACCCGAAAAAAGAAAAATTGGGTTGGGTTTTTCGTTGTCGTTAATGGCATCGCGGCGATCGCGCGATGCCAAGCAGCACAGAAAAAAAGTTTTAAAAAGTAAAAAAAAAACCCCGACTCCCGGCCAAAAAAGCAGGTGAAAATATGCCTGCCTGAGGCTTTGCCACCTACCAGAGGGGTGGTTTCTGGGGGTCCCTGGCCTCTCCCCCCCCCGTATTCTCCTGTCCTGGGCTGCTTGTACCAGGCTGGGGGGGTCATCCTCGTTGTCTCGCCATGCCATGCGGTGGGGGGGATCCAAAATGGCGACCACAATTTTTCTTTTGAAATCGTTGTCAAAAAACACACCAAATCACCACAGAAACATGTGAAATTTATTTATTTTAAATGCCTGAATTTTAATAGTAGCAGCAGTAGGTTTTTATAGCAATAAAACATCGTATTGATTTTATTTTATTTTTTATTTTTTTAGACCTGCCCATTTGGGCTGGGCATGGGATGGGACCATGCAAATTTTTTGAACCATTCCACCAATGGCATCACCAGGTTTTTGACTGACACTTCTGGATGTCTCGGAGGGCATAAAAAGCCAAGGCACCTTCCAGAAATTGTAGTTGGGTGTATGGATGTGGTTGAGGGAGGAGGGCTGGCTGCTGGTGCTGGTGTGATCCAATCGAGATTGAGGAGGGAGGCTGGAGGCTTTAGGATTTAAGTTAGGCAGGCAGGGAGGGAATTGAATTTAGAAAATAATTTCTTTGATTCCCTGCAGCTTTGTCTGCTGAAGGGAATAGCAGTTTATTATTTATTTCTTCTCTGGCAGTTTGTGAGGATTTTTTTTTTCTGATATTGGATAAAGGGGGAGGTTCGACTGGGAGTGGGAGGTGTGGATTTTTTTAAAAATATATATTATATACTACCATTTATTTTCTATTTTCCCAACTTCAATTTGCTTGCACACACACACACATTTGGGGTGCAAGCCAAGAACAGAACCTCTATCCTAAGTGATATCCTAACTGCCCACTCGCCCGCCCGCCCGCGCCGCAACCTGCCTGCGGCCTGCACCGCCGCCCGCCCACTCGCCCACCCACAGCTGCCGCCCACTCGCTCGCCCACCCGCGCCTCCCCCTGCCGCTGTCGCTGCCCGCCCATGGCCCCCTGCCACCGCCACCCGCCCGCACCTCTCCTCCGCCACCCGCCACCCCACCCCGCCCACCGCCTAGGGCGCAAAAACACCTAGCACCAGCCCTGATTGCGGGGCGCCCCTATGCTCTGGGGGAAGTCAAATCGCGCTAAATCACGGTGGAAATGACAAATGACAAATGACAAACAGAACGACAAAATTTTGAAAAATTTCGCGACAAACGGAAACGACCCGAAACGGACCCGTTCCGACAAACGAAAACTCGAAACGTCATTTTTTCTGGTCGTGCCCATGTATAATAATGACTATGTTTCACTGGCTTGAAGATCTTCTCTCATGCAATAACTTGTTTTATGCACCAAAGCTATATACAGTGGCTCAAATCTAGATTCAATGCACTACCTTCCAAGCTTTTGGAGGGAAGGTTTCAAGGTTTGCTTCCATCTGACTGTATTTGCCCATGCAATAGTGACCAAGGTGAAATGGTTGAACACGTGCTCTTATATTGTTCTTGCTATCAGGATCTCTTCATGGAGCTCTTATTTCCTATTACATTAGAACATAATAACATAAGAGCCATGCTGGATCAGGCCAAAGGCCCATCTAGTCCAGCTTCCTGTATCTCACAGTGGCCCCACCAGATGCATCTGGGAGCGCATGAGACCAGATATCTGTCTCCTGCAACCATTTCCCTGCATCTGGCCCTTGAAGTACCCTGGTTGTAAGCCTGGAGATTACCCATCTCCATCATTGTTTGTAAGTGATGGACTTCTCCTCCAGGAATCTGTCCAATCCTCTTTTGAAGGCATCCAGGCTAGATGCCATCACCACCTCTTGTGGCAGGGAGTTCCACAGACTAACAACACGCTGGGTAAAAAGTATTTTCTTTTGTCTGTTCTCACTCTCCCAACCCACAGTTTGAGTGGGTGTCCCCTAGTTTTCGTATTTTGTGAGAGGGAGAAGAGTGTCCCTCTAGCCGCTGGACTCATGCCCTGCATTATTTTGTACCTCTCAATCATATCCCCCCTCAGGTGCCTTGTTTCCAGACTACAGAGTCCCAAATGTTTTGGCCTTTCCTCATAAGGGAGGTGCCCCAGCCCAGTAATCATTTTAGTTGCTCTCCTCTGCACCTTTTCCAGTTCCACTATGTCTATCTATCTGTAAATTTCTGGGGATATCAGAGGAATTCTGTGTACAGTTGCTACTTTCTGACAATATCCATTATATTACCAGAAAAGTGGCTAAATTCTGTGTGACTCACAAACAGATGTATGGGCTGTGACCCAAGATAGATAATAATACCTACCATAACCCTGCTCATGTTTTTACCTTATTTTATAGTCAGCTTAGTTGAGTATGTGATTTATGAACCTGTATATAAGGGTTTATTTATTATGATTTTAATGGAAGAATGTATAATTTTGTACTTATTTCAAATTTCAAATTGTATTTATTTATTGCAAATTGTTTGATGCTTTTGGTCTTTGACCATAATAAAGCTATTCATTCATTCACTCATTCATTCATTCATTCATTCATTGTATGCTTCTGGGCCATCTATCTTGGATGAGAGGTGGAGACACTGTTTCACTGCAGCTTTATGTCTTAATGGGTGGATTAACTCATGGGTGGTGCTGGGGAAGGGTCCATTTTGACTCTTTTGCCTGTAGCCTGCCGGGTCCTTCAGGGTTCTATTCCCTTTTCCAAACTTCTTGACATATGCATGAAATCACAGAGAAAGGTTTTCCCAGGTTTGGAGGTCTGGCGCTACCATTATATACCTCATACTCAGCTACTTTTCTTTACAATACTATCCAACTTCAAGGAAGCTGTTTTGTTTCTCAGTAGGTCTCTGGTGTCAGAAATTGACTTGATGAGAGGACAAGAAACTGGTGGCTAGTCCAGGTAAGGTAGAAATAATTCTTCTCAGTTGAAAGGTAGATGAGGGAGGAGGGATTCACCAATCTGGTGGGGGTGGGGGTGCGGGAGGTGCACTCCCTCTCAGCCAGGTGCTCCCAAACTGTTCACCTCTCTACCCAGCTGAATTGCACCAATTAATTAATTGCACATTAGTTCAGCTCCTGTTTTAATCAGATAATATTCAATATTGGTTTGATGCTGTAATGTATGTATGTATGTATGTATGTATGTATGTATGTATGTATGTATGTATGTATGTATGTATTATTATTATTATTATTATTATTATTATTATTATTATTATTATTATTATTATTATTATTATTATTATTATTATTATTATTATTATTTTGTAATTTGCCTAGGATTTTGCAAGCAGGAAAGGCAAAATATAAAATAAAATAAAATTATAGTCAAATGCTTCCCCAGAGAGGCTTATCTGATACCTATAATATATTTGCTTCAGTGTAAGGTATAGACCCTTTTATTTTCTCAGGCATTTTAAGAACTGTTGTTAGGGCTTTTATATTTTACCACTCTGATATTTGGCTGTTGGCGTGATTCTGCTTTTATGTCCTGCTGTCTTAGTTGCTGATTTTATGTTGGTTTTATTATATGCCGCTCTAATTCATTATCTTATTATTGATATCTTATATGCCTAATATATTGTACACTGCATAGAGACTCTGACAAAAGAACAACACACACTGTAAATAAAAGACAGAAATCTGCATCATGTCTACAGCTTGAGCGGAGAGGAAAGGATGAATCATGCCATCTCACTGCGCAACTGTGCCAAATCCAATGTTTTAAAGATTGGGTTCTTTATTTTCTAAGGAATTGTGAGATTCAGCATATAACTTGCCGTAGAAGTTCAGAATAGAGATGGGCCCAAAATGCAAATACAGTGGTACCTTGAATAAAGGAATTAATTCATTCCAAATGAAATTATGTTAAACAAATTTTCCTTTATACAAATTTCCCATAGGAATGCATTGAAAACAAAGTAATCCCTAATCGCGACTATTTTTATGTTGTACGGATTTGCCCTGTAGGCGATTCTGTTAAGCAAATTTCCCCTATTTCCAGAATTTTTTATGTTGTACAGATCTTATGTTACACAAACTGTTTGTTATATGAGGGCCCACTGTATAGTGTTTTATTTTGTTTCATTTCAGTCTTCATTTAATTTAATTTAATTTAATTAATAACATATTTTTAAAAGAATTTTTGTCATGAAACAAAATGCTTCATAAGAGTATAAATAACAGGGAGGTTTTGTTGTTTTATTTAACATTTTTATTTAAGAGGGAGCTCGCTGCCCTAAATCAAAGACCCTCAAGCCTTCCAATCAATTTGCTTTCAAGCAAAGAACCCTCTGTAAACAAGCTAGAAACCTAGTAGCTAGCTGCTGCATGGCGAAATCAGGGAGATAAACACAGCTGATCCATGGCACAAGTCCCTACTTAAAAAGGAAAGGAAAACAATCAGTTTAAATCAACTTGCAAACACAGCCAGCCAAAGGAATAGCTCAGCTCCTGGGCTGGCTAGCTTCAGACAGATCAAGATTGAAAATAAGCTATCTCAACAGCTGAGGTGTGGGAAGAAAGGAAAACATATCAATCAGTCTAATGATGAACCTCCTGTTCTCAAGACTGCTGGATCAACAGACTAGGATGAATTATTTCATTTCCTAAACAAAAATATTGTGTTTTGTTTCATTACGTAACAACACACTGTTTGCTGTTTCGTTTCATTTCATAAGTTTTCGTAAGCTTGCAACACGATGAAACAGCATCTCATTTTTGTAAAGTGCCCACCCCTAGTTCAGAACTGTCTCAAATCTATCTGCACAGGTATGGTTAAGTTAGGTGCTGTGTGGGGCAGTGGCAGATGCCTTCCCTGTACCTGCTACCCCCAGTCCAACAGCAGGCAAGATTAGTGGAAGAAAACAGATAATAAGGGCCTTCTTAGCTTCATTCCTTCCATCCTACAGATACCTCATAGTCATCTTCATTCTATTGTAGCAACTTTGGCCAATAATATGAAATGGTACCAGGATGGTGGGAATAGAGGGAGCACAATTTGATGGCACAGTATATACAGTGCATACGGAATGGTCACTTCTGCTTTAAGGAGGATGTAGGAGTTGAAAGTTCTCTGATTGAAATCTGTTTCCAGTCAGAGCAGACAGTAGGGAGCCAGAAGGTGGCAGGCAGTTTCCCAGATGTTAGGATTTCTGGAGGGGAGAATTTCATCTACCAGAAAATAGATATTATTGGTCTCTAAACAATTAGATGGGCTGCTCCCACCAGCTCAGTTCTGAAGCTACTATCAGGTTGCCATGCCACTGACAAAGTGACTCCTTTTCACAAAATTAGGATTGGGCAAAGGGCAGCCCATGGGCTATGTCAAGCCCTGGGAACCATTCAACTTTCTATGGTTCTTGACATTTGTATGTGGGGTGAGGGGATCTTTTAAAGGGTTTTTAGAATTTTGGCTGTACTTTTTAGTTAACAGAGTCTGAGGGAGGGGGGAAACAACAGTAAAAGGAACATGGAGAGATCAGTCCAATCTTATCCACACTCTATCTGGCTTGGCACATAGATTAGCACTTTGTACAATAAAATCCCTCTAGAAACATTTAAAGTAGGAGGAATATGGTACCTTTACTGAAAGTTACCATCTGTAGTTACAGTCAGGAGAAAAAAGCGGGGGAATAAAGTCTCCAGCATGCAGGAATCCTGTATGCTTACTCCTTGGAGAATGGCTAAAGAAAAAAGAGACTGCTATCAGCAAAACAGTAGATGCAAAAACAAATATGAAGAAAGTGTGGGGGCTTGCGTCAAATGTCAGAAGCAGGAAAATAATTTTACCAATCAAGTCAGTGGCAAATGACAACTGCATTGGGCTGCAAAGTCCCCCTACCTTCTACTGATATCAAATGTTAATGCATGCAAGATTGTTATTTTCCAAATAGATATCCGCCCCAAACAAATTTAATCAGGAAGTACCTTTATTAGAAGAGAAAAATTAAGGATTTAAAAGATATGATCTCCTGCTTATGATGATGAATGAATGAATGAATGAATGAATGAATGAATGAATGAATGAATGAATGAATGAATACAGAAAAGCCACCACCAAAATATCAGTCACTGTTCATCCCACTTCCAAAGAACTCTCTCCATCATCACTCTCCTCCACCAACAAATGTCATTTCTTCCTAGACTAACATTCAAAGTTCTGTACTGAAAGAGGATGGTCTGGTAGCTTCCTGCCCTGCTGAGAGCAGCCATTTTGGTAGCCAATTACCCTGCTGGTTGCTGTTTGACTGCCAAAATCCTATCCTTTGATGCCTGTGTGATATCCTCCCATTACTTTTATTTATTTACTTACTTACTTACTTACTTACTTACTTACTTACTTACTTACTTACTTACTTACTTACTTACTTACTTACTTACTTATTTGTTTTTACTTTTATTTTTACATTTATATACCGCACCAATTTCCCAGAGGGAACTCTGGGTGGTTCACATAAAAAGCACAGGAAATCCGCAATATAATAATAGAAATTAAAAGGACGATAATAATAAAATAAGGAGCATGAAGGAAGAGGAATGAACCCATAATGTAATCTGTCCCTGGTCTATAAACTGGGCCATTGTCTGTCAAATCTGTTTCACAATCTGTTTATACAAAGCAAGGGGCAAAAAAGGTTAGGTAAAATAGCACAGTGCCACTCAACAGCCCTCCTGGTGTGCTGTCAAAATATTGTTCGGATCCTTCCAGAGCCATTCTTTTTCTTCCTGTCAGGAACCAAGTTGTGCTAGAATGTGTGTGTGTGTGTGTGTGTGTGTGTGTGTGTGTGTGTGTGTGTGTGTGTGTGTGTGTGTGTGTGTGTGTGTGTGTGTGTGTGTGGCTCATAAGTTTTTTAATTGATACAACATAGACTGGGGTCCTTTGATGGCAATTTTAGTGATGATTTTAGTATAAGGTTTTACTGTTGTTTTAATTATTTATTGATATTTTATGTCTTAACTGCTTTAATTCCTTGTTGTAAGCCGCCCAGAGACCTTTGGGTAGTGGGCGGCATATAAGCTGTAAAAATAAATAAAATAAAAAATAAAAAATAAGCCGTTCACTCAAGAAAGACAGCAAGATCTGACACTGTAGATTAGTTTCTGTAATATTCCTGCCCCCAGTGGAGAAAGTCAACCTAGTAGCAGCATAAATTTGGAAAAAATTATCCTGTAAAGTTCTTCATTTTTGTTTGTGGACCTAACTCTCCTGTTTCCCATAAAATCTCTCTTTTCTTTTTTTCTTTTCTTTTCTTTTAACCATAATCGATTAAAAAATATCTTAAAAGTCCTGGCAAGCAGAGAAAGGAATACCTTTAGTCTTGGACAAAGAGGCCATAGAGGTGGGCATTTGTCTTAGATCCTCCCAGAGATGCTGTTGATTGCTTCCCTTTGAAAATGAGCGGCTGAAAATGCTAATAAATGTTCCACAGCTAGCACCACTAAAAGTTAAAGTGGAATCCAATAGGCGCATAAAGTCTCTCACTCACACTGTAAACCGGTCTCATTGGCGACATGGATTTGTCTTGCTTAACACTTGTGATAGGCTTTCATCTGCCTCAGTGATTTCATAGCCCCCTGAAACCTTCTTGGTAAGCAGGATAAATCTTGTGCCTGTTTCTAATCAATCGGATTTATTCCACTACTCCTTAGAATGGGAACATTACAAAGGAAAGACAAAAGCACCACCACGTACCTCACCCACACCCACACCCAAATTGTAGAATAGTTAGGTTGTTCGGAGGATTTCCATCTTTTACGGTAGCTTAACGGGCACAGATATTTTATGCTTCATCTCTGTCATGCTTGACTTTAATTCTAGCTGTAGTGAGTAGAGAGATTATTATTGGGATTCTGCAGCCCACAGAGATGTTAACCGTATCCCTTACCCTGTGGCTACCGTTGCAGAGTTTTGAATTTCTGGTAAAAAAATTCCTTTTTGCTTTCCAGTAGAAATGCAGAGACTCACAGGGGAGATTAGCAGCAAGTTCTACATATCACCTCCCTTTTCTCATTAACTGGCATGCATGTATGTGTGTTGCGTCGTTACAGTCGTGACCAACTCTTCATGACCCCATGTCCATGGAGTTTTCCTTGGCAGAAATACTGGAGTAGTTTGTCAGTTCCTACTCCAGGCACCTACAGCACCTGGTATTCCCTGGTGGTCTCCCATCCAAGTACTAACCATGGCCGACCCTGCTTAGCTTTCGAAATCAGGCGAGACCAGATGTGCTTAGGGCATCTAGGCAGATAAGGAGTTAATAACTTTCTTGTGCAGCAGAAAGAATAAGAAACGTTTCACTGCTTACAATTGTGAATAGATCACAGCAAATGAACAACCAAATGACAACTTCCAACAGAAGACCGAGAGGAAAATACAACCCTCCACAGAGAGGTGGATTTCTCTTTGAATCCCAAGGCAGGAAAGAGTGATTGGTTAACGCTGGCTAGACTGACAGGCACGGCTTTCCAGAAAGATCCCTCCCTGCCATTCAGACTACAAGCTGCATGCAAGGATGTAAAAACTACCAAAAGCTATCAAGCCCTAGTAAAACAAATAAATCCTGTCTCCATCAAGGAAAACTCTTTCACAAAGCCCCCCCATAGGTGCTTGGAGGAGGAACATTTGTGCATTTGTTACCTTGGTTATCTTTCTCTTCTGTTTACAGATATTGAATGGAAGTGATTTCATTCCAACTAATGTTTGCCATGCATTCATCTATAGACCGCCCACTACGATCAATGGGATTGCCTCACAGGGAAGGGCACAGAGAACAAGGCACATAATATTCTTCATCAGCTTTTCTAAGAATGGTTCTGAGTATCACTTTTTAGCTGCTACCGATTTTTGTTGTACTGCTTAAAGCTTCAGTGGAAGCTCCTCAGACTTCCCAGTGAATTTAATAGAGCTTGTTTCTTTGTGTGGAATACCCAGCATGATAGGGTGGATAAAGAGATGGACTAGGTCTGAAGAAACCTAAGTTCAAGTCCTTGTTCAGCCATGGCAACTCCTGGGAGGTGGTGGTTTAGAGCTGGTAAAAACATTCTTGAAATATATCACTTGTCTTTAAAGTCTTATTTAGAAGGTTGTTAGTTGGTTCTAGCCTGACAACACAAAACACACCCACATTTATGAAGATGCTCTGTAAATCTTGTTTATGCTTGATCGAAATGTGAATCTTTGGGTTACCAATTTTACTTGATTAGCCATTTAATTAGCTTATGCAAAGAATCTGTGATAAGCAAATTGCACAACTATTCTGCAAAAGGTTCTGCCTACTGGAATGTCAGGACCTTCAAAATGTGTTTAATGCAGGCCTGTAATCTGCCCGTCCCAGTTTTCATGAGCCACATATTATCCTATTGTTACACTGCTGTACAATCTATTGTGTGTCTTTCCTTGGCATATGTACTCATTGAATAGAAAACAGTGAGACATTTCTGGACCTTGACTTCACTTATCCCTCAATTAACTAACCATGCATTTCCCTACAACCCCAGGAGGGGAACCCAGCGAATGTAACTTATACTACACAATTGTTTGGTGTTGAACATAAATATGTTAGGATTACTTGCTTTTATCCTAATGTTCCAAAATAACCTTCTATCAAGCACATCCCTCCATCCTGCAAAGCTTTTAAGCATGTCTGATTAAAACAGAATAATCCATTTTTAATTTTTTAAAGTTTATTTTTAATTTCTTTCTATATCTGCACCACCCCTTAGTGTTACCACTCTCTGGGTGCTTCACAATGCAAAATAACATCATACTCCAAAACACCATACTGTATAATAAATACAAGAGTGCAATAAACCGTTAGGTAAGCATAGGAGGAACTTGTCATGGGCCATCAGATGAAATATGTTCAGAAGCTACAGCCAATGCAAAATATGGCAGTTCCACTGTTGCCTGGCCTGTGTGTTATCAACTAGAGTCCTATAGAACTGCCAGTTTTATCAGGTCACAGGACAGCTCCACATGCTATCCCTTCACTGTCACTTTGTTCACATGATGATGGAAGAGATGGCCATCTGTTGGGAGTCCTGTCCTGCATGGCAGGGGGTTGGACTAGATGGCCCTTGAGGTCTCTTCCAACTCTAGGATTCTAGGATTCTAGGATTCTATCAGCATGCAAAGGAGAGTTTCTCACATGAGCAACTTCAGTTTTCCAAGGTGCTTTTATTCATATATATTGACTACATACAAGCAAAAGCCTCTTCTCCCCAGACTTCTCCATGAACATGTCTACAAAGTGATAATGGAGGTAGTGAGGCTTGATATTGTCTCTATCTGTGTTGGTGAAATCGATAATTCCAGTTGCTGGATAGGGCTTCTCTTATCTCTGACCTTGAACCTATTGCTGACCTTGAACCATTTGCTTCCATGCTGAACCAAGGGCTGGTTGTCATGAAGAGAAAAGTCTTTGCCTGTTTCTGGAAGGACAACAGAGATGAGGCAGTTCTGGCCTCTAGTGGGAGGGAGTTCCAGAGTCTGGGCACAGCAGTTGAGAAGGCCCTTTCATGGGTTTCCAGGAGACGTACCTGTGATGGTGGTGGGATGGAGAGAAGGGCCTCTCCTGATGACCTTAACACCTGAGTCGGTTCATACTGTGAGATTCTATCTTTGAGGTAGCTAGGACCCAGGTCATATAGTGCTTTGTAGGTCAAGGTCAGCATCTTGAATTTTGCCTGATAGCTGATTGGCAACCAGTGGAGCTGCTTTAATAGGGATGTATTGTGACCTCTGTACCCCGCCCAAGTCAGCAGTCTCGCTCATCATTATTCTGAAAGGCTTTCAGTCTTGAAATCAGATTTTTAAAATAGATTTCAACGCTGCATTTACTTTTCAACAGTAAAAGCAAGATAATTAAATATGCATACAAGGAGGCAGGATAAAATAATTCCAAAGTCAAGAGTTTCAATGTAAAATGTCAGTTTCAGTCACTAGGGAATGAATCTCTGGCTTGTAAGGAGAGGGATGAAACAATTTAATTTGGTGTACCTGCCCTTTTAAACCTCTATTAATAAACATCACTATTAATGGTTTCAGCTCTCAACATACATTACTTCCTGGATCTACACTAGCCTTGATTTTATGGTGTTCTAAGTTCCCCTATCAGTTATGAAGGAACTTTTAGATACAAGTCTGTTTTAACTGCCCCAACACAGAGAACTGGTCTTTTATATCACTTCGGAAACTTTATTTCTCTGTTTGGACTTGTTCTAATGAGACTTTTACACGACCCCTAAAATCCGAGGCAAAGGGCTCCCAGATCCGGAGCTTAAAATTGTTTTCCCACCAGCTCCAGAATTTTTAAAAAAATTAAGTACAACCACACCAACCTAAGTGTGTCCCAGTGCATTTTCCAAGTACCTGGTCTCCGAAGGTGAAAAATTTCTGATGCAGATATAAAGCAGTGAGTGCCGGGCTCTCCTCGCCTTGTGTTTGTTTTTGTTTTTTTGCCCCCACCCCTTTAAGAGACTGAAAGAGACTGGAATGCTTCCCGGGGCAGGTCCCGAGAGCGGAGCAGAGGGGAGACTGCATTTTTTCTCTTCCTTTTTTTCTCCTCCCCTCACGCAGACAGGAGCAAGGAAGTGTGGAGGGGTGGGAACACAGGAAGAGTGACAAACCCTCAAGATCTCTGGTCCGAATTTAAGTTGCCAGTGGATCTTAGGGGTCGTGTAAAAGTGCCCTAAAATTTATCCTTTGAGAGCCTTCATTAGAGACTTCTGGGCTGGCAATTGACCCATCTGATCACACCAAAAGATCAAGGAGCCAATTGAAACTGAGCTGATGAAAAGAATCCATTACTGATGTTTATTACTGGTGCTTAAAAGTTTTCTTTCTCTTTTTTTTTATTTGTATCTGTGTTGCACAATTTAAAATTATGCAAGTGAAGGATTGGATGGTTGTATGTTGTTGCCCAGGGAATGCCCAAAAGTACTCACAAAGCTTTTCCACTGCTCACGAAGGCTCCTTCTATGGCCGCCACATTTTATAAGTACAAATGATCCAAATCATTCCTTATAATTCATTCTACTCTGGGTGACTGAAGCTATTGCTTTATCATCATCATTGCCCACACCATCATCTTAGAAATGCAGAGCTGGAAGTGACCATATGAATTGATGAATCCAGCCCCTGTCAAGGAGGCACAGGGGGGAATCGACCTCCCAAACCTGTAGCTCCACAACCAAATGCGTACACCACTGAACAATTCAGCATTTATTTAGAAGTATTTCATCCTCAGACTGTTTTCCTGTTATATCAGTAATATATTGATTATATTTTTCAGAATCTGTTTTTCAAGGGTTTTTTCATTTATTTTATTGTATATCCTTCTGGACAGGAAAGGGCTAAATGAATGTCTAATGAAATACATGCAAAAATAAAAGCAATGGCATAATCTAAAGCCACCTACCAGCATTTTTTCTGCCTGGTTCGTACACCAAGGAAGTGTTTATATTGGGACTCTAGCATGCCTGACGTGTATTTTAACTTTTCCTTATTTTGATTTGAATTTGGTAGGCTCCTACTTTCAGGTCAGAAGCCTGATGGTGAATTACATATGGATAATTTAAATTGTGTACCTCACTGTGCAAAATTCCCACTAGCTGACAAGGTACCTGTCACATTACTAGACTTGCCTATTTCTACCACCAATGTGTAACAGGGACTTTTCCAATTTAACTTGTGTACACATAACTTACCAAGAGGATTCTGGCCATAATGGAAAATAAATAATTTGTGTCACCCGGTGGTTTAGGTATCTGCCTGTGGAGCCAGAAGTTTGTAATTCAATTCTCTTAAAAGGCCCAACGTGTGTAGCCATGAACAAGTGGCACAGTCACAGGGCACCCCCCCCCCCGAAGAAAGGCTTAGTAAACCACTTCTGAGTACTCTATTCCTGGAAAACCTTGAAAATTGTTGCCATAAGTCAGAACATCAAAATCAGTTTAACTACATCCAGGTGGCAAGGAGGCCCTCCTTGGTAATTGTTACCATAAAGTCAGGACTCTAAACACTGCTGGAACTGAAGTGTTTTCAAGTAGAAAACTAAATAGAACAAAAGGTTTAGTACCTGGTGCACCCCATCCTGACAGTTCACAGGGTAGCAGTGCTAACTTCCCTAACTCCACCACCACCACGGTCATCTTGTCCTCAACTGAACCTGAGTACTGCCCACTAAGATGGTGAAGTCCATGGCTAAGGTCTATACTTCCAGATAAACCCCAGCCAGTTAATAGCATTTAGGAAGGGCTTGTATTGCTCCGACAGGTTCCCATGTCCTTCCAGTCCTTCCTGGATATTCCTCCACCAGCATTGGGTCAGGATGGGACCCAGGTAGAGATGGGCACCAAACGAAAAATGAAATGCTATTTGTAAGTAACAAAACGAAACAGCGTTTTCTTTTTCCATTTGAAACAAATCGATTCATTTCACTGTAAAACAGCTCCTCTGAGTCCTAGAGGCACCAAATTTGGTGCCTCTAGGGGAGGCATGTCCAAACTTTGGCCCTCCTGATGTTTTGGATCACAACTCCCAGAATTCCAAGCCTGTATTTCCAATGGCATAGGACTGTGGAAGTTGTGTTCCAAAACATCTGGAGGGCCGAAGTTTGGACATGCCTGTTCTAGGGCCCCGAAGTCCCATTTTATAGAGTAACAAATTGGTTTGTTGCTGTTTCATTTCGTACAAAATGAATCACGGGAGGAACAAAATGAAATGAAACACAACTTTTCTATTTTGTGCCCATCCCTAGACTCAGGTCCAAGGCTAGTTGTTAATCAGTGTGCCTCCCCCACAGCCTCATCCTTGAACAACTTCAACTTGGACCCATTCCCTGGTCCACAGGTTCTCCATTGTCAGCATGTTGGCCTCCTCAAGGTCACAAAATATGGGGTCTAGCTCCTCTGTGAACTCTCCTCACTCCTCACTCTTCATTTGACTCTGTTGAGGATAAGTTCCTCCTTTTCCTCCCCTGCCTCCTTTCACATTGAACACACTTTGCTTTTCAGCCAGGTTCCCTGTGGCCTGGCACAGCCTCCACCTCTTCATTTGCCTTCAACTCTTCACATCTGAAATCTCTAACACTCTTTCTGTGCCCTTCTCATGCCACACTGCTGGGGTCTTCATCTGGTCTGCTCCACCAGGGTAGGAGAAGGTGCTCCAACCAGAGTGGTTGGAGTGTCCACACCCATACCCACACACAGTCAGACATCTAAAGGAGAATTAGACTCCTTTCTCTGGTGCTATACATATAATGAGCTTCATACTGTAAGTTCTACAAAAGAGTTTTCAGTATTATTGGGTGGGGATAGCTGTGAAGTTGTAGCTGTCTATCCCATGAAGATCAGAATAAAAAAGCTAAACAATAATCTGTGCTGTATGTATACCAATTTGATGTCCTGCTATAGCAGTTATACATTTAATGATCTATCTTCCAGCAGGCCATCATGCTTAAATCAGCACATTGGACAGAATCTCCCTCGAACTGAAAGATAAAATGCACCAGCCATTTGACCTTTAAGGAGAATTATTTTCTGTGCCCCATAGCCAAGGCAACTGTGCAGACCTGGTTCTCCAAGCAGCAGGAAAATTGAGACACATATTATGTTTCATTTCCCAGATTTCAAGTCACATTTGCTATTGATCTGCTTCTTCTTAGATCCCTTCTGTACAATTTCACTGCTGAGTCTATTTTAAGAGACATACTAAGATATCTGTGTTAAAGGAGGGAGAATGCAGAGATGTGCACAACAGCTTGCATTTTGGTGCCAATTCTGTACCAGCAATGGAGGTGGGCATTAAGCAGAAAAAGAATGAATAGGAATGGTTCATAGATACCTGCAAACTAACCTGGAGAAAAGAAGACTGAGGGGAAATATGACAGCAATTTTCAAATATTCATACAGAGGAGGGGCAGGATCTGTCTTATATTATCCCAAAGTGGGGGACATGCAACAAAGGGCTCAAGTTATGAGAACCGTGTTTTCAGCTGACTATTAGGGAAAAACATCCTGTCAGAGCAGTCTGACAGTGGAGCCAATTACTATGTTTTCCATGTATAAGATTACGTTTTTATTTAAAATTGTAAGGCTAGAAATTGAGGGTTGTCTTATACATGGAAGTAAGCTGAGGAGAGAGCTGTGTAGTTGTGGAACTGTAATTTGGGATTGGAAAAGTGGGAGGTGTCTTACATATGGGATGCTTTATAGATGGAAAAATACAGTACCTCAAGAGGTCGTGATTGCTCCAGCACTGGAGGCCTTCGAGAGAAATATGGACAACCACCTGGCAGATGTCCTTTGATTTGTATTCCTGAATCAAGCAGGCAGTTGGACATGATGGAGTTCTAGGCCCCTTCCAAATTCACTATTCCATGATTCTACAATATACGCTGGAAAAAACAAACCAGTTGCTGATTCATTGGGGCAGTGCCTGTGGGGAGGAGAATCTAACACCTCTGCCTCCACTGCCTCTGCACCTGGTCCTGCTGCCTCCTCCTCCTCTTCTTCTACTCTCGCCATCTTCAGAGACATCAGCTCAGCATTACTTCCAGGAGCCGGACTGGCCATCTCTGCACATCGGCTGGCATGATAGGCCTGATTCCTAGAAGTGACATAAAATTAAGCCCTGGTGAAAAAAACAATTTGTGCTTTATTTGGTTTTTGTAAAATGAGATCAACAAATGGAACTATGCACCAGCTTGTTTCATGTTTTTTTCAGAATTGTAGGTCAGTTCATGCCCATCTCTAATCAGCAACAAAACCTTCTTATATTGATATTTCAATATAATTATTATTTTCTGTCAGGTAGAATTGGAAAAAATATCTACTGGTAGTTTTTTCAAAGGTTTTATTTTATTTTTATTACTGTGTTAAATATAAAATTCATATATGCATACTTGATGCACATGAATCCATGAAATTATGTAAAGGTTTGACACACTTGGATAGGTTTTAGATACTTGCTGGAATGGTCAGCTGTATGTTGAAAGTCTTCTGCTTCAATTGTATGTTCCATTCTGATACTGAATTATATGCTCACAACTTCTGATACTAGAAGAAGATTATCTCATCCTTGATTAAATTTTCATCTGATCATACATGTTTCTTTTGAAGTATCTAACATCTACTGAAAATAGGAAAATGGAAGTGCAGTACAGTCATTTCTGGTGTATTTTAAATATTAAAAATAGCTTGTTATCTTTAATATTTTTAATATTTTGATATATTTTAATATATCTGTCTTGTTTTTAATTTGTTAATTGTATTGAATTAGTACTGTAAGCCACCTTGGATCCCTTTGGGTAAAAAGGCAGCATAGAAATAAAGTTGTTTATTATTATTATTATTATTATTATTATTATTATTATTATTATTATTATTATTATTATTATTATTATTATTATTATTATGGTGCTGCCATTGTTCATGGATGGCGGTGCCAAACCCCATATGGAAAATTGTAGGAGAAATAATTTGGAGTTAAAGCAAATAGTCCAAAAACTGGGCCAGTTGTGATTTCTGTTGCATTTGAAAGCACACTGACAGCAAAGCAGGTTAAGAAAGACGTGAGACCAAAAATGGAGGGAGGGATAGAGGCACATTTTCCCTCTAAATGCTAGACTAGAGGATGCCACCACTGTCATGGCACAATGTTGGGAGGCAGCCTTTTGCTTCCCAATTCAGTTGGCAGGAAAGTTGGAGCTGGCTTTGCAGCAAGCTCTTCCATCAGAGAGTATGAGGCAACTACCCAACAGGGGACAGATCCTGAAAGAAAAGTCATCCAACTATTGCTCCTGAATCGACTAGCTATCAGAGGACTGAGATATTTGGGACTATCTGCTGCAAACCTGGCTTCCTTCTCTAGTGTATTGGGGTAAACTGCCCCAAATTTAAACAGCTAGTCCATTTTGTTTCTGCAGTTAAGATGCAAGCAGGAAAATCTTGTTCTTTGCTACCAACTTGTTTTCAGTCAGACCAGTTGAATGTCATACGTCAATAGCTTAAAATTACCAAATTTGTCCATTTCCCATATAAGGTAAGTACTATTGTTCTGTCTCATGTCTACCAAAATTTAAAGGTAGGAGGATTCTTTTTCTTCTTCTGCATTCTCTTTTTCCAATTGTTTTCCATATGATTTCATATATTTAAATAAAACAGCAAGAGCCAGTGGAGAAGGAGATGATGTCCTCTACCTGTGGTTAACCATATATGAAAATAGTCTCTGTGTTGTGTGCCATCAAGCCATAACTAATTTACAAAGATCTTAATAAGGTTTTCAAGGTATGTGAGACATTTAAGGAGTAGCTTTACCACTGCTATCCCCTCATTAAGTTTTCATGGCCAAGTGGGGATTAAAATGCAGTTCTCCAGATGCCTAGTCTACCCATTCTACCCATGACAACATACTGGATAGAGTAGAAGTAATGGCCAAATCATAGCAGATCCGACAGGTGGTTGTCCAAATTTCTCTCTCCAATATCAGAGTGATCACCCTGTCCAATGGTAATTCAATGCACTGTCATATTGCTCTGACAGTTCAGGAGATTTTCTGATAGTCAGCCTAATTCTGATATTCTGGCTTCCTGTAACCTGAGCCCATCATGCCCTGCACTCTGAGATGATCATGAGCAGATCCTGCCCCTCTTCCCTCTATTTCAGGTTCAGAATCTGACTGGAATGACAGCTGAATCTTATGATAATCTCAGGATATATGGTCTGAGTCCTTCAGCATATCTGTGGTCAACAGACTGTTTTCTAAACTACAGAAGATTCTGCATGGGACATACAGCTCAGTCCTCCACAAGGAACAGCTGGGAAGCTGTCACAATTACTGTACTATATCTGGCACTTGAGGTAGTTGCCTCATGTTTCCTGTTCGTAGAACTGGCCCTGATAAGGATTGTTGGAATAATGGCAGCTGCTTAAGAGCAAGACACCAGAACATGAAAAGCTGCATGAAACAGAGTTGCACAATCATGTATTGCCAACTCTAAATGTCTTCCAGTGCTTGTGTGTGTGTGTGTGTGTGTGTGTGTGTGTGTGTGTGTGTGTGTGTGTGTGTGTGTGTGTGTGTGTGTGTGTGTGTGTGTGTGTGTGTGTGTGTGTGTGTGTCCTACAGAGCTTTGACACTAGGCCAGCAATTCTGAGCTTATTTCCCTAGGGAATCAAAGGATATATGTTTATTCTTAGAAAACATAACACCACACTGTCAGTATGAAATCCTATGCACACTTTCCAGAGGAAGCAAGTCCTTAGTGAGACTTACTTTTGAGTTAGTGGCTGTCTTGGCTGAGTAATAAGCTTGAGCAAACTTGTTAGCTGAAATTGGAACAGAAATACATTTCTCTCTGCCAGATTCTCCCTCTTTAAATATTCAGCATCAAATGTTGTCAAATATTTGACATCCAATTATATCTGAGACCTGATTTTACTGTTTGACATTTGGCAGTAATTTTACAGTTTGACAATTATTGCCAGTCCTTGGAGTGTTGTTGTTAATTTATGGGATTTGATAATTGACCTTGGACGGCTGCTATCTGTAGACAATCTTGGGCTACAGGTAATTCAGGTTTCATTGTTTGATTTGATGTCTGAAGGTCAGTTTCTATTTGTTCTCCTGTGATATTGGAGCTGCTATTCATTATTTGCTCATTTTAATTCATTATTTGACTGCTAATATTCAATATCATTAAGTGTAAAGCTCATTTTTTAAGAGGAGAAACACGTGTACTGAAAGCTGCCTGGATTTGGAAACTCTGCCCTCTAAACTCTGCAAACTCTCTAAGCACATATGTTTATGGTCTCACTCTGAGAAACATATATGTGTTCTGCTCAAATCCAGTGGCCTGTTTATTCAGAATTCATGTGTGCAAATACTGACTAGGATGTTCAAAGCAGGATCCAGAGTTTAGATCTAAAGAATCTTGGTTGTATCTGAATGAGATTCTAACTTCTGGTTACAGAAATAATTGGACTTGCCAAAATCAGTGTAAATCAATGAATATAATATTTTTGCACAAACACAGTCCTTTGAGAATGCAGAAAGGAACAGGCAATTTCACACATCTGTGTCAGTGTACTCTATCTTTCTCAACATGGACTATGGAAGGTTTCAGACTAACTGCCCTAATAAATTTGATATTAGCTGTTATTGGGTGAAAAAGTATCTAATATTTTAATAAATCATACTATGGTGCTTTTAATAGGAACAAAAGAAATGGTGTGCTTTTTCTGTGAAGGAGATTTAGTACATTTATAGGTGTTACATTATTACTAGAGATGGGCACAAACTAAAAATGAATTTCAAAATTTGTTCAAAAATTGCTAATTCATTTATTTTTATTCATACACAATGATACCCCCAACCAATACAAATTGATAAATGTTAGCAATTTTGATTTGTTGATTTATTAGGCTAGAAAATGGCACCCAAGACACCCAGAGATACTAAATGTGCTGGGAAGGTTCCCCTGACAATTTTCTACAATCCTTCCTTAGTTTGGGGAAGATTGAATTTATGATGTCTGACTTATTCATTCCCAAAAACTACACTTCAGGTACATAGAGTAGCCAAACTTGCAAAGAAGCCTCCTTTGACTCTCTGCTACAATCCCTCCAAGTTTGGTGAAGTTTGGGTTTCTCCAAGACAGTTCCTGAAGGACACTTTCCCAGGGTGGCCCATTTGTTGGTATATAAATCAGATGTCTGAAACTCAATCTTTACCAACTTGGAGGAAATGTAGAGGAGAGTGGGGGAGGCATCCCTCCAGTTTTCGTGTCTCTGGGTGCATTGGAGGCCATTTTATAGAGTTTGAAACTTAAAAAAATAAATTTACAAACTGATTTGTTGATTCATCAGAAAAATATCATAAAGTCTCTCTCTCTCTCTCTCTCTCTCTCTCTCTCTCTCTCTCTCTCTCTCTCTCTCTCTTTTTTTTTTTTTTGCAATTTGTTGACCTTCATGAATCATGAATCAAAACAAATTTGATCTGGCCCTTTAAGGAAAGTGAGGAAGCTCAGAAAACAAAACATTTCCCCTACAACACTTATTGTACTTTACTTCCTGCCACAAAGAAAGAAAGAAAGAAAGAAAGAAAGAAAGAAAGAAAGAAAGAAAGAAAGAAAGAAAGAAAGAAAGAAACAAACAAACAAACAAACAAACAAACAAAGCAGACATCTCAAAATTTTTTGACACATAAAAAAACCAAAAACTCACATTGTTCTCTTGGGGTTACCTCTATTAAGGACAAGACATCCTTCAGACAAAGATAAAACAGCTATTGATATTAGACATGGGCACGACTTGGCGAAATTCTCGTTTCCGTTTCCGTTCCTCGTTTCTGTTATGCAACGGAAACGGAAATGACAATTACTCTGCCAGAACTCGAACTCGAACCGAAAAAAGAAAAATTGGGTCTGATTTGTCATTGTCGTTCCTGGCATCGCGCGGTGATCACGCGATGCCAAGCGCAAGCGGCACAGAAAAAAAGTTTTAAAAATAAATAAAAAACTCGATTCCCGGCCAAAAAAGCAGGCGAAAATATGCCTGCCTGAGTGAGGGCACCTACCAGAGGGGTGGTTTATGGGGGGGGTCCTCCCCCCCTCTCCTGTCCTGGGCTGCTCTGGTGGGGAGCATCCTCATCGTCTCGCCAACTCGCCATGCCATGCGGTGCGGGCGGGGGATCCAAAATGGGGCAACCGCAATATTTATTTTGAAATCGTGGTCCAAAAACACACCAAAGCACCACAGAAACATGCGAAAATAGCTATTTTAAAACTGCCTGAATTTTTACAGTAGCAGCAGTGGGTTTTTCTTGCAACAAAACGTCTCTGTTGATTTTATTTTATTTTATTTTATTTTTATTTTTTTACACCTGCGCAATGATGGGCTGGCCATGGGAGTGGACCATGCAAATTTTTGGAGCCATTCCACCAATTGCATGGCCACTTGGCCAGGTTTTGACTGAGGCTTCTGGGATGTGCCAGTCGGGCATAAAAAGCCCACTAACCCTAGCCTGAACCTGAACCCTAACCCTAACCCTAACCCATACGCCAGTACACTGTCTTTCTTAGTGGGTCAGAGAGGCACCCAGAGGTGCACCCCAGTAACTCACCCTAACCTTACCCGTAACCCTAAGCCTAGCCCTTGCGCTAACCCTAACCCTAAGCCAGATCTGTGTACTCGCATTGCACTACAGCAAGTACACTTCCCTTCTTAGTGAGCCAGAGGGTGCCCATAGGGGTCCTCTCTCACTTTGTTCCTCGCTCCTCCCCATCCCCAGCCCAAGTTCACCGTATGCCAGGCAGTGAGTCACAGAGGCACCCGAAAGAGAGGTGCCTCTGCCTGCCACTGCAACTTGGTATGCATATCCAATTGGCTATGCATACCCTTTTGTAGTGGGCCAGAGGAGGCACCCACCCCAGAGAGGTGCCTCCAGGAGCCAGCTTTCCCTTCATGGTGGGCCAGAGGAGGCACCCACCCCAGAGAGGTGCCTCCAGGAGCCCGCTTTCCCTTCATAGCGGGCCAGAGGAGGCACCCACCCCAGAGAGGTGCCTCCAGGAGCCCGCTACCCCCCCCAAACCAGTACTAATGACAGATGAAAAAATGACAAATGAAATGACAAATTTTTGAAAAATTTCGTGACAAACGGAAACGAGCCGAAACGGGCCGGCTCCGACACATGACAACTCGAAACGTAATTTTTCCTGGTCGTGCCCATCTCTAATTGATATTGATATTAGTGGTGTGCATCAGCTTCAGTTCAGTCATGAATACTAAAATTGACCCAATTTGTATAAGATTCAGATCAAAGCATAAGAGCCAGATTCTGTTCTGGACTGAATCAAAGGGATCCAATGTAATTTGGACTGATTTGATGACTTGGACATCTAAAGTAAGCATGGAAACAGTGGATTGCATGGAGAAATCATAGAAATGCAAGTTGTTGGTGTGATTTAGCAGTAAAGATAGCTTTGTTCATTGACAGCTCTAACATATAGCCTGAGGGAAGAATTACACTTACTAATCACACTGCTTTTTGGGAAACAAATTTGTAAATACAATACATTGGAGGGGAAGGAGAGGAGCTGGACATTGCTGTGTAAGAATTCTATCTAACATGCAATCTGAGGTGTAACTTTCTTAATTCCAACCACAATGGTTGCAAGGAGAAATGCCTTGAGTACTATACAGTGACCCCACCCCACCTATCGTGTGGGTTAGGGACCCGACCTGACCTGCAATAATTGAACATCCGTGATATGCGGATGCAGGTCGGGTCGGGCCTAGGGGGCCTAGCTGGGGCCCCTTGTACTTACCCCCAGCCTGGTGCTGTCCCAAACGGGCCTGCAAGGGACTTTTGGGCCTTCTGGAGGCCCCCCAAAGGCCTCCCTATGAACCAGACATGACTTCCGGATCATCAAAAATCATTTCTGAAGCCTCCGATAGGCCTACAAAGGCCCTTGGAGGCCTCAGAAATGATTTTCTGTCAACCAGATGTGACTTCCCGTAAACCGGAAGTGACTTTTGAGGCACCACCAGTCCTGGGGTAAGTATTTTTGTTGTTCAGTCGTTCAGTCGTGTCCGACTCTTCGTGACCCCATGGACCAGAGCTCGCCAGGCCTTCCTGTCCTCCACTGCCTCCTGGAGTTTTGTCAAATTCATTTTGGTTGCATCGATGACACCATTCAACCATCTCATTCTCTGCCATCCTCTTTTCCTTTTGCCTTCGATTTTTCCCAGCATCAGGGACTTTTCCAAGGAGTCCTCTCTTCTCATAAGGTGGCCAAAGTACTGGAGCCTCAGCTTCAAAATCTGTCCTTCCAGTGAACATTCAGGGTTGATTTCTTTCAGAATGGATAGGTTTGATCTCTTTGCAGTCCAGGGAATCTCAAGACTCCTTCAACACCACAGCTCAAAAGCATCAATTCTGCGGGTAAGTATGGGAGGCCTGAAACAGGTATTTTCCCCCTTACCTAAGGTGGCCTTTTTTCATATACTCTGGAACACAGTATATGAACCGTGAACAGGCGAGGGACCGACCACTATATAGGTATTGAACTAATATAATCAATTGTCTCACATGGCTCTTCCTTCGTTAAACAGCTAGTGTAGTACTTAGCAGATTACAGAATTGGTGCGGGCTGCTGTCTCTTTTTTGTGCTGTGAAGTTAGGGTAATTTAGCCTAATTCTTTGCTAGCATGTTTCTTACTTTAGTCCTGGGCATGTTTTAGTTCATAAAATATATTTTCTCCATTCCATGGTCTGATCGGCCCTAATTGTTGTTAGACATCTGGTTCACTTTCTCTGTGTAGTTGTTTATAAAGACCATTACTTCTCTCCCCCCCCATGTGGATGAAAATTGTACGAATGGCCATATAGAGAGTATCGGGCAGGTTCACCTGCCTTCTATCATTTCCCCAAATACATATATATAGCAATATAAAGAGCATTTTGTTTTTTCCAGTGCAAATCAATGGGAGGTTGAAAAGTTGACTTCACTTTGATCTGGGATATCGACACAGTCAGAAGGGCCTGAATCAGAATATATCCTGAACACCGATGTTCACCTTCAACTGAAGTGGGAGACCCATGCACAGACCTAATCGGCACTATCAGAAATGGTTTCATTCCAGCTCTGTCACGGCACTAGCATTATTCTATGTATGGAATGACATGATAAATAGTATCAGGCAATAGTGTTTATTTGAGGTAAAAGTTTAAGTGCAAGAAGTGCTTGTCAAGGTGCCTTGCCTGTTGAAATCAGATGGGATTGATTTGTGATCTGTATTTCTTTACTTTTTAGATATACTCTATCTCCAACCATGATTTTTTGCTTTTAACTGTCCCCCCCCCAAAAAAAAAACCTTTCTTTTGTGGCTCGTAAAATATAGAAAAATATAGATTTAAATGATGGAATGATGAGTCTGTTTTAACTAAATACTGTACTTTAGCCATACCTTTTTACAGTGTAATATAAATAAACAAAGCAAACAGGAAACAGCAACAAAGCACCTGGGATCTGTACCCAATAATTGTCTAAACATCACATTCATTCAAGGAGTGTAGTATATGTGTAGACTGGTGCTAGTGTTAATACGTCTACTCATATTGAGCAGGAATGTACCTGTGGTATGAGTGAGGGGAGGTTCCAATGACTCGATATTCCTCAATGGCATAGAGGGGAAAATAGTTGGGTGGACTGGAAGCATGGATGAGAACTTAAACAGAAAGAGGCTGCCTTGTACAGTTGATGAAACTTAGCAGGGGAACACGCAAAAGCATGTCATCACAGCCCAGAAACAACACAACTATAAGGCCACCAAGACAGGGTGAAATAGGAAACAAAATTCTCCAAGACGCACTGAAGCAGTTCATCACACTGCTTCTTGCTGCTTAAAAAGCAGCATGAAAAAAATAGAAGTTCTCAGTTCTTCATTGCAAAATAGAGGTGTATATTAGTGTTTTTTTAAAAAAAAAAACAACCAACAACTTCAAACACTTTGCACAGCTAAAGCTTATAAACCCTACATCTGTTCTCCCCCCGCTATTAAACTGTGTAGGAAGACATCCAAAATCCTTTGAAATACATGACTGGCAGAGTGCCAGGTATTTTTATTTGTTTAATGACAACTATCTGCAAATAATTACATTTCTATAATTATATTTACAATGTGGTAAATATGATTTTTTTCAGGTTCTGTTTTCACTTCAAAAATAATCATTGTTTCTTCCTTGATGTCAAGACTTTATTCAGAATAAATTACTCTTTCAATTTTTTTAAAAATGTGGTTTGGATTGATAACAGTAAATCATACTTTGGGTTTTGTCTTGGAAACTTCATTTATCTAAATATGGCATATAAGTGCAAAAACAACCCAATGGCAAGTACCCCCTTTGTCAACTGTTTTATTTTCTGATATTACAGATAAATCTGTCGGCCTGTACCTTGAAGTGGACTCCCTCAGGATGGTGGTGCAGGCGCTGGTGATCTCACAGATTGACTACTGTAACACCAGGGGTTGCCCTTGACCCTTATCCGGCAATTGCAGCAGGTACAGAATGCGGCAGCCAGGCTTGTGGTGGGTGCGAGCAGGTATGCGTGCATCACCCCCATCCTGGCTCACCTGCATGGGTTGCCCGTTGCCTCCTGGGTAAGGTTCAAGGTCATGGTTTTGGTTTACAAAACCCTCCATGGCTTGGGACCTATCTATCTGGCGGAGCGGATCTCCCAGAGACTAACCTCATCCCGGCCAACCAGAGCTTCGTCTACTCTTTCTTTAAGAGTACCAACACTAAGAGAGGCCCGTAGAGTGTCCACCAGGAATCAGGCCTTTTCGGTGGTTGGCCCGGCCTCTTGAAATAAGCTGCCAGCCGAAATCAGGCAGGCGGAGACACTGCCTGCCTTTAGATGGGCCTTAAAGACCGTGCTCTTCAGGCAATGCTTCAGGGCCCTGTGAGCATACTGTGATATTGTTGGTTTTCCCCTTCTGCGGATTAGTTTCTTGCCGGATCTAACCTCGCCATTGATTTTGTATTGGTTAATTGGCGTGATTGCTTATTTTATCAGTTATTTTTGTATGAGTGTTTTATGTAGTATTTTTATATTATTGTATTTTGTTAGGTTCTGATTGGTTAGGCTGTGGGGATTTTTTTGTATTTGGGGAGTCACCTTTGGGTGACGTCTGTACACCGCCCTGAGTTCCCTATGGGGAAAATCGGGCAGTTAATAAGTGTAAGAAATAAATAAATAAATAAATAATCATCCCTCTCTGCACTTTCTCCACTTTGATGATGATAGGTCAGAAGAAAAAGGAAGCTTCTCCTCACAGATCCCAGGAAAATCACATGTAGGTCCTTTTAAAATATTTGTATACTTACTGTTTTTAGCTTTCAAATATTGTTTTTAAATTGTTGTAAGCCTCTTTGGGCCCTTTTAAGGAAAAAGGTGGGCTGTACATACATACATACATACATACATACATACATACATACATACATACATACATACATACATACATACATACATACAAAGTGGGAGTTTTTCCTCTTCAGACCCTGCTCTTTGGGCTGTTCCTCACATGTTATTGTGTAGCTTATGCAGGCATTTCTGTGTGAGATACCTTCCTTTCTACTGGAATAAAGAGAGAAAGGAATATCTAGCCATTCCTCTCTAAGTGTGCTAGTAACAACTAGTAGCAGTGGCTGAATCAGGCTTTGGTAAAAACTAAAAGCAAAAAGCCACAAGCTGGTACACAAAAGGACTGGATGATTAAATTAAACTCAGCCCTGGCAACGGAGCAGTGTCCATGATATTTGAGGCCAGTAGACTGACTTAAAAGGCAGTCAGTCAGGCTGCATGGTATAAATGACTCTGTTGTCCAGCTGTTTGCCTCAAATAGCTCACAACACTGCTTACACAAAAGGAAGTGGAAGAGGCCACTATCCCATAACATCTGCTCTCTGATGTAGCTGCTTTACTCTGCCTAATGGCTATGATAACAGTTTCAGAATTCTGACTTCTTCTTTTGTACCAGAGTCCTCTGGCTAAATTACATTTTAATGAAATTCCCATATAAATTATTTTTATCCAAATAAATATCTTCATAAAAACTTTAATGTCAGAATCAATGTGCCTTAAGTGACTGTCTGCCAGTATGGAGTACTGCCAACGTTGGTGATTTGGATTGATTTGGGGCTGAATCATTCCATCTGTGAATAGCATATCAAGGTCAATTTCTTTTGTGAATAGTTTATAATGATGTGTTTGATCTGCTTAAGATTTCTATTTGTTGTAAAGAGACTGTCTGCTTTATCACTGCGGTTGAGAGCCTGCCCTAAATCATATGTGTAGAAAGACGTCTCAGCTTGCCCTGATTGAAAGCTGCCTGGTTGCAAGGAAAACATCCACTATTCCCAGTGGAAGGGTTCCTGATGGTCAGGAAAATTTAAATTTTCCTAAATGTAGATTTTTTAAAAATTTGCTAGTAGTAACTAATTCCAAGGAACTCTCATACTGTCATCTTATTCTTTCCAGTGTGTATCCATCACTTGGGTGTGAGTCACAATAATCCTTCAGATTTTTTCCTCATTTTTTCTCTTCTTCAAAATGTTCACTGAAATGATCTTGAGCTGTGCAAAAAAGCATGTAGGCATAATCGTTAATTTTCAGTGACAAGGATCATTGCTCTTTCTTAGCGAGCACATCCTCCTCTTGTGATATTTCAGAATGGCAGAGTGCTGCTCACTGCAGATTCAAACAATAAGGATGTGGAGATGTGTGGGCTGGTTTTTATTTCCTTCTCTTATGACTCACCACCAAAGCTGAGAGTTCCATCTGTTTGGGTTGTGACAGAAATATAGTGTCTGGGTCAAGGGAAATACTAGTACCACACTCTTCTACCATCTTTCCTCACCAAGAATATTGTGTCAAATGGGGAACCTCAGTTTAGGAAGGATATCCACAAGTCAGATGATGTCTAGAGGTCAATGACTGAGATGGTCATCACATTCAAAGGAGGGCAACAAGGAGGATCAGGGAATTGGCAACCAAGGCCTATGAGGAAAGACTGAAACAACTGGGCATGTTTAGGTGTGAGAACAGAAGACAGGGGAGAGATGATAGCACTATTCAAATATAGTGGTACCCCAACTTATGAATTTAATCAGTTCCAAATGCATGCTCTTAAGACGAACTACTCTTAAGTCATGGTACCTATCTAAAAAAATTGAAAAAATAAGTTAAAAATCAAAAAAAGAAAAAATGTAAATCGAGCAGACCATATCTAAAATTTGTAAGGTGGAAGTTAAAATGCCAACAGTTTTCCTCTCTTAAGTTGAATTGCTCTTAAGTCGAGCTGCTCTTAAGTCAGGGTACCACTGTATTTGAAATAACATAGAGGAGGGGCAGGAACTGTTTTCGGTAGTTCTCAATAGTCGCCGAGTGCGGCATATAGCAATGAGTTCAAGGTACAGGAAGACAGATTTAGGCTGAATATAAGAAAAAGCTTCTTAATTGTTAGAGCAGTACAACAATGGAATCAACTGCCTTGAGAGGGGGTGAATGCTCCAATGCTGGAGGTGTTCAAGAGAAAATTGGACAACCATCTGCCATATTGACATTGATTAATATTTCTACACTGAGCAGGGGCTTGAACCCAATGGCTTTATAGGCCCCTTCCAACTCATTTATTCTATGCTTGTGTGGCAAAAGGTCTGGAAACCAAGTCCTATGGAAAACTGTGGGACAGCAGACTACATTCAACCACGAGAAGAGAAGACTGAAAGGTGATGTACAAAGACTGAAAGGAGACGTACAAAATAATGCAGGGCATGGGTAAAGTGGATAGAGGGATGCTCTTCTCCCTCTCACAAAATACCAGAACTAGGGGACATACACTCAAACTGAGGGCTGGGAGAGTAAGAACAGACAAAAGAAAATATTTTTTCACCCAGCGTGTTGTTAGTCTGTGGAACTCCCTGCCACAGGGTGTGGTGATGGCATCTGGCCTGGGTGCCTTCAAAAGCGGATTGGACAGATTCCTGGAGGGAAAGTCCATCACAGGTTACAAACCATGATGGAGATGGTAATCTCCAGGCCTAAAACAAGGGTACTTCAAGGGCCAGTTGCATGGGAGTGGTATCAGGAGACAGATATCTAGTCTTGTGCACTCCCAGACGCATTTGGTGGGGCCACTGTGAGATACAGGAAGCTGGACTCGATGGGCCTTTGGCCTGATCCAGCATGGCTCTTCTTATGTTCTTATGTTCAGTTCCTCACTGGGCTTCCTTGAAAGGGGATGGATTCGATGATCCATAGATTCCCTTCCAGCTCTGCTGCTAAAAGATTATTGCCATATGATGATAGCCATCTACAAAATGTTTGAAAACCCATCACAGTGGAGCAAGCTTTATCCATTTATCTCCAAAGGCTAGGATCCAAAATAATGGATTACAATTATAAGAGAGACATTTTTGATGAAATCCTTAGGAAGAATTTCTTGACAATTCCATAATAGAGCAACCCACCTTGAAAGATGGTGGTCTTTCCTTTATCATAGATTTCTAACAGGTTAAATGGCCATTTGTCAGGAATCTTTTTATCAATGGGTATCCTTTTTCATTGGGGGTAAAGACTCTTCTGCTTTTGGGCTGAATGCTAGCTCTACAAGGCTACGATTTTGACAAAAGGTAGCAAACATTTGTTTTGCATTTACCTTTAAATGCATATTCTTTAACTAATTTCTTTTAAACAGAGCCTTTCCGAGTGTTCAGTGTTTAGAAAATGTCCCCTTAGTGTCCCTAATCACTAGTTTGGCTTTTCCAAGCTTACATATAGTACTCACCATCTAGCCCAACTCAGAGTGCTATATATTGTCACTCACCTACTCTGGAACATCATAAGCTCCCTTAACAAGAAAATATCATTAATGCAAATAAAGGACAGCAGTAAACAGTGATAAGGAGGATAGTGCCTATTACTACTTGGAACTACTCAGTCAAAGACTATACAAGATTGTTGGTTAGCCATGAAACATTAGGACATATTCTCATTCCTAAGTGTAATGAAGGCTCAGTGCTGCTACCTGAAAGAAAAAGTGAGACAATTCTAGGATGTACTCCGTCTGATACCACCCACCATCTCCAGACATGATCCGCTGTCTACTGGTTGCTTGGTTGGTTGGCTGGGGAATAAGTAGGCTCCAGTGAGGTCAATCTGATCCCTCCCCAGAGCTTGGGAACTGGAGTTTCCAGGAGAGTTGAGCTTTCATTACAATTACAATTTCAGCTATCAACCTCCTTCTTCTCTGATGTTTTGACCATAGCAACAGGTTGTCAAGTCCATTTATTCAATTGGCAGCATTTTTAATCCCCACCACCCAAATACCAAGCAACTATTCCTAGGGACAACCTAGCCTGAACACAGTTGGAGGCCTCTTGAACTGCCCAATATCTGATCTGGTAAAGTACAAAGAGTCTTGTTTTCTCTGATGTGACTCTTTTTTTCTGAAGCTGGACCACATTTCTCATTTGCATAATAATGTCCTTGGAGTAATTTACAAATAGATAACCCTGTTGGTCTTTATATTTACCCATATAAAATAAGAACAATTTCAAAATGAAACCCTCAATAATACAGCAAAAAAGAAGTAAATTCTCTGTAACAGAATAAAGAAGTTAAAATATTGGATTGCTAAGATATTATAATTATATTAATGGCAAGCTATGAAACTTACTGTTAACGGCAGAAATAAAAACCAAGGACTCAATGCCTTTTGGAAGGGCATGCCACTTATAAGGGTATTAAGCACCTTTTAAGAGGGCATTTAAAAGATGGGGGGCATTAATGAGAAGGCAATTTCTTTGTCACTCTCTTTGAGCCTTTTCACACGACCCCTAAACTCCGCAGCAAATGGCTCCCAGCTCCGGAGCTTAAAATTGTTTCCCCACCAGCTCCGGAGTTTACAGAAAATTAAGTGCGGCCACGCCCACTTAAGCACGTCCCAGCGCACTTTTCAGGTACCTGCTCTCTGGGGTGAAAAATCCCTGATGCGGATCTAATGTAGTGAGTGCCGTGCTCTCCTCGCTTCTGTTTGTTGTTGTTTTGCCCCCTGCCCCTTTAAGAGATCTGAATGCTGCCGGGAACAGAGCGAGACTGGCAGAACGTAAGCCGGCATTCTTTTCTTTCTTTCTTTCTTTCTCCCTCCCCTCACGCAGCCAGCAGCCAGGAGTGCGGAGGGGGTGGGAACACAGGAACAGTGACAAACCCCCAAGATCTCTGGTCCGAATTTAAGTGGCCAGCGGATCTTAGGGGTCGTGTGAAAAGGCTCTTTATCTCACTATTGGTGTGACACCTTAAGGGGAATCCAGTAAAAAACAGGGAGGTAAAGGGACAAATGTTGATACCCAGTGTGGTGTAGTGGAGAGAATGTCAGACTAGGCCTCAGGAAGTCTGGCTTCAAATAACGGCTCAGCTGTGGAAATTTGCTGGAGGTGTAGAACTGGTAAAAACACTCCTTAAATATCTCACTTTTCTTGGTGGGTTCCAGCTTGACAGCACATGACAACAACAAGGAAGCAAGTGAAATTGCCCTAAACCTGAGGTGGGCAACTTTGGGTAACCAAAGTGTTCTTGGCCTGCAAATCACCCCCACACACACACACACACACAAATAATAGGCAGCATGCCTAGTGGTGAAGGTCTATGGAAACCACAATCCAAGAATGCTTTGGTTACCCACGTTGGGAACCACTGTCCTAAACCTTTGAGAGATCAAAAGGGAAAGCTTAAGGGTAAGTGTTAAAGGGTTTTTAAAAAGGATTTTGAGCTATTTCCTTATTTTTGAAACTGGGTTGCCCAAAGTTTCCATACTCATCCAAGCAGCACCTAGGTACAGATTTTCCACAATAGGTTTATTCATCACATTACTATTATTATTACTTCACTCCTCTTCCAAGTGGGGTTTCCTTTCCAGACCCAAATAAAGCTGAGAACTACCTGTATCCATGTATATGTATTATGTCATTACAGTCATGACTGACTCTTCGTGACTTCATGTCCATGGAGTTTTCTTGGCAGGAATACTGGAGTGGTTTGCCAGTTCCTACTCCAGGCGCGTACAACACCTGGTATTCCCTGGTGGTCTCCCATCCAAGTACTAACCAGGGCCAACCCTGCTTAGCTTCCGAAATCAGGCAAGATCAGATGTGCTTAGGGCATCTAGGCAGCTCATCTGTATCCATACATAAATGTAATAGCCACATGTGCTCTTCAATCATTTTCAGGAGGTTCATCTTGTAATAGTGCTACACATACATTCAACAGTAATGTTAACATCTGCCATGACTCCGTTCTTGTCATAGAATCATAGAATCATAGAGTTGGAAGAGACCTCAAGGGCCATCTAGCCCAACCCCCTGCCGTGCTGGAACCCCCATCACAATATTTCCGACAGATGGCCATCCAGCCTCTGCTTAAAAACCTCCAAAGAAGGAGACTCAACCACCCTCCGCGGCAGCATATTCCACTGCCGAATAGCTCTAACTGTCATGAATAGAGATGGGCACGACTTAGCGGTATTCCCGTTTCCGTTTCCGTTACTCGGTTCTGTTACTCTACGGAAACGGTAACGGGAATTACTCCCCCAGACTTCGAGCTCGAACCGACGAACGAACAATTTTGGTCTGATTTGTCGGCTCGTTCCTTGCATCGATGAGAGCGCGATGCCACACGCTGCACAGAAAAAAGTTTTTAAAAGTTAAAAAACCCGGTTCCCGCCAAAAAGCAGGCGGAAAATGCCTGCCGTGCCTCAGGGCACCTACCAGAGGGGTTGTTTCTGGAGGTCCCCGGCCTCCGCCTCATCCCCGTCCTGGGCTGCTCTGGTGGGACTCGCCGCAGGCTCGCAGCCAGCAAAAGCCCAGTCTCGCCGCCGGCCGCCGCAATTAAAGCGCAAGCAAGCGGCACGGACGGCACAGGAAAACTTTTAAACTCTCCCCCACCCATTCCCGGGCCAAAAAGCAGGCGGAAAAATGCCTGCTTGACTAAGGACGCAGGGCACCTACCGGAGGGGTGGTTTCTGGAGGGGGTCCCGCCTCCCCCCGTCCTGGGCAGCCGGACTCGCGAGTCGCCATCGCCATGCCA
Organism: Phrynocephalus forsythii; assembly: GCA_029282475.1. Classification (NCBI taxonomy): domain Eukaryota; kingdom Metazoa; phylum Chordata; class Lepidosauria; order Squamata; family Agamidae; genus Phrynocephalus; species Phrynocephalus forsythii. The sequence goes on along the minus strand of JAPFRF010000005.1, from coordinate 92,547,867 downwards.
TGCGGTGCGGGCGGGGATCCAAAATGGGGCGGCGAACGCAATATTGTTTTTGAAATCGTGGTCCAAAAACACACAAGCACAACAGAAAGAAACACGCGAAAATATATAAACTGCCAGATTTTTCACAGTAGCAGTGGGTTTTTCTTGCAACAAAATGTCTCTCCTCTCCTCCTCTGTCCTCCATTGATTTTATTTTATTTTATTTTATTTACACCTGCGCAATGATGGGCTGGCCAAGTGGCCAGCCATGTGGGAGTGGACAACCATGCAAATTTTGGAGCCATCCCACCAGTCGCATGGCCACTTGGCCATGGAGACTTCTGGGATGTGCCAAAAGCCCCTAAAACCTGTCCTAGCCCTAACCCTAACCCTTGACTCCAGACCCATATGTCACAGACTGTCTTCTTAGTGGGTCAGAGAGGCACCCAGAGGTGCAACCCACTAGCCCACCGTAACCTTACCCGTCACTAGCCTAACCCTAGCTCTTGCACTAAGCCACCTTAAAGCCAGATCTACTTGCTTGCATTGCACTACACGCAGCAAGTACAATTCCCTTCTGTGTGAGACATGGTGGTGCGGAGCCCTGTGCAGGGAAGGTATGACCCTATGACTCTCACACTGGTCTCACGTCTGCACATTATGTTATGCAATATCCATATGGCTATTGCATAGCATTTTGCAGCAGCAGCAGGTGAGGAAGGGAGACCCCCATGTAGAGGGGTCTCTCTTGGAGCCTGCTTCCCCTTCCTAGTGGCAGGAGGCACCCACGGGTGCCTCCAGGAGCCCACTTTCCCTTTATAGCGGGCCAGAGGAGGCACCCACCCCACAGAGGTGCCTCCAGGAGCCCGCTCCCCCCCAAAAAAAACCAGTACTAACGACAACGAAAAAACGAAAAAACAAACCGACTAATTTTTGCGAATTTTCGCGAAAACCGGAAACGAGCCGAAATGGGACTGGCCCGACTAACGACAACTCGAAAAAATTTTTTTCAAGTCGTGCCCATCTCTAGTCATGAAGTTCTTCCTAATGTTCAAATGGAATCTCTTTTCCTGTAGTTTGCATAGTTGTGCATAGGTAATACATCTCAGAGATAGGACCACAGCTCAATCACAGATTATATGTTTGAGTGTGGAGTCCTAGGTTCAGTCTAAGCCAGGCATGTCCAAACTTTGGCACTCCAGATGTTTTAGACCACAACTACCACATTCCTTTGTCATTGGCTATCAAAGCTTAGAATTCTAAGCCCTTGCACCAGCAAGGAATGTATAGGTTAGTGTTTAATTTTTTTATTGTTTTCAACATTCTTTTAAAGTTTTTCAAACAATTTCTAGCCATGGGCCAGCTAGTTAAGTGTGTATAGGGCTACACGTTGCATTTTATTATTGTCACATTAAAAATACAGAGTAAAATCCAGTTGTTAGTCCCAAGCAGAGCAGATTCCACAGTCAAGTATGTAAACCGTGGTGTGGATGTGGACTTCTAGCCAACTTTTTTTGTGAGTTTTGGCATTTTGTGTGTACCGTATGTGGCTTATGGGACCCCAGAATGAATCATCTGAGTTTCCATTATTTCTTATGAGAAAATCAGCTTTGATATAAGAGTGTTTTGGTTTACAAGCATGGTTCCAGAATGGATTACGCTTGTAAACCATGGTATTACTGGACCTGAGAATGGCATTGCAGAGCTGGCAAGACTGCCGGTGATAAGATAAAGCCCATTCAACTTTAACAGGGTTACCAACCAACCAGTATTTGAGTGGAGAGCACAGAAGATGCATTGCATCTCCCCTGGGTCCTTGAAAGACATGTATTTACACAGAGTAAAACACACACGGGGGACTTTGGTTCTAACAATGCCACGAGTCCCTAAAGCAGGTATGTCCAAACTTCAGCCCTCCTGATGTTTTGAACCACAACTCCCAGAATTACACGCCTGTATTGCCAATGACAAAGGACTGTGGGAGTTGTAGTTCAAAACATCTGGAGGGCCAAAGTTTGGACATGCCTGCCCTAAAGCATGTCTAAAAGTGCCAAGTCATACCACTTATTGTGACAATAAGAGCATTTCTAGGTAATTACTTTGTCTAGAGCAGCAGTGTCGAATGTATGAGGTTCTACCTGTAGAGAGCTCTAGAATTATGCTCCAGGGGCTGGACATTGTTCCCTGTACATCCTAGAGGGATATGGCTGCGTAACTATGCTTCCTTCCCCATCCTACGGCTGGCTGCAGTCCACCTAAGCCATTTACATTCTCAGTGCTATGTATTACCATTCAAAACAAGCATACAAATCTCTTTTTCATGCTTACAAGGGCTTCTCCAGATTGCCTGGCAAGAAGGTGGTGTTCAAAGCATCTATAATAGTCTCAGATAAAGAACACCACCCCGAATGAGAAAAACAAAACATTAGCTATGTTGAGCAATTTTTTAAAAGCTGAGCAACAAGCCCTTGTTTTATATTAGCACACCATTTCTGTTAGTCTCTCACTTCAGCTGTCTCCTCAAAGCTTAAACACCCACTTAGCTCTTATCGGCACTTAACAGCACATCGCAGCTCACGAGCCAGTGCTAAACTATTATAGGGCCAGTCTACTGTGCCAACGAGAGGCTGCTTACAGTCTGCCCAAAGTGAAACAGGCTTGTCACACACCTCACAATTTGCATCCCTTTCATCTGTCAGCAAATCTGGCAAGCTGTTCAAAAAGACAGTGGCACTGATAATACACTGAAGACATCCATCTAACTGGGGGGTGTTTCTCCACAATTATCACCAAAGGCTTCTTTGTTTTCTGGCACCAATGGATAAATGTGTGTGTGTGTGTGTGTGTGTGTGTGTGTGTGTGTGTGTGTGTGTGTGTGTGTGTGTGTGTGTGTGTGTGTCTGTGTCTGTGTCTGTGTCTGTGTCTGTGTCTGTAATATATACATTGCATTTTGTTGTATTTATTCTGTCATTTTCTCCAAGCCATTCAGTGCAATGCAGATGACTTGTCTTCTTTGAGCAGGGAACTGGACTGAGAGTGTGTGACTACAAGGTTACTGAGTGATGCCTATGCTCTGAATGATGATCTGACCACTAGACCACACTGCCCTTCCCATTGTCTCCAGATCCATTTTGTGTTGTAGAGGGTCACTGGGCAAAGTCTTCACTTTCTCTCTGTCCTGATGATTTAAAAAGTGGCCACAAACTGCTCATGTTTTGAAGCCCAGTTTAGCCCAAGACAAATCCAGTTGAATCCAATAGCTTCCGCGAGATGGTGCCTTGTCCACCTGGGACAGGTTCCCACTTTGAGAGCAAGCTTATGTTGATTCATTTTCTGTGGATCAACGTGTCGGCAATTGGGAACCAGCCCCATACTTATCCATGTTTATATGCACTTTCTTTAGTCCCTAGGGCTACTGCTATGTGTTCTTTTTAGTATGATTAGGCATACTCCATTTCGGTTTGGTTCTGCCATGTGTGATAGCTGGTATTGAACCAAAGTGGATTGCTTACACGTGACTTTGCAAAAAAACTGATGAAGCATCTAATCTTTGTGCAGATGGAAAGGATGCTCCTTAATTTTTTTAAAAAAAATGGATCTACTTTCCCCATGGAGACAAAATGGGATGTGAGGAGATTGTAAAATTCAGGACTATAACCATTAAGTGACATTTAATTTAGTATCTGGCTAGCTCAACTGTTTAGGTTAGAGATGGGCATGCCCCAGAAAACTAGTAATTCATTTGCAGTTTGTGACTAACTATGAACCACTGTGAACACCTGGAAAAACAAACCAGTTCAGAGTTCCCTTTTCCTGTTCAAGTGTGGAAGGGGTCTGCCTGCTGCTGCCATCGGGCAGCCCAGTTCATTGGGTTTTTGGTTTGTGGTTCATTTCATGCCCTTCTCTAGTTTAGATATCTGGCTGTGGAGCCAGAGTTTGGGAGTTTGATTCCCCACGGTGCTTGTTCATGGAGAACCAGCGGGTGTGGCCCTATGCAAGCTACAAAATTCCAGGAGGCCCCCAGAAGAAAAGAATGGAAAACTACTTCTAAGTTTTCTCTATTTGGAAAACCTGGAAAAAGATTTCCATCAAGTCAGGCTTGACTTGATGGCTCATGGTTATTTATAATTATTAAATTCAGTAATATGTCGCTTACAAATTATTATTTTTTTAAAAACCAGCTTGTCCTACTCCCACAGGGAGGGGAAGAGAGTAGTAGATATGGATTACATTTTATGTTGTTTTTAAGGGAAGACTGAGATAAACAGGGTGGCTTGAGATGAGGAGTGTTCTCCTAACCCCAAACCACCCAATCCTTGCATGTGAATGGAAGGATTAGCTCAAATGAATGAATGAATGAATGAATGAATCTAACTCAGTCCATCTAGCGTCACCCCTAGTTCATGTTGGCCATATAAAATTAAGCATGTGCAGGGCCCTATAGAATAGATTAAGACAGACGTGAAGAATGTGTGGCTCTCCCGGATGTTGTGATTGTAACTCCCATCAGCTCCAGTGGTGAAGAATTGGTGAAAGGCAGTCCAGTGAGAAGGTCTGTGAAGTGATATATGGATTAATTATGACACAACCAAGGCTACAAATATGGCAACACCTATACTTAAAGAAGACAGAATATACAGAAGAATTATATCGGAAAGATCTGGATGTCCCTGATAACCAAGATAGCGTAATTGCTGACTTGGAGCCAGACATCCTGGAAAGTGAAGTCAAGTGGGCCTTAGAAAGCATTGCAAACAACAAGGCCAGTGGAGGTGACGGCATTCCAATTGAACTCTTTAAAATCTTAAAAGAGGATGCTGTAAAGGTGCTGCATAAGATATGCCAGCAAATTTGGAAAACCCAGCAGTGGCCAGAGGACTGGAAAAGATCGGTCTACATCCCAATCCCAAAGAAAGGAAATGCCAAAGAATGCTCCAACTATCGCACAATTGCACTCATTTCACATGCTAGCAAGGTTATGCTCAAAATTCTACAAGGCAGGCTTCAGCAGTATGTGGAAAGAGAACTTCCAGAACTACAAGCTGGATTTCGAAGGGGCAGAGGAACTAGAGATCAAATCGCCAACATGCGCTGGATTATGGAGAAAGCCAGAGAGTTCCAGAAAAACATCTACTTCTGCTTCATTGACTATGCCAAAGCCTTCGACTGTGTAGACCACAACAAACTATCCTTAAAGGAATGGGAGTGCCTGACCACCTTATCTGTCTCCTAAGAAATCTATATGTGGGACAAGCAGCAACCGTCAGAACTGGATATGGAACAACTGACTGGTTTAGAATTGGGAAAGGAGTACGACAAGGCTGTATACTGTCACCTTGCCTATTTAACTTATATGCAGAGTACATCATGAGAAAGGCCGGTCTGGATGAATCGGAATTAAGATTGCTGGACGAAATATCAACAACCTCAGATACGCAGATGATACTACTCTAATAGCAGAGAGTGAGGAAGAATTAAAGAACCTCTTAATGAGGGTGAAAGAGGAGAGTGGAAAAAATGGGCTGAAGCTCAACATCAAAAAAACTAAGATCATGGCCACTGGTCCCATCACCTCCTGGCAAATAGAAGGGGAAGAAATGGAGGCAATGACAGAGTTTATTTTCTTGGGCTCCTTGATCACCTCAGATGGCGACTGCAGCAATGAAATAAAAAGACGCCTGCTTCTTGGGAGGAAAGCAATGGCAAACCTAGATAGCATACTAAAGAGCAGAGACATCAGTTTGCCAACTAAGGTCAGGATGGTTAAAGCTATGGTTTTTCCAGTAGTGATGTATGGAAGTGAGAGCTGGACTATAAAGAAGGCTGATCGCCACAGAATTGATGCTTTTGAGCTGTGGTGCTGGAGGAGAGTCTTGAGAGTCCCCTGGACTGCAAAGAGATCAAACCTATCCATTCTGAAAGAAATCAACCCCGAATGTTCACTGGAAGGACAGATTTTGAAGCTGAGGCTCCAGTACTTTGGCCACCTCATGAGAAGAGAGGACTCCCTGGAAAAGTCCCTGATGCTGGGAAAAATCGAAGGCAAAAGAAAAAGAGGACGACAGAGAATGAGATGGTTGGACAGTGTCATCGATGCAACCAAAATGAATTTGACAAAACTCTGGGAGGCAGTGGAGGATAGGAAGGCCTGGCGAGCTCTGGTCCATGGGGTCACGAAGAGTCGGACACGACTGAACGACTGAACAACAACAACATACTTAAAGAAATCCTGCAGACAGGGTCCAGCTATACAAAACTCAGCTCGCAGTGTTTTTCAGAGGGATTGGAAATGATCCCATCATCCATACATCACCTCAGGATATAGAATAAAACACAATACACACGCACCAACTTTTATGTGCACCAAAGCCGCTTGCCCTCTCCACTGAGAAGAAGGGGGGAAAGTAGACTGAGAATTGACTTTTATTTTAGCATTATTATGGAGTGAGATACTGCAACTACTTGTGCCTTTACTTTGGGGGCTATATTTTCAAAGTCTAGAACAGGTAGGCCGTGTACTACGGGTAGTCCACGAAGGGTTAAAAAGTAGCCCGCCAGTAGATTTCCATAATCAGGCCTGTTTCTGACCCTAAGGACAGAGCTTTCTCCTTCCTTCTTACAATTTATCCCCAGTTTATCTATTATGAGCATCTTGCTCAGAAGACGAAGAAGAAGATGAAAACAACACATTTAAAAGGTAAGTTAAGATTTTGTATTTTTTTTCCATGTAGGTGGGAGGGATGCTTGCAGGGGTTGTGTGCCTAGAGGGAAGCAGCTGATAGCTTCCACCGCCGGCTTTTTTGTTTTTTTAAAAAAATGAATTCTTTTTCGGCCCGGATGGCCCTTGGAGTGTTGTACGCTCCACGTGGGTAGCCGAGTGCCCAATGACTCCTGTCAGCGGCTGTTTTAAAAAATTCTACTCAAAGGAGGCACAGTAGGGAATCAAACTCCAAACCATATACGGATACCTAAACCACTGAGCTATAGTAAATATTGGAATGGCACTGCCTAGCCTGATAAAATAATCACTTTCAAATTGTTAGATTTAATTTACATCAGGAATGAAACCGAGAGGGAAAGCCCTGGAAACACTATTATTTCTTTTAATCACTCCTTTTGTAAAAGAATCCGAGTGAAACTGCACAGGAGAGACTGTTATTGTATTTTCCCTCCCTTTCTTCTCCTTTCTATTGTTCCCAGCTCTGTCAAGATTGTGACAAACTTAATTACCAGCAAACAGCAGGAAATCCAGATGCCACATCACTCAATTTTTTTGACTTCTAAAAGCTTCCTAGGCCTTAATTTAAGACAAGCAGGGATGGTGGCCAGATGGTGCCCAAGTCAAATAACTGACAGGAGCTACTGCTGATTTTTGTCTCCCACCAAGATCTTTAGAAGGAAACAACAGAGAGGAATAATGTGTTTGGGATGAGGCTACACCCTCCAAAGCAGGGAAGAATTGATGAGGAGACAGTAGAGACAATCCCCATTTCTGTACCAAAAGAGCAAGTTCTGGCCAACTTAACCACTGGACTGTGTGTGCTGTGGAGGTAATATTTATATCTTATCCAAATATGGATTGAAAAGCAGTATGAAAAACTGTATTTTTTGTTTGTGAACATTTCACCTCATCTTGGCTAGACACTCACGAGGTGTGTGTCTGTAGAAATGTGGAGTGGGAACCCATCCTTCACAAGAAGATGCCTTATCCTGGGTCCAAGCTACCTGAAAGATCCAATCTCACTATATGAACCGGCTCAGGTGCTAAGGTCATCAGGATGGGCCTTTCTCTCTATCCTCCCACCTTCACAGGTATGTCTTGTGGGAGCACATGAAAGGGCCTTCTCAGCTGCTGCACCCAGACTCTGGAACTCCTTCCCACTGGATATCAGACTGCCTCATCTCTGCTGTCTTTCTGGAAACAAGCAAATACATTTCTATTTAGGCAAGCTCTTCCTGAATTATGGACTACCTACTAGTTTCTTTATATGAATCTACCATACATGGCTACACACTTTGTGTTTATAACCACTTATATAACTTTGTGTTTATATATCTCCTTCTGTGACTGCACTGACACTATGTTATCAATTGTTAGCTTTAATGTTGCCTTCTAATGCTGTACGATACCCATCAAACTGAATATATCTTAAGTGTAACATTGTCTCTTCTTACTGTAAGCTGCCTTGGGTCCTTTTCCAAGGAGAAAAGTTGGGTAAAAATACTCATAAATAAATAAATAATCTTCAACCTCCTGTCAAAATCCTTCCACGATGACTGTGGTACCGAATGGAATAACAACAGCTATAAGCTCACTTGTGAAGAAATTCCAAACTCTGCAGAAGATTGGGAATAATAATACTGTATTTTGCATTTTTCCAATGATATGTGTTTTGGTCATGGAAGAACCAGCTCTGCTTCTTTTACACAATGCCAGATGCTACTATTTATGCCTGGGAATGTCCCCAGGCCAGGATAGATTTATGAGTACTGGTTCTCTAGGCCAGGGCTGTCCAACTTTTAACAGACCAAGGTCTACTTTTTCCAGCCCAAAGTGCCTGATGGCTACGATATAAAAACTAAGGATAAAAATAGATTCAAATTAAATTTTAACCCAATAAAGTTGGAGGATTCTCTCCCCTCCCCCCATTTTTATGAACCTACTGTCATTTACTTAGATGTGAACAGCTGTTAAGAAAATCAAGTGAAAATAAAACAGAGATGAATATTTAGTAAGAACTGTTTTAAATAACTTTATTTAACTGTCTTACTTACATCATTAGTATTTTTGTGCAATTGTGTTTAGTTGCTTTTTAGCAACTGCACCTGCATTTCATCCACCAGCTTTTTGAATTTTGGTGTATATTACATAAGGGCCAGTCTCAGGGAATCCTGGAGATGTTCATCTGTTATGCTGGAACGTTGTGAACTCTGTCAAATTCATATTTGAAAATGCAGATTCACACAAACAAGTTGATCCAAAACAGGAGTGTACAGCTTCACTGCATCTTCTCAAGTTTGGAAATGTGTCCCTAGGCACTAGCTTCCAAAATGATTCTTGTTCAGCATGGGCCTTGAGAAAAATGTCATCTTTAAGGGTTAATATTTCATTTTCAACAGATGGCTTGTCCAATGAGAAATTGTCACTGATAGCAGCTGCTAATTTTTAATGTCCAATTCTACTTTGAATGGGTATGACAAGTACACCGCAACTGTTTCAAAAAAATTTGAAGTCACAGAATTTTTCAGACTCCCAGAGAACAGAACAGATTTCTGTCACATACTTCTCATTCTGAAAAACAAAATTTGGATATTGTCCCAGATGGGATATTAGGGAAATGATCAAATGATCAAAAGTGTTGCTGCCAAGGTCAGCTCAAATCTGCTCTGATAAGATGAAACTGTACTCATCATTAGAGATGGGCACGAAATGAACAATTTTTTGTTTCCGTTTTCATTTTTTCGTTTTGTTATGCAATGAAACGACAAATGAATTTTGTCTCTAAAATGAAACAAAATGAACAGAAACACCAGAAATTTTGTCATCCGTTTCATTTTCGTTACGGGAATACATTGAACTAATTTAAAAACTAAAAAAATCATAAAAAATTGAAATAAATGGTAACTAAATGGTGATGAAATGAATGAAAATGAAAATGATTTTTTGCAAAAATTTGTGAAAAACACAAACGAACCAAAATGGACCCCCTAAATGACAAACGACAAATGAAACACCATTTTTTTATTCGTGCCCATCTCTACTCATCATGTCACCAATGGATTTGTTTTTGCCTTGTATTTCTAGGTTCATATCAGTTAATTTGTCTGTAAAGTCAGTGAGAAATGCCAGATCACATAACTACTCCTCTTCTTCCAACTCTTGTTTGTCATCTCCCCTCTCCTTCAAAAAAAACTTCTTATTTCATCCAGCAGATTATGAAACCTTTGCAGAAATTTGTGCCTACTGAGCCACCTTACATCTGTGGGCAAAATCATTTCCGCTGCCCCTTCATCAAGAGTAAAATTGAATAGCCGATTTTTCACAGACTGAATTTACAATTTGAAAGCAATGTCCATGACAGTCTTTGTATTGAGTCTCTGGTTTGCCAAAACTTGCTGGTGAATGATGCAGTGGTAGGAAAAGAAATCTGGGAAGTCTCCATGCTGTCTACAGAGGGCTAAGAAACCATTATTCTTACTAGTCATTGCTTTTGCCCCATCAGTAGTGATAGAAAAAAATCTGTGCAATGGAAGATTACACTTTGTCACAAAAGAATGAAAAGAACTGAATATTTCATTACCGGTAGTTTTCCCTTTTAAAGAAATCATTCCAAGAAGCTTTTCTTTAATACTGAAAACTTCAAAAACCATCCTAGTGAATACAACTAACTGGACTATGTCTCTTCTGTCTGTAGATTCATCCATTTGGAGTGAGAAAGCAACACAGTTTGAAACATCTTCCAACAACTGTTCAGTTATGTCTCCAGCCATCTTTTCTATTTGCTGCACGACAATATTTCTTGAAGTTGTACATCTTGAAAAGCAGCTATGATCTCTTTCTTGTTTTTAAATCCTTCAAAAAGATTGTCAGCTGATACAAGAAAACAATCTTTTACAAATTCCCCTTTAGTGAAAGGTTCGCTGTTCTTTGCAATAATGTTGCTGATCTTGAAGGATGCTATGGTTGCAGTGATATTCTGTAATCTTGGCTTCACCATCAACTGTTGCTGAGAAGTTAATTTAGATTTCAGTTTGTTAAGCTTCCATTTACGAATTTCACTTTTGAGTGGAAAATCAGCATCATTCTTACGGCCATGCATAGTGTCATGATGGTATTTTACATTAGCCTTTTTGGGCAAAGCTACTGAGGCCTTACAAATCAAACAACACTTTTCTTTCACCATGATGAAAAAGTAGTCATATTATTTTAATTGCAGGATGTGTTCCTGTTGAACAAACATTTAATCTGGTGTTTTTGAAGGGATATCTGTCAGGGTAAATAGGAGTGTATATGCACAGCGTTCCCCCTTAAATATCTTGATAGACTATTTGTTGTTCAGTCGTTCAGTCGTGTCCAACTCTTCATGACCCCATGAACCAGAGCTCACCAGGCCTTCCTATCCTTCACTGCCTCCAGGAGTTTTATCAAATTCATATTGGTTGCATCAATGACACCGTTCAACCATCTCATTCTCTGTTGTCCTCTTTTCCTTTTGCCTTCGATTTTTCCCAGCATCAGGGACTTTTCCAAGGAGTCCTCTCTTCTCATGAGGTGACCAAAGTACTGGAGCCTCAGCTTCAAAATCTGTCCTTCCAGGATCATTTGGGGTTGATTTCTTTCAGAATGGATAGGTTTGATCTCCTTGCAGTCCAGGAGACTCTCAAGATTCTCCTTCAGCACCACAACTAACTGGACTATGTCTCTTCTATGTCTCTTCTATCTGTAGATTCATCCATTTGGAGTGAGACCCAGCAGAAACCCAGTGCTTTTCAGGATACTTAAAAACTTTGCAGACAGCATGTATTAGAAAAATAATTTTATATTTAAACATTCAACTTAGAGAGCTTGTCTTCAGCAAAAAACATTATACTTAAAAACATGCCTGATAATATTACCTTGACCAGCAAAAACTCAACTAACCTTACACAGGAACAGTGTGAATGGCTTTAAACAAAGACCAACAATTTGTGATCACTCTGTGTTACATTTATACAAACTGCAGCCACAATCACCAACACCTGCCCGATGCTGCTGCAGCCTCAGAGTTTTCCCTCAAACCTTAACAGCTGTACGTGTTTTACCCACACACAAACTCTGAGTTGCTGTACTCTTCTTCATAAGGTATGTTTCAATATTTTGTTTATGTTTTTATAACTTTGTTCAAGTACAAAAGCTTGACAATATCCTCACCAGATGCATGTGTGCTCTCTCCAACCTAAGGCTGGAATGCAGAGAGAGGCATGTGGGCAGGCGTGTATGGGTGTGTATATACCCTGTGTGTGTGTAGCTGGAGAAGGGAAGTGCAAGAGGAAACAGCTGAACAAGCCAGAGATGGCAACAGGGGTATATTGCCAGCCAGCCAGCCAGCCAGCCACTAATTTGGAGGGTTGCACCCCAGCTCAGTGAAGAGATGCCTCCTTGAGTTGACCTTGACTTACCTCTCCCTCCACCCACACCCACCCCAGGACTGGGAGAAGATTTGAATGAGTGGTAGGAGTCTCTTGCAGGCTGCCTTGCAGCCGGGCCTCTCCCCCCCACCCCACCTCACTTTTAACACAACAGCAACAGTGACTGTGCGAGCCAGCCAGCACATAAGTAGTATTTGCAAAGTAGTATTAGTGCATAAGATATTTGCAAAGGAGAACATATTTAAGTTACACAATATATAGACCTCGGGCAGAGGAATAAAATATTTGCTTCCATTCAAAAAAAAAAAAAACCCAACCACAATTCCTCGTCGAATTAATCTGTGCCTACTGCCTACACATGTTTCATGTATCCATCAATTTTTGCAATGATTCAAAACAGGCTAAACCTGATTTAAAGGGGTGGGTAGGGGTGTAACTACCCTCTTAAATAAATTTAAGATGTAGAACTATCGGACATGTTGGTGAGACCTGTCTGAGGATCTCGGTTCTGAAACTGTTTTCTATGCCTCTCAGAATCCCTTTGTACTACCAGCCTAATCGATAAGAAGGTCATTGACAGTGAAATTGACATTGCCGAGCAATCTTGACCTCGGCCTTGAAGTGACAAGTAGGTCTTCATGGGAAAAGTATATTTGCTAATCAGCAGCCAGCTCCGAAGGCGCTGCTCTTGACACATCTCCATCTAATGCAGAGTTGACACGAATGTTTGTTTTGCTTATCTATGACTTCCTAGCTACAGCGATGATTATTTATTCTCCTAGGAAGAATCCTTAGTCAAATGGAAGCAAAGACATATGTGTACACAGACAGAACTCCTCTAGCTTAAACCTTGTTGAGCCTTTGCCAGCTCAATGTGGATGTGGAGCACCCATGGCAAATGATGAGAGTAGAGGCTCAGTCTAAAGCAGGGGTCCTCAAAGTTTTCAAACAGCAGGCCGGTCCACCACCACCCAGACACCACTGGGGGCCGGATCACAGTCCAAAAGCAGCTGCGGAGGCTGGCTTGCTCACAAAACAGGGGGTAGGTGTGGGGGGGTTGCAATTGGTCCCAGGGGCCGGATTCAGGACCTTGGGGGGCCGCATCGGGCCCCGGGGCCTTAGGTTGAGGACCCCTGGTCTAAAGGGTCACAAGGAGAGATTTACTTTGGAATATTTACACTTGTCATCCTAATTATTCCTCCAGGAGTCAGCAATAAATAGGGGAAGCAAGGCGAGGAAATAGAAGTGTTTCAAGTAATGATGGGCATGAGATGGAAAAATAAATTTTTGTTTTGTTTTGTTTCATGCTTATCCCCATTTTATTTTGTTTCATTTCTTACAAAAAAACTTTTTTTAAAAATTAGAAGTTCCAGTTTGCTCTGCCCTCCCCACCATTTTTGAGGGCTCCTACCGCTCTGTCAATGGCTGGAGCCCTTTAAAACCTGGCCCAGTCGGTACCAGAGGGTCCCCCTGGTGCCAACTGGGCCCAGTTTAAAGGGCTCCAGCCATTGACAGCTCAGCAAGAGCCCTCAGAAAATGATGGAACGAAATGGTTTGTTTCAATGCAAAACCTACCGTTTTGTTTCATCTATAACAAAATGCTGCTTCCTCATTTCATTTCGTTTTGTTTCATTATGTAACAAAACAATGAAACAGCATTTCATTTTTCGTTTCCTTCCCATCCCTAGTTTCAAGACAATGAAAAGAGATCCCTTGTTGCAAAAACAGTGGAGCAAAATATATGTTGCAGAGCACTACAAGGCAAAAGAGGGAAACAGGCCTGGAGGAGAGGAGAAAAGCAAGCAATAATATCTGGTTGGTGGTTGGAAAGGGGACACAGCTCTGAAGCAGAAGAAATGTGTAACACTCAGAAAGGTTTTATGGCACCTTGAAGTGCCACTGTAGATCAGTGTCTTCCTGAAGACCTTCCTAGAGGAGCAATACTGTGTGTCAAAGCACTAGGAGTGTTGCCTCAGGCAGTGGTGGAGCTGGGTACCTGCAGTGGTGGCCCTAACACTCCTGTTGCATGAGGTGGGTGGCGAACTGATGTTGTAGTTGGCCACCTTTCCACCTCCATACATGTAACCAACTACTGTTCCCTGTATGAAGAATCACATGCCTCCATGTCGGTTTTACAAGATGAGAAGCCTATCACTAGAAAAAGAGAACAATCGTAGCTGAGTACTAATATACTTTAATATAGTAAGACCTTTAAGAATTAACCATCCAAAGTCATCAAGTATAAGTTAGAATGTGGTCCCAGCTTGTCTCTCACACCTTTGCCACCTTCACAGATTCCTTCATATCAGAGATGGAAAGAATTTGATGCTTCAAAAATCTGAATGTGCAAGGGAATCTAGCTGGCAAATTCTTCCCTCTGAATTTAGGACTTTGAATCTGGTTATTGCAGGCAAAGATGACTTTTGTTTGATTTCATTTTTGAAGGGCCTACCAAAAACAGCTTTCATTCCTGCCCCAGCTCAATGGAGGAAGCCATAGCCTTGAGTCTGAAAGACCTAAGCAGTGTTGTTGGGTCACAGATCAAATTGAAGGCACCTAATAATGATGAACATTTGTAAGTTCTCTCTTATTTGGATGAAAAGAACTTGTTAAATGATGTTAGGATAAATAAAACAAAACAAAACAAAAGGGCAGGTGTTTCCACAACTCTACTGCTTCTCTGAAACTGTCACATTCAAAAATTAATAAAACAAAAACTGGGGGAGAAACCCAACTTATTGATGAATTATTTTTTGATCCTATATTTCCACTGAAAGATTGTACTCTGGGTATTTTTTAAAAAAAATACTGAAAACCAATTAGACTTTAAGGATCAAAATCATTAAAATTACCACCCAAAAAGAGATGTTTTCGTACTCTTCCCAAAAGTACCAAGAGTTGTAACTAAATGCAAGTGCAACTCCAGAAAGTGTGCATTCCATACAACAACATACGAGGAAGCCAGCCATGAGGGCCTCCACAAGCTATAGTATTCTCAAGAGGACTTTTTGTCAGGATCTAACCATCAGAAAAGGTTCAACTTGAGACAGAGATGGCCCCTTAGAAGGCCAGGCACTATTAATTATTCCTCCAAGGCAGTAGGTAGATCAAGAGACATCCTTAATTTCTGTCATCCTTTGCCCATTCATCTGCTATACCTCAGATTCAACAGTTTGCTAGTTCAGTAAGAAGGTTTCACAGAGCATTGTCCTTCAGAGAAACACATGGAATATTGCAGATATAGGAAGATGGCCTGGACATCCCTTTGTACAAAGCAGAATGTTTATGCAGAACAAGAGACAGCAACAGGTGGCTTTTCAGGTGTTTCTGAATCTCTCCTCACTCACCACTGACCATATTGAATAGAT
This sequence comes from Phrynocephalus forsythii, assembly GCA_029282475.1. Taxonomy (NCBI): domain Eukaryota; kingdom Metazoa; phylum Chordata; class Lepidosauria; order Squamata; family Agamidae; genus Phrynocephalus; species Phrynocephalus forsythii. The sequence goes on along the minus strand of JAPFRF010000005.1, from coordinate 92,532,391 downwards.
CCAATGGACACTGCAGCCCAACAATGAGGGGCCACACAGAGCCCAACAGTGATGTAGGCATTGGTTTCCAGTTTGGAATAACCAAAGGTGTTCTTGGACTTTAACTCCCAGAAACCTTGGCCATCAAAAGTAGAGGTGAGGGCTCCTGGGAGTTAAAGTCCAAGAACACCTGAGTTACCCACCCAATGTTGGGAACCACTGGTGTCAAACTTTATGACAATAATCTGAACCCCTCATTCACAGGTAGAACACAGTTTTCATTTCCGTGTCTGACTGTTACTTAAGGAGAGACACCTGAATCTCTGGATTATTCAAGGATGTAAAAAAAAGGAGGGGGGAGTTCTGGTGGTTAGTGGTGGCTCTTCTCCAAATACATTGTATTTTTGTTTAATGATTAAGACTCATCACAGAAGCTTTCTAGGGTGAGGTGAATCATTAAATTACAGGGGCGGACCTAAGCCTTTTTAGGTTGGGTGGAGTTTGCTCATGTGGAAATTTCCGTCTACATCCTTCAATGGACACATTTATGATGTAATAATGGTGAATGGGCAGTCACTTTATGGCAGTGATTTAAAACGTTTCCTTTCCTCCGGCTGACTGCAAATGAGCTCTTGTTTATTTACTCCTCTGTCTCACAGCATAAATGAATTTGTTGTCTCTCCTGCCTCAGTGACAACTGACTTGCAGGAACAGTAATCCATTCCCCAGAATTGATTTCAAGAGAGCCAATATTTTGGTGAAGCCTGCAAGGAAAAAAACTGGCTTTGGAGTAGAATCAGGAGTGGAATCAGTGTTCATTTATTTATTATGGTTTATTGGGAAATGGGAAAGCCTCTCCCCTTCTCCATCTTCTTCTCCCCCTTTGTAATTTTTTTGAAAAGGTGCAGAAGAGAGCAACTAAAATGATTACCAGACTGGGGGACCTTCCTTATGAGGAAAGGCTAAAACATTTGGGTCTCTTTAGTCTGGAAAAAAGGTGCCTGAGGGGGATATGACTGAGACGTACAAAATAATGCAGGGCATGAGTAAAGTGGATAGAGGGACGCTCTTCTCCCTATCACAAAATATCAGAACTCAGGGGACATACACTCAAATTGAGGGCTCGGAGAGTAAGAACAGACAAAAGAAAATATTTTTTCACCCAGGGTGTTGTAAGTCTGTGGAACTCCCTGCCACAGGATGTGGTGATGGCATCTCGCCTGGATGCTTTCAAAGGTGATTGCACAGATTCCTGGAGGAAAAGTCCATCACAGATTACAAACCATGATGGAGATGTGTAATCTCCAGGCTTAAAACCAGGGTACTTCAAGGGCCAGATGCAGGGGAGTGGTATCAGGAGACAGATATATAGTTTCGTGCGCTCCCAGAGGCATTTGGTGGGGCCACTGTGAGATACAAGAAGCTGAACTAGATGGGCCTTTGGCCTGATCCAGCATGGCTCTTCTTATGTTCTTATGTTCTTATGTTTGAGGTCTGGGAATTGTCACATTAATATAAGAATCTTAGAACTGCAGAGACAGAAGGGATCACCAGGTCTAGCAACTCTCAAGGAGGCACAGTGGGGAACTGAACTCCCAACCACGGGGTCTACAGCCAACTACCTAAACCATGGGGCTATCCAGCAGTTCTTAAGAAGAAATTTATCCGTACTACATATTTACTCCCTCCCCCCCCCCTTGAGCACATTGGATGCCCCCTGCTCATGCACTTTATGAGGACAACAGCATGTGTGATGTCCAAAGGTATTGCCATGTAGAGCCCACATAATTCTTGTGTTACTTTAGCAGTGAACTTCCTTTGTGTACAGATTCAGAAATTTTCATGTTGACTGTTCACAACCGTAATTCTGGAGTCGAGAACTCTTCCCAGATGGAGGTGGCATCAACATAAAAACTATAGACCCATACACTAGTTAAGCTGCCTTCTTTGCATTTCAATTCTATCATGTTTGTTGGTAAATTAAGAGTGCATATGGTCATTCAGCGGTTTAAAGAATTACCCCGCTCTTCTGCTGACAAATGCCAGAAATCAGCTTAAATGAGATAAATTGAGTCCCTGCTCACGGACTTAGTCTAATTGACACAGTAGAAAAGAAAGGTATTGGAAGGAAAGAGGGAGAAATGCAAGGAAGATGGGAAATTGCAGCCTTAGAGGTAGAAGAACATTATGGCGCATTGGTGAGGACTAGAGATGAGCATGAACCAAAGTACAAATCAGAAAAACCAACACATTGGACTGGTTCACAAACTACTTTGGGGACCATGGTTTGCCAAAATGTAACAAAGTGCTGACCATTTTTCCTCTCCAAATTTTATTATGTTCAGCACAAAGGGAAGTTCACTCTCCACCACCACCTCACTACCTCCACCTCTGCCTCCTCCTCTTCTGCCACCACCACAACCACCACCACCTTCTCTGAGGCAGCAGATCCAGCCTCCCTTCCAAGAGCCAGGCCTCCTACTTCTGTACATGCTCCCGCTTTGCCAGCTTAAAATGTAGATTTAACATATGTCAGTAAGAATGGTTGTCTCCTAATGCTGAGTATTATCTAGATCAGCACAAACATACATAAAGAAAGATAAATTGGGTCATTAGTAGGCTACACCCCTGCCAAAAATGCCTAGAACAGGAAAAATTAAATCTTAGACAAAAACTGTATTACAAAAATGATTTTAGCAAGAAAATCACACACTGTGTGTGTGTGTGTGTGTGTGTGTGTGTGTGTGTGTGTGTGTGTGTGTGTGTGTGTGTGTGTGTGTGTGTGTGTGTGTGTGAGAGAGAGAGAGAGAGAGAGAGAGAGAGAGAGAGAGAGAGAGAGAGATGAATGGAATGTTACAAACATGAATTTCAGTAGCTGTAAGAAGTGTTCAGTGTGTTTACAGCTGACACCATGCCAGAATACACAGTGGTAACAATCCTGCAAGTGCAGCATGCACACACTTAATTATGATAAAGCACAACCTTTTACAGTTCCAAATTATGGAAGTTGGCTTCTACCTTCTCCAGCCTCTGTGCCAGATGTTTTTATGGAAATTAAAGTGTGGCAAAGAGACACCTAGTGGCCGAAAATCACCACTGCAATCATCATGCTTCCATGAAAGGACATTAAGTCACTTTGGCGTGATTTGTCTTTCTTTAATGACATTATTCTGATACAATAAGAAATTCAGATTTTAAATAAGTGCTCACAAAGTATTTGATTAATTGGCTCTTTTAATTCCTCCAGGGCTGTAGGTAGATCAGGAGACATCCTTCATTTCTGAGGTCAGCCTTTGCCCACACACTATTCCTTAAAGCTATATCTCAGACTCAACAGTTTGCCAGTTCATTAAGGTTTCACAGTGCATTGTCCTTCAGAGAAGCTTGGAATAGTACCGATGTAAGAAGTATGCAGACACTACATAGACAGAAATGAGTTTTGTCTGAATCATGAAATTAGGGCTCAAGTTCAGCATTTAGAAAAATGCAAAGTCCCTGTAACCAGCCATTTTCCTTCTCCAAATGCATTTTCCTCAGAGGGTATTGCTTTGACAAATGGACTTGAAATTAATTACCTTCAAATGACAAATCATAAAACAGATCCAGGCAGCTTGTGGCCAGGGAGAGTTCACAGGGAGAGAGATAGGAAGGAAAGAGCTACTCGAGGAAGGGACAAAAGAAATGGGGAGAGCATGGAGATCAAGGCAGAGAGGTGAATGTTTTTAGATGAGCACCAGGAAGGGAGCTGGAGTAACCCCTAGGACAGGGGTGTCCAAACTTTGGCCCTCCAGATGTTTTGGACCACAACTCTCAGAATTCCAAGTTGGTACTGCCAATGACAAAGAACTGTGGAAGTTGTGAGCCAAAACATCTGGAGGACCAAAGTTTGGACACCACTGCCCTAGGAATCTCCCAGTCAGGAGCTCTGTGTGCTCAGCTTAGCAGAAAAGAATATGTCCTTAATAGGAAGGGCTGTGTGCTCATATTAGCAGGAAGAGGTGTGTCCTGTTTAATGCTGGGACCTATAAGTAGCAGCTGTGAGTGTGGGGAGGGCCTTCTGATTGCTGACTCCTAACAGAGCACAGCTGAGGAATAGAGCCAAGACAAAGAGTCACAGTTAAGAGCAAAAGAAAGAGAACACTGTCATCAATGGTGGAACTGCAAAACCACTTCCAAGTTATTGATGAGGAGCCTGGCAGACAGCAAGAACACTAAGTCAAGGAAGAGACCTTTCATGAATCTATGAGAGGGTCTGAAACTCTGCCAAGCAGAGTCACTGAACCCACTCCCTACAAAAAGATAAAGAAAAGAGTGTTTGTAATTGGAGACTCCCTACTGAGAGGAATTGAAACTGACATATGCCAGGAAGATTCATGGACCTGCCAGGTACCCTGTCTCCCTAGAGCGCAGATTAAAGATGTGGACAGAAGAGTTGTCATTGCTCATAAAACACATAAATACATATCCCTTCCTTCTCATCCATGTGAGAACAAACAACACAGCCAAGAACAACTCCCAAGAGATCTTATCAGACATTGAATCTCTGGAAAGGAAACTTAAGGACTTTGGGGCCCAGACAGTTTTGTCATCTATCCTATCAGTACAATAGAAAGAAAAAGGGAAATATTTCAGGTTAAAGACTGGCTACAAAGGTAGTGTCAATGTGAGGGATTTGGTTTTTGGAACCACAGGCTAAGCTTCCTGGAAGATGGACTGGTAGCAGGAGATGGCTTGCATCTCACAAAGACTGGCAAAAATATGTTTGGCCATAATCTCTGATGCCTATATAGAAATGCTTAGGAGGATGGGAAATAAACAAGAACTGGAAATCTGTGGAGGACAACTCTTTTCTGTCAACCCATGTTTAAAAATGACATCTAAAGATGCACACAATCACCTTTCGAAAAGAAATTAAAAACAGGTGACAAGAGCAGGGCACGATGGTGTCATCCTGCAATGGCATGTCCAGCTACTCAGATGCCAAAAACAGAGTGCTTACTCACCCAACCTACCAGGTTAAAAGAGAGAAAAAAGCTCTGTGACATGGTCATCCATTACCAGGAAGTTTGTAGCTGTTTGCAGGTAACCTTCAGCAAATACATTTCCCCTGAGATTATTGCAGTGGTGAAGTTCCAGTCCCAAATGAGGAACCATGCCTTTGACTTAGCCAACTGTTGGGGCTGCAGCTGCATGTTAAGTCCCTTTGAGAAATTTGGAATAATTCTAGTGATCAACAGTTTAGGGGGAACAAAGGGGAAGCAGGAAACTGAATCAGGAACAACAACAGCATATGGAGAACATATGGTATTCCACCCCATACCTTTACATGCTTTTCAAAGGTTGAAAAAATCCAGGAGTAAGTCACACAAGTAGAGTAACCCCATAGAAGCAATGGAACTTAAAATGGTCATCACTCACAACTCTCCTCTGATTCAATGGGCCTATTGTAATTATAACTTTGGCCATTTGGTTCTATGGCATCTTCAGGCTAAATATGCCTAATACAAAATACATCTCCTCAGGACTGGAACATTTTTCTTGATTGATTTTATTTATATTCAAGCTCTTAACTGTTCATAGACTTCATTCTGTGTACAGTTCATTCTGTTGACCAGAGATCGTAAGAGTTCCTTATTCGTGGAGTTTGATTTCGTGGGGCCTCTGTGACCAATACAATCTTTCTGATTCCTCTTCTCAACAACCATCTGAAACTCCCACTTCCCCTCACTACTCATTTCCTACCACATGGTTGCCTGAGGTGTGCTCTGGTACATGCACCTTACATTGCCTTGGTACATGAAGTCATTCTACGCCAGTTCCAATCTGTAACAATATTTTTACTACTTGACTTATAAGTATTAAAGCAGAAAGGGGCACATTGAGAAGAGACACACAAAGGAGGAGGAGGAGATGTCTGGGGGGAAGCCACCATGTTTGGAAAATTATAATGTAAATATTAATTAAAATACAAGTTTTCTCACTAAATTTTGCATAACTATAAAGGCTCTTATAAATAATGAATGCCTTAGAATAATTGATGTGGGCTGTTGCTCTCCTCCTCCATGTCGTAATTATCAGTATCGATACTTTATTATGAAATATTAAAATGTGCAGATGAGAGAATGTTAAAATCAACACCACCAGTTTGTACATGAATAGCTGAGTTCAATTGGATATTTAATTTTTCTAACATATTATATCCTAGCAAGGTTAATTTTCCCCTACCAATAACAAAAAATACTGTTTCATTTGACTTGCCAGTGGATGGAAGGAGAGCAAAATAGTATTTGAGGGCCTCTATCACACTGCACTTAAAAATCACATTTTTTTATTTTTTAAATCTGCATCTGGAGTGCTGGTCCTCACTGTGCTGCACTTCAAAAAAACAGATGTCTCTGCCACTCCTCCTGAAGCACGACCCATCACATTTTCCTGATCCTTGCCCATCTGGTTGTAATTTTTCAATCCGCATTTTCGAAGAACAGACGTGTGCATCAAAAGTAAGTGGGGTCAGTTAGTGCACTTTTTTTGTAATTCTGCTCAATTTATTTTTCAAAATAGCAATTTGATGTGCTTTCGGTCCATGGGGACGCATGAATAGAGCATAAAAAATGCAACTGTGGGGACTGAAAGTGCGCATCAAATATCATGTGACCAGTTTTGGAGAAAGTACGCATCAAATCAACATGCGCATTTAATGTGCGTGTGATAGAGGCCAATGTGAGAAATCATGTGTAAAAGTATGGTAACAGTAATTTTGCTTTATACACACACACATGTGTGCACGCGCGCGCGCGCACACACACACACACACAGAGAGAGAGAGAGAGAGAGAGAGAGAGAGTTCACAGTATTACCAGAGCTGCAAAAGAATGAATGCATTAGTAGTGAGTAGACATGGGCACGACTCGGCAAAATTGTCATTTCCGTATTCGGTTATCGTTTCCGTTACGTAACAGAAACGGTAAGGATAATTAAGCTGTCAGAACTCGAACTCGAACCAAAAAAAGAAAAATTTGGTCGGGTTCTTCGTTTCTGTTTGTGGCATCGCGGCGATCGCACAATGCGAAGCACAGAAAAAGTTTTTAAAAGTTTTTTTTTTAAAAAAAACGAACTCCCTGCCAAAAAACCAGGCAAAAATATGCCTGCCTGAGGCTTTGCCACCTACCAGAGGTGGGTGGTTTCTGGGGGGTCCCCAGCCTTCCCCCCTCTTCTCCTGTCCTGGGCTGCTTGCACCAGGCTGGGGGTCATCCTCGTCGTCTCGCCATGCCATGCGGTGGGGGGGATCCAAAATGGCGACCACAATTTTTCTTTTGAAATTGTGATCAAAAAACACACCAAATCACCACAGAAACATGTGAAATTTGTTTATTTTAAATGCCTGAATTTTAATAGTAGCAGCAGTGGGTTTTTTTATAGCAATAAAACGTTGTATTGATTTTATTTTATTTTATTTTATTTTATTTTATTTTATTTTTAGACCTGCCCATTTGGGCTGGGCATGGGATGGGACCATGCAAATTGTTTGAACCATTCCACCAATGGCATCGCCAGGTTTTTGACTGACACTTCTGGATGTCTCGGAGGGCATAAAAAGCCGAGGCACCTTCCAGAAATCGCAGTTGGGTGTATGGATGTGGTTGAGGGAGGGGGGCTGGCTGCTGGTGCTGGTGTGATCCGATCAAGATTGAGGAGGGAGGCTGGAGGCTTTAGGATTTAAGTTAGGCAGGCAGGGAGGGAATTGAATTTAGAAAATAATTTCTTTGATTCCCTGCAGCTTTGTCTGCTAAAGGGAATAGCAGTTTATTCTTTATTTCTTCTCTGGCAGTTTGTGAGGATTTTTTTCTGATATTGGATAAAGGGGGAGGTTCGACTGGGAGTGGGAGGTGTGGATTTATTTTAAATATACATTATATACTACCATTTATTTTCTATTTTCCCAACTTCAATTTGCTTGCACACACACACATTTGGGGTGCAAGCCAAGAACAGAACCTCTATCCTAAGTGATATCCTAACTGCCCACTCACCCGTCCGCCTGCGCTGCCACCCACCTGCGGCCCGCGCCGCCGCCCGCCCACTCACCCGCCCGCAGCCGCCACCCACCCGCTCGCCCGCCCCCCCACCTCGCCCGCCGCCTAGGGTGCAAAAACACCTAGCGCTGGCCCTGATTGCGGGACGCCCCTATGCTCTGGGAAGTCAAATCGCGCTAAATCACGGTGGAAATGACAAACGACAAACGACAAACGGAAATGACAAATTTTTGAAAAATTTCGCGACAAACGGAAACGACCCGAAACGGACCCGTTCCGACAAATGAAAACTCGAAACGTCATTTTTTCTGGTCATGCCCATGTCTAGAAGTGAGCCATTTTTAAAATGGACAATAATCATAAAACAATGTTATCATCCTTTTAGATAACATTATTATGGCTGACTCCATTGGCTAGATATAATCTAATTAGGGGAAGTGCCATTGGCTAAAATGGTTAACTGTAACTTCACTTGCTGTTAACATTATTTCTAAGTGGTTGGAGCTTTCGTAGAGATGATATTACCAGGGCTGAGCATGGAGAATTACCTGTTTCTGGAGGTGAACAGTGTTGATGTTCCCAGAAGCAAAACTCCACTCCAAGCAACTGTGAATCTTACCCCTCCCCCACTAAAATGATGTGGGTGGTTGTTGTTTGAAAGCCAAAGTGATCAGAAATTTAGAGGAGTATTGAAAAAAAGTAAAGGTCTGGTGCCTTACTTTAGAGGAAACTCACTCTGGCTTGAAGCTTTGAAGAATCACAAATCTCTATGTCTTTCCCCCCTTTTTATCAAAATGGTTCATAAGCCTGCCCCCCACCCCACAAAAGGGCAGGGTAGCAGAAAATAATCACTGTCTTATAAAATATCACATCATCTGCATACATATGTAAATGAAATGTTTTGCCGTTGAAAAGGACAGATAAATTTGAGGGGTATTGCTATGTGAAATCGTTGGACAGTTGTGACTAGTTCTAGGGGTCACGTGTAGAAGACGGAGATGAATGAACTGCTCATCAACCTCATGCCAAGGACTGTTGGGGGCATGAAGGAGTTGTATCATTGTGTGTAGAGGTGGCAGGTATGATAGGCATGACATGGTTACCAGGTTGTACTAAACTTCCAATCCCCTTCATCCATTGACAGGATATTTCACACACTCCAAACTAGGAAATTAACAGGACCTTGCTTCCCTTGCTTTCAGATTAATGCAACAGAAGAATGTTATCTTGTGATCTGTTTGATTTGATTTTTCTGAAATGCTGTGTCTACAGATACAACATTCAAAGCACTGCAGTTCCATCCTGGCTTTGGAGGCATGGAGATCCCTGGATCCATTGAATCCCTGTGTCCAAAGTCATGCAACAGCTGCCAGCCCCACCACTATCATGGCTGTCAAAATATCTGGGGCTTGAGCCGTCAAGGTGAAGGGGCAGTCATAGCACAGTAACTTATGAACTGGTCATAAAAAGAAGCCTAGAAGCCTGAGTCCAAGCGGGACTAGAATGTCAAGGAAGTCTTCATGCCTTTCTATACCGTGGATTTACTCCATGTCCCTAGCAGATACCAGAATGGGAAGGGAATATTACACTCTGTGAGGAGATCCCAATAGGAGCGCTACTTCACATCCCCTATCAGCCACTTTTTATTTTGAGGTGTGCTTCCTACAATCAAGTGGTGTATACAGTCACCCCCCACCGATCTGTTGTGAATGTTGACCTGATAACCTAGTGCAGCAATGGCAAACCTTTTACAGACCGAGTGCCCAAAATACGATTCAAAACCCACTATTTTTTCACAAAGTGCCAATACAGCCATTTAAACTGAATACAGGTAGCTGTGAAGAGGCGATGTTGGGTGACCACAGAAAGGGCTCCGAGTGCCACCTTTGGCACCCATGCCATAGGTTCACCAACACTGACGAAGAGTGCTTCTACCACAGGCATCAGCTTATAGTATTTTGAAATCTAGCTGAGACAAATTACTTCTTGAAAGTAACTGCAACCTCCAGGACCAACCAGTCACCTTGGGTCCTTTCAAGGAGAAAGTTGGCATAGAAATATTTTAAATAAATACAATAAATAATAATTAAAACCAAGATACTTGAGAAGCTGAACTTCACTCATTCCTCTGACACACTTATAATAGAAACTTTCGGCTTTGCTCCAGCTGTAGCTGGTATAAAGTTGCTGGGTGGGGAAAAGTAAGATCCAATCTGTTTTCTAACTGGCTGTAGTTCTCTCCTTCCAACAGAACAGAGGATAGTAACCCTGTACCTATTTTTCTGAAATTATTCTGAGGACGTATTTCAAACTGTGCTGTTGGAGATCTTACGTGTCTCACAGAGAAGTTGTTTATTTATTTTATTTCAAACATTTCTATCCCAATTTTCATAAACCAGAAAATTAAGACATATAGGTGATACAAAACTAGGGTGCTTGTTGTTACTGGTTTTGCCCTCTGCAAAAATGCCCCTTTCAGCAATGTTATTGGACTGTATCCCCAAATCTCACTGGCTGCGCAGTATTATGATGTCATGTTGCCACTCCATTTTTGTTTTTTTTGCTACATGACTGCCTGTAATTATGCAATCATGAAGAAGAAAAGTGGTACCCAACAGCCATGAACTGGCAGCAAACAAGTTAAGAAATGGAGGCTAGTTCAGGAAAAAAGTTCTTTCGCACCCATCTCACACAAGCATTGAATGGAGCCCTAAAAAGCACCTACCCATAGATATAAAGAAAATCCATCCATATATCAGTTATTAAAGCCAATAAAGATTTCAAGAAGCACCATATCTTTCTCTTTGCCTCCTATCATTATCACAAAGCTTTTGATGTGGCACCATACTCTCAGCTTTTAAAAGTCTTTGGAGTTTATAAAATTCGCTGAGTTATTTATAAGATGCTATCTGCAACAATGGCTGTGTGGAATACAGTGTGATATTTAAAAGATACTGTAGCCATAGAAGGATTAGAAATAAACTGAGATAACGGGTTGGAAAGAGTGAGCATCTTATTCCATTCTGATTCTGTCTGGTTTAAAAAGCACTGAATGAAACAAAGGACAGTTATAAATTAAATGGAAGTAAAATCACATCTATTATGCAAGGGTGAGTTAAAAGCTTTATGCTTCAAGGATTTGGAAAAAATCTAAACAATCTTCTTAGTACAGTACATTTATTCAGTCAGGGCAGAGGTATGGATTTCGGCATCCATAAATGTGCCATTACCAGAATCATGAGACATAAACTGAGCTTTTCAGTAGGTTTCACAGTAAATGATGCACGGTCTGCAGTACCAGTGGAAAAGAATAAACTGTGTAAATAGCTCGGAAGTCTGCAGAGCTAACCTAATTAATCTCACTCCGTCGCTGTAAATCGGATGCCTTTTCACTAGCAGCCGATGTTCTGGCTGCAACGATGAAGCTGCTGCTGCGACAGAGGGCAGAACTGTGTGGTCCAGGTGGATATTGATACACAAAGAGTAGGGCTAATCAGATTTCACAGTTGGTCCACCGTGCAATTTCAAATATCCTTTTTATTTATTTACTTCCAATGCAGTCCACTTCACTTAATGTAATCTGGTTGCAAAAATGGTAAATGAAACATAACCTAACCCCATACGTCCAGTTTGGGTCAGAATATGCTCTTTAAAGATATTTTACTGGGTAGGCTTGTAATTGGAGGTGATTATTAACATTATCAGCATTGTCCTAATTAATAGCAGGCAGACACATAAAGTGTTCTGCTTATATACCGCCCCATAGCTCCTCAAGTAGTCTCTGGGCAGTTTACAGTTTTTTAATAACAGTATGCAGGCTACACATTCTCTCCCCCCCCCCCGCAAGCTGGGTACTCGTTTTACCGACCTCAGAAGGATGGAAGGCTGAGTCAACCATGAGCCTACTACCTGGAATCAAACCCCAGGTTGTGAGTAGAGATGGGCACGACTTAGCGAAATTCTCGTTTCCATTTCCGTTACTCATTTCCGTTACGCAACAAAACGAAGAACGACAATTAATCTGCCAGAACTCGAACTCGAACCGATAAACGACAAATTGGGTCTGATTTGGCGTGTTGTCATTCCTGGCATCGCGCGATCGCGCAGTGCCAAGCGGCACAGAAAAAAAAGTTTTTAAAAGCCCGATTCACGGCCAAAAAAGCAGGTGAAAATATGCCTGCCTGAGGGCATGTACCCGAGGGGTGGTTTCTGGAGGGGGTCCCCACTCCAGCCTCCCCCCCTGTCCTGGGCTGCTGGTGGTACCAGGGTGGGGGGTGGTATCCTCGGCGTAATCCATTTGCCATGCGGTGCGGGGGGGTCCAAAATGGCGACCGCAATATTTTTTAAAAAATCGTGGTCCAAAAACCCACCAAAGCACCACAGAAACATGCGAAAATTAGCTATTTTAACTGCTTGAATTTTTACAGTAGCTGCAGTGGGTTTTTCTTGCAACAAAACATCTCTGTTGATTTTATTTTATTTTTATTTTATTTTTATTTTTTTTACACGTGCGCAATGATCCACGGGATTTATTTTAAATATACATTATATACTACCATTTATTTTCTATTTTCCCAACTTCAATTTGACCATTTGGGGTGCAAGCCAAGAACAGAACCTCTAAGTGATATCCTAACTGCCCACCCCCCACCTCGCCCGCCGCCTAGGGGCAAAAACACCCGGCCCTGGACGCCCCTATGCTCTGGGAAGTCAAATCGCGCTAAATCGCGGTGGAAATGACAAACGACAAACGACAAACGACAAATGGAAATGACAAATTTTTGAAAAAATTCGCGACAAACGGAAATGACCCAAAACGGACCCGTTCCGACAAATGAAAACTCGAAACATCATTTTTTCTGGTCGTGCCCATGTCTAGTAGTGAGCCATTTTTAAAATGGGCAATAATCATAAAACAATGTTATCATCCTTTTAGATAACATTATTATGGTTGCCTCCATTGGCTAGATATAATCTAATTAGGGGAAGCGCCATTGGCTAAAATGGTTAACTGTAACTTCACTTGCTGTTAACATTATTTCTAAGTGGTTGGATCTTTCGTAGAGATGATATTACCAGGGCTGAGCATGGAGAATTACCTGTTTCTGGAGGTGAACAGTGTTGATGTTCCCAGAAGCAAAACTCCACTCCAAGCAACTGTGAATCTTACCCCTCCCCCACTAAAATGATGTGGGTTGTTGTTGTTTGAAAGCCAAAGTGACCAGAAATTTAGAGGAGTATTGAAAAAAAGTAAAGGTCCGGTGCCTTACTTTAGAGGAAACTCACTCTGGCTTGAAGCTTTCAAGAATCACAAATCTCCATGTCTTTCCCCCCCTTTTTATCAAAATGGTTCATAAGCCTGCCCCCACTCCACAAAAGGGCAGGGTAGCAGAAAATAATCACTGTCTTATAAAATATCACATAATCTGCATACATATGTAAATGAAATGTTTTGCCATTGAAAAGGACAGATAAATTTGAGGGGTATTGCTATGTGAAATCGTTGGACAGTTGTGACTAGTTCTAGGGGTCACGTGTAGAAGATGGAGATGAATGAACTGCTCATCAACCTCATGCCAAGGACTGTTGGGGGCATGAAGGAGTTGCATCATTGTGTGTAGAGGTGGCAGGTATGATAGGCATGACATGGTTACCAGGCTGTACTAAACTTCCAATCCCCTTCATCCATTGACAGGATATTTCACACACTCCAAACTAGGAAATTAACAGGACCTTGCTTCCCTTGCTTTCAGATTAATGCAACAGAAGAATGTTATCTTGTGATCTGTTTGATTTGATTTTTCTGAAATGCTGTGTCTACAGATACAACATTCAAAGCACTGCAGTTCCATCCTGGCTTTGGAGGCATGGAGATCCCTGGATCCATTGAATCCCTGTGTCCAAAGTCATGCAACAGCTGCCAGCCCCACCACTATCAGTCAAAATTTCTGGGGCTTGAGCCATCAAGATGAAAGCGGTCATAGCACAGTAAATGAACTGGTCATAAAAGAAGCCTAGAAGCCTGAGTCCAAGTGGGACTAGAATGTCAAGGAAGTCTTCATGCCTTTTTAACCGTGGATTTACTCCATGTCCCTAGCAGATACCAGAATGGGAAGGGAATATTACACTCTGTGAGAGATCCCAATAGGAGCGCTACTTCACATCCCCTATCAGCCACTTTTTATTTTGAGGTCTAGTGCAGCAATGGCAAACCTTTTACAGACTGAGTGCCCAAAATACGATTCAAAACCCACTATTTTTTCACAAAGTGCCAATACAGCCATTTAAACTGAATACAGGTAGCTGTGAAGAGGCGATGTTGGGTGACCACAGAAAGGGCTCCGAGTGCCACCTTTGGCACCCATGCCATAGGTTCACCAACACTGACGAAGAGTGCTTCTACCACAGGCATCAGCTTATAGTATTTTGAAATCTAGCTGAGACAAATTACTTCTTGAAAGTAACTGCAACCTCCAGGACCAACCAGTCACCTTGGGTCCTTTCAAGGAGAAAGTTGACATAGAAATATTTTAAATAAATACAATAAATAATAATTAAAACCAAGATACTTGAGAAGCTGAACTTCACTAATTCCTCTGACACACTTATAATAGAAACTTTCAGCTTTGCTCCAGCTGTAGCTGGTATAAAGTTGCTGGGTGGGGAAAAGTAAGATCCAATCTGTTTTCTAACTGGCTGTAGTTCTCTCCTTCCAACAGAACAGAGGATAGTAGCCCTGTACCTATTTTTCTGAAATTATTCTGAGGACGTATTTCAAACTGTGCTGTTGGAGATCTTACATGTCTCACAGAGAAGTTATTTATTTATTTTATTTCAAACATTTCTATCCCAATTTTGTGGCTTACTAAACCAGTCATAAACCAGAAAATTAATACATATAGGTGATACAAGACTAGGGTGCTTGTTGTTACTGGTTTTGCCCTCTGCAAAAATGTCCCTTTCAGCAATGTTATTGGACTGTATCCCCAAATCTCACTGGCTGCGCAGTATTATGATGTCATGTTGCCACCCCATTTTTGTTTTTTTGCTACATGACTGCCTGTGATTATGCAATCATGAAGAAGAAAAGTGGTACCCAACAGCCATGAACCGGCAGCAAACAAGTTAAGAAATGGAGGCTAGTTCAGGAAAAAAAGTTCTTTCGCACCCATCTCACACAAGCATTGAATGGAGCCCTAAAAAGCACCTACCCATAGATATAAAGAAAATCCATCCATATATCAGTTATTAAAGCCAATAAAGATTTCAAGAAGCACCATATCTTTCTCTTTGCCTCCTATCATTATCACAAAGCTTTTGATGTGGCACCATACTCTCAGCTTTTAAAAGTCTTTGGAGTTTATAAAATTCGCTGAGTTATTTATAAGATGCTATCTGCAACAATGGCTGTGTGGAATACAGTGTGATATTTAAAAGATACTGTAGCCATAGAAGGATTAGAAATAAACTGAGATAACGGGTTGGAAAGAGTGAGCATCTTATTCCATTCTGATTCTGTCTGGTTTAAAAAGCACTGAATGAAACAAAGGACGGTTATAAATTAAATGGAAGTAAAATCACCCAGAGAATCACACATCTATTATGCAAGGGTGAGTTAAAAGCTTTATGCTTCAAGGATTTGGAAAAAATCTAAACAATCTTCTTAGTACAGTACATTTATTCAGTCAGGGCAGAGGTATGGATTTCGGCATCCATAAATGTGCCATTACCAGAATCATGAGACATAAACTGAGCTTTTCAGTAGGTTTCACAGTAAATGATGCACGGTCTGCAGTACCAGTGGAAAAGAATAAACTGTGTAAATAGCTCGGAAGTCTGCAGAGCTAACCTAATTAATCTCACTCCGTCACTGTAAATCGGGTGCCTTTTCACTAGCAGCCAACGTTCTGGCTGCAATGATGAAGCTGCTGCTGCGACAGAGGGCAGAACTGTGTGGTCCAGGTGGATATTAATACACAAAGAGTAGGGCTAATCAGATTTCACAGTTGGTCCACCGTGCAATTTCAAATATCCTTTTTATTTATTTACTTCCAATGCAGTCCACTTCACTTAATGTAATCTGGTTGCAAAAATGGTAAATGAAACATAACCTAACCCCATACGTCCAGTTTGGGTCAGAATATGCTCTTTAAAGATATTTTACTGGGTAGGCTTGTAATTGGAGGTGATTATTAACATTATCAGCATTGTCCTAATTAATAGCAGGCAGACACATAAAGTGTTCTGCTTATATACCGCCCCATAGCTCCTCAAGTAGTCTCTGGGCAGTTTACAGTTTTTTAATAACAGTATGCAGGCTACACATTCTCTCCCCCCCCCCCCGCAAGCTAGGTACTTGTTTTACCGACCTCAGAAGGATGGAAGGCTGAGTCAACCATGAGCCTACTACCTGGAATCAAACCCCAGGTTGTGAGTAGAGATGGGCACGACTTAGCGAAATTCTCGTTTCCATTTCCGTTACTCATTTCCGTTACGCAACAAAACGAAGAACGACAATTACTCTGCCAGAACTCGAACTCGAACCGATAAACGACAAATTGGGTCTGATTTGTCGTGTTGTCGTTCCTGGCATCGCGCGATCGCGCAATGCCAAGTGGCACAGAAAAAAAGTTTTTAAAAGCCCGATTCACGGCCAAAAAAGCAGGCGAAAATATGCCTGCCTGAGGGCATGTACCCAAGGGGTGGTTTCTGGGGGGGTCCCCACTCCAGCCTCCCCCCCCCTGTCCTGGGCTGCTGTTGGTACCAGGGTGGGGGGTGGCATCCTCGGCGTAATCCATTTGCCATGTGGTGCGGGGGGGTCCAAAATGGCGACCGCAATATTTTTTTAAAAATCGTGGTCCAAAAATCCACCAAAGCACCACAGAAACATGCGAAAATTAGCTATTTTAACTGCTTGAATTTTTACAGTAGCAGCAGTGGGTTTTTCTTGCAACAAAACGTCTCCGTTGATTTTATTTTATTTTATTTTTATGTTTATTTTTTTACACGTGCGCAATGATGGGCTGGCCATGGGATGGGACCATGCAAATTTTTGGACCCATTCCACCAATCACATGGCCAGGTTTTGACTGACACTTCTGGATGTGCAAAAGGGTATAAAAAGGCGGGGCACTCCCCAGAACAGCGCAGTCTGGGCTTGTATGTGGGTGGGAGAGGGCTGTGTGTAGCTGGCTGCTGTGCTAGTAGTTTCGATTTCGTGGTCGCGGTCGCGGAGCGTTTAGATTCTGTTAGGCAGGCAGGGAGGGAATTCAATTGAATTTTTAGGAATAGGGATTTGGAAATATTTCATTCCGTCTGCTGTGGGGAATAGGAAGCAATGCAGTTCATTCCTGCAGTTTGTCAGGATTTTTTTTCTGATACTGGTTTAGGTTTGACTGGGGGGGGTGGATTGAGTCTACTCAGTCAGGCCATTCAGCTCCTTTTATACTGGAGCTGGCAATGAGCCTCCCGTACTCAGGTTCTGTGGTCTCATACTCTGCCTTGTGGCTGCCCTTACTCTGGCCATGTGGACACCCATATAGTCTTATGGGCTGTAAAACTTAAGTCAGAGCAACCCAGAGCCCACTATCCCATTCCCTACCTAAACTATTCCTTCCTATAGCCCTAACCCAACCCTAATATCAGACTGACTCTAATAACCACAAAATGACCAGCAGGGTTACATTGGCTTTGGCTTAATTGCTTTGCTTGTCTTTGTTTACAGTGTGTGAAGCCAGAAGGACCTTGGAGATGGGGGGCCAATTTGAGAGGAGTAGAGTAGACCCCTCATCCAGATTTCGGGAGGAACGGAATGTCTGTTTCTCCTGCTGCCTCTGAGAGAGGTGGAGGGGAGATGGGATGGATTAAAGCATCAAAACAAAACAACAAAAAAGTATAACAGGCACAGCAGCCAGAACAAGTAGGGGAGGGGAGATGGGATGGATTAAAGCATCAAAACAAAACAACAAAAAGGTATAACAGGCACCAGCAGCATGATTGACCAAGAGAAAAAAAAGAAATATATTGCATTCTGCCCACTTTGTTTGCTTAAGATGCACTAGTCTTGTGCAGCAAGTCCATCACCCAGTTTAACAAAATGTTTTTCGCCTCCTCTG
Organism: Phrynocephalus forsythii; assembly: GCA_029282475.1. NCBI lineage: Eukaryota > Metazoa > Chordata > Lepidosauria > Squamata > Agamidae > Phrynocephalus > Phrynocephalus forsythii. Next base: position 92,514,264 of record JAPFRF010000005.1, on the reverse strand, counting down.
GGTCATTTGCGGGACCCACGCCCGCTGCCCGCGCGCCCGCTCCTCCCCCCTGCCGCTGCTGCCGCCCACACATGGACCCCCCGCCCCCGCAACCCGCCCTGCGCCCGCACCTCCCCGCCCTCGCAAAAATAGCGCCGGTCGCGCCGGACGTCAAATCGCGCGAAATCACGGTAGAAATGACAAACAAAAAAACGACACGACAAAATGACAAATTTTTGAAAAATTTTGCGAAAAACGGAAACAAGCCAAAACGGACCCATCCCGAAAAATGATAACTCGGAAAAAAAAATTTCCTGGTCGTGCCCATCTCTAGTTGTGAGCACAGTTTTACCTGCAGTACAGGCATTTAACCACTGTGCCACAAGGTTTAATGAGAATATTTTGCTAGGAATACTGTGTGTGTGTGTGTGTGTGTTCTGTGCTGTCAGGTCAGAACCCATTTATAGCAGCCCAATTTAAGGAGTGGTTCCACACGTTTCACTCCCCCAGGGCCAAGTAGAGATTTGAACCCCATTCTCCAGAGCCCTAACCTGTCACTCAATCCACAACATCACACTGGGAATCCTGACACATAAATAAAAGAATTATTCAAATTTGTCAAGTACTGTACTTGAAAGTAGATGGGGTAAACAGGGCCAGTGCTAGTTTTTTTGCACCCTAGGTGAGGGGGGTGGGCAGGGGGTGGGCAGGGTGGTGGTGGGTGGGGGGCAGCAGGGGGTGGGGGGGGCAGATGGCGGGGGACAGCGACGGGCACGGGGGGTGGGCGTGGGCGGCAGCGGGCAGGCAGCGGCAGGTAGCGATGGTAGACGGCAATGGGCGGCTGGCAGGCAGTGGGGGGACGGATGGCGGTGGCCAGCGGTGGGGGGCAGTGGGGGCAGCAGGCTGTCCAGTGCCCTCTCTCCATTTTGGCACCCTAGGCAACTGCCTAGTTTGCCTTAATGGAAGTGCCGGCCCTTGGGGTAAATATAGGGGAACACTTCCCTTCAAAGCACCAGGGTGAAGCAACGGAACTTGAGTTCCACTCCCAGGTGAATGCTGCAAGGTTGAAACCAGGGATTGAACCCATCACATTAATTCATTCAATAAATAAAACTTTTAACATTGTGCAGTGTCTTTTAACCTGTACAGTGTCTGTTGAGGAAAGGCTACAAAAGGGAATATAATCCCCACTTCTGACTGGGGTTGGATTTCATTCATGCTTTTTTTTCTGATACTAGGATTTAAAAATCAAATTCAGATCTAATTGTGAAGCATTCAGTGGTTTGTGATGGCATAATTTGGGAAAAACAATTAATGTTAATACTAGTTCTCAATTTAATTAAAAGCTTTAATTAACTAGTTAATACTAGGAAACAATGTCATTTTTGAGAACATTTGAAGCAGATATGAGACATCTCCCCTGAAAAATGGATCTCACTGTGTAAAAAGGAAATGATTGTTCTCATATGAAAATGCATTGATGCATTAGGTCAGGTTGTGTAAGGTCAACAAGACACACAGGTTTTTGAATTTAATAAGGACTGCATTTTAATTTTAAAAACAAATGGAAAATAAAAGGAACAATCCCTATTCATTTCACTTGCAATGAAAACAATGGGAATTTGAGTGGACATGTACAGAATAAATACTGTATTCATTCCCCTTTTTCATTTGAATCAATTTGATGGGGGTTGGGGAATGAAACAGCTCAGAGCAGCCTGTGCTGGCCATAGAAACACCGCCTTCTGCAATAAATACATGGTAGTGAAAGGTGAGGAAAACAGTAAAATGGGAGCCCAATCTTTCTGAAAGAGGATAGTTAAATGCCTGGATATCTCACACCAGTTGGGTGGAGAACAGTGAAGTTATATGCAGAAGAATAGATTCCCATTTAGAGAAATGATATGCTTAAGATGAGTTCATTTGACTTTAAATGACAGAAGTTCTTCTGCTCTGGAAGCAGAAATGTAATTCTTGCAGCCTCTTGCTCTCAGTAAGAAGCTAAGGAAAAGGACTCTGTTAGATGTTTCATGGTGCTTTTTCCTGCAGAAGAAGAATATGTCTTGACACAATTATTACAACTCCTAAACAAAATGACAACTTTCTCCATGTCTGGAATCTGGTTGTTTCTGTCATGAAAGAAATGGCAGTTTGTTTGGTTTTTTAGTGAGGAAGCTGAAGAGTTTTGTAGGAAATTGAAGAATCCTGCCAATGTGTTCGGGGGTGCGGGGGGGAGTTTTGATAAGAAGTCTTAGCATGGAGCAACATGGGAAATCACTGAGAACATTTTTTTAAAAGAATTCATTTTTATTTTATTTTTTTAGTATTCTGTCTGAAACAGAGCACCAGAAATATATGATCCTCATTCTGTCTCCCAGGTACTGTAGAGTTTTCACCATCCACCTTGGTTGAAGTCAAAGATCCAACACAAGTGTGTGAGTGGGAGGGGAGCACATAGTGAAATCCTGATGTTAAGGTACTACCTTGGCACACTTCTTTCTCTGTATTGCTCAAGAGTTTCCATCATTGACAAAGTTTGGAGAAGTTATCATGGCCTTGGGACTGTGGTTCAAAAGCTTACCTGTTCCAGACTCTCATCATCTGAAATGGTCTACTAAGCAGTCAGCTAAAAAAAATACCTGATCTGGTTCCCTTCATGTCCGCACTGAATGCCTTCATCTCCTTATTTGAACCATTTGTACACTAATTTGTAAAAGATCCCTTTTAATTATGGAGTGAGCCCATGTTGTTGTTGTTGTTGTTGTTGTTGTTGTTGTTGTTGTTGTTGTTGTTGGTGGTGGTGGTGGTGGTGGTGGTGGTGGTGGTGGTGGTGGTGGTGGTGATGTGCCATCAAAGCAATTCTGAACTCTTGTAATCCTTTGCCAGATTTTCCTAGGAATGACGTACCCAAACATTATTTTTTTATACCTGTAGAATTGCACATTCCCATCTCTATACAGCTTGCCAAAGACATAAGGGGACTGTGCGGCTTGCCTAATGCTACACAGGCTGGCTATCCTCTAGGAGGCACAGTAAGGACTGGCACTCCTGACCAGGTAATCAAACCCACTGTATTCTCCAGACCACTGCCTCCATACAAAAGCATGATTAAGAACGTTCCAAAGCTTTGGCAAGTTGCTTTTTTCATATTACATCTCCAAGAATTAACAAACTAGTATGGCCATTCAGGACTGCAACTGCTTTCAAAGTGTAATCCAAATTTTTCCAATAGAGTTCTACCAAAAAATAAAGAAAAGTGAGAGAAGAGAAAAGGGGAGAGAGAGAAGTTTTGGAAAAGGTCAGGTGGCTTTTAGCTGTATTTTCAAAAGTCAATTCTGACTTCTCTTTCAAACTTTTAGACTGACAGGATGAGCCCATTGGGTCCACTCTAAATAACGTGAAAAATCTCAGAGCAAGGTTATATTTGTCACAGATGAAAATAGGATATTTATGTCCCCCTGCAATTCATTTACTAGTTTATGGAGCCCAGATCCTCCAAGGAAGGTTACAAATCTACATGATGTCCTTGAGTGTCAGCCGGCTTTGCATCTGGATTTCCTTTTTAGCTGAAAGACATTTAAAATTACATGAAGATGGACTGCTCCCTCTTGACCATCCTTCTACCCACACTCAAGAACTCACGTTGTTTTGGCATGAGAATATAACAAATGAACAGCAATTCTCAGAGAGTGGAACAGACAAAATGTATTGGCCAGACATTGCTTATTTGTGTTTGAATCAGAGGAAGGTGAGTCAAAACATTTCTGAAGTAGAGTATGGTGCTGCTGATCTATATAGGAAACTCTGTTCCAGGCCATCTACTCTCACCTCATAATAATCTTCTACCTATTAGTGAAGGCTGTAAAGAAAAGATGGGTAGAGATGGGAATGGGAAATGCCACTATTATATTTGAAGACATTTTTATCTATATATTAAGATGTCTTCCATGTCACAATATTGAGACATAGACAGGATAAAAAGCAATATTTCTTTTTTCAGCATAAAGGTCTCCAGAAAGAAAAAGTTGGGCAGGTTATTCTTTTCGTAAAAATGAAATGCTTAATTCTTATTGTTTGTATATTCTTGGGAATGTATTCTATGTTTTTATATTTGACTGTTTGACAGTAGTTTTCCCTAGGGATGTTGTGAAAGTTCACATGGACGTTGATCAGATAGAAGTTAAATGGGTTTGGAAATTTTTTCTCAATATCTATCTATCTATCTATCTATCTATCTATCTATCTATCTATCTATCTATCTATCTATCTATCTATCTATCTATCCAGCCTACCCAAATGTCTCTGGGTAGCTTACAATTCAACAATTAAAATGAACAATTAAAAACATTAAATGCATTAAAATACAATACACAATACAGTAAAATTGCCATCAGGGAAGTATTTCCTTCCAGCCTCCAGGCTTCATCTTGGACCACTCAGATTTTGTTTCAGGTTTGCAGACACAAAGTCTCACAAAGCATCCCACAAACTGTTGGTGCCCTCGTCCTGTTTCTCAAACCTTTCACATCACACAACCCCATCTCTTTCTCCATCCATTTGTGGAGCACAGAAGAATGAGAAGTGCCAGCAGAGAAGCTTCTTTCTGTGCTTCTATTTACCTCTCTTATGTTGCTCCATTTAAAACATGATGGCGCTCAGGATACACTTGCATATTCAGGGAACTACTATTACATAGTTTTCCCCACAAGCACCCCACACGCCATTTCTCCAAACCTCTGTGCCTAAAAATTCAAACTTGCTAATAAAGCCTATTTTTACTACTAGTTTAACAGGACAAGACACAGGATGCCTATCTGGCGACTTTAGAATGACAAGGGGATCCATTCAATGATCCAACATAAATGCCTGAAACCATGGAGAATAGTCAACCCTGTATACATCATGTAAGGAGACAGGATAAAAGCCTCAAGATTGATAACTTGAACTGTGAATGCGGATCCCACAGATACAGGGGTCATACTGTAAAACAATAGCCAAAATCCTAACCCTGACCCCAGCCCCTACTGCTTCACAAATAGTTATTGAATGCTCACTAAGTGGAATCTTAATACAAACAAAAGACATGAGCTATTCCCTCAATGGAGAAACAAAATCTCCTGTGAGCTCTGTTCCTGGTTGTTTTCTGTAAGCACACTTCTCAAGAGACCTCATTACGATCTGAGTCTTAAAAAAAAGAGAGTGAGAGAGGAAAGTATTCACCACCATTCCTTGAAGTGTGATGCAACTCCCTAGGAAAACCTATAAAATATATATATTGATGCTCTAATTCAATCAGCACTCCCAGGTGCAAGGTATTAGATTTTCAACCTTGTACAAAGTGACACAGAAAGTATATCTCCATCTCCTAAGTCACTTCTTCCAGCAGAAAAGCAAATCTCTAATTGCTCTGTGAAGTCATGCAAAGGCTTGTTTACATATTCTCCAGTTTAATTATGGGTGTGGAGAAGGATGCAACAGCTGATAGAAGTCAGGAACAGATGATTTTGCACATTAAAAAAAGGTAATTGTTCTCATTATTTTCTGGAGAGAATGAGAATGTGCCTGCTAAATACTTGGTGGTGAACATTTTAGTGGCTGTGATAGCTGAACTTGCCCAAGCTTGGAAAAATGCTCAAGAAGAACATTCTTTTCATTGATGTTTTGGCTTTAGAACAGTGTTTGGTATCAATAATGACATGGATGATGGTGAACAAATTGCAACAAAGCACAAACAATACAGAGGTGCTTCTCATAAGGAGATCAAGGAATAAGGACATAGCCTGTACTGGATGGGATTACCCTCCCATTGAAAAAAGGGGGGGGGCAGCTTGAGGTTGCTCCTGGACTCCTTGACCCTAGATGCTCAGGTCTCAGCATGGCCAAGAGTACATTTTCACAATTCAAACTAGTCTGCCAGTTACCTCCATTTCCTGAGAGATCTGCTCAGGCAACTGTGACACACACCCTAGTCCAGTGATGGTGAACCTTTGAGAGACCGAATGCCCAAACTGCAATTCAAAACCCACTTATTTTCTGCAAAGCATGAATACGGCAATTTAACCTGAATATAGTGGTACCCCAGGTTACAAATGCCTCAGGTGCTACTCTTCAGGAAAGTGAGGATCACAGAGCAGGCTTCTGAATTTCCCACAGCCACAGCACCCTCACTGGGGATGTGAGAAATTTAAAAAAAACCTGCTCTTCGATCCTCATTTTCCAAAAGGGTAGCACCCCTGCTCTTTGATCCTTGCCTTCCTGAAAAGTAGCACCTTTCAGTAAAGTGAGATTGAAGAGCAGGTTTTTGAATTTCCCATGGCCACAGCACCCTCACTATGGCTGTGGGAAATTCAAAAGCCTGCTCTTTAATCCTCGCTTTCCTGAAGAGTAGCACCCCATCTGCCTCTCTGCCCTGGGCATAGAGGCAGATGGGGTGCTACACCATAATGAAAGCCAGGGGGAGTGGTGGTGGCTTGTGAGCTTATTTGTAGCCCCACTTTAACTCTCCAGCCACACCACTCTGGGCATCCCAAAAGTGGCGTGGCTGGAGAGTAAATTGGGGGTATGAAGGAGCCCATAAACCGCTGCCTCGCCTTCACCCGGCTCTCTTCACAAAGCACAAGTCTAGGAGATTAATTAATTAATTAATTAATTAATTAATAATATACTGCACCAATTTCCCAAAGGAAACTCTGGGCGGTTCACATAAAAAGCACAAGAAATCCACAAGATAATAAAAAGATTAAAAGATGACAACAATTAAAAAAGTAAAAAGGTAATTGCCAAGGAAGGAGCCTGGCGTATCTCGCTCGGTAATTTGTTCCAGAGCAACGGGTCAGCCACCGAGAAGTCCCGTTTACGAGTTGCTACCCTATGGGCCTCCCTGGGGGTGGCCACCCGGAGCGAGAGAGCGTGTTGGGCCAGCTCTGATCATAGATACGCTCTGCCAGATAGTCAGGACCCAGGCCATGGAGGGTCCAAAACCATAAATCTGTACACCTCTAGTTCTGATTCACATTTCCTTCTCTCCACCTAGTGGTGTCAGAACTTCAGAAATGTAACCAGTTGAAAAGATACAGTGAGGTTCTTCTCTGCTTTTTTTTTTTTAATATTTACGTATCTGAATCCTTCCTTTTATGCAACCACATGCCATTGGTGGCTTCAGTATCTCAAGAGTTCTAGCTTGGAGCCATTGAGGTTTAATTGCAAGGAAACGATGCAGTTTTAACTGCAGAAGGCAAACCCGCAGACAAAGCTTATTCCACTGCAGTGACAAATGGCTGTCAAGATGAAATCTGGCACGAGTTAAACTGCCTTTTATGTGCAGTTCCTCTACACTGAATTCTAATTCTGTCTGAGTTTGCTGTGAATAAAACTTAACTGATAAGCATGCCTTCCCCGCCCCACAAAAAATCAATTCATCATGGAAAAGTAGAATATTTTCCCTTAGAGAAAATACAAAGAAGACCACAGTGTAATAGGCTCTTCCTCAGAATGCGTTTTCAGTTACACCAAATACTAACCAACCTTAGTGAGAACTAAGTGGAGAACTCATTTACTGCTGCATTATAAGATGTTTTACATGAACACGTAAAGCTATTCAACATTTAGCTACCATCTTACGGTCTATTATAGGATATGAAAGCCACATTATGTGTTGGCAGTGGGATGTAGGTCAAGCTTATGATGCATTCTTTGTTGAAAAGCCATACTGGGCAGCACAAATGGCCAACCAGATGCAGTAAGAAGCCATTGGATCCAAATATCTAGAATATACCTTGAAAGCAAAGCTAAACGTAATATAATTGCAAACTACACATCAACGCCAGGAGATCTGTCCTTGATCTCCATAACTCATTTCCTTGTTCTTTTGGGGTTTTTTTTTCTTCCTTCATCCAGTTTTCTAACAAATTTGTAGTTTCCAAAACCTACATTGGTGGGTTCAATATTTTTTTCTTCCATTGTAGGGAACATTGGAACAGTGTGAAAAGAAACCAAATGTAATCTTAACCTATATCAACAGATGTATAATGTGCAGACCAAGTGAAGTAATAGTACCACCTTGTTTTGTTTTCATCAGAATACTGCGTCCAGTTCTGGGCATTGCTGTTTAAGAAGGATATCAGCAAACTGGAATGTATCTCAAGAAGGAAGACCAGGATTTTAAAAGGCCTGCAAACTGAGCCCTGTGAGGAGCAACTGAGGAATCTGCATATATTTAGCCTGGAGAATAGAAGAAACAATATAATAAGCTTCTTTAAATATGTGAATTACTGCCACATAAAAGATGGAGCAAACTTGTTTTCCATAGTTCTAGAGCAGTGTTTTTCAACCACTGTTCCGCGGCACACTAGTGTGCCACAAGATGTTGCCTGGTGTGCCGTGGGAAAAATTGAAAAATTACTTTATATATAGTCAATATAGGCACAGAGTTAATTTTTTTAACATTTTCTAATGGTGGTGTGCCTCGTGATTTTTTTCATGAAACAAGTGTGCCTTTGCCCAAAAAAGGTTGAAAAACACTGTTCTAGAGGGAAGGGCCCAAAATAATGGACTCGTATGTAATTATGAGAAAGGAGGAGTTGCAGTTGCGAGCAACACATTGGTAGGTTTGAAGCAGAATGCTTGAAGTCCGCCCTCCCAAGCAGCTCGAAGCTTTTTATTAGATATAGTAAACAAGGCTGGGTCATAAATCATATACAGTAGGGAACAGAGAGGAAGGGTCTTTGGTCAGGTCAGCTCCCACACCTGTGGGTGCCTCCCCCTGCCTAATCTCTGAGTGCCAGAGCCTGTTTCCCCCTGTGGCTTTCCTGCCAAGTAATACCTGCTGGGGGCTGGTCTTTCTTGGGGTCATCTAAAGTTCACTATTACTCTGGCTTCCACACTGGGTCCCCTGGTCCACTGCAGGCGTGCTCCTACGTCCAGAGGCTAATGGTTTTCTCATCACTGCCAGGTCCCTTGAGGTTCCAAGGCACCTGAGCCTCAAAGTGGGCTTCCTACATGGAGGGTTTAATTAAATATCAGGAGTAGAGGTGGGCACGAACCAGAAAACCCATAGTTCAGGTTCGTCTGGTTCGGGTCCACCCTTGGTTCGGTTCGGTTCAGGTTTGTACAATTCTTTTAAAAAAATTAATATGAACCCGAACCGATCTGAACCCGTTTGGGTTCTTACCTGCAGCGGCAGCTTGGCACTGTCATCCGCTGCGGGGAAGATCCCTTTAAAGAGACCCTTCTTTCTGCCTCCACATGAGGAGGTGAGAAGCGGGGTCTCTTTTGACATTTTCCCTGCAGTGGATGGGGGGGATTAAAAATTCGTTTCGTGCCCATGTCTAATTAGGAGGAACCCACCAGTAGTACGGACTGGTTAGCAATGAAATGAACTGCCTCCGAGGGTAGTGATTGCTCCTTCATTGGAGGTATTTAAACCATGGTAAAATGGCTATTGTTAAGGATGCTTAACTGCCATTTTCCTGCTTCAACAGGGAGTTGTATTTGAATTTTACCAAGCACAGGTTTGCCATGCTATTTCATGTAATTTTGGCAGAAGACAGTGAGTCTGTAGTTTTCAAGACAGTTGGGACTACAAGCTCTGTGAGTTTTGCATTGCACAGTCAGTGATGTGGGATTCTAAATATCATCATCATCATCATCATCATCATCATCATCATCATCATCATCATCATCATCATCATCATCATCATCAGAGAACTGCAGAGCTGGACGGGACCTTATGGGTCATAGAATCCAGCCTCTGTCCAGTAGCCCGAAACATCAAAAAAGCCAAATATACCTAACTTTTGGCATAGAATGTAGAGAAGAAGCCATCTTTATACATGTACATTAGGGTGGGGTGCAAACTTCCCAGCCTCTATGATCTTGTTTCTATGGTACTTAATATTTGCTCAATTTCAAAGCCTGAAAAATAAACAAATCATTACAAATATTCCATGCGAACTTACTGGAAGTAAGGAAAGGACACCAGATTATTGTGGACCACCAGAAGGGTAGCTTTGTTAGTCCAGTGCAGAAAAACAAACATCTCTGCATAATCCTAAAGACTAACAAATGTAGTTTGGCATAACTAGGAACTACATAGCCTACTTCATTACTGGCACAGAATACCACTTATTCAGTAATCAGAACTGGTCAAAGAGTTTAGTAGAATTAATTCAGCAGTCATATATACACCTAGCATAGCTGGCTGGACAGCTCACTGGTTTAGGTATCTGACTGCAGATCCAAAGGTTGGGTGTTTGATTCCCCACTTTAAGTAGACCATGCCAGTTTAGCCTTGGACAAGCTGAACACTCCCAAGGCACCCGCACCATTGTGTATTCTCTACCTGAAAACTCCTGAAAAGGGTCACCATAAATCAAAATTGACTTGACTTCACAGGAGGAGGATGATGATGATGATGATGATGATGATGATGATGATGATGATGATGATGATGATGATGATGATGATGATGATGATGATCCTTGCCTACCAGGTATTATATGCAACTGAACTAAAGAGGACTTCTGAACAGATGTAAATAGGAATATACTTAAAGGTGCTAATTGGACACATGGACCGCATGGCAAGAGAGCAATATTTTAGAGACATATGTGGCTTCTCAATGGTGGATATGGAGCTGAATCAGAAGTGTAAGAAAACACGCAGCCAAGACTGTCGAGAGGTCATATTCATTTTTAGAAATGTGTTGGAGAAGATGTCATTCTGACAGGCAAGAACATGTTGAACTGAAAGACAGCTACAGCCCTGCATGATGAAAGCTGAAGGAGGGATTTGGATTGATATCAAACAGACTTTTCTAAAAAAAAAAAAAAAAAACTGACTAGATATGACCTGGTCAGCTAAAATTAATGTATTTCTCTCCTTTTACCTGTCATTCAGGCTTCTTAAACTGTCTGCGTGTATTCTCCAGTTTAGTTTTGCCTATGAAGCTTCATAATAATGAAGCCTTGTATGAAACCTGTATGTGCCTAGCTACTGGTCCTATAAGAGCCCTTTAGGGATGGGCATTTTGTTTTGGAACCAGTAGGTTATGAAATGAACCACGCAAGCCCAGGTGGTCCTCAGAACTGACTGGTTCATGCAGATCCAACTGCTTTACCTTTCTCTGTCTTGTACAGGGTTAAAATCCAACGAGGAAGCATGCTGCGATATCATCTGTGCTAGATCTGTGATGCTGGCCAATCAGGAGCTGTGCAGTGACAGGCATCATTCTGCCTCCCTCTCTGATTGGCTAGCAGCACAAAGCAAGAAAGATGATGCTGCAGTGTGCTGGGTAACTGCATCCAGCACACACCAAATCACTGTTCCTTTGTTTGTCCTTCAGACGATGAGGAACACCTTTATTTTGTCTTGATTAATCAGGATACCATCAGGAAGACACTCATATGTCTTCGTAATTTTTAGTTAGAATATCCTTTTTTGTCACTTGAATCCATTGGTTGGTGTCTTGTCCACTGGAGCAGCAGCAAAGCAGCTTACTTACTTCATCTTCTTCATGACAGTCCTTCAGATACCTGAAAATGGTTTTTTGCCTGTCCATCTTCTCTAGGCTAATAATAATCAGTGGCTTCAGCCATTTCTGAATGGGCTTTGTTTCTTTCTAGATGTTTCAGAATCTTGATCTCCTTCTTCTGGATACATCTCTAGTTTTTTTTTCTCCATGAGATCTCAGCATGTAGGTTACATGCTGAGCCAAACAGGATCAGACATGCATACTGAGGCATGAGTTAAGATGACTGTTGGGAAATCTTGATGCTGTGATGCAGATGGATTTACTCTGGAATAAATGACCTGCAAATGAACAGTAGAACTCCTGTATCCATTGATTCAGTTATGCACTGATTCAGTTATCCACAATTGGCAAGGGAAATAAATAAATAAATAAATAAATAAATAAATAAATAAATAAGCAGCCACAAAGCAAGCTACTGTCGCAAAACAGCAGGGTTTTTGGGTGGGTGGGTGGGTGTTCTGATTTACCCATGGTTTTCATAATCCACGCAAAGGCTTGGAACGATCCCCAGCAGATACCATGGTCCTACTGTATATCACTCTACACACTGAGCCATAAGACTGCATCAGCAAATGTTTTAGACTACAACTCCCAGAAGGTCCCAGTTAGCATGGTTGATGGTGAGACTAGTGGCCACGTGAACTAAGGGCCTTTTTACACGACCCCTAAGATCCGCTGGCCACTTAAATTCGGACCAGAGATCTTAGGGGTTCGTCGCTCTTCCTCTGTCCCCACCCCCCTCCGCACTTCCTGGTTGCTGGCTGCGTGAGGGAGGGAGAAAAAGAGAAAGAAAAGCATGCTGCTCACCTCGTTCTGCCTCTCTTCTCTGTAAGGCCATCAAGTCCAACCCCCTCGTCTCTGTAAAAGTAGCTCTTAAAGGGGCGGGAGCCAAAAAGCAGCAAACAGAAGCGAGGAGAGCCCCGCACTCACTATCGTTGCACCGCATCAAAGATTTTTCACCTCCAAAGAGAAGGTACAAGAAAAGTGCGCTGGGTCGCGCTAAAGTGGGCGTGGTCGCACTTAATTATCTGTAAACTCCAGAGCTGGTGGGGAAACATTTTTAAGCTCCGGACCTTGCAGCCATTTGCAGCGGAGCTTAGGGGTCGTGTATAAACGCCCTAAGACATTCTTAGTGTTGCAGTCCAAGAAACTCATTCTTTTCCAAGCTCAGATTCACCTAGTAACATTATTGGCCCAGTATGCCTGGAATACAGCAGACCCCCAAATCACTGCACAGTGTAATCACCAAAGGCATTTATGAGAGATGATGACAAATGTAACAATGAAAAGCTTCCAACCTGTAGCTTCCAACAAGCTTGGGCTGCACTCCTTGGCCTTCTGGTCACCCTGATCTTTTTTTCTCTCTCCATGCCTCACAGCAACATACTTAACAACTGCAACCCAGTTTTGATTTTCTAATTATGTATAAGTTTCTCTGCAGCAATGACCTCTTTATGAAACTGAATACATAGTCAAGGCAGAACTAAATTGTTTTTCCAGCAATCACAATTAAGTTGTTTGAAATAAAATCTGGCTGAAACATGAATCCATAATATTGCTGGCACAGGACGGAAACTGTTATTAACAGGAGGGAAGTATATTGGATACATTTGGTATTGTTGTTTTCTTCGCTGAAGCTGTAATTAATGTGCATCCTATATAATAAGCAAGGGGGGAAATGCAGTCCTTGTAGCACTTAGAATGCATCTCATTAGCACTGAAACTACTGTGTCGTCAAAATACATTATGTTCCACTAAAAAAAAGTGTAATTGAATTCTCATCAAAGCATAGTTCATCTAAATCAAATCAGACTGTGTTCAAGCTGTAGCTCATTTGAGCTGTGGATGGAAATTAAGATTCATTAAAATACCTTCTAGTAATGTGAGCAAATGCAAAGGCAGGTCTGAAGTTGAGTGGAGGAGGGAGAAGATGGGAGCATTTGCTGTTGGATCCTGTGCACATCGGCACCAAAGCAGCTGCAGCGATGAGCATTAATTTCAACAGAAAGTATGAGCGATCCACTAGGGAGGTTTGGGATTCAACAGAAAGACTCCAATAGGAAAACTAGTTGACAGCAAGTGGCAGGCATTCACACTACACTACCCCACAAGGGAAGATTTTAAGTGGGCCTGTGGGAGTGCTTCTAATTTTTTCCCCTGCTTCAGTTTGTCCAGATCTATGCATCTTTTCCGCTTATCTTTGACTATGGTGCATAGTATGCATTGTAGTGAGACCATGTGTCCAGTGCTCTGCGGAGAAGGAAGCCACCTGAGACCCTTCAGTGGTTCACTTGAAAGCAAAGCTTATACAAGTTCCCACCTCAAATTACAACTCAGGAAGTTGTGCTCCTCCATCTGATGACATCCAGCAGTGAGCAGTCATTTTATTTAATGTGTCTCTGACTCATCAAGCTGCTATTCCAAAACTTGGGGATGAGTTTAATTGCAGATATCCATGGTTTGAAACACCTAAGTTTTTAGACTTTCACTCTTCCCACACTCTCATTTTTCAGGAACCCTCTAACTGGAGAAGACTTCTGGACAAATCAAAAGTATTTCTGTATTGAGGTTTGATATTGGAGTTGTTATGCAATCTTGCATGTTGCCTCTAGTGGGTTTAGCCAGGAGGGACCTTTCTGGACTGTGAGGTGACTGTCAATATATCCAGTGCTTACTAATTGTTCCCTCCTGCCTCTGATCTCAGAGCCCTGTCTCTCTACTTTGACTTTTCTTTTGCCCTCTCTTTCTCCGATGGAGTCAGCCAGTCTGTTGAAAGTCAGTGAGTCCATTCAGGCCTGTTGCTGAAACTCAGTCAGCCATGTTTGTCAGTTTGCTGTTTGATCTGTTCAATTGTAAGTTTAAAAAAAACACTTTTTATCTTTTTTTACTACTTGTGTCTCAGATTAAGTTATTGAGGCGGTAACTGCCAGTTAATGAGAAAAGGGAATAGTTATGCTGGTGAACTTGAAATTATTCGGCCCCGTGAATCCCTGCACTTCTGCTGCTAGGGGGATTTAACCAAAATCCAAAACTCTGCAACAATTTATATTTGTTCCTAATAAAGCTACTGACTATCTGTGGATAGTGTGTTTTGTTTTGCTCCTATGGATCAACAGTGCTGCTTTCATTCAACCCGAAATGGTAACTTCTCCAAACTGTAATTGGGAACCATCTGGCTTAGTGTAAAATAACCAAACACTTAGTTTGCCTTTCATTAATTCTTTTCCAATGTCTTGAGCTGATGATGTGCTGACAATTGTGTCTGAAAATTAGGTGTACAATATAACCAAATCAAAGTGTAGTAAAACTAAATTAAACACATCTGAGCTGTACTGTACTGGGGTGACGGGCTGTGTCACAAAGCAAAAGCAAAGCAAAGTGTTCTGCTTATATACCACCCCATACCACTTCAGGTAGTCTCTGGACGGTTTACAGTTTTAATTACAGTATGCAGGCTACACATTCCCCACCCCCACCCCACCCCCACAAGCTAGGTACTTACTTTACCAACCTTGAAAGGATGGAAGGCTGAGTCAACCATGAGCCAGCTACCTGGGATTGAACCGCAGGTCGGGAACACAGTTTTAGCTGCAGTACAGGTATTTAACCACTGTGCCACTGGACTCCACAAAACATTACTGGTAAGAAATGCCTTTAAAGTTCAGCTCTATCATGCTCTATCATGAAGGCAATGGAACTACAATATTCTGGATAACCGTTCCCTACCTGCCCACACTTTCTATGTCAAAATGTCAGGGATATTTGTATACCTGCTACCCCTCCGGGAAGATGGGCGGGATACAAATGCAATAAATAAATAAATAAATAAATAAATAAATAAATAAATAAATAAATAAATAAATAAAAAAATGTGCAAAGTGATGGCCAGGAAGCAATTGGATTTTATAGATTCTAGAAGAATGAAAACATTCCTGGAAGAAGTGAGAAAAGATCAACTGACAATATGACTGTGGGAATTAAAAATGGAATGTCCAACCTTTCTCAGGAGTTACTCATTTATCAAAGCCTTTTTCTTGAGCTACTTCTGCACTCAACCAGCATATCAGTCATCTGCCTGGAGGCACCAGCTTGCTCCCTCAACAACCAGCAGGGAGACAACAATATCCTCTTATTAAACCATGTTCAGACAAGGAGTGCCCATCACCCACTGATATGTCTGAGAGATGATTTTATGACACTGACAGGGAGGCTTCAGCAAGCCCTGGAACATGACCTTAATTGACAATCTAATAGAATGGCTGAGAAAGGGATAATATGTCAAAAAAGAAAAGCAAAAAGCAAAAAAGAAAGAACCTCTTGACTGGAGGGCAGGGATTGAATAGGGAGGCGATTTCTCATAAGAGTTGCTGAATAAATCAAAAAGAGATTTTAGGTAGAACAAATGTAGGTGAGTATTATTATCATGTCAGCCTCTGCTCTTCAGAGTTTTGCTCATGATTATTTTCTTAGAGATATGATTAATTCACTGAATCTTATGGGAAATTCCTAATTCTTATTGGAATTTTGAATCTCTTCACACCCAGCTTCTGCCCTCTGCTCTTCATTGAAATATCTCTCATGCTTGATCTTTGCACTGCCCGATCTACTCTTCTCTTATCATCCTTGATTGCTTGTTTGGGATCTTGTTGTGAGCAGCACTGAGTTCCATTCTTGAGAGAAGCTTTTTCCCCCTGCCATTGCCACTGTCTTTGCTCCTTTTGCTTTTTATGTGAACCGCCCTGAGTTCCCGTTTGGGAAGTAGGAGCGGTATATAAGTGTGAAAAATAAATAAATAAATAATAAATAAAAATGCAATGAATAGATACAGCTAGAAGAATTTTCCCATCCCTCAAAAAGTGCATACAATGATAAATAAATAAATAAAATTTATTTACAGTCAAAGACAAAAAACCATACAATGATAAATCTTGCAAAAAAAATTGTTGGCAGCCTGTCACATGAATGAAAACTAAAGGGACATATGATCAAGGTGTATAAAATGATGCATGTTTGTGCAGTTCTGGCTTTCTGACACTGAGGATGGTCCTTATCATCCTCCTCATCCTTATTAAACAGAACACTTTATTATAGATGGACTGAGAAATCCCCAACCAAAGAAATGGTGAGAATTGTCAACATGTATTATATTTAAAGGGATTGGACAATCATAACAGTTGGGGTTTTCCATAGCTATTAGTTGTCTCTCCCCCACCCCCTTCCGAGAGCAAAAGACAGATTGTCTTTATATATCAGTAGCTTGAGGTGTAAGTGTTTATTGTGTTCATATCCTGCTTGTCAGTTGCTTTTGAATATCAATAGTTTCAAAAAAAAATCCAAAGAAAGCCATGTGGTCCTACACAATACAAATGCTGGAGCATGTGATACCTTTATTATACCACTAAAAATAGCAGCCAGCAAGTTGTGGATCAATCCCACTTCCTCAGGTCATACACCAATATCTTGTGGATACTGCCTAGAAAAAATTATAAATGCAAGTTCCCCAAAGTTTATGACAAGCAGTTGTGCCAGGCTTGCTTCTTAGATGTGTGTTAGGAAAAAATACAAGCTGCATAGGAGGTGTGGTTTTCAAACTCCTCTCCACTCACCCACCCCCACCCCCCAATGCAAACTCAGTTTCAAATTTCAGGATTGAAAACTAAGCAGAACACCTTCTTCCAACCACTCTGGCTATAATTTGGTTAACATGTGTTTTGCCGAGTGGGTAGACTAAATTTAAGCCCAAGTCTGGATCCACCAACTGCCTTTCTTTTTCTTCTCATCCACTTGTTCCCACACAATGCAGTGTGAAGACACATAAGACAGCATGAATCTGTTGATCTGGTATGTTTCGGTTTGACCTATAGAAAAATTATATTACATTCAGGACTTGTGAAAAGCAAGTTTAAAGATACCTTTCACACATTTCTACACACTTTTTGAGATCAATTGCTTGAAGCTCTCAGTGCATTCATATGCTGCTGCTATGTGTTCTTTCTTCCAAACAAGCCGTGTTCTTTTAAAAATAAGTGTCCTTAGACACATGACCCTGGATTGGGAGAAGAGAAGATCTTTTCTGTCAACCAAGACTACTCTGGCTACCAAGAGCAGCCCTTTCATGTCCAAGACCTCAAATGCTTTTTCAGATGTCAGGTTTTGAAATTGGGTCCCAAGTCTTTCATAAATTCTTGTCATACCTCAGCTTTAAGCACATACATATAATTTTATTTGTTTGTTGATTGATTTATATTTCTGTTGTGTGCAATGTCCCATTCTAAACCTTAAGAAACAGAAGCATAAATCAATCAAGAAGCAAAAAAATTGTTGAGGTAAAGCCGTCAACATGAGAAAATAAACCACAAAGAACTGCTGCTCAAGGAGTTCCAGTTCAGCCCAATGTGAAAAAATAACTCTTTGCATCTTGTGCTCATGGCAGAGGGAAAGGATGACCACCAAAGTGCTCATTTCAGCCCTTGGCAGAATTGCACAGCATGGCAGTTGGATGCAGAAGGAAGGCCAGGGAGCAGGCTTAAGGTATTTCTCACTCCATCTATAAAGCAAAGCAAAGCAAAGCAAAGTGGTCTGCTTATATACCGCCCCATACCACTACAAGTAGTCTCTGGGCGGTTTACAATTTTTTAATTACAGTGTGCAAGCTACACATTGCCCCCCCCCCAGCAAGCTGGGTACTCATTTTACCGACCTCGGAAGGATGGAAGGCTGAGTGAACCTTGAGCCTGCTACCAGGGATTGAACCCAGGTCGTGAGCACAGTTTTACCTGCAGTACAGGCATTTAACCACTGCGCCATGAGGCTCCTTAAAGCAAAGGAAGGAAACATTTACTAGAGAAGAAGGAAAGTACTCAGCAAACCAGAATGTACTCTGATGACAACCATGGATGCTGTGTATTGCTGAGGTAAAACTCAGATTGTTCAGTCTTTTTGTTTATTTTGTTTATTTATTTTAAGGTTTATAAACCACCTGCTTCCCAAAGGGAACTCAAGGAAGTGTACATAAGAATAAACAAAATTCAACAACAACCACAGCATCCAAGAATTAGTGGCAGGAACAAAATGTAGTAGATATAAGAAAACTAGATAATAAAAAATAAAATGAAATTTAAAAGGTGCTCAGCAGAACTACAGAAAACACAAGACTTTAAAATCTTACTGGTCACTGAGTGCCTCCCTAAAGAGTCAGGTCTTAAGAGCTTTCCGGAAGGCATGCAGGGAAGGCATCATGTGGAGTTCACTCAGTAAGGTATTCCATATTGATGGGTCCGCCACAGAAAAAGCCTGGTTTCGTGTAACCGCTTTAAGGACCTCTTTAAGGGTGGTGACCCAAAGCACGAGGGCCTGTGATCAGGGGCGGTGCTTTCATTAAGGTGAACTAGGCAGTTGCCTAGGGCAGTGGTTCTCAACCTGTGGGTCTCCAGATGTTTCTGGACTGCAACTCCCAGAAGCCTCCACCACTCGCTGTGCTGGAAGGGTTTTCTGGGAATTGTAGTCCAGGAACATCTGGGGACCCACAGGTTGAGAACCACTGGCCTAGGGCACCAAAATGGAAAGAGGGTGGGGGGACAGCCTGCTGTCCCCCCGCCACTGCCTGCCACCGCTGGCCACCACCGTCCATCCCCCCCATCGCCTGCCAGCCGCCCATCGCCATCCGCCCATCACTGCCCATCGCCGTCCTCCCGCTGCCCCCTGTACCCATCGCCACCCCCACCGCTGCCTCGCCCGCCACCCGCCACGTGCCCCCCCACACACACACCCCTCGCCTAGGGAGCAAACAAAACTAGCACCGGCCCTGCCTGTGATGCTCTGGTGGTCGGGCAACAGCTGACATGAAAAGTGAGAACAGAGAACCGTGAAAGTGAGAACAGAGAATGAATAGTCTGCCAACAGCAAGTATAATTTGCAGAGGTTAGAGTAGCTGCCAGAAGTAGGGGAAGAAGCTCAAAATTCTTCCCTTGCACAACCTCCAAGAACATGCAACAGTCACTGATTAACCAACTGCTTCCAAAATAGCTTTTCTCCCATAGGTTTTCCCAATGGATGATTGGGCATTGAGTTTAATAATATTTCATACTCAAAATATGCCATCTCAATTCTCCCATACACTGAAAGATTTTTCCAAGGCTTTGTCTTCCCTTATTATAGGGACTTGCCTTATATTAATCCATCTAGTTCACTGCTTTCCACTGCTCTCATTAACTGTAGTTAAAAAGCAAACTTAAAAACATTGCAAAATTTTTATTCTGGCCATATCCGAGAAGAAAGGCAAGGGAGAGTGTGCACACAAGAAACCTGTAGTTAAATAATTGGGCAGAATAATACATAAATGCAAATTCTGATGAAGACTGTCTTTCCAAAATTTAAAACATAAGCCATCCTATCTTTGCCTGAGAGGCCCACAGAGGACTTGAGGATGCATTATAATTCCACTTAAATTTGGCCATCTTATTAATGGTTATTCCAAGAATGTTGACAGGTTGTTGATGCTTAAAGGTTGTTGATGCCTCTATTGCCCAAAAGATGACTTCCAGCCCTTACAGGAGTTTACTACTATTTAATGGTGTGTAACTATTTCAGTAATAATTGATAGTGATTTATTTCAATTGCTGTTTTAATTATTCTAATCTATGTCATGCATGTAAAGAGAGGCATGAATTTTACTTGGTGTTCATTGACATTCATGGGTACTATAACAAGTGCAAATGTACCGCATAATAAATTTTAAAATCTGGCACAGCAGAGGGGGTCAGTAGAAGGTGCTGTAATATTCCATGGAAGACAATCCTTTCCTTTTCCAAATGTACTTCTGTGAAAGGTTCTTGAACATTTACAATATTTCCAAAAGTTCCATGGAAAAACAACAACAAAAAGATTTGTTTAGATTAATGTAAGAACCTCTTTTCCAGGTGCCCCATATGTGCCTCTCTTCTCTTGATCGCAGGTTTTCAGCTCTCTTGAGAAAAGCATGAAAGGGAATGAAAAATGTCTCCCTACAAAGAAATGAAGGCCAGGGACTGATATGCCTCTGCAAACCGCAGGAAAAGAACTGAGGTGTTTTTTAAATGGCTTTCCCATAACTGTGCTACTGTTTTTGTCATTACTGTGGTGCCTTAATCTATTGTGACAGTTTTTCTCTATGTTTGAAAGCAAATTCAAATAGGGGCTGAAATCCTGCTGATTAATGTACTGAGCTGCACTAGAGGATGCCCACTGAATCACTGGGGATTTGATGAGTTAATTGCTCTGGAAATGTCATGTGTTCAAATGCTCCTACTGTAGTCTGATTTACTAGACAAAAATACATTGCAACTGAGGTAGAGCCCTTTCAATCAATGGCACCTATGGAGGAGTTGACTCTCCAAATTCCTACTGGTTCAATGGGCCTATTATAGAATGACCTCTTACATTCAGTAACAAGATTTCAACTGTGGTGTCCTGACCCCTAAATATGATCCTTCAAATTCAGAGTCAAGCTCTGAGGAGGTGTGAATCCAGTCCCCAGCCTATCTTCTATAAATCTACTAAAATCAGACTCAACTTCCCCCACCCAACTCTGAGGTAAACTGGATAGAGGGATGCTCTTCTCCCTCTCACAAAATACCAAAACTAGGGGACATCCACTCAAATTGAGGGTTGGGAGAATGAGAACAGACAAAATAAAAAAAATTACCCAGAGATCGCTGAGTTCATCTCGGCTGCTTTGTTGAGATCCCCCCGCCTTTTGGTGGTAGGGGACCTCAACTTGCACGCCGAGGGGGAACTCTCTGGTGCGGCTCTGGAATTCATGGAATCCATGACTTCCATGAACTTATCTCAGCATGTTTTATGCCCCACCTATAGAGCTGGCCACACCCTAGACCTGGTCTTTTCCTCCATGTCGCCGGATTCGTGTCTGGGGGTTGGGGACATTTTGCCCCTGCCCGTGTCATGGTCAGACCATTACCTGCTAAAATTTTCCCTGTCGATCGCCCCCCCCACCCCGCGGGGAACGCCCTTCTTACATCTGGGCTCGCCCCCGTAGGCTCCTGGACCCTGCAAGGTTTATGGAGGCCTTCGGGGAGCTTTCTGGCGGCCTGGCAGACGATCCGGTTGACGCCCTGGTGGAAAGGTGGTATGTGGGCTCCACCGGGGCGATAGACCGGATCACCCCTAAGCATCTCCTACGATGTCGAGGCCGCTCCTCCCCATGGTTTACGGAGGAGCTGCGGTCGATGAAGCAAGAACGTAGGAGACTGGAGGTCATATGGAGGGCAAGCCGGACGGAAGTAAATAGGGCTGCTCTTAAACAGCTGACTGGCCGCTATCTTCGCGCTATCAGGGACGCTAGAAGATCTTATGCCTCCCTGAGAATTGGCGAGGCCTCGAACCGCCAGGCGGAGTTATTCCGGGTGGTTCGGGACCTCTCCAATTCCAGTCAGCTGAGGTCTCCTCCTAGTGATTTCACTAGTGAGCAATTTGCAGCCCATTTTAGATCAAAAATTGAGGCCATCCACTCCGACTTTTCCCCCAGTTGCTCTAGTCCATCCTTTGGGTCCTCTAGTACCTCACCCCTCCGTTCTCCACTCCTGGATGAGTTTGGGCCGGTTTCTTCTGCGGAGGCCTCCAGAGTTATGGCTCGGTGCCGGCCGGCGGCCACTCCCTTTGACCCTTGCCCAGCCTGGCTTATCAAATCTGCCAAAGGGAACATGCCAGAGTGGGTCTCCTCCATCGCCACGGCCTCCTTTCGGGAGGGCTGTTTCCCTTCGCGTTTGAAGGAGACTGTGGTAAAACCCACACTTAAGAAACCTGGCTTGGCGTCGGACGATCTTTCCAACTTTCGTCCGATCGCCATTGTTCCCTTCCTGGGCAAGGTTGTCGAGGGGGTGGCTGCTGTCCGGCTCCAGTCATACCTGGAGATAAACCATATCCTGGATCCCTTCCAGTCTGGATTCAGGCCTCTTCGCGGGACTGAGACCGCCCTGGTCGCTCTGCAGGCTGACCTCCTCAGGGAGGCCGACAGGGGGAGTTCCTCCCTGCTCGTCCTCCTTGACCTCTCAGCAGCCTTTGATACCGTCGACCACGGTAACCTTCTGGCCCGGCTCGCTGAGGTGGGAATTGGTGGTCAGGCCTTGGCCTGGCTCCGTTCCGTCCTCCGCGGCCGGACTCAGCGGGTTCAGCTGGGGGATGTTTTGTCGGCTCCTTAGACTCTCCCTTGTGGGGTGCCCCAGGGGTCGGCAATCTCCCCCGTGCTGTTCAATGTTTATATGAGGCTGCTGGGGGAGGTCATCAGGAGATATGGAGTTCGCTGTCATCAGTACGCTGATGACACGCAGCTCTATATCTCCTTTTCTACATCTGCAGAGGAGGCGGTTCGCTCCCTTGATCTGTGCCTGGAGGCCATACTGGAATGGACCAGAGATAACTGGCTCAAGCTTAATCCGGAGAAGACGGAGGTTCTGTTCTTCGGGGCGCCCTCATCTCGGTACAATGGCCCCCTCCCTAGTCTGGGGGGTATTTCCCTCCAGCCTACAGACAGGGCCAGGAATCTGGGCGTGGTCCTGGATTCGGCCCTCTCCCTGGAAGCCCAGGTGATGGCCGTCTCCAGGGCCGCTTTCTTCCATCTCTGCAGGATCGCCCAGATCCGTCAGTACCTTGATGAGTCCTCCCTGAGGACAGTCGTGCAGGCCCTGGTGGTCTCGAGGATCGACTATTGCAATGCCCTCTACGTGGGGCTGCCCTTGACCCTGGTCCGGAGGTTGCAGCGGGTGCAAAATGCGGCGGCCAGGCTGGTGGTGGGTGCTCGTCGATACGAGCACATCACCCCAGTCCTGGTCCGCCTGCATTGGCTCCCCGTTGCCTTCCGGATCAGGTTCAAGGTCCTGGTCTTGGTTTTCAAGGCCCTCCACGGCTTGGGACCAGGATACCTGGCGGAGCGCATCTCCCAGAGGGCATCCGGATCCAGACCCACGAGATCATCGCGGGCGCGCTCTTTGAGAGTGGCCACACCCAGGGAGGCGCAGAAAACGCGTACGCGGAACCGCACCTTCTCTGTGGTGGGGCCCTCGCTCTGGAACCATCTGCCGCCTGAGCTGCGCCTGCTGGAGTCCCTGCCTGCCTTTAAGAGGGCTCTAAAGACCTTCCTCTTTAAAGATGCATATGGTGACCTTGTTACTTAGTCCCTTTTCTTATTTCCCTGGCCCTATTGTTTACCGCCATCTTGCCCCCCGCCGCCCCCGCCTGGTGGCTTGGCTATTTTTAGCTTTTAGCTTTTTATGCTTTTTTATGTTGTCAGCCGCCCAGAGTTCCCGTAGGGAAGATGGAGCGGGATATAAGTATTTAAATAAATAAATAAATAATAAAATAATCTGTGGAACTCCCTGCCACAGGATGTGGTGATGGCATCTGGCCTGGATGCCTTCAAAGGGGGATTGGACAGATTCCTGGAGGAAAAGTCCATCCCAGATTACAAACCATGATGGAGATGTGTAATCTCCAAGCTTAAAACTGGGGTACTTCAAGGACCAGATGCAGGGGAGTGGTATGAAGAGACAGATATCTAGTCTCGTGCACTCCCAGACACATTTGGTGAGGCTACTGTGAGATACAGGAAGCTGGACTAGATGGGCCTTTGGCCTGATCCAGCATGTCTCTTCCTATGTTCTTATGTTCTTATGTTTTATGTTCTTATGAGGTTGTAACATTGTCTATTGATTCCAAGGAACACCCTGAAGATCAAGGAAAACTTAAAGAACATTTGTTCATAGCTGTTGTGAGTTTTTCAGGCTAGTTGGCCATGTTCTGGAAGTTTTTCTTCCTGACATTTCGCAAGACTTTGTGACCGGCCTCTTCAGTGCACAAGTTGCTCAGGGAACTATAAATTCTCTTTGTGCTCTGGAGTATAGAGTGAGATTGTGTGTTTTTTAAAGTTGTGGGACAACTGTTGTAAAACTGTTGTAGAACAAGATTCGCCTTTCCCACAACTTTAAGAACACAATCTCACTCATTTTATACCCCAGAGCAAAAAGAGAACTCCTAGTTCCCTGAGCTCCTTGCACTCTGAAGATGCCAGCCACGGAGTCTGGTGAAACATCAGGAATAAAAACTTCCAAAACATGGCCAAATAGCCCAAAAAACTCACAACAGCTTTCAGATCCTGGCCATGAAAGCCTTCGAGAATACATTGAACTTTTGTTAACTGAGCAACTTTTGTTGCTCCTGGTCCTATCACCCAGATGGTGCATGCGATGGCACAGGCTGCTCACCTGGAATGTTACTACACTGAAAAAGGTTTGGGGGAAGAATTTTGGGATGTTATGGGCTTGGACTATAACGAACCATGTCTTCTGGTGAATTCTGGGTGCTGCAGTTTAAGAGAACCCATTCTTCCACACATGAGAAAGCTCAGAGATAAGCAGATATTCCCTAAATTCTGCCAGTTTCTGTCTTCTTAGTATTTTACACATTGACTTATTTATTTTTCTCCTCTGACATGAGAAGTAATCCTGACAGAGGCAGTCACAATCCATTACTTCTATAATTCAAATTCCATTATTCAGATCTAGTGAGAAAACAATTTTAATTAACTAAATTAAAAATTTATTGGAATCTGAATTTTAAATACCAATTAATTTGAAGACACTGAAAAGAGCCCTCTGGCTCCATCAAGATTCATTTGTCTCTGCAAAGCAAGAGAAGGATGAGAAATTCCTGTGACTGAAGAGTAGGTAGATTACACTGGTGAAGAGCATGGAAACAGAAGCCAGTTTTAGTTAGTGGTGATGGTCTGGCCATGGAGATGTAAGGCAGCTTCTTCTATTCCTTTCCTTGCAGTTTGGTTAGGAGGAGGTTGATGTATGATGGAAAGCCTTGTGTTGCCATCTTGAGATTGGTGGAGAAAAGGTGGGATATTAACAAACAAACAAATATGCATGATTCTCATTTGAAAAGATCTCATGCTTTGAGTAATCCAGTGATGACAAACTGAGTTCTGCGCAGTATGACTGCAGTTTAGCCCCTGGCTTACAGTTCAAAAATCTGCATACTGGTGAATGCAAATGGTTCACGTGACAATTGTTCTGCAACAACCTTCACTGGCCAAAATCCTGTTGCTTAGCAAAGTAAATCACGCTAGAGTAGGCCTATTTGAATCAATGGAACTTCTGGAACAGCTGAATCATGAAATGTCCAGTGATTCACTGGATCTACTGTAGAACAAATGATGACACTTAGCAACAAGACTTTGGCTTTTGCATGTGACACTGAACAGCTGCTGGTTCAGTGCATCATGCCAGTTTGTCCTTCAGATGAACAGGTGTCCGAGACTTCCCAGCCTGGTTCCTCTGGCAGGACTCCACTCAGAGGTAGTGCCCCAGCTTCCTTGATCTCCCTCCTCTTGGTGCAAACTCTGAGTGAGTGTCCAGGCTGGGAAGCACCAAACACCTGCTCATCGAAAGGACAAACTAGCACAACCAGTGCTTCATAACCATCTCCACATGTGACCTTTTATTTGTGTTGGTGGACATACCTACTCTCTGCAGTGAAAGGCTCTTGCAGACCGTTGGCCATTCCTAGTGGTAGAGCAGGACAGCCTAGCAATACAATTTAGTTTCTCTAATGCTAACAGCTGACCACTGCAATCATGTTTGACCACAGCTTTCTTCAAAATGTGTTAGTTTCTTAAACTGTCATTACTCATGCAGACTAGAGCGCTGAAATGGTCATCTGCAAAGTCAGCAGCTTGGCAGTTTGAATCCCAGGTTCCACACAGCAGAGCAAGCTCCCGCTGTTTAATCCCAGCTCCTGCCAACCTAGCAGTTTGAAAGCATGTAAATGCAAGTAGATAAATAGGTACTGCCATAAAAAGTGAGAAGGTAAACAGTGTTCTGTGCACCCATGCCATCCACATGGCCACAGACTTGCACAACACTGGCTCTTTGGCTTGAAAATGGAGATGAGCACCGCCCCTAGAGTCAGTCGGACATGACTAGCATGCACATGCGGGGGAAAACCTTTACCTTAATCTTTATGGAAAGCCAGCAATCATGATTATGTGATCATGTAAACATTAATATAAGTACATTATATAAAGTTTTTTGGTGCTGGAGTTCAGAGAAGAAAAGAGCCCAGTCCAGTCCCCTCAAGACTTATTTAGCAAAATGCCATGTAATAGGAGAAAAAAATACTGCTATAAGTCTTGGGACTGAATCCTCAAATTAAGCAGTGTGTGTTATACACCAGCAGGGGGCAAAGGAGTGTTCTCAAATTACTTATTAGAGATAGCTACACAACAGTGTGATACCCGCTCAGGAAAGGCAGAACTGCTGTGAACAGGAGGGTGAGTGCAAGCTAAAAGCGAGCCGTGGGAATTGCAAAAGTTCAGTCAAAGACAGATGCAGCTGTGAAGTCAATGTGCCTGATTAGAATCTGAGAGGGGGGCATACATCATAATCTGATCGAGCAAGAGAATGAAAAAGACATCTCCTCAGACTACCTGGAGACATAAATGACATACAATAAAGAAATCGATGAAGATAAACTTTACCTGTCTCTCAGGAGGGAGGGAGGAAAGCGAGACTAAAATGACAATGTCTTTTGTTATGCATCTTGAGGACCACATGAGATGCTGGTTTATTTCAACTAGACATGGGCACGGAGTGGCGAAATCTTCGTTTCCGTTTTTGTTTTTTCATTTCCGGAAGTAACGGAAACGGTAACGGTAATTAAGCCGTTACAACTCGAACTCAAACTGAAAAAAGAAAAATTTGGTCGGGTTTTTCATTTCCGTTTGTGGCATCATGGCGATTGCGCGATGCAAAGCACAGAAAAAGTTTTTAAAAGTTTAAAAAAAAACGACTCCTGGCCGAAAAAGCAGGCGAAAATATGCCTGCCTGAGGCTTTGCCACCTACCAGAGGGGTGGTTTCTGGGTGGGGGTCCCCGGCCTTTCCCCCCCTCCTCTCCTCTCCTGGGCTGCTTGCACCAGGCTGGGGGGGGGAGTTCATCCTCATCGTCTCACCATGCCATGCGGTGGGGGGGAATCCAAAATGGTGACCGCAATTTTTCCTTTGAAATCGTGGTAAAAAAACACAGCAAAGCACCACAGAAACATGTGAAATTTATTTATTTTAAATGTCTGAATTTTAATAGTAGCAGC
The DNA here is from genome assembly GCA_029282475.1 of Phrynocephalus forsythii. Classification (NCBI taxonomy): domain Eukaryota; kingdom Metazoa; phylum Chordata; class Lepidosauria; order Squamata; family Agamidae; genus Phrynocephalus; species Phrynocephalus forsythii. Next base: position 92,486,613 of record JAPFRF010000005.1, on the reverse strand, counting down.
AGTGGGTTTTTTATAGCAATAAAACATCGCATTGATTTTATTTTATTTTATTTTATTTTATTTTTTTAGACCTGCCCATTTGGGCTGGGCATGCGATGGGACCATGCAATTTTTTTGAACAATTCCACCAATGGCATGGCCAGGTTTTGACTGACACTTCTGGATGTCTCGGAGGGCATAAAAAGCCGAGGCACCTTCCAGAAATCGCAGTCGGGTGTATGGATGTGGTTGAGGGAGGAGGGCTGTGCTGATGGTGCTTGTGCGATCGAGAAAGAGATTATTATTCGAGGAGGGAGGCCTGGGAGGCTTTAGTCTTTACAGGCAGGGAGGGAATTGATTTTATTAGAAAATAATTTCTTTGATTCCCTGCAGCTAGAGATGGGCACGACCAGGAAAAATTACGTTTCAAGTTGTCTTGTGTCGGAACCGGCCCGTTTCGGCTCATTTCCGTTTTTTGTGAAATTTTTCAAAAATTTGTCATTTCGTTTGTCGGTTTTTCATCTGTCGTTAGTACTGGTTTTGGGGGGACTCCTGGAGGCACCTCTGGGTGGGTGCCTCCTCTGGCCCACCATGAAGGGAAAGCGGGCTCCTGGAGGCACCTCGTGGGTGCCTCCTCTCCTCACCCGCTACAAAATGGCATGCATAGCCAATTGGATATGCATACCATTAAGTTGCAGCAGCAGTAGCAGGCAGAGGCACCTCTTTTGGGTGCCTCACTGCCTGCTGGAGAGCGAAGTGACAGAGGACTGTGAGTCACTGGACCCCTAAGGGCGCCCGCTGTGACTCACTAAGAAGGGAAGTGTACTTGCTGTAGTGCAATGCGAGTACACAGATCTGGCTTGGGGTTAGGAGTTAGCGCAAGGGCTAGGCTTAGGGTTACTGGTAAGGTTAGGGTGAGTTACTGGGGTGCACCTCTGGGTGCCTCTCTGACCCACTAAGAAGGACAGTGTACTGGCGTATGGGTTAGGGTTAGGGTTGGGTTTAGGTTCGGGCTAGGGTTAGTGGCTTTTTATGCCCGACTGGCACATCCCAGAAGTCTCGGTCAAAACCTGGCCAAGTGGCCATGCAATTGGTGGATGGCTCCAAAAATTTGCATGGTCCACTCCCATGGACAGCCCATCATTAATGCACAGGTGTAAGAAAATAAAAATAAAAATAAAATAAAATAAAATCAATGGAGACGTTTTGTTGCAAGAAAAACCCACTGCTGCTACTGTAAAAATTCAGGCAGTTTTAAAATAGCTATTTTCACATGTTTCTGTGGTGCTTTGGTGTGTTTTTGGAATTGCGGTTGCCCCATTTTGGATCTCCCACCCGCACCGCATGGCATGGCGAGCGAGTTGGCGAGACGACGAGGATGCGCAGCCCAGGACAGGAGAGGGGGGAGGCCGGGGACCCCCCGCCCCCCAGAAACCACCCTTCTGGTAGGTGCCCTCACTGAGGCAGGCATATTTTTGCCTGCTTTTTTGGCCGGGAATCGGGGTTTTTATTATTATTATTTTTAAAACTTTTTTCCTGTGCCGCACCGCTTGGCGAGTTGGCGTGGGCGAGTGTGACTCGACGATGAGGATGTGCACATTGCACAGCCCAGGAGAGGAGGGGAGGGAGGCCGGGGACGCCCCCCCGAAACCACCCCTCTGGTAGGTGCCCTCACTGAGGCAGGCATATTTTCGCCTGCTTTTTTGGCCGGGAATCGGGTTTTTTTTTTAAAAAAAACTTTTTTCCTGTGCCGCGCCGCTTGGCAAGTTGGCGTGGGCGAGTGCGACTCGATGGCGATGATGTGCACTTTGCGCAGCCCAGGAGAGGACGGGGGGAGGCCGGGGACCCCCCCCCCAGAAACTACCCCTCTGGTAGGTGCCCTCACTGAGGCAGGCGCCTGCTTTTTGGGCATATTTTCGCCTTTTTTTTGGCCGGGAATCGGTTTTTTTAACTTTTTTCCTGAGGCCGGGGGAGGCCGCCGAAACCACCCCCTCTGGTAGGTGCCCTCGCTGAGGCAGGCATATTTTTGCCTGCTTTTGAATCGGGGTTTATATTATTATTATTTTTAAAACTTTTTTCCTGTGCCGCACCGCTTGGCGAGGATGAGTGCAACTTTGCGCGAGGATGCCCAGCCCAGGAGAGGAGGGGAGGGAGGCCGGGGACCCCCCCCCAGAAACCACCCCTCTGGTAGGTGCCCTCACTGAGGCAGGCATATTTTCGCCTGCTTTTTTGGCCAGGAATCAGTTTTTTTTTTTAACATTTTTCCTGTGCCGCGCCGCTTGGCGATTTGGCGTGGTTGAGTGCGACTCGACGACGAGGATGCGCACTTTGCGCAGCCTGGGAGAGGAGGGGAGGGAGGCCGGGGACCGCCCCCCAGAAACCACCCCTCTGGTAGGTGCCTTCACTCAGGCAGGCATATTTTTGCCTGCTTTTTTGGCCGGGAATCGGGTTTTTTTAATTTTTAAAACTTTTTCCTTCCTGGCATGCCAATTGCTGCAATGCCAGGAACGACAACACGAAAAATCAGACCCAATTTTTCTTTAATCGGTTCGAGTTCGAGTTCTGGCAGAGTAATTGTCGTTACCGTTTCCATTCTGTAACGGAAACGAGAAATGGAAACAGAAACGAGAATTTCGCCAAGTCGTGCCCATGTCTACCTGCAGCTTTTTCTGCTGAAGGGAATAGCAGTTTATTCTTTCTTTGTTCTCTGGCAGTTTGTGAGGATTTTTTTTCTGATATTGAAGGGGGAGGGTCAACTGGAAGTGGGAGGTGTGGATTTATTTTAAAAATATATTATATACTACCATTTATTTTCTATTTTCCCAACTTCAATTTGCTTGCACACACACACATTTGGGGTGCAAGCCAAGAACAGAACCTCTATCCTAAGTGATATCCTAACTGCCCACGCCCGCCCTTGCCCATCTGGCTTTGTGACTTTGCCCACCCTGCTCTCTCCACTGGGTTGGTGGAACTGGTCTCTGCCTCCTTTGAAAGAATCCCTTTGCCGTTCTGGCTTTGCTGCATGCGTGGACTCTGTCTCCACTGGGTTGGTGGAACTGGGTCTCAAAACTGGCCTCCAAAGCAGGTGGCTGAAAAAGACGCCATTCTGGCCTCCAAAGTGGACTCTGTCTCCACGGGGTTGGTGGAACTGGTCTCCTGGATTTGAAAACTGGCCTCCAAAGTAGGTGGCTGAAAGAACCTCTCCCCGTTGTTCCCCGCTGTTCTGGCTTCTTTGCTGCATGCGTGGACTCTGTCTCCACTGGATTGGTGGAACTGGTATCCTGGGTAGTCAAAACTGGCCTCCAAAGTAGGCGGCTGAAAGAATCCCTCCCCATTGTTCCCCGCTGTTCTGGCTTCGTGCGTGGACTCTGTCTCCACTGGGTTGGTGGAACTGGTCTCCTGGATTTGAAAACTGGCCTCCAAAGTAGACGGCTGAAAGAATCCCTCCCCGTTGTTCCCCGCCATTCTGGCTTATTTTTTTCTACGTGCGTGGACTCTATCTCCACTGGGTTGGTGGAACTGGTCTTTTTGACCTCCAAAGTAGGCGTGGACTCTGTCTCCACTGGGTTGGTGGAACTGGTCTCCTGGATTTGAAAACTGGCCTCCAAAGTAGATGCCTGAAAGAAATCTCCCCCGTTCTGGCTTAGTGTTCCCGCCATTCTGGCTGCGTTGTTCCCCGCCGTGCGTGGACTCTGTCTCCATTCTGGCATTCTATTTTTTTGCTGCATGCGTGGACTCTGTCTCCACTGGGTTGGTGGAACTGGTCTCCTGGGTAGTCAAAACTGGCCTCCAAAGTAGGCGGCTGAAAGAATCCCTCCCCATTGTTCCCCGCCATTCTGGCTTTGTGCGTGGACTCTGTCTCCACTGGGTTGGTGGAACTGGTCTCCTGGATTTGAAAACTGGCCTCCAAAGTAGGCGGCTGAAAGAATCTCTCCCCGTTGTTCCCGTGGACTCTGTCTCCACTGGGTTGGTGGAACTGGTCTCCTGGATTTCTGGCTTAGTGGCTTTCCCTCCCGTTGTTCCCCGCCATTCTGGCTTATTTTTTTGCGTGGACTCTGTCTCCACTGGGTTGGTGGAACTCGTCTCCTGGATTTGAAAAGTAGGCGGCTGAAAGAATCCTTCCCTGAACTTCCCCGCCATTCTGGCTTCTTTGCTGCATTGGGTTGTGGAACTCATCTCCTCTGTCTCCTGAACTCTGGACTCTGTCTCACTGGAACTGGTCTCCCCACTGTTCCCCGCCATTCTGGTTGGTGGAACTGGTCTCCTGGGTAGTGAAAACTGGCCTCCAAAGTAGGCGGCTGAAAGAATCCCTCCCCATTGTTCCCCGCCGTTCTGGCTTAGTGCGTGGACTCTGTCTCCACTGGGTTGGTGGAACTGGTCTCCTGGATTTGAAAACTGGCATCCAAAGTAGGTGGCTGAAAGAATCCTTCCCCGAACTTCCCCGCCGTTCTGGCTTCATGGCTTTGCAGAAAGCAGACAAGAGCAGCTGAAGGTGGGCCCACATGTCCGGATCATGCTGAGCGGGAGGGAAGCCTCCGCCCGCAGCCACCTGAGACAACACCGAGGCGACTTCCAGCGACATGGCAGGGAAGCTGGACGAGGTGTAGGGTTCGGGTTAGGGTTAGTGTTAGGCCACTTCCGGCGACACGGCAGGGAAGCCAGACTGGGTGGAGGGCAGCAGAGGGTCTCTGCCCTGGAGATGGGCCTCAAGATGCACAACCTGGTTGTTTTCAAGGAGAGAGAAGGTCTACTCTGCTCGCTCCATGAGTGAACCGGTCTCCTCGGGATACTCCAGCTGGCAATGATTCCCCGAGAGATTGAGGGGAACTCATCCGGATGGGGGGGAGCATCTGAATCTCTGACCGCTAGTTGACCAGGGTGGCATTTGCTTGGATTTACAAGGAGTGTCATGGGGAGGGGACATTGAGAGGAGTAGACCCTCATCCAGATTTTGGGAGGAACGGAATATTGTGTCTCCTGCTGCCTCTGAGAGGTGGAGGAGAAATGGGATGGATAAAGGGTTCAAAACAAAACAAAACAAAAAGTATAACAGGCAGCCAGACCAAGTAGGGTGGCCGGTTCAGTCAGCGTTGACCAAGAGAAAAAAAAAGAATATTGCATTCTGCCCACTTTATTTGCATTATTGCATAGGATGCAGTCTTATGCTATGATATATTTATTAAATATATTATTCATCACCCAGTTTAAAGTGTTTTCTGCCTGCTCTGGGTCATTGCGGGACGCTCCCATGCTCTGGGAAGTCAAATCGCGCTAAATCAGGGTAGAAATGACAAACGACGAACGAAACATCGAAATGACAAATTTTTGAAAAAATCGCAACAAACAGAAATTGAACGAAACGGACCCGTTCCGACAAATGAAAAATCGAAACGTCATTTTTTCTGTTCGTGCCCATCTCTAATTTCAGCAGCTTCGCACAGGCATCTGAAGATCTCAGACAGTGATGTTACCCCAGAATTGCAAATGGGGAAAGTTGTTAATAGAGGATTATTCACTTGTAAATATTTTACTGGTTTGGAGTCTGTCCAGACTGTCCAGTAACTTATCTTTGCACCTTTGCTTCTTCCCCCCCCCAAGAAAACTGTTGACTTTCAGCACATGTGTTCCCCCAACCACAACAACAATCACACATGCTTTTCTTTGGAAAAAGCTAACTACAGACAGGTGTAGACCGATGGGAGCCTGGGGTCTATGAGCCAATGTTTGCCTGATCTGCAGTTGTTCAGCAAATGTGTCTGATGTCCAGCTGGAGAGTAATTGTGTTGCAGTGTAGTGGTGAGAGTGGTGGATTGCAACTTGAGCCAGCTGGGTTATAATCCTCACTTAGGTACAAAAATTATTGGTTAGCCTTGGGCCAATCAACATCTTCCTCAGCCTGATCTACCAGAGGAGACAATGGGAAGGATGACAGCCACAGACTCTGCCTCTTATGAGGAGAAATGTATTCTGTGCGTATCCATGGTTGTTTACATACATACATACATACATACATACATAGACGCACGCAGATGCAATACTAAATTAGTGCTAACCCCATTTGAAAGAAATAATTTTAAAATATATTAAAAAAATAAGACAGGTGGCAGCAGTGGTGAGTGGCTGTGTATACTTTATTCTCAGTTTATCTATTATTTAATGGGGAGACCAGATATAGTTCTATTTTGTGAAGAAAGGGGCTTGCCAGGGGGCACTTGGCCCAGGGGCCCCTCAGCCTTTAACTAGTTCCAGCACTGACACTGTGATAGAAAAAGCAGACATAATCCTAAAGTAGAGATGGTTCAACAGTTTATGTTGGCTTGGCAGATGTCTGAACAGCTGTTCCACTGTTCAGCTCCCCGTCCCCCACTGCTGGGTCCCTATTCAGTAGTAGTGCCATGGAGGTGGAGCAGAGAAGCTGGGGTGCTGCTTCTGAATGGGAACATGCCAGAGAGGGCAGAGTTACCAAACCATTGAACACCTGTTTGACTGCCAAACAGGCACAAACCACTGAACCACTGAACTAGCAGTCTGTGCTCCACTCTGTTCTAAAGTGTCCCTAGCCCACTCCATGGGGCCCTCAGCACAAGAAGCGACTTGAAGCATAATGCTGCTGAAATAAACCTAGCAGCACTAAACATGTTACATCTTCTGCTACTAGTGACGAAAGGCACATTGAACCAGGGGCGTATCTAGGGTGGCAGAAGGGTACATCTGCCCCAGGAGCTGCAATCTGGGGGCACCTGGAGGGGGAAGAGGAGGAGGAAGCCCTGCTCCCTCCCACCAGCAGTCCTCAGGCTTGGCGACAGGACCCAATCCATCACAGCCACCTCATCTGCTGCTGTGCACCAGGCGAGCAGCAAAGCAAGCAACCAGACAGGAGTGCGAGCGCGGTGGCTTCGGCACCTCCTCCTCCTCCTCCAACTCTTCCTTGCCTTGCTCTGGGCCACTGTGGGAGAGATAAGGCACACACACACACACACACACACACACACACACACACACACACACACACACACCACCCCATGCCCGCAGGATTGCCCCCCTTGCTGGGTGGATGCAATGGGATTGGGGAGGACTGGAGGGGCACGACAACAACTTTGTCCCCAGGTGCCCTAAAAACCTTTCTATGCCGCTGCATTGAGGAGATAATTACTGCTCTTTCAAACTAGGAAGGTCGGGGATGATGTAGTTAAAGTTAATTGTACATGCAGTGGTTGAATCACAGCCTCCTTTAAAACTATAGCTAATTAGTTGAGTAAAATCCAAACATTATTAATTCTGCATCCAAATGTTATTAATTAAGTAGCAATCACCCATTTATTTATAATGGCATTTCCACTACAGTTACAAGCATCATAATGAATTTATTGAGGGATTAATGGGGATGGGGGTATTTATATCCCTAAGGAACTCCAGTTGACAACCATGCTACTTAATGTGAAGATTTTATTATTTCAATTTGCAATATCTTGTTCATTTGCCTGGCTTCCTACCACACTGTGCCACATAACTTTTGGTAAGAAATGCATTCTCTGTCCAAGAAGATTTGAAGAACAAGTATTTAGCTAGAACAGCAGCTGGAACATTTCATAAACCACAGCTGGACTCTCTGGATAATGCTGGATCCCCTTGCCCCATGACAAGATCCAAACTTGAATCAACATGTGTAACACATAACCTTTCTGTTAGCTGTTTGCCATACACTTTAAAATAGAGAGGGGTAGCAACTTTTAATAATACAACCAAATGTTTCAAAAAGCAAAGCAAATTATGCTGCTTATAAAAGCCTCATGGCACAGTGGTTAAATGCCTGTACTGCAGGTAAAACTGTGCTCGTGATCTGGGGTTCAATCCCAGGTAGCAGGCTCAAGGTTCACTCAGCCTTCCAGCCTTCCAAAGTTGGTAAAGTAAGTACCCAGCTTGCTGCAGGGGGGGGGCAATGTGTAGCCTGCATTACTGTAATTAAAAACAAACTGTAAACCACCCAGAGACTACTTGAAGTGGTGTTAAGAATTTATAATGATTAGAAAATATTAACAGACCCGAATGTGCTGAGAACGCATGAGGTCAACATGATCCACTCTCTAAGACTTGGCATAACCGCACATTGTGTGGGTGTCATTTTGCTTAGAACAACATTTGGCGGTTAGCCAGGAATAAGGAACCAACTTGAACTGTCAAACAAACTGGGAAATAGGGTCAAGTCATTCTGGCTTTGATGGCCAAATGGCTATAAGCCAAGAACATGAGCAAATGAACAGGCACGTGTAAGTATGTGTGGGCACGTGAAGGGGCGTACAAGATAACGTCATACAGACCATACAGAGAGTATATAACCATTATGGGAAGCCATTTAGTCTTTGTCCAGACCAGCAGGGCGTGATCTGTACAATGGATCAACCCATGCAGCTCTGAACCCTTAAGCAACAGGCTTAAGAATTCATACTAATCATATCTGTGTTTTGTGTACTGCTGGCTTGCTAATTACTTTCTATATTTCTGTATTCCTGTGTATCAGTGTGGCAATTTTTGATGAACCACCTAAACTTATCAGATGGTGCATTGGCAATATTTTTTAAGAAACATCTTAAACTTATCAGTGGTATGGGGTGGTATATAAGCAGAACACTTTATATGCCACCCTAAAGAGCTTAAAGCACTCTCTGGCCAAGGATTGGGCTCAGGTTATGATCAGAGTCTTCACTCTGTACTGCAATTTAACCACCGAGCCATGAGGCTCTTCAACAAACTCATCTTTAAAAGGAGGGAACCAAATATAAGTGGCTGGCATTTTGTTACAATGGAATGCTGACTTCCTTTGAAAGGCAAATATTGTTGGAGAGTTTTAAATTTCTGGTTAAAATTCCCCTTTATCTTGACACACAGCACAAGTACAGAGATTCATTGAGAAGAATAGCTTCAAATTCCCAGATAATCCACCCCTTTCTCATTAACTGGCACTTACAGTCTCAGTAACTCACTCAGAGACATCAGTAGGGGGGAAGAAAGAAATGTTTCATTTGCTTCCAGTTGGGAAGAGTAAACACAAAACTAACAAACATCAAATTGACAAAAGCCTCATGGCACAGTGATTATTTGTAAGGCTCTTTTTACCTATGAAATTTATGTATGTAAATATGTAGGGAATCCAGACATTTATATCAGGGTGGCGAAGAAAATTCTGATCTTTTCATTCTCCTATTATGTTTTTATGCCTGGTCATTTCCCATCAGAATTATGTGTTAGGTTTTCTGAAAACTAAAATGCTGACAAGCTGCAATGGAAAGAATCCTGAAAAGAATTATCTCCTTGTAGAAAGTTCCACACGTGCATGTGTTTGTGTATTTAAGGAGGAATGTTTGAGCCTCCATTCAGGAAGCGTCTTGACTGGAGCATCTTGACCTGAGCGTCTTGATCTTGGGCATCTTGACTTCCTCCTGCTGCGTACTCCTCATTACATCCTCATTACTGTTTACGTTTGTATTCCTGAGATTCTGCTGGGTGTCTGTTTGCGTTTGTAAGAAGGCTCTATGTTTGTTTTCTGGAACTGATTTCAAATAAATCCCAGCTTTTTTTTTTTTAAGAACTCTCCACAAGCGTTTGCAACTTTTTCATTGTGCATGTTTTTCACTCTGCTAACAAGGATATTCTTGGCAGCCCTGTGGAAGTGTGCTGGACCGAGACAGTAAATCCTCATAGGTCATTGAACCTCAAAACCTCAAATTATGATGATTCTAGCTGAGTTTCTGGGGTATGTGAGAGATTCAAGTGATGCTTTCACTACTGTTTCACTCTCCTGTGAGTTGCCATGCATAAGTCAGGATTAGAAACCCTGCCTTTTCATTCCTAGCCAGACACTCTATCCATGACTACATCATATTGACTCCTTTCCTTCCCCTAAAGCAGTTGAACAATCTCTTAGAAGTTGATCAATTTTCTGTGAAAATCCATAGTCAATCTTTTTGTCAAGGATGAAAATATTTTCACGCATTAATACACCCTAAATTTAGTTTACTCATCCAAACACAGAACCAAAAAGCAGAAGCCATTTTGGACAAGGCTGCAAGCATTCAGAGGGAGCCAGGAGCACTCAGCTCAGTCAGGCCCAGGACCTGTCAAAGTTACTTACCTTCATGCTAGGTGTGTACATACTTCAGGTTGGTCCCATTCAGGTTTGGCCATTTGGGGATCCAAATATCTCCTGCTCATGAAAAAGCCAACCCACCTGCATTAGTCCCACAGCTCTGCAAGGTGGAACCTGGTAGTGCCCCGGGTGACCTACAGAACTCTGCCACATATTGTCAGAGAAACCCGAAGGGCCATGGACATGACATGTAGAAGAAAATCCTGTTTACCACCTGGTGCAGAGAGGTAGTTTTGTAATATCATGCAAAGGGGGGGGGACAAAATACCACAGGAAACCAGGCATTTGGAAGACATTTTGCAAGGCTGGATGTGTTTTCTTTGTTTCTTGTCACCATGGTGTGCATTTTAATTACATTTAAATCCCCCTTTTTAATTTTCCAGAAAACACAATGACTGGAAACCTGTTGCATAGCCTAGTACAGTGATGGTGAACATTTTAGAGACCGAGTGCCCAAATTGCAATTCAAAACCCACATTTTTTTCACAAACTGCCAATACAACAATTTAACCTGAATACAGGTGGCTGTGAAGGGGCGATGTTGGGTGCCCACAGAAAGGGTTGCAAGTGCCACCTTTGGCACCCATGCCATAGGTTTGCCAACACTGGCCTAGTATATCTCAATAAACTAGGCCTTTTGATCAGTGGGGATTTGATGAGTCAACATGTATGTATGTTCCATTGGTTTAAATGGGTCTTACTCTAATGGCTTTTTACCTTAGAATACAAAGTTGCAACTAGAATAGGCAAATTTGAATTAAAGGAACCTATGGAGGAGATGTCTCTCCGAGTCCAAATCTTCATGATGCAATGGGTCTTCTCTAGTGTGATGTACTGTATTAAACAACAGGATTTTAGCCTCGGTGTTGAATGCCATGTCTGAATATAATCTTACACATAACAATTTCCATTCTTTCATGTTACTATGATCTATCAATACCCAGTAAGTTTATAAAAAGGTACTACTACATGAAAAGAGATCAAACCTATTTTCTTATGTGTACATATGGCAGCAGGAGCATTGATGAATGCGTTTTCAAGGAGGATTAATGTCATTTACTGATTATTTCCTTTACAATAGATGATGTGCATTAAAATTTTACTGGGGACCTTCTTTCCGAGGCCAATTTTATAAAGGCTGATTTACTGCCAGTTCCAGATAGATATAAGTAGTGCATTTATAAAGAGATCAGCATTATCCAATTTAGTTTATGGAGGTTCATAAAAATAATGAGAATTCTTCATGAGGTGTCTGTCACCCCCAAGATGTACTTTATTGATAGTACCAATCTGCTGTGACCCTTTGAGTATAGAAGAAACTAGTTACAAATAACTCCTTTCTTTCTTTCTTTCTTTCTTTCTTTCTTTCTTTCTTTCTTTCTTTCTTTCTTCCTTCCTTCCTTCCTTCCTTCCTTCCTTCCTTCCTTCCTTCTTTCTTTCTTTCTTCTTTCTTTCTTTCTTCCTTTCTTCCTTTCTTTCTTTCTTTCTTTCTTTCTTTCTTTCTTTCTTCCTTCCTTCCTTCCTTCCTTCCTTCCTTCCTTCCTTCCTATTAATGTGCTGCACATTAATTACACATAATAATAATAACAATAATAATAACTTTATTCTTATGCCGCCTTTCTCCCCGGAGGGACCCAAGGCAGCTTACAACAAATTCATAAAAGTACAATAAAAGCAGTACAATGTAAAAACAACACAATACCTATAAAATACTATAAAAATGCTATACAGTATAATACAATAAAAACAAGATTAAAAAAACAGTAGCTGCAGCAGAGTTTAAAACGCTCCCCAGCCAATGAAACTAAAAAAGTGAGATGTTATAAAAGTTGGTGAAGGCTGGAGGCTCCAAAGGCCTGCCTAAATAAATAAGTCTTAAGGCCTCGCTTGAATATTTCAAGGGAGGAGGCAGTTCTCAACTCAAAGGGGAAGGAATTCCATAGTATCGGTGCCACTACTGAGAAGGCCCTATTTCTTGCCGCCGCCCCTCGCACTTCCTTGGGTGGCAGTACTCAGAGAAGGGCCTTCTCTGATGACCGAAGGGGGCAGACCGGATTATATGGAAGAAGGCGGTCTCTCAGATAACCTGGTCCTGAGCTGTATAGGGCTTTAAAGGTCATAACCAGCACCTTGAATTGGGCCCGGAAACGAATGGGCAGCCAATGTAGTCCCTGGAGAAGCGGCCCAACAGAGTCGTACCGCCGAGCTCCAGTAACCACCCGGGCTGCCGCATTCTGTACCAATTGTAGTTTCCGAACTGTCTTCAAGGGCAGCCCCACATAGAGCGCGTTGCAATCATCTAATTTTGTGTATGAAATACAAGTAATGTTGAAACAAATTTATATAGTTAAAACGATTTGAGGTGGGCTACTTTAATAGCATTTTCTTGGCCAATCTTCTTTAGTACATGTGATGGGGCAGAACTTGCATGCACACTAATACTGCATCAATTGAATTTCTCCATCGTCACAGGAAAATTCTCCTATAGCCAAGCTGTCCCATTTTACCTGATTATTCTTTCTTTTTTTCCTTGTTCACTTCAAAGTCTACTTAGTGAATTTCAAATGGTCTAGCCATAATAGTCTCCTGGTGAGAGCCCCCCTCAGTATTTATTCATTCAGCAAGTTGTGAAGTTTTTGCTCTCTATAGATTTAGCTTAGCCTCTTCTGAGGAAATATGTAGAGTCTGAGTATGGAAAACTTTTCCTCAATTTTAGCCACTGTTTAAGGCTGTGGTTCCCAGCCTTTGGCCCCCAGATGTTCTACAACTCTCAGAAATCCTGGGCCAGCACAGGCAGTGATGAAGGCACCTAGGAGTTTTAATCCAAAAACATCTAGGGTCCCAATGTTGAGAACCACTGGGTCAAGGCAGGTGGTATCCATGAGGGCCTATGCCAATCAAATAGATTTAAGATTTGAGCCAAGCCGCTTTGGCCAGTTCTAAAGCCTGCTTGTTCTTGAACTTGAAGAGGTTCGATTTAATAGCAGTCATTTAGAGGCTTTCTTATATATAAGTGGCATAGCAGGGAGACTCGCCTGTAGGATTTGAAAGAGCCCTTCCCAAAGAGTGGGAAGCACCTGTCATCCAGGCATCCCCTGGTCAATGGAGTACAGATGGCTAATCCTTCCTAGCCAGAAGCATTGCACTATAAATGTGCTGATGAGAAAAATGGCCCAACGGTGTTTTTTTTTTAGGACCAAAAATGGGCAACTCTTCATAAAAAAATGGGATTCTTTGCTTCATTTTTGCCACAAACAGAAACATGATGTCTTTTGTGCCCAAGAAATGCACAGAGGAACTGATCAGCATCAACCCAAAGTTTCTGGAATATGTCTAGTTGCCAAAAAGGACCACAAACAATACGGAAGAGCCATTCTTGTAAGACGAGGTATTATAGTCCTCTGAACATTATTACATTATGCTGGCACTGGGAGAATATCAGCTGTTATGTTACATCTAAAAGATCTCAATATGAAATAAGGACTATAAAGTGAGATCCAATATCATGAGACAATCTTTTCTATATAAATGTTTTATAAATAGGGCCATTTTTGATTGGGACATTAATTTTATAAAGTGATATAGCCTTCTGTTTAGATTATTTAGCTTAATATTTCTGTTTTACCTAATATTCCATCTGGTACATACCACCTAAAAATCTGCAGTTCTCAAACTTGGTTTGTGTCTCCTGAGATCACCCATATTTTCCACCTCTAACTGAGTTATTCCTAGTGCTATCCATGACATGATAACAATACTGGAATTCTTGTAAGGCCTGTTGAAATATTCTGGATTGCTTTCAGCTATATCCTTAAATGGTGTTTCTTCCCACCCCCTTTAATCAGGCATATCTAGCAGTGGTCCCTCTGAATGTTGTGTAGACAATTTTAAGCCCTTTCCTCACCCTGCCTCACCCTCGTTAAAATGCACACTTTCAGGCACTGGAAATAGAGATGGGCATGAATCGAAAAAATTACATTTTGCTTTTTCATTTTTCGTTGCAGGTCCGTTTTGCCACGTTTTTGTTTTTCGTTAATTTTTGAAAAAATTGCTTCTGTTTTTGTTTTTTGTTTTTTGTTTTTACCCACTTTTTTCGTGACTTAAAGCATTTCCGCACGTGGACATCCCCCAATGCCCCAGACCAGAGAGAAAACACTAAAAAAAATGATGCTGGCAGTGATCTGAGAAAAGACAAAAATGCGTGTTTTAAGGAACCCAACCCCCCTGGTAGGTATTATCAGGCAGAATAAATAATTATCGCTGGGTTTTTTTTTCAGATATTCAGGACGTTTTTTAACATTTAAAAACAGCTGATTTCATTGCGCGTCGCGATTAACGAAAACAAAACGTAACAAACCTAATTTTCGTGATTCTGTTCGGTTCTTTCCAATTTCATCACAATTTTTGTTATTCATTTCATTTCATTACATAATGAAATGAATAATGAATAACGGAATGAATTTTTTTTTCGTTTTGTGCCCATTTCTAACTGGAAATGCCACTGAATTGAAGATTATTGGATGTGGAGACTTTCGGTACATAGAGATTGTGCAAAGTAAATATTGTGAGAAATATGTGTTAAAGTTATAGCAAGAAGGAGTGCACATTCATCATGTGGGCAAAGCAAGTCACATAATTCAATCAAATATTTCTAAGGAGTTAACTCACCCTGACCAGAGTTATAGTAGTGGTAAGTGCACATTATGAAATAAAATCCAGAACTGCATTTCCAGAACGGCACAGTTCAGTATATTGTGTTGCCTGAGGCTCCTCCATCTCATGTACATTGCTTTTTTAACTCTGGTAACTCCATGAAGCATGCAGAATCAGGAATGTGCAGCAAGTCACATGGCACACAGTTTTCTGCTCCAGTAGCACTTTCCTGTCCTCTCCCAGCATCTATGCCTAACATAATCCCCTCATTCTAGCCTCATGGAAGAACCAACCCTATTCCTGCCTGTCATTCCTAAATGTAACGCCTCATGACAGCAATATTCATTGCCACTAGAGATGGGCACAAAATGGAAATATAGTGTTTCTGGTATTTCTGAAAACAAATCAGTTTAAAAATAAACCTCCTGTTCTCAAGATGGCTGGATCAAGAGCCTTCTCATCACTAGGATGAATCATTTCATTTCCGAAACAAAAATGATGTTTTGTTTAGTTTCTTGATGACACAGTGTTTACTGTTTCATTTCATAACGTTTCAGAAGCTTATGAAATGACGCAACAGTGTATTTTTTTTGTAAGGGGCCCATCCCTAATTGTCACTCTTCTTCTCTTTTGTATAATTGTGCTTACTTTAAGTTTTAACTGGGAGGAGAGCCGCAGGTACAAAATGCGGCACAATTCTTTAACCCACACAAGGGAACATCAAGTGCTTGGCCCTGATACATCCACATCAATAAAAGGCAGCAATAACTACAGCCATTCAAATGGCCATGATTGCTAGAGGTCTCCTTCCTCTTAATTGCTTCCTTCAAGGCTTTCCCTTTAATTACTTCCTTCAAGGTCTTCTCTGAACCTCCCTTTAGGTACAGAGTTAATATATGCAAATAGAATGTGGGAAGACATTTCTTGCCCAAGTTGACATATTTAAATGGAGACACTCTAGAATTTTCCTTTCAAATTCTTTTGAGATAAAGTTTGTTCATTAAAAGAACCATCTACAAAGGCTGTAAAATTAACACCTTGTTGTTCCAGCCTTTTGTTAAAAGGCCCATGCTTACACTTATAAATTAGCACCATTTAATATGAAAACATCCCCTGGGAACTAGGCTTCTGCCAAAGCATAATGACACCAAATCCTGACATTTTATATTGATTTCTTAGATTTTTATACTGCCTATCTAGCCTGATGGCTACTCTGGGCAGTTTACAATGTAACAAAATGCAAATTATAAATAATAAACAATAGCAAATAGGTACAAAATTTAAGCAAAATGTATTAGCCATAAAAATAAAAATAATCAATTAGAGTATTAACAACATAAGATTAAACTATTATATTATCAAAATAAGCTAAAAACCAAAAACCAGAAACCAGAAACCAGAAACCAGATGGCATGACAAGAGATGGAAGAGGAAATATCCAGGTGTTGTAGGTGTACATAAATATTTTTTCCAGTTAGCACATATCCTTAATAATAGAGATGGGCTATTAGTTTTGGAAGCTACTGGTTCCAAAATGATTCATGCAAGCCCAGGTGATGTTCAGAAGCCTCCGAAGCCCAATCAGCCAATCCCTTACCTTGCTCTGCACCCGCATGGAGCTGACCTCCAATGAGGAAGCAGCCTCTGACATCATTGTTCCTTCTCCCTAGTGCTGGCCAATCAGGAGCTGTGCAGGGAAATGTCTGATTGGCATTTACTGCCTTTACTATGGTGACAAACGTAGGTGTCCTCTTGGCAAGATAGGCTAAGGGAGGTTCATTTCAGTTCTGCCCTTTATGCCAAAACCCTGCAGTGTAGCAGTTATAGTGTTAGGTCAGGTTCCAGATCCCAGGCTTCAGTTAGGTCATCCAGAGCAGTGTGGTTTAGTGGTTAGAGTGTTGGCCTGGGTGGTGGCTTAGTGGTTGGTCTCAGAGACACAAACAACCTATCCGATGCATCTCTGTGTATTTACTGTAGCATGTATGCAACAAGGCAGCAATTATTGTAATTCTGCACTCACAATCTTATAAAGCAGGGAAACTAATTTAGTGGTTTCTTGTTGTTCCACATGTTTCAGAATATAGTTCAGCATCTTAGAATCTTAGAAATGCAGAGAAAGGATCCTATGGATCATCAAGACAAACCTCTGTTAAAGAGGCACAGTGGAAAACTGAAGCCCCAACCTCTGTTCCACAGCACATACAGTACCTAAACCTTGAACCATCTAGCAGTTCTAATAGAGAAGCTCCTGTAAAGTTCAGACTAAAACCCCGGGTGGATTCACTGCCCACTGGCATCAGCACCACTCTTGTATGGATGTGTGGCAAAACGATCTACATCACAAACAGACAATATCCCTCCACATTTTTCTCTTTCATATCAGTAGAGCTTATACTTCTAATTTATGAAGCATGAATTGCAGTCTTTGTAATTAAATATGTCTTAATTAGTATGTGTTGCTGCACATAATTGTATTGCCAGAGGGCCTTTTTTATCATTCTGTGCATAATGTTTGCCACATACATAATGCTTCATTTCATTGGTGTATGTGCAAGCTGTTGAAGGAAACATTGTACCCATTTCAATCAGGCTCCTTTCACAACCCCAATTAACTATGGAGGGCTTTTTTATGCAAACATGCATCAATAAATTATAAAGGTAATGTAGTACATGTGGCGGAGCTATGCATGGAATTAGCCATTGGATCAATAGACATTGTAGAGTTACATTTACAGTCCTTCAAGAGACTGGGAAAATATAAGTGGGGTGGAGTGAAGATATCCACACCTCATCCAACAGGAAGGAAGAATAATTTGTGCACACCAGCACATTTATTAAGCTTTTAAAAGACCACCTCTAATTTTAAGTCACAAACTATTTCAGTGACTGGTGATCTTCAGATGAACGGAATACTCTCTCTTTCATGCAGGCATACAAAAGTATATATGCAATTGCTTAATATATGTAAAATATATATTAAAATGGGGAAATCATGGTGGGGTAATTATGCTGGTGTAACTTGGATTGGGTGCCACAAATAATTAATTTAAATTAATTTAAATCTTCCTAATGCCCTCCCCATATTTCAGATTCTAAGATTCTCCAGGGCTTCTCTTTGCCTTTAGAAACTTTGGATTAGTGGTGGGGCAGATTTTAATAGTAACACATTGGCTATGGAATGCTAGCAGATGTCCCAGTCATGGTGGCAGTGATGGGATGGCAAATTTTGACGATTAAAGACTCCCCAACCCCCAGCTCCAGAACCCTCTTGTCCCAAGGCTCCCAAAGACTTTATTAGGGCAAACGGGAACCTTGTAATCTACAATGGGGAAATTGAGGATAGGAATCTATAAAATAGTTTAAATTAATTATTTCTCAGCACCCAGATCTGGTTTATAATGCCAACAGGATTTTGTCCAGAGTGTGTCTAAGGAAGTGGACTTTCATCTGGAAAAGCAGACAGTGAAATAAAGTTTCTAGTCTTTAAGGTGTTATAATATTTTATATTCTTTTTTTCTTTTTTCCATGTGGTTTCTTTCCATTATTACATTTCGAATGCTGGTAGTATATACCACTGAATACAATGGGGGGTTGTATTTCCAAAAATCAAGTATGTTTACTTTGCAAGATTTAAGAAATATGCTAGCCATAAAATAATCTTTGTCAAAATAGCTTCATAAAAAGAGCGCTCCTATACCTTTTATAGGAAACTAAAAAGTCCTCTTTAGTTCTTGCTTTTATCACCTAGTCAACTGCTTTTCTAATACAGTACTTAAGTTTCCTCCTATTTTCCTTGAAACATATAATTATAGCAATTAATTTTAAGGGCAAATTTTTCTAAAATTGCTCATTTTTATGTCACACAACAAATGCAAATAGAAACCATATTGTTTTTATTACTTATTTCCTATTCTGAGATGTTATTTTTTTCACAAACAGATTTATTTTATTTTATTTTATTTTATTTTGGGAAGACAAAGTTTAATATTAACACTTAAGTGTTCATGCCTGGCACTTCAACACTCTTTCCTTCACAAAAATGGTGTGGTTTAGAGATGGGCACGAAATGAACTTTTTTTTGTTTCCGTTATTTGTTATTCATTTCATTACACAATGAAATGAATAACGAACATTGCGATAAAATTGGAACGAACCAAACAGAACCACAAAAATTAGATTCGTTATGTTTTGTTTTTCGTTAATGGCGACGCACAATGAAATAAGCTGTTTTAAATGTTAAAAAATGCCCTAGACATCCATAAAATGCAGCAATAATTATTTATACTGTCCGATAATACCTACTGGGGGTTGGGGTCCTTAAAACGTTTGTTTTTGTCTTCTCCCATCATGATGTACTTTTCTTTTCCCTTTAAGGATGACAAAATGGATGTCGCCAACCACAAAATGGAGGCAAGCCATGTGATGGGATCATGTAAATTCTTTGACAACTTGAACCAATAGCATGCCCAGGCTGCAGACTGGGCAGGTCTGGCAGCCACAGAGGGCATAAAAAGCTCTGGCAGCCCCTGTCCCCCTTGCAGTCTCCGGTGGAAGTTAGGGTGGGATTGCTGTCTCTGCGACTCATTATTTTCACTTTAGGCCAGCCAGGCAGGTGTGTGTCTCTGTGCTCCTGCCGGCTGCAGCCTGGCTCTTAGGGGAGAGGAAGAAGAGATTTCTCTCTAGCTTCAGTCCTGCAGCCTCCCTGTGTGTGTGCATGCGTACCTCTTGGTGAGTACCCTCCCCTGCCCCACAGTGCAGTCACTCTGCGGCTGCCTTGCACCCTGGGCAATGCCCGCCGCTGCCTTTGCACCCACCCTGTGTACCTAGTCTATACTGTGTCTCTGCCAGCATCAATTTTTTTAGTGTTTTCCCTCTGGTCTGGGGCATTGGGGGATGCCCGTGCACGGAAATGCTTTAAAAATTGCACAAAAGGCGGGTAAAAAGAAAAAATGAAAAACAAATAAACAAAAATGATTTTTTCCAGAAATTCACAAAAAATGAAAACAAACCAAAACGGACCCCTCAATGAAAAACAAAAAATTGAAATGCCATTTTTTTATTCGTGCCCATCTCTAGTGTGTTTTATTATGCTGTAAAGAAAGCAACATTGTTGGAAACATCCAGTCATTGAATGTTTCAGCACAAACAACTCTTCTACAATTTAGGTAGCCTTTGATTCAACAATTTTCTTGCATTTCTTTCTGTTAATGGATAAAAATGACTTAGCTTAAATCCAATGTAATGCTAGGAAAGTGTTGGAGTAGGCTTTTGAGCATAGTTGGCTCAGCAGAAAAAAATAAAGACACTAAAGCAGAGCTCACCATCACCATAGGTATATTTCCAGTAGATCATTTCGACAGCATAACAAAGTAAAGAAGAGAATTCCCCCCAAAACATTACACATGGGTTTTCACTATATACAAGCCTCAGCCAATCACAAAGCATTACATCATTTACTTTAACCTTAATACACATGTGTTAGCCTTCCTTTTATTGTTAACCACAGTTACTCAGCATTTCACACACATGCTCAACATGGCTGTTGATTACCACAAGCCTTGTTTTGTTTCAGCTTGTAAATTATACCTTGACACAAAGTTTAAATGCCTGCTAGTGTAGTTGTGCTGGGCTGCACTGTTACAGAGGTGCCTCTGCAAGCAGCCATGGATCTGGTAGTGCAAACTCTTTCACAGTTGATCTGTACAAAAGAACTGCCAGATGGGTGATATATAAATCAAAACAAATCAATCAATAACACTCTTGTGCAAACCCTGAAAAAAGGGCAATGAGTCTTGTGGCATTATTGCACATCAGCCTTCTCTGAAATTTGTTTTCTGTTAACCTTATCAGAGACCCAATACGACTTCCCCTTGCTATTTTAGCCCATCTAAATGCATGGTAAAAGGGAAAAGATAGTTTGTGCTCCTCTATTCAGAACCTCTGTGCATTCAGCTTCAGAATGAACACAGCCTGTGTCTTGAATAAACAGAGCCTTTTAAGAACACAGTTGTAGGAAGAGCATGATTCTATTATATTCTCAAAATGAACATATGAACAGGAATAGGCATGACATGTGCACTGTACACATTTTATGTTCTTTCTACACATCAGAAGAATGGTTGGAGAAGATTGTCTCTATCAATGAGCTTGCAAGGCCAAATTTCCCCTCCATTGTAAACCCTTTACTCCAGATTTCTTATCCAGTGTTTGCTAGACTGATCAAGCAGAACTCTCGACTAATGAACTGAAGTTTGTACTTCCAGACTAAAGTTGATCAATAGGATTACATTCTTGTACTCACACTAAGCCCCTTTGGAGTCAATTTTACTGTTGAGTAGACATATATTGGTTGTGTTATAGAACAGTGTTTCTCAAATTTGGGTCCCCTAATATTCTTGGACTATAGCTCCCAGAGATCCTAGCTACCAAAGCTAGTAGTGAAGTACTGTATTCTAAAATTTTTATTCCAAGAACATGGGACCCCAAGTTTAACAACCACTGTTATAGAACACCCTGCTTTCAAGTCGTGTTGTACATTATTTTCTCCTCTCTTTCTCAAGATGTCTGTGAAGATTCTCAGTCATCCAGGTGAGGTTATCTGGAAGCTGAGTTATAGCAATTTGACTTCTTCTCTTGAGAGATTGAAACGTTTTGCTGCTCATCCAAACAGGTTCATCAGAATGAGTCAGTCTTGCTCAGACTGATGAATCTGCTTGGATGCTCAGTGAAACATTTCGATCTCTCAGGAAAAGAAGTCCAGTTTCCATCACAACTTCCAGATCTCTTTCTCAAGGAAATTTAACAGATTGAAAAGACTCTTACATAGCTCTTAAGAGCTTATAAATTGCTGTTGTTTTGTAGGGAATAAGTTCCCAAGAACTTTTTATCTGTACTGCCATGTGTAAAATCTATTCTCACTGAACCTATGGATCACTAAATCTAACTATACACCAAAGTTAGAAAGCTTGCTTCTCCATGTAGCTGTCATAGTTAGGTAACATAAGTATGTGATCCCATTTCCCCAGGCATTTATTTTATTTTATTTTAAAGGAGCAAAGGAAGACCCCAAATCAGGACAAACCCACTTCAATATGGGAATGGGAGTATGGTGAAATCCATTGTCGGTTCCAGCTTGCATATACCTTTTGGATCAAAGGGATTTATTTATGTGTTAATTTACTGTTAACTATTTGCTATCTTGCAATTTATCCATGTTGACTAAACTTGAAACCAGTAATTGGTTTTAGCCTTTTAGCATAAATAGCATGTGATCAGAGAAAAGGAGGCAAATGTGGGGGCAAGACACCCTCCTACTTGATTCATGAGATACAACTTGCTTGCTTTTAGTTTTTATTGTTTCTTGTGCAACTGACACTGTTTACATACATGCACATGTTTTTTTCCTGTGTCATGTCTGCTACAATCCTTAACCTTAACATCTACAGAATGAATAATTCACTAAAATGTTCAATTTAAGATGAAACCTCTGAGACTGATACAGGATATTATATGCATAATCTTCATCACAATCCACATTTATTACTTATACTGCACCTCTCCTATGCATCATGCTCTCATTAAAACAGCCCTTCCTGCAGGCTAACAGTCTAATAAAGTGTTATTAGAAAGCAGAGAGTGTGAGGTTGGAATATAGACAAGACACAGCTATGCAATCCCCACTGGATATTTTTAAGCCAAATCAATTTGCTTTCATTTTCCCCTTTCATTTCCATCACTGTTCAGTCGTTACCAGTTCATAGAATATACAACTTGGGATGGTGTCTCTTTTTTGCAAATAGGACGTTAAAACTAGAGCTCAGCCATGAGGAGCTATCCAGGGTCCTGATCCAAATGTAGGAAGATCTGTTTTGACCAGATTTTGCCTCTCATAGCCTCACCTGCTTGGCTGATTACACCTGTCATTCTGTGGCTGCTCTGCCTTTTCTGTAAGCCAAAGCTTCAGTAGATCTGGATACATAAAGGGTTCCACTGCCTGTTTCCCATCCTGGACTCATGCTTCCAAAGCAGCTGGAAAGCATTCTTTTTATATAAAAAAAAAGTGGCACACTGAACCCATTAATGAGATGAAAAAAGAGCATGAGGGTTAGCTGTAAATACTCAGTGTTTTGACAAGCAATATTCTATAATGGTTAAAAGTTGAAATTATATTGACATTTTTAAAACATCTCTTGACAAAAAAAATGACAAAAGAAAAAGAACTGAGGGTGGTCTCATGAGAGCTAACATTGCAGGTGGAAAAAATCAGATCTCCCATCCCTAGAATGGAGTCCTGGTTTTACAGCAGCATTGCACTGCAGGAGATCACACCGGAAGAAAAGAGTCTGAAGTATTTATTGTTTTATTTGTTATATTCTTAACCTGCCTTTCCTCCAATGAGCTCCAGGTGGCATGGACGACTCTCCTCTTCTGTACCCTGCAAGGTAGTTGGGCGAGGAGTGTTGGGCTGACTTAAGGTTATGTGCTTGATAACCTAGCTGAGATCTGAACTGAAGTCCTAGGCCAACATCCCAACCGTTATATTACACTAGCTTCTCATCTATTGAACAGAAAGTCAACCACTGACAACTAACATTCTGGTGAAGCCCAGTATACTGCTGTTTATTTATTATTTATTTATTTAAATACTTATATCCCGCTCCATCTTCCCAACGGGAACTCTGGGCGGCTAACAGCACAAGAAGCTAAAAAGCTAAAAAGGCTAAAAAGCTAAAAATAACAAGGCCACCAAGCAAGGGCAGCGGAAGGCAAGATGGCGGCAGACGGTAAGAGCAAAGAAAAAAGAGAGAAACTAACTAATGAGGACACCAAATGCTTCTTTGAAGAGGAAGGTCTTCAAAGCCCTCTTAAAGGCGGGCAGGGACTCCAGCAGGCGCAGCTCAGGAGGGAGATGGTTCCAGAGCGAGGGCCCCACCACAGAGAAGGCGCGGTCCCGCGTACGCGTTTTCCGCGCCTCTCTGGGTATGGCCACTCTCAAGGAGCGCGCCTGCGACGATCTCGTGGGTCTGGATCCGGATGCCCTCAGGGAGATGCGCTCCGCCAGGTATCCTGGTCCCAAGCCGTGGAGGGCCTTGAAAACCAAGACCAGAACCTTGAACCTGATCCGGAAGACAACGGGAGCCAATGCAGGCGGACCAGGACTGGGGTGATGTGCTCGAATCACGAAAGCACCCACCACCAGCCTGACATTTTGCACCCGCTGTAAGCTCCGGACCAGGGTCAAGGGCAACCCCACGTAGAGGGCATTGCAATAGTCGATCCTCGAGATCACCAGGGCCTGCACGACTGTCCTCAGGGAGGACTCGTCAAGGTACTGACGGATCTGGGCTTCCAGGGAGAGGGCCGAATCCAGGACCACGCCCAGATTCCTGGCCCTGTTGGGTGCTATCAAGCCTCTTTTGCCTTATGTCAACCATAAGCACTGGTGACTTCCAAAAGATCTTCTTTCTCAGGCCTTGCAAACTCAAGGCCGTAGTTTCCTTTATTGAGTCATTCCATCTCAAAGCCCATCTCCCTCTTTTCCCCGTGCTTTTTACTTTTCTACTGTCTCTTCCAGAGTCTTCTCACATCCACAGGACAATCACTTTTCCAGGATGCACTGTTTTCTTTGTGTCGCTAAATTCGAGCAAAGCTCTGAATCAATGAAGTAACTAGCACTGTCAGTTCCAAGAAATCACCCATATTATTTCATTAATAGAAAAAAAAAAAAGCTAAAAGACCAATAACACCTTAGGGAATAAGAAGTGGTTGTGGTACATACACTTCCGAGAAACAGTCTGCTTTATCAGATTCATCCACCTTGCTAAACTGGCTAGCCTTCTAAAATGATGCTGGAATCTTTTGCCTTTGTTCTGCCATTGTTTTACTGTTTCCCACCTGCAGAAGGCAATTGGTGAGGCTGACACCTGAATAGGTCTACTGCACTGCAGAACCACAGGAAGGTTACTAGTCCTTCCCTTTTCATCATTATTTTCCCAACTTCAAAAAAGGTTAGCAAATGGCAGGAGAAAAAAAGGAGAACACAATCCTGTTACACCCCCAGATAATTTCCTCCCCAACGCCAATTACAGATTTACTGCCTAAAGCAAAATATAGTGGCCATGCAGTTCATTTCAGATAATTCAGTCCACATGGATGACAGCTAACTTTGGATGCATTTGGAAGAGTACATCAGAATATGGATGCCATTTCTATTGTGATAATACTAGAATGTGCATGCACATTTTCCCATATACAATGTGTCATATCTAAACATTGATTGCATAAAGGCCCTCCTACAAAAGCATGGGTGGGCTACAAAAATGGCCCAGAGTGAAAAAGGTAAGGTATACTAGTCTTCATGCCACAACAATGGGTCTACATCCCTTCTACAGAATTATGGGAAAGTGCAGGAAACACCTATCTAGTGCAACTCTTAAGGTAAATGTGAGGAAGTGTGTTCTGCTGTAGAATGGAAATACTTGTACATGTGAGTGTGTTGTGTGAGCAGGGCCGGTGCGTCCATTAAGGCGAACTAGGCAGTTGCCTAGGGTGCCAAAATGGACAGGGGGCGCCGCCCACCTCCGTCCGTCCCCCCCACCCATCGCACCGCCCTCCCCGCCGCCCGCCACCCAGCCCCCTGCCCCCGCTGCCGCCGCCGCCCGCCCGCCACCCGCCCAGCCCTGCCTGGCCCCAGCCCCCTGCCTGCCCCCTGCCACTGCCACCGCTGCCACCGCCGCCCCCTGCCCCTCGCCTAGGGCGAAAAAAAACTTAGTGCCGGCCCTGTGTGTGAGAGATGAACTGTGTGATCATATCCAAAGAAGATTTCATTCCCCCCACCCCATGCCCTTTAAGGATGGAAATTGTCCCAGTGATCCTCATCTGTTGGTGTCAAATTGCCAATTTGCTTAGTAAGGGGTTTCCCCTTTCATTTAGGACAGTAGGACCCCTTAGATGCGGGGTCCATTTATCCATGGTCTGAAAATATTAAAATATTAAAAGAGAATCCTAGAAATATATATTTGCAAAGATGAAGCCACCAGAAACATCCACTAAAAGGAGCTAGAGACCATGCTATGTATATCTTTCAATACTAAAATAGAGATTGCGATTATCTGCATTTTTCGGCATCCACACGATGACTTGGAAATTATTCCCCGCAGGTATGGAAGTATTGCTATATTTTAAAAGCTAGGAAATATACCTATTGGAGACCATATCTTTAATGTGATTTTATTGGTTATTGGTTATGTATTTTATTATTTATTGTTTCTACGTATGTTTTTGATTATATCTTGTGTTCACCCCTTGAGTTGCTCTGTACAAACTGGCGGTATATAAATCCTAACTAAACTAAATTAAACTATGTGAGTAAATAGCCTAACAAATTTGCTACCTTTTAAGTTACTAGATAATCCTTGAGATTTTGAGCTGCAAGACCCTAGCATGGCTACCACTATTTTCCCTTGCTAAACAGCCATGTTGCAGGTAGAAATTGAGCAGGGAAATCTCTCCTCATGGAAATATAGCTCAAAGGCGGGTTTTCATAATTCATATTTGTCTGTACCGAAAGGTCCCTGATAAATCTTGCCTTAACATGTTCCTTGGGAAGTTATCACTTCTCTGCTGCTACTCCACATCAGTTGAAGGAAACATACTCTGCTCATTCCAAAAGGGCATTTAAAATGCTCTGTAGATACATTTAAAATATTGCACATGCATGCCTGGCTACTAATCCCACCATTAGCTTTCTTTAAGAAAAGCAAATAGTGATGTGGATCTTTATTTTAGTTCATGGTTCATGTCACTTGGAGAATTCCTATGAATTAAAAATGACAGCCTTATCTGTTTTAAAATATTGTAGATTCTACTGCTGCAGAGAATACATATAATGCTCAAGTAGGAGGCTGTGATATTGAAGATGAAGAGAAAGAACAGCCTTCCGGGTCTGATGGAGTAACCATTAAGGGTGAGATTTTCATGTTGCGATGAATAAATACGAAGAGGCATCACAGAAGTTCCTACTCTTCCTTTCATTTTCCCTTCATTTGTTTCTGAAAAAGACCCTCTGTGAAAAGGATCCTGTCTTAAAACAAGAGAAATGGGGGGGGGATTTATGTTTTTAGTTTTTGTTTGTTTCATTTTTTTCTCCATTAGTATCAGTCAAAATTGCCCAGGAAATTTTCTATCAAATAACACAGAACTAACAGGATTGTGATTTTTAAGCTCTGTTTGTGCCAAATGGCAGGTGGAGGCTAGGCAATATTGTCCTCTTCCAGTGTGGTCACCACCCCTCTCCACACCCATTTGCCTTTTCTGTCATGGTCACCAGATTGCTTTAATATTGTTGAAACTTGTGGTACAGGCATTCCATTTTCTATGTTATTTTATAATGCTTAATTTACCGATTTAGCCTGTTAAAGGACTATATTTTGGTGGGATATTTTGGTGGGATGTTTGGAGTCAATTCTGTGTTGCCTGCCTTGCCCCTGCATTTTTGGATATGTTTTTGGAGGGCTTTGGGAGCCAGTAGTGCAGTGGTGTCCAAACTTCGGCCCTCCAGATGTTTTGGACCACAACTCCCTCAGTCCTTTGTCACTGACAATACAGGCTTGGAATTCTGGGAGTTGTGGTCCAAAACATCTGGAGGGCCGAAGTTTGGACAGTCCTGCAGTAGTGCAAAATAAATAAATACTGTAAGTAGGGAGAAATGAATGAACTACAAAGACC
Source organism: Phrynocephalus forsythii (assembly GCA_029282475.1). Lineage (NCBI taxonomy): Eukaryota > Metazoa > Chordata > Lepidosauria > Squamata > Agamidae > Phrynocephalus > Phrynocephalus forsythii. The sequence goes on along the minus strand of JAPFRF010000005.1, from coordinate 92,459,108 downwards.
CAGCCATTTTGCATGAAGATGCAACATAGACATCCCTGAAAGTACCCAAAATGATACAAAAATGGAAGTCTTTATCATGCAATTACCTTCCAACCTCACAATTATCATGATATGTTTTTTTTTTTTTTTTTTTTGAGAACATGATACATTGGACAGAAAAGACAGGGGAATCATAATAAAGCAGTATAACTACTGCCTGCCATTGAATAAGGAAAAACTGCCACAGTTGGATCTGCTTCAAAGGTAAAGCAACACCGGAAGGTAAGGTTGCTAACAGTGGCATTCATTTTATAGAGAAAGATAAATAATAGTCTGTTGCAGTTGTTTTAAACAGAAGTGGCTTTTCAGTTTTCTTTAGAATATTTTCTTCTAAAAGCAGCCAAAAACATCCAAGTAAATTTGAGCAAGAAGGTGTCCTACCTTGGGCACATCATGAGATTAGGTTTTTTTGGGAAAATACAATAATGCTAGGGAAAGATTGGAGGGAGAAGGAAAAGAGAGAGACCAATTTACAGGGAGTTGAATAACTCAGCCCCCTGAACCCCACACTGCTCCAAATTTCAGGGTCTTGCAGGGAAGAACTTGTGGAAGCGCTGCAGTGGTTTTGGTGCCAATGACACATGGCTGTGATACCTACTTGGAGTACATATTTATGTACTCAAAAATAGTGATAGCAGCAGAGCCATGTTTCAGCACCAAAACCACTGTGGCACTTCCTTAATCTCTTTCCTGTAAGACCTTGAAATTTGGAGCAGTTTGGGGTTCAGGGGGCTGAGATATTCAACTCCAGGGGGTCCCCATAGCTAATTGTCAGAATGTGTACAGTGCGCGCAGCTGCGCACTGTACACACTCTGCCAATTAGCTATGGGGACACTTTGGAGTTTCATAACTCAGCTCCCTAACCCCCAAACCTCTCCAAATTTGGGGGGCTTACCTAGAATCTCTTGATGAAGCTACCCTGCCATTTTCATTCCAAAACATGGTTGCAACCCATATTTTGGAGTACATAATATTTTGTTATGTTTATTTATGCAAAAATACAGATTGCAGCCATGTTTTGGCTTGGAAATGGCAGGGTAGATTCCTCAAGTAATTCTAGTTAAGCCCCTGAAATTTGGAGAGGTTTGGGGGTCAGAGTGCTGAGTTATTAAGCTCCAAGGGGGTGCCCCTAGGAAAAAATCTAATTGATTGAATCAGGAAGGGATTTGGAAGCCAAGCTGTGGTGGTGCTTATCACTTGTCCATTAGGGGGGGCTATTGCAGTTTCTGGATTCAATTAGAGAGATTTTTCTCCCTTAGGGGCACCCTTCAAAGCTTAATAACTCAGCCCCGACCCCCCAAAACTCTCCAAATTTTAGGGGCTTACAGGGAAGAGCTTGAGGAAGCTCTCCGTCAATGTTGATGCCTCGAGGGCCCTGGGAAGCATTGTGTTTTGTTTCGTTTCTTTTTGTTTCATTACAAAACTCCTTTAAAAATTCATTAGTAATCAAACAAAATGAAACAACTTAAGAAATGAAATGAAACACTGATTTTCCATTTTGTGCCCATCTCTAGTCTTCATCAAACCAAGGAAAGTGTGCATTGATCAGATGTAGCTCGTCAAATGAAGCAAGGATTTATGCTTGTTTATTGGTTTCTAAAGAGGTAGTTATCTTTCTCAGTATGCTGGCAAAATTAAAGGGGAAAGTGGTAGGACAAAATGCAAGGACAAAATATTGCAGCCTGTTGCTTAGATTCTTCAGATAGGGTTGAAGAAGCAGCTTTTAATCCACAGATACTCACAGTGCAACAAATCTATTAGTCTTTAACATGCACAATATTTTGTTTCTTTATCAATTTTTGTCTTGTTTTGTTTTCTAATGCTTTATAACAAGTTTAAGCATAAAATCGTATTTGTGGCAAACTAGGTAGCATACATTTCTAAAGCAAAAAAGAAAGAACCCACCCCACTGAGACATATTACAGTACTTCCTCCCCTCAACTTATTTCTTATCTCTCATAGATCTGTGATAAAACCCCTAATTAAAAAGGAAATACAATTCAGTGTTAATGACAGGCCGTCACAAGAAAAAAAGAGGAGACCACCCATTTCTTCAGTCTCTCTTGTCATTGACATGTAATGCTGAAGAAAGGACATAATTGATGGGAAGTTACTGAAACAGACATTGACTCAAATCAGTGAAGCAGTGTTCAGATCACTATGCGAATTTCCATGTAGTCTACTGAGTTTCCCAAAGTGCCACACTGCAAGCAGTGTTGCAGTTGAATGGTGATTCAGCCCTGGTGGCAAAATAATGAAGGCGGCGAGACAGTAATTCTCTGATGAATTGTTTGCAAGCTCGTCTTTTTCACAAGTAGAACTGGGATCTCACTGAGTCTAACTTTTAAGAACACTTCAAATGTTCAAAACTTTGGCTTAAGAAATACTGACCAGTATCCTGTTCAACATTTATATGTGCAAAGCTCCAGCTGTGGAAGCTGTGGTGGGAATCCGATGAGGTGCCAGTCATGTGCAGCGGACACCCCATGAAGTCATTATGGCAAGCTCTGTGCTTGGAGCTCAATGTGTCTGCAAATACTGAACAAGAGAATATTGGCCCTTAAATTGAAGATGATATAAAGAGAAAAAGAATATTAAGTTGTTGAATTTTTAAAATGGTTTCTGTGCCCTGTTCTTGAGTATCATAGAGGGTGGGGTGGATCTGGATCTAGAAGGCTATATTTTTTTAATGTTCCCTGTACCCTGGGTGTGAAGATATTTATTTATTATCACAGTCATCTCAATATATTCCAGATAGATGAGGGGAAAGCACAAACCGAAAGCAATACTATGTCAATCAATTGGTCTCTTGCAGCTACTAGAACAGATTAAATCAACTAAGTAGGAGGGAAGTCTGGAAAATGGGCTTATCTACATCAAAATGGTGGTCTCTCTGCACCACATCCCACAGAGGGGGCTGGTTTTTCATCTGTCTCAGGAAACTGAATTTTGAATCTCTTAACTCTAGACCAGGAATGTCTAAACTTTGGCCCTCCAGATGTTTTGGACCACAAGTTGTTTGTCATTGGTAATCTAAAGTTGGAGTGGAGTTAGGAGTGCAGGGGATAAGAGGGCAGGTCCTCTTATGGATTGAGAACTGGTTGAGATCCCGGAAACAAAGAGTAGGTGTCAATGGGAAATTTTCACAATGGAGAGAAGTGAAAAGCGGTGTGCCCCAGGGCTCGGTCCTGGGACCGGTGCTTTTCAATCTGTTCATAAATGACCTGGAGACAGGGATAAACAGTGTGGTGGCCAAGTTTGCAGATGACACAAAACTTTTCCATGTGGGAAGATTGTGAAGAGCTCCAGAAGGAAACAGTGGGCTGAGAAATGGCAAATGGTTTTAATGTAACCAAATGTAAAGTAATGCATATTGGGGCAAAAATCCAAACTTCATCTATCAACTCATGGGCTCTGAGTTATCCGTGACGGATCAGGAAAGAGATCTTGGTGTGTTGGTGGACAGCTCCATGAAGGTGTCTCCCCAATGTGTGGCAGCAGTGAAGAAGGCCAATTCCATGCTAGGGATTATCAAAAGGGGATTGAAAATAAAACAGCCAACATTATAATGCCGTTATACAAAACAATAGTAAGGCCCCACCTGGAGTATTGTGTACAATTCTGGTCACCGCATCTCAAGAAAGACATAGTGGAACTGGAAAGGTGCAGAAGAGAGCGACTAAAATGATTACTGGGCTGGGGCACCTCCCTTATGAAGAAAGGCTAAAACAATTGGGCCTCTTCAGTCTGGAAAAAGGCGCTTGAGGGGGATATGATTGAGACATACAAAATAATGCAGGGTATGAGTAAAGTGGATAGAGGGAAGCTCTTCTCCATCTCTCAAAATACCAGAACTAGGGGACATACACTCAAAAGTGCTGGGATAAGAACTGACAAAAGAAAATATTTTTTGCGTTGTAAGTCTATGGAACTCCCTGCCACAGGATGTGGTGATGGCATCTGGCCTGGATGTCTTCAAAAAAGATTCCTAGAGGAAAAGTCCATCACGGGTTACAAACCATGATGGAGATGTGTAATCTCTAGGCTTTAAACCAGGGTACTTCAAGGGCCAGATGCAGGGGAGTGGTATCAGGAGACAGATATCTAGTCTCATGCGCTCCCAAATGCATCTGGTGGGGCCGCTGTGAGATACAGGAAGCTGGACTAGATGGGCCTTTGGCCTGATCCAGCATGGCTCTTCTTATGTTCTTATGTTCTTATGTTCTTATGTTCTAAAGTTTAGAATTCTGGGAGTTGTGGTCCAAAACATCAGAAGGGCCAAAGTTTGGGCATGCCTGCTCTAGACCTTTGACTGGGAAATGGGTTGGGAAAACAACTGGGTGGGATAAGGAAATTATAAGAGCAAAAGGGAAGGAGAAAGAGTTTTGATGGAGAATGGTAAAAAAATAAGCATGCATGTTTGCAAGTTGTCCAAAGTCCGCATCCAAGTCTTTGGCATCAAGTACCAAGCCTCATGCCCCAAATTCAAGTTCCTATTTTTAAAAAGCTATTTTTTCATGGGGGGGGAGGAAAACGTCAGTGGCTTCTGTGACATGAGTCAAATCTGAGTCATGGGGGGGTGAATCAAGTCAAGTCAGATTTGAGATGCCATCGTGGCTTAAGTCCAACTTGACTGCAAGTCCTGCAACTCCAGTTCCCATCACTGGAGATAAGTTTTTCAAAAACTGTAGCTCCCAACAAGGCATACCATCTGTTTTGTTTGTTTGTTCTGTTCTGTTTTTGGTGAGGTGGTTACTTCACATCCATTTTGTCTCTGTACAAAGTTAGGTGGTTACTTCACATCAATTTTGTCTTTGGACCGGTACAAAAAAAGCTTACTTCACGTCCATTGCATAACTACTGAAATTTGTCTCGACCACACCCCCAGAGGGGGATCAGAGTGTAAGAATACTGTACCTGGCGCTGAGTTGGGGTATTCTCTTGTCACAGTTTGTTCCCAGTTCCTGTTCCGAGACAAGGGACCGTGTGGTAACAACTGTCACGCAACAACCAGTGTCCACCTAGTGGTCAGTGGCTGAAGCAGCATTCAACATCAGTTTCCCTATGGGAAACACCATGCAGCACAAAAGTTTATTAAAGAAAGTACTGAAAATTCTGTAGCATTGACATGTAAATCCTGGAAGACCAGTAAATTGAAATATCGAAAAAGTTTTATTTACAATATTTTTAAAAGGGTTAAGAAAGCAAGACAAATTCAGAATTTGTCACGGAACAAGACCGTGAAGTAACAGTTGTCATGAAACAAGTTATCACAACTGTGAGAAAATGGAAACAGGGACTAAACAGGGACAAAACCACAAGATCATGACCAACTCTGTCATGGTACAAAACTAGTCGTGGAACAAGGAAGGACATGAAGTAACCATCATAGTTCTTTTAAAATCTCTGTGTTTACTGTAGTTATCTGTCTTATACTAAGAACAATCAACTTAACTGAAAAATTGCCCCCTCCAACTTCACTTAAGGTGAATTAAATTTCTGAACTCACCAATAATTTAATTGTTAACAATTTCCTTCTGACTTGTCCATCTCTGGTACATCCTTCCACCCATCACTGTTGATGTGATACTAAAGGGGCTGTGCATGGAATCCAGCTAAGTGGAGAGGACGCTTGGAGGAACATGTTATAGTATAAAAGTCAACACTTCACAAGGTCACAAGAAGGGAAAATATATTCCAAAGGCTTCTAATGAAGCTGACAGTATTGTTCAGGACCAGGCTAGATGGAATCCACCTGACAGGTAGAAGCAGAAGGCTGAGAAGTACTAGAAGAAAGAAGTGGATTGCAGGTGTCAAACAGAAGAGGAAATGACAGAGCAAGAGAGAGAAAACAAACAAATGGGCTAATTACTGGTAGTCACCAGAGAACAGTGAAATGGGAAGGAAAATTGGCTTAATGCTCAGGTTAAAGTCTGGAAAGGGGTAGTTATGGAGGAAAAAAGGAAGCTATTTTACCATAAAAGAAGAGCCAGGATGCTGTACATGACTGGGCAGGCAGAGCTGTACCACTGGGAGGGATACCAAGGGAGACAGAGGGCAGAACCAGGTTCGGAAGGGTATTGGAGACTTTAGTAATGTCAGGGAAAGGGGAGAAAAGACAGGAGGAAAACTCCAGGAATAGTTATGAGATACGCATGGGTTTTTCATTTCAGAAGTGGTCCAGTTCTGAAATGAAATATGGAAGCCCAGCTGGTGTTCAGAACCGGACCAACCCTCCAGAACAAATTCAGCCAATCCCTTACCTCGTTCTGGGCTCATGCAGGGCTAAGCTCCAATGAAGAAGAAGCCTTCAACATCATCTTTCCTTCTCCTTCCTGCTGGCCAATCAGACAGGGAGGCGAAATGATGCATTTCCCTGCACAGCTTCTGATTGGCCAGTGCCAGGGAGAAGGAAAAATGACATCGGAGCATGGTAAGGGATTGGCTGAATTTGTTCTGGAGGGTTGGTCCATTTCCGAACACCATCTGTGCTCCTGCATTTCATTTATAACTATGCCTGGAGTTTTTCCTCCTGTCTTTTCTCCCTTTTCCCTGACATTAGTAAAGTCTCCAATACCCTCCCAAACCTGGTTCTGCCCTCTGTCTCCCTAAACACCCATTCCTATTATGAGATCAAAAAAGATGAGTATTGTCTCAGGGATGCAAAGGATATTGTCATACTGTGACATGAACCATCCCTTTTGAGACTATGCCTAAGCATTTCCAGGGTAGAATATGGCTTTTCAGCTTCAAAAATAAATAAATAAATAAATAAATAAAAACGTTTTTGTAAGAAAAACTTTTCTTCCTTGAGTGGGAAATGAGAAAACACACACATCCTAATATCCAGGGATGAAGATATGAAGGCTCCAGATCTCTGGAAGTTGCCTTCCCCTGCATTACAGGAGCCAGATGTCCAGTCTTGAACCTATCTAATGTTCCTAGCCTTGAGAACACTGTTATATAGTACTACTATGGCACCATATATCTAATAAAACAGTATTGCTATGAAAAGCTTTCCCAGTATAAGCTACTAAGGACCAGACAATATAATATCAGGGAAAAGGGAGAAAAGACAGGAGGAAAAACTCCAGGCATAGCTATAAGATCTTGGTGTGTTGGTGGACAGCTCCATGAAGGTGTCTACACAATGTGTGGCAGTGGTGAAGAAGGCCAATTCCATGCTAGGGATTAGAGATGGGCACGGAACGAACATTTTTCGTTTCCGTTACCGTTTGTTGTTTCCGTTACATAACGAAATGACAAACGAAAATTGTGATGAAAATGAAATGAAACGAACAGAACCACGAAAATTGTGATTGTTACGTTTTGTTTCCATTAATGGCGCAATGAAATGAGCTGTTTTAAATGTTAAAAAACGCCCTTGACATCCGTAAAAACGCAGCGATAATTATTTATATTGTCTGATAATACCTACCAGGGGGGTTGGGGTCCTTAAAACATTTGTTTTTGTCTTCTCCCATCGCGATGTATTTTTCTTTTCCTTTTAAAATGGATGTCGCAACCAGCCACAAAATGGAGGCAATCCATGTGATGTGGTATCATGTTCAACCAATATCATGCCCAGGTTGCAGACTGGGCAGGCAGGTCTGGCAGCCACAGAGGGCATAAAAAGCTCTGGCAGCCCCTGTCCTCCTTGCAGTCTCTGGTGGGAGTTAGGGTGGGATTGCTGTCTCTGCGACTCTAGCTTCAGTCCTGCAGCCTCCCTGTGTGCATGCATGCTGCGTAGTTCTCGGTGAGTACCCTCCCCTGCCCTGCAGTGCAGTCACTCTGCGGCTGCCTTGCACCCTGGGCAACGCCCGCCGCTGCCTTTGCAGCCTCCCTGCATACCTAGTCTATACTGTGTCTCTGCCAGCATCCATTTTTTTTTAGCGTTTTCCCTCTGGTCTGGGGCATTGGGGGATGCCTGTGCATGGAAATGCTTTAAAAATCGTGCAAAAAGCAGGTAGAAACGACAAACGACAAAACAAAAAATGGTAACGAAAATTTTCAAAAAATTCCCGACAAACGGAAACGAACCAAAACAGACCTCTCAATGACAAACGAAAAACCGAAATGCCATTTTTTTTGTTTCATGCCCATCTCCAGGGGATGATCAAAAAGGGGGTTGAAAATAAAACAGCCAATATTATAATGCCATTGTACAAAATGATAGTAAGTCCGCACCTGGTTATTGTGTACAATTCTGGTCACCGCATCTCAAAAAAGACATAGTGGAACTGGAAAAGGTGCAGAAGAAAGCGACTAAAATGATTACTGGACTGAGGCAGCTCCCTTATGAGAAAAGGCTAAAATATTTGGGGCTCTTTAGTCTGGAAAAAAGGCGCCTGAGGGCGGATATGATTGAGGTGTACAAAATAATGAAGGGCATGAGTCAAGTGGATAGAGGGACGCTCTTCTCCCTCTCACAAAATACCAGAACTAGGGGACATACACTCAAATTGAGGGCTGGGAGAGTAAGAACAGACAAAAGAAAATATTTTTTCACCCAGCGCGTTGTTAGTCTGTGGAACTCTCTGCCACAGGATGTGGTGATGGCATCTGGCCTGGATGCCTTCAAAAGGGGATTGGACAGATTCCTGGAGGAAAAGTCCATCACAGGTTACAAACCATGATGGCGATGTGTAATCTCCAGGCTTAAAACCTGGGTACTTCAAAGGCCAGATGCAGAGGAGTGGTATCAGGAGACAGATATCGAGTCTCATGCACTCCCAGACGCATCTGGTGGGGCCACTGTGAGATATAGGAAGCTGGACTAGATGGGCCTTTGGCCTGATCCAGTATGGCTCTTCTTATGTTCTTAGGTTCTTATATAGCACATGTTTTTATTAGATCTTATATATTGGCTTTTGAGATGGATTGTGATTATTTTAAAAGAGCTGCACTGGGTTTCAAAGCTAAGTGGACCAGTGGCTTGGAGGAGCAAATCCAAGCACAGATGCTATACCAATGCATTTTAGGAAGAAACACAGATTGGGGAAGCAGCAGAAGGCAACAGGTAGGAGTGCTTTAGGCCAATGCTGGTGTTCCAATTAAACCTGATGGCTTCTGCAACTGTTTTAAGTTGTTGTTGTTTTTAACACAAACTAGGGAGATTTGATGCATGGATTTCCAGCATGTTGCTTGATCTTGAGAGATATGAGACAAATGTTTTGCTTTGGTTAATAGTAAGCAACAGAGATTTCCTTTCCTGTAATAGAACACTACAGGCTTCATTTAAATCTTCTTAATATATGAGCATTTCCCTGCTTGAAGTCTTATCCTCTCATTAAGGTTCCAGGCTGCCAGGTCTCAGATATTTAGAGAGCAGATCAGCTGAACGGAGGATTCACTATAATGCAAATTAAATGTGTTAACTGCTTTTTAACAGCATATGAAACCTGGGGTTGATCATTGACTTCAAGAGAAGTCTAAGATAAGGCCTGTTCCAAGATGCCATAAGAAGCTGTAGTTCAGTGAGTTGGAGTGCTCAGTGGCTGAGTCAGCAGCCAGGGGTTGAAACCTCCACCATACTTCCTGGGATAGGGGACAGCGGAAATCATCTAGAACAGTGGTTCCCAACCTTGGGTCCCCAGATGTACTTGGACTGCAACTCCTGGTCAGCATAGCTATCAATGAAGGCTTCTGGGAGTATTAGTCAAAGAACATCTGGAGACCCATGGTTGGGAACTGTTGCTCTAGCTATGCAGGTAACTGGGTTACATATCTAGAACCTGTGTGGTCTTGGGAAAGTTGCATGGTCTCGGAGCATCACTAGAAGGAGGGACTGGTAAACTAAGTCTGAATATATCAGGCCAAAATCAGTTTGGGGGTGGTGGAAAAAGACAAAAATATTGGGGCATCTTCAAGACTACATTTTAATGTGAGCTTTCAGGACAAGTTCACTTCTTCAGACATAAGAGTGGCATGGCAAATATTTTGACATTGATACATGACCTCAAAAGACAGACTAACATATTGGCTATCACTTGTGAAATTAGAAAACTGGAAGAGGGTGGCTAGTAAACTATGCAGCCGGTCTGTGCCCTCTTGCTCCCAACAGCTTTGCTTTTGGATCCAGTCCACCTTAGAAAGCTCTGCCCAGCCCACAATCAGGTCTGCCATGGCTCAAAGCTGGAGATCCCTGGAGGCTTTGCTTTGGGATCCAAAGGATTGCCTGTTTGAAACAAGAGGAGACCGGCCATGCAGGTTGCTAGCTGTCCTCCTCCAGTCCACCTTTAAAAAAGCTCTTTACCCAGCACACAATCAGGTCTGCTGTGGCTTAGAGCCAGAGATCTTGGATGGATGGAGGAGGCAAGAGGCAGTGGTGGCGATGCGAGGTTCTACTCCCTGCCAGGAAGCCAGGGGCCATGGACAGAGGCAAGCCCCTAGCACAGCAGCCGCTGCCAGCTAAGGGCAAGGAGCTCTTCAGCAACCCACTGCGGAAGGAGTCGGAGGTGGCAAATGAGGAGGGGGTCTGGAGGGGTTTTGAACTTCCCATTTGGACGGCAGACTGAGCGGGAAGTCCAAACCTTCCTAGGTGGTGGACCCAATCCACCACTCTGTCCAGCTGCAGGGAATGGTGGCTTGCTGGGGGCAAAAGAGCTGGGCCATGAGGTACAGCATTCACCCCAGCACCCCACCCCGCTGATCACCAAACACAGATAACTGAATCCGCAATAGGTGAATCAGCGGGTGCATGGGGGCTACTGTACTTACATAGAACTACAAAAACATTCTGAAAGTTCTAAAGGGAAAGCCATGGTGGTGCAGTGGTTAAAATGCTACACTGGGATTGGGAAGATTTAAATTCAAGTGAGCACTTAGTCATACATGTCATTGGGTCACCTTGTGCCAGTCTCATGCTGTCAGTCTGAATTAGCACACAAGACTGTTGTGAAGATATAAGAAAGGAAAAAGGAGCCCTGTATACGACCTTGAGCTCACTGGAGGAAAAGTGGGATATAAATATCATCAGCCAGCCAATGGAATACACATTTAAATATTATTTATATTAAAATTAATTCAAATATCAATTGCGGATTAATATAGAATTGGAATCAGAAGTGACACAGAGAAGAATCGGACCCATGAAGCCATCTCTAGGGAATGAACATTAAGTTAGATGGCTTGTTGGGGAGTAGACCAATTCATGGAGAAGGAAGGATATATGGCTGATTATTAGTTTCCAAGTTTGGAGGTGATGATATGCCATTGAATAGCAACTCTGGAGAGCAGCAGTAGAAGGGATAACTGACTTGGAGACATGCTTGCAGCCTTCTTGTCTGACCTGGTTAACGTAAACAAAGCTGTGACCCACCAGCTTTCTTGGATTGCATCTTCCATCAGCTCTAGTCCCACTGTGATGGACTGTGAGGGCTGGAGTTCAAAAGCTCTATACAGTTTCAGTTATCTAACTCCATACTTGTTGAACTTGTAGGTATCTCCAATAGGATAATTCTTGTGTTCTCTTTTTGTATTTATTGATAAGCACTTGCTCATTCCCTTTAACTTGCTCACTCCCTCCCTCTCTTGCTTTTTCTGTGTGTGTCTGTGCAAGTAAGGAAAACATCCCTCCAACTCTGTAGAATTTAGAAAATTGTACTCCAGAAAACCAAAATTCCCCACTTCTGTGCATGTCTATTCATTGTGCTGCTGTCCTATCAGTTGGTTGTGCCTTGTTCTCCTGCTTTTTGGAGACCAAGCTTAACACTAGTGATTTGTCATTGTTCATATGTCTCTTCCTTGTTTTCTAATATTGTTTTAAATTGAATTCTGTTCCCCCTTTTTAAGTTCTCTAGAAAGGCAAACTAGGGTAGGAGTTTTCACACAGACATAAGTGCTCTAAGCCACTGATCATGATTCTACTGCATACAGTACCAAGCATTTCTACTGAAAGCAGGTCCCAACACTGAAATCAAATCAGGACAAGGAGGGGCAAGGCGTGAAGCCTAAGGCCATGAGCACCTCACATAGTTCTGCAGCGGGGAGGTACACAGCAAGGCCATATCTCTGCAAGAGCCATTAAGGCCACTGGAGCAGCTATTTACACCCCAGGCTCTCCAAGCCATTAACACATTACCTAGCAGACTCTATTCCAAGTGCATCTGAGTTGATGGAAGAGAGCACTGAAGTGCTCTGTGATTATTTGTTTAACTGACAGGAGGTGGAGATGTTATGTTGCCTGAGCTAACCCAAGAAGGAGCTCTCTAATTAAATTAGTGGCCAGGGAGCACTGACTCAGGTGGTGGAGACCTGTAAAGCAGAGCAGGATGAAATACTTAAGTTAGATCCCCCCCCCTCAGGAAAATCTAATTTTGATGTGTTTTCTTTATCCCATTAAAAATACATATTTATGCAACTTTAGCTGGAGGCCAAAGGTTACTTGGCTATTACAAAAGGAGGTCACAACTTTAAAAGGGTTTGGAAACACTGCTTTAAAAGAAAGGTTTCCCCTGAAAGTGAAAGATTTCTGAAGATCATAAAGGCTGTCCTTTGGAGAAGCTATTTAATTGAAAATCTGGAAGTTGAGTCATGGCTACTGGACTTCTTTTTTGAGAGATAGAAAAACATTTCGCTGTTCATCCAAACAGCTTCATCGGTCCAATGAAGCTGTTTGGATGAACAGCAAAACGTTTCTATCTCTCAAAAAAGAAGTCCAGTAGCCATCATTCAACTTCCAGATAAACTCACCTGGATGACTGAGAATCTTCACAGACATTTAATTGAAAACTTCCTCTGAATTCTTTTTTGAAGGTCAAGGCATATGCGACTTTTTGCAGTTCTTTGTAATTGTTGCCAAGGTATCAGCAATTCTTTGCAAAAAAATTGTTTTTAAAGTGCTGTCAAAGTATCAGTGATTTCTTGCATCATTTAGCAGCCATTAAAAACAAATGAGTCTCTCTTTTGTTGGTCTCCCTTCCTCTCCGAAGGCAAGAAAGATTTAAAGGAAAAGCTTCCCATTTCTCAGTTGAAGATTGTTCCCCATATGGAACTCAAAGGTGTGTTCATCCTGAAAGCTGCCATTTTTATTACAGTTTTTAAAACTGAGAAAGCACCTCTGCAGCCACTAATAGCAAAATGTTTTTTTAATTACATCCTTTGGAGAATAGGGGTTCCAGGAATACTTTGAATGTATTTTTTAAAAAGATAAAATTGGCTGACATTCATTTAGGAGCACAAAGAGATATTTTACATAGGGGGGGAACGTTTAAATAATTTGAGGGTTTAGAGAACAGGGGTCTCCAGAAAGTTACAAAGAAAATTGGTGAAAGCAATTTGGGCACATCACAAATTCCCAACTCTATAGTGATGTTATGCTTTTATTGAGTGGACCAAATATCTGAAAGTTACCACCATGTTTCCTCAGCATTTTTCCTCAAACAGCACACTTCAGTGTATAGAACTATAGATGGTATATTTTACCAATGTTTTCATAGAAGATTTGCACATAACTTTGCCTTCATTTAGCTTTCTTTAGGTACACTTAAAATACATTTTAAATGGAAATTCATATGACATTTAACTGATTATTTGAAAATTATGCTACTTACTTAATGTGTGTGTGTGTATGGATAGATAGATAGATAGATAGATAGATAGATAGATTGATTGATTGATTGATTGATTGATTGATTGATTGATTGATTGACTGATTGATTGATTGATTGATTTAAAAAACTATACTACATATTTCAAAGCCTTCAAGAAATTTAAACATCTTAAACTACATTTAACATCTTACATTTTTGTAGAAAATAAAGTCCATCTAAAGTAGTTCCATGTTTTTTTAGAATGTATATCCTAGGTGAAAAAACTATTATAATACCACCATCATAGTGAGCAGTTTCGTTTTGCATGTATTTAAAAATATGGTGCTGAAACAAAAGATGGTGGGTGGGGTGGACAAACAGGGAGTGTTCTTTAAGAAGTAACATAATTTTGCCACACAGAAAGTGCAACCCTTTGAAATTATGATAGACATCACCTCAGATCACACATGCCCTTCTTAATATGGCTAATGTCATATCTCCTCTAAAATATTGTCTTTAGTAATTGTATCACCATTAGAAACATAACTTCCACTGCTCTTTTTAGATTCAGAGGTTAATGAGATTCTAACAAATATGAGAAAGGCATATGCTATGGAGGTAGTGTTCTAAATTGTTGTTGAGTTGCAGTCATAGGCTGTTTCAAATAACCAGTCTTGGGGGAGTATTTGGCCATCTTATTACCTCACCAGACAACTACATATGTGATATAGGAAACCTGCTTTTTATGTTACATATGTAGAAGGGTCACCTTTCCCCCCCAAAAGAAGACACTTCAACTAGAGCTCTTTACCACCAGTTGGTGCAAAATACTTGATGAGCCTCAAGATGTTTGGAGGCATCTCTCATTATCTTTTTGTTAAGTCTCTCTCTCTCTCTCTCTCTCTCTCTCTCTCTCTCTCTCTCTCTCTCTCTCTCTCTCTCTCTCTCTCTTAAAACCACTTTTGTTATTGCATTTTACTCAAATGTCATTCCTTGGAAATGTCAGACATCTTGTTTATTGGTGACATTTTAGACGTGTCTGTCACAGATGTTTTAGTGGGTGTCCTGATGCAATATTTATTACTCTCATCTCTCTGAAGATTGGGCATTTCTTTTATACTGCTGGGACTTTCACACCTGTATATCCTTGTAAATGCTATGTATCCTCATGGGCCTCAGTTTCTCAGCTGTACTTAAAAGACTCCTGCCCATCAGGTTTTTTTAATGGGAGTTTTTCACTATGATTTGTATTAATGTTCTCCTCTGTTTTGTTACCAGCTTGAACTGTTTGGGCTGCTCTCTGGAAGAATCTTTGGTGTCCCCCATGATCATCCATGGGCATAGGTGATCTGTTTGTTTGTTTGTTTGTTTCCATGGGCATAGGTGATCTGTTTGTTGTTTGTTTGTTGTCCTCAGAAATGTATCCCTGGACCTCTGAAGCAACTGTGTATGTCAGCTGTTTGAGGTGGCATATATTTATTTGTTTCTTAGTTTATTTTATTTACAGAATCTTTTATCCACCCCACTATTGAGTGGTCTCTGGGCAGCATACAACAATATATTTAAACTATAAAAGAACACATTAAAACCATCAAAATAACAAACAATATAGAACTGTACTTACAAAAAATGTGTAGCATTTGCAATGATGGGCTATGAAAGGCATAGAAAATGTGTGGACCTCCTACTTTACAACAAATATCATGTCTTCAGAGAGATGACAGTAATAAATACTCTAGACCAGTGGTGGTGAACCTTCGGTGCCCCAGATGCTTTGGGCCACAACTCCCAGATTTCCAAGCCTGTATTGCCAATGACAAAGGACTGTGGGAGTTGTGGTCCAAAACATCTGGAGTGCCGAAGGTTCCCCACCACTGCTCTAGACCATAGCCTGGGAATGTGCAGCCCTCTGGATGCTGATGGAGTGCAGCACCTATCAGCTCATATCCAAAGGTAAAGGAAAGGAGTCACTGTCAAAGAACATCTGGAGGGACACGCGTACCACATACAAACACTAAAGTCCCTCCTTTTAGAATATGGCAGAAACATCTGCTCTTATTTCTTATTGTATTGAATATAATCTTAATAATAAATATTTCAAGAAAAAGATTGGACAACCATCTGTTCGACATGGTATGAGGTCTCCTGCCTTGGGCAGGGATTGGACTAGAAGACCTCCAAGGTCCCTTACAGTAACTCTATGATGATGATATGATTCCATTCTATCATGTTTAATGGGATTTGATTTGGTTTAGACATATAATGTGCCTTTGGACAAATGTATAAAACCAAGCCAAATTGAGAATACAGCATTTTTGTTCTTCACAAAGCAGAGCAAAGAACCCACAGGCACTGATGGAGCTCAACAGCACATGTTATATCCATGGAGAAAAAGAAAGAAAAACTTAGAAATCTCAGACACAGAAACAGCTCATTCGTCTAACCATGGAGATGATTACTGGAGGCTTCCAAATCAGACTTCCTAAAATAATATGTTGCACTGCCAGACTCGGAATTTTATCAGGGGGTCAGGTGACAATGTATTCCATTTGTAACCTTCCTCTGCTTTCTCACTGCCCCTTTTAACTTTTTTCATTCTACCCAAAAAGAAAAGAAAGAAGAAAAATGCAGTGGGAAAAGGCAGAATCACCACAATGTGTCTTATGATTGGTAGCATGAAAAATCATGCATCTGAAAGCATCTACTCAATTTTTCACCTGACAAGAGCAAGTAGAAGACTTATGTCTCAAATGTTCATCTTCTTTCTTCTCTCTCCTTATTCAGTAACATGTGTTAAATATTTCAAAAGTTTGTTACACCATTTGTAATGCTGACTTGGAGCAATTGTATCACTTATAGAATGCATGCCATTCTACAGAACAGAATTGTCAAGCAGTCTTGCATTTTCACATTGAAAACTGCTGGGAATACAGGCTGTCCCTCTATCCAGATCCCATCTGTTATCAATCAACCTCAACTGCTGAAAACAGGAATCTGGAGAACATAAACCCACATAGATCCTTTATGTCTCCAGGCCTGGCTGTGATAGCTATTTCACTTACCAGAATAATTATTCAACAGGCACCTTCACTTGAATAAGAATATAAAAGCATTTATTTGCTAAGAAGAATTACACAAGAATATTCCCTTACTAGAAAATAATGACATGATTTCCCTTCCTAAGTTAAATGAGGCTTAAGAGGCAAAAAGCCCTTATATCTACTTTAAAGCTACATTGCTAAACATTAGTCCATTAGTCCATTTTGCAGAATTCATTCAGGAAAAAGTTCTCCGTATCTCCCTCTCCCTCTCCCTCTTTCTCCCCCAGCCTGTTCACAGCATGAGAAAACATCACATGTCGCCTTCTTGACCAATCAGGATTAACTTGCTTCTTAGCTGGAATATGCCTTGGCTGATGTTTGCACAGATCCTGAGACAGCAAATCTACAACAAGCTAGCGTGCAGTTTAATATTGCCATTATTTACATTTGGTCTTAGAAAAAGGCTTCCCTACTTCTGAAATTCATTACACCTTGGTCCCATACTCATTCAATAATGAAGAAGACTGTTCTCATGCTTCTTTGTTTCCCTCTAGCTCTCCAACAGTTCTCCATATATGAAAAAGCAGATGATTTTGCAATAGGCCAAATCTTTCTCAATCCCCTTACTGAAAGTTTCTGGTGGGGCGGGGAGGTAGAGATATAATGGTAATTTGGAAGTCCAGCTGTTCGTCATGACATGGCCAACTCTACCACCACAGGATTTAAAAAATGAAGGCGGCTGAGCTGATCACTGGTGCATAGGAGTCAACCTCTGATATTGCATGACCAGTCAAAACAGAATTTCCTAAGCCATTACTGATAGGAGGTGGCAGTCCAAACAAATGTTAACACTTTTGAATGGTGTCTTGAGCCAGACCCATATTTGGCAGAGTGATTGTAGACAAGTATGTACATGGTCTATGGCAAGTTTGGGGGAGATTGCACAAGTACTTTTAAAGTTCTAATTTCTCTAAGGTTTTCCTCTTCCCCACAGTGATCTCATTTTGTTTTTGTTTTTCTCCCCTGCCTGTGGTAAATTTGCAGTTATTCCTCAACTCCTCACCACTTAAAGCATAAATGATTGCTTTTACAAGATTTTTAATTATGCAAAGTTGATCCATTTTATTGTTTAGAAGATACAAAACCTTTAAAATATTTCTTTTCCATAGGAATGTTTTCATAAATTTTGTTTGCACATGCTTATTGATGTATTCTGCAACAATCATCCGAAGGGCTTGTTTTAACAAAGTGAGAAATCTTATTGACATCAGGCCTCCCGTACTTACCACAGAAATCGTGCTGCCCCAAACGGGCCTGTGAAAATGGCATTCCTGTGAACTACAAGTTGCTTCTGGTTCACAGAAAATCATTCTGAGGCCTCCAGGGCTATAGGAAGCCTCACAAATGATTTTTGGTGATCCGGAAGTCACTTCCGGTTTACGGGAAGTCATTTCTGGTTCGCAGGGAGGCCCTTTTGGGGCCTCCAGAAGGCCCAGGAAGGCCCTCACAGGCCCGTTCGGGGCAGCACCAGGCTGTGGGTAAGTACAAGTGCCCCCAGCTAGGTCCTCCAGCCCCAGCCTAACCTGCATCTGCATATCACGGATTTTCAATTATGGTGGGTCAGGTTGGGTCCTTAACCCCCACGATAGGCGAGGGGTCACTGTATATTTCTTTTAACATGTGTTGATGGCTTTGACCAAAAAAAAGTTGAGAATAAAGAGAACCTGTTTGTATTCATATATCAGGTATACAATAACAATCTGTGGTAGCACAGATGCCACAATGACCCAATTCCTTCTCTCTCCCCAGAACTGGCCAGGGCCCTCCTCCACCTCCCCACTCAGCCAACCACTTCAGTGCAACAGGAGGATGGAGCATCTCCCTGCTAACCAATGAGTAAGCTGCACAGCTAGGCAGGAAAGGGCCAGCTGATCTTCTGCCAGAATTGGCATGCCATTATTGGTAAGAACCCCCTGTGTCATGCAGTGCCTGGTAAGTGGCTGAGCTAGTTCTCGGGAGGAGGGGTAGGAAGTGGGCCACTGTAGTTCCTATGCTGCCACAGGTTGTATTCAGATTTCCGAGATACAAATGTGAAGTGCCTGTCTCTAGCTGAGGATAGTTGCACATCATTAACCATCTTGACTGTTGACATTGGTGTTGTCACTATTCAGGTCACTTTTGCTATGTGGAGCTTGGCATCCTTTTTTCATGTGGACAATGTGGAAGTATTTCCTGGCATTTGAATGTTGGACATTGAAAAAGTAAGCTACATTCATAAATATTTTTCTTTAAAAGATTAAATAGCAACAAAAAGGTACTGTACTGTATTTGGTAATGTGAATGATTCTGAATTATCCATTGAATACCAGCCCTCACTCAAGTTTTCTATATTACAGCAAGGATATCTTGCAAACATATCTTGTTCCTGGGAAAAATCATTTCTATCCTAAGTACTGGGAGGACTGCAGCTGAGCTTGGGGAAACAGGGAAAGCTGATGACAGTGGGGAATCATATAGTCCCTGATCATGAAAATGGCCTGAGACTTTGACCCTGGGAAGCCCTGGTCTGACTACACCACTGAGGAAAGGAGACAGAACGAAGGAAGATCCAGGGAGTGACAACAGCAAGTAAGGGCACTGGAGCCTTTTTATTTGGTTTTGCAGAGTTGTGGTAGAAGAAAGAATGTCAAATTGTTCTGTGCAATCAATGTCAATTATAAACTAGCTAATCTCCTATGAGAATAATTAGCCAGTAGACAATTCCTTCCCTGTCAAAGTCTTCCTGTAGGCTAGTGGACCTGATTAGCTCCTTATCACACGAAGGGTTTGCACCTGGCAGATGGCTAATATCACTGTGGTGCAAGATTATGGAAGATTTTCTATAAATAATTAGCATCCAGTTGGCATATCAAACTTCATTTTAATTAAGAAAGTGTGAACAACAGCCAAAATAAATAAAGGAATGAAATATTTCCCCTTGCTCTGCCAGAGAAAATGGCACATGTCAAAAATGTTCCTTCAGAAGAAGGAAAAAATGCCCATATTTAAATTTTCTGTTTGTAAGCAAACACACTGATTAGACGAAATGAACATTGTCCCTGAGGTATCTTTTCCTTGCATGTTGATAATGTAAAAGTTTAAAGGAAAGAAAGCTGGCAAACAGAAGAGGATGGAAGCAGTGAGGACAAACTCGGTTGAAGAATAAATCTGTTATCTGATAAATAGTAAATAGTAATTGCTCTTTCACCCTAAGGGTTATGTTGTCAAGTGCTCCCTAGGCGCCCTGTTTTGTCAGTCTTGCTGTTCCATTATACTTGCGGGAAGATAATGAAAGATAACCTGTTGTACCAGAGTGGGGCAGATATGCACTGTGGCCCTACATGATTTACCAGTAATCTGAATGTGGGGGAAATTAATCCTCCTTATATTGGGCCAGAGTCCTTTACCTTACGTAGCAGCTAATATTCTCCATTATGTTTCTAGCACACTTCATATCCAGTAATGGATCCCTCTGTTTAACTAGAGATTTTCAGTGGGATGCAAAGTCAGATAACTCAGAACAAACAGTGGTAAATCTCTGCTCTACCACATTCTCATCTGTAAATTCAAGGCTATATTCTTCCTATCTTTTTTCATGTCAGATTGCAGTATCTTCTTTTGTGCAGTAATAACAAGTGTTAGCTTGAGTATCCTCACCATTATCATGAACGATCCTCCACCACTGTCACTAGAGATGGGCACGACCAGGAAAAATTACGTTTCGAGTTGTCGTGTGTCGGAGCCGGCCCGTTTCGGCTCGTTTCCGTTTTTCGCGAAATTTTCCAAAAATTTGTCGTTTCGTTTGTCGGTTTTTCGTCTGTCATTAGTACTGGTTTTGGGGGGGCTCCTGGAGGCACCTCTCTGGGGTGGGTGCCTCCTCTGGCCCGCCATGAAGGGAAAGCAGGCTCCTGGAGGCACTTCTCTGGGGTGGGTGCCTCCTCTGGCCCACCATGAAGGGAAAGCAGGCTCCTGGAGGCACCTCTCTGGGGTGGGTGCCTCCTCTAGCCCGCTACAAAATGGCATGCATAGCCAATTGGATATGCATACCATTAAGTTGCAGTTGCAGCAAGCAGAGGCACCTCTCTTTTGGGTGCCTCTGTGACTCACTGCCTGCAGTGCACTTGGGCTGGGGAACGAAGTGAGAGAGGACCCCTACGGGTGCCCGCTGTGACTCACTAAGAAGGGAAGTGTACTTGCTGTAGTGCAATGTGAGTACACAGATCTGGCTTTTGGTTAGGGGTTAGCGCAAGGGCTAGGCTTAGGGTTACTGGTAAGGTTAGGGTGAGTTACTGGGGTGCACCTCTGGGTGCCTCTCTGACCCACTAAGAAGGACAGTGTACTGGCGTATGGGTTAGGGTTAGGGTTAGGGTTAGGGTTCGGGTTCGGGCTAGGGTTAGTGGCTTTTTATGCCTGACTGGCACATCCCAGAAGTCTCAGTCAAAACCTGGCCAAGTGGCCATGCAATTGGTGGAATGGCTCCAAAAATTTGCATGGTCCACTCCCATGGCCAGCCCATCATTGCACAGGTGTAAAAAATAAAAATAAAAAGAAAATAAAATAAAATCAATGGAGACGTTTTGTTGCAAGAAAAACCCACTGCTGCTACTGTAAAAATTCAGGCAGTTTTAAAATAGCTATTTTTGCATGTTTCTGTGGTGCTTTGGTGTGTTTTTGGACCACACGATTTCAAAATAAATATTGCGGTTGCCCCATTTTGGATCCCCCGCCCGCACCGCATGGCATGGCGAGTTGGTGAGACGACGAGGATGCGCAGCCCAGGAGAGGAGAGGGGGGAGGCCGGGGACCCCCCCCCAGAAACCACCCTTCTGGTAGGTGTCCTCACTGAGTCAGGCATATTTTTGCCTGCTTTTTTGGCTGGGAATTGGGGTTTTTTTAATTTTTAAAACTTTTTTTCTGTGCCGCACCGCTTGGCGAGTTGAGACTCGACGAGGATGTGCACTTTGCGCAGCCCAGGAGAGGAGGGGGGAGGCCGGGGATCCCCCCCCCAGAAACCACCCCTCTGGTAGGTGCCCTCACTGAGGCAGGCATATTTTGCCTGCTTTTTTGGCCGGGAAGGAATCGGGTTTTTTTTATTTTAAAACTTTTTTTCTCTGCCGCACCGCTTGGCGAGTTGAGACTCGACGAGGATGTGCACTTTGCGCAGCCCAGGAGAGGAGAGGCGGGGAGGCCGGGGACCCCCCCCCAGAAACCACCCCTCTGGTAGGTGCCCTCAGACAGGCATATTTTCGCCTCATTTTTGGCTGGGAATTAGGGTTTTTTTTATTTTTAAAACTTTTTTCCTGTGCCGCTTGGCATCGCGCGATCGCTGTGATGCCAGGAACGACAACGACAAATCAGACCCAATTTTTCTTTAGTCGGTTCGAGTTCAAGTTCTGACGGAGTAATTGTCGTTACTGTTTCTGTTACATAACAGAAACGAGAAACGGAAACGGAAGCGAAAATTTCGCCAAGTCATGCCCATGTCTAACTGTCACTTTCCATTCCTCCTGCTGCCCAATAGCTGCCCATCATTAACTTCTTTACTCACATGACCGTTAGAATGACCCATTCTCTTCCACTGATGGCAAATCTCAATTCGTGAAGAAAATGATTCCATCTTACTGAGTGTCATTCCAAGTACACTTAGATATCTTCAGGGCAAGGGAGTGTCAACGTTTCACTTCCAGAAGTGTTGCACTGTATATTTTAATGAAATAAAAATTAGATATTAACTCAACACGGATTGAAGTTCAAAAAAAACTAAAACGTCAATAGAAGTTTAGGGTCCGTTTCAGTTCATTTTTGTTTTTCATGATTTTTTTGAAAAAAATTCATTTCGAATTTTTGGTTTTTGTTTTTCGTTTTTACCTGCTTTTTGCACGACTTAAAGCATTTCCACGTGTGGACGTCCCCCAATGCACCAGACCAGAGGGAAAACACTAAAAAAAATGATGCTGGCAGAGACACAGTATAGACTAGGTACGCAGGGAGGCTGCAAAGGCAGCAGTGGGCATTGCCCAGGGCGTAAGGCAGCTGCAGAGTGACTGCACTGCGGGGCAGGGGAGGGTACTCACAGAGAGGTACGCACGCACACAGGGAGGCTGCAAGAGAAATCTCTTCTTTCTCTCCCCTAAGAGCCAGGCTGCAGCCAGCAGGAACACAGACACACACACCTGCCTGGCTGGCCTAAAGTAACGAGTCGCAGAGACAGCAATCCCACCCTAACTCCCACCACTGACTGCAAGGAGGACGGGGGCTGCCAAAGCTTTTTATGCCCTTTGTGGCTGCCACACCTACCCAGTCTGCAACCTGGGCATGCTATTGGTTGAAATTGTCCAAGAATTTACATGATCCCATCACATGGCTTGCATCCATCTTGTGGCTGGAATCCATTTTGTGTCATCCTTAAAGGGAAAAGAAAAAATACATCATGATGGGAGAAAGACAAAAACAAACGTTTTAAGGACTGCAACCCCCTGATAGGTAATAATTTCAAATAATTATCACTGTGTTTTTACGGATGTCCACGGCATTTTAATACCCAAGAAATCAATATTAGGCATCTGGGAGCCATTTTGGGTCAATGTCCCCTAACTCCCCTTAAACGAACAAAAATACAGTGATCTGAGAAAAGACATAAATGCACGTTTTAAGGACCCCTAACCCCCCTGGTAGGTATTATCAGGCAGAATAAATAATTATTGCTGGGTTTATACAGATATTCAGGATGTTTTTTAACATTTTAAAACCGCTCATTTCATTGTGCATCGCCATTAACGAAAACAAAATGTAACGAACCTAATTTTTGTGGTTCTGTTCGGTTTGTTCCAATTTCATCACAATTTTTGTTATTTGTTTCATTACATAACAAAATGAATAACGAATAACGGAATGAATTTTTTTTTCATTTCGTGCCCATCTCTAGTCATATAATTGAGAAACAGAGCAGAGAAGGTGGAAATATACATTACATTACTAATCCATCATTAGATCTGAAACCATGTTATCGTGCAAGAGGCAGAACTGAGGCTGGGAAACTGAGCTGCCAAAAGTGAAAGATTCTTATGTACTGGAAGACCAACTGCAAAGCAAAGCAAGTTAAACTCCAAATGACTATAAGAGGTTCATGTGTGACAATCACTTATAAACAGCACTTTAGGTATTATCTCTTCTAGTGATTAGTTAACTTTAGTAAATACTCAGACCCAAAGCTTCCTAAACTGAGCCTGTGGCGTAGTGGTTAAATGCCTGTACTGCAGCTAAAACTGTGCTCACAACCTGGGGTTCAATCCCATGTAGCCAGCTCATGGTTGACTCAGCCTTCCATCATTCCGAGGTCAGTAAAATGAGCACCCAGCTTGCTGGGGTGGGTTGGTGGGAACAATGTATAGCCTGCATACTGTAATTAAACTGTAAACTGTCCAGAGACTACTTGAACTGGTATGGGAAAGTATATAAGCAGAACACTTTTTTTTGCTAAAATCAAGTCCTTCCAAACTTTCTAATGCCTTTTGCAGAAACTCAATGAGCATTTTTCAGCCAATGGGAAAGTTTTAAGTTCCTTGATTCAGAACTAGCCTAGTTTACCTTCCACAAATCCTAAGAGACACAGCATTGCTTCCTATTTTCTAGGTATTCATCCAGTGCTGCAGTTTAATTGCAAATGGATCACTGTTTCCTAAGTGCAGCACTTTCCCAGCATGCTTCAGATTTATTCATGTCCTTCTGTTAACAGAGGCAAAGGATGCTTTGCATTCACCTGTTAAAGAAAGAACAGTACAAGGAAAAACAAGGACACTGAAAGCGGCAAGTGTCAGTCCATCAAGAGAATTGTTCCGGTTAAATTGCTATGTCCTCCGGTATTTACACTGGCTGTATGCCAATGTGTTAGCTGAAGGCAAAGCAAATTGATACTTGACTTGCAAAGGTCTGGACAATAAGAACTTCTTATAAAGGCATTCCCTTTACTTTCTTTCCAATAGGGAGATGGTTGCATTCTGGTATCTTTTTAGTTGCAAGGACCACAGGCCTCATTCCAAGTCGCACCAGCATTGTCGGAAATCTAACATTCACAACTATGACTAGAAGCTGATCAGTAACTGTGAAAACCTATTTTCTGCAAAACAGTGCTTGGGATGTCATGGATACCTATTGGAGATCAAAGAATGGTCACACACACACCTTCTAGTCCATGCCTGCACAATGATTGTTACAAACAAATAGGTCGGTGAAGATTCTCAGTCATCCAGGGAGTTTATCTGGAAGTTGAGTCGTAGCTACTGGACTTAGTTTTCTTGAGAGACAGAAACATTTTGCTGCTCATCCAAACAGCTTCATCAGTCTGAATACAGCTAGTGCGTGTCCTCCATCTTATAGTCAGCTGTGACCTCTTGTCACCCTGCTCTGAGATAGTCTCATAAGATGAACAATGGCCTGACTAGGCTTGTTAGGGAGACAAAGTATCTATAGCCTTAAGGTGAACAATGGTCTAAGGTGCTGAATCCTATAAAGTATGGGTTGTTAGCTATGGCATTGGTGGTGAAGGCTTTTTTATTTGTATGGGTACTGTTGAAAGTACACCCTGATAAATTGCAGATAGACTTTGCCGGGCTAGTCAGCAATAAAGAGGCGACACACGTTGGGCTTGGTGAAACTCGGGCCACAATTTATTAATTGCAATAACCGATAATAACTTTATCAACGAACAGTAACTTCAAAGGAGGGTCTGTGACGTAGCGCAATAAATTACTAGGTGGTTTATTAAAGGTCCGTTAACTCAATTAATTTATTGCACCCACTTACGGATGCAATGAGGATACCAGAGTGTTTGGGCATCCCCCATTCCCAATTTCTTGGCAGTCCCGTAGTTAATGTTGGGTTTTAATTATCTGAAACCTATCGCCTAGCTTACCTACTTATTAGAATGGGACTGCCGAGGACCTTGAGTATTTGTAAGGCACTGTATGATATTCCAAATTATATTGCGCTACCCGCCACTAAGAGACGCACCGCAGTCTCTTACCCCCACCTACCCCTCAGGTAGGCCAACAGACCCTCCCGGATATCATCAAGGAAAATTCCAAGCCCCACATCAGATAAGTGGACTCCATCGGGCCGGAAAAGACTCCGGTCCCGCGCTGTGATGGCAGGATGCGAGATAACGGAACCAATTTCAGCATTAACGAAACGGGCAACCTCCCGGTTAACTCCTTTGCGAGACTTGTGCATCTTCTGGGGCGGATGATGCGCACCCCACTCCAATCTAGGGATGATTGCCGACCACATAATCCACACTGTGGGCCGATTGGCTTTAAATACTCTCAGGTCAAAGATGATCTGGAGAGCCAAAGACTTGCCAGACATCCTGGTCAAGTCATTCCCTCCAAGGTGGATTACCATGATGGAGGGAAAGGGGTCAGGGGGTTGGGCGAGGGCTGTCGCCAAAAAGGCACTCCACCGCATGCCCCGTATACCCTTCCAGACCAAATCGGCCCATCGCTCCAGGCCAAGGTTACGGCCACGTCCAGAACTGATGGCAAACTTGGCGGCCCAATAAACGAAGCTGTGGCCGCAAAGAAATACACGGGTACGCCTGCAATCCGCCGGGCCTGCAAAGGAGATAAGAGAAAACACTGGCCCCTTTTACGGGTCCATTAACGGGCGAACATAAACCTTAAACTGATGAGACTTCCACCGGCCAATACGTTGAATGCCCTCAGTACCCACGCCGAGGGCGGCGGCGGTAGACGCCGCGCCTATCCGAAAGGAATGAGTCCCAAATCGCAAATGCGGGACGCCCACAAGGTGAAGGGCCTTCGATGTCAGCTTCCAAAATTGGTAACGAGTCAATGGGGACCCGTCCAAGTGTTGAAACAAATAGCCCTGCCGGGCGGATAAGCAAGATGCATACGTGTGCAGAGCCAGGATGGGGCAAATACGCGGCTCCGAACACCTACGCAGGTGTATCGTGAAACCTCTACCCTGCTGATCTGTTTTAGACCTGCGAATGTGCAGGGAAGCGTGCTCGTCCTCCAATACTAAATCAGACCATAGCAGCGCTGTAGCCGAATTATCCGTTTTAGCAGATGCAACCAGCTCGCTGACTCGCAAAGCAGCAAAGAAAGCCACCAGCGACGCAGCGTGCAGTAAGGCAACTTCAACAGGATCCATACAAACCTGGTGCCAGGCCTGGGCTAGGTGAAATAAGATTGACGGCGAGATGGGTTGGCGAGTATCTCGTGGTTTTCCCTTCTCCCTGGTCCAACCCTCTATCATTTTTGCTATCTGAAACTGACAATCGGGAAAAGCCAGACCCTGGGCCTTGGCGTAATAAGCGAGGGCGGACATCTTGCCCTGTATAGTCCTCGGGGCAAGGCCCTTAAAATGTAAATAAACCGCAAAGTGAACTAATTGGTCGGTCGTGGCCGGCCAGAGCTGAGACACCCAGTGTACTCGGCGCAGGCCACCGAGTAAGCCCGACGGGTGCTGGGCGCTAAAGCCAAACCCATGGCCCTATTGGCCTCTACCCGCCAAGCCGCCATACCTCGGGTGGGAGACGCTCGGGTTCCTTCATGGCCTGGGGGGCTAGCGCTCTGAACCGTTCGATCTGTTGGCGGGACAGAGCGTCAGCCAAATCGTTCCGGACCCCCGGCACATGAACTGCACGAAACAAGATGTTAAACCTTAAACAACTCAGAGTGAAGGCACGAACTAAAACCATAACCCGCTTAGATTTAGAGGTCAGATTATTGATAATATAAACGACCGCAAGGTTGTCACAATGAAATTTAACGGCCGAGTCCA
Source organism: Phrynocephalus forsythii (assembly GCA_029282475.1). Taxonomy (NCBI): domain Eukaryota; kingdom Metazoa; phylum Chordata; class Lepidosauria; order Squamata; family Agamidae; genus Phrynocephalus; species Phrynocephalus forsythii. The sequence continues at coordinate 92,431,653 of JAPFRF010000005.1, read as the reverse complement.
CCCACAAATCTGCCCACAAATAAAGTGCACCAACAATGGGAAAAAATTCAAGGAAAGTTAAGTCGCGTGTTAGGCCGGCCTGATGCCATTCCTGGGGCCACAGGCCGGCGCACCAGCGCCCCCTGAAAAACAACCCGAAACCCAAGGAGCCGGATGCGTCCGTATGGACTTGTAGGTCAGCTGCCAAGGCAGCCTCCGACCACCAAAAACAGACGCCATTAAACCTAGAAAGGAATTCAATCCAGGTGTCAAGGTCCTCCCTAATAGGGGCGGAGAGGCGCCGTCTGTGGTGCGGGCTGCGGAGTCCCACCGTCGCATCGCAAAGCCGGCGCAGGAAGGGGCGCCCTGGCGCTACCACCCTGCAAGCGAAATTCAGGTGGCCAATAAGCTGCTGGAGCTCACGGAGTGTGGCCTTCTTCGCCGACCTGACAAGCGTGATCCGACGCAAGAGGTCAGCCAACTTCTGTTGAGGGAGGCGACTTGTTTGGGCTACCGTGTCCAATTCGATGCCCAAAAAAGTCAAAACAGTAGCAGGGCCCTCCGTTTTGTCGTCGGCCAAAGGCAAACCAAGCTCGGCTGCCATATCCTGAAAAACTGACATCAAGCGGGCACATTGGCCCGTGCCCGCCGCACCTGCGAACAAAAAATCATCCAGGTAGTGGACCACATGGGAAGTCCGTGCGCGTTGACGGGTCACCCATTCCACAAACGTACTAAAACGTTCGAAGGCGGCACATGAAATGGAACAGCCAAACGGCATAGACCTATCCATGTAAAAACCCCCTTCAAACGAGAACCCCAAGAGTTCGCAGTCGTCGGGATGAACAGGCAACAACCGAAAGGCCGACTTTACGTCGCACTTTCCTATCTCGGCCCCAACCCCACAGGACCTGACCATCCGAACCGCATCGTCGAACGACGTGTAGTGAACGGAGGCCAACTCCTGGGGGATACCATCGTTAACAGATTGACCCGCCGGGTAAGACAGGTGATGGATTAAACGGTACTCACCCGGCGTCTTCTTAGGCACAACCCCCAGTGGGGAGACTCGGAAATTAGGGGTAGGCGGGTGGTCAAAGGGACCAAGAACTCGTCCGGCCGAAAGTTCTGCAGTAAGCTTTTGTCTAACAACATCCTCCATACCTCGGATAGATTTGAGGTTTGGTGACATAAATGGCTGTCTCCGGCCTAACGCTGGGATTCTAAAGCCATATTGGAACCCATGCAAAAGGTAACGCGCATCGGTGATGGAGGGGTAACTACGCAGCCACGCCCTCAGGGTTCCGACTTTTATGGGACTAGGTCCCTTTTGGGGGCGGATTATTGACCTGCTGTAAACGTTTTCCCCCGGGCTCCCTACCTGTGTCCCCCCCCGATCTGCCCCTGGGGCAGGCACTGACCGGATGGTTAGCCCCGCAGGCGGAGCAGGCATGCCGGAATTTGCACTGCCGGCGCCCACAGACCCCTCTGTTGTTGAATTTGAAGCAAACCAGCCTGGGTTGAACAGACTGGCCCGCATTGGTGCGGGGGTTACCTGCGGCGCCAGAGCGCAACACCGGGTGTCCACTGTCAAACCGGTCGTTGGACCGATTGGAGCCGCTCACACGCAGCCATAGGTAGCTATGTGGGCGGTCCCAACGTAAAGCCGGCTCCTTCGCGACCCTACGCCGAAATCCCTCGTCATACATGAGCCACGCCATGGAGGGGAGATCCTGCCGCGCCCTAATTATGAGATCGAGGTAGTGCCACAATTTTGCGCCCTTTTGCGGGTGTGCTTCTGAGTAAATACCCGCAAAAATGACGAAGGCATTCAGCCAATTATTCCAGGAACATTCCGGCTTACGTTTGCGGATACGTTCCTTCTCTTTGTAATCTAATTTCTCGAAGTCTTTCACGTCGATCTCCCTGTTAAGCAGGTCAAAGATATCGACATATTTACCAGCAACTATTTTCTCCACCGTTCCTTCAGAAAGGTGATCTCCTAAGGGAAGAGATTCATCCGCCTCGGGGTAATCACCTATAGCCGGGGCCAAAGATTCAGGCTCCTTTGCAGGTGCGGGTGTCGACGTTCCAGGCAGAGGCACAGTAGCGGGGTCAGTTTGCCGCTGGGGTCTGGGACTGACAAATCGAGAACCGGGGCCGTCTGAGCAGACGTCTCCGCCATGGACGTAGCGCTCCCATGTGGCAGCGGGTGTAGTCCGGTGGGCGGAACGCCCCGAGGTATTATGTATGGCCTAAAACCACGCATACCACCAGGAGGCGTGCTGTCAGGCCAGGGCCATGAGACGCGCCGCGACATGTCAGTGTGTAAAAGCATGCACTCACCCCCATCCGCGGGGTCCAAGGGCGCTCCCTGCGAAGTGACTGCAGAGCCGGCAGGACGGGAGAGGTCAATGGCCTGTTGGCGTGGCGCCTCCGCGATAGGCAATACCGATGAAGGTACGGCTGATAGCTGTTCAGGCCGGGCTTGGGGCGATTGTTCGTTGAGGCCGGTTAGGTCGACGGGAACCCGAGCGGAAGCAGATGATGCAGCCTGGGCAGAAGGTCCTGCTAGGGAAGATTCAAGAGATGCGGCACGGGCCTCCATTAAGTCGGCCACCAACTTCAAGGCCGATGTTTTCTGACCCTGCCCCCCCGCTGTGCTAGCACCTTCCCCATAGGCCTGAGCCATCCCTTGCCGGCGTGCCCTCTCTCGTTCCAAACGGGAAAGCTTTTTCCAAGCCGCCGCGAGGCGCGGCCACTCATCATCGGAAGATGATGGGGACTCGAGAGCAGGTGGAGGACAAGGCCTCTTCTTGGCCGGAGCCTTGCCCTTGCCCTTTCCAGAGGCCTTCTTGGGTGCCATGGTGAAAAGACAAAAAGGAGAAATAGGCCTGTCAGAAGGTAGCCAAAGCAGTGAGGGCTGTAATCCAAGTGTCACTTGGCTACTAATCCCACCCGGGGGGCAGATAGATGGTGATAGAGATGCCCCCCCCAGACCAGAACCTGGGAAGACCAAACAAAATGGCCACCAAGTAGCCACAGACGTCAGGACTATGGGCGCCCAACCGGCCCCGGCCAAAGACCGGGCCGTCCAATACCGCCCGCCCCGATGAGCCCTGACCTCAAGTTGGGTCCCTCTGTATGCTCCAGCCCCCGATGGCCAAGCCCTTGCCCAAATGGAAACAGATAGAGGCCTGAAGGAAAATGGCCGCCGCACGTGGGCAAAGGGGGCCTGCTGGTAACAGGCACCGCCAAAGTGTCGCCCCAGGCCGCACGCTGCACCCGTTGGCTACCTCGCCCCCTACACTATGCCTGGCGCCAACCCAGGGCCCGGTGATGAAATGACGGAGTTCGTGGCAGTAAAACTGGGAGGTAAGGGGAAAAAGGCAAGGGACGCCGACGCGGGGGCCGGTAACGGCCCGAAGCCCTGAGAAAAAGGCCAAGGGATGGCGCACAGCCGTCCGCGCCGCCACAGGCCCAACGCCGGCCGGTCCCAGTTGCCGCGGTCTCCACCCGCGTGCTAGACGCCCGGGACCTGAAACCCCAACCCCACGGAGCAGGCAGCGGCCAGATGCCCGAGAGTTGACCCCCCCGGTCCTCCCGCAGGCCGCCCGCACATCCGCCCCCGACCCCCCGGTCCCACCCCCACCCCGACGTGCTCCGCGAGCTCACGAGAGCCCGGCAGAGCTCCCTCCCCCCTCCCTACCCTCCCCAGAAAAGACAATCAAAATATCTTAGCCGTCCGTCCGGATAACCGAGGGCTCCGTTGCTGGAGTGCCGACTCCAGCGCGAATAACCCGACTGAGCGGCAGCCGGTGGGGGGGGCGCGGCCATGCCTTATATGGCCGCGCAATCGGCGCACGATACGCCGAATGCGCTGCCCCGCCCACCGCCTGCCAACTGACAGCCGGCAAAATCCCCCCCCGCGCCTCACTAAGAGACGCGGGGAGGCAATGCCTGAGGCCCCCACCTCTGTTGAGAGAGGGGGTTTTAATGCTCACATGAATGGCTTTCCTGACTCCTCTCTCAAACCATCTATCTTCTCTGTCTAATATTTGTACTTCCTCATCTTTGAATGAGTGCCCTTTGACTTTCAAATGGAAGTGTATTGCTGATTCTGGTCCTGAGCTGTTACCCCTCCTATGTTAAGAGCCTATCTCAGACCAGGGTGACAAGAGGTCAAAGCTGACTATAAGATGGAGGACTCGCACTAGCTGTATTCAGACTGATGAAGCTGTTTGGATGAGCAGTGAAATGTGTCTGTCTCTCAAGAAAAAGAAGTCCAGTAGCCATGACTCAACTTCCAGTTACAAATAAACACTTTTTATGATGTGTTTTGACTGCACCCATCAAAACTGATTCTTCTGCTACACAAATATTCTGAAATGTTGTGCCATTTTTATTTGGGTAAAACAAAATGCCACAAAAATTGCACAAGCTTTCAAGCTTCTTCTTCATGTTCAGTAGCACAAACATTAGTAGGAAAGGGACAGGGATCTACAGAAATTTGCCACAGAGTTTCACCTTTTATGTCCACGGCTAAATTCCATGATGAAAACTGAAAACTGAACTAATCACTGGTTATACCCTGGGGAACCGTAGGATCCAGACAAGAGATAGGCACAAAATAACAAATGAATTGCAAAAGTCATCCAAAATTGCTGATCCATCTATCTTATTCCTATGAATTGATACCCCCCAACAAATAGGAATAGATGATTTTTTGTGAGTTTGATTTGTTGATTTGTAATGCTATGAAACGGGGGAAGAGAGCAGGCACTTTGAGACACCAACACTGCAGAAAAGCTTCCATGGACTCTTCTTTACAATCCCTCCAGTTTTGATAAAGATTTGGGTTTCAGATGTCTGAGCTATGACCCTGCAAAGATTCTCCCCTCTCCAGGAAAGGTGTCAGAATAGCCATGTTCACTTAACATATACAACAGCCCAATACAGAACATCTTGTCCCAAAGCCTAGCTAGAGTGAGGAAGCTCTGTGTCCATAATCCTTACTCAAAAGTGGTAGTAGGCTCTTGTCTTTGTAGGCAGCTGTGAGAACATGGAATTGAGTGTGCAAGTCTTAACAGCCTCCTGGTATATCTCCATGAAAAACACAGCAACCAGATTGTGGTGTAGAATAGACTATCCAGTAGGAAACTCCACAGATCTGAGCTAATATGGTCTATTGAGCCAGGTATAATTTCAGAGCAAAGGGATCACAGCAAAGTGGTTTCAGCTAATAGCAAGGTAATGCTTTAGTTCCACAAAATTTCCTTTGTTCCCAACAGAGAGAAAAAGAAAATGAGCCTTCTCTTTTGTCTTTATTTAACTATGCAACCCCTGTGCTCTAAAGGCAACTTCAACTCTGGGCCTTTTCACACAACCCCTAAACTCCGCAGCAAATGGCTCCCAGCTCCAGAGCTTAAAATTATTTCCCCACCAGCTCCGGAGTTTACAGATAATTAAGTGCGACCACGCCCACCTAAGCGCGTCCCAGCGCACTTTTCATGTACCTGCTCTCGGAGGGTGAAAATTCCTGATGCGGATATAACAGTAGTGACTGCCGGGCTCTCCTTGCTTCTGTTTGTTCTTTTTTTGCCCCCCCCCCGCCCCTTTAAGAGATCTGAATGCAGTGCCGGGAGCAAAGCGAGATGGCAGAACGGAGGTGAGCGGCATTCTTTTCTTCCTTTTTTTCTCCCTCCCCTCACGCAGCTAGCAGCCAGGAGTGCAGAGGGGGCGGGAACGCAGGAACGGAGACAAACCCCTAAGATCTCTGGTCCGAATTTAAGTGGCCAGCAGATCTTAGGGGTCGTGTGAAAAGGCCCTCTGTTGAAGCCATGTGTTTACAGGGTCAGCATGTTCACCCAAAAACTCATGTAACCAAACTCTATTTTGGTAGCTGTTGTGAGTTTTTCGGGTTGTTTGACCAGGTTCTGGAACACGGCCAAACAACCCAAAAAACTCACAACAGCTATCAGATCCCAGCCATGAAAGCCTTTGAGAATACAAACTCTATTTTACTCTTTAAATTATCCCAGCAGGTACAATAAAACATTATACCTCTGTGCAATATGCAAATGGGCAAACTATGCTGGGTCCAAACACTAGGTTCTCCCTACACTTTCTGCTCTCACCACTTCATAGACTGGGTCCTTCAAGCTAGCTTTACACCTAGCCTTGCCCCCAGGATGAAGGTTTAATCAATTATCAGGGACCTCCTACAAACTTTCAAGTAACAGTAATTATACCGATCACTGCTTTACAAGTGTATTGTTAGGATTACTGAGTTAATATGTTGTTCAAGGCTTTGCATGCCTCTTTCATACAAAGGACAGTAGCCATACTCTTAAGCATTATTAGAAGAAGAGACAAGCGGCTGTAAAAATGAATACAAAACAAGCAGCTGTAAAGATGAATATTAAGATGAATACTAAGTTCACTCTTTAACGCAAAATAGACCAGAAGGTACGCATTTTCCTTGAATTTGTGAATCTACAAGCAGACTAATTGGCTGAATTTGTGAGTCTACAAGCAGCCTACAAGCAGTCTCTGCCCCCTTATTGTTGCTAGTAGAGACAATGGCATCATCTTAGTAGGCAGCGACAAATGGGAGAAACATGCTCTGCAAGTCAATGCATTCATTTGCTTTGGCAAAAAGGCAGAAGGGAAAGCCAGCCCAGATGCTGATGCTGAGAAGAAGCAAGATATGTGGAAACCCAGATATTTATTTATTTATTTATTTATACATTTATATACCACCAGTCTTCCAAAAGGAACTCCAGGCGGTTTACAATAAACACAAAACATCAAATATTAAATGTTAAAATGCGCAGATAAAACCAAAAAGAAGGCTAACTGGCAAGAGCAACTATAATCAAGCCTCAGGGAAAGAACAACAAATAAACAAATGGACAGGGCATTGTTTCAGGCCCCTAAACAGCCCACAAATTGTGACAGGATTAACAGACTGCATGCACACATCTAAAAGATAGTATCTCTATCTCTTCACTCTTACAACCAATGAATTAATCGTGCACCTCACACTATTCCACTACAAGGAAGAAAGAAGGAGGGAAGGAGAAAAGGATGTGAGAGAACTGAACTGTCACAAGCAGTGGACTAGAGTGCATGTGGCCGCATCCTTTGACTTTTAAGATGGGCAGGTGGACTACAGTGGCAACCCACACCTACACCCACACACTTTCTGGTTCATCTGCCTCATAGTTTTCTTTGAGTTCTCCCTATAAGCCAATACAAGGCCGGCAAGGAGCTCCCACTCCCCAGCAGGCAATCTGGACCCACCAAGAGGAACCCTGGCAGCCACCCAACCTCATCCTCAGAACTGTGTGTCTTCCCACCATGTTGGCTGCCACAACAAGGGCTCACAGTAAGTCCTGACTCCTATTTGGGAGATAAAATTGCATTGTGAGAACTCGATGTGGTTTTGATAGAATTCTAAACTTCACATGAAGATATCTGTGCATAACAGTTGTACATACAGTATGAGCAGTTTTTCAGAATTCATAATGAATACTTGGATGTCAAGCTGCCATGCGTCCAAAGTGTATCTCATTGATTCCCATTCTTGGGTAACCCAGGTGTTATTGGATAAAAGCCTGAATCACTACTGGTGCTTTACAGGGTTTCTGGGAGTTGCAAGGAAACACTGTTATATCTAAATTGGGCCCTTCCTTTTTTGTGGATCAACTTTTTGTGGTTATTCCCAGCTTCCATAGGAACCTGGCCAGTATTGGGGGAAATTGTATAACTCTGGCAGTTTCTTGCCCAGCTACTATCTCTGAGGACTAAGGCTCTGAAACTATTGACTGCAAAGTCAGCAGCTCGGCAGTTCGAATCCTGGGTGCCACACAGCGGAGCGAGCTCCCACTGATAACCCCATCTCCTGCCAACCTAGCAGTTTGAAAGCAGGTAAATGCAAGTAGATAAATAGATACCATCATAAAAAGCAGGAAGGTAAAACTGTGTTTCCTTGCAGCCATGCCAGCCATGTGGCCATGGACTTGCACAACCCTGGTTCTTCGGCTTGAATACGGAGAACAGCACTGCCCCTAGAGTGCAGCGGGGGGGGGACCTTCACCTTTACCTTTTTACTATCTCATTATCTCAAACTGGCAGTATGACAAGACACTTAAGAAGACTAACCCCTCTTCACTGTTAGCACTCAGTTCTCCTACTGAGTTTCTTCTTCCACTGCAGTGGTTTACCAGGTCAGACTCCTGTCTTGGTGCAGTGCAGCACAGCCCTCCAAATTAGAGATGGGCATTCACCTTGGTTTGGAGGTTCATTCCAGTTCATACGCACAGCGCCACAGATGCCACATGCTGTCTTCTTCCGCCACCCCAACCGATCGCCCACTCACCAGCTGGTGCACACTTTTGTCCTCCTCCTCGTCAACTGCTTGACCAGTCCCTGGCAGCAACACTGGTTTTCCAGTCTTGCCTCCTTGCCTGACTGGGCAATCAGCCAAGGAGGCAGAGTAGGGAAGTCCGTGCTTCTGCCGAAGACTGGCCAAACAGTCAAAGAGAGGGAGGAGAGGAGCACACACTGGCTGGTGGCTGAAGGATCCAACCAGGTAGCTGTGCATACAAACCTGTGTGAACTTCCAAACCAGGTCCATGCCCATTTTTACTCCAAATATTTTGAGCTACATATTTTTCAACGCTGGATGGAACTTTGAGCACCAAAGGTTGAGAACCCCTGGTCTGTTCTGATTGCAGCATCCGTTGGAGGTCTCAAGTTGGGATATTTACCAACTCGGCTACCCAACATCCTGTTAATTGGAGATGATGAAAACTGAACCAAGGGACCTTCTGCATGCACAACATGTGTTCTATCAGAGAGCTAGGGACTTTCCCCAGTGTATGAACATGAGGTAGGAGAGACAAGATGTATTTCAATTTTCTTACACTGACCTTGCTAATTAACCCTGTGCTTTCAGCATGGGCTTCCTCTTATTTCTTGCGGGCCTTCGACAGTGAGAGTTTGATTTAACATCAGTCTCTTCCATGCATAGAATTTTAATGACAAATGGGGAAAAACCAAATAAAAGAAAATCCCCTAATAGCAAGAGAAGTTGCATTTTTCATCACATCAGTTCCATTTCAAAGCATTTTTTCGGGATCAGCTAATCCCTCCAGTGATGTCTTGGTTGTCAATAATTTCTCAGCAAGAAGCCTGGCTTCAGGATTCAGGAGCAGATTCCACATGCTATCTTCTTGGCTACAAGGGAGATGCCATGAGGTCCAACTGCAGTCTCAGATTCCCTTCCCAGAACAGAAGTGTGTGTGTGTTTGGGTGTGTGTGTTGGGGGGGAGGATGAATTTCCCATGAGGGAAACAGATAGCATGACTCCAAGGCTAGACAGACAGTTATGCTTTTTGCACATCCATTATTTGCAACACCTTTGTCCTTGCCAATTAGATATAGATGCAGTATTTTTCCATGTATAAGACTATATTTTTCTCTAAAATTGTTATACTAAAAATTGAGGGTCATCTTTGTTCTCAGAAAAGGTAATTAAAATATTTGTCACATCCAAAACTGCTCTGGGTCGCACTAAAGTGGGCGGGGTCGCACTTAATTGTCTGCAAAGTCCGGAGCTGGTGGGTAAACATTTTTAAGGTCCGGACCTTGCAGCCATTTGCGGCGGAGCTTAGGGGTTGTGTATAAATGCCCTAACAGTGAGATAGATTCAGAAGGTGGACATGTTGGCCCTTCAGATGCCTAGAACTCCACCAACCCCATCAAACATATCCAGTAGTGAGGGTGGTAAGAATTGTTGTCCAAAACCACTAGAGAGCAAAGGACTGAATAGTTTAGCTTTCTGCTTTAATATAATGCTGGTGTCCATGCTTCCTAAAGTTTTTCCTGCAGTGTGTTATCCCACGGCCAGGTAGGTAGTTGGACTATAATTTGAACTCTTCTTCCTGACACAGAAAGTCAAGCTAAACCAAAGAGCTGGCACAGACCTGAAGAATCATCAAATCCTACTCCATCTACAACTGAAGCATCCATGAGAGGTGGCCTCTAACCTCAGTTTAAAGGAAAGCCCACCACCTACTGAGGCAGTCTATTTCAGTATCAAACAGCTGTTACTGTCAACAAGTTCTTGTAAAAGTTAGGCAAAATCTCTTTCTTAGCATTTGAATCCATTACTTTGGATGCTGTCCTCCAGAGGAGTGATTCCCAACCTTGGGTCCCCAGATGTTCTTGGACTAAAACTCCCTGAAGCCTTCACCACTAGTTGTGCTGGCCAGGATTTCTGGAATTTGTAGTCCAAGAAAATGTGTGGACCCAAGGATGAAAACTACTATTCCAGAAGCTACTAAAAACAACCTTTCTCCATCTTCCATGCGACAGCTGTTCGGATAGTTGAGATGATAGCATACTGTTCTAAGTCTTCTCCAGGCTTAAGACAACCATCTCCTTCTACCACTCCTCATAGGACTTGGTTTCCAGACCTTCTACCATACAGGTACTTTTTCTTCATTCTGTAATATTCAAATGTACAGCATATACACTACACATGCTGTCCTTAAGCTGTGTGTTCCAGAACAAAAAAGGGCCTTTATTGTTGCATCTGTAAATTGTATCAACAGCCATGGGGAAAAGAACAATGTGTCTTAATCTCCTCCACAGACAAGTGAGCTCTGATTTGTTATCCCAAGACTTCCCATGTCTGAAACCATCTGATGTCAGGCTATTATCTCATCCAGTTCACTTCTTCCTTTCCATCCCTTGCTTTATTTCATGTACTGTATCTTCTACTTTTCAAGCCAGGAGCAGTTCCCACTAATAGATAAAGCAACCTAAAAATGAGGCCTTCGTTCACTTCTGAATTAAATTTATTGTGATCTTGTTTGCACGATCATTTCTGTTTTCTTCGGAAGTGGTTTTGCACGGCACTCCCCCATGGTGTTCTTCAGCAGATAGCGCAATAATTTAGGCAGCTGACAAACAATCCAAACTTTTCCCGTGGATAATTAGTGAATCAAATGACCATAGAAGAGAGTAATTTTCATTCCCCCTTGGAGAATTCATTGCAGCAGACATTTTATTACATGCACAGCTTCAGTCATTACCCAGATGAGCTGTAAAGTCCCTTAGACAATAACAGAGCCATTGACTTGTAGCAGTTCATCAGTTACCTATAATACACTCCCCTGAAGTCAAGCTAAAGCCTAATTATCATGTTTATAAATCCCAAACTTCTGTCTGCCCTTTTGCTGTGTGTGGTCAGAAAGTATAAAAAGGTGTGTTGCTCTAAATCTGCATAAACATCTGTCCTACTTATAGCAATTGGCTATATTTATATAAGTGTGGCATCACAATCTCAAATTTCCAAATGACAATCTAAAATTTCCAAATTCTAAGAAGATAACTGTGCAATTAGATTTAGGTTTATGAGGATCCATTGTCTGCCTTAGGCAGATGGATGATCAGATACTCCATATGGTCAAGCATCAAGGACACATTTGTAGGTTTGAAATTGACATTTATTTCAGGTAAATCCAAAAAGCAGCCAACAACAGTAGGGATAAGCTGTATCTTTTCTTCAGGCAATTGTGTGAGGAAGGGGCTGAACTCTTGTTCCAGAAATGGATTGGTCACCTCAACATCCCACTGTCCAGACCTCTTCTCAGAGGAAAAGTCCATTAAAAGTAGGTTAGGTGAAACTCACTGCAAGGGCATCTGCTCCCCCCTTCACATGCGTTTGACCTGGATGTCTCAGGTCCTTGTCCTGGGAGCTCCTGTGATTTGCATCTGTAGTTGTCTCCATCCCCAAAGATCTCTGATGTCTCTCTTTCATCTGCTCCTTTCTTCTTGCCCTCTCTTCTCCGATGTTTCCCTCCCACTCTCTTGCTTCCTTTTCTTCCCAGTAAGAAGGTTTAACTGGAATGACTTCACACCTCCTCCTCTCAGCCTCCTCTCTTGGCACCATCAGTCTCTCCCATCTGTTAGTCTAAGGATTTTTCCAGCCAAATCCATTCCTAGCCTGGAGGAACAATTTATGGTTTTCCCAAGACTCCACCTCGCCTGTTTCCACTACTATCTCCTTTGACCCATCCACTTTATAGTTCTCCTTCCCTTTCACTCCCACCTTCTCTAAGTGTCCTGCCATCTCCTCCTCTTACATTCTCATCTCCTCCACTAACTTCCTCACCTTTTCCACCACTTCTGGCTTTCGCCTTTCTCCAGCAGAGGTCATCCACCCTCCTCTCTCCATTGTAGTAACTCCAGGCTTGAGATCACTACTTGGTCCTGCAAAAGGGGATGGGGCTCAGGCAGGGACCTTGTTGGGCCTGCCTCTACCTCCACAAAGTTCTAAGAGGACTGCTGGATAGCTCAATCATTTAAGCATCTGGCTGAGAAGTCAGAGGGTGGGAGTTTGAGAGCCCACTGTGCTTCGATAGAACCTAGACTCCATGATCCATAGGGCTCCTTCCAAGTCTTCAGCTCTAAGATGATGATGTTTAGCCAAGAAACATGTCTTCCATTGTCACATCTTAGCTAGTGAGGACCACGGATTATCACAGGTCTGTGGCCTCAAGTGGCAGCAAGGATGTGATGAAATCTCACCATTCGCAAGATGCTAGAGATAATGCTGCTCATCTCCATAGAGTAAAAGAACACCTTGAGGATTGTCCAACACTTTCAAGAGACAATATCTCTTATGTGATACAAAGATGCTGAATGCGTGTCTCCCAGCATGGTTTCTGCTATTTGCACAAACCATGCTTTGCAAAAACATTTATTTCTTTGAAAAAAACCTTAAATGTTCTCTCTCTTTTTTTGAACTGATCGACACATACAGAGAGAGCAATCAGAAAGGACAGGCCAAAGAATCACAAAGACACAAATCATTCTTCCAGTGCTACTACTTTTTCTTGTCCATGCAACAAAGAAAGAGGACTTGATTGCATTTTTACAGAAACCAACCTCTCGAAAAGCTGAAAATGTATAAAACCTCACGAGGTATTCAGCAAGGAGAAATCTAGTGCTCTATCATTTTTTCCAAGAGAGGATAAACCAAAGGTTTCCCGGGAAAATTCTTTGACACTTTTCCTGGCCCAGTTGAGACAAGACCAAAAGGCTTGTTGTCATTTTTAGTTGCACTTCCCCCACCTGTATTCAAGAGCTGTAAACAAATAACAACACTGGAAGGACTGTTTGTGGCTTTGGGATGGTTCACTTGGTCCTTTTATAATTGCTGCTTGTGTTCACAACTTCACTTAGCTTAAATAATAAAGGTTTTCTGAAGAAACATGTTTTTGTGCAAATGTGTGTACATGTGTTTTATTATTATGATCTGTGGCTCAAAATGATGTGGATGGAAATGATGCCCATACAAAAAGAGCCACACAGTCCAAGTGCTTACACTTGGTTTATGTGTTCCTTGAACATGATTCAATTTCGTTTCCAAATGACACATCCCCTCCATCCCTTAAGAGCATAAGAACATAAGAAGAGCCATGCTGGATCAGGCCAACGGCCCATCAAGTCCAACTTCCTGTATCTCACAGTGGCCCCACCAGATGCATCTGGGAGCGCATGAGACTAGATATCTGTCTCCTGATACCACTCCCCTGCATCTGGCCCTTGAAGTACCCCAGTTTTAAGCCTGGAGATTACACATCTCCATCATGGTTTGTAACCTGTGATGGATTTTTCCTCCAGGAATCTGTCCAATCCCCTTTTGAAGGCATCCAGGCCAGATGCCATCACCACATCCTATGGCAGGGAGTTCCACAGACTAACAACGCGCTGGGTGAAAAAATATTTTCTTTTGTCTGTTCTCACTCTCCCAGCCCTCAATTTGAGTGGATGTCCCCTAGTTCTGGTATTTTGTGATAGGGAGAAGAGCTTCCCTCTATCCACTTTACTCATGCCCTGCATTATTTTGTACGTCTCAATCATATCCCCCCTCAGGCGCCTTTTTTCCAGACTAAAGAGCCCCAAATATTTTAGCCTTTCCTCATAATGGAGGTGCCCAAGCCCAGTAATCATTTTAGTCGCTCTCTTCTGCACCTTTTCCAGTTCCAATATGTCTTTCTTGAGATGCGGTGACCAGAATTGTACACAATACTCCAGGTGCGGCCTTACTATTGTTTTGTATAATGGCATTATAATGTTGGCTGTTTTATTTTCAATCCCCTTTTTGATAATCCCTAGCATGGAATTGGCCTTCTTCACTGCTGCTATACATTGTGTAGACACCTTCACGGAGCTGTCCACCAACACACCAAGATCTCTTTCCTGATCTTTCACGGATAACTCAGAGTCCATGAGTTGATAGATAAAGTTTTGATTTTTTGCCCCAATATGCATTACTTTACATTTGGCTACATTAAATCGCATTTGCCATTTTGCAGCTCATTCCCCCAGTTTGGAGAGATCCTTCTGGAGTTCTTCACAATCTTCTCTGGTTTTTACCACACAGAAAAGTTTTGTGTCATCCGCAAACTTGGCCACCTAACTGTTTATCCCTGTCTCCAGGTCATTTATGAACAGATTGAAAAGCACTGGTCCCAGGACAGAGCCCTGGGGCACACCGCTTTTCACTTCTCTCCATTGTGAAAATTTCCCATTGACACCTACTCTTTGTTTCCTGGATCTCAACCATTTCTCATTCCATAAGAGGACCTGCCCTCTTATCCCCTGACTGTGCAATTTTCTCAGCAGCCTTTGGTGAGGGACTGTGTCAAAAGCCTTTTGAAAATCCAGATAGACTATATCCACCGGTTCACCCAAATCCACATGCCTGTTGCCCTTTTCAAAAAATTCTAAAAGATTTGTCAGACAAGACTTACCCTTACAGAAGCCATGCTGATTTTCTCTCAGCAAGTTTTGTTCTTCTATGTGTTTTAAGATTTTCTCTTGGATGAGGCTTTTCACCATCTTCCCTGGGACAGATGTAAGGCTAACTGGCCTGTAGTTTCCCGGTCCCCCCCCTTCCTTTTTTAAAAATTGGTGTGACATCTGCTATCCCCCAGTCCTCCGGCACTGTGGCCATTATAAGAGACAAGTTGCATATTACTGTTAAGAGATCTGCAATTTCATTTCTCAGTTCCCTAATAACCCTTGGGTGGATGCCATCTGCGCCCGGTGACTTGTTAATCTTCAATTTATCAATTAGTCCTAAAACATCCTCCTTTTAAACCTGTATTTGATTTAATTCTTTAGTCAAGAGGGACAGTTCAGGCAGCGGAATCTGCTCACAGTCCTCTGTCGTGAAGACAGATACAAAGAACTCATTTAATTTCTCTGCAATTTCCAAGTCCTCCTTAACCTCCCCCTTTCCTCCCTCACCATCCAGAGGGCCAACTGGTTCTCTGGCAAGTTTTCTACTTCTAACATATTTAAAGAAGCTTTTATTATTACCCTTTATATTGCTAGCCATGTGTTCCTCAAAATCTTTCTTTGCATCTCTTATCATCTCCTTACATTTCTTTTGCAAGAGTTTGTGTTCCTTTTTATTTTCCTCATTTGGGGAGGATTTCCATTTATAGAAAGACCTCTCCTTGCACTTTAGAACCTCTCTAACTCCACTTGTTAACCATGCTGGTGCCCTCTTGGACTTAAATGAGCTCTTCTTTCTTTGTGGTATGCACTTGTGCTGGGCCTCTATTATTGTTGTTTTAAACAGGCTCCATGCACTCTGAAGAGATTGGATTCTTCTAACCTTCCCCTTCAGTTTCTAACTAGTTTCCTCATCTGAGGGAAGTTTGCCCTTCTGAAATCAAGGGTTTTTATGTCTGATTTGTTTGATACTCTTCCTCCAACATGCATGGCAAAGGAGATTGCAGCATGGTCACTGTTCCCCAGAGGCTCAGTGACATTCACATCCCTGACCAGGTCCAGAGTACCACACAGTATTAGATCCAGAGTTGCCTGTTCTCGGGTGTTCTCCTGTCTCTGTTCTCCCCCCTTTGGTAGTGGAAGCGTCCATGTTTGCATGCGTGAAAAAGAGAATGGACATCTTCTGCTTAACAAACATCTTGCTGAGTTTAAATGAACCAGAACTTTTAGAGTCTTTGTATGAGTTCTTGAAATATATCTGTGAAGATTCTCAGTCATCCCGGTGAATTTATCTGGACGTTGAGTCATGGCAACTGGACTTCTTCTTTATTGGTTTCAGCACCTTAAGCCTTTGTTCTCCTTAAGGCTGTTGATATGGTGTGCCTTCCTAAGGAGCCTATTCAGGCCATTGTTCATCTTATGAGCCTATTTCAGACCAGGATGTCAAGAGGTCAAAGCGGACTATAAGATGGAGGACTCACAACTAGCTTTCTTCTGACTGATGAAGCTGTTTGGGTGAGCAGTGAAACATTTAATTTTCAATCTCTCAAGAAAAAGAAGTCCAGTTGCCATGACTCAACTCCCAAAGTTCCTGAAAGATTGAAAAAAATGCTTAGGATGCCCCTGAAGAGAATCTAGGACCAGTGCAATCCAAGAAAGGCAGCTTTTACAATGGGATTCAACCACAGCTACAATAAATGGTGCATGGTATCTCTCTCCACCTCTGCCCTTAGTCTGTGCTTTATCGGACCCTAAACGTTCCTGTATCACCCACCCCAACCTGCCTCCAACCAAAAGTGAGAATCAAATTGCTTGGCAGGCATGAAGACAGCAGCGCCAGTGGATTTAGTGCCAGGTGTTCCACCCAGCCAAACACAATAAATCATACAAGCTGTTGGGAAGGCTGTCCATTTGATTAGACAAAAAGCTAAATTATGAAATATCAAATTAAGGCAAATTATAGAAGTTAGTTGGAGAATAATCCACTGGGAAACAGAGACAGGCAAAATAATTAGTTAGATGCCTAAGCTAGGAGTCACTTTAGCAACAAACCTAAAAGCATGACATCAGTCCAGCTTCTGGAGTAAAGATAAAGAGCAGCTTAACAGCCATCTGACAAAATAACAAGATAGAGCAAAAAGGACATAAGGCTATTGAGTTACATGTTCTTTCTTTCTTTCTTTCTTTCTTTCTTTCTTTCTTTCTTTCTTTCTTTCTTTCTTTCTTTCTTTCTTTCTTTTGTTTGTTTATTTATTTATTTATTTGATTTCTATACTGCAATCATCTATCAACAAAGGCCCCTCTGGGCAATTTACAAACTTAACAAATACTAAAACAACCATAAACATCAATAATATACAGATATAAACAATACAGCCAAACAGATCTCAGGCAGGAGTTGGTTCCAAAGTCAACGGGCCACCACTGAGAAAGCCCGATTCTTCATCAGCAATTTGTGAGCCTCCTTCAGCGACAACACCCTCAGATGCCTCACCTGAGACAATTGAGTACAACAGGCAGTACTCTGCGATAGGATCCAATCTGACAGGTAACAAGGTCCCAAAGCATTTAGGGTTTTGCGTATGCAATAGTGTTAAGTACATAAGAGCAGCCTTGCTGGAACAGGCCACAGTCCATCCAGTCCAGCATTCTGCCTCACACAGTGGCTCACCATTTGCTTCAGGGTATTCCCAAGCAGATGTCTTCACCTGCTAAAGATTCCCCGCAAATGGCATTGAGATATATCCTGCTTATCTCTCCAACCCAGAGGTTGTCCTTAGGCATCCATAATGATAGCCATTGATACCCTTGTTCTCCATATACTTGTTCAATCCTTTAAAGCTGTCAAGGCTGACAGCTGTCACCACTTCTTCTGGCAGGCAGTTCCATAGACCAGTGATCCTCTGGGTGAAAAAGTACTTTCTCTTATTTGTCTGAGATCTAGCACCCAAAAGTTTCATGGCGTGCCCACTAGTTCTAGTGGTGTGTGATAGGGAAAACAGTTTTTTCCTTATCTACTTTATCTACATCATGTATGATTTTATAAACTTCAATCTGGTCACCTCTTAGGCACCATTGTTCAAGAGTGAAGAGGCCCAGCTGTTGTAGCCTCCGATGGTAAGGAAGGTGTTCCAGTCCCCTAATCATTTTGGGTGCCCTCCTCTACCCTTTTTCCATTTCCATAATATCCTTCTGGAGCTATGGTGACCAGAACTGTATACAATACTCCAGATTGGGCCTCACCATTAATTTATAGAAAGGCAAAATGACACTTGCTGACTTACTTTCTATACCCTTCCTAATGATCCCTAGCACTGAGTTTACTTTTGTTCACTGCTGTGGCACACTGAGTTCTAGCATAACAGAGCTGCCTTCTGCTTTTTCAGTACTTCAATAGTCATTATTTCCCCAGTTTTCTACTAGCTTCTCTTTGTTTAGCTCTAATAGTTCATTTAACCAATCCAGCATTGTCAACATGATTACTTCACCACTTTCTCTTTACAACTCGGAGAGATTTTCAGGCGGAGAGATTTTTCCAGGGTTCCTGCTAATCTCTGCACTTGAGAATTATCCTTCCTTGCCTGGAGAAAATAACAAGGGAGGGGGCAAGCCTAGTTGCTTCTCTCTGTCAATGTCACCAACACTGGGTTAGACAACAACTGAAATGGTGTTTGTCTGCTGGAAACGGCTTCCTCACTGCATGATCCCACCCAATCAAGGATCATGTGGTGAAGATGGTGGCATTGCAGTGCCTAAAAACAATCACATCTGATAACATGATAACTTCTCTGAGGGAAAGTCACAATCGCAAGATACAACAGAACACATCTCTGACAGCAAACAAAACCTTCCCATCCCCCCCACACACAACATAAAAGTATGACAACTTTAAATCAAATCTCAAGATCCAAGCTCTCCCATCCTACATGTGAACACATGTGGCTTACAATTCTTCATGTTTATGGGGGAAGCTAAACCTTTTTAACAAAAGGAAAGTCTGGACTAGTGGTTTAAACTTGTATTGACTGACCAAAGCACTTCAGTCTGACTTTTTTCTTCTGGGGAAACCCAGCCCTTTCCCCATCACACATAGCAAGTGATTGTGTAAACATTAACATGGAAGGAACAAAGCTATTAACATTAAATGCATTTAATTCGTCAAATGAAGACATCCCTTGAAATTATAAAAAATGAACAGATAAAGGGATGGCCAATGGTCTTTACCTGACACTAAAGTTATTTAATCATTTTCAGATGTTAAAATTAATATTTAAAATAATGATGCTATCAATTTCCCCTGGTTGGACATCTTGTTTATTTAAGAAAGCTGCCCAGTATTAGGATAATGAGAAGCTCTTTTGCATTCATGTGAAGTTGTCTTCTATTTAATTTTCTCTCTCACATCCCACTATGCAGCTCACTTGCATAAATGCACAATTCATATTTCTAATTCAGGTTGTTGGTGTTCACTTTTGGAAATACCCTATGGTTCATATCCCACAAAATCAAGCTGTTCAAATTGCATGTTTCAGTGTTTAGGTAAACAGAGAACCCATTGAGAATCCACTATATTTTTCTCCCTACAACATCTAGGGACTCAGTAGAAAATGTCTTGTTTCCCAGGATGATTTCCCAAAGCAGATGGACTCTTTAGGATCTCTCCGTAAAGGGTTTCTCTGCAGAGCTTTGGCAAGTAAATAAACAATCTTAAAATTCAACAATAGGCCCTTGGGCCAGTCAGGCTTTTTTCTGTTTCTCCATTATACTCTCCCCCAAGTTTTCCCTTTTTCTGGCAAAAAGGAAACTGTGGGCAAACTACAGCTTTTGGAGGTCTCCAGAAATGTTGGTTCAATTTTTTTTTTTTAAAAAAGTCAAGATAACCTGCACCTTTTAATGCTAAAATTACAGGGTTGGATGGTTTTCAAAATTAGAGGTGGATTTCTAATCACTTCTGATTTTGTTCTTTGATCTCTTGGGATTCAACATAGGGCCCACAAAGATCCTAGGTGCATAAAATTGACACCCACACTTGCTAAATATGCCTCGTCTACAACTTTTTTGCTTACACAATCATGACAATACTTGAGAAGTGGCACCCAAACCCTGAAGAGAAAGGCTAAATATACCTACCATTTCAAAGAAAGAAGACTGCAACATATGAATGTACTTTACACAGACACTTATCAAAACCACATCTGATTACCTGGTCACGGCCCGTCAAAACTTCACTTCCATAGGAAATATCACTGATTATATATTCCTACTTACCTTGGTATCAGTAGGGCTTTGAAACATAGAATTCCAAAGTAACTAGCTGAAAAAAGAGACAAGAAATATTTTTAGCACAAATATGTCACATTGACTGGAACTAAAAAGTACCCTAATGGCAATCTAGTTAGAGTTTTATATGTAAACACATACATGATATAAGATTTGCTGGAACATTTCTGCTGCACCAGTGATTTATAGGAAACATCTCAATTATATTTTGGCCTGGGAATTTTTGAGAGGCGTTGTCCAGCTTTAAGTAAAGTGGGAGCTTAAGAAACAAAAAAGGGAACAAAAATATCCAAAATCTTTGTATCTAATGTAACAAGTTGGGTGTACTCCACCCTAAAAAGGGCAGATGGATGAACAGTACAAGCCAGTGTGGACACCCCCATGCCAGATATTATGCAGCTGCTGCAATTGCTACTAACTGAAAACAAGCCAACTATACCAGGGGTCCTCAACCTAAGGCCCCAGGGCTGGATGCGGCCCCCCAAGGTCCTGAATCTGGCCCCTGGGACCAATTGCAACCCCCACCTACCCCGTTTTGTGAGCAAGCCAGCCTCCGCAGCTGCTTTTGGACTGTTATCCGGCCCCCAGCGGTGTCTGGGTAGTGGTGGACCGGCCCGCTGTTTGAAAACTTTGAGGACCCCTGAACTATACTGACAAGCAAAGGATGACTCACCTACTTCACTGTATTATCCTGGCTAGCTGGTAAAAGGGGCAAGAAATACTGGAAGCAGGCCATCTCAGGGCAGGTGAGCAGCCCGTACCCCCTTTCTTAATTATGTTTTATGTTTTTCACTTTTCTGAATCTGTGAGAAGCAGGGAAATGACTGGTGTCTCTCCTGAAATGAGACATGTTTAAAACATTAGCCTCAGGTTTGTGAAAAATGAATGTGCTTTAGAAGATATACTGAAAATTTTATTTCTTGTCTGCTAATTTTGCCAAAAGATGAGTGCCAGGAGCTCTCTGTAGTGAAAAGTATGCCAATGACATCCAAAGAATGGTGGTGGGTCTGCACCACATAGTTTGATACCACTTTAAGTGCTGCAGCTCAGTCGTAAGGATTGTTGGGATTTATAATTTGATGTGGGGCTTAAAAATATCTCTTAAAGAGCTGAGGTGCATCACCCTGAATTAAAGAATTCTAAAAAACATCATAAGGCTCCAGGCCCTAGGATTTCTCAGGACTGAAGTGGTATCATGGTGATATAACTGCTTAGTGCATCCTGAAACTCTGTCTTCATTTTTTTATTCTTTAAGAAACATCTATATATTGTTGTTTTCCTGTGATTTTTCACCCACCCTGTTTCTCTATCTTTGGATGCCTTGGAAAAATCTGACATTCAGGGACAAGTGAAACAGTGGCGTGATCCCTGAATGTCAGATTTTCTGAGGTGATTGTGGATCATCTTAGTATCACTTTTTTGTATTCTTAGAAAAGGCATGGTTTGGGCACATGAACAAGCGATGTTTCAGGCAGCTGAGGCTTCTGTTCATGCCTCAACACATGATGAAAACCAAGATCCTGTTTTGATAGAAAGTGCTTGATTTAAAAGGGGAGCTAATAGTTCAGATTTTAAAATGTTTTTAAAAATGCAAAAAAAAAAAAAAAAAAAAAAAAGATTAGCTAAGGGGAATTGTTGCTGGAGGATCCTGGAGATTTCCATCCAAAATGTAACTTTCTAAACTCTTCAGTATCTGATATACTACAGCCAAGGATTCTCCCCTTGTGTTGCTGGTCAAGGCGACAAATCCTTATTACCGAATATACTAGAAACCTGTCACATTGCCCTTCTTTGACACTCCATGCTTGTCACAATCTTTTTAAAAAGAAAACAAGCATTTCACAAAGAAGCAGTTATGTGAAGTAGCCCAAAGTCCCTCCTGCCCTGCTGTCTGTTTAAATACTTAAGGGAACTAAATCCCACAACATTCAATGAGAATTTTGTGCCATTAAATAGAAGTTAAATGCTTTTCGACAACACTTTATTTATGGCAATAAAAGGAAACACAGCCCAAAGGCTACAATATTGTGCAAAGGAGCGTTCTGCCGACAGAAGCCTTGCTTTTCACATCAACATTCATGTAATTACCTGGTTCTTGCAATAACACAACACTACCCTGCACTCTTGAGAATACGCAGCAGTGTACACAGAAGAATTGAAAAGATCAAGTGAAAGATGTGGGCGCACGGTTAGGAAGACAGTGACATCTGCAGGTGGATCCTTGTTGCTGCAAACTTTATTTATTTTATTTATTTATTTATTTATTTATTTTTATTTTTACAATTTACAGTGGTACCTTGTATAAAGGAATTAATTTGTTCCAAATGAAATTATGTTAAACAAATTTTTCATTATACCAATTTCCCATAGGAATGCATTGAAAACAGAGTGATCCCTAATCACAACCATTTTTACGTTGTACAGATTTGCCCCATAGACGATTCTGTTAAGCAAATTTCCCCTATCTCCAGAATTTTTTATGTTGTACAGATTTTATGTTATACAAACAATTTGTTATACGAGGATCCACTGCATATGCTGCCCACTACCCAAAGGTCTCTGGGCGGCTTACAATCAAAATAATTATAACAGTTAAAACATAAAATATCAATAAATAATTAAAACAATGATAAAAACATTAGATTAAAATTCCCATCAGAGGACCCACAATCTGTAGTGTGTCAGTTAAAAAACTTCTGGAACAGGAAGGTTTTTGACCTGGCACCGAAATGTCATCAATTTTGGTGCCAGGCGGATCTCACTCGGAAGGGCATTCCACAGTGGGGGGGGGCAGCTGCTGAGAAGGTCCTGTGTCTACAAGCCATCCCTCTCACCTCCTTGAGGGATGGCTCTTTCAAGAGGGCCCCCTGGCTCAATCTTAATTGTGGGATAGGAGCATATGGAAACTTGGAATGTACTCTTCAGGTCCTGCAATGATAGTTTGCTCAGTGGCCTGGCACTTGGAGCCAGTGTTCCCTGTTGTGGCAATTGGGAGAAGAGTAAGCCTAAGCAGCCTTGGGCAAGCTGCATGGTCTTAGGGCAGCACCAGAAGGAGCAATTAGCAAACACTTCTAAGTACCTTATACCTAGGAAAGTTCTGATGTATGTTGCCATGAGTTGCAATCAAGTAGACAGCCCATAATAATTATGAAAGAAGGATGTACACAATGTGGTTCAATTTGCATTGGGTTGAGCACCACAAATAGCCCTTAGGAACTAAACCCAAAATTTGACAAAATCTATTACAAGTTTTCCAACCCAGGTAGCAGACACAGTGTTGGAAGTCCTTATATGTCTACTCCATTTCATGAGATGGGAAACAAAAAAACAACACAATTTTTGTTGAGCAATGGACCCAGGTATTGGCTTACCTGACAGCCAACCAATGGCATTACCCCTGCTCAATTGGGATGAAGCCAGTACTATGATGGGACCATGGGTACAAGCAGATGCTCAACCATCCAGTGTACCCCCTCACAATTATCTCTAGAGCAGTAGTTCCCAAGCTTGAGTCCCCAGATGTTCTTGGACTACAAGTCTCAGAAATCATGGCAAGTACAGCTAGTGGAGAAAGGTTCTGGGGATTTTGGTCCAAGATCATGAGGACCCAAGTTTGGGAAGCAGTGATCTAGGTACGGTGGAGACAAGGGGTGCAGGCTCTGGGGCCATTTTCATGCCGAGATCCCTTAAAAAGATATGGGAGAACAGGACCCATTCCTTTGATTGGATATAGCCTAACGCCTCAAACCTCCTCCACCACCACCCCATAAATTCAGAACAGAGCTATTAAATCTTAGGATAACACAACCCACAAGTGCCAAAAGCCTGGGAATATAAGAAAGGGTGGCCAAAGCTTCAAAGCTGACTAAATGGAGCAGTTTGGGTTACAGTGTATTTATGCCAGAAAGTGGAACTGTGAAGAATATGTCTCCTTTTGGTCCATGAATTCCCCATTTCCCATCAGGTCAATGATGGATGTTCTGGAAGCCATGGAGACCCTGAGAATGGCTGCTTGACATGCTTGAAGAATGAGGTGATAGTTTTCACTTCTGGAAAAATGAATTATGTTAATCTCCATAACTTAAATCACCCTAGAGTAGCATCAACGGCCCAAAGTGGACTGGGACGTTTCTTGCCTAGGCCACATATTGGTTTGACTGCTTCATGAATTTGACGAGACAGACTGTGATCTACAGGGTGCTGTTACTTTTACTGCTGCTTTCCCTTTGCAACTTAGGACTGGAACTGGTCTTTCAATAAAACTGACAAAATGGTATTTGCTTTTCAAGCAAGATTCTCCTGAAACTTGCTTGCTAAAATGACTACCAGCTGTTGCCATTATAATGGCCGTTTCCTTCTCTCCAGCTATGAGGACATTGAGGGGTCAATTAGATAAGGAAAAATAGGTTCATGGCTTTATCGTGTGCCTCCCTTAAGTTTTGGAATTCCAAGAGTGGTATAGTGGATCAAATGATGAACTAGAGCTTTGGAGAACAGGGTTTGACTTCCCCTTGGTCACTGAGGGAGTGGAATTAGAAAAAACACTCCTTAAATATTTCCATTACCTTGAAAGCCCCATTTGGGTTGCTGGAAGCCTGCAGCTCCCAAAACTCCTGAGCAGCAGAGCTAGTGGTGAAGGCCCGTGGGTGTGGTAGTCCAGAAACATATGGCGTTGGAAATTACTGTCTTTGTGATCTACTGTATAATATATTGGCATCAACATGATTTCTTACATAGTTGACAAGGAGTCATACTTATTTTTTTTTAAAGCAAAGTGTTCTGCTTATATACTGCCCCATAGTGCTTAAAGCACTCTCTGGGTGGTTTACAATGTAATTATGAAGGCTACACATTGCTTATACTTATAACACAAATTGTTTATCTTTGGGGCATTATTGTAGTTCCTGCTTTGCAGTAGGCCAAAGAGCACTACAATACAGTTCACAACAGTGTACAAGAAGTACTTAGATGATATCCAACTGATCCTGAAATTTACACAATTGCAAAGGCTTCTAACTCCTTGATACACCAACATTTCTACTTAAAGAAACAATGTACTGTTGCAAAATAAAAGTATTGGCCATGCATCTCACTTTCTCTCAAATTATGGTATCTCCATTACAGGTTCCTTAATAATATTGAAAAGACGATAAAAAGAAATGAAGTCTCCAAAAATCTGTTTCTTTTACTATGGAAGAACTTGGCAGCAAGATTAGTACAAGTTTGCCACCCAGTGTTCAAATGCAGCACTTCATATCAATCAGTCAGTTCTCTGAAAGTAGCTACCAATTTGTGTATCACGTTATGGGTATTATATTTTCATAACCCTATTTTGCGTTTGTACATGTGAATAGTAATTTTCAACCCAATAAAAAGCCAAACTTTGAATCTAGGCCTCCTTTGGGAAATCTGGGCCTAATGTCTGTAACCAGTTGCAAAACTAGGTATCATTGCTCATAAACCAGTGTACAAAAGTTAATGTCATGATAAAATAATCTATTATGTCTTCAGGTTCCTGTTCAGGTCTTGTGTTGTCCATAATCAAAGTGATGTTTTCAAAGGATCCATATGCTGAGTTCTCTTAGAAATCTTGAAAAAAAAATCTGAATTCCCAAATTATGAAATCCATAGGTTGCTTTTTCACCAGCCTCTCTGGTACTATATCCAGTCTTATTGAGAAAGTGATTCTTCAAGACTCATTATATGAACAAAGATGAGCAAACAGCAAAATCTTATATGCAACTACACACTGCAATGCAGATCCTACCAACATACAGCCTGCGAGAAAGCCACAGCTTTAGCTTGGGGTGGGGAATGTGCTACCCATTCAATGATAATATTATTTTTTGAACTGCATAACTGGAAGGGACCCTATAGATCAATGATGGCGAAACTTTTAGAGACCGAGTGCCCAAACTGCGATTCAAAACCCAGTAATTCTTTGCAAATTGCCAATACAGCCATTTAACCTGAATACAGGTGGCTGTGAAGGAGGCAGTGTCAAGCGCCCACAGAAAGGGCTCCGAGTGCCACCTTTGGCACCCGTGCCATAGGTTCGCCAACACTGCTATAGATCATTGCCTCCAGTCCCTGTCAAGGGGGCACAGTGGGGAATCAAATGCATAACCTTTGAGTCTGCAGCCAGAGACCTAAACCACTGAGAGATCCAGTATGTAGCATTACAACTCCCATCAGCTATAAACCAGAAGTGCCAGGAGTGAGGGATTATACGAACTGCAGCAGTATGGAATCCTGGAAGTTTACTCTACCTCCATTCCTGGCTTAACTCATGCACAAATCAATAGATGAATGTTAAAATATGATTCAGAAGGCTATTAAGGTTCCTGATCCTAAATAATCTTAAAACAAGAGAGTTAACGCAAGCATTGAAAGAAGTACAACTCATATTAAAAAGCAGAAATTAAAAAGTTTAAGAACATGATTCGAAACATTAAACAAATACCAGACAAGAAGAAATTCATGTGTGAACAATCAACCAAATAATACACCACTCCATTTAAAACTCTAGTACAAACTAACTGTAAACAGAACAGAGAGATCTGGTGGGACAAACGAATACAAAGAAATTAAAATAAAGAACTTTTTCTGTTTTCTTCCTGTTCTTTATATGCAGTGGTACTTCGGTTTACAAATGCCTCAGTTAATGTAATTTTCAGTTTACAAAAGGAAAATCAATTGAAAATAATGACTCGGTTTACATTTTTTTTCAGTGCCTTAGTTTATGAATTTTTTTCAGAGGTTGATAGCGCAGTCCCTATGTATGCTGGACTTTGTGTTTCAGTTTAAGAATTTTAGGCAATACAAAACATCAATGAGAATGCATCAAATTCCTAAACCAAGGTACCACTGTATCTACACTGACTGCATGGTATAACCAGGACTATAATATCATGATCCTAATATGAACGAACCACCATTAAAAGAAAAAAGAAAAAAAGGCAAGATCTGTACATAAGTGTCATCTTTGAAGATAAATTATCCCTTGTTAAGTAGTCAAGGTAAACATCCATTGCACACTGAGTTATGCAGTACACAGCAGATAATGCCTATGGTGATTTCTTAACTTAAGAGAGTTTTTCTCCAAAAGTTGTACTGTTTCTGTTACATCCAGCACAATTTGGCAAGAGAATTTTGGCCATGAAATCCAGGCCTTACAAATAGCTCCATAAATATGCAGCATGTCTGAAATAAACTACAGCAGAATTCCCATATCCAGGCAGCATTGGTTCCAAGCTCCCACACACAGGCTGAACACCGCTAATAATAGCAAACACTGCGTGTAACATGGTAAAACAAACATCCAGAAAATTATTCTTGCATTTATTACCAAAACTGATGCTAGAGAGCACCAGAGAGCAGGCTATGTATTCTTCAGCACCAAGAATCCATAGAACAGTCTCTGGCTCTTTTTAGTGACAAGTTCTGGTAATACATGTCAAAATAATCTGTTCTAGATTTTTAAAAATACTGTAGACCAGTGATGGCGAACCTTTTAGAGACTGAGTGCCCAAACTGCAATTCGAAACCCACTTTTTTTTTTTTTTTGCAAACTGCCAATACAGCAGTTTAACCTTTATACAGGTGGCTATGAATGGGTGATGTCGGGTGCCCACAGAAAGGGCTCCGAGTGCCACCTTTGGCACCTGTGCCATAGGTTCACCAACACTTCTGTAGACCATTGATACTGATCCCACAAATATGGGGATGGCGTATTCCTACTGCACATGCTTTGTGTATTAAAATTATTTTAAACAATATGTCTTCATATTCAAACTGCCAAAATTAGATTTATCACTTTTTAAGATAGACACACTCACAATTTATTCAGAACTGATGTTAAGAACAAAAACAAATGTAAAGACAGTGAGTATTATACCAAAGAACTTTTTGACTTGCCTATCAAAGAAGAAAAATTATGAAGAGGTTAAAGTGGGAAATTGCTTATGCTCCTATGATACTGAAAATAAAATTGCTCCAGAACTAGGCACATTTTCTCATTTATGCAACTAAGGCAAAATGCCTTTAAAAAATAAGCACACACACATTATGAAACAGATTTCTCAGAGATTTTCTTCTAATTCTAAAAAGTTTAAGTGTTTAGATATGTATTTTTCATAAATTATACTTGACTTAATCCCACTTATATTTGAGATAGCAAGAGGTGTAAATAATCTTATAGGGTTTATTCCTTTTTGCAATGACTCATTTCAATAACTGCAAAGGAATCGTATCTGCTAAAATTTTATTATTGTACCCTGTAATTTTTTAAAAGGCCACCCTCCTATTTCTTGCCTGAAATACAGCATATACGGTGCTTGAAAATAAACAAATTGTACTTTCCTTTTAAATGTTGTAGTGTATATAGTATTTGCAATTTTAAAGAGAGATCTCTTATTAAATGTAATAGCTTAATGTGGAGAAAATGTGTGCAAAGGGATGAAGCTACATGTAACTGTCCTTCTGTGATACACTCTGTGGAACCAGAAAAGGAATGTAACCACAGTATTGATTAGAATTATTACGCTCTCTGGTTCAGAAGACTCTCCCTCAGGTAAGTCTGGCTAATTCCCCAAAGACTTTTGGCATTAGGTAGTCCATAATTACAGAATGGGGATAAGAGAAGATACAGATCTTTAAAGGGTAGAAAGGGATCAGCAGCTGGAGAATACTAGCATGGCACTGTACCACAGGACCTTCAAGAGTGGGAAAAGTGGGCAACTCTAGGTGGAAACATGTTATCTACTCAAGACTATATATGTAAAATTACAGCTGCTTCAGAGTTACAGTGATGTATGTCCATGCCTCTCCAATTTTCACAAACACTGCAAGGTACATGTCTTGAAGGCAAGCGAGCTAGCAGATACTAGTACATCTTCAATCACAATGAACAACCAGGGTCATCATCCTGAAGAGAGGAACATTCACAAGTACAGAAATCATTTGAAGAGCGATGCTAGGAAGCCAATGGCACAACAAAATCAATTCCACAAGGGACAGCACTGTATACATACCTCTCTTTAAAGAGGAGAACCCTGTGTTTAGTGAGAAAGTCAATATTCTGCTCTAGAACCTGAGGTTGACTCAGCCTTTCATCCTTCCGAGGTCGGTAAAATGAGTAACCAGCTTGTGGGGGAGGGGGAAATGTGTAGCCAGCATACTGTAATTAAACTGTAAACCGCCCAGTGACTATTTGAAGTGGTATGGTGCGGTATATAAGCAGAACACTTTTTGCTTTATTTCAATGCTGTGTGTTTTCTTAACATTTTAGAAAGAAAAGAAAAACATAATACATATCAGAATTGAACCTCAGTTTAGGGATGGGCACGACCAGAAAAAATGACATGTCGAGTTTTTGATTGTCGGGATGGGTCCGTTTCGGCTCGTTTCCGTTTGTTGCGATAATTTTCAAAAATTTGTTGTTTCCGTTTGTCATTTGTCATTTGGGTTGGGGTTAGGGTTAGGGTTGGGGTAAGTGGGCTCTGGGAGGCACTTCTCTGGGTGCCTCTGACGTCTGACCCACTAAGAAGGGAAGGGAAGGGAAGCGTAACGTGAAGCCGCCACGTACCATACATTACATTAGGGTGGGGGTTAAGTGGCAGAGACACCTCTCTCTCTGGGTGCCTCTGACTCACTAAGAAGGGGAGCGTACTAGCGTACTGACATACAGGTTAGGGAATGGGATAGGGGTAGGGGATAGTGGGCTGTGGGAGGCACTTCTCTGTGTGCCTGTGACTGACTAAGAAGGAAAGTGTACTTGCGTACGGATCTGGGTTAGGGTTGGGGTTAGGATAAGGGCTAGGCTTAGGGTTACGGTTAAGGTTAGGGTGGGTTAGTGGGCTGCACGTCTGGGTGCCTCTGACCCACTAAGAAGGACAGTGTACTGGTGTATGGGTTAGGGTTAGGGTTAGGTTAGGGTTAGGGTTTGGGTTAGTGGGCTTTTTATGCCCTCTGGCACATCCAGAAGTCTCAGTCAAAACCTGGCCATGCGATTGGTGGAATGGGTCCAAAAATTTGCATGGTCCCATCCCATGGCCAGCCCATCATTGCGCAGGTGTAAAAAAATAAAAATAAAAATAAAAATAAAAATAAAATAAAATAAAATCAATGGAGACGTTTTATTGCAAGAAAAACCCAATGCTGCTACTATAATAAATCAGGCATTTAAAAAACCTAATTTTCAAATGTTTCTGTGGTGCTTTGGTGGGTTTTTGGACCACAATTTAAAAATAAATATTGCGGTCGCCATTTTGGATCCCCCCCCACCGCATGGCAAATGGAGACGATGAGGATGATCCCCCCAGCCTGGTACCAGCAGCCCAGGACAGGAGAGGGGGGGAAGGCCGGGGACCCCCCCAGAAACCACCCCTCTCTGGTAGGTGCCCTCACTGAGGCAGGCATATTTTCACCTGCTTTTTTGGCCAGGAAATGTTTTTTAAAATTATTTTTAAAACTTTTTTTCTGTGCTGCTTGGTATCGCGCAATCGCCGCGATGCCATGAACGACGACGAAAAATCAGACCCAATTTTTCTTTTTCGGTTCGAGTTCGAGTTGCAGTGGAGTAATTCTCGTTACCGTTACCCGTTACGTAACGATAACGAGAACCGAAAACGGAAATGAGATTTTCGCCGCTCCGTGCCCATGTCTACCTCAGTTACAATTTGGGCAAGGTTTCAACTAAGGGTTCTGCCCTGTAAGCATGATATAGTTGCTTTTGGCTCGCATATTTTTATTTGTTTTTCAAGCCCACCCAGTCCCAACAATTCATGCATGAAATGTGCCAGTACCTACATTTCTGTATCAAAAGATGACTGAAGTACTAAAAAGAATAATAACCATAATCAATGTGCAAACTAAAATGCGCAGTTCTGTTATATACAGATGTTCATTATATACAGTGAAGACATCAGGCAGGTATGAAAATCACTCGAGATATTTAATACAGTGCAAACGAAAAATTCTTATGTAAAATAAATTTATGTTTGTGTCTGAATGGTATATTAGTTATCACAAATAGCAATCAACATCCAAGTGCTATGTAGAAAAATGTACAGGTAGAATTAAAGTGTAAATTTCATCTACTCCCATCATGAAGTTGCTTCATCATTCCCAATCTACCTCACCATTCACAATGGGAACAGTGACCCAGTTCAGCATAGTGATAAGGAGTGATAAGGAAAGCATCAGCTGTCAATGCTGCCAATGGATGTAAATACAGAAATAAAAGCCTAATACATTTGATACACCTAAGCATAATAAGCCAACAATGGCTTATGATTTTCCTTCTGAAATGCCTTTACAAGACTTTTTAAAGAACATGTCACTCAACATAAGTTACAGCCTTCACATCCCAACTCAGTCAGATTCAACATGGCCATAATTTGGAAAGATGAAGGTCCAGCAGTGGCATTAGCAAAGTCCAGAAGTTGAATGTTGGAATCTTGCCAGTAAGATTTATTATTTAAAATAATAGGACATCCTAAACTACAGGCAACCGTCTTTGGAAACTTTTGCTTCCCTTGCTCAGACCATGCTATGCAGAATGCAATGCCCACAGCTTTGGGCTCAAAGAAATATAGACATTGCACTTAATGATGCTGCCCACTCATTCATGCACCTGTAGCAACAGGTGGCCAGAGTCCTGATTGTTTCTGTAGCTTTCAGCAAACGCAACTACATGTTTTCAGCCCAAGCTTCTAGTTCTTTCATATCATCATCCTCTTCTTCTTCTTTCTTCTTAGCTAGAAGCAAACACAGCAGTACATAATTATTTATTTGACTATGAAGCTTTGATTGTTCAGTCACATACAATCCATATTGCATTTATTATGCTACACAATCCATAAAATAGACTAATGAGCTGAAACAGTGAAATGATGTTATATAATTCTAACACAGGTGTTAAATTAAACACGATTGATAGAATCTGATATAGATAAAAACTTAACCTGACCAATGTTGCTACTATAAGCCCCGAAGCATACATTCCCAGATTTCAATATATGCTTAATCTAAACATCCCTCCCTCCACAAATGGACTGCATTTTCATAACTGCCGTCATCAAAGATAATGTAATGTAGCAACAATATAGTAGTCTTAATCACATCCAAATAGAAACACTTAAGGTTTACATCTTTTATCATGCCAAACTTAACTCCCATACTGGCATTATGGATGAGAAAATTCTTCAAAAACACGCTTTCCACCTTCCCAGATGTTTTCTGTCCTGGGAAAGGCCAGCAAAATATACATTTCTTTCAACCTGGCAGCTGATGATTAGTAGTAATAGGCAACAATCAAGATTGAATGGTTGCTCACAGGATTCCAGGAGGCATCCTTAGTAAGGCCCTCTTTCTCCCTGTGTGACAGATTTGGCGTGAGAAGAGGACAGGTTGAGCACATGCCAGATACACTAGTTTATGGCAAGGATACACTCCTAAGAATGCTGAACACAACTGTAGTTGTTTAAACCTGTCATAATTTGTAAACATTTTTCAATCTATTAGCACAACACAGTTATTTTATAAAAAAATTAAATGCTGATTCAGTGAAATTTTCATTGAAACAGAGCTCAGAAAACTTTTAAGAGAAGCAATTTCTGAATGTCTGTACTACGTGTAGCTTACGAGAGCTGGATGAACTTTCTATAAATTACACTTAATAACTGAAATGGAAATATAAAAGACACATAATTACATGCTTGTTTGCCCAATACGATTATCATGAGACCCTTGAAGTAGTCAGGCACCTACCTGGCTTAGAAGGTATAGCTATTGAGGGCACATTGGGTAGTGGAACTGTCTCAGGGCCACTAATCTCCAGTAAGTTTTTGTCCAGTTCTTCCTGTTCTAGTTCTTCCAGTTCAGCCATCAGTTCATCCTATTATTGAAGGAGAGGGAAGAATTACACTCGCTAACATAAGCGATCGTGCTTGCTAATAATGTAGCCAAAGATGCATTTAACACACTTAAGTGTTCCAGTTTGCACTGGGTGGGGAGAGAAATGAATGAATGAATGAATGAATGAATGATAGATAGATAAATAAATAAATAAATAAATAAATAAATAAATAAATAAATAAATAAATAAATAAATAATCTCAGGGGCAAGAATGCTGTTGGGATTAATTAAACACTTTCGACTAGCAGTCATGTCAGTGCTGTGCACAATCTAGGAGCATGGGAAGAGGGAAGGCAAGGGAGACTTGAACAGTCAAAAATAGCCATTGGATTGCTGCCAGAGAGATCAGAACTGCTGCTGCTGATGATGGTGATGATGATGGTGATGATGATTAAAGGCTCCCCCTTTAATAATAAAAAATTCCAAGGCCTGGAAAAGCTTCTCCAATGCTAAACAGAACTCTAAAGATGCCAGACACGTGAAGATGAAGGGTTGGGAAGCTTTTAACTACTTTAAACTTAATATTTATGGTGCCAGGTGATGACATCATCTGATTTGACCCAGAGGATTGGCTATGGCATTTATATATCTAAATCATTCTGTGGTTCCTAAGAGTTGCCTTGAGCAATAAACAAAAACATTTGCTAGACTATGAAGCTGGAAATGCTCAATTACAGTATTTAAAGTTAATTTTATCATATTTTTCTGTTGCTTGATTGCTTAAAATTGAAATAAAACCATTTTTATATCTGAGAAAAAGCCGCTAAGCTTCCAAATCGTTATTCATTTGACAGTAAGTGGACATCTAAATAGTATTTTCAGCTGTTCTTACCTCATCAAATTCTTCACCAATTCCTACAGGCTTGGAAATAGCTGTTGAAATTTCATCTGCTAACTCCTGTTGCTCTGCAATGTCTTGCATTAGCTCATCTACTTTGTCAATATCCCTGTAAGATAAAAATATTTGTTACACTGTATCCATCCATGGGAGGTCAACCGACATCCCTCCACTTTTCAAGGAAATACGAAAACAACTTTTTCCATCAGCAATAATTTGTCAACTCCATTTGAAGTTGATTGATCTGCAAGGAAAAAAACACACTAATGATCTAAATCAAGTTTTCCCATTTGAAATTAGCATTTTCTTAGCAACAGTGCATATTAATAGCCTTCTATAAAAATTAAAATGTTGTACAACTAAATAGAGCCTTAATAAAATCTAAATAAAATCCAGCACATCCAGATTAATAATAATAATAATAATAATAATAATAATAATAATAATAATAATAATAATAATAATAATAATAATAATAATAATAATAATAATAATAATAATAAACTTTATTTTTATGCTGTCTTTCTCCCCAAAGGAGATATGCCTGGTTATGGATAAAATATTAATATCCCCTAACCTCATAGGGGATATTAAACATGTTCAATTAGAAATATTAATTCTAAGTTCATTTATGTGAAAATGTTCTACTGTGCAAAGAAGAAATTACTGCTGAGTCAAACGTGAATATATGAGCTGCAGGATCCCATACTTTTGTAGAAAAAGGGACAGAGCAGATGAGTATTTCTCCATACTGTCTGGATGATAGTTATTAATAATTTCAGAACAGGAAAGTAGGAAGACCTGAACAATAATACATGCTATGATTTAATGCTTAAAATCCAGTTGCACTGCTAGACAAGAGGCATAACTTTTGAAGGAGAACTGCCCAAGGTTGAGAACTCTCCATAGGCACGGACAGTTGCATGTCATGTCATGCAACTCAAGATGTAGCAGGTAATTTCTACATAAATTTCTTAAGTTGTGGCAATTTGCTTTCAAAAGTTACACAATATGCATTACAGCCTTTGTGTCATTTATCCCAGCTAATACTCGTGAACAGGCAAAAACAGCCTTTACTTCAACTTTTGACTCTTGGTTGTTTTAAGTTTCCTAATGGAGAATTTAATGATCTCCCACTCTCAGCACTATAGCTCTGATGCAGTGATTTTGAAGAAAAGGGTTACAATGTATAAATTTAAATTTTGCCTTCTAGTATTGTGGCATCTTCATGACTAGGGAGTTTTTGTTTGGCATCAGCTTGGGTACACTATAGGCCACATCTTCAGAGACATCCAACAGCAGCCACATTAGTCTGTTGTAGCAAAACCAACCAAGAATCACAAGACTCTTTTGTTCACAGTGAACTAATGAGGAAGATCTTATTACATGTTGTCATGTGCAGCCTTCATTGCTTTTGCAGCAAAACCCATATTCTTCAGGACTTCAGTGTTGGTGTTGGCATTTTCCAGGGCTTCTCTCTGAAATTCAATTGTGGATAATGTGCCATCTATTTGTGCAAGCTGTTTCTCGTATCTCTTCTTTCGTTTTAGAGCTTGAAGCGCAGCTAAGGAAACACAAGGAAATAGGACTGATTTGTGATGTGAGTGTAGACTATAAAGTAATACCTTGGTTTAAGACTAACTTAATTTAAGAGCATTTTGAAAGACAAGCAAACTTTTCTTCTAAATTCTGCCTTGATCAAGAAGCAATGTCTTGATATACAAGCACTGGAGCAAGTCACATGACCACAAGCGAGCCAATGGTGGTGCTCCCTCCCTCCCTCCCCCTGCTGGATTGTGGGTGATAGTCTGGAACATTCCATCTCAGGCAGCCTCCAAAACAGAGGGAGGAGAGATGAACAGAGGTCTCCTTTGCACCTGCCAGGAACATTTTCAAAGGGGAGTGCAGGTTAGGAGTTTATTTTTCTTTGCATTTATATTTGTATTTAATTT
Organism: Phrynocephalus forsythii; assembly: GCA_029282475.1. Lineage (NCBI taxonomy): Eukaryota > Metazoa > Chordata > Lepidosauria > Squamata > Agamidae > Phrynocephalus > Phrynocephalus forsythii. The sequence continues at coordinate 92,395,862 of JAPFRF010000005.1, read as the reverse complement.
GTTTTCAACATTCTTATTTTTTCAAACCATTTTTAACCTTACGGCCGCTAGTCAAGTGTGTATAGGCTACAAATTGTGTTTTATTATTGTAACATTAAAATATAGAATAAAATCCAGTTGTTAGTCCCAAGCACAGCAGATTCTGCAACCAGGTACCTAAACCATGATCTGGGCATGGACTTCTAGCCAACTATGCACAATTAAGGCTAGTATGCAAGTTATGCCCGTTTCTTGAGAAACCAGCTCCAGCCATGGTGACACATGCCCTAGTGACATCCTGGCTAGACTACTGTAATGCGCTGTATGTGGGGTCACTGACAAAAATCTCAGGAAACTTCAATGGGTCCAAAATACAGCAGCCAGATTTCTAACAGGGGTGGGATACAGAGATCACATTACACCCCACTAAAGCAGCTCCATCGGCTGCCAATCAGCTATCGGTCACAATTCAAGGTGCTGACCTTGACCTACAAAGCACTGTACAACCTGGGTCCAAGCTACCTCAAAGATCGAATCTCACTGTATGAACCGGCTCGGGTGTTAAGGTCATCAGGAGAGGCCTTTCTCTCCAACCCACCACTCTCACAGGTATGTCATGTGGGAACACATGAAAGGGCCTTCTTGGCTGTGGCGCCTAAACTCTGGAACTGCCCTATCTCTGATGTCTTTCCGAAAACAGGCAAAAGCCCTTCTCTTCAGGCAAGCTTTCCCTGAATGATGGACTACCTATTATGTGTCTTTCATATGAATCTATAGGACCGCATAGGCTTTGTGTTGATAACCACTTATAACCTTGTGTGATTACATTGACACTATGTTTTCAATGTTAGTTTCCATCACTCATAACTTTACATGGAATTTTACTCTCCTTTTGACTGCTCACATTCTCTTGTACCTTTAATGTAATGTTGTCTTTTAATACTGTAACATGTTCCTCAATTCCCTGTTCTCAATACTTGAACATGTCCTAATTGTACTGAACTTATATATTATCCCTCATTACTGTAAGCCTCCTTGGGTCCTTTTTCAAGGAGAAAGGCGGGGTAAAAATACTCTAAAATAAAATAAAAAAATAAAACTTCTTTTGTGAGTTTTGGCATTTTGTGTGTACAATATGTGGTCTTTGAGTCCCCAGAACAAGTCATCTGAGTTTCCATTATTTCTTATGGGAAAATTTGCTTTGATGTAAGAAAGTTTTGGTTTGCAAGCACGTTTCCAGAACAAATTATGCTTGTATACCAAGGTATTACTGTACTTGGTAAAGGTCCACTCAGAATAATACCACTGGAAGTTTAGGCTACCAAATAAGCACTTTTTTCATAGAATCAGAGAATAATGAAGTTGGAAGCAGCCTACAAGGCAATCCAACCACCTGCTAATTAAAAGTATGCAAATCAAAATATACCTGCCAGTTGGCTATCTAAAGTTCTCTTGAATGTATCTAGTGCTGCAGCACTCATCATCTATCTCAAGGTAATTGGTTCCACTGCTGTACTGCTCTGTCAAGAAGTTTTTCCTGATATTCAACCAAAATCTGGCTTCCTGTAACTTGAGGCCACTGCTGACTCAGTGTCCTGCACTTGGGGATGATGGAGGGCAGATTCTGCTCCTGCTCTGCATGGCAGCTTTCCAAGTATCTGGAAAGTGTTAATACTGTGTATCACTCCTGTTTTCTTTTCTCAAGACTATTCATGTCTAGTTCTTTCCATCCTTTCTCGAAGGACTTGATTTCCAGCCCCTAATCTAATCATCCTTGCTGCCCTCCTCTAATTTTCTTCGGACTTGTCAGCATCCTTCTCGAAGTGCCATGTTCAGAACTGGACACATTACTCAATATGAGGTCTAACCAGTGCTGAATAGAGGGGAATTAGTACCTTGCAGGGTTTAGGGACCATGCTTCTATTAATGCAAACTGAAATAGTGTTTGCCTTTTCTGTAGCCACACTGCACTGCTGGATCATATTCAGCTTATGAGCTACCACAATTCCAATATCCTTCTCACTCATAGTATTACTGCGCCAAGTATCCCCCATCTTGTAATTGTGTGTTTGGTTTCTTTTTCCTAGGTCTAATAATTTGCATTTATCCCTGTTCGATTTCTGCTCAAGCCTATCCAGATCATTTTGAGTTTTGTTTCTGTCTTCCTGGGTATTGGATATCCCACCCAATTTTGTGTCATCTGCAAATTTGATTAGCATTCTACGAACACCTTGATCCAGGTTGTTAATAAAAATATTCTAATAAAATTTATTATAATGCAGCTATGCTTCTTTTCTATTGTCTACTAGCCTCTATCAAACTACAAGAGGTAATGCCAAAACACAAGATACTTAGCATCGACAGTATAGACATTTGTACAGTGGATATAAAAAGTTTACATACCCCTGTTAAAATGTCAAGTGTCTGTGATGTAAAGAAATAAGACAAAGATGCCACCATATTATTTCAGTTTTTAAATTTTTCCTTCCTCCACCTAAAAGATTTCAGTTTGTGGTTCAACTGAGTTGTACAGTTCATAGGTCTCATTCAAGGTGGAAAAAAGTTCTGAAATCATTCTTACATCACAGACACTTGACATTTTAACAGGGATGTGTAAACTTTTTATATTGGCAGTATTGTTAAATATTAATAAGCTTGCTGAAAATATAAAATACAACTGCTCTTTCTCTTAGATATTCTAGAAAATGAGCCACTGTCAAGAGAGGAGAAACCCTATTCAAAATATCCAAGAACCTGGAATTCAATACACTTTTCTTTCATGTAAGAAATTTAATTTCTTCTCCCTCCTCTCCACGGACAACTGTCTGAAAAGACAACTGATAGCAGGAAAACCATTCCTAAGGTGTCTTCCATATTTTAGCTGAATATGTTTTGGTCTTTATTGGGTAAGAAGTACTCATGTCCATGTCCTCAAGGGGATTACAATTTCTGTCACCATGATAGCCAAGCCAAAACCTACACTCAAGAGTTAGTTTCCTCTTCCCTCAGCCCTCCTCCACCTTTACAATGGCAAGCACCTTTGCCCCACCTTTTCTGTTGGAAATGAAAACGAGGAGCATCCTGGCTTTTTCTCCCCTTATTTTCTTCTACCTTCAAGTTGGAGAGAGAACAGGGATCATCACAAACCTGCTGGGATGATCCCTGCTCCCTTTCCAACTTCAGTGTTAGAACAAAGGCTCATAATTAACTAATTATACACTCCAGGGGGTAACACCACACTCAGCATGGCTTCCAAACACTGCCCTGTCTAAACTGGCTTCATTTTTTCTCAATGATGTTACAGAGTAATGTCAAGTCCAATTAGCCTTCCGAGACTGTATTATTATCATACTCACTACAGTACATTACCTCAGATTACTTCACAAGGAAAAAAAACAAAAACATTTAACCAGAAAAAATAGGTGATGAAGCACAGCAGTAATAAATACTGGTATCGCAAACACAGAAATAAAATGATTGCTTTTTGTAAAATGTTCTCATGTATATAAAGGATATAAACAAAAGAACAGGTGAAACCTTTAATCAAACACTAAGAATAAAAAGCAGACAGCTTAAATTAATGATTAATCATCTTTATCCAGGCTATGATGAAGATGATTTATCATTGAAAGCTCATTGTTGGCTGGTTGTTTTATGTGTATATATTATTAGTAGTTGATTCAAGTTATCACCTGTTCCTATATTGTTTCCACAATCATGCAAGGCTTTCCTGATTTTTCTTGATATATAATTGATTTTTCATTTTCTGAAAATGTTTCTTTCATATCTAAATGACTCACTTTTGGGGCTGCTCTCATTCCCATAAATTGTGATATGCATCCTATGTAAAATGATACATAAGATAGCTATACATAACATTGTATTCACTGGTAGAAAATACAAATTGTACTTCTTGCAATATCCGTTCTGACATTTCATAGACTGATGCTCTATTGTTCTGAATATTGTACGGATAAAAGTCTTGCCTGAATGGTTGAAAATTATGACCTACAACTGGCTTTTCAAGGCAATGGCCTATCTAAATGGAACTGGGCAGGGCAAGAAAACGTCTCTGCCTCCAGATTCCATTGTTGTGCAACCAGCCATTTAGAACTTTAATAAGAGAAGAGATGGGTACAAACTGCTCCTTCAGCTCTTTGTGCTGGTTCCCTTAGAGGCTGAACAGGTGTTTGGCACTTCCCAGCCCTGCCTTGTCTAGCAAGCACCCTGTCAAAGGTGGGACTTGGAAGAGCCAAACAGCTGTTCAGCTACTAAAGGAACCAACACAAATCAACTGGCAGGTCATGCCCATCTGTAGCAAGGAGCAGCAGGGGCCTTGCTCTAAGACAGGGGTCCCCAACTTTCAGGCTGAAGTCCAGTTCTAGTATGTGGCCTCTGAGGAACAGAACTACCCAGTGCCTCATTAATAAAGGCCCCAAAGGTAAGGTTCTCTTTAAAGTGCACGCCTGAGCAGGCATGCACACTCCCCCTCCATGCAGGCTTTTTCCTCCCCCACATACCCATCATGACAGTTTTTTGTCATGGGGAAGGGAGCTGCATGAACACAAGAAAAAGCACTGCACAGTGAGAAAATGGTCCCTGGTGCCAAAATGTTGGGGATGACTGCTCTATGACACCAAGTGTAGAGGATGTGGCAGCTGCCCCATTGCAAATCATGCATGCACCCACCCTGTTTCTTCCCAGCACGATGCATTAATTCGCTTTCCCAAAAGGAAGCATCAACTTTCTTCTGGGAAATTCAGGCGCAAGCAGAGCCGTGCCCCCTCCCTTCAGCCAGCCACTGTTTGTGCAACAACAGTGGTGAGACCGGCTTTTGTTTTGAGCTCTGTGGCCAACGGTGTATCTTTCAGTTCCTCCACTGGCAAAAACGTCAGTGAGCACTTCCGGAAAGGAGCAAGAGAGGATGGCAGGAGGTACCACTTGCTCTCTGTGATTTAAACAGCTCCCACCCATCACAGAAAAATAGCTCCACTGGGGAATGGGGGGTGGTGAGGACTAACCAAACCGAATCAAACTCTGCCTTCCTCCCACAAATCTAGGTCAATCTTTCACTCATTGCTAGGGAACATGGCCTTTGCACACATGGGAGAGAGACAGAAGCACTGCCAGGACTGTGTTGAATTCACAAGAAGATGGGGAAAGAGTGGTTTTGAAATAATAAAGGATAAAAGCAATAGCAGATGGTGACTCAAGTGAGGTCAGGGTATGAAAACTGTGATATAAACAGGCAAGGGATAGGAATAGAGACAGGAGACTGAGGAAACACAGTCAGGAATATAAGAATAATGGAAGAAAAGTTTAAAAGGTAAGGTTAAAGAGCTTGTTCTGGAGGACTGAGAAGAAACACGTCAGGGGGCTAGAGGCATCCCTAGAATGCTTTTAAACAGCCAGGGTGAAAGATATAGATAAAGGCAGAGTATGAGTCAGAAACAGTACAGGAAGCATTTAAAACCCCTGACAGAAACAGTGTGGAAGGGTGTAGAAAACCTTTATTTTGAAGGGGGGAGGTAGGGTAAGGAAGGGATTGGTAACAGATGCAGGAGCTGGTGAAAGCCTCTGTGTATTTCACTCAGAACTACCAGCTGAGTGTAAGGGGTAACCCAACTAGGATAAGGGGTAGCAGCAGAATTTTTTGCTTTTGCTTTTTAAGGATGGCTTGCCAAACATTTTCAATTCTGACTGCCAGCCATTCTCCAGGACCTGTCATTAAACTATTGCTGGTAGGCAACACTGACAAGAAACCACCATTCAATAGAATGGGCAGAAATCTAAAACTAGGTACATCCAAGTATTAGGTAAATCTGCTTAGAACCCCCTGGTTGAGGTGTGCATGCCTCCACCCACCCACCCAATCCATCTTGAATGAGGAGTGTTGGAATTACAGTACAAAGCTCTCTAGGCCACCTTAAGAAAGAGGCTGCTGTGCTGCGCTAGGAACATCTGAGCTGCATTCTGCCTGCCTCCTTTCCCAATTTCCCTCCTTTGCCTCCTTGCCCTTACCTTACTCTTGGCTACTTCTGGTTTGTAGAGAAACAAAGAAATGCAAAATGAAATGAAATAAATGAAAAGAAAGTACAGTATTAAGGTTTCTATCCTTATTCACATTTACTTTGGAAAATAGGGCCAAATCAAAGAGTGGCTTCTTCTGCCTCTTAAGTGAATAATAATATTTATTTATCTGCCTATGAAAACACAAGAGGCATAAGGTAGATGTGAATCTACTGGGAGGGGCAGAAATATAGCAAAGAAGCATATTAAGAAGTAAATTCCAATGAATACAGTTAGACTTGTTTTCATGTAGACATGCAAAAAAAATCTCACAAGTAACTCAATGGGATTTGGTCATGTTACACCCATTTATATAAAACATTTTTATCCAGCTCACCTCTACCTCCACCACTTTCAGCAGCTCTCTATCGTGATGAATTGCTCAGCTGATAGGAACATATGTTTGCACTAAATACAGCTCTGCAGGTATTCAGCACATACATAGAATTATTATAAGCAGAGTAAAGAGCATTCTAAATCATTTCCTATCAATATGCCTTAGAAACCTCAGCCACAAAAGAACTGGTAACACCAATGGTGTATCTTTATTAGACATGTATGTGCATTAAAAGAGGCATCCCAACTGAGGAATCAAAATTCTTCACCACTCAACCCAACAAACCAGAATGACTTGCATTATAACAAGCTATAATGTTTAAAACTGTATGTGTACACATCTTGAAAGAAGGGATGAACAAGCATCTGTCTTAAAATGAATACCCAGTTCACTCAAGAACAAAAGTGTTGTTTGCATGATTATGCTGTAAACTGCCCAGACTGCTATGGGACCATATGCAAGTCAAAACAACATCACCATCAACAACAGAGATCATGTTATCTCCACGGAAGACTTCTGAACTAAGAGGAGCACTCACATAGGAATGCTTGCCACTTGTCCCCTCTCCTACCTATTGCTCATATTGTTGTAATGTAGAGGGTCTCATAGCAGTAGCATTTATGATTAAAGCAAAGCAAAAGCAAAGTGTTCTGCTTATATACCACTCCATAGCACTTCAAGTACTCTCTGGGCAGTTTACAATTTAATTATGCAGGCTACACACACACACACACCCAAACAGGCTGGGTACTCATTTTACCAACCTCGGAAAGATAGAACGCTGAGTCAACCATGGGCCGCCTAGTGGGATTGAACCCCAGGTTTTGAACAGTTTTAGCTGCAGTACAGGCATTTAACCACTGTACCATGAGGCTCTTAAAGTGTTTCCCCTGCCTCCACAGGTTCCTGATGACAAAACGAGTCCCACGGGAACCTCAGGACACTCAGAGAGAAGTTAGAAATAATTCATTCCTAAAAAAATCACCATGGCTGATGACAACACCAAGAATGGATAGGAACTTAACCAGTAAGACAAACTGATACTTGTAAGCCTGTATTACTTTTGTCAAATTCATCGTCATAGGAATAGCTTCTAGTGAAGAAGTGTTATTTTTAAAAAATGAAATACATGTAAGGTAGAATGTTGAACTAGATGAGAGACATTGAATATTTACATATCTTTGGATCTTTCAGCTTTATACAAAAATATGAATGCATATTAATTTGATCAAAGCCCTTATAACTATGAAGTTACTGGCCTCTTATTTGTACAAAACACATAAAAGTATCGAGTATGTCTATGCAATGATTTTGGGGAGTGAAGCTTCATTTAGAACAGAAAATCAAAACCAGCAGATAACATTATCAAACATGCAGTCAAACTTATGTAGGATTTATGACAACTGAAGTATAAATGTAGCATTTAATTATAATTGTAGTCCACCCAACATGATCTATCTCAGTGACAACATTAACTTCATGTTGTAAACCACCCAGAGTAGCCTTTGGCCTAGATGGCTGCAGTATATAAATCTCATAAATAAAATAATAATAAATAAATAGAAGTGTGCCAAAGCCAATCTGTAGTACGTTACCAGGACTCCACAATTCCACTTTACCTAGAGAGTTGTCTGCCTATCTTCTGCCCCAACTTCTTTCTAAACCCTAATGATACAGAGATAATGAAATATCATCCACACAGGTGATCTGTTCCTCTGAGAAGTTTCAAATGCTTCGGAAATACAATGCAAGAAGTTGCCAGTCTTCCAAAACCTAAAACTAGAGAGGAGCCAGGATGTACAAGGGGCTGGAGTGTGTGAAAGTCCCACCTATGCATTCACCTCACATTTCGAGTTGTAGAAGAAATGGAGTTGAGCATTATCCCTCATCTCTTGTTCAATTTCAGAAATACAGCAAGAAGATAGGAGCAGCAGCTTACTCTTTGGGGCAAAGGCCCAATGGCTTAAAATTTCTGCATGGAAACCAAGGCCAAGCAAAATGGGTGAATCCTTGAATGCTACTTTAAAATCTTGCCAATTAAGCAGCAAAATAACAACAAAAATTAATACAGTCTTAATAATATTGCCGAATAGTTGCTGTGAGTTTTTCGGGCTGTTTGGCTGTGTTCTGGAAGGTTTTCTTTCTGACGTTCTGCCAGGCTCTGTGGCTGACATCTTCAGAGGGCAAGGAGCTCAGGGAACCAGCCACAGAGTCTGGCAAGACGTCAGGAAGAAAAACTTCCAGAACACAGCCAAACAGCCTGAAAAACTCACAACTATCAGATCCCGGCTGCAAAAGCCTTTGAGAATACAATATTGCCGAACTTCTTACAGTATTATTATAGCAATACTGCAAAAAAGATGAAAATTAAGTGAGTATTGCTTATTTAAGCCTGCTTTGTGAGTAAGACTTGACTGAAAACTAAATCTGAGAAAACAGGACTTTCTGATTCATCTTAAATTTTTCAACTACTACATTAAAAGAGCTCTACATTAAACGAGCTCTGAGTAATTCATTCTAAGCAGTTTGCTGATGAATAAAATTTCCTATGGCTTTCTCTTTCTGGCTTTGCCTAAAGTCACAGGTACAAAAAGCTGACACTGTAAACAATATAAAGAAACCAGAAGCAAATAAACAAATATTATGTTGTATAAATAAATTATTATATTATCACAGCACAGACTGTTTTTCTTTAAAATACTCCCAAAATGCACATACTGTACCACTATCATGGCCAGAAAAGTACTGCTTAATATAGCACCAGTAAACAAACAGCCCAACCAACGTGAATGTAATCCAAATTCCAGCATCTCAGGTGAAATCTTGTTTAATATCTCTTCAGTGCAACTCAGGCTTGACTAAAAAAATAAAGCATTGTGATCCTTATTTTAACAACAGATCAATCCGGAACTTTAATTTCTTTGAGGAAGTACAATATCTCTAGGCAAAACAGAACTGCAAGCCATTTTGCTCTCTCTAGGCCTTAGACCTTAAATGGGCATTTGAAGCTTTAACATCCTGCCCTAAGAAAGAAACCTAAAATACAGCAGGTGTTTAGAAAACACATATTTTAGAGGTAACAACAAATTATCTTTCTGTCAGCATCATACTCCAACTAAGATAAAATACTATCTCAGTGCTATACCAGGGTGATGGTGGTCTGGAAGAATATACAGTACAGTGCATTACCAGTGCCAAGTTTGCTGTTTAGACATGAATTTAAGAAGCAAAAATATGAAAATCGCCACAGTATGTCTGCTTATGTTTTGTTCAATATTCAAGATTGAGCTTTTGCCGATGGTTAGGGAGCTTTAAGAGACGCACACCTGGAAACATTTTCAGATTTTCAATCCTTTATAATATTAAATGTCTTTTAAGATCATTCCAATACAGTACTGAATATTATTGTATCTTTTATTGTGCAGGTAAATCTGCTCTCTAGGGAAGTTCACAAAGGGCCCATATAAAGTATGCCAGATTTATACATTACTAGAGTTAGATGCTTGAGAATGAGCCTTACTAGCCTTGAGTAGGGGTTTACATATCTTTCAAACCCCCACTAGACTATAACTTCTGCTGCAACAAGTGAACACAGGGACTCCTCTGGAAATATTGGGAGGGGTGTTTGCTTGGGATGACCCAACAGGCTTGGTCCTCCTCATTCTTTCCAAGTTCCACTTCCTGTCAGGAACCCAACATCTCTCACCCTAGCAGGCTCAGCTCAGTCACAGCACAGCAAAGGGGAAGCTATCTATCTATCTATCTATCTATCTATCTATCTATCTATCTATCTATCTATCTATCTATCTATCTATCTATCTATCTATCTATCTATCAAGAGTATTTTTATCCTGCGTTTAACCTTGGAAAAGGACCCAAGGCGGCTTACAGTAATAAGGGATAATATACAATCCGAAACAATTAAGACATGTTCAAGTATTTGAGAACAAGGAATTGAGGGACATCTTACAGCATTAATAGACGACATTACATTAAAGCAACACGGTTATAAGTAGTCATAAACACAAAGTCTATGGGAACCCATAGATTCATATAAAATACACATGGTAGTCCATCATTCAGGGAACAGCTTGCCTGAAGAAAAAAAAAGAACAGCTTGCCTGAAGAAGGACATCAGAGATGGGGCAGTCCTGGCTTCTAGTGGGAGGGAGTTCCCGAGTCTGGGCGCCACAGCCAAGAAGGCCTTTTCACAGGTTCCCATGAACCCCTGACAGATCTATCTATCTATCTATCTATCTATCTATCTATCTATCTATCTATCTATCTATCTATCTATCTATCTATCTATCCACCCACCCCTGGCCTTCCATCTCACCGCGCTTGTTCTTGGTGCCGTGCTTGCGGGCCGCGCTCAGCTCCTGCTCGATCTTCTTCTCCAGGAACTCCTGCTTCTTGCTCAGCATCTCCTCGGTGTCGCGCAGCCGCTGGATGGCCTCCTGCGGGGAAGGCCCTTTGCCGCCCTTCCCTCCGGGGCCCGTCCCGAACAGCTTCCCCAAAAGCCCCGACATGGCCGGGCCTCCCGCGGGGACCAAACGCGGACGAAAGAAGGCGGCGGGCGCCCCCCCCCCCCCACACACACCCCAACAACCGCCCCACCTACCACCGACTCCCCAAAAGACGGCAGGGAGAACCGAGAACCTCACGGACTCCCCCTCCTCCCGCCCCCCGAGTCCTTCCGAGCCTCCCGCCCTTGGGCTGCCTGGACCAGCCTAAGGTAGGCCCGAAGCACCTCCGGGGACCGCTCGCGGACACAAGCAGCCCCAGTCCCAGCCCCGGGCACGTCAGCCGCGCCGGGCCCTGGACTGACTCACAGCTGAGCCACAGAGCCTCCCCCTCAATCCCACCACGTCACTCCGGCCGCCACGGCAACGGCCCTCTATGCCCGCCCACCTTCCCAGAGCGGCTCCCGAAGAGTAAATAGATCGCGGAGGTTGTCGGGAGTTGTAGTTTTACCCGCCTTCATTCGCTTATCGAGCGCGCTTTAAGCGCTATGTGGAAGTATTTGCGTTTTGCTTTCTCTGAACCCTAGCCGGCCGGTTTACGTCTCATCGACTGGAAGCTGAAGGGAGATAATGCTGCTCTGATAATTGGTGTGTGTGTGTATATAAAAGAAGAAAGAAAAAAGAAAATGTGGTGGCATCTTAGTCTTTATAAAACAAAACTTTTTGAGTGAACGGATGACGCCTCCGATGCTGGAGAAGCCAACACTTCTGTATGCCAAGGGAAAGGTGTAGTGCAGGCATTCAAATGTGTAACCTCTCCATTGAAAATATATGTTTAGTTAGTTAGATCTTTCATGATTAATTGGCCTATCTGGGCATCTACTCATGAGAGGTTTATACAACAGGACATGGTTTGTCAGGAAGCCCAAAGACCTTTAGGAGTAAGGTGGCTACCCCATAAAGACCATTAGCCATTGTGACAGCCATTTTCAAGAAAAGCAAAGAAGCACTGATGATCCCTTGCTGCAGATACCTTAAATCTCCATGTTTTATGTTGCTCTACTAGCATTAAAGTCAAATTGACATTACTTCCACAAGGGGCACAGAGTAAACTATTTCTGCCTAAAACTGTACTGCCAAACACGGGCCCAGAGAGCAAAGAATTCTGGGATTATGGGACTTATAGTCCAAAAATGTGTGTCTCAATGGGCCAGGGCTTCCCCACCTGTTCTTGCTTCTATTCTCAGTAAAAGAAAAAATTCAGTGTTCAAAATCGAGACTGAAAATAAAATAGAATATGACAGCATTTGTTTGCCCCACTTCAAAAAATTAATCATCAACCTGTGTGTGCCTCAGGTTGATTCCAACTTACAATGACCCTTTCTAGGTTTTGCCAGGGAGAGAATGCACATTAAGTAGTTTACCAGTCCCTTCTTTTAGGGGCATCCTGGGACTGTGCAAATTATGGAAGGCTCCACAGCCAGACTGTTCTCCTACATGGCATACAGTAAAACTCCTATAAGGCACCCTGAGGAACTGAACCCCGTTCCAGGTGTTTCAGCTAACTGAGGGTGTTTATACACGACCCCTAAACTCCGGGGCAAATGGCTCCCAGCTCCGGAGCTTAAAAATGTTTACCCACCAGCTCCGGAGTTTACAGGAAATTAGGTGCGACCACGCCCACTTTAGTGTGACCCAGCGCACCTTTCAAATACCTGCTCTTCCGTCCTGAAAATTCCTTGGTGCGGTGTAAAGATAGTGAGTGCGGGGCTCTCCTCCCTTCTGTTTTTTTTTTTTTTGGCTCCCACCCCTTTAAGAGCTACTTTTACAGAGACAGGAATCTTGCCGGCGATTGGTGAGGCACGATCTTTTCTTCCTTTTTTTTCTCCCTCCCCTCACGCAGCCAGCAGCCAGGAAGTGCGGAGGGGTGGGGAAGCAGGAAGAGCGACAAGCCCCTAAGATCTCTGGTCCGAATTTAAGTGGCCAGCGGATCTTAGGGGTCGTGTAAAAGCGCCCTGAGGTATCCAGACTGCTTCCAAATAAATTGTATGCTGTGAAATCCATTCTGGTTCAAGGCAAAAAAAACCTTCTTGGGGTTTTCTAGATAGAAAATATTCAAAAGTGGTTTCCCAGTTGCTGCTTCTGGGGTTGTTCTGAGACTATGTAGCTTGCTCACCACCACAGTCTGAACCTTCTCCCTGAAGGCACAGTGGAGAACTGAACTCACACAACCTCTAGCTCCGTCGTCAAGTACTCCAGCCAGCTTCCATAAGGACTAGTCCATCACTCTATTCACTCCACCGCATTGTGAATGCCTTGTGTACAAACAAAAATGCATATTCAATAACTGATTTGCAATGACCTTGCAATTATTCCCCCCTCCCCCCCCAAAAATCTTATGGGGATTAATTGCCACAAGTGGTAGAGGTGTTCATTAGCTTTAAGGGCATAGAATTTAAATAAACCTGTCCTCTGCATTTCAGGTTACCGTTGCTGTGGGTAACAGCTGGGATAGTTGCACTTTCTCTCTCTTGAATGTCAGGAATGGCTACCCAATAATCACAACTAAAATGGTATTTAAAAGAAGTATGAATGTAGAATGCAATGCTCTGTGGCATCCAGAAATAACCTAGCCTTCTACAAACCACAATCTCAAACAAGAATTGCTAACAGTATAGCAACAGACTATACGTAACAGCATAATTATACTGTTAATGCTGGCAGAGAAACTCAACAACATATTTTTAGCAAACTGTTTCCTCCTGACATTTGCAAACATCACCCAGTAACTTTTACCTAGATTATTCTTTCAGCACTACACTCAGGCTTGGCAGGAAATTTCCTGGATTTACTCTGAGAAAGCTGCTAAGTATTGTTCTGCAGAATCACAAGAATTTAGGAATTCAACCATCCAGTTATCATTTATTTGGCATTATAACAGGCACACTATTTTTGATGAGTATGGAAAGAATGTAATGTGATTGGGGCAGGCATCCAGAAACCGAATCATCTTTTTCAGTGACTACTACTGGCAACTTCAGTGACTACTGGCAACTTGCATGAGATTCTAAGAGTTTAGATTAAGAGGAGACTTCTGGTGAATGTATTTAGATAACGGGGGTGGCTTTGATTTAAACCCAATACACACTAAACATATTCTTTAAAATCATAATTTGGGAAATATTCAAGAATTTAAACATTGCGCACCATTTTTTAAAAAGGGGATTCTTGAAGCCAGGTAACCTTAACATTATTTCCTGATAATGCAGAGAAACCCTACAGTGCAGATACATCCATATACTATTTTTCAAACATAATCAGCTGGTGAACTTATATGTGTTATGTCAGGTGCAGTGATGGAATATATGAATTTAGCATCCAACCCACAATGTATCTTCTGATAGAGATTTAGAAGACAGCAGTTATCTACCATGATAACATGGACTACATATTCCACCCTGTGCCTGCCTTTAACAGCAAATTCTGGGAAACCCTGAGCAGAGCTTGGAAAAGTATGAAGGTAGGGGGCTAGACAATGCCAGAATTCACAGCCAGCATGGCTTCAGTAATCTTTTAAAAGCCCAACCATTTCTTTGTTGCTGCCCTTGAAATATATCCTTAGTGGGGCCCCTTTGCTTAAATAAGTCCTTGTTGCAACTGTCCAATGGATTGCTCCTTCCTTGTTATATGTCACTAGTCAGAAGGTGAAGGCCAGGTAAACAGAGGCCAAGACCTCTCTTTCAAGGGCAGGGGCAGGTGGACAGTCAAACCATTGCTGCTATTTCCCATTCCACCTGTGTAAGTTCAGCACTTATGATTAGGTTATTGACCTCCACCATAGTTACTTAAGCTCCCTCCTCCAAAACAGCAGACAGGCTGCGAGAATTCGTGAAGGGCAACCGAGAGCCTGCCGCCGCTGCTTCCAACACCAGCTCATACTGCCCAATAACAGGGCCAGCCCAGTGAACAGCCAGAAATGCTATACCAGAATTGCCGCAGGCTCAGACCTCCAAAGGTTGACAAGTGGCTCTTTAGAAGAGTATGGTTCTGCTGATATCTAGCAATTTGAACCCCTGACACAGTTACTGCCATAATTCGGTGAATGTCCACACCGGTGTAAGGGAAGGAAGGCAGAATTACCCTGCTGTGCATGATTAGACTAAGCACAACATTGGCCATGTTCTCTTTAAGTCCTGGCTTGGCTGCTTTAGATTTTTCCGGAATTATTTTGCAGTTGAGGCCAAACAGCAGAATCAGGTTGGTTGGTTTTTTTGCAACACTGAATCAGTGTCGATTCAACCTAGACATCTTTTTACAGGGCTTTATCATAATCGTATACATATTTGTATGTCATTACTTAAAGGAGCCCCGTAGCACAGTGGTTAAATGCCTATACTGCAGGTAAAACTGTGCTCACAAGCTGGGGTTCAATCGCAGGTAGCAGGCTCATGGTTGACTCAGCCTTCCATCCTTCTGAAGTCGGTAAATGAGTACCCAGCTCGCTGGGGGGGGGGTTAATTAAAAACTGTAAACCTCCCAGAAACTACTTGAAGTGGTATGGGGTGGAATATGAGAAGAATACTTTTTTGCTTTTGCTTTAAACAAATAGGAAGCAGAAGCTTGCAACAACACTACTTTTTATGTCAGGTGATTGTGTGACTGGGGTAGAATCTTGCCTCCTCCCAAAAATATATCAAGAAATGATATGAAATATAGGCATTTTAATATTTTGCTCTTGCCTAGGAAATACCTTTTAAAAGTCAGTTGTTTTTATCTTGAAAATTAATTGTATAAAGGAGGGATAAAGAACTTTCAACCTCATAGATATTTTATATTTAAATTCTCAATGGTCTATCCAAGCATGTCTCCTGAAACAGCATTGTGGTTTTATAGTCAAAAATATGTGGAAGTCAAAGATTATCCCCATCAATTAATGCTAGAATAAAATTGCTTTGCTCCAACACTTGAAGGCAGCAAACAGAGGAGTCATTGGATGGACTGGGACACATTAAAGTCTGTACACATGAAAATTTGTAGATAGTTTATATCACATTCCATTATCATACCTGTTCTCTATCATACCTGCATCCATTGCCAAAATAGAGACAAGGTGTAGGAAAATCAAATTAACAATAGAGATGCCTTGGAAACTGACTCATTATCTTCGCAATCAATACCTTCCAGAGAACACCAGGAACAATGAAACTCATTCACCTAATCAAAATGCAAAATTCTAGCTCCTTCAGTATTTAGAGAGTGCAATATCAGATCCAATATGGTACAGATCCAGGGGCTCTCTAGCCTATTGGATCTTAAATGAAGGATGAAACACATTGCAAGTGCATTCCAGTGCAGAAGTACCTGGAGAAGTACCTCCCATTCAACTCACTGCAGCCTTAATCTGAATTATTCTGTAGGGAACTGTATAACAAATGGTTCTGAACCAGGTAATTCCTCTTACCTAATTTGTCTCACATTCTTAGCCCACTGGAGAATGGACAAGACACACATAGGGTATATAAAAAAAAAAGGAACACCTTCAGTTTGCTGAAGGTTATGTGACACTCAAATACAGTTCTCTGGATAGTTTGAAAATAATCACATAGGATAAACCATTGACATCCATCTTCTTGTACTACAGTATATCAATTTGGCATATAATATATCCAGAACAGATACTTGTTCAGCTCACGTGTGCTGCTCCAAAAGATTTAAGACTACTACTTAGCGCTATGGCAGTTTACCCTTTATAACATAGGTGGCCTTCAGACAACAGCAACCAAGTTGGCTCATAATGTGAAACAATGTGTATAGTATCTTATGGAATCCTTATCTAATTTAAATGTCTAATATAGTGCTGCAGTGTTCAAAAATTACAGAATTGCAAATGCCATTTTTATTTTTGATATTGTTCACTGATATAGCTAAGGTTGTCAAGTTTGTTTTTTCATTGATCCCCCTTTTGTCTTTGCTCACTGTTGGTTATTTAGTTAACATTTATCTTCTGCTGTTGATATTTTTCTCTCCCTTTCACACAAGAGTCTCCTACACCCACGCAGTATGCTGCCACTCTCAAACCATCCTCTCAGTCACACTGCCTTTCGCAGCTGTTCACTTTACCATCTAAAAATCCTGCAAGTTCAGGGGCAAAAAAACCCAAACAACAACCCTGAAGTTTATTCTGGTCAACTGTACTTGTATACAACTGCTTTCCTTTCCTATAAACATCAGAAAGGTAATGCTACAAGATGTGCCAAAGGGGATATTTTTGAATCAAGTTTCCAAAGGGTCACCTAACAAACGCACTCCCAGGAGAAAGGACAGCTATTTAGACCTTGGGAAAGTTACTCTTTTGGGCTACAGCTCTCAGATCCACACAGGGTGCCAAAAACATAAGCTATGCCCACCCAAAGACAAAAAGCTGCCAGCAAAAAAATCCTGGAAGTGAAGGATCTGTGGCCGTGGAGACTAGAGGACTCTGAGATTTACAGTGAAAAAAAGTAACTTTCCAAGGTTTGGGATAGCCTACAATTGTCCTGATACAGGACAATGCAGATAGTACACAGTAGTATATACTGTAACAGTTCAAACCAATGCCTTAATTTTTCAAGTAATCTACACATTATTGCAATAGATCCGGATTGTGGCTCTTTGTAGTTTCAAAGGGCATCACAAATCTTGTTAACCACTGATCATTTCTCAAGGAAGAGTGTACAGCCATACCTTCTGTGCTGCCGATTATTCATTATTGGATTATTGGCCCTGGAAAAGGGAGGTTCTCTCCCCAGTACAGTTCTGGTCCTTCCAGCTCCCATTTTTACACCAACCTCCTTCCTATTCATTTCGATCCCCTTCTGAAGGCCATCCTCATCAAAGAGCAGTGGAGGTTTTCCCCACCCCCGGCTTGAACAGACACACAAATCACAGTATTTAGTAAGTCAGTCCGAAGCCTGAATGTACACGGGGACAGCCAGCATAGCGCATGAGCTCTCTGAGCCGGCCTGTACCTCGGCCAGAGCAAGGTCTGATGGGATCCCACTACACTGGCTTGGGTTGCCATGGCCTGAATCGGAAGCAGGCACTGTTGCTGACCTGTCAACCACAATGGACAGGACGGTGTCAGACTCAGGAAACGGTTCTTTATTGGGATCACTTTTTTGAGAGCTCTGTCCACTTGCGCTGTCTTTCAGTTCTGTCAAAGCCAGTTGAGCTGAGAGAGGAAGCCCCATTTTCCGCCCACGGGTCCCCCACTTCTTCTGGGATTTTCTCACAGGCAGCTCTTTGTCCTTGGGCGACATCAGCCTGCACTTGTGGTCCTTCATGTACTTCTGACGCGTAAAGCCTTTGCTGCAGGTAGGGCAGCGGTATCTGTAGTTGCCAGTGTGGGCCCGCTGATGTTCCACCATGTGAGCTCGCCGGCTGAATGCCTTGTTACAGAATTGGCACTTATGGATCTTCATCCCTATAGAAGGAAGAAGTGAAACACCTGGGTGACAAATAAGCACACATCCCTTGCCTAGAGCCACCTACAAATTTAGAATCACGGTTCAATTTGCATCTGTGACTTAACAGCTCACACTCTTAGCTGCTTCACGATACCAGATCTGTGCAATTGCAGTATTTTTTCCAAGTATAAGACTATATTTTTGACTAAAAATGAGGGTTGTCTTATACACAGAAGTAACCTGAGAGAACTACGCGGTTGTGAACCTGTAATTATGGGTTGGAAAAGTGGCTGTCATCTTATACATGGGGGCATCTTATAGACAGAAAAATACAGGTAAATACCAGCTGCCTCTCAATCTAAAACAAAGTGTATACGGACTACTTATTCTCTGAGGAACCATGAAAACTTCACTACTGAATGATTTATGGGCAAAATTTAAGCACTGTAGAAAAATGGAAAAAAACTCACAAGTTCTTGAGGATGTCTGTGAAGATTCTCAGTCATCCAGGTGAGGTTATGGTAACTGGACTTTGTTTCTTGTGAGATTGAAATGTTTTGCTGCCCATCCAAGCAGCTTTGTCAGTCTCACAAGAAAGTAAGTCCTGCTGCCATGACTCAACTTCCAGATAAGTTCTTGAGGATCTTCTTTGGGCCTTTTTACACGACCCCTAAGATCCGCTGGCCACTTAAATTCGGACCAGAGATCTTAGGGGTTCGTCGCTCTTCCTCTGTCCCCACCCCCCTCCGCACTTCCTGGTTGCGTGAGGGAGGGAGAAAAAAGAAAGAAAAGAATGCCGGTTTACCTCCATTTTGTTCCCGGCAGCATTCAGATCTCTTAAAGGGGCGGGGCGCAAAAAAAGAACAAACAGAAGCCAGGAGAGCCCCGCACTCACTATCCTTACACCGGATCAAATATTTGTCACATCCAAAAAGCAGGTACCTGAAAGCTGCGCTGGGACGTGCTAAAGTGGGCAGGGTCGCACTTAATTTCCTGTTAACTCCGGAGCTGGTGGGTAAACATTTTTAATCTCCGGAGCTGGGAGCCATTTGCCCCGGAGTTTAGGGGTCGTGTATAAACGCCCTTTGTTTCCCTGGTCTCTGTGAATAGCACATCCAGTAGAAACTGAATGGAAAACAGATCATTCAACTCCAGTAGGAGGCAGAATGCGAGTATCTTAATCTGAGCTCCACGGGATCATCATAAACATTTTGAGCTACAATATATTACTACCCCTCTTTACTGCATCTGGGAAACAACAACAACAACAACAACAACAAAACCTACAAATTTTCTCCACGGTTCAGTAATCAGGTGCCTGAAGACAATAAAAGGAACTCCTTTTCAAAAGGATACAGGAAATGCCAATGCCACTAGTTTTTACCTGAATGGGACAGAATATGAGCTTTCAACTTGTCTGGCCTGTTGAACTCCTTGTTGCAGCCTGTATGGTTTCTGCAAGAACAAAACCAATCAAAAATGAAAACATTAATACAGATGGAGGCTCTCTATGTAGTTCCCTGATTCAGAAGTGTGCTGATATTCCCCAGACTTTTCTTGTGCTTTATATGGTAGTGATGTGTCTGCTGGCCTGCTTGCCACACCACCAAAAGAACTAGCCACCCGCGCAGTCATGCAGCTGGTATTTTCCCTGCAAATGTAAAGGTACTCAGTGCTGTTCTTCAGAACTCTCTGAAAACTGGCCTCCTAAAACAAGAAGTATAAATACTGTCCCAAAAAGAAAAGGGAGCTGCCTGTTTATACTTAAATAAAAAGCCTGGAAGGGACCGAAAGAGCATCTGATCTAATTTAACTTCCCAGCAAGGTTACTGACACCCTGCCAAGCAGGCACAGCACAGCTGCATCCAAGTCAAATAGATGCACAAGAAATGGCTCAAACAAATTGTGCAATTGACCATAGTAGGAAGGAACACAAATAAACAAACCTCTTTCTACTGAGAGCAGAAAATCTGTAACATATGGAGGGCACAGGATAGGTTCTTAAGACTCAAGTTAAGACTCAAGTTGTGTGAAATGGTATCAATTGACTGGATATTCTCATAGACCTACAAGGCCTCACAATGATGACTGCAATTCTCCTCCTCCTTGTTTCACCTGTAATATTTACTAAGTCTATTAATCGGTTGCTGTATGTACCAGAAAATTACAATTGGAACCAGCCACCTCTGGCTACTCCTTTGGTATCATAGACAATGGGAGACCAGATATACACAGCAGCCTACAACTCAGGGGCTTTATATTTACCAATAACATAGGCAAAGCAAAAGCAAAGCAAAGTGTTCTGCTTATATACCGCCCCATACCATTTCAAGTAGTCTCTGGGCAGTTTACAGTTTAATAACAGTATGTAGGCTACACATTGCCCCACACCCCCACCCCCAGCAAGCTGGGTACTCATTCTACCAACCTCGGAAGGCTGGAAGGCTGAGTCAACCATGAGTCGGCTGCCTGGGATCGAACCCCAGGTCAAGAGCACAGTTTTACCTGCAGTACAGGCATTTAACCACTGCACCACAAGGCAACATAAACATAGGAGCAATGCATCCCAAACATTATATATTAACCCAGCCATTGTCTGCAAAGCTAGTGCCACTCTCAGCTGCTGATGGTCATGTTGTACTTACGAGAAAGGGCATTTATATTTCTTGAAAGGCTCATGGATCAACATGTGCCGCTTGAGTTTATCTTTTCTGTTGAAAGCTGAGTCACACACTGAACATTTGAATGGCTTTTCCCCTGCACAAGAAAGTAACGTCAAGTTATCAGGTTAAGACTTGGTTTAAAGGCTCTGAAGTATTTTAACTCATTCTTCTGCTCGAACCCTGCAAGAGAACCAGGCTATGCTCCCCCAAATCTCCCTTTTACTAGTCACTGTCTTAAAATGTGAAATGCCTAGATGAGGAACACTAAGAACTGTCGGGTGAACCTGAATGCTTTTAAACTTTTGATGAGTGACAACTGGTGTAAATGATATACCACATTTATTTATTTATTTATTTATTTATTTATTTATTTATTTATTTATTTATTTATTTATTTTAATACCTATATACCGCCCGTCTTCCAGAGGAACTCCGGGCGGTTTACAACACTATCAATAACAATAAGAACAAGCTGAATAAAAGAAAGAAAGCAATAATAATAAAATGAAAAAAATATGTTTACAATTGGCCTCTTTGTTCTTTTGTAGGCGAACATGTGCAGGGCAAACACTACAATCACTTTGAACGCTATGCTTGCCTCCTGGCATATGGTTGTATGGGGCAATTTCCTTCGCTTATTATTTCACATTCTCATTTAGCGGCAAAGCTTCTCATTTGAAAAGCCTTCTACTAATTTTGTTTTTAATAATAATAATAATAATAATAATAATAATAATAATAATAATAATAATAATAATAATAATAATAATAATAATAATAATAAATACATTTGCATTTAGCTTTTTATAGACTATTCAAATAGACAATTCAAAGTAACTGTAAACAATAGACTCTTTTGCCATTTAGTTTTTCAAGATGTGGGTTATATACCTCTAAAACATACCATATCAAATGGTACATTTAAAAAAAACTGTTTATCATAAAAGCATACACGTTGCCAAGACAGAGGTTGCAACCTTTTATAAAGAGCCAAAAAAAAAAAATAAAAGAGGACTGTGGAAACTGCAAAAGTGACATTAACAAATTCTCCCTGGATGCTATTATATTCCAACAGGTGGGAAAAAATAGACAAATGACTGCCACAAAAGATGTGAACAGCAGGTTCCATAACAGGTTGGGGGGGGACTTTGTCCTCCTACCTACCTGAATGGATGTGAGCATGTAGTTTGAGGTAGTGTTCTCGGCGGAAGAATTTCTTGCAGATCTGACATCTGAACTTCCCTCCACCCCCATGAGTAGGGAGGTGTCGTCGTAAGTACCTCTCACAGGGGAACACCTGCAAGGAGAACAGATGGCTAACGGCAAGGCGGCTTTAAAAGGTATTAGCTCTTATCCCTTGACATACAGTATACATTTTTAAGAAAGTTAACTTTACCACATCTGGGCAGTGTGACTCCCAGCTGGAAAAGGACCTGACAGATCTTGGAAGAATCTTTTATCTATAACTACACAGCTAGTTTCTGTAGGTTGAACATGGCAATGAGTCACAGAAGAGAATGCACTTCATTAGCTGGGAATTTTGTGAAGTGGTTAATCTCCTGTGACAGTGCAGATACAAACACTACAACTACAGTGATCTATAGTGTAGATCACAAAAGTCACATGGACACTAGGATAACCATTGGGTAGACGAGTCCTTCCAAACATCAATGAAACAGCTACAGTTTTCCTCTTGTTGCTTGACAATAGAAGCAATTACATCAAGATCGAAGGTAAGACCGTGGTAATGATCATGAAACACCCAGCATGATTAATTAATATAAATACAAAGAGCACCATGACGATTAAGAATCATGTCACACGCAAACCTATTTTGCAAGAAAACTGCACCACTGGATGACCCCGGGCAAGTTTCCAGTTTTTCATTTTAATATCTCTGAGACAGTGGTGTCCAAACTTCAGCTCTCTAGATGTTTTGGACCACAACTCCCACAGTCCTTTGTCATTGGCAATCTAGGCTTGGTAGTCTGGGAGTTGTGGTCCAAAACATCTGGAGGGCCAAAGTTTGGACACCATTGCTCTAAGAGAAACAAGGCTGAAAGCAGGCTGAGAAGCTGAGAAGAAAGAAAGAAAGAAAGAAAGAAAGAAAGAAAGAAAGAAAGAAAGAAAGAAAGAAAGAAAGAAAGAAAGAAAGAAAGAAAGAAAGAAAAAGACTGGGAACAATGGGTGAGGAAACCATCTCAAATATTCAGTCAGCTTCATTAAATATGGGCAACTACCTTCTGACAGTGAGGACAAGGAAAGTTGTGTGTTGCTGTCTGCAAGTGATGTTCCAAGGCTTCCGGTGTGGAATATTTATTTACACATTTAACACATCTGAAGCACAAGAAAGAAGAAAGAACAGAGGGTGTTTGCCCATGTGATGCTTTTTCTTCTTCCAACAATAACCAATATTGTCAAAGACCAAAATTAGTCCTTTTGTAACCATGGAGGCCATTTCATTGTAGCAATCGGAGTGCTGGGACTTGGATATAGATTATTTAACTTTACAATTCTGTTCAGTTATGAAGCTCATTGGGTGATGTTCATCTAATAACTAAGCTGCTGTCTAAGATGGGGGGAAAGTGAACTTAGAAATTAACAAATTAATAAATGATTAAATAAATAAATAAATAACCTTTTTCCTAATTGTTCATCCTACATTATTTAACTGAAGTGTGGTTCTCTTAAAAATAATAACTCGGGGGGGGGAGGACTCTTGTCCTTTTGGCACAACCTAGTAAACATATGAACAAAACGAACTGCATTTTATAATTTTATAACTTATAATGGGAATTTTAAGAGACGAAATCCATTTCCCCCCTCAAAATGTTCTCCAATCTATATAGTTCAGGACAATGACTTAAAAGACACAATGACAAACTAAGGTTAATTGTACTAGAATAAGCAACATCCACCCACAAACTGTCTTAAGTGCAGTAAACTATAGCGTTTTTGACTTTTATGCAAGGCAACATATGGAATGTTCTTAGAGGATAGCACCAAGCTCTGTGCCCCCCATCACTGTCCACATCATGGTTACTGTGGCAGAAAAGAAGGGGAGAATAATTCCAGTCACATACAGGCTCTACAGAGGAGCAAGAAACAAGATTCCACAGGAACCTCTCCCCTTCAAATCCAGTGCTGTAACCATGAAGAATATAACAAAGGAGGGAGGTCTAAATAACACCTGAGTTAAATAACACCTGGACAGAGCTTAAAGGTTGCTCTCAAACCAGAACCCCAAAACAGAAGTTTGATCAGATATGTTGCTATATCTGAACTGGGTAGCATCCAGTGCATGGAAAAGTTGTCTGGGGATTCTGCCTCAAGATGGGCACAAACCATCTGCTTGGCGGTTTGTGCTGGCTCATTTTTCAGCTGAACATACCTGATGGAGGAAGTGGGCCTGGGAAGCACCAAACACCTGTTCAGCTGAAAAACAAACTTCGGCCTTGATAACAAGAACCCTGACTCTTTTTCAAGCCCAGACTAGATTCCCCCACCCCACCCTTCCTTAGGTACTGTACTTGTAAACAGCCATGTCCTTCTTGGGACTGTGTTGAGGAAGCAAGCTATGGGAATACTGGTGGACGCCCAGTTCATAGAGGGAAGGGAAGTCTTTGCTGCAGAGGTGGCAACGGTAGTTCAACTCCTCCTGGTGGTTCTTAATATGCTCTAGAAAGGAGTCCAGCTTCTGGAATGTCTGTGCACAGCTCTTCACCACGCACTTGTAAACCTGCAGCATTAACAAGGAAAGGAAACTTAGGGCGCTTTTACACGACCCCTAAAA
Source organism: Phrynocephalus forsythii (assembly GCA_029282475.1). NCBI lineage: Eukaryota > Metazoa > Chordata > Lepidosauria > Squamata > Agamidae > Phrynocephalus > Phrynocephalus forsythii. The sequence goes on along the minus strand of JAPFRF010000005.1, from coordinate 92,371,113 downwards.
TCCAAGGCAAAGGGCTCCCAGATGCGGAGCTTAAAATTGTTTTCCCACCAGCTCTGGACTTTAAAAAAAATTAAGTACGACTGCACCCACCTAAGTGTGTCCCAGCGCATTTTCCAAGCACCTGGTCTCCAAAGGTGAAACATTTCTGATGCGGATTGAAAGCAGTGAGTGCCGGGCTCTCCTTGCCTTGTGTTTGTTTTTGTTTTATGCCCCCCACCCCTTTAAGAGACTCTAAGAGACTGGAATGCTTCCCGGAGCAGCTCCCTATGCAGAGCAGAGGTGAGCCTACATTCTTTTCTCCCTTTTTTCCTCCCTCCGCTCACGCAGACAGGAGCAAGGGAGTGCGGAGGGGTGGGAACACAGCAAGAGGAGCAAACCCCCAAGATCTCTGGTCCGAATTTAAGTTGCCAGCAGATCTTAGGGGTTGTGTAAAAGCGCCCTTAAATGAGTAATCCCAAAAGTGTGGGCCACTAAAACAAATTCATCAAAGTTATTGTGCTGTTAAAAATAATACAGATACAGTGGTGCCTTGTATAAATGAATTAATTCATTCCAAATGAAATTATGTTAAGCAGTCTGGGATGCTCACAAACAGATCCTGACCCTCCTCTGTATGACAGCCTTTCAAGTACACTGGTACCTTGGATAAAGGAATTAATTCATTCCAAATGAAATGCTGTTAAGCAAATTTTCCTTTATACAAATTTCCCATAGGAATGCATTGAAAACAGAGTAATCCCTAATCGCGACCATTTTTATGTTGTATGGATTTGGCCCATAGACAATTCTGTTAAGCAAATTTCCCCTATGTCTGGAATTTTTATGTTGTACAGATTTTATGTTATACAAACCGTTTGTTATACGAGGGTCCACTGTAACTAAAATGTTTTGTGAGTGTAAAGCACTGACGTACAGAGGAATCTGCCTGCTCTATCCCTGGATGTTTCATCACTCTCAACTTCTCTCCTTTCAACCTTTCTCTGCCGGCAATAGGCAATGGATGAAATTCAATGGCATATAAGTTGTAAAAATAAAAAATAAATAAATAAATAAATAAATAAATAAATAAATAAATAAATAAATAAATAAATGGGCAACTTGGTGTGCAACAGAAAGGGCTTGCAGAAGGGGTCTTAATTTACAGAAACATTCTATTCACTCAGAGGCATGGGAGTGGTCAGTTGACAATGGTGGCCAAGGAATCAAGTGGAGGGGGCACCGCTCTGGTGGCTCCTTCTCTCTCTTTTTTTCTTCTTCCTTTTTGTCCCCTTCACTTGCTCACAGACAACATTCACTTCATCTTGTTGTGTTTCTCCTTCCAGTCTTCCTCCACCGCCCAATGCCAAAGATTCTAAACCAGCTTAAACTCCCATTTATATTTTCACCTATCCAATAATGTGTAATATTATAATGACTGTATTTAGGTAAGCACTCCACACTCTAGGAACATATCCCGAGTTCAAACCAGAAATAAAGTTAATTTCAGCAATTTGGTTCCCAAAGTTATGCCTCTTACATCACTGCACGACAATATTTCAGACACCAGATCATTCAGTCACTCCTGACATTGAGTGAACACAGAACATACTTTTCTGCATACCAAGGAGAGCAGGAAAAAAACCAAACAGGGTACAAGGTGGTCTCTATCCCTTGGTTCACAACCCACCTGCTCATGTTTGTGCTGAGTCATGTGTGATTTCAGCTGGAAATATGTATTGAATTTGTTGGGGCAGAATTGGCACTGGTACGAACTGTCTATCAGGACCACTTGCTTGGCTTCCATCTTGTTGGCCTCAAGGTCTTCCGTGGGAGGCATAACTTGAGGTTGTGGAGGACTGCTTCTAGGAGCTGGGTTCAAGCCTACAGGGAAGAATTGGGGCACCAGTATGTATCTTTTTTGAACAGGTGAACAAGCAAAGTCAGTCTTGTGTTCCTATGCAAGATGCATCTCAAATCCCAACCTCTTAGCTTTCCTTTCAAAATGAAAAGTAATGGAAATCAGATTTCCCCCTTTTCTTTTAACCTCTGCCTTGCATTTCGTTGAATTGCTTTAACATTGGAAAATTACACCTCTGTTCTGAGTATGTTTGAGTCTGAGCAAAAAGTTAGAAGAAGTCCTTGACAAAGTGCCTGTTTCTGAGGTGCAGGACTTCAGGTTGTGTGATGATCCATTGAATGCCCTCCATACAATAAATTCATTCTCACATAAAGGAGCAAGTTAATGAGAAGAATTCTTGCCTTGTTTTCTGCCTGAAATGCTAGTTTAGCATGTGTTCCCGTGAAGGAGCATTCTATCACATCCATTTCTGCCTACATCTCAGCTATGCTGCACTTTTGTCAGTGAAAGCACTAATCGTGTGGACTAAAGCACTGTAGAGAGCAGCAAGATATTATTCACCATCTTATCATAATGGGCAGGTGGTACACAGTTTCAGCTCTTCTTCATCGCTTCTGCAGCTATGGATGGAAGATAAACTAGTAGAAGAATGAATGTGATGAGCTGAGAATTATTCTGCAGACTAAGAGTTCTACATTGATGTCCAGCACAAGATTCTATGACTATGCAAAACACTCACAACTGGAATAAGGGCCTATCATCCATCCATCCATCCATCCATCCATCCATCCATCCATAGATTAGAGATTGGCCTTTTGTTATATATAGATTATGCAGAAATCCTGGGAGCCGGCCACTGGCCATCCCTCCAGTAAGTAATGCACCTGCATTTTCCTCATCCTCCTGCTGGTTGGGGTTCAGTGCCATGACTTGCACAGTGACAGAGCTTCGAGAGATGGTACACCCAATTCCAGGCGGCCACACCTTATGCGTCTGCATGTGCTTCTTCACATTGGACTTTTGGGCAAAGGCCCGGCCGCACACGATGCACTGAAATGGTTTCTCCCCTGTGTGACTGAAAGAAAAGAGAGCACTACTTTAAAGATCAGAAAGCAGAATGTGCAAACAGCAAAAGAAGCTCGGTGCTATTTATTATTAGTGCAATCAACTGCAAAAAGCTTGGGGAAATTAATTTTTTTAATAACATCTCCAAGACTCCCTACATCAGCATGGCTATAGTCCAAAAACATAACTGCCCTGAGCTTCATGACTGCAGTTTAAATGACATGGGCTCATTTTTTTCAGAAAGGTTTCTCCTACCAAGAATCCACAGCAATCAGAAACTAGATAATGAGCGAGCACATCCACTTATTTATGATTTCTACTTAATGTCCTCTTTCGCTGCAGCTTGCTTGCAATGGCTCATACAGAAACAGCTCTAGAGAGCAAAAACACAAACACAAATAAGAGACTACCAGAAAGGGATTTTTCTCAATCTTTAGATAAACTAACCAGAAGACGGTGTCCTGCGACAAAACACCCATCAAACATTGGGCAGAAAGGAGCCAAGCACCCCCCCTAGACAAGGTGTTCCACAACTGAGAATTCTCCTTTTCTCCATTTCATGGTGAGTCATTATCCCTTAGAGATGGAAAGGGAACAGGCCTCATGATCTACTGGGATGGGATCAAAGTGTTGTCTCTAAAAAGAGGGGCATTCATGCTCACAGAGCATTCAGACTCCAAGACAAATCCTAACTTAGTTGTTCTGCGTTTGGCTTATATGCCATTTTGGAGCACAGTTCTCTGCAACCTTTTTGGAGTATGGTTAACACATCTTCTTTTCCAGGCAGTTTCATCAATGTAATATCTTATCCAGCTGTACCACTTCAGCTGCCATCTTATCTTATCGGATAGGGGATTTTAGTGGCTTATGCTATAAGCAATCCTTATCCCTGCTGTTCAGTTCCCTGAAGTGTGTTGAATGAAAGGTGACGTGCAAATGATTTAAGTAAATAAAACACCACAGACCAATAACATCAGATTTTCCTTGTTTCTCCATCCATATCATTTTTAGCACTTACATTCTATGTTTTGTATTATTAAAAAAAAAAACAAAGCATTCAATTGTAGGGATACTTCCTAATGTTCAAATCAGAAGGGATACTTAGGGATCCTCAAAGAATCTTCAGAATTCAAGAAAAAATATATAACCCTTTCCATACACCCAGCGCAAGGGGCTCTCTTTATGTTTCTTTATTAACTTGCAGGCAGTATGTTCCAATGTTGCTTGCGTTGCATTTATTCCAAATGAATGGCATATAAGCAATAGCTAGGGGACACACCGTATGCTGCTATATCATTAGAGCCAAGCAGAGATCTGTGTGGTCTGTGCTCAGATATGAAACTGCCCGTGAAAACTGTGGAAGCCATTGTGAGGCCACCACACCCCTTTCGATGTAGCCTGGAAATGTAACTTGTTTGTTCTATAGCTCCCAGCATAGCCATTTCACAGCAGTACACCAAGATGCAAAAGAACGATCACAGCTATTTTAAAAAAAAATCTGTGCACAAAAGAGGGAAGTCGAACAAGGGAAAAAAGGGAATCGCGTGAGTTCAGAGGGAAGAGGTATGTTAAGGAAGCTCAGCTCAGATGCTATTTTTAATTGCTTGAATGCTAAAACAGGAGTGAAACAGGTCCGTCAGTTGGTATCTCGTTAGGACTTACAACAGATTAAGGCAGTGGTGGCGGACCTTCGGCACTCCGGATGTTTTGGACCACAACTCCCAGAATTCCGAGCCTAGACTGCCAATGACAAAGGCCTGTGGGAGTTGTGGTCCAAAAGATCTGGAGTGCCAAAGGTTCGCCACCACTGGATTAAGGCCTGCGAGCTGCAGCAGTCTCTTGCCCACCTTCTCTCACATGCACACACAACACAAGCAGGGATCCGAGTTAAACATTTGAGACCCCCTCCAAAAAAAAAAAATGAGTGAGGAGAGATGGCTTCAATTGTCAGTGCCTTAGCCAGCTAATAGGGATAGCTCCACTGAAAGCATTATGGGACAACAGTTTTAATCTTGTATTTATACAATGACAATAAATTACATTCCAAATTGCTGGGGAAAACTGGAAGGGGGTTTTCTCTCCCTCCAAAGATGTGCTTGGACATTGTGTAAACGGGTGACACCCTTGCTCTCCTTCCTATGAGCTCTTCTCATTTGCCCTTGCTCTTCCAAACTAGCCATGGCCTCCATGCTCATGAAAGAAGCTCAACATTACCTCCTGATATGCTGCTGAAGGTCAAAATTCTTGGTAAAGGCCTTATCACAATATGTACATTTCAGTTTGGGTGACTTAGGTTTCCCTGAAATACAAGCAGCAGGAAACAAAAATGAGCTAAGTCAAGGAAGCCTCTATTACTGACACTTACTCTTTGCCATCAATCAAGACTGTAGCAATATTTGAACTCCTTTCTCATTGCAAAAGTAACAAATCGAAGGTTAAATGGGCTTTTCAGGCAGTCTCTGGTTTGTTTTCTTCCCTGTACAATATTGGTAAAGGAACAGCTATAGGCCAAGAGGGATCCCTTGGCCTATAGGGAGAAAGGCAGCATAAAAATAAAGTTATTATTATTATTATTATTATTATTATTATTATTATTATTATTATTATTATTATTATTATTATTATTATCATCATCATCATCATCATCATCATCATCATCATCATCATCATCATCATCATCATCATCATCATCATCATCATCCCTGGGTCTAAACCTAAGTCAGCCAGTAGATAAAGCGCAAACATATCCAACTCACCCTAGGACAGAAAAATCGCAGGATTTCCTTAGGCTCTAAAGCATTGATTCTCAACCTCTGGGTCCCCAGATGTTCCTGGACTAAAACTCCCAGAAACCCCTTCCAGCACAGCGAGTGATGGAGGCTTCTGGGAGTTGCAGTCCAGGAACATCTGGGGACACACAGGTTAGAACCACTGCTTTAAGGCAACAAGGGACCTAACCAAGCTCCATCTACGCCAGAAACCAATAACTAGTGGCAAGTAACCACAGGGAACCTACCAAATTCAATCCAGAGGATATCTAAAGTAACCTTGGCAAAACTTACATTGAAGTGGAGAGATTAATAAGGAGAAAGGACAGAAAAGAGCATAAAGTTACTCAGCAGAGTAGAGATGGGCACAAAACGAGAAAAAAAAATCATTCCGTTATTCATTATTCATTTCATTATGTAACGAAACGAATAACGAAAATTGTGATGAAATTGGAACAAACCGAAGAGAACCACGAAAATTAGGTTAATTACGTTTTATTTTCGTTAATGGCAACGCACAATGAAATGAGCTCTTTTTAAATGTTAAAAAATGTCCTGAATATCCGTAAAAACCCAGTGATAATTATTTATTCTGCCTGATAATACCTACCAGGGGGGTTGGGGTGTTTAAAACGTGCATTTATGTCTTTTCTCAGATCGCTGTATGTTTTCTTCTGTAAGGGGAGTTAGGGGACATTGACCCAAAATGGCACCCAGATGCCTAATATTGATTTCTTGGGTATTAAAATGCCCTGGACATCTGTAAAAACGCAGTGATAATTATTTGAAATTATTACCTATCAGGGGGTTGCAGTCCTTAAAACGTTTATTTTTGTCTTTCTCCCATAGCGATGTATTTTTTCTTTTCCCTTTAAGGATGACACAAAATGGATTCCAGCCACAAGATGGATGCAAGCCATGTGATGGGATCATGTAAATTCTTGGACAATTTCAACCAATAGCATGCCCAGGTTGCAGACTGGGTAGGTGTGGCGGCGCGTGCAGACGCAGCGGCTGGTTGCTCCTCAACTCAGAATCTGGCTTTTAAGTTCTGCCAAAATAGACTTACTTACAGTCGACAAGATATGTTATCTATCCGGCTGCGGAGCAAGTGCTGCAAAAGCTGTGAGTGTCTTCGCGTTTGCAATGGGAATTGTTTGACTTCAAAGAGCCAAAGAGAAAAGAGGCGCAGACGAGACCGTAAACAGAAGAGAGGTTGCCGGGGAGGAAGGTGGCAAAGGTTAAAGACACAGCATCATAAATTACCCCTTCCTAGTATCTTCTATGCAAATGTGAGATCCCTGGTGAATAAGCTGGAGGAGTAGAAACTGTGGATCACAACTGAGAGAACTGTGAACCAGTGCTGTCTTCTGCTGTTCAGTGAAACTTGGTTGAAAGCTTTTATTCCAAATTCTTTTCTGGAATTAACAGGATACACACTGTTTCGTCATGACAGAACAAAGGACGCTGGAAAAAGTAGAGGAGGGGGTTGTGTGCATATGTGAGTAATTGCTGGTGCACAAATTCTGTGGTGGTTGATAGCCATTGCTTCCCATGTGTGGAATTTATGACACTCAAATGCAGACCCATATACATCCCCCGTGAATTTACAGTAGTCTTGATAACTATAGTGTATATTGCACCTGATGCAAATATCAACGAGGCATTGGATCTTTTGCATGATGCTATAAGCAGACAACAACACAAGTATCCTGAAGCTGTACTTATCATATGTGGGGATTTTAACCAGGCAGATCTGAAAGTGGTTCTACCGAAATTCTATCAACATATTAAGTGTGCAACCAGGGGAGAAAGGACTTTGGACAGATTGTACACGAATATCAAACAGGCCTATAAGGCGGAACCATTAGCACACTTGGGCCAATCCGATCATGTGTCTCTACTTCTGACTCCTGAATATATTCCTTTGAGGAAGCGAATGCCAATAATAAAGAGGACTATCATGATATGGCCAGCAGGAGCATCTCAACAGCTGCAGGATTGTTTTTATGACACTGATTGGGAGGCATTTGCCCAACAGGATTTAGAAACTTACACTGAGGTAGTGTTGGACTATATCAGATTTTGTACTGACAGTGTAACGCAAAAGCGCCAGATAAAGATCTATCCAAACAGGAAACCCTGGATGACAAGGGAGGTTCAGGAGCTGCTAAAGGCAAGAAATGCTGCTTTTAGAAGTGGAAACAGGTCACTGTATAGTGCAGCCAGAGCAGATCTGAAGAGGGGCATCCGTGTGGCTAAAGAGGCATACAGGCAGAGATTGGAGAATAATTTTCAACGTAACAACACTAGGGAGGTATGGCGAGGTGTACAGGAAATGACTGGATACAAATCTAAAGTTTCCCCAGTAGCTGAGGGAGGAGTATCTTTGGCAGAGGAACTGAATGCCTTTTTTGCCCGTTTTGAAGCAACATCAGTAGAGACATCAGCAGAGTTTCTGCCACCTTCACTATTGTTATCAGCATCGGCACAAGGGAATGTATTTTTTAATGTGGAGGAGGGAGAGATGAGGAAGGCGTTGAAGGGGATCAATCCAAGGAAGGCTACGGGGCCAGATGGAGTTGCCGGAAGGGTATTGAAGGATTGTGCAGATCAATTAGCAGGAGTTTTCACTGGGATTTTAAATCGATCCCTATCCCAAGCTATTGTGCCATCATGCCTAAAGTCTGCCATTATTGTTCCGATACCAAAAAAACCAAATCCAGAAAACTTGAATGACTTTCGTCCAGTAGCACTTACACCTGTAATCATGAAGTGCTTTGAAAAGTTGGTACAGAACTATGTTATTGCCTGTTTACCAGAGGGACTGGACACATTCCAATTCGCCTATAAAAAGAAGAGATCAACAGAGGATGCTGTGGCGTGTGCTCTTCATGCTGTTTTTGAACATCTGGAGCAGAGGGGGGGCTATGCTAGATTGCTCTTTGTGGATTTCAGCTCGGCTTTTAACACCATTCTTCCACGACATTTGATCTCTAAACTGGAAGGCCTAGGGCTTCCACCATCACTTTGTGGATGGATCTTGGATTTTTTGTCAGAACGTTCTCAGAGGGTCCGGTTGGGCCCTTACACCTCTAATACTCTTAGTACCAACATTGGAACACCACAGGGATGTGTACTTAGCCCACTCCTTTATATTCTTTACACATTTGATTGTGTCTCTGCCTATCCTAGCAATAGGATCATTAAGTTTGCAGATGACACAACTGTGATTGGGCTCATCTCTGGCAAGGAGAGTGAGATGGCTTACAGAGATGAAGTGGAGAGGTTGACCAAGTGGTGCAGAATAAATAACTTGCACCTAAATATAAAGAAAACAAAGGAGCTTGTGGTGGATTTTAGGAGGCAGAAAACTGATATTCAACCACTGGTGATTGATGGGACTGGTGTGGAGAGAGTTACAGGTTTTAGATTTTTGGGCATTGAGTTACAGGAGGATCTGTCCTGGAGTGTCAACACAAGGGGGCTTGCAAAGAAGGCTCAGCAGAGACTATTTTTCTTGAGAACCTTAAGGAAAAACCATCTTCCACAAAAGCTGCTGCTGGCCTTCTATCATTGTGCAATTGAGAAACGGGTTATGTATGTGGTATGGAAGTTGTACCCACCGGGATAAGACAGTGTTGCACAGAATTATAAGAATTGCAGAGAATATTGTGGGCTGTTCACTCCCCACCCTAGAACAAATGTATACTACCAGGTGCCACTGTAAAGCATTAGATATATTAAGAGATCCATCACACCCTGGTCACCGCCTCTTCAAGTTGCTGCCATCGGGACGGAGATATAGAGTACTTAGGGCTAGAACAAACCGTCTCAAAAATAGCTTCTTTTTTAGAGCAATATTGGCCTTAAATGGAAATCCTGGACTTTGAAGTCAGCTTATTTTATATGTCATATTTTAGTCATTTTATATGTCATATTATGTGTTGTACCTGTTTTTAAGTCTATGTGAAATGTTTTAAATGAGTTTTTATATAGCAGCCACAAAATTCCGTTGTTCCTGAAAGGGGGCAATGACAATAAAGATTCCTATTCTATTAAAAGTTTTGGCAGCCCCCGTCCTCCTTGCAGTCTGCGGTGGGAGTTAGGGTGGTATTGCTGTCTCTGCGACTCGTTACTTTAGGCCAGCCAGGCAGGTGTGTGTCTCTGTGTTCCTGCTGGCTGCAGCCTGGCTCTTAGGGGAGAGAAAGAAGAGATTTCTCTTGCAGCCTCCCTGTGTGCGTGCGTACCTCCCTGCGTACCTAGTCTATATTGTGTCTCTGCCAGCATCCATTTTTTTTAGCGTTTTCCCTCTGGTCTGGGGCACTGGGGGACGTCCGTGCGTGGAAATGCTTTAAGTCGCGCAAAAAGCAGGTAAAAACGAAAAACGAAAAAACTTCACAAAAAACGAAAACGAACCGAAACGGACCTGCAATGAAAAACAAAAAACTGAAATGTCATTTTTTCGATTCGTGCCCATCTCTACAGCAGAGTAGCACATGCGAAATTGTACAGTAAATAAGCATAACAAAAAAATGTGGTTGTTACGTTTCATTTCCGTCAATGGCGACGCGCAATGAAATGAGCTGTTTTAAATGTTAAAAAACACCCTTGACATCCGTAAAAACGCAGCGATAATTATTTATATTGTTTGATAATACCTACCAGGGGGGTTGGGGTCCTTAAAACGTTTGTTTTTGTCTTCTCCCATCGCAATGTATTTTTCTTTTCCCTTTAAAAAGGATGTTGCCACCAGCCACAAAATGAAGGCAAGCCATGTGATGGGATCATGTTCAACCAATGCATGCCCAGGTTGCAGACTGGGCGGGCAGGTCTGGCAGCCACAGAGGGCATAAAAAGCTCTGGCAGCCCCCGTCCTCCTTGCAGTCTCTGGTGGGAGTTAGGGTGGCATTGCTGTCTCTGCGACTCTAGCTTCAGTCCTGCAGCCTCCCTGTGTGCGTGCGTGCTGCATACCTCTCGGTGAGTACCCTCCCTTGCCCCGCAGTGCAGTCACTCTGCGGCTGCCTTGCACCCTGGGCAACGCCCGCCGCTGCCTTTGCAGCCTCCCTGCATACCTAGTCTATACTGTGTCTCTGCCAGCATCCTTTTTTTTAGTGTTTTCCCTCTGGTCTGGGGTGTTGGGGGATGCCTGCACATGGAAATGGTTTAAAAATCGAGCAAAAAGCGGGTAGAAACGACAAAAAAAGAAAAGAAAAACGGTAACGAAGTTTTTCAAAAAATTCATGACAAACGGAAATGAACCGAAACAGACCTCTCAACGACAAACAAAAAACCGAAACGCCATTTTTCTGTTTCGTGCCCATCTCTAGTGGATACATACATTTAAGTCATATTGTTTTATTGTTCTGCTGTTTAGATATAATTTGGTTTGATTATTGTACTGCTGTGTTGTCATCAACCCAAAGTGGCTTTAGCTGCCTGATGAGCAGTGTGTAAATAGAATAAATAATAAATAGCAATACATACTGTACTAGTATCCAGAGGAAAAACAGGGAAGCAAAAGCATTCTATTCCATTAAAGTATAAGGTAAGACAACCTCAAGGACAAAAAAGCTAGATGATACCATCTCAAAGTAAGTCATTTGGGAGACTAGCTCAAGGTCAGGGTTACTCTTATTCCCCAAAGATACCCAACAGATGAAGTGAATGTCCTTAGTCAAACCAGCCAAAATCTTATAGAAGCTGTGAGCACTTAGTGACAGGGAGTACTTAGTGTACTCCTAAAGGGAGTTTATTCTCAGTTCATAGATGATCAGAGCTAGAAATAAGACAGATGTTTCAGCCATAAATATGTCATCCCAATTATGAAGAAACAGCTATGACCAGCCAGCCAGAATCAAACACAAGCAACCATAAAATCAGAAAAATACTAAATACTGTACACATTATTACTTTGCTGCTTATCAAAGTATGAAATACCCAAGTTCTCAATAAAGGGGAAGCTGGCACTTCACCTTTTAGGCGAACAACCCCAAAGCACTATTTCAGCTGTTATGGAGATGTTAAGAGTCACCATCAAGAGTAGCCCTCAGGCTAGACTGTTTGCAGTACACAAATCAAATCAAATCAAAATCAGGAACCACATGCCAGGAGCAGACATTGTTGCATCCTAAAGTGGCTGGACCACTATACTGCTGACAAACATGATGCCTGCACATACACACACACACACACACACAGAGAGAGAGAGAGAGAGAGAGAGAGAGAGAGAGAGAGAGAGAGAGAGAGTCTGAAAATGCAACCTCCTGTGGTCTTAAAAATCCTCCAATAACACTAATCTGTTATCCCCTGGGTCAGGAGACAATCTTTTGATAATTCTGTAACGAGGTTTTGTGACTGAGAAGGGGAGGCTATCGGGGGGGTGTGTCGGCAGACTACAAGGTCAATCCTTGTGGACCTTATCAGCTTCCTCATCCCCACTGCAGGCCATTCGCTGATTCCACAGCAGCTTTCCATTCCAAGTACGGTTCATAAAATCACACCAAAGGCTGCTAACGTTGAACCTTACCTTCTAGCAGGGTGCTCTCTGTTTTAGAACGCCGGTTCTTGCATGTCGAATCAAAATGGGCCACACTTCCTGCACAGGTGTTGTTCAAGGGCGCAGGACTCTTAGACTTAAAACCTTGCTTGCCTGGACTATATACTGGAGGACTGGGATACACTGGACTTTCCACACATTGGGAGGGGACCTAAAATATACATTATTAGTGAAAGCATGCCTGAAAAGATTGAATTAGTAAAGGCATTCCTGGTCATGTTCTAACAGCAGCATTTCAAAAACAGACTTCAAGGCTCTTAGCACTGAGTTAAAGCCAAAACTAATTTGAAACACATCCTTATACGGAGCCTTGAAATATCAACTTCTTGGCCCACACCTGAAAGATTCATGGAAATGTATCCCAAATTTATCATTTTCCCAAGTTCTGTCCTTGCCGTCTGAAAGGTACAATGCTGTTAAAAGCCATGTTAAAAGCCGGAGAAACAACAAGAAATTCACCAATTTACTACTTAAATGATGTTGCCTACTGAATGTTAAATGTTTAGTTAACTCCATATGAAACAGGGTTGACATCTATTTGCATCATAAATTCCGCCTGGCATTGCAGCCCTGCAGTATGAATTATGTTCACATTTTCCCATGTGAAATAGGACTAAACTGATCATGTGTGTGTGTGTGTGTGTGTTGTGTTGTGTTGTTACAGTCGTGACCGATCCTTCGTGACTCCACGTCCATGGAGCTTTACTGGAGTGGTCTTCCAGTTTCTTCTCCAGGCTGCCTACAGCACCTGGTATTCCCTGGTGGTCACCCATCCAAGTACTAACCAGGGCCGACCCTGCTTAGCTTCCAACATCAGGTGAGATTGGATGAGCTTAACATAGATGTGTGCTAAATGAGGTACAGTACACGTGTATAAGATTGCACTGCTAATAATTTTAGTCCTTGTTTTGGGGACATGTGCTATAGAGAACCCCAAATACATTTTAGAATAGAAATAAGAAAACATCAGAAATTTGAGACTCTGTGTTAAATGGAAGGATATAAAACAAACAATTTGCCTATTTAAACATAAGAGTATAATTGTGGGAAAAAAACTTTGCCTAGACTAAAGAAAACATGATACAATCCATTACAAAGTCACTTCCAGACCCTTCTTTCTAGTCCTGCTTCATCTCAAGGCATACACTGTTCAAAAACAAGTAAAACATTCAATCATTCCATGCTCTACGTAGTAGTGTAACTAGGCTTTCTTTGTCTCCAAGGTTTCTCCCATACTTTCATTTTCCTCCCCACTAATGCCTTTTGTCACACCAGTTTCATTTCTGAAAACAGATCCAGCATGGGGAGGTCTTCAGGGCAAACTTTGGAAAAACACAATAAATGGAGGCTGGGGGTCTTCTGATTTTCAAAGCTAAAATGATGTCTTATATTCAGAATAAGCTTCTCCTCTTTGGCTCTCTTTCCCTCTAATTTATCCTCTTGGTAGCTTTCTAAATAAAGCCTCTACTTCCTGGTGTAGGTAGCAATCTAGTACTTGCAGCTACCTGCTAGTCTCATTTAACCCTATTTAGCCCAGCAACATGTATCACTACAATAATTTCTCTCCATCCGTCAGAACTTTTAGGTCATTAGTTTCCCTTGTTCCTTCAGTTCTCTGAAGTTGGTTCACACCTTTCCCATCAGCACTTTGCACACAGAATATCTTCACTGAACAGAAGATAATCATATATCTTGCTGTGTGTTTAACTACTTTGCTAAATACCATATCGATTGTCAGGGGGTCCAATGTAGAAAATTTTACTGTCAACATCTGATTCCCTCACCATCAAAACATAATTTTGTTGGAACTCGAAAGGCCACACACTCCTCAGAAAGAATGCGGCAAGGAACCTTAGAGCCACCCTGCACTGTTCGGCTTCAAAGTCAAGTTTACCTCCATCGGCGGGTAGGGCTGCATCCCCAGGTTCTGTATCTCTACTGTGCCATTCCCAGCCATGGGCGGTGGTGCACTGTACACTTCCACTACTCCACTGCTACCAGTGTTGGCCTGGCCTGGTGCTCCCAGAGGAGGAGGAGGAGGAGGAGGGGGTGGCTGAGGAGGGGGTGGAGGTGGTGGCGGCGGCGGCTGAGAGAGATAGCCAGCTCCAGCATGCATATTCAGGCTGCTCTAAAAAGACGAAATGAGAAATCAGCCAAATGTGAGTTCATTTGCACACCAAAATCACATCTTCACATCTATGAAAATCAAAAGAGTCTAGTAGGCTGCTGAACACTAAAATTATAAGTGTTCATTAAATACAGCTTAATTCACATTCAAGCTTCTGTTCACACTGAATTATGTTGGCAACTGGTAAAATAGATCTATCTATAGAGATGTGTAGAAACAGACTTGCTTGAATCGCACTAGCAGCATCATTTCAATAATGCTGGCTTCCCTTCTTTACCCATCCCAGAAAGACAGCTGAACGAATCAATTGCATCAAAGTCCAAGACAGATTCCTGTACACCACATGAAGTGGACTGCAGGTGAAAAAATGCTTACACCAAATATAATTTCACTTCCCAGAGGCCACTGAGTAACCTCCAGACTGAGAGGGCTGGGGAAGGAAGCAAGAAAAGGAACAGTGCAGGAAAGGGAGGGGGAGATGAAGAAATACAAGGTGCACAGGATCGGAGCACAGGTAGGTGAGAAAAGGAGGCAGGGGAGAGAGAAAAGCAGAAACTGCAATCAGATGAGTTTTAGGGGAGACAAACAGCAAATGAGACCAAGATACAGATGGGATAAGGAATCACAAAGTAGAAAAGAGGAGGATTGACACAGGTTCAAACAAAACAGATGAGATGATGGGAGAAGACATGGACAAACCAATTAGTGAAGATGGAGAAGGGAACAGAGGTGGAAGGATGAGAAAATTGGGCAATTAGGATCGAAAAAAGAAAGGAGGTATAAAATTGGAAGCATAGTAGAAGGAGAAAGAGGATTGATGATTTCATGATTTCACTTCCAAGTTCACCAGAAAGGGCTGATATACCCTATAGTAGGTTTGGGGGGGGAGAGAAATAGCTCCTAGCTTACCCTTCCTTTCTAGGAAGATTGTTAAGATTCCTGTGGAACTCCCTGCCACAGGATGTGGTGATGGCATCTGGCCTGGATGCCTTCAAAAGGGGATTGGACAGATTCTTGGAGGAAAAGTCCATCACAGGTTACAAACCATGAGGGAGATGTGTAATCTCCAGGCTTAAAACCAGGGTACTTCAAGGGCCAGATGCTGGGGAGTGGTATCAGGAGACAGATATCTAGTCTCATGCACTACCAGACACACCTGGTGGGGGCACTGTGAGATACAGGAAGCTGGACTAGATGGGCCTTTGGCCTGATCCAGCATGGCTCTTCTTATGTTCTTATGTTATGTTCTCTTACCCCATTACAGTTTCACCAGAACTTGTGTGCATCTTAAAATGAAATAAAGACATTCTCCGCTTACCTGAACAGAGGGCTGCACAGCAGGCATTGGTTGGTCCAAAGTTGTAAAAGCAGACATCGCTGACATCAAGACCTCATCACTCACTAAGATATTTCCCTGCACTAACGTCTGGATCAGAGGAGATGGCGGTACGGTAATATATGTTGAGATCTGTTACAAAGAGGGGATGTTAAAAAGAACTTCCATTAGATCTCGCCAGTAAAAAGCAAGACTTTGTTCTTATGGCTCACATTAGAACAGCGTAGGATACAACAGTATTTCTGTCATGTGTAGAACGTGTGCATTATGTTGTCAGTGGGATCTTACCACAGTATTGTGATAGGATGTCTCCAAAAATGAAGCTGAATTGAGGTGTAACCAGAGCTGGGCAATCCTGCATTCTTCCCATGTACTTCTCAGAACTCCTTTTCCAGAAGCCAGGATGAGCTTCGGGGATTATGTGAGTTATAATCCAAAAATGAAATTCTACCAGATTTTGGATAAGATACATCATTCCCATCTTGTGAATAAATAATAATAATAAACATATGAGCACTAAGGAAGAGATACCATATTTTGAAGACAGGTAAGAAATTGCCATAAGATACTGCATAAGCCCACATTATGTTAAGAAGGGATCCAACAAACTGGAACAGGTTCAAAGGAGGGCAGCAAGGATGATCAGGGGACTGGAAACCAAGCCCTCTAAGAGCCTTTTCACACGACCCCTAAGATCCGCTGGACACTTAAATTCGGACCAGAGATCTTGGGGGTTTGTTGCTGTTCCTATGTTCCCACCCCCTCCGCACTCCTGGCTGCTGGCTGCGTGAGGGGAGGGAGAAAAAAAGGAAGAAAAGAATGCCGGCTCACCTCTGTTCTGCCGTCTCGCTCTTTTCCCGGCAGCATTCCAGTCTCTTAAGTATCTCTTAAAGGGGTGGGGGGCAAAACAACAACAAACAGAAGCAAGGAGAGCCCGGCACTCACTACGTTACATCCACATCAGGAATTTTTCACCCCCGGAGAGCAGGTACTTGAAAAGTGCGCTGGGACACACTTAGGTGGGCGTGGTCGCACTTAATTTTTTGTAAACTCCAGAGCTGGTGGGGAAACAATTTTAAGCTCCGGATCTGGGAGCCATTTCCCACGGATTTTAGGGGTTGTGTGAAAAGGCCCTAAGGAGACTGAAAGAACTGGGCATGTTTAGCCTTGAGAAAATAACACGGAGGGCAGGAATAGTAGCACCTTGTGTAACAAAGAGTTTGTATAACATAAAATCTGTACAACATAAAAAATTCCGGAAATAGGGAAAATGTGCTTAACAGAATCACCTATAGGGCGAATCCATACAACATAAAAATGGTCGCAATTAGGGATTACTCCATTTTCAATGCATTCCTATGGGAAATTTGTGTAAAGAAAAATTTGCTTAACAGCATTTCATTTGGAACGAATTAATTCCTTTATCCAAGGTACCAGTGTACTTGAAAGGCTGTCATACAGAGGAGGGTCAGGATCTGTTCGTGATCATCCCAGACTGCAGGACATGCAACTATGGGCTCAAGCCAATGAAGACAGATTTAGGCTGAAGGAAATACTTCTTAACTGTCAGAGCAGTACAACAATGGAACCAATTACCCTGGGAAGTTGTGGGCGCTCCAATGCTAGAGGCATTCAAGGGGAAAAAATAGAAAACAGTTGGTCAGGTCTGCTTTGATTTGGGTGCCTGCATTGTTTCAGGGGGTTGGACTCAACGTAGGTCTCTGGCGACTCAGTTATTCTACGATTCTGTGTTTTAGATGTTCTACAACTGGGTGAGCAAAATATCATTCACAAGCCATATGCCATTCCCTGGAGCCCACATTTGGCCCCGGCAATCTGCTCACTACCATCCAAATATAAAAACTTTAAAGGTGGATTCAAAATCCTCTTCTGCCTTCTGCAGGGCATGGGAAACAATTTTGCCATTTTGAACCCCTGCCCCCCCAATTACCACCCCTGTATCCACAGGGGATTGGTTGCAAAGCGGATGCTGAGAAATGCTAAATATAAGGAACAATATTTTAACAGAGAACACTATCTCTGCCCCATTAAAGCAACCAGTTCTTGTAATTGTGGAAATATACTTTGTTAGTGAATATACGTAATATAGTATATTTATAGTTATATATAGTTATAGTTATAGTAACTTCATCTTTACAAATGTTTACATTATTTCTAGGTTTTCTCTTGCAATGTTTGTAGTGTTTTCAGACTATAGATCTGTGAATCAGTGGATCCTGATCCAAAGCACAGTCATCCCCCGCCATTTCGCGGTTCAGGTATTGCGGTCCCACTATATAGCAGGATCGCAGTACCTGCGGGGGGGGATGGCGGGGAGCAATCGCATCGCTCCCCACCCCCCCTGCCCCCTCCGGGAGGCCTCGGAGCCGCGCAGTGGGGGTCGGTGAGGAGCAATCAAATCACTCCCCGCCGCCCCCCCCAAACCTGTCCAGGAGGCCTCGGAGCCGTGCGGGGAGCAAACAAATTGCTCCCCGCTACCCTCCCACCCCTTCCGGGAGGCCTCAGAGCCGCGTGGAGGGGGCAGCGGGAAGCGATCAAATCGCTCCCCCCCCCGCCGCCCCAGACCCGTCTGGGAGGCCTCGGAGCCAATTTCACCCGACCCCACCCGACCCGCTTTCGCATATCGCGGATTTTCATGTATCGTGGGTTGGGTGGGTCCCTAACCCCCGCGATAGGCGGGGGGTTACTGCATAAGGAAGTCCTACATGGTTTTTTAAATGGCCATTAGGGGGGCATAAGGAAGCTTTCCCAGTGTTTTAAAATATGTTTTCCTAAAAGAATGATATCTTTGGGTTGAGCAGATGTATATGGAAACTGTACGTTATTCCAAAATGCAGAATCAGTCATATGCAATCCGTGGACCTCCAGAGGTTCCCCACCTGCCCTAGACTGATGTGAACAGTCCAGTGAGCAAACACAGAAATGCTTTGGAGAAAGATTACAGTTTCCAATAAAGAACTGCAGCTGGTTTACAGGTATCTTGCACTATCCTCTATTTATGGCACAAAGGTCTACAAGGGCTCAATGTCCCTACCTGGCGATTGGTGGTCTGAGCTTGCTGCACTGATGTAATGGATGGTGTGTACGCACTGTTTGTAGCCAGGGAGACTGTAGCCAAGGAAGGGGTATTGCCTTGACACTGTTCCCGCTTGTGGGTCATGAAGGCTGACAATGAGTTGAACTGCTTCTTACACTTTCCACAAAGGAACACATCCTCATCATCTGTAATCAGAGAAGGAAAAGTTACTGATCTAAATTCAGAGTTATTTCTCCATTCTGCTTATGGCTAAGCAGAATTTTAGATACAAAATCTCAACAGAGGACCTTAGCCAGAGGTAAGGGAAATGGCAATCAATATTATATCTAGTCATGCAAACAAACAACACTTCAATTTCTAGCAACGGATTTTACCTGGAGCAACGTTAGTGCTCATTCTTTTGTCTGTAACTGCGAAGGGGAGAGGACACATACTTCCAAATATTACAAAACATGCAACAGGCATACACTCACATGTCTGCTACACATTGGAAATGCAAATATCCATTCATGTTTTGTGTATAGAAAGCATAATATCTGCTTCCTTTTCCATACCTAAATATAACGTGATCCACTGTATTAATTTGAGATATGGGTTAAGAACAAAGATACATAGTATTATGGTGGTTCTTCTATTTTTTTCTTCTAGATCTTGTGTTTGTCTCTTTGTTTATAAGACTTTTACTCTGAGTTTCTCTTTAAAAAAGACCGAAGGCAGCTTACATCATTAGAAGACAACATTTAAAAGCTAAAAAATAGTAATTATACAAATATTAAAAAGAAATTTTTAAAAGACCCACTAAAATGGGAAACAAAAATAAACACCTGCTCAAATCCAGGTTATTTTTGTTGCATGGTCTTCCATAATCCCACATATATGATGCCACCAAGAGTGATCATCTGGAGATTTGGGTTAAATATAGTTAACATTCTCCCAACACACAGTTCTGTTTCTTTTTATCCTCTAAGTTGAATGAGGCAAATGGATGTGCTAGAGAAGTGCCTGGAGTCAGTAAATGTCTGAATGAGGGACAATAAACTAAAAAAACAAATCTCAGCAAAATAGTCCTTCTCTGTGTAAACGGTTCTCTGCTTTGGGGCAAGCTTACAAAGTTTGCACTCTTTCCAAAAAATCAGGTAAATACTAGGTATGATCCTATAGCCAGCGTTTGTCACTTAGATATGGCACACTTACGTTTGGACAGACAACGTAGGTATCAAAAGTGCAGTTTGATTCCTGTCCATTAGAATTCACTCTCTCACTGCCAGGTTCCTATATAGATATCCAACTTAAATGGTGTAATATTGACCTGAAGATGCTTCCCGCGTTTTAGCCTACCACATCCTAATGCCCTCCAGCAGTGCTGCAGCACAAACCCTCATCACCTCCCACTTGCATGGTCAATGGTAATGCTGGCTGTGGATGATGGGCTATGATCTATCATCGGGGAACACTGGCTGGGGGAGGCTAATGTACATTGCTCCTGGTGTGATGTAATTATTTATTTATTACTTATTTATTACTTTAATTTATAACACTGCCTCATTAGTGCTGAAGCCAACATCACAAAACACAAAATTGCAAACAATAGCAAAGCATAGCCTAAAAGCCTAACACACCCATGGTGCTGAGCCAATTTTCGAAAGGAAGCTGGACAGGAGGTAAGGCATTCAACCAGGGTTGATGTGAAAGGCCTCCCTGAAAAACAGTATATTTAACTGCCTCCTAATTGAGTATTGGAAGGGAGCTAGTTGCATCTTCTCCGGGAGCAAGTTCCATAGCCCCGGAGCCACCACCAAGAAGGCCCTACCCTTAGTCAACAACTAGTTTTCAGAGTTTTGAAATATGAATGCCACCTCCTTTTAAGCATATCACTGATTCAGAAACATCACAAACAAATAACACAGCTATAAGACAACAGGCCAATCATGCTCTTTTCTGTCTCCTTTACAGTACTACGCACGCAAGGGACTTACCCATGCACTGGATGGTGGTGGGCGCATTGACATTTTCTGCTGATGGATCTGTTACTCCTCCTTGACCATCTAACAAGGACTGAACAGCCAGCACCGTCTGATTGTCCATTCCTGAGGAGGCCAGAAATGGTGATTAGAGAGGTTGCAGTCTCAAACATCCCTTTCTAGGGTGCACCTCCCAACTGCATCACGTTCACCCACATGTCCTCATTCCAAAACCTTCCAAATGTATCATGTGAATGGTAACGAATCATGCTAATGAACTAAAAAAAATATCAGTAAGATCACTAAGCCTTTCTCTATAAACTCCAGGACATTGTTGTGAGGGTGAGGGGTGTGTGGAAGGTAAATTGGGCAGAGTTTGTGTTACCCAATGAATTTCACTATTAAGTGCAGGGGTCAGGAGCCCAGGATTCCCCAATCCTAGTTTGCTACCATACGCCACAGTTCATTTCTTCAATACCAACACTGCCTGTTTTTCAAAATCCCTCATATAACATTTGCCACAGATAGCAAAAGCGCAGTTAAGATTTTGATAGCACCTGATGGCTATAGGAAATGGAGAATATGCAGCTATACCTGCTGCAGTTTGACAAATCAGGGTTTACGATTTCCGATATTATATAACCCAGTTTTGCCTTCATACCTCATATTGGTTCAATATAAGCCTAGGTGCATACACAAATGATATAGTTTTGTTAACTATAACTCAAGTGAACAATAATTCTTTTATTCACTCCAGTTATTTTAATCCAGATGTTTCAATTGCACAACCAGGCTCATCTTCCTTTATTTCTTTCTGTTCTTTTTGAACCATTTATTTTCTTTAATTGATGTATTCTAGTCATGGCAGATCCTTATCAAGTTGCTGTTACCCTTCTGACTACCCATTCTTCTCTTTTTTCAAATACTCCTGGTGTTCATATGTAGACACGGGAGACTGTATGATTATATTTTATTATAATCATTTCTGTGGTTTCTCTCCATGTCTTCCAGTCTCTCCCTTTTTTAAATCAAAGAAAATATTATTATGTGCTGTAAAGTCACTTCCAACTTTTGGCAACTGTAATCAGTTTTTGAGGTACAGTAACCCCCCGCTGATCGCGGGGGTTAGGGACGCACCCCACCCGCGATGCATAAAAATCCGCGATATGCGGAAGCAGGTGGGGTGGGGGTGGGGGGTGATCGTGTGCCTGTCCTAGAAGTCTTGGGGTGGTGCATGCAGGTGGTGTTGTGGGATCTTACCTCCCGCCGCTGCCCACCCACGCGGCCCCGAGGCTTCTCGGCGGAGCCTGGGAGGGTGGTGCGGAGCGACCCGATTGCCCGTCAGCCCCCCACGTGGCCCTGAGGTTTCTCCACGGAGCCTGGGAGGGTGGCGCGGAATGACCCGATCACCCCCCACGGCCCCGAGGCTTCTCCGCGGAGCCTGGGAGGGCGGCGCGGCGCGACCCGATCACCCCCATTGCCCCCCCCGCGCGGCCCTGAGGCTTCTCCACGCAGCCTGGAAGGGTGGCATGGAGCGACCCAATCGCCCCACCGCCACCACCCCCACCGCCCCAAAGTGCAGGTACTGTGATCCCGCGATGTAGTGGGACCACAGTACCTGAACCACGAAATGGTGGGGTGGTGGTGACTGTATCTGATATGTTCAAGAAGTAGTTTACCACTAGGCGAAGATGGTTTTGAAGGCGGAAGAAGGCTTTTTGCCCCTATGGCAGATAAAACAGAAGAACCATCTTTTAGGAGAAGGAAAACTCTGATTTTAAACCTCCACTGCCTTGTAGCTATATCCATCTCTGAAAAAGGCTTCAGGATTAACCTCGGAGCAAAATCTGGAGCTGGAGTCCTGGAGATAGTTCATGGCTGTGTACAATCATGTTCTGGTAACTTCCTGGGGCTCTACATTGGGAAAGGCTGCACAGTGGAGTTTGTGTGTGTGTGTGTGTGTGTGTGTGTGTGTGTGTGTGTGTGTGTGTGTGTGTGTGTGTGTGTGTGTGTGTGTGTGTGCGTGCGTGCGTTCCACCACATCAGGCAATAAAAAGCAATGGGGAGGGGGGCAAAAATAACTCCCAACCTTGAGGGCCGGCTTCTTTGAAAACAAGAGACAAAAAAACAAAGATAGTGGGGAATGGGGTTCTCACAGAGGGACAGAGAGTGAGAGAAGTTCTGGCAGGAAGTCAGTAGTCCTGACCCTTGTCAGGCTGAATGGTCAGGACCCACACATTTTCACCTCACCAAATCTGGCCCTCCTTGCAAAAAGTTTGGACACCCCCTGCTCTAGCCACTACACAACTCTGCCTCTCATCACAGAAAATACATTCAATAGATGAATTAAGGAATAAACAACTGCACAGTGCTTTTAACTAGCAGGGGTAGGACTAGGAACCATTCATTTAGAAACATTATGTCATAGGTCAGTGATGGTGAACCTTTTAGAGACTGGCTGCCCAAACAGTGATTCAAAACCCACTAATTATTCGCAAAGTGCCAATATAACAATTTAACCTGAATACAGGTGACTGTGAAGGGGCGATGCTGGGTGCCCACCGAAAGGGCTCCGGGTGCCACCTTTGGCACCTGTGCCATAGGTTTGCCAACACTGTCATAGGTTATCTAGATGGAAAACTTAGTAACGCGCCCTACCAGTATGCAGCATAAATAATATGGAGCAGAATATAAACTGATTTGAGAATTATCAAAATTTTTGATCATGTTCAGGAAGTGGATTATCAGGCATTTCATGAAGACAAACGTCACTGGCAAGACTCTCCACATGGGCAAACACTTGAGGAGGCTTATCTCTTCATTCGTCTTTCAGTTCAAAGGAAAGGGAAGTTTTAGGTTGTAAAATGAACTAGTCAAGTTTGCTACATACAATAAATGGCTAGAACCAGGATACTTCTAGGTAAAGCATTTATCCTGCAGTCCTAATGGAATTGTATGGGGGGAATACAGATGACAACATTGTATGTCAGTCTCCTGTGCTTTTCTACTATTTCTCCCCCACTTTACATTGAGGTGTGGGAAGAATCAATAAAAATGTAAAGATGAAATAAGTGAATTCTGGCTTTTGATTGGCAGTGTTAAACATTCTCTGTCTGAAAGTTCCCCTTACAGATCACCCTCTGGAATGTAATTGATAATATGCAAATAAATTAAGAGTTTCATTAAATTAGCTTTCTTTTTGTTCTTAGAGGGCAGAAGCAACTAGGACATCAAACTCTGAACAAATGCAGGAGATCAAGGGACCATCAAATTCAATATTTCACATACACCCTTTCCACCTTTCTTTTATTTTTCTCTTCTACCTCTGGTATTTTCCTAACAAACAGACTTTTTCTGTCCCTTCCTAGATATGCAGGCTCTCAACATTCCCACCCCCCAAAAATGAGCTTCTGGTTATAGAACTGAGCAAAATGGATTCATTTATATATGCATTCAAAATGTAGCAAATGTTCTAGCAGAATAAAAATGAAATGAACATTAGAATTATTGTGTAGATATTTATGAAAATACCCAAAACATTTGAACAATGTCCAGAACCCCAAATATTTGGACACTGTTTTTTTTTTTTTTTTTTTTTTTTTGCATGTTTGAATGATATTAAACTCCTCACTCTAAGCAGAGGGGATAAAAATCAGTGCTTTAGATTTTAAAAAATTAACCTTAAAATGAATTTAAAATTGATTATAAAAAATTAGGTAAGATTTTGATGTGATTTTAAAATTTAGTTAGGATGCATTTGTTTTTGTTTTGTTTTTTAAACCCTACATGAGATTTTGAATTTAAAATATATGGTAGCTCAAAGACCTCACTGTAGAAAAGGGGTTTTAAATTCTAAATTATAACACCATAGATGATAGATAGATAGATAGATAGATAGATAGATAGATAGATAGATAGATAGATAGATAGATAGATAGATAGATAGATAGATAGATAAAAGTTTTGTAAATATGGTCCAATGGTTCATGACTTGATGCCTAAATCTGGTGGGGTTCCGTAGACTTCTGTATAAATTATTTTGATCAATGTACCTGTCCATGCTCTCAGTATTTTGTCTACAAGATACCACCACTTCTCAAGCTGGGTTTATTTCTCCAGATACTGTACCTGTTATCAGCAACACATGGAGGTGATAAATGACAAACCCAATCAACCCTGGTTTTTTTTAACTCTGGCTGAAGTTATTCCTGGGGCTTTTAATTTCACCACACATAATATAATGGAAAATCTGGAAAGTCTTATTAAAACCTCCAGGATTGCTTTGAACAATCTATTTGAGAGATGTCGACTCTTTTAGAATATGAACCCTAGTTACTGTTATTCTGCAACATCGGTAAATCAAATCAGTTTTTCCAGCTACAACGTCACTTTCAGATCCTGGACATGTCAATGAAAATACCCAAAATGTGTAGATTTTTTTCTCTCTTTTGCCATTTTGGCAGGTATTTTTATTTTTTATTTTTATTTTCTCCGTTATTTGTAGTATTGTATGTTTGAGATCTGTTTTTATTTACTGTTGTTGTTAACTGCCCAGAGTTCCTTTTGGGAAGATGGGCGGTAAATAAATAAATAAATAAATAAATAAATAAATAAATAAATAATGATTGAAGAGGATTGGTTACAACAACCAAAAGTGCATTTTTGGAGATGGGAAAAATCACACGATTAAATACCTCATTATCACTTCTAATAACTTGTGATGGTAAAGGCAAAAGATGAGAAGTCTATAGGCTAAACGGAACCTTTCCCAGCTTCAGTCATTTACTTTGCATTTTAAAGACCTAACTAGAATACAGTATACACAAATAATATCCAGTGTGAAGCATCAACTAAAGCTGTTCTAATTAAAAAGTATCACTTTGTATACTACTGTACTGGCAACACCAACTGTCTGAAATGGGATACATGATGAGAAACACTTGGGAGGTATTTTTAGAAGTACAGTACAGTAACTCAAAGACTAACCAAACTTCAGCATGAGAAAGCCACAGCCATGGCACACCTGATAAAGTAAAATAATAACTATGTATCTGTGTGATTTTTCCATCACAAGGCCCAAAGGACACACCGTTCAGATAGGCTGCAAAAAGCAGCACTTGATTTTAGTAATTAAGTATAATCTATGTTCTGCCTGATAACTGCTTGATGGTTCTAGAACTGCATGACCATTTGTGATCTACTCCCAGATTTTATGCATGTTCTCAGAAATCAATTTGCCTTAAGTCAAACCTAGCATGGTTTCTAGATAATAAAACTCTTTGAAACATATTTCACTATTTGTGCATATTATGATTCCTAATTTAATGAAATCACCATTTATTGCTTTTAAAACTTGCAAGAATGTAGTGAGAAATCAAGATTCTGAGCTAGCTAGACTGTTTTGTTTCCATGCATGTACATATCCAAGTCACTGAGGCAGAGGTAATATAAGCCCTGATTTAAACAATACCTGAGATACCAGGCCTGAGGTGCAATTAGAGAATACTTCTTGGAATGGCTTGGACACTTTAAAATTATTTTTATTTTATGCTGTTAAGCCTCAGCAATAGGTGAGCAGCCATTTGGAATCTATCCTTTAATGCAGCCAACAATCAAGACCAATCCAGTTTACTTTTCGCTGGGAAAGGTGACAAGGTTAGTCCAGACTAGAAGTGCAAGGAACTCTACAAGGCATGGGGGCAGTCTTTTTCTTTTGTGGCTCCCCCCCCATACACACACGCGCACGCAAGACTACGAGGCGGCCAAAAGCAAATCGTGGGGCAAGTCCTTTGGCAAACGCCTTCCAGCAGAAGCCGGGTCCCTCCCGCTCCTCAATGTCCTCAGAGAGAGAAGCTCAGCTGTGACCGAGACCAGCAAAGCCAGATCTAAAGGACGTCCACGCCGGCTGCCTGCCGGGGCAGCGACTCAGCCAAGCGAAGGCACAGTCGACCGGCCCGCCTCGGCGGCTGTTCCAGGAACCCTCCCTCGGCCCCAAACAGCCGCGCCTGGGGCGGCCCCTCTCCAGCTTCCGCAGCCCCAGTCCCGTCCGCCGCGGCGGCGGCGGCGGCGGCGGCAGCGGGAGGAAGCCTCCGGCGTGGAACAGCCACGCCCGCCCTCGGAGCGCCTGGGCTCTCCCTTGGACACCAGACCTCTCTCGACCCGCCGGGTTCCCCGACGCGGAGGTACCTTCCAGCGCCTCGAAGATCGCCTGCGCCATCTTGGAAGCCCAGGCAGCCACCGAAGCGGGCCCAGTGGTGGTGGGGAAGAGGAGGAGACCAGGCTCGGTCTGGGCCGCCAGGGGGAGCGCGAGGCGGCGAGGCTGGGGCGGGGAGGCCGGCTGAGGGAAGAGCCTCTCTATGGGAAGCCCTCGCTTCTTCCCGGCAGGAAAAGGGATGGCCCGCCTCGCCTTGGAGGCTGCTCGGTTTTAAAGTGGTTATTTTTTTTTTTTTTTGCCCTCGCTGAGTTGGTAGGGCCGGGTAACGGAAGGCTCCCCTTTGAAGTCTTTATTAAAATATATATATAAAACTGCAAAACTTACACATTTATTTGATTGATTGATTGATTGATTGATTGATTGATATATCGCCTATCTAGCCGAAGGGCTACTCTGGGTGGTTTGCAATATAACAAAATAGAAGTTATAAACAACAATAACAAGTAAAGTGCAAATTAATCAACTTTAAGCATAAATATAAAATAGGTAAAAAGTACAGGTCCCCCCCCCGCACATGTGTGCTAGTCGTGTCCGACTCTAGGGGCAGTGTTCTGTGCAAGTCCGTGGCCACGTGGGCGGCATGGCTGCAGGAAACAGTTTTATCTTTTACTCAGTACCTATTTATCTATTTGTATTTATATGCTTTGGAACTGCTAGGTTGGCAGGATCTGGGGTTATCAGCTGGAGCTCTGTGGTACCCGGGATTCGAACTGCCGACTTTGCAGCGGACAGTTTTCGGAAGCCTTAGTCCACTGAGCCACCACGCCCCATAAATTGTCATATTCTGTATTCACAAAAAGTGTACGATGAAAATAAATAAATTAAATGTATGAGAAACCTATCGAATATTTGACCTGTTTATTAATATTAGTTTGCAGAAATTATCTCCGTGCTTCTTAATGTAGAGGCTTCCTCTAGATCTTGCGATGTGTATTGTATTTCACCGCCTGGAGTTTGGAGTGCTAAGGTTCCAGTTAGGTTATATACATATTCTCCCCTCCCTCTTCCCCCCCCCCCCGCAAAAAAAAGCCAATTTTTCTGCCTTCCCTTCTCCTGGTTTTCTTAGGGATTCTAGCAAGGGAGAGAAAAAACTCATCACTTGAAATTATTTCATTGACTGTTGTGAGATGAGGCAGACACACCTCTGTTCTATCTGTGGATATCTTAGGACACTGTGGTGACAACATGAATTAGAAAGCAAGGGCAAGGAGATTCCCACCTTTTTTGTAACACCTCTGATTAATAAAAATAACCTTGGCATACCTGTTTTCTAGTCTTTTGGCTGAAATAGAAACTACCTGTTACTGCTTTTGAAAGCAGTCCAAATGTGTTTTGTCACGCATAATTAAAGTTCTTTTATTTTTATGTTTTTAATAATATGATGTTCAACCTCTACTGGGACAGGAGCTCTCAAAGAATATAAGTCACATAGACACAGTTTTCCCTTCACTCAGCATTGGCTCTTCCCTCCTGTTGTGCTTAGATAAGTCTGTTGAAATCCTATGTATTTAAATTAGGACACAAGTCACTGGATTGTAGGATAATTAATATACTATATAAAGTGGAATTCTCTCAAAATGTGTTGCAGTGTACATCTTCAGACTGATATTGAAGTGGGTGGCTACTTGTTTAGATCTCTTGTCATTTATCTTCTGAGAATTTGTTTCCTTGAATCAGCCCAAGCTATATCAGTACAGTCTTTGTGTTCAAATTTACTTTAAAAAGGCTTCTGTCTGTTTTGCTCCCACCCCCAGTTTTCTTTTCCATTTATCTGTTTGAATCACTTTGCTGAGTGGTGCCTCCTTTTGATGCTTTTACAGGGCTTTGTCTTAGGGCGCTTTTACACTACCCCTAAAATCCGAGGCAAAGGGCTCCCAGATGCGGGGCTTAAAATTGTTTTCCCACCAGCTGCGGACTTAAAAAAAATATAAGTACAGCCACGCCCACCTAAGCGCATCCCAGCGCATTTTCCAAGTACCTGGTCTCCGAAGGTGAAAATTTCTGATGTGGATTGCAAGGCAGTGAGTGCCCGGCTCTCCTGCCTTCTGTTTTGGTTTTTTTTTGGGGGGGGGTGTTTTTTTGCAGAGGTGAGCCTGCATTCTTTTCTCCTTTTTTCTCCCTCCCCTCATGCACACAGGAGCAAGGGAGTGCAGAGGGGTGGGAACACA
This sequence comes from Phrynocephalus forsythii, assembly GCA_029282475.1. Lineage (NCBI taxonomy): Eukaryota > Metazoa > Chordata > Lepidosauria > Squamata > Agamidae > Phrynocephalus > Phrynocephalus forsythii. The sequence continues at coordinate 92,342,019 of JAPFRF010000005.1, read as the reverse complement.
GGAAGAGCGACAAACCCCCAAGATCTCTGGTCCGAATTTAAATTGCCAGCGGATCTTAGGGGTCGTGTAAAAGCGCCCTTACTTTGTTTCCTAAGTGATGGAAAAGAATGGGGAACAAAAAAGGGATCAGGAGACAGGAAAGAGGAAAGGGGAGGTGAGGCAGGCAGAGGTAAAGCATGGGAAACACTGGGGCAGGAAATGGAGTGAAGGCACGTCGCAGAAGCAGGAGCTGAGGAAAGACTCAGACCCTGACCATTCCGAAAGCTTTTTAGCTATGGAAAAGCTGGATTTTTGTTTTCTTTTGGACTGTATATTTAGTGTTACTTTATGCTCCCCACCGCACCCACCCACCAAAAGAAGATTGTACCATGCCTTCAGGCGGGGGCAAAAAGCACACAAAGTCACAGATTTTTGTTACTGGACATACTGAGGCATGCCTTATGTCACAAGGCTGGCGGGCAAAATAACCCAGTAACACAACTAATTGGTTACAATGAGAATGAATGCTGTGTTTGGGAAAGCCCATAGTCAGCCTTCAAGGAAAATGTGCTGATCCAGACTTCTGGCCACTAATTGTCCTCTCACATTTTAGAGAACTATAACTCCATGAAACATACAGGCATTTTTTTATTTCAAGGACTGTTGAAGTATTACAAAAGCACTTGCCCCAAAGCATGACCAGAGAGCAGAGCAGCACTATTGCCGCTGCCCCTCCCCCAGTGTAAATAATCTTTCCCCAGGTGTCTAAGGATACAGCATGGATATCTGCAAAAAGAAACTTCACATTGCTGTTATCAGTGTAAGCATCTGAACAGGAATCCTGCAATGGATAATAGAATGACATATCACAACTACAAAGTTCCATGGTTTGGAAAATAAAACAGTATTCATTCGCTTAAGAGTGATTAGAAATGTGTTAGTTGGATTGTAGCACAGGTTGAGATGTATAACACAAATAGTGAGATGATGTAATGTTCACTATTTGCTTTTCAGCTTTTCTTGTCCCCTCCATCTCTCATGTAACTGCATATACCTGTGCATATACCTACACCAACTCAGCTATCATTCCAAATACTGTACCTTATGAAGTCAGTTATACTTCGTGAAAGATTATGCCAAATATCAATAAATTTGAATTATGAATTAAACAAGCATGGCTATTCATTCCGTAGAAGTTGTCTGCAAAAGTATCATGATGCACATAGGCATAATAAAAGTCACTACACAATGTTAACAGCATTTTAGACAATCGTGTAAATGCAAAATTATATTTTAAAGGGTAGACCAAACCCAGTCGACAGACTGAAAAGACCTAAAATACTGCACAAGTGTAGCTTCCATATATTGCATCAAAAGTGTTTTTACTTGGAAGCTAAACTATTTTAGGTCTTAGTCTATTGACTAAGATTGGTCTACCATTTTTGGGGATGCAGCGAGAAAGTGAAAAGTTTTTACACAGTTACTACACACACACACACACACACACACAGAGAGAGAGAGAGAGAGAGAGAGAGAGAGAGAGAGAGGCATTTCCATTATTGTCTCAGCTGTAAAGTTGAGTATAATACAGGCATCTTTGGAAAATACAGATTTCAGTCCACTGGAGGGCACTCGGAACCTGGCAATGATAGAACAGAACACTGGTTCATTACTCGAAATTAGCAACTGTTGCAGAAGCAAACTTCAGACTTGTTAAACGGTTCGTTTTCAAAGACAGAATAACACATCTGATTGACGGCACTGAAATCTCTTGGTCGGACATGATTATTTAATTACTACCTCTAATGGTAGAACGAGAGGATATTTTTCCCTTGTAACTGAGAAAAGTAAACGAGCTATAACTACCTAAGTGGTTTCAGAAGGACGATCATCCATTACATGATTACAAGCATTGAAAAGAAGAAACTTAATTTCTCCTTTGGCTCCAACTACTGATAAGATTTGCTGGTTATTTTTGACGCCTCTCCTTGTTCGTTTGGAGACAATAGAAGAATCCAGGAGTTGTCTGTGGCGAGTTAGTAGAACTTAAAGAGACGTTCGTGTGCTCTATCAAATTCAAGGCTAAGAGCAAGGGGATGTAATTCGGTCTACTTGCTTTGTCAACTTGTCAGTCATCAGTGCAACGCAGGTGTATTCATTTTAAATAATACGGATGTAGAAGCTTCCTTTATGATTCCATCGGTCAAAGCCAGACGCCCCTGAGAAAAATAAAGGAAACTGGGAAAGGGAAACTATTATTGTTTGTCAACTTTTTTTCTCCTCTGCCTATGCCGCCTTTCTCGGTCCCGTTCCTGCCAAGTAAGGCGGAACCACGGTTCTTGGGTTGCCTTTCCCGCACGGACACACTTTCCCGAAACTCCATTGCCATGCATTCTGTGCTTTGGCTAAATCGTCTTCCCTGGCCGAGAGAGAGAGAGAGAGAGAGAGAGGAGGAACCAGGAGGATTTGGACGTGTAGTTCTGTTTGGCCATGGGTGCGGAGGCGATGATCAGGACTCTGCTCTATACCGTCAATTCCCTCCTGCAAGCAGCGCAAATACCACGCCGCGCTGGCCGTGGTCAAGGGGTTCCGCAACGGAGCAGTGTAAGCCGGGGATGGGCAGGTGGTCGCGGGTTCAATCCCTTTGTGTCCACCTGCATCGCATCCCAAACCCAGCTGGGAGCGTACCTTTTTACATGGGTTACAGGAGAGATGCAGCATAATTCTCTGAGCTAGGGCTAGATTTAGTTGCTCAAACTGATGATAATAATAGAACTTCACTTAGCCCTGACATGGCATTTTTGGTTCGCTATGATGTAGGGCAGGCACAGTATAAATAAGTTTCCTCTAACTTGGGTCTTTCTCTCATTCCACTGCCCAAATGGGTGCAATCACCATTTACTGCCCGTTGATCTGACGGTCGGATTCCAGGAGAGCAAGGAAAGCGGCAGTGACAACATGAGAACTTGCTTCCCATGGAACTTGCAGCACCATTTGCCAGCACCTACTTGATGATGAAATCTTGATTGTTTTGCTACCCTTTTCCGTTGGCATTCTATATATAATGCTCCCTAATGCACCAGTTTATAACTGTGTTCAACCCCTGCTTGATTACTTTGATATTTCTCTTCTTAGGATCAAATGTTTGTCTTTAATGTCTAAAGCTATTGCTCTTCCTTCCCCCATTTCAACATGTTTTGTAACCCACGCATTTCAGAATTTCTTTTGGGCCATATCTGCAGTATACTTCCATTTCTGTTCCTAACTCTATGCTGTATTTTGTCTTCTACTATACAATACTTCTAGCCCTTCAGTAGGCTGTTGTGGAGGAAGTACATCTGTTGTGGGGGAAGTGCATTTGAAGTGCACCTGCATTTCATATATTTGAAGCTTGTTTTGTCCACTTCCCTTGCCTTATCTTTTGAATCCTTTGGGAACAGAAATATTTTTTTCTGGTCTGCAAAGTGCCAGTCAAATGTCAAGTGCTTTATAAACTAAAAAGGTGATTTTACAGTGAGCTACACATACCAAAACAATAACAAAATGTTGTTCTAATGAGAATGTTAAAATATGCTTTCAAATTGGTACAGCATGTGGATTAATTATTTTAAACTTAGCCTGCCATAATTCATTTTCATTACCTTAATACAGAAAGGTTGTATAATCCTTACACCCCCACATTTGATGGAAATTGAGAAATGGTATTGTCTGTACTATTTATATTTATATTCACATATATTTATTTATTATTTCAACTTGGATACTGCCCTGTAGTGCAACACACTACCTGGGCTGTTTACACCAGTGTGTGTGTGTGTGTGTGTGTGTGTGTGTGTGTGTGTGTGTGTGTGTGTGTGTGTGTGTGTGTGTGTGTGTGTGTGTGTGTGTGTGTGGTGTGTGTGTGTGACTCCATGTGTCCATGGAGTTTTCAGTCAGGAATACTGGAGTGGTTTGCCAGTTCCTACTCCTACCTGGTATTACCTGGTGGTCTCCCATCCAGGCACTAACCAGGGCCAACCCTGCTTAGCTTCTGAAATCAAGCAAGATCGAATCTGTTTAGGGCATCTAGGCAGCTTACACCAATGCATACCAACAATAAAAGAATAAATGCAAAGCAATATACAAATACAAATCAACTGCTTACCAAATCTATTTACAAAACTTTACAGCAAATGAGATTGAGACATAGGACATAGTAACTAGATTGAAATAATAAAGTAACATTCTTATGGGTATTTTATTGTCATCTTTCTTTTCTTTTGGCAGTTATGGAGCAAAAATCCGTGCCCCTCATGCTCTTGTGATGACATTTCTCTTCAGGAGTGGAAGGTACATGTGCTCAGTAAAGCTTCTTTCTCTGTCAGATATCTATAAGCTGTTTTTTAAAGAGTACAGTAGGACCCCCTTATCCACTGATTCATTATCCACTGATTCACTTATTCATGGTTGGCAGAGGGAAAAAGTAAATAAATAATTCAGCAGCTGCAAAGCAAGCTACTGTCACAAACAGCAACTGTAAAGCAAGATACTCTCATTAAACAGAAACCATAAAGCAAGCTACTGTCACAAAACAGCAGCCATAAAGCAAGCTACTATCACAAAACAGCAGTTGGGGAGGATTTTTGGTGTTCTGTCTTATCCATGGTTTTCATTATCCATGGGAAGGCCTGGAACCAATCCTCAGTGGATACTGGAGTCCTACTGTATGCACTTTCACATAAGTGAGCTTCTGAAGCTGAGCTTTTCAAATGATCAAAAAGCAAACCCTTCTGAGCATATTGAACTGATTTAGATATATTTTCAATGTGTTTTTGTCTCTTTTTGATTATTAGCTATTTGAGAGTAGATATTTTTCTATTAGATAAATAGAATTATGTTTTAATTAAAGGTGTGCACTTTACTACCTGCAAAAGCAGGGGGTAGAAAACTTCTATAGTTAATTTTTAGATTACATTAAGAACAACAGGGGCTAGGGATGAAGTAGTCATGATGGTGAATTTCCAGTGTTGGGTTTCTTATGTTTCTGAATATTTTATGCATATTTTAGTAAAACAAATATTTTAATAAAATAAAAATAAAGACTAACTGATCAAAAACCCTCTTAGATAATTAAGCTAACATGATGCTAGTGGCCTAACACCTTTGGAGACAAATTGTCTCAAGTTAAGAAATCAATGTGGACATTATAGCATACTGAGTTGCATAATTCAGCATACAACAGATAATAGTGATTTCTTGAAGCAGTTTGCCTTCAAAGTTACGCTGTTAGCATTATATTGGCATAACTATGCAAGAATATTGTGCCTAATGCTGACTCCTACTCACTCTGCAGTATGCAGATTATGGATGGCAGCCTTAGAACATAATCCTTTCAACATTTACATAGAAGCAAGTCTCACTGTGGCCAGTCAGGTTTCAGCTGCCTTTTCATCCTATCTCAGTTGTACTTGCACTCCAGGCAATCCATTCATTAGAAGTTTTGTTTTATTGCTTATTTCAGTTGTTATTTTAATTTGCTGTCTGTATCATTTAGGGTAAGCCGCCCGGAGTTCCTTTCAGGAATTTCAGGTGGTAAATAAGCTGTATAAATAAATAAATAAATAAATAAATATTTACATAGAAGACTAAGTCTCACTGTTTTTAGTCAGGTTTCAGCTGCCTTTTCATCCTATCTCAGTTGTACATTAAAACTCCAGGCAATCCATTCAGGTGAAGTAAGTAGTTTGTTTCTTTTCCTTTGTTTTCTTTTGTTTTTCTTTGACTTTTGCCTATATAGGGTTGCAACATAGGCCTCAGGTTTCTCTACTGAGTTAGATACACAAGATATCTCTGAAGTGACATTTCTACATAAGAGAGGCCGGTTCTGTGCTAAAGACTAAACAGATACCAGTTTTTGCATATAAATGGAAGATTAAGGGCTAAACTAGACAAAATCCTCAGGTATTATTTAGAAGTTTTGTTTTCTTTTGTTTTTCAACTTTTTTTGGGCAAAAGGCCACTTGTTTCTCTAAAAAGTTAGAGGCACAAGATATCTCATTAGAAAATGTACAAAAAGGCCGGTTCTGTGCCTAAAGACTAAACAAAAGTAGTTTTTCAATTTTTAAATGGAAGATTAAGGCAAATCTTGCAGACAAAATCCTCAGGTATTATTTAGAAGTTTTGTCCTCTAAATATATGATGCAAGAGCTTTGAAAAGACTTGCAGATTATGTACATCTTTATCTTCTGATGATCAATCATGCAAAAGCAAGCAAATTTGCAGGATACAAAGATGCAATATGCCTATGCTAGGACATGCAGATGTCTTTTACCACTTAAGGGAGCTTCCCTTGCAGTTATCTTTCACCTTTGTGAAGCAATATAAAGCATACAAGCAGGCATGCCACAAGGATAGAATGATTTATCACAACACAATCACCCGATACAATCCTTCTAATTTTTAAATTTCCCAAGACAACTACTATAGTAGTTTAGAGCAATTTGTACACAAATTGGGGAGAAAAACTCAAGTACCTTGCAGAAAAAGAGGAAAATACAGTTGTTTCTTTTTCTTGCTCTCATGCAAGTGGGGGAACATTTCATCCCCCCAAGTCTGTGAAGATTCTCAATCATCCAGGTGAGTTTATCATGGCTACTGGACTTCTTTTTGAGAGATAGAAACGTTTTGCTGTTCATCCAAACAGTCAGACCGATGAAGCTTCTATCTCTCAAAAAGAAGTCCTGTAGCCATGACTCAACTTCCAGATCCTCCCAAGTCCCATTTATTCACCTTCAAGTGCTAATCCTTTAACAATGGAATGTCAAAGAAAGACTGCAGTCTGAAACTGCTGATGGGTTTCCCCCAAGCCATGAAGATACTCAGCCAACTCCAGCTACAGTACTGGAAGCCCAGATCTACTACTGAAGTTGCTCCTAACAACTACCTTTAAGAGCCAGCAGAAGTGCTGCTGGTAGTAATCCTAAGAGCCAAGGCAGGACTTATAACCACTCTATTCCTCCACACATTTTGCAAAAAGCTCATCAATATGAAGAATTTTATTTTTATTAAATAATAGATAATAAGAAAAGCCAAATTACACAAGGAAACTGCCTTTTTTAAAATATTAACACAATTACAATAAATGGGAGGAGTTTACATGTCTGTAAATACAGAAAAGAACACCAGAGAAAGAAGCTAGTCTATTCTGTTTACTCTGGGAATGTAAGAATAGTTATAAAGCCTTTCCACACAGGCATATAGTGATGGTTGTACCTCCCTGATGGTGCAGTTTGGCATGGGGCGGCGGGGGGGAATCTCATATGCTTTTTCTACTTAAAATGATCCACCCTTCCCTTTACTTGCCCATATCTTTCTGGCACAGGGCTAGGGAACAGAATCTTTGGAGGGAAATTCACTGAGATGCAAATTAACTCTTTGATCTGCCTTGTGGATGGGTCCTTGAGTTAAAATAGATGGCACTAAAGTTAGGGATCCACTCAATTTCAGTGTGTGCATAGACTCAAAGAGAATGAAGCGCTCACCAGCAAGACAAAAGTCAGAGGGTTGTACTTTATGCTTGTTAACCATTTTTTACAGTTTCCCCCCCTCCTTACTGTGATGACACCCATTAACCAATCTGGAAGTTGAGTTATGGCTACTGGACTTCTTTTTTGAGAGATATAAACGTTTCACTGCTCACGCAAACAGCTTCATCAGTCTGAATACAGCTAGGACTCGCACTAGCTGTATTCAGACTGATGAAGATGTTTGGATGAGCAGCGAAACGTTTCTATCTCCCAAAAAAGAAGTCCAGTAACCATGACTCAACTTCCAGATAAATTCACCTGGATGACTGAGAATCTTCACAGACGATTAGCTAATCCTTTTGGGACTTTCTCAGAACCTTCCAGAAGACAAAGTTCTTGCCTTCACTTCTTTTGGACTGCAGCCCCCAGAATTTACCTGGAACCACCCTAGGCAGAATTCTAGGAGATACAGACAAAAGTGGAAATTTAGGAGATCTCATTACTTATATCAACTTTCCATCCATTATTTGGCTTTTAAGAAGAAGGCCGAAATCCCACTGGAGCTGATTAGGAATCCCGGTGAATCTTGGGATGGGTAGTTATCTGAGAGGTGCCCAACTAAATAGACAAAACAATAAGAAGATCAACAAATAACTTGCTTGTGGATTAAACACATTTCAGTGGTCCCCATATTCATTGGGGCATTGGAAATAATGTCACGGAATTTTATAAGATATTATAATCAGCTACAGATCACTAAAATAATGCCATCAGAGCTCCAAAAATGGCATAATTAGGAACAGCACACTTATTATGCCAATACTTAAGTTATATGTACTGTACTTAGATTTTTTTTGTTGAAACTTGCATATTTTATATAATACTGCCAGTCAAATTTCTCACTCCTCACCATCTTAGAACTGCTGGAAAGAACCTTACTGATCATCAAGTCTAGCGAAAATGAACTCTGAACCTCTGGCGCATATCTTAAAACCACTGAGCTGTCTGGCAGTTCTAAGTTTGATTATAAGCTGCCTGTTTCACCATTAAACACTGGAGGAGGAGGAGGAAGACACAAGTAATGAGCAGTGAGATTACCCATCTCATGATTGATTGGGATCCCAGCAGCCTTGCCTCTCCCAGCCTCCATCAAGATAATCTCTTCTTTGTTTTTGGAAGCTGAATAAGTGGAAAGGCCATGTGTATGTAATGAGATGTCCTACATAAACTATATTTTTGTCTATATCTCCAATAATTCTTTCTGGGGGAATCAGGTGAATTCTGGGAGATGAAGTCCAAAAGAAATCCACTTATCTACTTTGATTTCTCATTGGAATGCAGTTATGAATTATGGCCAATAGACAACTCCACTATTTTCATATTGTTTCAGCATGACCTTGGGTTAATTCCCTGTCGGTTGATAATCTGCCTTTCCCTGGGAACAGTTAACATTCCATGCTAGCTAGCATCAGTCCTCTCTCCCATCCATGTTACTGGTGCCATTGTGATGCATCTGGTCTGGCTCTGAACAGTTACTCATACCTAGTAATTCTTTTGCATTTTGAATTTCTTCACATGAAATTCAGCATTATCAACTATGGCCTGCATCAAAAATACTTAAATTGCACTAGAGAGAGTAGCCAGTTTACTGATATCAGAATATTTGTGTTAAATCAACACTGTAGTAATTTTAATCCATGTAAACTTTGTCACACTCTATTTCTACTTCCTCATTTTTTAAGATGCACAAATCCATGTACATCTATATCTGCCAACTTAGAATAACATTTCAAACAACAGATAAAGTGGAGTCTAGCCCATGAGCTTACTCCATGCCAAACTTCTAGCCTTTAAACTAATCCAAATGTTTTTGTATGAACAAAAGGACTTTCTTAAACTTTTAAGATTGACTCCAATTGTAGATATTTTGTCCATAATAATGTAATAAAGATTAGGTTAAAGTGCCAATAGTTTCACTGATTTCCAGTCCTCGTGGGAATCCACCACTGTTTAGAACAGGGGTCCTCAACCTAAGGCCCCGGGGCCGGATGCGGCCCCCCAAGGTGCTGAATCCGGCCCCTGGGACCAATTGCAACCCCCCACCTACCCCGTTTTGTGAGCAAGCCAGCCTCCGCAGCTGCTTTTGGACTGTGATCCAGCCCCCAGTGGTGTCTGGGTGGTGGTGGGCCGGCCCGCTGTTTGAAAACTTTGAGGACTCCTGGTTTAGAGGAAAGAGAATCATGTGCATTAAAGGTTCCTCATCTCTTCAGTTTACAGGAGAAACTGAAAGCCATTCTTCGGGCCACCTATACCCATTCCAGAAACCTAGCATACTTTGTATTCACCTACAAAGGTCTGATGGCCTTTCAGTCACGAATGCAGGGAAAGAAGATTCCCATTCATTCTTTTCTCGCAGCCTGCATTGGGGGCTGGCTAGTGTTTGGGGAAAACAATAACATTAACAGCCAGGTAAGTGGTTGTGCTACAATATATTCTGCTGTGTGTGTGTTGCATCATTACAGTCTCGTGACCGACTCTCTGTGACCTCATGTCCATGGAGTTTTCTTGGCAGGGATACTGGAGTGGTTTGCTAGGTGTGCGTTTTTTGGCCTTGTAATACAAAAGGCAAATCAAGTGATGTTAGTGATCTGTTTTGTTTTGTCTTCCTCTTTCCTTACTGAATTTCTGTGTATGCAGTTCAGATAACGCTCTTAAGGACAATAAGATTAGCTATACAGGTATTTTGTATTGTATTTATTATTTATCTATACAGTGGAACCTTGACTTACATACTGCTTGACTTGCATCATATTTGACTTGCAGCAAGAAGGGGCCTGTTTGACTTGAGTCGCAGGCTTTGACTTACATCTCGGAGCCCCGGCGCAAGGCACCAGAATTGGGTGGCAGCCACAACCCAGCATCGGGGCTGCCACCTCCTAACTGCTCCTGCCTTCTTCCTGTCCTCCGGCAGTGGCGGCTTCGGCGAGGACAGCTATGAGCACCTGGAGCTGGTCCTCGGCCTCACTGAAGCCACCGCTGCTGCCGGAGAAGAAGGGCCGGGAGCTCGGGGCTGGCCTTGCTGGTTAGACAGTCGGCTCAGTCTTGTAAAAAATCTGGCTGCAGAAGTCTGGTCCACAATAGAAGCATTTTAGTTGGGGAGCTGTAAAGTTGTGGGACTCTAATGGTAAGCATAGAGTTGTTCAGAACTTGGAACGTCAGTTTAAAAATCAGTAAAACTTAAATGTTACACATTGTTGCTATGAACATTAAAAAGTGGAGGCATATAACTTGTGGACTATAATTCCACTGCGTCCTCCTCTCTTTGAAGAGACATTTTGTTTACATCCCCAGAAGGAATCTCCTATCCCAGTCAAATTTGTGTTAAATTGCTGTTTTTGGGAGTCTTTTTCATCATCTGGAACGGATTAATCCACTTTCCCATTACTTTCTATGGGAAAAGTTTGTTTGATTTAAGTCATGTTTGACTTAAGCCTAGACCACTGGAACGGATTAATGACGTAAGTCAAGGTTCCACTGTATATGAACATTTATTTATAAGCACTTATAAATTACTTAGATTTAAAATGTCAAGCAGCATACAATAAACCCTACAGTACATGTACAAAACACAAAATTAACAAAATACAGTATGTAATAAACACACTAATATATAGGCATGCTACATGCTATATGTTCCAGATGGCTGCAGAGTAGAGATAAGGAGCTTGTGGCACCATCTGGAGGACTTCTCCAGAGGGCCTTAAGAATAGGATGGGTCTATGTGCCAGGTGACCTTAAGTTGACCTGGACCCAGACTGAAGTGGATATAGGTAACAGGTGTGTCTGAAGATTCTCAGTCATCCAGGTGAGTTTATCTGGAAGTTGAGTCATGGCAACTGGACCTCCTCCTCCTCTTCCTCCTCCTTTTTCGAGATTGAAATGGTTCACTGCTCATCCAAACAGACTGTTGGGCAATATTGCACTGGTATAGTGCAATATTAATGTATATTATGTACAGGGGAACATTAATGTGACAAAGGGGTTGTGCAATGGTGAACAGAATGTGAAGAAGGTGAATATGAAGGATGTATTTACATGTTTTATGTTTTATATGTTTTATAATGTGCACTGGGGATGACATTTAATTTCATTGAATGAAAGTACAATGACAGTAAATTTATTCATTCATACACTCATTCATACATTTGTTCATTCATAACTAAGTTTTCCTTCCTTCCTTCCTTCCTTCCTTCCTTCCTTCCTTCCTTCCTTCCTTCCTTCCTTCCTTCCTTCCTTCCGTCCGTCCGCCCGCCCGTCCTCCCTCCCTCCCTCCTTCCCTCCCTCACTCACTCACTTAATAGAAACCAAAATAACTTAAAATTAGACATTTGGCTGCTTTTCAAACAGATGGACTTTGCTTGCCTGCACACCAGCTATGGATATTGCAGTGTTAATTGTGGACAAAGATGCATGCACCGCTAATTCTTCAAATAATTATATTTTTTAGCAGTCATAAGCTATCACACAAGGATACTGAAAGAGAAGCAGCCTGACTGTAAGATTACAAAATCCTCCTCCTATGAAAGATAGCTTGGCGCAATAATCAACTATGTGATCTAAAGTTGAGGGTTGTTTCAAAGATTCCTGTTTTCTTTAATATTTATTCTTTTTCCCCAATACAGATAAACATGTACCTGCTGTCTCGCATCCTGTTTGGCTTATCCCGTCTGGCGGTGGAGAAAGGTTACATTCCAGAGCCAAAACAAGACCCCTTCCCTGTCTTTGCTGCTCTGGTTTGGGGGATCGTTCTCTGGCTCTTTGAGTATCACCGGCACACTCTTCAGCCATCATTGCAATCATCCATGACCTACCTGTATGATGACAGCAATGTCTGGCATGATGTTTCTGACTTCCTTGTATATAACAAACAACCAGCTACCAAATAGTCTTGAATGATAGTTGCGTAATGGCACATTCCAGGAGCAGGGTTTAAAGGTTTAATTTTGAACACGTTACTGAAATCTTACAAGGGTTAACGTTGGGTTTTAATCTGGACTTGAGTCTGCCTGTAGCATTCTGGATAGGCTACTGATTTCTGTTGGTTAGAGCTTGAAAAGGGGTCATCTGCAAGCGAAGCATTTTGTAAACCGTTTCTCTCTTTTGCAAGGAACCCCCATTTCCTTCTCCAAACAGTTATGGACCTGCTTTGGAAGTAGGAAAACAAAACAGAAATGCACTGATCTAAAAACTTGAGCAACGACAGTGATTGTAGCACTTATAAGGTTGACATACCAGTTGATCTATGCAAAAATTCTGTTTGTCTCCATATGGTATGTCCTTCGCGACTTCTTTAATTAGAAGTGGGAGAAATTAGTACTTCCCATGGCAGGGAATACTGCATAAAGTTCAAATTTGACAGCATGGTGTAAAAATGCAGTTCCTCAAACCCTTTTAATCTTTGTGTTCCTTCATGCTCTTTTCTTAAATTAATGATACAAAATAACATAAAACATGGAAAGGTGGACTTGTATATTTTTTGAAGAGTTATGGAACAGAGACAGGCTTCGATGAAGATAAGAAGCATGTTTAACATGTTGGTGTATCCTTTCTGACATGCCACATCTGCCATTTATGCAGACTGCTCGGAATTTATTGGATACTGCCCATGAATAAAGCTGAGATCCTCAGATTCATAGGAAAAGGATAAGGGATTGACAGATAAAGCCTGCAGGTGGTGGTAGTAAATAAATGGCCTGCTTTTGTTAGGGTTTCTCATTTTTGTGGGGGTGGGGAAGATGGGTATTGGAATGGTTTTCTTTGGCATAGCTTCTTTCACTTGGAAGAAAAGATGCAGCTGTACAGTATGCAATTGCAACTGTTCCTGCAGTTAGCAAGCCTAATAAGACATGGTGCTAGGTAGACATCTGTCCAAAATGTCATTAGCTGTCTGCCATCATGGAAGCAAAAGTGCCAAGGGGACCATAAGAAGGGGCCTTTTATATCCCTGTACTTATCAGAATTTTTAAATGCAGAAAAATGTAGCAAATAGATCAAATTAGGGGAAATGAAAAGATTTGCAGCCCATTCAAATAGATTGGCAATAGCTGATTTTCCTGTACTAGTATTGCACAGAGTGGGGACAAGAGCAGTATGATTTTTTTTTAAAAAAGGAGCACAGAAAGCCAGATGAGGAGAGAAGAGATTTTATAGGAAACCTAAAGTTGCCCTAAATGCCAGTTTCTGCCTCTGTATCTCTCTCTGGTATAAGTAATGGTTCCATGTTAATGGATGACCTCACAGACACATAAACACCTGTTAGATCTGAAGAGGGCTGCTGTATGAATTAAGCTGTCCGACTGCAGTTTATATTTCACTTCAGAATAATCGTCTTTAATTCTATACGTCTGGTATGGGAAAATACAACTACTCAGAATAACCCTTTTATAATAGGAAACGGGTGGAGGAAGAACGGATTTCTGTCTTTACATGTTATTTATGCATGCACTGTTAAATGAATGTGTGTGGGTAATGGGAAAATGCTGGTACAAAAGACATGCTATTGATTATAAAAATGGTCTGATATATTGAAAGAGAAATACTGGCTATGGTGTTTTTATCGAGTTACCATTTATGGTTATTTGCTTATCAGTTTGTCGTGGTTTATAGTTTGCCTTTGAGAGCCAGTGCCACTGGTTTTGACATTTTCAGGATCATAGCACCGATGTGCATTGGTAATTCCTAGGCTTACCCTGTTCTTCAATTTGTTCGGTACCGTTATATCATCTGGCATCCCTGAGCAGTGATGCTGGTTAAATTATTTGTGGGCCGGTGTCTTTCATTCTTCTGCATCTTAAATAGCCTGTTCAAAGCCTTACACAAACCACCCTAGTCATTGCCAGCGAGATATTTGCTGTGATCGCACGGCCTGCAATATATTTTCTTAATGCCCATGTATCTGCAGCCCTCCTCTCCCTAGAATAGTGATACCAAGCTCTTCTGGCAAACTGTCTGAGATTCTTAGCTGTCTGCCATTCTCAGAGCACTCAGCTTCCATAAAACAAATCAAACTGTGGTCCCACCGGAGCAGCACCCTTTACAAATCTGTCTGCGGCAATTAACAGGGCTTTTTTACAGATTGCTTTCCCGCTGTGTGAGGGTAGAATGCTATGCTACAAAGTCAGTCAATTTCCCAGGGAGGTAGCGGGAATAATTTTCAACAGCATTTAACATCGCCACTGTTCCTATAGCCTGATGGGTGAGGTCGGATCCCTTCTGCCACTAATGTGACGGAACAATGCCAGTGTGTGCTGGGGAAGTGAACTAGAAGTAATGGGTCTGTCTGAAGACTCTTGGACCCGTAGGTTCCATTCCTCCCTCTTCCAGATCGTATTGTTTGCCCGGCTAAGTGTTCTGTTTGGTTTTCATGCTAATAAGAAAGAAACACAAACAGAAATAAGGAGACCGTTTGACAATCTACCTCCCAAGCAGCTCGTTGCATCAAAATGGAGCAAGCCCCAACCATTTCCCCACTCCAAAGATCAAAACAGACATGCATATGAACTATGTGTACAGCAGCTCAACGGTGGCTTCTCATTGAGCGCTCAGCTCTTTTGTGTTTTGTTCAACAGGAGTTCTTGGTTCCCAATGCTGGGGAACTGTCCGTCCTCATCGGATTTTCCGTGAGTGTATTGTGCTCGAGTAACATGCTTTGAGCAAAGCAGTGACATACTGTATTACAAGAAACATACTGAATCTGTACTCTGTAGTTTATACATCCATACATATATAGACGTTCTGTACGTTCTAATTCTGTATGCAGGCTATTTTGGGGAGAGCTAAGTTACGGGGGCCAGAAATTAAATAAACAATTGGCTGCACCAATTCAGTTCATTAGGAAAATATGATAATCAGTTCAAATAGCAAAACCTAATGCTTCAGGTGTTAGGGTTCTTGTACTCATTCACATTTACAGTGGTACTTCTTAAGACAAATGCCTTGTAAGACAAAAAAACTCATAGGAAGGGGAAAAAATCCAGGAATAGGCATGCTTCGCATGACAAAAACATTCTCTGTGGGATACTTTGCAAGATGAAAAATCGTTCCGCATGTACCCAGGGGGGGAAATGTTTTTTTTATTATTCTGGCCTCTGGAACGGATTAATCTACCCCCAATGCATTCCTATGGGAAACCGCATTTTGTAGGACACAATTTTCTTAAAACAAAATGGCCTGTAGAACGAATTAAATTCATTTTAAGAGGTACCACTGTAAACTCTTGAACAAAGGCTAAAGTGATGAGTGTGGTCTTGAGTAAGGGTGTTTTTCTCCTCCAGCCATAACATAATGGCCAGAAGTCTATTGTTGTTCACATAAAATTTCTGTAAGTTGCTGCAGGTAATTGACAAGGTGCTGGGGCATGTCTCAGTCACATGCCTAATCACATGGGCAGTTGTGTCCTAACACTTTGCCAATTAGCTGCAATGAGCAAGTTTTGTGTTACTCAAAAACAAATAGGATCCTGGTCTTCATTTTTTGGAAAGGCTATTTAGAATAAACTGTGTAAATCAGGCATGTCCAAACTTCAGCCCTCCAGATGTTTTGGACCACATGCCCAGAATCCTTTGCCACTGGCAATCTAAGCTTAGAATTCTGGGAGTTGTGGTCCAAAACATCAGGAGTGCCAAAGTTTGGACATGCCTGGTGTAAATTGTCTACAAATCCTGATGGACAGGAAATTGAAATGGTATGTACTGTACTGTATAAGATTAAGACACGAAATAGAAAAGTGACTTCTTGATAGTGCCTGATCATCAGCCATTCATTTTCAACTGACTTGATGTTTGATCTGAGAGCCACAGATAAAACTGGGTGGGCAATAGCATTCAGTTTGGTTTGTAGATTTGATCTGCATCCAGTTTAAATTTTATCATTTGAAAATCCATGGTTTCTGATACATTAAGATATTAATTAATCTTTGGCCAAGGAGAAGCAGAATTTTCTAGATAATAATAGAATGGAATCTATACATTTGATTGTTTGGCAGTATTATATGAATTGAAGCATAGAATAAAAATAAACGTTATCGACTCTGGTCACATGGTATAACAGAATGTAGCATAATGTAGCAGAAAATTAAAATTAAGTTTCAAGTCAGTAAGGACTAACTACCAACTCAATTAGAGTACACCATTGCATGATATTGAACTGGGGGAGATAAATTAAATATAAAATGCATACTTTGACATGTTCTTGCTGGATAACATGTGGTTTCATTTTAATTGTTAATTTATAGAAATAAACAAACCCCCAGCTTGTAGATTCTTACCAGGATCCTGAGAATGCCAGATTTCATTTAGAATATATGTGTTTACCTCTTATTATTATAAAGATGTTTGCATATCTGGAAAGCAGTAAAGGAACAGTCATAAAAGGCGATTTTAAAATAAACAACTCATATTTTTTTCTTTTTTTTTCTTTTTCTTTTTTGGTCAAAATGTTATAACAGTGACTTGAGCTGTTCGGACCGGAAATAACTCAGGATAAGGATCTTGTACAAGTGTAATATATCTGTCAACTGTAATTTGGCATCTGCCATCTCCATTAAAATGATATGCAAATTATTATGAGCAATTAAATATGTATATTAGCCACAGCTGTCCAGCTGACTACATTTCCCAGTGTGGTCTTCCACAGTGACCAAGTTGCCTGCCTCTACTCTAAACTGCTGATACGGTTAATTAAATTGATACTTAATTATATACCTATAGGTATGTTCCTAACAAGATTGAAAAAGTAAATCATAAATTAATAATCTAATGTTCCTATCATTTGCTGTCTCATTTTGCTATAGAAAATAAATAGTTGCGAGCGCTAGAGTTACAACAGAAGATGGAATCATCTTACTGTTCAGTAATGCTGCGTACCTTGATTCCAGGGGCACCTAAAAGACTTCATGAACAGAAGTATTAAACTTGTTTAATTTTCAGAAAAGCAAGGTAATTTTAGAAGTTCAGAACTCTTGTCTTTCATAAAAGTGGACAGTTAATCCTAGCCACTGAAAATAGATGTATATTTGCATTACCTGTGACAAAAGTAGAATCAGATTATATCTTGAAGCATAACGATTAACCCAGACTATTTGAATGAACATTCATGACAGGACCATGTTATGTGTTGGTTAATATCCTCCTTCCTGTGTGGAAAGTAACAGTTGGCCCAGTCAGCTCATGTTTCTACACTAGACAAAGGATGGCAAGCAAGATGTGCAGTTTAAAACATTATAACTGGCAAATGTCTAGAACTTGATGGGTCATCCTTGAGCTGTATTAAAAAATGTTATAGGCTGCAATGGGTAATATGCATCTTTTGGCAGCCCCCTGGAACTTTTTTTTAAAAAGTCCCTTTTCAGGAGCAATTCTATCAAATGTTGACACACACACACCGGCCCCTTTTCAACTCTTCCATTCTTATTTTATAAACTTTTTGGCCACTAGAGGGAAAAGGGGGAGATTTCAGTTAAAATTATCTTTGCATGAACCCATTTTCTACTCACAAAACCCATTGGAGCGATCATTAACAAACATATCCATTGTATTACATTGTATACATTTTTATAAAAAAAACTATAATAATAGATTAAATAGGTAAAGTTGCATCACTGTCCATACCCATCTCCTTTAGCACTATTCCTTCAGAGTGCGTGCCCCTCCCAGCTGCCATCAAATCTGATATACGTGTGTACGTGCATGTATCTATATATAACATGTTCCGTAACCCACTCAGTTTTCTTCCTGTTTAAGTGAGATGTAGACATAGTATGACTGTATAACTGTTTTGGGAATATTTATGTTGTTTGGTTTAATATCAGAAGTCCCAATAAATGTTGCCAGTGGGACTCATTTCTTTGTACCAACTGGACTGCAATTAAACATGTGAGAGAAAGAGTATGTAGTGAACTGGAGAAGCACTTCGCAGCTACTCACTGATTATGATTCTTTCTCTATTTTATTTTATTTTTTAGAGGCACATTTTGAGCAGAACAAAAGGTAAAGGCAGTTACTGTTACAAAAGCGAAGGAGCCTCCAGAGAAGTACTTAGGGATGATTCATTTCATTCATGTGAATGTCAGTCCTGCCATCATTTTAACCTTGCCACAGTTCTTACAAGGTGCATCACTGTTCTGTAAGATTGAAATGCAGATTAAAGCTTCGGTTGCAGGTCTGAATGCTACTTGTTGACGTGTGGTTATCTTTGCCAGTGCTTACAAAATGTTCGCAACAGCCAGTGCACAACACCTGAAATACATACTAACCACAACACTCTGTGATCACACAGGGAAATAGATAACTACTTGGACCACTTGTGGAGAGATCTAGAGCAGTTTGTTTCCCAGTTATCACATGATGTGGGGCGTGCTGGCTCAGCGGACTAAGGCTCCGAAAACTGTTGGCTGCAAAGTTGGCAGCTCGGTGGTTCAAATCCCAGGTGCCATGCAGTGGAGCTAGTTCCTGCTGATAACCCCAGCTCCTGCCAACCTAGCAGTTTGAAAGCATGTAAAATGCAAGTAGATAAATAGGTACCACCATAAAAAGTGGAAAGGTAAATCAGTGTTCCCTTGCAGCGATGCCGGCCATGTGGCCACGGACTTGCACAACACTGGCTCTTCAGCTTGAATACGGAGATGAGCACCGCCCCTAGAGTCAGACACAACTAGCACGCATGTGCAGGGGAAACCTTTACCTATACCTTTTTATCACATGATACATAGGGGAATGCACTCTAGGCCGAAGCCAATCCATGCCCAGGATGGGCATATGTTCTTATCATCTCATATCAACTCATTATAACTGCACCAAATCCCACAGTATTTGATTGTGTAGCCTTAGTCTTAGCGCACTTGACTGAATCTGTTACTCTTATATCCCACCTTTTTCATCCATTGAATTCCAGGCAGTATATACTATCTCTTCCTCCCCATTTGATCCTTTGAGGCAGGAGTTACTGATCAAAAGAGGGACTAGCCAAAAATCAACCTTTGCTCTTTAGGGCTCAATGGGGACTTGAACCTGAATCTCCCAAGACCCATTCCAATCATCTGCCTACAGTATTGCACTGGACTCTCTCTAGATCTTACCAGCTCGGCTTGTGAGATTCACCCCTAACGTATAATATTAAAAGGTTTTAAAGATCAAATGCCTGGTGGGCTGCCTTCCCGTCAGGAGGAGTGGGAATTAAGCCGATCCATTCACCCTGAATAAACTTACTTTGTGGATTTGAAATTAAACTTTTTAATTCCATTTGGCGTTTCTGAGCTCCCTGCCAATGGGAGTCACCGTGCTCAAAAAGGAAAAAAAAAGAAAAAAATGACATCTTTTGTGGCAGTAGGAAGAACAGCTGGTGCAGCAGCTGTGTTTAAAAACTGCACAGTAAGAGAGTTGCAGAGTCTCCATGGGGGGAAGGGGGAGAAGCAGAGCTACCACAGAACCCTGCCCTAGTTTCTCACAGATGGAGGAGGAGGGGATGCCACCCATCTGGTCAAACTGTTGATCAGTTTGGAGTAACAGGCATGGTTGGGATCAGAGTGAGCCTCCCATGCTCTCTGCCCTTCCACTCCATGTAACTGAATATTTATTTCAAAGTACTTTTTTGTGGAAGCATAGAACCATACAGGCTGTGCCTGCAATATAATGTACACAATTCAACATGAACATTATAGCAAACAGCAGTGATGCAATGTTTTGGGCAGTGCGTGCGCACGCACGCACGCACGCACACACACACACACACACACACACACACACACAACCTCACGTGAAGCTATAGTGAGATCGAAGCTGCAGCCTCACGGTGTGATCTCTCTAGGCTACAATCTATTTGTAAATAACATAATTAGGGGGGAAGACAGTTGAGTACATAGGTGATTGCCTGCATATGCAGCTGGTAGCCATGTGGGCTCATGCCACAAACATGCTGCTCCTGCTAAGTATGAAAAGGGTTTTCATACACTAGAAGTGGGACAGAGAAGGGTATTACAAATATAGTTGGGGAGGTTAATCATTTCTTCACCAAACATAAAGCTGCTGACAACTAGATATGTGGTTCCTATATGTTTGTTTATTGCATTGTTTACTGAAAATATCCCTAGGTGACCGCTGCTATTATGTCACTTTTCCCCAACCCCAACCCCAATTGAAGGTTGGTTGTTAAATTACTGATGTTTTCTTCCTCCAGTGTTTACTCTTTCTTAATCTGAATCTAATCCAACTCTCTGCATGATATCTGTATACAGGCCGAAAAGTAGGGAGATAAATGTACCTTTTGAGCTGCCTAGATGCCCTAAGCACATCCAATCTTGCCTGATTTTGGAAGCTAAGCAGGGTCGGCCCTGGTTAGTACTTGGATGGGGGACCACCAGGGAACACCAGGGGCTGTAGGCGCCTGGAGTAGGAACTGGCAAACCACTCCAGTATTCCTGCCAAGAAAACTCCATGGACATGGGGTCACGAAGAGTCGGTCACGACTGTAACGACACAACACATACAAATGTACGGTACCTTTATCTGACACCTTTGCTTGTAGGAGACCGTTATCTCTCTCCATATTTTGTCATAATTGTAACATCTTGTCTACAATAGAGGTTACATGTCAGGACAATCAAGTGCTGGAGCACATTCAGTGTCTTTCAGAACAACTCATATCTTCTCATGATCCACACAGCCAAAGGCTTTTCTACAGATATTTTTTTCTAATATGCATGAAGTCCATGACTTGCATTTCCTTTTGCAAGAAGGGAAATGATGCTAGGGTTTTATGTTGTAACCAATTTACTACAGTTTCATTGTATGCTATTTTTGAACCCTTCTAATACGTGCTTAAAAGGAATTATATCTGTTATTACCAGTTACAGGTCTCTTATGTCTGTAAGAAGCTAGAAATCAAGCACACAGAAGTGTGGTTAGGTTGGGTTGAGTTGTTTTTCTCTTACATAGCCATTATGAAGATAGCCTACTAGTTATGTGTCTTTCAATGCAATTGTTCAGTGCACCAAAACATACAAGCTTATTATTTGCATAGACAATGTTGTCCAGACCTGCAGAATCACTCACAGAGGAGCAAGGGGAAGGTGGAACCAAGTATAGTATGCTCCTTGGTCACTTCAGATACAACCAATGTCACCTGTAGGAAATGTATTTTCCAAATTCAGTTATAGTAAATATGCCCTAGACATGAAAGCTGAACCAAGCTTCCTCAACAAAGAACTGTGTTGATATTTTATCAGAAATTCTGCTCACTTAAAATCCAGACCCCATGCCTTTACTTTTCTAATTTTTGATGGAACCCAGAGACCTTTGGGTAGTGGGCGGCATATAAGTTGTAAAAAAAAAAAAGCTTATCATCCTACTGCACCTTAGAAGGCATAGTGGAAGGAACTTCATAATCGAGACCATATTTTATGGGTGTATTTTGAAAGCCAAATGCTTATTTACAGATAGGACACTGCTATAATGTCTTGTTCTGTCTTTTAAACTTAGCTTGCTTGTTTTGTACTCTGCAGCAGTAACAGCATGTTTACTGTGGACTGCAGTTTTCAGTAGGGAATAACCCTAGCATAAGGTTCTAGTCATGGTGACTATTTTACTAGAATTAAAATACTGTACAGTAAAAACTGACTGGGAATTATCCATGTGGATCTCCTGTAGCAAAAATGACAAAACAGCAAAATACCTTAAGGACTAGTGCATTATATGTGGCATATGTTTTTGTGGATGGTGGCCTCCATCAAATGAAGTGGGCTGCACAGTCTGCAAAATCTTGTATTACATATAATTTGTTATCCTTGAAGGATAGAAGACTCTTCGTCATAATAAATGGTGAGAATCTTTTTTTTTCTTCAAAAACCTTAGTGAATCTTCAGCTGCAGTTGTGGTCACAAGAATGACACCCAAGAGGCACATTGCTAAAGGTACATTGCATCACTGGAGAACTTTTATTTATTTATTTATTTATTTATTTATTTATTTATTTATTTATTTATTTATATACTTATATCCCGCACCATCTTCCCAACGGGAACTCTGGGCGGCTAACAGGAATAAAAAAACATAAGACAAACAGTTGAAACTGCAAACAAAGGCAGCTATATGAGTATGATATGATGGCAAAATCAATCATATATATTCTGTATATACTTATATTTGTAAATGCCTGTAAATAGGAGGGGACATAGCTCTCTAATATGATCCTTCAAATAGACTGAATCCACGCCATGTAGAGCTTTATAGGTAATAACCAGCTGTTTGAACTGGGCCTGGAAACAGACTGGCAGACAGTGAAGCTGTTATAATAAGGCTGTTACATGCTCCCTGTAACCAACCCTAATCAGCAGTCTGTCAGGAGGCGAAGTTTCTGAACACGTTTCAAAGGCAGCCCCGCGTAGGAGTTGCAGTAATCCAGCTGAGAGGTAAATAAGGCTTGTGTCACCGTGGCCAGATCAGACATCTCACAGAAGGGGTACCTCTGGTGCATCAGCTGTAACTGAGCAAAGGCATTCCTGGCCACTGCTGAGACTTGTGCATCCAAGCTGAGGGTTGACTCCTGGACAACACTCAAGTTGCCAACTCGATTTTTCATCAGGATTATAATCCCATCCAGTACAGGCTGGATCAGTATCCTGTGACTGACTAGTCACATTTCTGTCTTGTCTGAATGGTAAACCTCAGTTTGTTTGCCCTCATCCAGTCCATTCCTAACAACAGGCATTAGTCTGGGCACAAAACAGCTTCCTTGAAATCAGATGTGAAGGAGAGAGAGAGTTAGGTATAATCAGGCTTTCCAGACTATTTGATTTGGGAAATATTTTTTGAAAAAAATATTGCTTACTATCAACCACTGTGATATTTTGCATACTTCCTTTGCTTTTCATTTTGCTTATTACTAAGATAATGCCTATATTAAGGATCCATAAAAGAATTTTTATCTAAGAGTTAAGACCCAGCACCATTGGTAAAAGAATGTTGAAATAGATGTCACACATTTAATCCTGAGGCCACCACCTAAAAAGGTGCATGTATATTTACACTTCTTTCTTGAATAGCACAGATCTTATATAGTGTTGTATTTGTTTCCAGAAAATTGCCTGGGAAACGCTTACCAACAGTCTGTTACTGGTTTGATTATGACAGGCTAGCCTTGCCCCCTCTTGTCATGGTGTCTGTGTGTGTGTGTGCATGCACGCACACACACACTGGAGCATACTAGGACAGTGACACAGGTTAAGGTGGAGGTCTGTGTATATGTGGAGCATTTGCACGTTGTAGTTACATTTTGGGGGACATGTAAGTTACCCATGAATTTTGAACTACACAGGGTCCGGGACCCCTAACTCCACCATCGCTGAAGAGAGAAAGACAATGTTGAAAGGCACATCAAAGCACTACAGCTATTGCACTTGGGATTCCAGAACAGATTCACTGATTGCTATAAGCATAGAAAAGAAGTAAGAATGTTTCAAAATACCACCAGAAGATGCAAGTAAATCTTTAAAGTTATAACTAATTGATTTTCAAGCTAGTGATCAACTCAGAGACATTTACAAAGAAAACAGCCTGTTAAGTTCTATTCTGGTCTACCTGAGGAAATTTGCTGCAGGCAAGTTCACACTCTTTGGCACCATGTACATCTGTGAACAAACTTTTTCCAAGATAAAAATTGTGAAATTCAGGTGTAGGTCAAGACTTAACAGATTAATATTTGCACAACATTTTAAGGATGTCTATCACAAACCTTTACTTGGACATTAATGCCTTGACTAACACAAAACAGCCCCCAAAATCACACTCATGAGATAAAATTTTATATTTAGCTAAATGTATTTCACAAAAAAGATTGTTCCAAAATGAATTGCATTCCTTCATTGCCCTCTGAATGTTTACTTTTTATTTACTTGCTGGGTAATAATTATTACATTTTGATTTAAGTTGTGGCCCTCTCTTTAAGCACTGGGCACTCTAAAGAGAGGGCCACAATTTAAATCAAAATGTAACAATTATTAAAACTAGGTTAGGAAAGGTCATTGGCTGTGTGAACTGTTTGGTCATTGCACACATTTGAACTGAGTCTCTAAAATAGGAGTTTCCCTTAAGGCTGGAAACTCCTATTTTAGAGACTCAATTCAAATGTGTGCAATGACCAAACAGTTCACACAGCCAGTGACCTTTCCTAACCTAGTTTTAATAGAAGGGTTACAAAATATGAGTGTGGCACCATCGCTGTCCCAGGCAGCTAGTCTCCAGGTACTATAACAAGCCAGGCCCCTGTCTTATGGAGTTCCCAATCTAAAATGTGAGAGGCAGTAGCTCAAGAAAGATGTAATACAGGGCATAAGAAAAAGCAGTAGAAATAAAACAGTTGTGCCAAAAGCAAGGATATTTAGTACCACACCTTCAGTTTTCAGTGGGTCCTATAAAAACTTGTCCAGCATGTAATACATGTCTTTCGGTCTGTGTCATTCTAAAGTAGTCACAACTAGCTGCTGAAAAGAAAGCCTTCCAGGCCAGTAGGCTTTTTTTCCTTTGCAAGGTAAGAGTATTCCAGCATCTCTCACAAGTTGGGCAGACTTCTTTGCTCCATCACCTGGACATTTAATCCAATTAGTGGATGATCCGTTGCAGTTGTGGTCACAGGAATGACACCCAAGAGGTACATCATTAAACACAGAGGCATTAGTCCAACATATTACTGAGCAGGAATGTCTTCTGCTACTGTCCTATGCATATGATATGATGGCAAAATCAATAATATGTACTCTGCAAATATTGTAAATATATACGCTGGACATTTACTCAACTTTCAGAACTATTTATTTATTTATTTATTTATTTATTTATTTATTTATTTATTTAGCTCAAGCTAGATCGCACAGCTTTGCAGTTCCAACTTTCCCATTTCATTCAAAACTTTGGCCCCCCTTTACACTCGAAGGAACTTCCGACACGCTGCGGCGCCCGCCTGCCTGCCTGCCTGCCTGCCTGCCAGCCAGCCAGCCATTCCCCTCCGATTGGCCGGCGGATCTTCCCTTTTCCGCAACCCGAGCCTCTGCCATTGGGCGGCTGTCAGAACGCTGGCGCCGTCACCGCGGCGCTGGAGGGGCCGCCCGGTCGGCCGGGCCAACGAGACGGCGGCGTCATGTATCAATCTCAGGCCCGGCGGCCAATGAGGTGGCGCTTCTCCTCCGAAGCCGAATGTTGATGTGGCGGCCGCGGCCAATGGGAACGGCGCTCTCCTGCTCGTGCGGCTTTCGCGGCAAAAAGGATTTGGCGCGCAAACGTGTGCGAGGCCGGGACCAGCTGGGAACAATAACAGTGCCCGCGCGGGGGAAGCGCGAGCAGATCGCAGGGGGCCCCCCTCGGCTGGAGCGCGCCGGCGGAAAAGACGCGGAGCACCCGGAACCGGTCTCCGAAGAATGGGGAAGGAGCTGGAGCGGAGCGGAGCCGGGCTGGGCAGCGGCGAAGGGCGGCAGTGACCCGCAGACGCGGCGTGGGCGGAAGGGAGCCTCGCTGGGTGTCAACCCACCCGCCGCCGCCCCCTCGTCCCACCAAGCGGCGATCGGGGGGGCCCTTCGCCGATGACCTGGAAAGCTGGCCCGGGGTCCGGTCTTGGCTGCTCGCCTGCTCCTTTTCCACTCGGGGCCTTGACTCGCTGCACCTCCTCGGAGCCGCACCATTTCCCAGGCCTCCGCTCGTAAAGAGGATGGGGCGTGTTTCTGGCGACCAGCCCTTGCCATCCGGTGTCTCCCTGCAGCCCAGCGTCCAGGGCGAGGGCACTGACCCGCTGATACGACTCTGATTCCCGGAAAATCGAGGAGGTGGTGGGGGGTGAGGAGGGGGGGTGAGAAAGAAAGAGATCAAGACGGCGGAGAGCTTTGGTTTCCTGCTGTGTGGGGGTTGGCGAGGGGAGGCGGAGGGGGCTGGATCGGAGCTCCCCCCCCCTCCTCCCCAAACTCGCCTCGCCCAAGTTCTCGGGCATGTGAGTCTCTACTTTTTGTACCATGTCTCTGGAGGGTCTGGAAGTAACCCAAAATGTGGCTGACCTGGAAGCCCTCCTGAGGGGTGCCGAGGCCATCCATGTGATGGAACAGCAGATCGTCATCATTTCCACGCCAGATCCGCTGCCCGCGCCCGAAAGAGAGACCGACACCGAGCTGCTCCTCTTCGCCACTCCGCAGCCCGCCAGGTTCGAGACAACAACGCAGAGGCCTGCTCTGGAACGGCCACCGGTAATGCCACCGTTCTTTCCTGCTCCCTGGCGTCCACGAAGTCAGGAGCTTTTGCCAGCAGCAACACGTGCTGCTCGGTGCATGTGCAAAGACTGGATATAATGGCAGTGAGAGCAAAGGGCACGGTTTAATACCCGAAAAAATTATATCTGTGTCCTTTGTTTGGCGTTCAGTCGCGGCCTGATCCAGGCCAGCTGCTCGAACTGCCTGCAGAATTGCAATAAAACAAAAGGTGCAAAAGTATTTAACAACAAAAAAGATCCTTCTGATAATTCGGCATGTGAAATTTATTGGAGATTTGAGATATTGGGACAGTTTAAAATCCGAATAAAGCACGGGCTGTTTTAACCCGCATGCTGTGGAATTAATACCATAGTTAACTCCTCTGATCCTCCTAACTTCCCCAGTTGTTGGAGATTCTACCTGCTAAATCAGATCAGCCCTTTTTCCAGTAGGATCTGCTACTACTGTAGTTATATTTGTGAGGGTTTTTGTTCAAAGCCCCTCCCCCCACTTTGTAAAGACTTATTTGAAGCCTGTAATTAAAGGAGGGATGTGGGGAGGGTTTCAGAAGTGCAATTGCAACACTGCTTCTTAAACGTGGCCATGTATTGCAGACTTGCTGGGAGGACAAAGATAGTGCTCTGGAGAGCTTGCAAAGAAATGATTAACTAGGAGGTCCAGACTTAAAAACGTTGTACTGAATCTGGCAAGACTCTCCTTTCTGACAGAGACAGATAGGTACAAGTCTTCTGATCACTGCCTGGCAGAATTTGCAATAGGCCTCCTCTCCTCCAGCACCTTTCAGGGCAAGAGTTTGCTATTGTTGTCAACCAGGCTGCATAACTTCCTGTTGCAAGATTTTAAGGCCCGCATTCTCTGCCATTTGCCCTTAGCAAAAGCAAATATTTGGCTCTGGTTGTGTTATGCATCACTTTCTTGAGAGCCAGATGCTCCAAGGCATGCAATACCTGGTCTGATGTTATTCTTTCCTCCTGGAAAAAAAAAAAAGAGGAGGGGGAAGCAGAGATGAGAAATCCAGAAGGAATAAGTTTGTGGTTACACCCAGAGGAAGTAAGTGGCAGTAACAATGTAGTTTTTGCTTCTGTTACATCCGGTTGGCAGTCTTATTAAAGCCGGAGAAAAGGTGGAGGATGTTTGGCTTCACTTGTTTATTCTCCTGGGGAGCATGTATATTTGCATGCATATGCATGTGTTATATGTGTTGTGTGAATATAGACATAGCTAGCAGATTTAACCCTGAACGGCTGCACTGTGTGTGCTTTTATTGTTGGATATAGGGGAAGAGAGGTCTGATTCTTTCCACTAAAAAGCAAAATGTTGGGGCGTTGGGACATAATATTCCATCCTGAAGCACAGGAAGAAACAGGTAGATCTTCAAATGACACCTGAAGGAACGAGAGTTTGCTGTTTCTTTTAATATAACCCATCAGCAAATATTACCTGCATTTAGACGTCTAGTTACATAGACTTTAATACTACTGGCTGTTACTTATTGTGTGTGCTTAGGTGACAGCTTGGGTAAAGATAAGCTAAATGTTGTTGTTATGGACCAGTAATCCTTGACCTGTATCCTGTTGCTAGTTCTAACTAGAGTTAAAAGAAAAATGATTTTTTTTACCCAGCGTGTTGTTGGTCTGTGGAACTCCCTGCCACAGGATGTGGTGATGGCATTTGGCCTAGATGCCTTCAAAAGGGGATTGGACAGATTCCTGGAGAAAAAGTCCATCACAGGTTACAAACCATGATGTGTAATCTCCAGGCTTAAAACCGGGGTACTTCAGGGACCAGTTGCAGGGGAGTGGTATCAGGAGACATTTGGTGGGGCCACTGTGAGATACAGGAAGCTGCACAAGATGGGCCTTTGGCCTGATCAAGCATGCCTCTTCTTATGTTCTTAAAATGGTTGACTTAGTAGAATTGTCATAAGTCTTGATATGCCGTGCAACTATTCATGCATTGGGTCTGTTTTCTTTTTGAAGTTACAATAGGACACTGGGCACTCAGTGAAAGCTGAGAGTAGCCTTGTGTCATATTGTCTGTATTATTATCTACTTTGGACAACCAGGTAGGGCTGGCCCTACAATTTGGCAGAGTGGAGCAACAACTTGAGTAGCAAATGCTTTTGGGGGGGGCGGAGGGAGAGCAGTAGCTGATCTGCATCAGTTCTTTCTAAGCCCCCATCTTTCTAAAGGGCACAGCTGTATATGCCACTGTTTGGCTGTTCTACTTGAGCCTCTAGCCATTGGATGTGATGGAAAAAAATAATCTTTTCCCCAGTGTTTGAGGTAGGATTTAATTTCAGTGTCTGTTGTCTTTTGTAAATTAATTGGAGCAGGGTGCCATATCTTTTTTTCAGACAGCACAATGTCTTACCACTTACCATAGTGCTTGAACAGCACATCACTAGATATTGGGAGCAATTAGTTTACATGTTCAAGGGTAATGGGTTAGGGTTTGCTATGAAGAGGTCTGTTTGAAACTTAAAGAGAAAAAGAGACATCAAAAAGGGGGAGTTTGATCCTACAGTTTGGCCATGCTCATAAGAATGGGCTTTGGAAAATAGAGAAGCCATCTCCAGTCATCCCTCTACACAGAACAAAAAGGGGGTTGAGCCACCTGGCCATCACAAAACACAATTGCAAAAATAGGTTACAGGCGATACATTTATAGGCCACTATTAAAAATAAAAAAACAAGGAACATTGCAAGCTTTTGAGTTTAAATAACTCTTCTTCAAAGCAAGTCCCAGAAGTTCAGACATGGGTAGAGATGTGCTTTACCAGGATGTAACTTTCAGATGTTCTTAAAATCCATGGCTACTGTAGATGGTGTTGCAGCCAGGGCAGAAGTCTTGTAAGAGGCAGGAAAGGCAGTTGTAAAAGCTGCTTCTTAAGTCACACCCCCATTCTTCAAACAAAGATGGCTGCAATACCTTCTACAGTAGCCATGGATTTTAAGAACATCAAAAGTTACATCCTGGCAAGCACATTTCTTACCATGTCTGAACTTCTGCGACCTGCTTTGAAGAAGAGTTATTTAAACTTGAAAGCTTGCAATGTCCCTTGTTTTCTTATTTTTAATAGTTGCCTGTAAAGATATCACCGGTAACCTATTTTGCTCTTTTCACCGGTGTGCTGAGCTGTGGAGACAGGGTGGGTTTCTGTCTTCTCAAAGTGGAGAATGACATACCTGCAGTTGGTACCCATATAGGATGCCATGACATGGGCCCTAGAGTCTACATAGATAGGTGCAGCTTCTTTTTACAGCAATTGCAGCAAGTGCCTCTGCATGTGTCAGCTGATGGTTGGGGCAATTGAAATGCTTTGACATTTCCAAAATGTCATATTAATAAACTTCTGATGTTTTTTCAATGCATGTTTGCCACTTTTTCTGCCAAAAGAGGACCAGTACCCTTGATCTATAGTAGGCAGTTTTTTCTTTTCCTTTGCAACTCAGTCCCTGTGTTAGGAAATGCCCCTGTTGAATTTTCCCCTATTGTGTACCTGGTAAAGGAGGAAAATCTCTTTTGGGGAAGAGAGTGTGGAATGGCAATCGCAGTCTGCATACTCAGAATTATGCAAGTGGGTGCAGAGAGGTTTCCCACCCCAGTTTAGGATAGAATAGAATA
The DNA here is from genome assembly GCA_029282475.1 of Phrynocephalus forsythii. Taxonomy (NCBI): domain Eukaryota; kingdom Metazoa; phylum Chordata; class Lepidosauria; order Squamata; family Agamidae; genus Phrynocephalus; species Phrynocephalus forsythii. The sequence goes on along the minus strand of JAPFRF010000005.1, from coordinate 92,311,611 downwards.
GAATTTATTGTCATTGTATAAAATACAACGAGATTAAAAAGTGCCATCCAGTCAGCTCATTCACACACCCCAGTATAAAAACTGAAAACATAAAATACACCATTTAAGAACAAACATCCATACACATACTCTTCCATTCTCCTAGATTTGCAAATCTGGTCTTTCTTCTGCCTTCTCTGTTGGACAGGCTTCTCAAAGTTGGATTGTTGACACTCGAGTGGTTTGCAGTCATTGGTGGTGAGGCCATTTCCCGCTAAAAGAGGGAACTACAGATGCCCTTGGGCACATTGTGTAATAAGCCTTCATCTTTGCAGCTAACTCTCCAACTCTCTTGGGGGAACCAAATCTGTTGTTGGGAGTGTGGTCACGGGAAGGGGCTTGATGCCCCCCCCCCAGGAAAACAATCATTGTCACCCCTGTCTCCCAGCAGGCGGCGCAAGGGAGGCTCGGCTCACAAAGCACTCTGCTCGCTTTTTTTGACATCTTGTCCCACAGAGGCCCTTTCTGTTGAGGGGCCTGCAGTGGGCAGCCCACTTTACAGCCAGTTCTTTGTCTTTAACCAGAGGGGCTCCTGTTTGGGTCAGGAATGTGTAATGAGCATTTCACTTTGTGTTGGCTCATTCGGGTGCCTGTTGTTCAGGGAAGGCCTGAAGACGTCTGGCTTCCCCGCTCGGTTAGCACATGGCTGTGTGTGAGCCGCGGGGTGGGTTTGAGGGCATGACCTGGGATGGGCGGAGGGTGGCAGGGCCTGAGAACCCAGCTGCAATACCTGGCAGAGAAGGAACTTTCCCTTTTAGAAAATAAGGAAAATAGCATTAAAATGAAATAAAGACTGGACTAAAGTACATCTGGGAATTTATTTCACATTCCAAGGTACAGTGGTACCTTGTATAAAGGAATTAATGTTAAGCAAATTTTCCTTTATACAAATTTCCCATAGGAATGCATTGAAAAGAGTAATCCCTAATCACAACCATTTTTATGTTGTACAGATTCGCCCCATAGACAATTATGTTAAGCAAATTTCCCCTATCTCCGGATTTTTTTATGTTGTACAGATTTTATGTTATACGAACCATTTGTTATACAAGGGTCCACTGTACTAGCTTTTTCAGTTTTAGAGAGGCGGTGACGAGCCTTTTGCTCATTTTAAAATGCCTGGGTTTTTAGATGGCATTTCTGAGTCTGAAGGAAGTCAAATATTTTTCATCTGTACTCACCCCAGATGGAAACTCGTGACCACCTTTGCTTTTAGTATCTGATTGGGGCCAATGTAGAGATCAGTGTGGTCTTGCATCACACCAAGCTACAAATACTGAGATTCTCTCAGGTGGAACCATGGGTGTTAAAATGGTATCAAACTTCTGTACCTTCCTAGTGCAGACATCCTCCTCATTATGAATTGCCTCATGGTGCATGCAAATGAAACTTTTGCTCTTCCATTGTGCCTGTATTGAGGAGGGTCCCGACATTGTCATAAACTTCCATTTTTAAAGCCGCATTTCCCCCGACCCCCAGCTTCCATTTTTTCCCATCATAGAAAATCCATTAAGGAGACAAAATCCAGACTGGCATACTTGTTTTTTACTGGTGCTAGAAGCTGTCTGTTTAAATGTGCTCCATAAAACAACTGTGCAGAATTTGAAGACAAAGTAGAGCTTGTGCATCCAAGTACAAAATTATCACCAAGGGTTAAAGATTATATGTGTCTTCTTAGCCCACTTACAGCATATATTTCTGATAGAAAATCCTGTTCAGTGGGACATAACAGCTTGTCTTGTGCATAAAATTGGTACCCGTGTCTTATGTGATGTTCATTCATGCCCTGTTTTCCCTAGCTGCTCTCACACCTACGTGAGGCCTAAAAAGCTGACTAAAAATGACTAAAAAGTCATTTTGTGTTTTCTGTGTAAGAAATCATGATGCTATGTCATACAGGTTGATAGCGTAATACAATATCAGCTTATAATACAATAAGTTGTAAAGGTTAATAAGTATAAATAGAAATAAATAAATAAATACAGCAGTATTTTTATTCTGATAGAAATGACATCCTTACTGCATCTGAGAAGGAGATGGGCTGGATGCCGCGTTTTGTTGTGCTATAAATGACCCACTGTTGACAGGAACAGGAAGACATACTTGAGGACTGAAGAGATAATAGCAATACTTCCTGGGACTGAATTAAAAATCAGTGACTTTCTGCTTTGCATACTCTGTTAACTTTATCCACCAGTTCCAACCTTCACCCCCATTCAGCAGGCATTCTTGACATCTTTTGCAAAAGCCTCCATACTGCAGAACTGAATTGGTTTAATTGCCTTATTGCCTTAGGTTTCTATTCAAGGCTGCTAGAAATTCTGGTTTTTCAATGAAGCAAAGGCATTTTAATTTCTTTCTCTTAGATTCTTGCTTTCATTTAATGTGGGAAATGCTTTTACTCCAGGGCAGGGATCAGGAAGATACGCCTCTCCAAATGTTGTTTGACTGTTTATCACATCAGTCCAAGCAAATGCTTGTTGAGAGACCATACAAGCTAAAGTTCTAAACCTCTGGAGAGTTCCATGCTAGGAAATGTTTTTTGCTAGGAAAAATACCCTGTTTTTCATCCTTGTACAATAATCCAATTTTATCCTTAGACTGTACCTCCATAAGCCATTCTAGAACTCATCACAAGTCTATATGTTTGTGCAGGTTGTGCTAGCCAGTGTAAATAATACAAGATGTGTTTTCACTACATAATATTGAATGCTTCCTACAGTGAAAAGGTGAAACGGTATCTTATGATACAACATTTGCTGACTTTTGCTGCAATTTTTAGCAAATATTTCTACACTTAAAAAAGAAAACTAAGATATAATGTGATGGTACTCTTAATGGATCTAAGAAGTGGAGGCTTATTCTGGACAAGATGGAGATACAGAGGGTCTTTTATCTGCCCAGTTAAATAGTTCTGGAGGTGCTTGTTTTTTCTCCTAAAAGGCCCAGGCCTATAGTTTGTAGATGCTTTGAGTTATTAGAGGCCTTGGTAGCTCGGAGAACTTCTTTATCATCTCAGGCTTAAATGTTATGACTCTACAGACATAAAGAGAAACTTCCAAAAGTTACCCTTGACATTCTTCTAAAGTTCCATTTGGATTATTGCATTATATAATCTGGAGCAGCGATGGGAAACCGTTCACAGATTTCATTTTGTCCGAAACAGGACAGCTGTACGGTTAACTGGGCTTCCATGCCAATCCTTTGCCATCTGCACTGGATTCCTGTCCATTTCTAGCCCCAGTTCAAGATACTGGTTTTAATCTTTAAAGCCATCAACCCCTTGAAGGTAAGGTATTGCAGGAGTATCTCCTCCTTGTGCTTACCTACAGTATGTTCCAACTGCCATTGTTCATGGTTCCTCCCACCAGACAAGGTGGTGGCTATGAGGGAAAGGATATTTTCAGTGGTGGTACCTTTCTTTTACAAAGAGGCCTCCTTGGAGAGGTACATTTGGTGCCTATGTTACAGCATTTTCATAACCAAAAAGAGATTTTTTTTTCCACACACATTTGGAAAGCTATTTTAGTGTTCTCAAATTTCTCAATTTCTTGTTTCCTCCCCCAGTAATTGTACTATGGTCTTTTCAGGTACCACCCTGTGCTTACCCTGTTCCTGAATTTGCTTCATTCTTTTCTTTCTTTCTTTCTTTCTTTCTTTCTTTCTTTCTTTCTTTCTTTCTTTCTTTCTTTCTTTCTTTCTTTCTTTCTTTCTTTCTTTCTTTCTTTCTTTCTTTCTTTCTTGTTATTTTATGACTTATCTTTGTAAAGTACTTGTGAATTACCCAGAGAATTTTGTTTACTAGAGCTTCCTGAAAGGATAATAAATAAATAAATTCCTAATTTAAAAAATAATGTTTTTCCAAATGTTCCTTGCTAGCTTAGACTGCAGTATTAAGCTAACAGACTTTATTCTTTGGAGAATGCATTTTTGTTTATTGTTTTTAATATATATATATATTGGTGTTAAGAGCAGTTTAACACAATGTGCAATTGCCTGGGTGGGTGGTGGACTCTCTCACACAGGAAGTGATTAAACAGATACTGAACAGCCATCAGTTGGTGGCATTTTAATTCTTCCTTTCCTGTGTCAAACTTTGGGTTGGACTAAATGGTCTATAAACCATTACAATTCCATAATTCTTTAATAGTCTACTTCCACCTATCTCCCCCAAGAATTCATGGTAGCAAAATGGAATGGCCCTCAATTTATTCCCACAAAATATCTGTGACATTTATTATGGGATGTTTGTGTGACTGGCTTAACCCAGTGAGCTTTATGGCTGAGTGAGGGTTGAAAGTGCGATCTTCCTAATCCAAGCCCGATATTGCTGTTACTACTTTAATTCTTAGTGGCATATTTATGTGCTAGTGTTTTCCGTTTCTTTTACACAGAAAAACTATATGGCTCTGACTTTGCAGAAGATACCATGTTGGCAGTTCCTTTCTTGTATGTGCAGAAGTAAGTTAGGAAGTTGTTGTCACAATAGTGCAATGCCTGGAAGTTGAGTCATGGCAACTGGACTTGTTTTCCTCGAGAGATACAAAAGTTTTGCTGCTCATCCAAACAGCTTCATCAGTCTGAATACAGCTAGGACTCGCACTAGCTGTATTCAGACTGATGAAGCTGTTTGGATGAGCAGCAAAAGTTTCCATCTCTCAAGGAAAACAAGTCCAGTTGCCATGACTCAACTTCCGGATAAACTCACCTGGATGACTGAGAATCTTCACAGACACAATAGTGCTATGCCTTTTCTTAACCACTACAGGACTCCCTGAATTGTTTGGTGACTCTTTAAAAAGTCTCTCTTTTCTTTTCCAGGTAAAACGGAAGCTGAACTTGGAGACAGACCACCAGTACATTGCAGAAAGTTCTCAGCCAACCCGAGGAAAAGTGAAAAATCCCGTCAAAGGTGCTGATGGGCAAAATATAGCTCTTGCACTTTAATTTAGGGTGCTTTTACACGACCCCTAAACTCCGAGGCAAAAGGCTCCCAGATCCAGAGCTTAAAAATGTTTTCCCACCAGCTCCGGACTTTAAAAAAATTAAGTACAACCACGCCCACCTAAGCGCATCCCAGCGCATTTTCCAAGTACCTGACCTCCAGGAGGTAAAAAAATCTTCTGATGCGCACTGTAAAGCTGTGAATGCTGGGCTCCCTCGCCTTCTGTTTGTTTTTTTGTCCCCGCCGCCCCTTTAAGAGACAGGAATCACTACGGGGTGGCTCAGGGCAGTTTCGACCGGCAGACAGAGGTGAGCCTGCATTTTTTTCTCCCTTTTTTCTCCCTCCCCTCATGCAGACAGGAACAATGGAGTGCGGAGGGGTGGGAACAGAGGAAGAGCGACAAACCCCCACGATCTCTGATCCAAATTTAAGTTGCAGGCAGATTTTAGAGATCGTGTAAAAGCGCCCTTACTCCATAATACTTTTGATGTTCCTTGTCCTTGTAAGGCAGGGCTCCTGACTTATGTGGCAATCTAGTTTTAAATAAGGAAATGTTTTACATTCAAGGAAAGTTATAGCAGAAAACTTTGGATATGTTACTTGAATGTTTTCTTTTGCATCCAGGACAAAATGGCCATTAAAGCTTTCCATCTTGTCATGTGTAAAGGCGCATTGGGTATATGCAGCCAAGAGTATGAACTGCGTGAACATGCTCTCACTTCTGTTTTGCCCTGTGCAGTCTAGCTTGTGCCAGTGGTGGCTCATGCAAGCACTTTCTGGAGAATAACCAGCTTCTGCTGCAGCTTCACAGAAGCAGGAGAGGAACTCTAGTACAGAAGTCACTGCTTTAGAGCTGTTGAAGTATGTGCCTGCATGATTCATAGTAACAGATCCTTTGCCTCGGCTGACGAGGTGGGAAAAGTTACCCTTTCTGTGGCCTGCAGTTCTCATGACTCCGTTACCTATGTCGGTGGGAGCGTTTTAGTGCAAAAAGTAATTCTTGCAAGCTCTGCTTCCACATTATTTGGCTATATCCTCCAATAAGGAGATGATGCCCTCTTCCCATTCAAACAACTCAGTGAGATATCGTAATCCACTCAGATGAAGCATTGCACTATCTTCAGCTCTCCAGTGATCCTCATTAGCCTTATCCTGTATGGCCGGTGGCAAAGGATTGTGGAATGTGCAATCCAGAATAATTGAAGAACCAAGGATTCTCAACGCCTGTCCTTACTTAGATAAGAGACTTAAGGAGCTGAACAGTGATATGAGTTATTGCTATTCATGGTTTAGTTGTTCTGTGATCACAGTGCTTTATACATCCCCGTGGATGCATGGTAAACTGGCAGTGCACTTTATTTTTTTGGTTCTTTATTTTTTAAAAAAAGCAGTCGTGTCTTGTAACTGAGCTTCAACTATAGCACCCTGTGAATCTGAGCTTTCTGTCAAAAACAGGTGTTTGTCCTTAAAAGAACAGTAAAAGTATACTTTAAAGTATAGCAGTGAATCACCAAAGCTAGAAGAAATAGTAGAGTTCTGTACTGGGCTTCATTTTTCTGGGTATCCTTTCACTGTTACATTATTCCATTTGCTAGGTGAACTCCGTTCAGAACTGGCTTTTGCAAATTGTGTGTGATTACTCTCCTTTCCCCCACAAAGAAGTAGCTTGGCTCTCTAAGGCCATACAGTAGGACCCCGGTATTCGCTGGGCATTTGTTTCAGGCCTTCCTGTGGATAACAAAAACCCTGGATAAAGAGAGAATGCCAAGAAAACTCCCAAATGCTGTTTGTGACAGTAGCTTGCTTTATGCTGCTATTTAGCTGGTTTTACAGCCGCTGTTTGTGACAGTAGCTTGCTTTACGGCAGCTGAATTATTTATTTATTTTCTTCTGCTAACCGTGGATAACTGAATCAGTGGATAATGAATCAATGGATATGGTAGTCCTACTGTATTTAGAATTACAGAACTGCAGCACTAGTGTTCATTGCATGTAATGGGGCATCTGAATATGTCCTCATTAGCTCCTGTACTACCACAGTCTTTCCCAGTGGGACCTGAGGCCTCGCTTTCTCTCTCTCATCCTGCTATCTTGGATCCCCACAGCAGAGGCCGTGGGTGATGCTCAGTTTATGATCTGATGAGGAGCAATTCTTGGGGAAGCTGCTTGACTCATCAGTTGCCGAAGATCACACACGGAACCCAGCTGTATTCTGAACCAGGCGATGGTGATAAGCATTGCAGGATGTGATGAAGTTTTCGTTGATCCCCAGGGGTGAAGTCTCCTGGAGAGAAATCCCGCTATGAAACTTCTTTGAATTTGACCACAAAGCGTTTCCTGGAGTTGCTGAGGCAATCGCCGGACGGGGTTGTGGATCTCAATTGGGCTGCAGAGGTGCTGAAGGTGCAGAAGAGGCGGATCTATGACATCACCAATGTCCTGGAGGGCATTCAACTGATCACCAAGAAGTCCAAGAACCATATCCAGTGGCTGTAAGTAGAGCTTTGCTTGCCTTGTGCCTCTGTGGATCTTCTTAGTCCTGCTCTTTATAGCTTCTAATGTTACCTTTTAATGTTGTAAGATGCCTCTTCTAATTCCCTGTTCTTAACTCGAATATGGCTTAAATGTTCTGGGCTGTATCTGGTCCCTCATTGTTGTAAGCCACCTTGGGTCCTTTTCCAAGGAGAAAGGCAGGGTACAAAATTAAATGAATGAATGAATGAATGAATGAATGAATGAATGAATGAATGAATGAATGAATGAATGATCATCATGGCCATTGGTGAGGAATGTTAGGAGTTGAGGTCAGCAACATCTAGAGCAGTGGTTCTCAACCTGTGGGTCCCCAGATGTTCCTGGACTGCAACTCCCAGAAGCCTTCACTATTCACTGTGCTGGAAGGGGTTTCTGGGAGTTGCAGTCCAGGAACATCTGGGGACCCACAGGTTGAGAACCACTGCTCTAGAGGGCAACAAGTTGCCAACTCCGATTTAAGCTTTTAGCAGTTTTTGGAATGGCAAACATTTGCTCACTTGGGTTTGACTGATTTTGTTTTTGAACTTCTTTTAGTCTCAAAAATGGTCATGCCTTTAATATTACTTGCATGGAATCTGAATTTGGAGACAGTACCTTTTTTTTAATATGTAGCCAGGCTTGAGGGAACTCTCAAGTAACAAAAATGTTTAGGGGAAGAAACCCCCTGTGAGAGAGATCCTTGCCAGCCTAGCCCATAAAAGACCATTGTGTGGACCCCAAGATGACTTTTTTATGGTTATGGGGAAGATAAGCAGGAGAGGGGCAATGAAGTGGCTGACATCCTAAATAGCAAATATTCTCCCTGTGCCAGGGTTGTTGTTTTTCCCCACAGTTCCCAATGTTAAAATGTTTTGTCTACTTATGTGTGCGGGCTGCTATGCAGGTCAGGCATTGCTTAGCCCTCCTATAATCTGCCTCTACATGCTAGAAGCCACCAAGTGACTGATGGTCCCTCCATTTTGGCTTGTTCTGTTTTCTAGGGGTGGCCGATCTTCCATAGGGGGCACCAAGAGCCAGGAGTTGGTGAAGGAGCTCCAGAATCTTCAGGCTGCAGAACAACAACTGGAATCCCTCATCCAGATGTGCACCACTCAGTTCAAGCTCCTCACTGAAGACCCCGAGAACAAGTGATATCCTTCCGTTGGAGATGAGAAAGGGGCTTGGGTGGGGGAAGCCGATTTGAGGACACAAAGCAGGTTCACGGCAGCGGCGTTAGGCCAAGAACAGCTCGAGTGCTCTCTTCTGAACAGGTCGCTGCACTCCTGACATTCCACAACTGGGTGTTGGTGTTTTAATTTGCACCTCCCCGCCCAGTGAATTAGTGGAAAATCCCTACCTAGCTGGTGGTTCAGGCTGCACATTTTAAGTCTAGAAGATAGGTGTGTACATATATGAGACAGAAGGCACACAAGGTCTGGTTGAATCATTCAGATGCTTGTTGATCTTTGCCTGGCAGCTCTCTTGTAATAATGAAATCTAAATTTCTCTCTCTCTCTCTCTCTCTCTCTCTCTCTGTGTGTGTCTCTCTGTGTGTAAGTTTTGTGAGAAGAACCTCAGTTGTCATATTTCGTTGCCTTCAATTTCATTGTAACCCTTTTCAGTGGTATTCCGTTCAAAGACGATCAGGAGCCAGGCAGCGAGCACATCACAACACACATGCCACATTCGAGAGGTGTTGAAGTGCCCCCTCTAATGAATGACCGATGGAACGATTTGAACTAATTTGGCCATGTTTTATGGGCGGAATTTGGTCAGTTTGCCAGAAATTGTCATTAAGTTTGTAAACAAAAAGAAAGGGGGAAAGAAAAGAAGGAATAGGAAAAAAAAGTTTTAAATTTCAGACATTTTTAATTTTTAAGGAATGATATCTAATGTAGGAGCAGAACAGAAACATACGCATGCACACACACCATTATTCTCTGTTTCAAGAGGCCTTGTGAGCCAGCCTGTGTGGCCTTGGACAACTGCATGGCCCTAGGGCACCTCTAGAAGATGGGAATGGTAAACCATTTCTGAGGACTCTACCTAGAGAACCCTGAAAAGCATCACCATAAGTCAGAATCAGCTTGATGGCACACAGTTGGTATTACTGAGTTACCAAGATATGGTAACAGAAATACATTAGTATCTGTTATACGGAGCCACTCAAGCGCTGAGGTCATTGAGAATATCCCATAAATGGAGCTGCAGCCCTGTGGATGAACAAAATCCAGGAAGACAACTGGATTTTGCTTAATGTTATATGTATTTTCCTCTTTGAGGCAGAAGTATAGGTCATGATCCTAAGCATGTTCTGTGCTCAGGAGAACTATGGTGGAGGTTCATAACTATATTAATTTCCCAACATTTGTTGATCTAATCTGGTAGAGAGATGAGATGTGAAGGCCTTGGGAAAAAAACAGAGGAAATGGGGGGGGGGGTATTTTATTCCATTTTTTTCCTGAAGCCTTTGTTGTTTTGTTTTGTTTTAAAAATTGGAAAAAATTCAAATATTTCAAAAATGATTATGGAATGTTTTATTTTAACATGATTAATAAAATATTTTAAGACAGGGTGTACAAATATTTTTCAAATCATTTTTAAAAAATATCATTGAAACTTAGTCCCGCTCCCTTCTATACTTCCCCCCCTTTGATTCTTTTTTATGAGAATGAGGGTTTTACTTTATTTTTATTTAATACTGTGGAGAGGAAATATGAATATTTTTTAAGTCTGGATATTTAAACATTGTTTTGTAGAGATTATTACTCCATTTCTTATTTATTTAAAATGAAAATTCTGTTTGTAATAGTTGTTTGGATACACTATATTTTAATAGGCTAGTTGTGATAATTTTATGCCAAGTCAAATTGTCCATAGTAATTTTTTATGTTCCTAAAATAACAGAATGACTTTCAAGCTGTAAACGGGGGGGATTGCTAATGTAGCATTTTTTTTCATTTTTTTCTGAAAATTTCCATTTTTTCCAGGGGGAAAAAAGGGGGAGGGGGAAACCAGGTCCTTTTCCAAGCTTCAAAATTTCCAGAATTTTTACATCTCTAGCAGTGATTTGTCGATTGCCTTGGTTGTTATATTGGTGCTTAGCCCATGACCCTCTTTGTGCTAAGGCTTAACTGAGCACACTTCAGCTTATGTGACGTGCCAGGACCTGCGCAGCATTGCAGACCCCTCTGAGCAGCTGGTGATGGTAATCAAAGCCCCTCCGGAGACACAGATGCAAGTCTCTGACCCAAAAGAGGTAACTCTTCTTGGCTTCCCAGAATGGTAGTAGCCATCCTGACCCTTTGTGGATACAAAGTCTTCTGTACCAAGCTTTAAGAATCCAGATTCTGCTGGCTGTGCCGGCCACTCCTCGTGCAGGATGAAGTTTTAGAAGTAAGAAATCACAAGCTTGGGAGACAGACCCCCACAATCCATTCCACCACTGGCTTTCCAATGCACAATTTTGTAGGCATTGTTGCATCTAGGCTGCTGTTTGTCTCACATAGCAATAATCACCAGTGTTGTAAGAGTTCTTTTTTCAATAAAAAGCAAATGTTGCTTCTAAAAGGGAACTTGCAAGGTATATAGAGCATTATTCCACACTAAATACCTCACACAAGTCTACAATCACAGGAGAGAGTAATAGATATATTATTGCTGTCAAGTTTTCCTAAGTTGGGTGGGTGAACAATCTACTAGATGACATGATGGACAGAAATCCCCCACATTCTACCAAGATTTTCCACACACACAAAACCACTGCTTTTCCTATGGATTGTTCTGTATCAAGCCTTCAGAATATAAATGGTGAACTTAGGAAAGAAATCCAGTGATAGTAACCGCATACCACTACTGATGAAGGCAGTGTGATTAGCAGGAAGCCTAGACTTAGAAACACATGAGGATCTAGAGAACCCAGGTATGCAGAACAAGCCATAACTTGTGGAGGCTTTTTTTCCAGCTTGTTCTTCATGCAGTGTTAGGCTGCCGTTCTTTGCAAGAAGCAATCAAATCAATGTTTTTTTTAATTAAAGAGGAATTACCACCATGTTTAATGGTGATAGTGTTTAATGCTGACATTCCCAGCCCGGCAGAGAAACCACCACAGAAAGCTCTGCGTTGTCAGTTTAAATGTCATTTTAAAAGCCTTCTTCTTTTCCAGGCGTTCCAAATTGCTGTGAAAAGCACCCAGGGCCCCATTGATGTGTTCCTTTGTCCAGAAGAGACTTCTGCGGTCTGCACTCCCACCAAGAGCCCATTGAAACTGGCTGGTGAGGAACCCTCTCCACCTGTGTCCTCACAAGCCGCAGCTACAGCAGCCTCGGTGCTTCTGCACCCCTCCCAGGAGATGAACTTGCCGCTGCTGAGTGGAGACCAAGGTATGATGTCGGCATAAACAAGGCATTAGCCACAGGCCCTGGCGTCCAGGAGTGGCATTTGCTTCCAGGACTTCTCGGTCAGCTAGTATTTTGTGATGCTTATGGTGGCCCACTGGTTCTCCTAAATCCTGGTCTGACTTTGTAACAATTGCACCACCTACCTGGGAAAGGGTTGCATGCAAGGGCGTAAGATTTGCTTTGCATCCTGGGAAGATTGTGGGGTAGTCTATTCCCTTTGCATCAAATTGTACTAGTGTTTGGTGGGAAGATGTCCAAATGACTCAGAAATGCATCTGGGTTTACTTGGCATAGGCTGTCCTTCTCTTGCAATATGGCTCTGGGGTAAAAAAAATCAAAAACAAAGGTGTGTATGCTTTGCACCCCTGTGCTGGAAGATATTTTCTTTGCAGCTATAGTATCTACAGGTATTTCCTCCACAAATGGAGATGGAGTGGACCCATTCCTCCTCAACTCCACCCTCAAATATGTTCCCAGTCAATTCCATTACATCAGGCATGTCCAAACTTTGGCCCTCCTGATGTTTTGGACCACAACTCCCAGAATCCCAAGCCTGTATTTCCAATGGCAAAGGACTGTGGGAGTTGTGGCCCAAAACATCTGGTGGGCCAAAGTTTGGACATGCCTGCATTACATGATCTTCACACACCTGGTGGAGACCGAAATAGCAGGACTACATCTACAATGGTACTTTTTATTTATTTTTATTTATTTATTTGACTTCTATACCACCCATCTAGCCCTAGGGCTACTCTGGGTGGTTTACAACATGGATTAGCACGACAAGCTAACAAAGGAATACATTTAAAAAACCCAAATACAAGGAGCATAATAAAAGAAAATATACATAAATCAACAACAATACACTAAAATTAAGCTAAAATGAAGATAAACATAACAGGAGATTACCTCATAAGACAAATAACCCATAAGACAAAAAACTTGTAAGGTGAATGACATTTCTGGGAAATATTTTCCCTATAGGTTAAATTCATCTTATGAACTAACATTGTAGATTGGGTGCTGCAGACCAAGCAGTGTGCAACACCTGCCCCCCCCCGTATCGGGGGGGGGCTTTCTGAGGGAAGAGGCAGGGCTGGGCGAGCATCACTGTGTCCCCGCTTCGCCCACCAACGTGGTGGGCCAGAAGACAGGGTGCTACGCTGGCATGCCTTTTGCCAAAATAAGAACTTGGAAAAGCTACCTTTGGGGTGCGGGAAGGGGTTCTTGCCGTTTTAGTTTGCAAAAGTAAATTTCCCAAGCTCTGTCTACAGGCAGGCAGGCAACCCTGTGGCAGGCAGAACTCTCAATCTGCTGCTGCTGATACTGAGAGGATTCCTTCAGTTGTGGACTATCCACGTGGACCCCTAGGACGTAACTAGGGAACATGAGGCCTAACACATACTGTTGGATTTCAGTTCCCATCATCCCCACCACCACCACTGGCTTTGTGGTGCTGGCTTTGATGAAAGCTGCAGTTCAGATGCACAGGGAGAGTCACACATTTCTCTACGTTGCAGGTGGGTTTTGGACAGGGCAAAGACTGAATTCAATGTATCTCAAGCCTTTTACTGGGTTTTAAAAGCTCCTCCTGAGATTAGTGGATGTGCTCAGGCATTATGCATTTCTTTGGGAAAGTTTTTCATGTTGTGGTTGATTAAGAACATAAGAAGAGCCATGCTGGATCAGGCCAAAGGCCCATCTAGTCCAGCTTCCTGAATCTCACATTGGCCCCACCAAATGCATCTGGGAGCGCACGAGACTAGATATCTGTCTCCTGATACCACTCCCCTGCATCTGGCCTTTGAAGTACCCCAGTTTTAAGGCTGGAGATCACACATTTCCATCACGGTTTGTAACCTGTGATGGACTTTTCCTCCAGGAATCTGTCCAATCCCCTTTTGAAGGCATCCAGGCTAGATGCCATCACCACATCCTGTGGCAGGGAGTTCCATAGGCTAACAACACGGCTGGGTAAAAAAATATTTTCTTTTGTTTGTTCTCATTCTCCCAACCCTCAATTTGAGTGGATGTCCCCTAGTTCTGGTATTTTGTGAGAGGGAGAAATTCACCCCTCTATCCACTTTACTTATGCCCTGCATTATTTTGTACGTCTCTGTTAAGGTTACCTCTCCTCCTTTGTTGCTTGAAATCATTAATTCTACCATTCTTGATTCATTCTCATGGTGTATATATGACATTTATAGGTGCATCAAGGGGATTTCCTGTCCCCCACCCCCAAAGCTGCTTCCTGGTTGGAATTTCAAGAAATTGGTTGATTTTGTTCCGGAGGGTGGGACTGTGTTCCAAGCGCCAGCTGTGCTGGCATGTTTCAAAGCGAAATGCCCATCTCTACTCTCCACTGCTTTTCTCAATGAAAAGATTCTATAGGGAGTGGGAGGCAGGTACATCTGGCATATGCACCACACATATCCTGCTTCCAATAGTTAATAAAGGCCTAAATCTTCACGTAGGCATTCTTTGACAAGTGGCCCTGATTCTATAGTTAAGGGTTTTTCTGGTTTGTTTCATGATTTGTCTTCTTGATTTGGTTTAAAATTTTAAAGATATGAGTCTCTTCAAGTTTGGGGAAAGGCAAACTAGTAATTTGGGGATTCTAATTTGTAAGGCGAAGGATGGGGTGCAGTTGGATCACCTTTCAACTCAATGGTCAATGTGCATAGAACACGTGGGCAAAGTGCAGCGCATGGACCCCAGACCATCCTCATCCATTTTTATAGGTGCTGCTGAATTTTGGCAGCACTAGGCAAGTTTATTTTATAGCAGGGCTTAAGCTCCTAAGAATTTCCCCCTCCCCCAAAAAAATCAGTTGCAAAAGAAGATGTGCACGCCAGGCTGTATGTGCAGAATGTTGCTGTTTCAGTCCCTGGCATCTCCAGGCGAGAGTTGTGCACATTTGTGCCTGGGGAATTCTGGAAGCAATAATCTAAAAACACAAAACTGCACACCTCTAGTCTAGGGTTTGGAAAAACACATGAAACCCTTGAGCAGAATTCCATCTTGTATATAGCTGATCTCATCTGCTAGGAAGTGTTAGGACTGGAAGAGAAAACACCAAGAAATAGTAGGGATCAGCAGACCAAGCTAGGTTTAAAAAAAAAAAAACCCTGCCTGCAGCCTTACAGTGCGGCAACCAGTTAACGTTGGCAGTATTAGGCTAGACCAGTAGCGGCCAAATTTCGGCCCTCTTAGATATTTTGGACCACAACTCCCAAAATTCCAAGCCTATTTATTGCCAATGACAAAGGATTGTGGGAGTTGTGGTCCAAAACTTCTGGAGGGCTGAAGTTTGGCCATCATTGGGCTAGACAGACCAATGGTCAAACTCAGCCTAGGGCAGTGGTGGTGAACCTTCAGCACTCCAGATATTATGGACCACAACTCCCAGAATTCCAAGCCTAGATTGCCAATGACAAAGGACTATGGGAGTTATGGTCCAAAACATCTGGAGTGCTGAAGTTTTGCCACCAATGGCCTAGGCCCTAGAGTAACTTCCTGTGTTTTTGTGAAGGTGCCTCCTGGCCCTTATTTTAAAAGCAAAGCATGCTTCATTTTGTCTCTGGATTGAAAGACTACCCTGAAAGAATGCTGTGTGTGTGCATGTGCGTGTGCGTGTATGTGTTGATTTAGTAAATCAAACTCTCCTGTCTGTTCTTTTCTCTCTTAGCAGAGCCCTTGTTGTCTGGAGTGAGTACGCTGCCTCTGAAGTGCCCTGGGGATGATGTGAACCTCTCGCCACTGGCCTCCATGGATGCCCTGCTCCAGCAAGGCAAGGATGACTTCTCAAGCTTCCTGCCTTCTGAATTCATTGCACTTTCACCGCCCCAGACCCAGGACTATCACTTCGGGCTTGAGAAGGGGGAAGGCATCAGCGAGCTCTTTGACTGTGACTTTGGAGACTTCACTTCCTTGGATTTCTAAGCCTCTCTTGGTGGCAAGGGAGGGCACACCACTCCTCTGACCCTGTTCCACATCAGGGCATCCTCTGAATGTAAACACAAGGCCGGCTCTGGCCTCCTGGGCCAACGTTCTGTGGGGCAGATTCCAGAGGAAGGAAAAACGACAGCCTTGGCAAGGCAGCCATGGCAGGGTGGATGGGGAGGTGGGATTCTCTTCCTGGAGACGGCTGCCCTTGGCCTACCACCTCGTCATGACTGATGAAGGTGGATGTGAAGTGGATTGCTGCTGTGAATGTTGAAAGCCTCTTCCTGTGACCTTATTTGGGGGCAGAGGAGGGGGTGGCAGACAGTACCTTGAGTCTGCCAGGTCCAGGCCCTTGTTGTAGTGGCTAAACGTCTTTGGCTAGAGTCTCTCTCTGAGGCCACACGTTGACTCTGTAAGGGGTTAGTCCGAGCAACGCTGTGCCCGAACAACAGCTAATTTAATTGTTGCTGAACCACTCCTTTCCCCTCGTTATCAGTTTAAGTCATAATTAGGGGTGAGATAAACTTCTCAGGTTAGAGGCTTCTCCCTCTCAGCAAACAATTTGCCCTCATGCCAGAGAAAGCATGGCTGCCATAAATGCCCTACCAGCAAGCATGAGCCCATTTCAGCAAAATTTCCTTTTGGGCACAAATGGGTTGTGTTCTCCATATGGCTGTTGTGGGTGGGTGGGGGACACACCTTTCTACCAGCCAGCTATGAGGGGGGAAGAGCGGTACTTCTAATAACAATCACCAGTAGCCTGACACCCCATCATCCGACACAGCAGGCCTCTGTGGTGGGCTGGCCCTGAGGCATAACTAACTTTTACAGTTCAGGGGCAAGAGAAGTCCTTTTGCTGGCGAAATGTAAACCTGAGATCTGTAATCTGGCCATGTAACCATGGCCATGTGGAGGAAAAGAAGCCAGATTGGACAGGGTGGCGCCGAGGGAGTATTTCGTTAAAGACGAGCCGCTGGGATTGGCGAAAGAAAATGGGTAACCAAACGTGCGTAGAAAGGTGAAGGGTTTTGTTCTCTCTCTGTGTCTCTCCCCCCGTCTTTTAAAAAATTCTGGTTCAAAGAGGGGAGGGGAGCTTTCTGAATACAAGGTCTCCAAAAATGATAGCTTATGTTTTTCCTAAAGATTAACACAGATCTTGTTCTTGGAGTTAACTCATGATAAAGCTTTAAGGAGAGTTCTGTATAGACTATTTATTTATTTTGGGCTTTTTTCTCCTCCCCTCCCCTGCCTCCCCCATACTCTTTCTTGGAAAGCTTCTGATCCTCCCCCAGACCCTAATGTGATGTGTACATATCTGGGGATAGGGTAGGCTTGTGTGTGTGTGCGTGCGTGTATGGATGCGTGTTGTTTTTGTTTTTTAGAAAAAACCAACAGTTTCCTAGGTGGCCAGTGTGTTCCATTGTCCTTATCGTTGTGCAGAAGACTAATAAGGCCAATGGGCA
Source organism: Phrynocephalus forsythii (assembly GCA_029282475.1). Classification (NCBI taxonomy): domain Eukaryota; kingdom Metazoa; phylum Chordata; class Lepidosauria; order Squamata; family Agamidae; genus Phrynocephalus; species Phrynocephalus forsythii. Next base: position 92,294,305 of record JAPFRF010000005.1, on the reverse strand, counting down.
GGAATTCAGGCAGGGAGCAAAGATAGCTGCAGCATTTCACTTGGAACGGGAAGAGAGTTAGGGGGTTCGCTACAGAGGCTGCCGCCCAGATAGTGTGGCCAGCCATGCAAATTAAGGCCTTTTGTTGAGAGACGGCCCACTCTTCTTTGTGAAGCGGACCAAGGAAATGCTGTCTTCACATTGTTCCTACCTTCCCCGTGCAAAGCACTGTGGGATTATCCAAAATTTCAGGAACTTGTTTTATTTATTTATTATTTATGTGGCTCTGCCCAGTGCTTTTTGAAAGACAAGGAAAGTCGCTGTGAAGGAGGCTGCATGAAGTAGAATTCTTCAGGCCCTGCGGTGTGGGAAAGAGGGCCGTCTCGTTATCCTGTTAGAATAGATAACCTAGTGATTGAAAATGGAGGAACAGAGGTTTGGGGAATGAAGACGCCAGTGGGTTGTGTCGCTGAGCTTATTAGGACCTGAACACAAGAGGTTGCTCAGTATGCCATCCACGCGATTGAGTGTGACGAGTTAAGATCGCTCTATTGAAATGTTATTTATTGGTAGAAAGTGAACCCCAGGTTCATGTTGTAAAGAAATGTTTGGGGATATTGAGGCGATGGAGAGAAAGAGACACCGGGCTAGTATATGAGTTTTAGTAAGGAATGGCTCAATTCTGGACTTCTCTCTATTGATGAGTAGATTTAGTTGCTAAGAGTCAATGTGGAAAGGGGTTTTAGTGAAACTCAAATGGCGTAAATGTTGTTTCCAGCTTAAGAGTTGTGGCTAGTGTGTGGCAGAATAGTAATGGGTGTTGCCCCTAGGGTGCCTTTCTCTTTCTTGGGATTAGAGGTTTTTGTTTTTTGTTTGTTTGTTTGTTTGTTTGTTTGTTTTGGAGTATACTTCCCACAAGATGCCGGTTTGTATGGCTACTAGTAGCTAATGGGCATGCTAGCTGGGGCCTTCAGGAAGTTACAAAAAAAAAGCAATTTTCCCAGGTCCTGCAATAAATACTACTTTGAACAAAAATCAACTGGAACTCGCCAAAGTCAGCTCCTGCTTGGTAGGAGCTCCTGTTGCTATACAAAAAGGCAGCTGCCACATTGTGTGTGTCTGTGTGCGTGGGTGTTGGTGTTGGTGTCAATGTGTGGCATCTGTTTTTTGTATTTTTGTGTGGGGGCTGAAGAGAGCTTTAATACTCAAGAGGTTGATGTCTGTAGAAAGTCTTCATGGCCATAAGTTCATGGGTCTGTTTTGTCCTTCTTGGGCTAGTTTCTATCTGGAGGAGACTGTATGAATGCGTGGGAGTAACGAGAAGGCTACTCACATCATTGTGGAAAGTAGGGTCTTGCCTTGGTTACCATCCCCTACATGGGACTAAAACATTTCCTGGGTTGACAGGTTATGTGGGAATTGCATCCCTGGGTGTCAAGAGCTGGGACTTCTTGATCAAATACAGCATTAGTCCTGGGGTCAAATTTAATCGGGCAGGCAAGTGGTTACATACAGTGATGGAGGTTTGTAGTGCCTCTACAATGTAGATTCCCTCCCTCGCCTGTAGTTTTGCAGGACCAGCCAACACTGAAGTGACCAAGTCTTAAGAGTAACCTTCTATCCTAGATTGTATAAAGAACACATAAAGAGAAGTACCTAACTGTCTCAATTTTCAGCCTGTCATTTTGCTGACTGAACATCTGTAACAAAGTATGTCTTGGACCCATTGCTAAGAGCTACCTTTTCCCCATCACCACTGCTCTAGCAAGGTTGACTTGTTCTTTTTTTTTAACCCCTTTATCCCAGGTGGGGCCTATATTTCAAATTACCATTAATGTTCTGCCTCATCACACATTTATATGAGCTCTCTTCCCTCCTAAATGTATGTCTGCAGAGCTTCAGTCCTTGCAGATAGTCCTTCCTCTGGAATAAGGGTGCCTTCTAGAGAACAGCTCTTGTTTTTTAGTTGGGTGTCCATGAATGAAGCAAGAATGACTTCTTGGAATCAGTCCTTTTTCTTGGCACACCTAGGTCGCTTTTGGAGTTGCCTGTGGACCAGGAGTTGTGACACTGCAGATATGGTTGAACTGATTTTTATGCTAATGCCTTACCAAGGGGTGGTGGTGGTGGTGTGGTGGAGCTGAACAAAAGTGGGAAGGATACAGTTTCCTCCGCCCTGCCTTTCTCATTCCTTGTGGTAAGCAACAAACTCCCCCGCCCCCGACATTCAGAGGCAAGATGGCTGCGATCTAGCTTAGTCTTTATTTTTAAAATTCGTTCTTCAGCATGGGGCTTCTGTTCGAAGTGGAAGGCTATCCAACAGTTGCTTTTCAGGTGACTTGCTCGCCTTTCTCTCATCCTGCCTCTGTAGATAACCCATCCAGTGGTAGGAATGATCCAGAGGTTGGGGAAAGGGTGACTGTAAAACTGTTGGCTTTCATTCCATCTGAGGTATTACCTTATCTGTGTTAAGACACACCAAGCAGCAACGGGTTGTTGTATTTTTGGCTGCCAATGAAAATGATTGTCAGCACAGGAAATGTGGGGAGTGGGAATGAGTCAACCTCAGTAAGGCTTGTGTATTTCAAGAGGAGGAAAATCTAGAAATGCAAAACACACAACTGGTAAAGATGTAATACTATGATACAACACAGCCTGTGAGCTGAACGCACATGGTGCAAGGTGGAAGAATCAACTCTCAAGTGTGGGTATATATCTGCTGCACCTTCTGTTGAAATTGTGATCTACAGGGCACTAGCCAGAACATTCTAAGCCATTAGAAAGGGGTATACTGCACTCAATCACTTACCGTAGCAATTAAAACAGATGAGAAGCATGGGGATCAAGCCATCAGCTTATGAATGAGGACCCTGTTGTGAAAAGAGTCCCTTATTATGGTATTCCAAGCACCTTGAAGCCCAAAGCAGGTGTGGAAAGTTCTTCCACTGGCTGCCCAAGAGTCAAGCCTGGGAGATTGGGACAGGCGGTCCGTCTCCCTGGTTGTCTAACTCAAGTGGAGACACATAGTTGAGCCCATTGTAACAAGCCTTGAAATCTACAGAAGCAGTTAAACCAAGACTCAACTGTTAAGTGTGTGTGATTCTCCTCCTCTCATTGAAGAGGCATGGACGAGTCCAAGTGGAGGTTAACTTGTGTCACATTGTTTATTAAAATTGAAAGCACAGTAACAGTGTCTTCAGCCCCAGCAAAAGGAGAGGAATGTGTCCTGAGATGGAGGCTGTAGTGTCAGGGTCTGTAGAATCAGAGCATTTAGGAAAAGCAATGGTAAGATGGCTGGCTAGAGCCTGTTAAGAAATTATGATGGTTCTTCAGCGTTGCACCATTTTTGTATGGTACCCAGACAGAAGCTCTGGGTGACCAGGGAGCTTAAATGTGTCTCAGAACACTTCAGCAAACCTTAGTGCCTCAGAACTGGGGGAAATGCACTTAATGTGTGTGCCTTTTTTAAATATAACAAGTCTTGTTCATGATTTGTGCTTTTAGTTTTAATAAATATTTCCACTTCAGAACCCTCTCAAGTTTTGAATGTCTTGCTTTTTTGTTTCCCTTTTAAATGCTTCATTGCCTTCAATAGGATCTGGCTGGTGTTTAATGAACTTCTTGAGGTTAAAATGGTGAAAGTTCTGCATTCTACCTCTTGCACTGTTCAAAGGTTCATCTTGAGGAAAGAGCTGCCTAATGATTAAGCATCTAAGAAGAACCCGAGTTTTGAAGGATTCATTCATTCATTCATTCATTCATTCATTCATTCATTCATTCATTCATTCATTCATTCATTTTTGGAATATTACCCTCAGAATCCTCCAGCCATAACTCCATAATGCTGTAGTGTCAGTTTTAGTTCACATGTTTTTCATAGGGTTCAAGAAGTTTCTTCTGCATTGTGACCCTCGACTCAGCCAGAGTTTTGAAAAATACTGTAAAGGTGTAGTAGGTGTGTGTTTCCAGCAGGGGGTAGCACAAGGAAGCAAGGGAAAACTCAGTGAAGGGCACAGATAAGTTAGAGAACAGAAATGCGTTCACACCACCATATCTATTGAATGTATTCTGAGCTGTTTCTGTGAGAGCTTTGCTGCCCCATTATATTTTTTTCTATATGTGTATTCCTCAAGACAAAGAGAAGCCCTTCACTTTAAAGCAAAAGTCTGGTCAAAGATGCATCTTAAAAAAGCAATGCAGGCCAGAGATCATCCTCTTTCAGATTAGCATTGTAGAACATAATATCTACATTCATTGAGATATACATTCAGTTTCTAAACACCTGCTTTCAACTCTTTCTCTTGCTCCCCCCCCATTCCTTCCTGAAGAAAATGAGATGACACATGTTCACTGGAAACACAAGCACATCTGTCCATCTATTCCCTCATTGGTTCAGTCAAAGAGGAGAATCCTTAGGTGTGTTAAACACACTGTGCTCTCCTTCCTTCAAATACAGAGCAATCAAACCGGATTAGTATAGATTGTGTAACTAACTCTAAATCCAGGAATTGGTTCTGTGTACCAGAATTTAACAGTTAGCTTTCCATACGCAGATCTACTCGGGTTTTTTGAAGTGCCATTGTTAAATTGGGTGCAAGAAAAAACATCCCATCTCATTAGAATAGGTCTGTGAAGAATCTCAGTCATCCAGGTGAGTTTATCTAGAAGTTGAGTCATGGCAATTGGACTTCTTTTTCTTGAGAGATGGAAACATTTCGCTGCTCATCTAAACAGCTTCATCAGTCTGAAGAAAGCTAGTTGCAAGTCCTGCATTTTATAGATCACTTACGAGCTTATTTCTTATGAGCCTGTTTCAGACCACGATGACAAGAGGTCAAAGCAGACTATAAAATGCAGGACTCACAACTAGCTTTCTTCGGACTGACTAAGCTGTTTGGATGAGCAGCGAAACATTTCTATCTCTCAAGAAAAAGTAGTCCAGTTGCCATGACTCAACTTCCAGACCCATCTCATTAGAAGAAAAAACCCGTTCAAGAGGTTGAATTCACTTTATCCTGGGGTGATATTTTTGTTCTCTACCAGTTGTAAAGTAACTTACCTTTGTATTGCGATTGACCAGCAGGAAGTAAGCACAACCTTTGTTTGCAAATATGAAGGGTCAGTCATGCTTTTCTAAAAGGAAAACATCTCACAATCTTTTCCCGCCCTCAGATTTGCCACCAACAAATAGTAGAATAATAAAGGTGAGCCTTTTCTGATTTTCCAGATAGAGAACATTCAGAAGTGGTGTGTGCGTGTGCGTGTGTGTGTGTGTGCGCGCGCGCTGTTACAGTCATGACTGACTCTCCATGACTCCATGTTCATGGCAGGAACACTGGAGTGGCTTGCCAGTTCCTACTCCAGGCACCTACAGCACCTGGTATTCCCTGGTGGTCGCCCATCCAAGTATTATCCAGGGGCGACCCTGCTTAGCTTCTGAAATCAGGCGAGATCAGATGTGCTTAGGGCATCTAGGCAGAAGTGGTTTACCATCCTTTTATTCTGGGGTCACCATGGGACTGTGCAGCTTGTCCATCACTGCACAATCTGGCTTTTCTCCAGGAAAGCACAGTAGTGACTCTTAACTCCTGACCTCTGGCTCCACAACCAGACAACTAAACCACACAGCTAACAACTATAAGTAAATTTGATTTTAGATAGAACTGTTGCATTTTCAGAACTTGAGAAGCCTTTCCTCCAAATTGCCTGTCATACTAGAACCCACTGTGTTCTTTTACAACGTCCAGTACATGTTCACTTCCAACAAGAGTCTCTTTGTCATTGCCCTGCTTGCATGAAGACACATAGAGTACCGCTACCTTCTGTCTGACCTTTTCTTGTGCCAAGTTATCTTTTATGGATTGGAATCAGATACCCACACATATAAAGGTACAGTCAGCTTTCTTTAATGCCGTGGCGCCTCCGTCTGTATCCTTGGAATTTTTATTTTTCATCTCTTTGGCAAAATACAATCAGCGGGGAGGTTGTTTTCCGTTCCATCTCATGATTTTCATAGTAAGAGGTCCTGTGGTGTGTTCAAGAGGCACGCAGTGAAATATGGTCATCAATAATGAAAGCTAAAAGACAGCTGAGATGATGAATAAACCACAAGTGCTTTGCGATGTGCACTTCTGGCCTCACGGTTCTGTCTGCCATGCAGAATTCATTGTGGGAGGCCACTCCATGGTGAAAATGTGGATGTTTTCAACCCCCCCCCCCGAGACCATTTAGCCTTATGCAGGAAGAAGGACACTTTTGAGTCTCCAAGGTGGTAGCTGTGTTATTCCGTTGTAGCAAAAACAACCAGCTGAAAACTGCCATGAGAGCCCTTGGTAGCTTTTATCCTTGTATAAATTAGGAATAGATTTTTCTTCCATCTAAAATATAACTGAAGCAGTGTGTGAATGTTTATGGGCACATGCATGTTATAAAGGGTTGGACCCAGGATCTGCCTTCTGTGGATGGAGGTGGATAGTAGTCACCTCATTTATCAATTTCCTGAGATTCCTCCAATCCCACCTGCATCACAGTTCAGCCCATCTAGCAGGGGCTCCTAGCTCTCTCTCTCTAGCATTTTCAGGGGCCACAGCGGTGTAGAGAGCCTAATGGCAGTTGCTTCTATTTGCACCAGCCTGAATGCAGATTCCTGCATCTGAACCATAGCACACAACACAGTACCACTGTTAGCAAGGTTGAATCACATTTCCCTTCTCAGATACTGGGGGATGATTCCTGATGACAGCTTTGTACGTTGCTGGGTCAGTACCTACATTTGAAATGAAAAAAAAAAAAGACTTGCACGTTGACAACCCTGAATGTCATAAACATGATGACCTTGGGTTGCCAGATGTTCATGAACTAAAACTTCCAGAAGTCTTCACCTCTAGCACTGCTGGCCAGGATTTCTAGGAGCTACAATCCGAGAACATCTAGAGCAGTGGTTCTCAACCTGTGAGTCCCCAGAACTTCCTGGACAGCAACTTCCAGAAGCCTCCACCACTCTGTGCTGGAAGGGGTTTCTGAGAGTTGCAGTCCAGGAACATCTGGGGACCCACAGGTTGAGAACCACTAGAGGCCCAATGGTGGGAACCAGTGTTCTTGTGTCTAACATGTTGCTTCCTTGTGACAGCAATTTGCTGGGGTTTTTTTTTGACCATTCACATGTATTTTAATTGGAGCTTTTTTTTTTTCATTAAGTGTATCTTGGTCACTGAATTATGGAACTTAAGAGAACTGGAGAGAAGTACAGGAGTGGAAGTTGTGAAAAAGATGAGCTTTCTTGCTCCCCCTCCCTCCAAACCTGGCAGGCTTTTGGCATAGATAAATAACCCGATCTTGTGCCCTTTCTAGTGTCATCAGAGGAAAAACATCAGAGGGCTTATATCAGAATGATGGGAATTTAGTAAGTCGGTGTTACTTATTAGATCAACAAATATTAATGAGACTGTCCCCAGAGTGTTACTGTTCCGTGTGTTTTGCTTTCCAATAAGTGGAACTTCCTTTCCCAGCTGTCAGCATTGGAGCTGCGCTCAAAGTTTGCCTGTACGAGATAACCGAGAGAAGGAAGACACATTTGAACTGCAGAATTCTTCCTCTGGGGAATTTTAAATGCTTAATCAGCATTTCAGTTTTATTTGTCCTAGGACTTTCACCGAGCCTATGGTATGTCATAAAATGGTTAGCACCACATGATCCTCCACTAGAGATGGGCACGACCAGGAAAAAATACGTTTCGAGTTGTCGTGTGTCGGAGCTGGCCCGTTTCAGCTCGTTTCCGTTTTTCGCGAAATTTTTCAAAAATTTGTCATTTCGTTTGTCATTTTTTCGTCTGTCGTTAGTACTGGTTTTTTTGGGGGGGGCTCCTGGAGGCACCTCTGTGGGGTGGGTGCCTCCTCTGGCCCACCATGAAGGGAAAGCGGGCTCCTGGAGGCACCTCTCTGGGGTGGGTGCCTCCTCTGGCCCGCCATGAAGGGAAAGCGGCCTCCTGGAGGCACCTCTCTGGGGTGAGTGCCTCCTCTGGCCTGCTACAAAATGGCATGCATAGCCAATTGTCTATGCATACCATTAAGTTGCAGTTGCAGTAGCAGGCAGAGGCACCTCTCTTTCGGGTGCCTCTGTGACTCACTGCCTGCGGTGCACTTGGGCTGGGGAACGAAGTGAGAGAGGACCCCTACGGGCGCCCTGTGACTCACTAAGAAGGGAAGTGTACTTGCTGTAGTGCAATGCGAGTACACATCTGGCTTACTGGTTAGGGGTTAGCGCAAGGGCTAGGCTTAGGGTTACGGGTAAGGTTAGGGTGAGTTACTGGGGTGCACCTCTGAGTGCCTCTCTGACCCACTAAGAAGGACAGTGTACTGGCGTATGGGTTAGGGTTAGGGTTAGGGTTCCGGTTCGGGCTAGGGTTAGTTGGCTTTTTATGCCCTACTGGCACATCCCAGAAGTCTCGGTCAAAACCTGGCCAAGTGGCCATGCAATTGGTGGAATGGCTCCAAAAATTTGCATGGTCCACTCCCATGGCCAGCCCATCATTGCGCAGGTGTAAAAAAATAAAAAATAAAATAAAATAAAATCAATGGAGACATTTTGTTGCAAGAAAACCCCACTGCTGCTACTGAAAAAATTCAGGCAGTTTTAAAATAGCTATTTTCGCATGTTTCTGTGGTGCTTTGGTGTGTTTTTGGACCACGATTTCAAAATAAATATTGCGGTCGCCCCATTTGGATCCCCCGCCCGCACCGCATGGCATGGCGAGTTGGCGAGACTACGAGGATGTGCAGCCCAGGAGAGGAGAGGGGGGAAGGCCAGGGACACCCCCCCCAGAAACCACCCTTCTGGTAGGTGCCCTCACTGAGGCAGGCATATTTTCGCCTGCTTTTTTGGCCGGGAATCGGAGTTTTTTTATTTTTAAAACTTTTTTTCTGTGCCGCGCCGCTTGGTGAGTTGGCATGGTGACTCGTCGAGGATGCGCACTTTGTGCAGCCCAGGAGAGGAGGGGGGAGGCCGGGGACCCCCCCCCGAAACCACCCCTCTGGTAGGTGCCCTCACTTAGGCAGGCATATTTTCGCCTGCTTTTTTGGCCAGGAATCGGAGTTTTTTTATTTTTAAAACTTTTTTTCTGTGCCGTGCCGCTTGGCGAGTTGGTGTGGCAACTCGACGAGGATGTGCACTTTGCGCAGCCCAGGAGAGGAGGAGGGGGAGGCCGGGGGACCCCCCCCCCCAGAAACCACCCCTCTGGTAGGTGCCCTCACTCAGGCAGGCATATTTTCGCCTGCTTTTTTGGCCGGGAATCGGGTTTTTTTTAATTTTTAAAACTTTTTCCTGTGCCGCTTGGCATCGCGCCATCGCTGCGATGCCAGGAACGACAACGACAAATGAGACCCAATTTTTCTTTAGTCGGTTCGAGTTCGAGTTCTGGCGGAGTAATTGTCGTTCTTCGTTCCGTTACGTAACGGAAACGAGAAACAGAAACGGAAACGAGAATTTCGCCAAGTCGTGCCCATGTCTATCCTCCACTGTAGTCTAATAATCCAAGACAAATAAGAGGAAGAACCTAGCAAGCATCCTGCCGAGTGAATTAATGTAAAAGCTCTATGGCTGGAAGAAAGAGTCTAGTCTCATGAATGCTCACTGCAGACAAAGGCACAATGGTGCATCTGACTTTTAAGCAGTGATGACACCATTTCTCATTAGTCCTGCCTGAGTGTGTACATCACACTTTGCATCGTCTTTGGTCTTTGGGTCTGTCTTCTTTTAAGAAACAGACCATGTCCTTAAAACTGACACGTTCCTGTGTGTGTTTGGATAAGCAGGTGCATAGACCCCTTATTGGATTCTCATAACTCAGCAAATGAAGATTGGAGTGAGGCCTGCAAAAGCAATATTGATTCTGGTTCTCTTCCTGTGGAAAATGTTGTACACAACTGCTTCATATTTTCCTAGCCCTGGGATAGAGGGTGTTTATGTATGGTATTGAAGAGTCTTTGTATGATTATTACATTTTTATCCCATAGAGTTCAAACATTAGATCGAAATAATGACAAATAGACCTCAGAGTCTTTTATTACCCCAACAGGTAGGGATGACAGTGGTAAAAACAAACATGTCTCATAGTTGCCCAACAGGTGGGTCAAGACTAGACGTAGAGACCTTGTGATACACCTTTATGTTCTAAACATTTTACATTGTGCTCTGTGATGTAGCACCTTTGCTTTTCTTGTTTTCTTGCAACGAAAAAAGGGGGGAGCAGTCTAGATATGTTCAACAACTAGGTTGATTTATTTCCCTCTGTAGATGGTACAGTGCTGCATATAGAATTCTAATTAATTTTCTACAATGGACTTTTCCCCCCTGCATTGTCCTGTAGGTAAATGAAGAACAGTATTTCAGAAGCCACAGAATCTGTGGCTGTAAAGAGAAAAGGCCAACTTTTTATTTATTTTTTTCATTTTTGACACAGCAATAGTATTCAATGGGCAGGGAAGTTTTGCCTGTGCACATGCCTTTGCAAGACCATCACATTAAAAGAAAACATCATGTATGTTTCATGTGGGTTGCTTGGAGTTCCATTTCTCATGAACAAATGGGCTGGATGGGAATTAAAGAACAGCCTCTTCCCTGGTCACTTCATTGAGACTAAAGTTCTTGATGAGCCCTCCCCCCTCTCTTGTTTACAAACAAGCAGGGTATGCATAGGCTGAGAGACTAGCACCTTTTGTAGATTTTGGCTGAGACTGATTCAAGAACAAGAATAAAGCAAGCTGTGAATGCATCCACAGAGCAGTAACCCTTCTCTTTGCTGAACAGCTGGGTGGATCCACTAGAGATTTTAGAATCCCAGAACACTTCAGCCCCTCTTCATTCCAACAAAGGAAGTGGCCAGAAAGCAGGGAGTGGTGCCAGACTAAGCCTTCCTCTGAGCTTGGAGGTGGAGTTACACTAAGTGTGTTTCCCCTGAAGAAACTTAGCCTCAGCATTTGAGCCTGGTGTGTGGAACCAGGCAGACCTACTCCTGAGAGAGCAAAAGAGAAAGAACAGCACTGGTAAGTTTCTGGGTTGGAGCAGTTCAACTAGGGCTGTTTGACCTTTGCCTCTGCTAACTTTAACTGCTCATTTAAATACAAAGAGCCATTAATCAGCCAAACAAAGGAAGTGGCCAGAAAGCAGGGAGTGGTGCCAGACTAAGCCTTCCTCTGAGCTTGGAGGTGGAGTTACACTAAGTGTGTTTCCCCTGAAGAAACTTAGCCTCAGCATTTGAGCCTGGTGTGTGGAACCAGGCAGACCTACTCTTGAGAGAGCAAAAGAGAAAGAACAGCACTGGTAAGTTTCTGGGTTGGAGCAGTTCAACTAGGGCTGTTTGACCTTTGCCTCTGCTAACTTTAACTGCTCATTTAAATACAAAGAGCCATTAATCAGCCGAACAAAGGAAGTGGCCAGAAACCAGGGAGTGGTGCCAGACTAAGATTCCATTTTAACATAAAAGGAAGAAAATTGTACTAGATTATTATTTCTAGATTAGCAGCTAGTAAAACTGTAAAAATTTTCAAGGCCCAGAATACTGCACTCATTAGAATGGCATCTGAGGGAACAGCTGTAGTTACCTGTAACACTTGTGCCATGTTTGTCATCTTGACAAAACACACAGAGAACTACACTTGCTGCAAGTGTAAGCTGGTTGCACTATTGGAAGAGAAGGTCCAGCATCTTGAGGCCCGCATATCGGACCAGCAACATATTAAGGAGCTTGAGCTGTTCTTGGGCAGAGCGGAACAGACTATCCAGGTCCAAGAAAAGACAGGGCACATTTTTGAGGATGAAGTCACTTCCCCAACTCAGGAGGTAGATGTGTGGAGGAATGTGACTCAAAGGAGTATAAGGCCAAGGGATCCCTCAGAGAGTCTCATATTGCACAATCAATTTGAGGCTCTTTCCTCATCACACCTCATGAGGCATGCACAGAGGAACAACTGGTTCCACCTGAGGATCTCTCCCTCATCACAATTGATGAGATACAGGATCAGGTACATGTAGATGAACAGGCTGCAGGAGAGAAGCTTATTGTACTAGGGGACTCTATAATTAGAAATACAGAGGGATGGATTTGTGATGAGCATGATAACCATATGGTCACTTGCCTGCCAGGTGAAAAGGTTGCAGACATCACGAGAAATCTAGATAGCTTGTTAGAGAGAACTGGGAAGGAGCCAGTGGTCATGGTACATGTTGGTACCAATGATGTCGGGAAGGCCAAGTGGTCAGTCTTGGAAGCAAAATTCAGGTTGTTAGGTAGAAGATTGAAGTCCCGGACTTCCAAGGTAACATTTTCAGAAGTGCTACCTGTTCCTCATGCAGGACCCACCAGGCAGGCAGAACTCAGAAGCCTCAATGCGTGGATGAGGCGATGGTGTCGAGAGGAGGGCTTTAGATTTGTCAGGAACTGGATAACATTTTGGGACAAGCCAAACCTGTTCAGAAGGGATGGGTTGCACTTGAATCATGATGGGACCAGATTGCTGGCACTCAACCTCAAAAAGGCTTCAGAGGAGCTTTTAAACTGATAACTGGGGGAAAGCCGACAGGAGTTGAGTGGCATCCGGTACGGGACACCTTGTCAAGCCCCGCACACAGAACACACACACAAGCAGAGTTCAGTTATTTGCCAAGGTCTTTAGTGGAAAGCCAGATAAATAACAGAATCCAAATCCCAGCAATTACCAGTCCAAGTCAAAGCCAGAATATCTCACGGAAACCAGATGCCAAACCCAAGGGAACAGATCAAGCCGTTGCCCAGGAATCCGGTCCAAAGTCAGGAAACAGAGCCAAGGTCACAGACAGGAATGTGGTTGCAAGTTCAAATGATGTGTTGCTCCCACAGAGAGCTCAAGGTAAGCTTGCCAGCTTTATCCCAAAACAGAAAACACACTCTTACTTCTGGAAAGGCTCCTGCTAGTACTCAGGGCTTCCAGACCTGATTCCCCGTCTAGCATCAAAGACCCTTTCCCTAGCTCTCCTGGTAGCACATCTTTGCAGTGTCCTGCTCATGGCCCTTCTAGGAGGAGGAGATATGCTTTCAGCTGAGTTATCAGACCCAGCTGCCTGCTGAGTTGAGCTGCAAGGCTCATCCAGCAGCTCTTCACCATTTAACCCCTCAGATTCAGGTTCTGTGACAGGCAGGTTCCTGGAACACCTCATCCTTGGGGAATGAGGTAGGAGAGGGTAGAGAATCACATAGAGATGACATAGCAAGTATTAGCACTGGGAGAATAATTGAATGTGATAGTTCATCTACTGAAAATAATAGCTGTGGGGGGGAAAAGAACAAGGCAGCAGCTGTTGTTGTGGGACCCACTGTACAGGTGCTTCTACGCCAATGCTCGAAGCCTCCGAGCAAAGATGGGAGAACTTGAACATTTGGCATCTAGGGATAACATAGATATAATAGCCATAACAGAAACCTGGTGGGATGTCGAGAACCAGTGGGATACAGCAATCCCAGGCTATAAACTCTATAGAAGGGATAGAGAGGGGTGGGTTGGAGGAGGAGTGGCCATCTATGTCAAAGAAGGGGTAAAATCCAGCAGAATGGAGATTGACAGATGGTATGACCCCACCATAGAATCACTGTGGGTTTAACTACCAGGTCCAAGGAGTGATGTGATAGTTGGAGTATTCTATCATCCACCAGATCAAAAACTTGAGGGGGACCTTGAAATGAGGAGAGAAATCATGGAGGTGGCTAAGAGGGATAGGATAGTAATCATGGGGGACTTCAATTATCCCCACATTGCCTGGGCCAATGCGAGCTCTGGGCAAGAAAGAGAAACTGGGTTTCTCGACTTGCTGAATGATTGTGCCTTAGAGCAACTTGTCATGGAGCCCACCCGAGAACAGGCAACTCTGGATCTAATACTGTGTGATGCTCAGGACCTGGTCAGGGATGTAAATGTCACTGAGCCTCTGGGGAACAGTGACCATGCTGCAATTTCCTTGGCCATGCATGTTGGAGGAAGAGTGTCAACCAAATCAGACATAAAAACCCTTGATTTTCGAAGGGCAAACTTCCCTCAGATGAGGAAACTAGTTAGAGAGAAATTGAAGGGGAAGGTTAGAAGAATCCAATCTCTTCAGAGTGCATGGAGCCTGTTTAAAACAACAGTACTAGAGGCCCAGCACAAGTGCATACCAAAAAGAAAGAAGAGCTCATTTAAGTCCAAGAGGACACCGGCATGGTTAACGAATGGAGTTAGAGAGGCTCTAAAGTGCAAGGAGAGGTCTTTCTGTAAATGGAAATCCTCCCCAAATGAGGAAAATAAAAAGGAACACAAACACTGGCAAAAGAAATGTAAGAAGATGATAAGGGAGGCAAAGAAAGATTTTGAGGAATGCATGGCTAACAATATAAAGGGTAATAATAAAAGCTTCTTTAAATATGTTAGAAGTAGAAAACCTGCCAGAGAACCAGTTGGCCCTCTGGATGGTGAGGGAGGAAAAGGGGAGGTTAAGGAGGACTTAGAAATTGCAGAGAAATGAAATGAGTTCTTTGCATCTGTCTTCACGACAGAAGACCTCGAGCAGATTCCGCTGCCTGAACGGCCCCTCTTGACTAAACAATTAAATCAAATACAGGTTAAAAGAGAGGATGTTTTAGGTCTAATTGATAAATTGAAGATTAACAAGTCCCCGGGCCCAGATGGCATCCACCCAAGGGTTATTAGGGAACTGAGAAATGAAATTGCAGATCTCTTAACGGTTATATGCAACTTGTCTCTTAAAACGGCCACAGTGCCGGAGGACTGGAGGATAGCAGATGTCACACCAATTTTTAAAAAAGGAAAGAGGGGGGACCCAGGAAACTACAGGCCAGTTAGCCTTACATCTGTCCCAGGGAAGATGGTGGAAAGCCTCATCCAACAAAAAATCTTAAAACACATAGAAGAACAAACCTTGCTGAGAGAAAATCAACATGGCTTCTGTAAGGGTAAATCCTGTCTGACAAATCATTTAGAATTTTTTGAAAAGGTCAACAGGCATGTGGATTTGGGTGAACCGGTGGATATAGTCTATCTGGATTTTCAAAAGGCTTTTGACACAGTCCCTCACCAAAGGCTGCTGAGAAAATTGCACAGTCAGTGGATAAGAGGGCAGGTCCTCTTATGGATTGAGAACTGGTTGAGATCCAGGAAACAAAGAGTAGGTGTCAATTGGGAATTTTTCACAATGGAGAGAGTGAAAAGCAGTGTGCCCCAGGGCTCTGTCCTGGGACCGGTGCTTTTCAATCTGTTCATAAATGACCTGGAGACAGGGATAAACAGTTAGGTGGCCAAGTTTGCAGATGACACAAAAAATTTCCGTGTGGTAAAAACCAGAGAAGATTGTGAAGAGCTCCAGAAGGATCTCTCCAATCTGGGGGAATGGGCTGAGAAATGGCAAATGCATTTTAATGTAGCCAAATGTAAAGTAATGCATATTGGGGCAAAAAATCCAAACTTTATCTATCAACTCATGGGCTCTGAGTTATCCATGACAGATCAGGAAAGAGATCTTGGTGTGTTGGTGGACAGCTCCATGAAGGTGTCTCCCCAATGTGTGGCAGCAGTGAAGAAGGCCAATTCCATGCTAAGGATTATTAAAAAGGGGATTGAAAATAAAACAGCCAACATTATAATGCCATTATACAAAACAATAGTAAGGCCGCACCTGGAGTATTGTGTACGATTCTGATCACCACATCTCAAGAAAGACATAGTGGAACTGGAAAAGGTGCAGAAGAGAGCGACTAAAATGATTACTGGGCTGGGGCACCTCCCTTATGAGGAAAGGCTAAAACATTTGGGCCTCTTTAGTCTGGAAAAAAGGCGTCTGAGGGGGGACATGATTGAGACATAAAAAATAATGCAGGGCATGAGTAAAGTGGCTAGAGGGAAGCTCTTCTCCCTCTCACAAAATTCCAGAAGTAGGGGACATAAACTCAAATTGAAGGCTGGGAGAGTAAGAACTGACAAAGGAAAATATTTTTTCACCCAGCGCGTTGTTAGTCTATGGAACTCCCTGCCACAGGATGTGGTGATGGCATCTGGCTTGGATGCCTTCAAAAGGGGATTGGACAGATTCCTGGTTGAAAACTCCATCACAGGTTACAAACCATGATGGCAATGTGTAATCTCCAGTCTTAAAACCAGGGTACTTCAAGGGCCAGATGCAGGGGAGTAGCATCAGGAGACAGATATATAGTCTCATGCGCTCCCAAACGCATCTGGTGGGGCCACTGTGAGATACAGGAAGCTGGACTAGATGGGCCTTTGGCCTGATCCAGCATGGCTCTTCTTATGTTCTTATGTTCTTATGACTTGGCAGAGGAGCACTTTAATTCCTCCCTTTACTTTTGTGCTAGTGCACCTACCTTTTCTTTTGCACGTGGCCTTCCCCTTATTATTTAATCCACCTGATAAATATTTCACTTCTAGTACTCTTATGTAAGATTCCTGGTGGTCCTTCAGGCTTTACAAGTAGCTGGAGATGTAATTTGCTAAATGGGTATAAAAGGAAAAGGGGGAAAAACACCCGTGTTCTATTTGGATTTTCCTGCCTTAGGAAGGAGCAGAAGTCTTCTCTTATGTGCCAAAAACAAATAAAAACCATGTGTTGGTTGGGACTAGAATGAACCCACTTCTATGTTGAGGAACCAATCTACTGTAGATTGTGGGTGAGAAGCACATTGCATTTGAAAGCCGTTATAATATAATTAACTGTGCAATCCTATGCGTGGCTACGCAGAGACAAAAATTCTATTGAATTCGGTGTGGCTTCTTCCCAGGCCAGCTTCTATATGACAAAAAGGGATAAGCACGATAGTAGACATGAGGGAGTGGATTGTAGCAGTCTATGAACACGCATACTGAAGCTAAATCTGTGCTCACTACCTGGCGTTCAATCCCAGGTAGCCGGCTCATGGCTGACTCAGCCTTCCATCCTTCTGAGGTCAGTAAAATGAGTACCCAGCTTGCGGGGGGGGGGGCAATGTGTAGCCTGCATACTGTAATTAAACTGTAAACCGCCCAGAGACTACTTGAAGTGGTATGGGGCAGTATATAAGCAGAACACTTTGCTTTGTTTTTTGCTTATTTTAATTACACATTCTGAAACAGAACAGCACCTCAGTTTCTTTGAAAATTTAACTAGGTATGTAAAATGGGATTGGACGGGAAACTAATATCTAGTTGGCAACTATTTAATTAATTAATTAATTAATTGGATTCTGGCAACTCTGGGCAGTTTACAATAACACAATAAGTTTCAAATGATCCAGTTTGACTGCAAACACCTTGAAGGCTATGGCAAGGGCAATTGTAGGAAACTCAGGGTGACTATACAAGCATTTGGCCACTCTTTGTTCCACTGTGGGCCAGTTTTTTGCAATAAGGAAACATAAATCTTAGAACAATCCCATCCCTGGATAATTCCTATCTACACCTTTGTGGGTCCCTGTCAGGGACGACTCTTGTTTACAGGTGAAACTTGAAAAATTTGAATATCATGAAAATGTTCATTTATTTCATTAAGTCATAAGAACATAAGAACATAAGAAGAGCCATGCTGGATCAGGCCAACGGCCCATCTAGTCCAGCTTCCTGTATCTCACAGTGGCCCCACCAGATGTGTTTGGGAGCGCATGAGACTAGAGATCTGTCTCCTGATAGCACTCCCCTGCATCTGGCCCTTGAAGTACCCTGGTTTTAAGCCTGGCAGTTACACATCTCCCTCATGGTTTGTAACCTGTGATTCCTCCAGGAATCTGTCCAATCCCCTTTTCAAGGCATCCAGGCCAGATGCCATCACCACATCCTGTGGCAGGGATGATCCAGTTTGACTGCAACTCAAAGGATGAAACTAATATATGAGATAGACTCATACATGCAGAGCGAGATATGTTAGGCCTTACTTTGATATAATTGTGATGATTATCGCAAACAGCTTATGAAAACTGAAAACTGATTATGAATTCACAATCTCAGAAAATTAGAATAGTGTGAAAATGTTCGATATTTTAGGCTCAAAGTGTCCCATTCTAATCAGCTAATGAATCCATTACACCTGCAAAGGGCTCCTGAGCCTTTAAATAGTCCCTCAGGCTGGTTCAGTAGGAATCACAATCATGGGAAAGACCACTGATCTGACAATTGTGCAGAAAATCATCACTGATACAACCCCATAAGGAGGGAAAGCCCCAAAAGTTATAGATTGCATAAGAAGTTGGATGTTCTCAAAGTGTTTTATCAAAGCACATCAATAGAAAGCTATGTGGAAGGGGAAAGTGTGGAAGAAAAAGGTGCAGAAGCAGCAGGGATTACTGCAGGCTGGAGAGAATTGTCAGGAAAGTCCATTCAAAAGTGTTGGGGACTTTCACAATGAGTGGACTAAGGCTGGAGTTAGTGCATCAAGAGCCACCACACAGAGACGGATCCTGGATATGGGGTTCAAATGTCATAATGATAGTGCAGTTGCATCATACAGCTCTGTGAGAACACTGATCCAGACACCTCCCCCTCTATGAAGTGGCACACTGCCTTGGGGATTAGAATTTATCCATCCTCACTACCAGCCACCAGTGGTCTTAATTTCTCTAATCACTCTCCACCATGAGGAGTGGTGATCTTCTAACTCTTCTTAAACTTCTCAGCCGGAGGATTGGAGCTCGTCCCACTCACCAAAGGTGCCTTTGGGGAAAGGTTGTCAGGCCACGTATGGAACAAGGAGCTGTGGATTCTTGGTGACGCACATAAAACTGTCCTAGGAGGCAAATTACTAAAACTATCCTCAGGAGGCAAATTACAATTCAAGCTTGTCAGATTTTTAACATTTTAGTGGTCAAAAAAGAATATCAGGAATGATCACACATTGAGACCTGGTCATCATCTGTGACAACTCCTCCTGACTGTCTGCCTCCAGAGCCTGCAACCTGTCACTTTCCATCAGCACACTGAATTCATTCATAATTTAGGTTTCCAAAATGTGTCTTAATTTTCTCCAGCCCGTTGGACACCGTTGACAAAGCCTGGTTTGCTTGCTTGAGGCTTGGCATGTAATTAAAACAGAGAGTATGATAGAGAGAAGGGCTGGAGCATTTGCTCATAGTTACAAGGAGAGGGAGGCAGCCACACCAAGCTGAGGAAGATTCAGTCTCGGGTTTGTTGTGGCCTTGTGATGTTGATTATACAAGGCAAATTGGTGACTTGAAATCCTTCCCTGCTGGCTCCATTTCTCCTCCACTGAATAAGCACAGCAGCTTTAGCCAGCAGCTTTTTTTCGTTTCAAAAATTTTATAGAACATTTTGCCTTTGTGCCTTTTACACATTAACTCTGCTTGTATCAAGCTAGGAACTTGGTACAAACTTGGACAAACCTTTTGATTTATCGCTTTATCACTTCACTGGCAGAGTTAATCTTGAGTGATAGCTGAACAGGAATAGTACGGTTCTTTTTATTAAAAACAATGCCTCCCATAACATCTCGTGCTGGCTGAGGTTCTTAGAAGCTTATATCCAAAACATCTGGATGGCATCAGATTCTCTTTCCCACCTTCAAAGGCTGAGCCAAGCATAAGAGGCAAGGAAACTACCTTCCCTTAGATTGCCAGGCCTTCCTGGTTAATCATAGGCCTCATCAGGTCAAAAGCCCCTACATTTGAATCTGCGACAAGAGAATAATAAGCTCTTATGTTGTGTTTTGCAGAGGCATCTTTATTCCTCTGCTTCTTCCTTGTTGCCTTCATCTATTTTGCTGCCTGAAGCACAGCAAAGTGTTCTGCCTATATACCGCCCCGTACTACTTAGTCTCTGGGCGGTTTTTACAGTTTAGTTACAGTATGCATACTACACATTGCCCCCACCCCACCCCAAGCAAGTTGGGTACTCATTTTACCGACCTTGGAAGGATGGAAGGCTGAGTGAACATGGAGCCTGATACCTGGAATTGAACCCTAGGTCATGAGCACAGTTTTACTTCAGTACAGGCATTTAACCAAAGAGCCCCCACCCACTTTCACAGTACATGGAACTGAAAGCCAGTCAGGTTCTTCTGGCACACATGGCACACAAAAACCAAGAAGCACTTCCTCCTCCCCCTGGCAGTAAAGAAAGAACAACTGCCGACTGAGGGAGTAACTTAGCTGGTGTTTGCCCTGCTGTTTGCGGCATGCTTTGCATTGTTTTTGTCTATTTTCCGTGTGTTGTTAGTGCTAATTCTGAGTAAATCTGAACTTTTCACACATGTTTGCAGGGTATTTTGTTCAGCAAGCATGCTTCTGTTTTTCTTTCCATGTTTCCACTCACATGATATTGTTTTGATTTTGGCCACTCTGGATTGTGGTTGGCCATGTCCATACAAGAGCACTGTAGGTGCACTGAGTGAGACATGGTGGTGGTGGTGGGGTTGTTGGTGGTAAAACCCTAAACCTTCAGCTGGCCTCCTGGGTGCACTGGTAAACACAACAACACAGTTTGTTAATCATAATAGTAGTTTTTTCTTCATTTTAGCCATAGCACCAAATTGATACAGGACTACAGGTGAGGGAGAAGTGGAGCAGTGTTTTTAGGTGTTGATGTCTGAAAAACACCTTCCTATGAAAATTAACACATTTGGCAGGGGTTAACATCTCACAGTGTAGCATAAATGTGAATAACTCCAGAACAAACTTTTGAGTTCGTGAAATCTTTGTAATTATTCCTTCCTTCCTTCCTTCCTTCCTTCCTTCCTTCCTTCCTTCCTTCCTTCCTTCCTTCCTTCCTTCCTTCCTTCCTTCCTTCCTTCCTTCCTTCCAAATATTTTCACCCTATCTTTCTCCTTAAATGAACCGAAGATGCCCCTACCCATTACCTGTTCCCTTTAGTTATTTCCTCATATGTTGAAAAATATTTTTATTAAAAAAAGAACCCAAGATGACTTACATAATTAAAAGACAGTACTTAATGCTAACAATGGTGAGTACACAAATATTTAAAAATAATTAAACAAGTACAGTAATCCCCCCCCCAGCCATTTTGTGGTTCAGGTACTGCAGTCCCACTATGGGCCTTTTCACACGACCCCTAAGATCCGCTGGCCACTTAAATTCGGACCAGAGATTTTAGGGGTTTATCGCTGTTCCTGCGTTCCCACCCCCTCCGCACTCCTGGCTGCTGGCTGCGTGAGGGGAGGGAGGAAAAAAGGAAGAAAAGAATGCCGCTCACCTCCGTTCTGCCGTCCCGGCACTGCATTCAGATCTCTTAAAGGGGCGGGGGGCAAAAAAAGAACAAACAGAAGCAAGGAGAGCCGGGCAGTTACTACATTATATCCGCATCAGGAATTTTCACCTCCAGAGAGCAGGTACCTGAAAAGTGCGCTGGGAAGTGCTTAGGTGGGCGTGGTCGCACTTAATTATCTAAACTCCGGAGCTAGTGGGGAAACAATTTTAAGCTCCAGAGCTGGGAGCCATTTGCGGCGGAGTTTAGGGGTCGTGTACAAAAGGCCTATATTGTGGGATCGCAGTACCTGCCCAGGCTCCAGCTGATTAGCGCTGGGGTGGGGGAGAAAAACCTTTACTACCCCACCCCAGCACCAATGAGCTGGAGCTTATGGTGTGGGGAAGGGAGGGGGAGGTTTAAAAAGCCCAGGCTTTTAAAATGTTTTTCTCCCTCAAGCCCCGGGCTCCAGCTCGATGGTGGACCAGATCCCCCAACCCCACTCGCTGGTGCTGCAGCAAGACTTCTTGAAGTAGCGTGGGCGAGTGGCAGCGGGAGATCAGATCCCCCAATGCCGAGAAGTCTTGGAGCAGCCCGACCGAGCTGCGGTGGGGGATCTGTTTCCGCCCCCCAGACCCCACCCGACCTGCATCTGCATATCACGGATTTTCAGTTTCATGGGTTGGGTGGGTCCCTAACCCCCGCAATAGGTGTGTGTGTGGGGGGGGGGGGTTACTGTATATTAACAATAGTAAATAATATCAATTTTAAAAAACACATTTGAAAGTTACAGAGCACAGCAATCCATTAAAAAAATGTTAAGTCACTAACTCTCTAAGCCAGTGACTAAGGAAAAGCCTGCCTGAAAAGAAAGATCTTCCCCTACCTGCAAAACAACAGCAAATATGGGGCCAGACTGGCCTCTCGTGTGAGGGAGTTCCAGAGCCTAAGAGCAGTGACCGGGAAGGCTGTCTCCCTGTGATGGTGGTGGGACTGAAAGAAAGCCCTGCTCTGATTATTTTAATGCTTTGAGAGGCTCATAAAGGCAGGTGTGGTCTGTGAGATAGCTTGAACCCAAGCCATTTAGGGTTGTATGGGTTTAAAAAAGCACTTGGAATTATGTCTGGAAACAGATTCGCAGCCAATGGAGCTACTGTAATAGGGGAGTTCTATGTTCCATGTAACCAGCCTCAGATAATAATCTGGATGTGGCATTTTAGACCTGCAGGAGTTTCCAAACAAAGGAAGACCCACATGAGAGTGTTTTACAGCAATCAAGCCAAGATGTAACTAGGGAATGTGTCACTGTGGCCACATTACACCTCTCAAGAGGCAAGTGCAGCTGGTACACCAGAACATAAGACCATAAGAACAGCCTTGGTGGAACAGGCCAGAGCCCATCCAGTCCAGCGTTGTGTCTCACACAGTGGCTCACCATTTGCTTCAGGCTATTCCCAAGCAGATGTTTTAATACTAGTTTTAACTATGCAAAAGCAGTCCTGGACACTGCCAAAACCTGGGCACCCAGGCTAAGAGACCCATCTAGGAGCACCTCCAAACTCTATATCTCTCTGTTTTCAGGATGTTTTCACTAATGCCTGAAATCTACACATTTAGGCAGATGCTACATTTGGCTTAATGGCAGGGCTGGCCCAGCATTCAGATTTGCACTACAGGTTGATTTACTGGCAAGGAGAAAACCAAACACAGAAATGTTTCATGAAGGCAGAAATAACCTACATTGTCATTATAAACTCTGTGTCTGATAAATAAGATGGCTCCCCCCTTCACCAGCACTCCCTGTAAATCATATAGCCGAACTGCCATGGTAAATTGTGTTGGATGTTAATCTTCTGGCCCTCTAATAGAGGGATTTACAATTGGATTACATGCCTCTTTGTGAGATCCTGGAACAGGACGGTTGCTGATAATACAGAGAATCAGATCTGGGTTTTTTTTTTTTGTTTTTTGCTGAATGTTACTATCTCTTAATCTTATGCTTAATCTACTCTGGAACTGTATGTATTTTAGATAAGATTAATGACATTCTAGCCCCATTATATGGCTACCCCAAATAGCAAGAAACATTGAAGGGTCTTTATATATAGCTGTGGGTAGGTTTTCTTCCTCTGGTGTGAAATGCTTTCCCAACTGGGCCAGCATATGCTTCTGTTAGCTAATGGCTGTTCTCTTCTGACTCATATAAAGTTGGCTAATGCTATTTATATGTTGTAATGTCATTATCTGATCATCTGCTTTTTGGAACACAGTAGGACCACCATATCCGCTGTTTCACTTATCCACAGTCTGAAAATAGCATACATAGCATGGTATCTGGCACCCTCTAGTTTCCAGTTCTGGTCATGTGTGTTAAAATATTTGTCTGGGTCCCCACCCCACCCCCACCACATTTACTATATTATATATTTAGCACATGCTATTATTCACATATTTTGGTATTTTGGGGGCATGGACCCAACCCTTCCCCAGTGATACGGTAGACCTAATGTACTGTCGTATTAGAAATACTATACAGTACATCTGTTTCTATGTCCTTTCTTCTTCTGGTTAGAGCTTATAGAAGCAACTTTCTTGGACCACAAATTCCCCTTGCCAGCATGGCCAGTTCTGATTCGGGGTGGGGGTGGGGGTTTTGGTCCAATTCTTCTGTGGATCCTAGTCCTGGTACACGATTCATTGTCATTTTAAAAAAACAGTGTTTGCTGGGGACGATGACAAAAGAGAACAGCAAACCATTTAATACAGAGATAGAAGACAACTAATCATAAGAGGGGCATCAGTGGCCAGGTAGCTTCCAGGCCTGCTCAGCCTGCATTTCAGAGGCTAATTGCTGGTGGACATTTTTGATGCACTGCCTGTCCCTTCTAATACTTCTTTGCCTTTATATTTTCCTGAATGGTACAATCCTTCCAATAGATGTTTTCAGACAGAGGACTGTCTTTTGACATCCCTCTAAATAGAGGATTCTCCTATACCAGTGTTGGTGAACCTATGGCACGGGTGCCAAAGGTGGCACTTGGAGCCCTTTCTGTGGGCACCCAACATCTCCCCTTCACAGCCACCTGTGTTCAGGTTAAATTGCTGTATTGACACATTGCGAAAAATTAGTGGGTTTTGAATTGCAGTTTGGGTACTCGTTCTCTAACAGGTTCACCATCACTGTCCTATACCCTGCCAGGAGGATGGAGGTCAAATGCAGAAGGTGGGGGAAATTACTTTTTGGGGATATAATTTCTAGAATAAGCAGGCAGGGTCATCATTGCCCATGGTGGCTAGTCCTTAGAGGTAACATCTGTCTCTGGTCAAAATACCTTCCCTGTCTCTTTCAAAGTTCTTTATGGAAAGAGCAACACAATTATCTTGGTTCTTTCCATCTCGATTTAACACACAAGTAGACAATTACAAATTCATTAGAAACAAAGGTGCCTTTAGCAATAAACAGCTAGCACTCGTACAAAGATTTTTTTTGAAAGAGCAGGGTTCCTTCCTCAGACATATTTCAGCAGCTTCTCAACTTTGGATTTTTGGCTGTCATGAAAGACAACCTCTTCAGAAGATGCAGTTGAAAAGGCACAGCAGTGAGAGCAGCTGATGGTAGAAAGCATGACTTGGTGTTTGCCTGGAGTGGGTTTGAGGAAGAGCATATGGCAAGACAGGTGTTCTGCCAGTGACTAACTGTATTATAGGTATTTCATTTCATGCAACAGGACATCGTATCTTTGCACACATGCCCCTGTGGTCATCTAAATGTAGGCTCTACGCAGAAGGCAGATGAGTGTCAGGTTCTAAATTGCATTGTTGGGAGTCTCTTTGCACCATCCTGCGTTGTGCCCAGATATAACCTCCTGAGCATGCTCTTTAAGCAGGTGATCCCTTGGTCTCTGAGGAAAAAAGCACAGAGTGTACTAGAGAAAAACTATCTAAAAACAAAAACAAGGCAACTCGTATTGGTGAAGAATATGTCTCATTTCAGTTTTAAGAGGTCTCCCCTCCCCCTCTTTCCACAGGATTGCTTGCAAGTTCTCTTTCTCCACATATTTGACTTCATTAATTCAAGCTTCTGGGGGTGTCTGCGTTCTAAAGAGCGCTTTCATCACACAAAAGACCTAACCACACTTTTTTATGTTAGCACTTAGAATGTAAAATCTACATTCATTGGGTTAAGCATTCAGTTTCTTTCTCAATGGTTTCCTCCTTTCATCTCTCTCTCCCCCTCCTTCCCACTGCCTGCTCCAGAGATGGCAGATATTCCTCCTTTCCAAAATGCCTTTCACAAGTACACCTTTTTTTGCCACATGAGAGGATACATTTTCTAGAGATTGATTTCTCTGAATCTGCACTCTGAACTTAACTTGTAACTCGGCCCTGCGCTCATTAGGCAAGCCTGCTGCCCTCCAGCACTGTAGCCAGTGCTGAAGTAAATGCAACACCCAGCATTGTCAACTTTTGTCTAAGAAATGTGTGGCAGGGATGCCATTTTTCCTTTCACTCAGACAGCATATTGGGCCAGCACTTGCAATATCTATTACACGTTCATTCCCATCTGCTGTGTGTTAATGACTGCTCTGCTACACAAACATAACTTGATAACTGAGAATTGTGCCATCTCATTTCTTCTTCTTCTTTGCTTCCGAAGTCAAAGTACCCTATCATTTGAAGAAGCAGCATGTAGGACTTGTCCCTCCAGGCTTAAAGCTCCAGAGGGATGCTTCTTGTACCCTTCCTCGCTCCAGAGTCTTACATCTCACAGTGATGTTTATGCCCGATACTTGCTTGATATGCCTTAGGCAAGTTGAAGGAGGCTGAACTGCTGTAGCAGGAGCTTGCAACACTGCTTTAGTAATGTCCCTCTGGATATATGGTTTCACAGAGGCAGCACATACTGTTTCTCACAGGAAAGTCAAACCATGTAATTTGGAATGCTCTTGTTTTTGAGGGTTAACAGAATAAGGGAAAGGGGTGTATTTGCATCTGCATTTGTTTATTTAAAATACATGCAATATTGTCTTTCATTAACTTCCAGAGTATTTTTCCCAATATGAAAGAGCAAGCGGAAAGAGGTGATGCATATTGAAGAAAAGTAGCAGGTTATCAGCAGCAGGTTAAAAACAAATCTACCTACCTACCTACCTACCTACCTACCTACCTACCTACCTACCTACCTACCTACCTACCTACCTACCTACCTACCATAAATTTAGCAGCCTCCTTCTTGTGGCAGGGTCAAACTGAATCAAACAGGCAATGTCAGAGATAGCAAGGGAGTAAATATTGGCCTGCCTGAACTCAACTTTAGATCAAAGATAGTTGGCGAACTGTGCCTGTATGCCTCCATGACAATAGTTGGTGAACTGTAACTGTATCCCTCTATGACAGGGGTCCTCAACCTAAGGCCCTGGGGCCGGATGCGGCCCCCCAAGGTCCTGAATCCAGCCCCTGGGATCAATTGCAACCCCCACCTACCCCCTGTTTTGTGAGCAAGCCAGCCTCCGCAGCTGCTTTTGGACTGGGATCCGGCCCCCAGTGATGTCTGGGTGGTGGTGGTCCGGCCTGCTGGTTGAAAACTTTGAGGACCCCTGCTCTATGACATAATAAAAATATGAGGGAAAGTTTCTCAGAGGGGAGAATCCATTCTAAACAATAAGTAAAGCTGCTGATAGATCGAGGTGGGTGGGTGGGTGGCACAGATCATTATTTACTTAAGCAAAAGCTGTTAAAAGAGAAGCATAATTTATTCATACAAGTGCTCCCCTATGCCCAAATTCTGTTTGGAGGAGAAGGAAGGGAGAGGTTGGTTTGTTCTGCAAGGCCAGTCAGGGTATTTCAGCATCCAAGACAGGAGATCCCCACAGGCATATTTCCTCTTTCCTGGTAGTAAAAACAGAATACATGCATAATAATGTGTTCCTTTGAGTGTGTGTTTGTGTGACTCCTCAAATTGACTGAAACAAAGCTTGGAAAACTACTTTTAAAAACAAACTTGTTGAATAACTCACTACTTAGATCAGGTGCATTACACATTGTATCAGTGTCACCTATAAAACTTGCTCATAGTAACATCAGTGTTACCACTGTGGCCCTTAAAAATCTAGGTAAATGATCTTTAGTCCTTGACAAGAACATATGTGACACTCTCTCCCCATCTCCAGCAGTAAAAGTTACACACACCATATTAACAGCAGTAAATTAAATAACAAATAATTTGCTACACTTTGACACACTTGATCTTAGCAGTAAGTGAAACAAAAAGTATAAATCTAATCTGTGTAACTTTATGCTTGGTAAGAAGGTATTGTTAGCATCTGAATTTATTCTACATAACCTTGTCTGTGAAGATTCCCAGTCATCCAGGTGAGGTTATCTGGAAGTCGAGTCATGACAACTAGACTTCTTTTCTTGTAAAATCAAAACATTTTGCTACTCATCCAAGTAGCTTTGTCAGTCTAAGCTACCTGGATGAGTAGCGAAATGTTTCAATCTCGCAAGAAAAGCAGTCTAGTTGCTAGGCCTCAACTTCCAGATCTACATAACCTTGTCTGCCAGATAGTCTTTGGAGTGTATTCCAATCTACTAAGGGCTCTATCACGTGTCCTTTAAAACCCAGATCTAATTTTCTGATAAACCTGCTCCAAAAATCTTGTCCCCACGGTCAGGTCATTGGGCTTTAAAAAAAAAAAAAAGGTAGCGCCCCCTTTAGCTGTTTCTAGTGAGCTTTCCAAGACCTACCAGAGCTCTTGGGTATTTTTGCTCCGCTTAAAAATGCACATTTTCCCCAACGTGGGGGTGCATATCATCCGGTTTTTCAGCAGTTTTTCAAATTTTTTATTATTCCTTAGCACCCACCAGCTGGCCCTGGGGCTGGTCGGTGCTGTTTTTTAATTTTTTTATTCCACCCCACCCCCACCCCGCGTGCCAGTCAGCTGGCCTGCGGGCAGATTGAGACTTTTTTTTAATGTGTATTTATTTTTTATTTTATTTTTTCTTAGCCCCCATCAGCCAGCCCTGTGGCTGGTCGGCCATTTTGTTTAATTTTTTAAATTTCCTCTGTGCCTGCTTGAAGCAGGTTAGGGCCATGGGGACATAGGAGACGCAGAGCAGAACCCAAGAGACATGGGAACTGGGAACCCACATCTTCAATCACATGATCAGGTAAGGACAAAAGCCAGAATTTCCCATTTCCCACATCTTCCCCCTCATGTGATAGCGCCCTAGGTCTATACAGAAGGAAATCTAGCCCAGTGGTTTAGGCATCTGGCTGTGGAGCTAGAGGTTGAGAGTTCAGATCCCCACTGTGCCTGCTTGAAGGAGGGTCGACTCAATAACCCATTGGGTCCCTTCCAACTCTGCAGTTATAAGAATTCAGTGCTTGTGTGATGAAAAGACTCCCCATGTGCATGATAGGACTGATTGTAGTCTTAAGAAACTGCCCACCACCATCACCCAAGATACTTGGGCCACCTGTAACACCCTCTCTCCCTTCCCCATATACTTACTCCTAGGGTGCAATCAGAGAGCACCAGAGGTGCACCACGGACTGCACCAGAAATGGTCACTTTAGTGGGAACGATCTCCCTTAAAGCTAGACCAAAAAGGTGCAGCTTGGGGATGGATAAGAGTTAGGCTGCAGTACATTTCCCCAGGGAAAAGATCACACTTGACTGCTCCACAAGCAGCCCAGATTATGATCTATGTTGCTGTGTGATGATGCCCTCAGTCTCTGCTTGTATCAGTTCCCTGCCTCCTTGTCTTGGTCCTCTTATGACTGGCTTTGCTGTTAATTGCCCAATCATCTGCTCACTCTCACTCCTCCCAGTCTCCTCCTGCTGTCTGATCCTCCTTCACTACATACTACATGCCCAACGTGAAGCAGGGAAGGCAGTGGCACAAACTGAGCCCTGTTTGGCAGAAACAGCCTAAGACCCTGTTCTCCTGCCATTAAAACAGTGAATCAGGGTCGCAGCTGATACACACACAAAAGAAGTCATTTAGTTCCAACTTGTCACTGCAAAACCAGACACAGAAGGAAAATGGCACGTTATAAGAAACCCCAGCCTGAAGGAGCCACTTCCATCTGCCTAATGGGGTGGACTACTTCAGGAGGGGCAAGTTTTAAAGTACATTGGGATGGGGGGGGAGTTTTTTAACCTTGGAAGGAAGGTCGTGGTCCATTAATGTGTAGCTACCATGCAGAATCAGGTGCGTGTGGTATGTGTTGGACTTCCTCCACTCCCCAGCCTGTTAGTCACAGTAGCTTTGGTAGCTATCAGCCTCAGCAGCGCCTCTGCAGATTGGGACAAGGGCTGGGTATTAACTGCAGTTCCCTGTCCTTCGTGCCACTGCTTATCTTGGGCATTAAAGGATAATACCCTTTGCTTTTACAAGATAATGTCACCACTTTCCCAGCTGGGCTATAACTTAAAAATGATTATGCTGTATCTCAGTGAGCTCAGCTGATAAAGGTGTTTGTTAGCTATGAGAACAGACCTTATCTCCCCGGCGAAAGAGGAGGCCCTGCCTGTTCCTTCTCTGCCTTCAGCTTCTAGCAGCTTCTAGCATGCAGAGAAGCCTACAGGATATAAAAGCCTTTTGCTCAAGGCAAAGAGTGTGCAGTTTACTCAAGCAACAGGTATGTCCCAGAGAGTGTCTGCTGAACTGTGGAGGAAGGTCCGGCTGGATAAGACCAGCTCAGTTTTCCTTGTAATGGTCATCTGCCGCATGCCTATTTGCAAGGGACTCCATAGCATAGGAGTCACTGTTGTCAATTCTGGCAGCTGAGGCAAGCAGAAGAACATGACCCTTAGATCGGAGAGTTGAGTCATGGCCAACTGGACTTCTTCTCTTGAGAGGCTGAAATGTTTTGCTGGTCATCCAGACAGGTTCATCAGCCTGAGGAAAGCTAGTTGTGCGTCCTCCATTTTATAGTTCACTTTGACCTCATGTCACCCTGGTCTGAAATAGGCTCATAAAATGAAGGATGGCCTGAATAGGTTCATTAGGTGGACAATGACCTAAGGTGCGTGAAAGCCCCACCTTTAACCTTCCTAACACCCATTAATTATGGGTCATTAGCTATGGCCTTGGTGATGGAGGTGTGAAGTATTTTTGATTCGTTTGAGGATTGATGAAATCACAGCCTGATAAGTGGCGGATAGACTGTGCCTGAGTCCCCCACCTCTGTTGAGAAAGAGGTTTTCAATGCTCACATGAATGGCTTCCCTGACCCCTCTCTCATACTACCTATCTTCTCTGTCTAATATGTGTACATCCTCATCTTTGAATGAGTTTCCTTTGTCCTTCAAGTGGAGGTGTACTACTGATTCTGGTCCTGAGCTGTTACCCCTCCTGTTTAATGGCTGTTTAGTTTCTCCATTGTAGAGGTCTGTACACTCCTCACTGCATTGGACCGCATATACTATATTGCTTCTTTTTGGTATTGGTGTCAGGTCCTTTGGGTGGACGAGTCTCTGCCTTACGTGACCCTTAGATCATCTGCTCCTCTGAAACACTTCTCCTTGCCTTGTTAGTGTTCTCCTGGCACTGCCATCATTGTTCAGAAGAAGAAGATGGTGCAGCAGTGGAAAGAGTGACATCTAATGGCTACTGAATATTTTGGTTCTTTTTATTTATTTATTATCTAATGGTTCTGAATATTTTGGCATATAATAAACTAGAGATTAGGAAGGCACTGCAGCTCTTATAACCATCCAGCCAACATGAAATATCATTCAAAATGTAATGTTTTCCAAGTGCAGCCCTTACTTTTTAAAATACCTTAGCTTTTCCACTCACAGGGGTCCAGGTATTGGTATTTTTGCAAAGCAATGTAACACATTGCAATGTTGCCCTGTATAGTCAGTAATGTTTATCCATTACTTCTAAAACATTAGGTTCCAGTATATTATTTGGGAATTGTTCTAGTAATTATCATGGTATTCTAAAACTAAATGTAGTGTGTGCTTAAAATAAAAAAGCAATTACTAATGGTAATGCATTGCTTTTAAAGTTAAAATTCCAGACCACAAGCTTTTATTTAGAAGAAGAGTCCTCAGTGGTGGGAGTCCTGTAATATATCATATTTGATTTTGAAGAAAAATGTATATGCATAAAGAATGGACTGAGGCATCAACCATTCAGTAGGGGGAATTAATTAGCAGCACTTAAGTATACTTTGTTCCAAGAATATTCTTTCACTTGATCAAGTTTGAACTGGAAAGATCACATCATGACTGCGGCTTTGTAAAACCTAATATACATTTATTGTTTATGGTATTTGATTTTATAAAGTTAAGAAAATTTAACAAATGAGCAAACAAAAGATAATGTGTTTAACTGTGGAGCATTTAATTTGGCATGCTTATAATAAACAATAATAATTTGTTTATAATTCAATGGCATTTTAACACTATGATTGTCTTTTATCATTATGAGCATATTGTGCTTTGATTTGCCGATTTTCCATCATGCTTTGAGCAACTGTGAAACCCAGTTGTGGGAGAAATGCAGCAGGTGAGTTAATCAGTCAAAAACAGCAAAAGAAAAACTGTTGCCTGAAATGGTTGCCTCACTTCACTTAGTGGTAGCGACTGCCCTGCAGCCAGATAACCCAGAAATCATTTAAAATTGTTATTAAAATGCATTACAGAAGAACCAGAAGTGGAATGGATGTAGTCAACCATCACAAAGCAATCAGCTGTTGACACAGACAGGCTTAGCATAAACTATGTGGATTTTGAAGACTCAAACCATCCATATGGTATTATTGTCAAGGAAGTCTGCTGCTTCTTTTGACATTCATCACTTACTGTCCAAAAGCGGGCATTTCATTTAAAGGGTGTGGCACCAAAGTATACAGTGTTCAGGACAACCCTTTTTCTTTTCCACTTATGAAGAAAAACTGCTCAGAAAATTCTAGCAAGATCCTTGCTATTCCTTTGGTTCTAAACTTTTGCAGAACATTGATTTGTCAGGAACCGGGGGGGGGGTGTTCCCCAGCTGTGTGTGAGTCATTCTTGACCACGTAAGGTTGCCAAGTGTCACAGCTCTGCCTGAGATCTCAGGAAATGGCTTTGTTTCTTTGGTGCTTCAGGCAGGAAGACAACTCCCCAGGCACATTGCGCTGCATACGGGGATGGCTTTATTTCTCTGTGTGTATGAGAATTGCTTTTTAAGTTTTGACACCCATTCCTACTGCTGGCTTTGTTTCCTCAAGAGTCTTGGGCGTTTTAGAGTGCTATCGTTACTTTAGGCAGCTGTGCAGAGGCTGCTGACTGTTGTCAAAACGCACAACTCCAAGGGTCCTTCTGAGCCCAACGTTGAGAAAATATTCTGCTCTGTGGAGAGCAGCACACTCAGTGAGACAGGAGAGTAAACACGAGGGAGAGGAAAGGGAAGGGAGGAGCGGTGAAGGGAAGCATATGAGGCAGTGGGGTTGTAATGAGGGCGCAGATCTTATTTTTCAAGCAGGAGAGTCTAGGACAGTGGTTCTCAACCTGAGGGTCCCCAGATGTTTCTGGACTGCAACTCCCAGAAGCCTCCACCACTCACTGTGCTCAAAGGGATTTCTGAGAGTTGTAGTTCACAAACATCTGGGGACTTACAGGTTGAGAACCACTGGTCTAGGATGACCCTCAGCCACACCATGTACCATCTGCACATGGCAGAAATTCAGTCTAACTGGAGCAATTTGGTGTGATATATTGGCCCAATGCACTGTGGTGCCACCTCATGACATTAACCCTGGCCCTGGCAAAATGAGGCTCACAAAATCTGTCCTGAATCAGATTTTAACCCCTGGGCTGAAAAGAGTTCCCAACAACTGAATTAAAATGAAATACAATACTGTTCACCATGTTATAACAGAGGATATTTGATTCAGGCAGTCTGTGTGCCCACTCAGTCTATTATCAAGGTGGTAACTATTCTTTCAAATGGACTTGGATGGCACAACCCTTCGGAGGGAGAGAGGGGTGGGGGGGAGAACCTGGGATTCTCTTGTTACAGTATTGGATGACAACATTCTTCAAACCTAGCGAGTGTAGTCAGTAACAAGTCACTGTGAGAGCTACAGTCCAGTAACATCTGCAGGGCCACTAGGTAAGCTAGAAGATGCTGTCCTTCAAATAGATTACTGCCTTCTGTAAAATAGGGCACATTTGACAACTGTGGGCTTGAAAGGAATGGTGGATGGTGGATGGTGGATGGTGGATGGTGGATGGTGGATGGTGGATGGTGGATGGTGGATGGTGGATGGTGGAAACTATCATGAAATAAGTTCCAGTGCAGCAAATACATAGCATTCAAAGAAAAACTATCTGGGTGTGACTTTGAAAATTCTCAGTCATCTAGGTGAGTTTATCTGGAAGCTGAGTCATGGCAACTAGACTTCTTTTCTTGAGAGATTGAAATGTTTCACTGCTCATCCAAACAGCTTCGTCAGTCTGAGGGAAACTAGTTGCAAGTCCTCCATTTTATAGCTCACTTTGACCTCATGTCACCCTGGTCTGAAATAGGCGCATAAGATGAGCAATGGCCTGAGTAGGCTAGTTAGGTGGACAATGGCTTCAATAGGCCATTAGATGGAAAAATGACCTAAGGTCCAGAAACCCATAAAGTATGGGTTGTTAGCTATGGCCTTGGTGGTAGAGGCATGACATATTTTTTATTTGTCTGGGTATTGTTGAAATCACTGTCTCATAAGAAGATACACTGTGCCTGAGCCCCCAACCTCTGTTGAGAAATGTGGATATCCAAAGTGGGCCTTCAACAAAGCAGTGTGCCGACCAGAAGAACAATGGATCAGCCAGAGACCCAGACCTGATGGAAGAACCTGGTCATTCCTTACATGGCGGAAGTGTCTGAGAAGCTTAAAAGGATTTTTGGCAAATACCACATCCCTGTTTATTCCAAACCCACAAACACACTAAGGGAGAGACTCATCCACCCAAGGACCCAACATCACCACTCAAAAGGAACAATATAGTATCTAAGGTCCAATGCAGTGAGGAGTGTGCAGACCTCTACAATGGAGAAACTAAACAGCCATTAAGCAGGAGGACAGCCCAACATAGGAGGGGCAACAGCTCAGGACCAGAATCACCAGTATACCACCACGTGAAGGACAAAGGGTGCTCATTCAAAGATGAGAATAGATACATATTAGACAGAGAAGATGGCTGTTTGAGAGAGGGGTCAGGGAAGCCAATCATGTGAGTATTGAAAACCCCTCTCTCAACAGAGGTAGGGGGCTCAGGCACAATCTGACTGCTATTTATCAGGCAGTGATTTCAACAATCCCCAGACAGATCAAAAATACTTCATGCCTCCTCCACCAAGGCCATAGCTAACTACCCATACTTTATGAGTTTTAACACCTTAGGCCATTGTTCACATAATGGCCTATTGAGACTATTGTCCATCTAACGAGCCTCTTCAGGCCATTGTTCCTCTTGTGTACCTATTTCAGACCAGGGTGACATGAGGTTAAAGTGAACTACAAAATGGAGGACTCACAACCAGCTTTCCTCAGACTGACAAAGCTGTCTGGATGAGCAGCAAAACGTTTCAGTTTCTCCAGAAAAGAAGCCCAGTTGCCATGACTCAACTGCCAGATATATCTGAGTGCGACGAGATAGATATCTTCCAAGAAGCTGAAAATAATATATTTGATAGTGTGATGGAGGCAGTGAGAATGTCTGCTCTGTGTCCTGTGTTTGTCTTGCCCTTGCGACTTATTAATAAAAGAGATGGCAGGCGTTAAGAACTTTTGCCCAATTTCTTATAGACTTGTCACTGAGAATCACCTTTTCACAAGAATGACCAAAACAATTACAGAATGAGAGAGTTGCTAAAAAAAAACAAGAAAAAACTGGGCTTTTTTTTGTTTAGCCCTTATAAAACTGCTTTTTAAATGCTTCCATTTAAAAATATCACATTGAACTGAGGGCCATGCTAAAATCCCACCAGGGAAAGATTTCATGTCTAACAGACCTTCGCTTTCTTTAACACCAGGACATAAGGAGCTCCAGATTCTGTGAATGAATCAGGGAAGAAGAACATTGCCTCTTCTCACCGCATATCCCACTTTCTTATTAGGGGCATATTGAGAATATATTTCTAAGGTTGATAACAATCAGCCTAGCCACCTTAGGAATCTTATATGTTCTATTTCTTTGTTCTATCTTAAAAGGAGTTGTCAGCGAGAGGCCACACGCAAGCTAGCCAAAGGAGAGAGACGGAATCGACTGGTTATTTTTGCACAGAACCCTGTGTAATTTGGAGTCCTTGTTTGTTTCTCACCAACCCCCAGGAGAGAGGAAGGCAATATGCTGTTGAGTGGGCAGCATGGTGTGCTGAAGGATAATGGGGTTCACTGGAGATTTTAGGCTAATTACCCATAGGCTAACAAGGGGTCAGTGTTGTGGGGTGAGGCGGGGGGGGAGAATTGAGCCAGTAAGTTACACATCTGCTGCATTGCCCATCCTCTTTCCCTTCCTGTTCCTTCCTCGCCCCACTCTTGGGATCCATATATAGGTTCCTGATGCATAGGGCTCTGTCTTCAGGTTGGCTCAGAGGATGTGAAGCCAACTTACAATTCTCTGCCAAAGCAGAAGATATTCAGCAGCCAAAGATAAACTAAGTGAGCAAAGCGCCAGTCAGTCTCCGTCAAAAATAGAACTTCCATGCCCAAGGTGCCACCCCTTACAAAAGAACTGCCTAGCGTTGGAGAGAAGACATTTACACAATGTAGGTACAAAAATTTGGTAGCAGTTCCACTGTCAT
Organism: Phrynocephalus forsythii; assembly: GCA_029282475.1. Classification (NCBI taxonomy): domain Eukaryota; kingdom Metazoa; phylum Chordata; class Lepidosauria; order Squamata; family Agamidae; genus Phrynocephalus; species Phrynocephalus forsythii. The sequence continues at coordinate 92,258,315 of JAPFRF010000005.1, read as the reverse complement.
GACTCTGTCCTGCTTATACGTGACATTTGTAGTTCACCGAGGTGCTTAGACTTCTCTTCTAGAGAGCTTTTGTCCCCACTCTTAGTGCTCTCTAGAACATTGGCTCTCAAACTTTCATCGTATCACCCTTGTTGGGCTAAAAAAAATTGTGGCACAGCTACTCTTAAAGCAGTTTGAATACTTAAAAAGAAGAAAAAAGCAGTGCAGATTTAATGCTCAATTGTCTTTAATGTGTTGAATGAAACTGTTTGGGTGAATTCTTCATTATTTCCTGTATGTTTATGGGACATTTAATTAATTAAATATTTGTCTTGGCACCCCTGACTAAACTACAACCCCTGGATTCCATAGGATGAAGGAAGAACAATTGGGTTTGTGTATGTTAAATTAACATACAGTAGCCTCCTCCACCAAGGCCATAGCTAACTACCCATACTTTACATCTGAGTTGCGGGCAATGAAGCGGGAGGGGAGACGGCTGGAGCGCAAGTGGAGAAATTATCGCAGTGAGTCTGATCAAACACGGCTTAGAGCCCATTATCGAGCCTATTCCGTGTGGCTATACGGTTGGCGAAAAGGCAGTATTTCGCCAAATTGCTTCCTCAGAGTGCCGCCCAGCGGAGCTGTTTCGGGTGGTCCGGGAACTTCTTCAGCCAGGAGATAGGGTGGAGGCCCAGGACCAACGCTGTGAGGAGTTTGCTGTTCACTTTGAGGGAAAAATTGCTCAGATTCGCAGTGAACTGGACTCCACTATTGATACAGTATCAAGGGATGTGTCCAGTGCACCGTGCTTAGGTCCAGTGTTATTGGATGAGTTTCAATTGTTGAGACCCGAGGATGTGGACAGGGTGCTTGGATCTGTCCGTTCCACCACCACGCTGCTCGACCCTTGCCCTTCTTGGCTAATTGAAAGATCTGCCAAGGGGTTCGCACCTGGGTCCAAGAAGCTGTAAATGCCTCTTTAAGAGAGGGAGTGGTCCCTGCTGCCTTAAAAGAGGCAGTAATCAGACCACTCCTAAAAAAACCTAACCTGGACCCAGGACTGGTGGTCAACTACCGACCAGTAGCGAACCTTCCTTATTTGGGCAAGGTGTTGGAGCGGGTGGTCAGGCGCTGCTGGATGAAACGGATTTTCTAGATCCATTTCAATCTGGTTTCAGGCCGGGTTTTGGAACAGAGACTTGGTCTGACCTTGCCGGGAGAGAGAGAGGGGGAGTGCAACCCTGTTGATACTCCTGGACCTCTGCTTTCGACACCATCGACCATGGTGTCCTTCTGGATAGGCTGGCCAGGTTGGGAGTTGGAGGCACCGCTTTGCGGTGGTTCCGATCCTTCCTGGCTGACCGTGTCCAGAAGGTGGTGCTGGGGATAGTAGCTCTGCCCCTTGGTGTTTACGTCATGGGGTTCCACAGGGCTCAATACTATCCCCCAATTTGTTTAACATCTACATGGAACCGCTGGGAGAGGTCATCAGGAGGTTTGGGCTGAGGAGTCAGCAATATGCTGATGATACTCAGCTCTACCTCTCGTTCTCCACCAATCCAGGTGAGGCGGTTTCTGTTCTGAACTCGTGTCTGGGCCAGATAATGGACTGGATGAGGGTTAATAAATTGAAACTCAATCCAGACAAGACGGAAGTGCTGTTAGTGGGTGCTTCGTTAAGGGCCACTTCCCTGTTCTGGATGGGGTTGCACTTAAGGGAATAGCTTGGGGTGCTCCTGGACCCCGGTCTAAAAAGGTGGAAGAAAAACCAGCTGCGCCCTACCAGATGAACAGCCTCATTTAATGCACTGGTCGTATAGATTAATTGTGGGGCTTCTGAAACGGTTCGGCGATTGCAACTGGTTCAGAATCGTGCGGCACGGCTGGTGAGTGGTAGGGCCACCAAGGAACACATCACGCCGATTCTGTATAACCTTCACTGGTTACCAGTTGCTGCCCGAGCCCAATTCAAAGTGCTTGTTTTGACATATAAAGCCCTAAACGGCTTTAGATACCTGAAGGACCGCCTCCTTCCATATGAACCTACCCGGCAATTAAGATCTAGTCAGGGAGCCCTCCTGAAAGAGCCATCCCTTAAGGAGGTGAAGGGGATGGCTTGCAGGAATAGGGCTTTTTCAGCAACTGCCCCCAGACTATGGAATACCCTCCCATATGAGACTCGCCTGGCACCGACGTTGCTAAACAGGTAAAAACCCTCCTATTCCAAAAGTTTTTAACTAATGAAGGCCCTGATGGCAATTTTAGTGGTGTGTTTTTAATGTATCGTATTTATTGCATCTACATGTTTTATTGTTCTAATTTTATTGTATTTGATGTTTTAACTGTTTATTCTTATTGTGAGCCGCCCAGAGACCTTTGGGTAGTGGGCGGCATACAAGCTAAATAAATAAATAAATAAAATAAATAAATAATGGACAGAAAGAGAGGAAGGGAGTGAAATTAAGCTTAACATGCATTGGTATGTTGGGTAACAAAAGTCAGGCTATCTATCTGGCATGTGTGTGTGTGTGTGTGTGTGTGTGTGTGTGTGTGTGGGTGGGTGGGTGGGTGGGTGGGGGTGGGTGGGTGTTGTGTTGTTACAGTCGTGACCAACTCCTCATGACCCCATGTCCATGGAGTTTTCTTGGCAGGAATACTGGAGTGGCTTGCCAGTTCCTACTCCAGGTGCCTACAGCACCTGGTATTCCCTGGTGGTCTCCCATCCAAGTCTATCTGTTGGGAACATTCAAAGAATGGTCTGATCATAAATGAAAGGGAAAAACTGTCAAAGCTGGACTGCAGTTGAACATTATCAGAAGACAAAAATCATGATTACTGAAGAACTGTGCAACTTTAATGTTGACAATGAAGGATTGAAATTGCTAAATATTTTATATACCACAGTTCCTTCCTCAATCCAAAGGGAGACTGTAGCCAAGAGATCAGAAGAAGACTGAGATTTGGAAGGGCAGCCATGAAGAAACTGGGAAAGATCATCAAGGATAAGGATGGTACCACTGGAGACCAAGGTCAAGATCATACACAATGAAGAAAGCTGACAGGAAGAATATTGATTTGTTGGAAATCTGGTGCAGGAGAAGAGCTTTTCAGATAAGCTGGGCTGCCACAAAGATGAACAAATGTGTCCTAGAGCAAATCCAGCCCAAACAAACTCTGGAGGGAAAATGACGAAACTCAGGCGTTGTCATACTTTGGGTACATCATGAGAAGCCAGGATTCTCTCAAAAAGACAGTAATGCTGAGAAAGGTTGAAGGCAGAAAACAGAAAAAGCAAATAAGATGGACTGCCTTACTAAAAGAAGCCACAGTCGTAAGTTTACAAGAGAAGGACCAGAATCCCATTAGTAACATCAGAAAAATCAAGGGCCTTTTCACACGACCCCTAAGATCTGCTGGCCACTTAAATTCGGACCAGAGATCTTAGGGGTCTGTCGCTGTTCCTGCGTTCCCACCCCCTCCGCACTCCCTGGCTGCTGGCTGCATGAGGGGAGGGAGAAAAATATACATTCACAGTTTTAAATTGTGCAATGCTCTGATAAAAGTAAACGTGATGGAAATGGCTGCATCAGATTCTTTCTCAAGTTAACCACTCTTTGACAGTATCCCCATCTTTGACTGTATCCCCGCCAGTTGTGAGCACAACAAGAGATATAAGCTCTAACTCATTTACTATCAGCAATTTGCTGCAGTGTTGTATGCCAACTTACTTCCTCCTAAGAAATGATGGGATCGTGGCTGAAATTTCATCCCAGTGAACACAGTAAAAGAGCAAAATTGGGTTCTTTTGAGAAATGTCAAGCCAAATTATCTGTGTTTGGCTGGCCGTCTGTGCAGTGGAAAGCAAAACAAGAAAGAAACAAAAACAAACCAGCAAATGTTCAGAGAGAGTTAATTTATTCTTTCATGCAAACATTTACCTGAGGAAAAAAAATGTCACAGGGTTTCAGAAATTGTTGTCTTCCAGCATGTACTGCCAGATCAACATGCATAGCAACTGCAAGGCTTCTTGTAGGTTTCTATACTAGTAGAATGGTGGGATACTAAATAAATACAGCAGGACCAAGGGCAATTGGTTCCACACACACCCTGTGGATGCAAATACAGTGGAACCTTGACTTACATACTGCTTGACTTGCATCATATTTGACTTGCAGCAAGAAGGGGCCTGTTTGACTTGAGTCGCAGGCTTTGACTTACATCTCGGAGCCCCGGCGCAAGGCACCGGAATTGGGCGGCAGCCACAACCCAGCATCGCGGCTGCTGCCTCCAAACTGCTCCTGCCTTCTTCCCCTCCTCCGGCAGCGGCAGCTTCGGCGAGGCCAGCTCAGAGCACCTGGAGCTGGTCCTCGGCCTCACCGAAGCCGCCGCTGCTGCCGGAGGAGAAGAAGGGCCGGGAGCTCGGGGCTGGCCTCGCTGGTTAGACAGTCGACTCAGTCTTGTAAAAAATCTGGCTGCAGAAGTCTGGTCCACAAGGGAAGCATTTTAGTTGGGGAGCTGTAAAGTTGTGGGACTCTAATGGTAAGCATAGAGTTGTTCAGAACTTGGAATGTCAGGTTAAAAATCAGTAAAACTTAAATGTTAGACATTGTTGCTATGAACATTAAAAAGTGGAGGCGTATAACTTGTGGACTATAATTCCACTGCCTCCTCCTCTCTTTGAAGAGTCCTTTCATTTACATCCCCAGAAGGAATCTCCTATCCCAGTCAAATTTGTGTTAAATTGCTGTTTTCAGGGGTCTTTTTCATCATCTGGAACGGATTAGTCCCCTTTCCCATTACTTTCTATGGGAAACGTTCATTTGACTTAAGTCATGTTTGACTTAAGTCTAGATCACTGGAACGGATTAATGACGTAAGTCAAGGTTCCACTGTAAATAAATAAATGCAGATGTATAAAATACTACTCAGGCTTCCTTTAGTAGCTGGTTCTGGAAAATACACAGTGGAAATACTGTACATATAGATACATATGGGGGGCTTGGGGGTGGATAACCGAATCAGTGGATATTGATCCCATGGATAACTGGTGGTGGTCTCACTGTAAATAACCCTTGCATGTTCCTATCATGGTGTCTATCTACATGATTCAGGAAGTTTTAGATTTCTCTCCCTCTGCTTGGCTGCTGGTACTACTGCTGAATGCAGGCTTATTGTCGCTGTAGCATTTGAATTTGGTCAGTGATCACTCTGAGTTAACTGATGTGCACTAAGTACCTGAAGGTTCAGTTTTCTGGGGAGAAGCACCCTTGAAGTTTAAAAAAGTCATTACGATTGTGACATAAATACATGCTTCTTGCTGGATGAAAAAAGTAGCCACTGATTAAGAAGAACAAACATTTCATTTTTTTTTGTAACCAGCCCATATGGTTTTTATCGCAACGACAGGTGGAAGTAGAATTGTGAAGAGTGTTAAGTGTTTATTAAGGTCCACACTGCATGCAAAACAAGAGCTACAGTTTTGTCTTCTCATTCTTATGTGCTGCATAACAGTTAACAAGTGTTACACAGGTGTCATGTTTTATCCTCTGTTGTATCTCATTTCTTTAAGACTTTTAGTGAAAGGGAAAGAAGAAAGTACCCAAGCAGGACTGCACTTGAACATCCAGAAGACGCAAAATAATGACTACAGATGCTAGGAGTTGAAGTCCAACACATCTGGAGGATGTCTGTGAAGATTCTCAGTCATCCAGGTGAGGTTATCTGGAAGCTGAGTCATGGCAAGTGGACTTATTATCGTGAGAGATCAAAATATTTGCTGCTCCTTTGTGAAAAGATAAGAGAATGTATTGAAATCGATAGACTTTCTGGATGTCTGAAAGGAGATTATGAAGAGACTATTAAAAGAAGATGGCAAGAAATGGTTAAATTACTAGTTAACTGGTATGTTATTATATTCTGTTAAGTATGATCTTTGACTTGATATAATGTAATCCTTTGTGTTTTTTTCCTTTTCCTTTTCCCCCTTCCCTTTCCCATTAAAACTAATAAAATCTTTAAAAAAAAAAAAATGTTTCCCTGCTCATCCAAGACTGACAAAACTGCTTGGATGAGTAGCAAAACCTTTCCATCTCTCAAGGAAAGAAGTCCACTTGCCATGACTGAACTTCCAGACATCTGGATGATGTCCAGCTATAAGAGGCTGTCATGAAGGGATCTAATTTGACAAATAACTATCCTGTTATTGTCCAGTGACAGCCATTAATTTTTGTCACAATTTGTCTTAACTGAAAACAGCTTTTTCCAGTAAGAGACACTGGGAGGGAAACAAAGAGAAAATGCTGTGCGGAAAACAGAGAGAAAGGCACAGTTCCTTCATCCAAGTACATTTCCTGCTGGGGACTCGACCTGATCCAGACCCTCACTGGAATACTGTACCTATCCTGCTTCCTGACAGGAGGCTGATGTGTGTAACTGGGAGTTGAGTCATGGCTACTGGACTTCTTTTTTGAGAGATAGAAACGTTTCGCTGTTGATCCAAACAGCTTCATCGGTCTGAATACAGCTAGTGCAAGTATCAGAAGGACTATTTGCACTAGCTGTATTCAGACCGATGAAGCTGTTTGGATCAACAGCGAAACGTTTCTATCTCTCAAAAAAGAAGTCCAGTAGCCATGACTCAACTCCCAGTTAAACGCACCTGGATGACTGAGAATCTTCACAGACCTGATGTGTGTACGCTTTTTATGGATGGGGAAATGTGCTGGCAAGGTCGTCCTGCTGTAGGGACCATCCAGCGGCACAGCGGGAGATTTCCCCCACCTCCTCCTTTGCCCAGAGGCAACTGCATGAGGTCCCCATTCTTTCTAGGCGTGATCTGCACTGCCAGCCGGGCGCGACTTTAGCTCCGGTGACATAGTAGTTTAGGGGCGGGCGGGCGGGCGGTGTGGCATTCTGTCCTGGGAGAGAAGAGAGAGATTAGGGGCGCTGGGGAAGAATAGCCGCAGGGCGTCTTCTGCTTCTGCTGGAGCTGCAGCTTTGTCCAGCAGCAACCGGAGGCGATCGCCTCGCGGCGCGGCTGCCACAATTCATTATGCTTGGCCGCTCCGAAAGCATCACTTCATGGCCCAGCTACCCAAGGCCATCCACATCAGAGGTGGAAGATCTTCTAGCCTCTCTCTCTCTCTCTCTCTCTCTCTCTCCCCATCTTGGGTACCATTTCGCAACATGCAAGCCCTGTCCATGGATATCTCCCCACCCCGCCTTGCAATCTGCTATCCAGTTTCTTTCGTTTTTTCTCCACCCCCATGGGGTTTGCTAGCCGGATCGGTCCCTTCGCCAAGAGCTTTCGTCGGATTTCTCTCCGGCGGGCCAAACCCCAAATTCATCCAGAGAGGTGAGGTGGGGGGCGAAGTGGCGGTTTTAAGGGTCCCTGCTTTCCAGACGCCCAGCCCGCGCGCGACTCTGAAGCCAAGCCGCCCCTCCACGGCGAGGAACAAACCGCTCGCTGAGTCTGCGGCTCCGGGGAATGAGGGGATGACGCGTGGAATTTGGAGAACACCTGCCCGTCAAAGATCCTGGCCAATCGATGGAGCCTTAAGGGGCGGGGCGCGAGGCGCGCACACTGAAAGTTGCCCAGAGGCCGCCCAAAGCTCCTCTTCTCGTGCGCCTGTGCGCTTGTGTGTCTTTTGACCGTAGTTTGCTTTCTCTCGCGACCGCAAAGCAGGCAACCTCTCCGCGGTGCATCCGGTGTGGCAAGGCAATCGATCGGCGGCGAGAGGAAACCCGAGGAGCTGTCCGCGAGGAAGAGACCCCCCACCCACCCACCCACATACACACAGCAGCAACCCACCGTGAGAAGATGCTGGCATGTACAGAGATGCTGACGATGTGTTTGCTCTCCGGCAAGCATGCTTACAGTCCCAAATCCCCAGAGAGCCCCCAGCATTTTGGCAGAGGACTTGCGATTTTCCACGATGTAAGTAGCAGCGTGGTGCATGCTCGCCCCGTTTTGTCAACAGCGTGGGCTGGAGGTCTTGCGAGGGACCTGTTCAACAGTACCTCCGTTGCTTGGTTTGTTTTGTGTTTGCCCCCCCCCCCGCCCTCCAAGAGTCAGCCTGCGTGGGGACACTAGGTCTCAAAATGCGCTGGCGGCGGGGGGGGGGGTGTCAGCTGGTGTCACGAAGTTACCTATGTATTCCTATGCCAACTTTTTGAAATGTTTTCTTGTGTTCCGTCCACTTCTAGTTTGCATGGTGCTCCGCTTTTGGGAACTAATTGAAGTCCTTGTGTTTCTTCCTCAAAAGCCTTGATGCTACTCTTTCCCAGAGAAATGTGTCTCTACAGGCATGTGGCACATAAGCTTTGAGACCTGCGGGTGGAGTGGAGGGAACAGGAAAGTGGACCATCGTGGGCAGAGTTCAAATGGTATCTGAAGTGGGTTCATCCATTTTGTCCCTCTGCCAACACACACTGCGGTCCTGACTCTGAGCAAATTGTGGTTTCAGTTTCTGCTCTTTACAACAGAGAGGATGGCTAATTCACAGGAACATCTCATCTCCATTCATTATCTCCAGCTCATAACCCATTTCCTTATACTTCCTCCTTCCACAGTTGTGACGTTAGATGGCTTGTTCTAAGTGCAAGGTACACTTGAATGCACAAGTCTTCATCTGTGCACCCATAAGTAGATTAGACTGCATATGCTTAGATGGGGAGGGTCAGAACAGAAGTAGGTGAACTCCAAACATGTAGAATGTGCCGAAGAAACCAAGTGCACAGGTGACCCAGATGTCTAAGTGAAATGACTAGATTGTTGAAATAGTGTAAAACCTAATGTTATGTGATTGTATTTGAAAAGATTCACTAAAAAAACAAGTGGAGAGAGAAAACAATGACAGATAAGGATTACAGCACAAGATTTGTGTCTTGGGAAATCATGGTTGAATTTCCAGAAGAGTACTCAAAGTGGTCTGTTGCGGGTGGGGTGGGGGAATAAATAAAAGAAACTTGTAGGACCTCAATACGGTACCTTGTATAAAGGAATTAATTCATTCCAAATGAAATTATGTTAAGCAAATTTCCCATAGGAATGGATTGAAAAGAGAGTAATCCCTAATCACAACCATTTTTATGTTGTACGGATTCGCCCCACAGGTGATTCTGTTAAGCAAATTTCCCCTATCTCCAGAATTTTTTATGTTGTATAGATTTTATGTTATACAAACCGTTTGTATATGAGGGTCCACTATATAAGCTTTTCCTGAACCAGTCCCTGCTGTGATTTAACTACTTGACAAAGCGTAGAGTTTTTATGAGGGGGGATTAGAACACGGAATATTTAACACTCCCATTCACATAATTACCAGGTGCAAGTTAGATTAGCAAAGTGTGAAGGAAGAGCTAATAGAATTAAAAGTGCACGAAAAGCAAGCCCTGGTGCCACTAGGCAGAGCTTGCAGGGAGAACTCCGAAAATCCACTCAGCTGAATGAAAGTGAGAGCAAGACCAGCTTTTACAATATTTTGAAGTAAGTGAAGTAATAATGCACTCCACAATATAAAAAGGAGGGAGGCTATGGTAAGGCTACAATTTAGAAATAACCCAACTGCAGCACTTGAAAGCAAAGGTACATTTTCAGATTTGCTCACAGGCATGGAAGTTGCTGTCACGTAATAGCCTGTGAGCTCCCCTTACACCGCAAAGGCTACATTTTCCTTGCCAGTTAGCTGTAAGAGGCGCAGGTTTGTTGCGGATGTAGTTGGGGGTTGCCTAGCATTTAGAAACTATTTCAGAGTGCTGTGTTTTATGCTACTTATTTGACTTGTTTAGAGAACTTGGATAGACCTATCAGATTTTTAAAATGCACACACAAAGCTCCTACCCAAAAATATCAAACAATTTAACAATACCATGAACATCAAATCTGGATCCATACCTCTCTATGAGATCCCCTGATATGCTCTTCTAGACTGAAAGGCCAGTTTATATTTTTGTGATTTTTTAATAGAACTTATTTACACTTGCTTACCTAGATTGGCAATTTTTTTCAAGTTCAAAGTTTTTCTTTTATCTGACAAAATTGCTTCCAAACAATGGAGCAGGGCCATTACACTTTTCAGTACAGTATTGCGAGATATTTCATTTATATGAGGCAAAAGCCATACAATTATTGTCCTACACACTCAGGAACACATGGAGTGAACATGGGACCACAAAGGGAATCTTTGCACATTGATTATTTATTTAAAATGTTTATGATTCAAAAGATTTAGAAATCTTTAGTAGTCCTGAAATCTACTAAATCTAGATTGCAGTGCATCCATTCAAACACAGATACATTAAATACTATTTGTTATTGCTTTATTATATTTTCCCAGCATCACAGTTGCATGGCTATTGAACCCCCAGCAGCATATACCATAGCTTTCCTCTTGTAGATTGCTTTCCCTTTTGCATTATAGTGGGATTTTTAGTTAGTTGTTATATTTCCAGTAGAGTTTCTGCTATGCCATTGTTTTTTTCCTGTCATTTTAAAAACTGAATCTGGCAAACAACAAGTTTCCATGTTGTATGAAATCATGATATAATAATGGGTACTTTTACATGACCCCTAAGATCCGCTGGCAACTTAAATTTGGACCAGAGATCTTGGGGGTTTGTAGCTCTTCCTGTGTTCCCACCCCTCCACATTCCCTTGCTCCTGTCTGCATGAGGGGAGGGAGAAAAAAAGGGAGAAAAGAATGCAGGCTCACCTCCGCTCTGCCATGGAGAAACATTGCAGTCTCTTAAAGGGGCAGGGGGCAAAAAAAAAAAAAAAAAAACCAAACAGAAGGTGAGGACAGCCTGGCACTCGCTGCTTTACACCCGCATCAGAAATGTTTCACCTTCGGAGACCAGGTATTTGGAAAATGCGCTGGGATGCGCTTAGGTGGGCGTGGTCGTACTTAATTTTTTTAAAACTCCGGAGCTGGTGGGAAAACAATGTTAAGCTCTGCATCTGGGAGCCCTTTGCCTCGGATTTTAGGAGTTGTGTAAAAGCGCCCAATGAAACATCCTTTCCAAACAAACAAAAATGCACTTAATACCAAACTTGAAAGAATTTAAAAACGGAACAGGGCTTTCAAAAGCCCGTCCAGATTGGAACCCATCCAGATTTTCTTTGGGAAGTAGTTCAACACCTGAGGTGCTGCAGCAGAGAATAACACAACCCACTTAACCTCTCTGAGTGATGGTTTATGCAGCAGGGCACCTGCTGAAGTTGCCGAATGGCAGCAGTCACATAGGAAGGTAGTTTTATACGTTTCCTGGCCTGAAGGTGTTTCGCTAAATCTACTTAGAATTTTACTACTAGTCAGGAACTCTGGTCATACAGAGTTCCCATGTGTGTGGATGACTCTAAATTTGTTCAGCTGAAGGCGCAAAGACTCCCCTTTTAACTTCTCAGTGCACAAAGGTGGAAGGTGGTGGCTGCCCTCTTTGGGACAGAGATGCTAGAGACAGAATAAGGATAGCTTGCAGGCCCTTGGTGCAGTATTTACAAGTTCACCGGATTTCTGGAGAAATAACATCTAAAAAGGGATAACATGTCCTGAAATGCAATCAACATTCTTTATTCTTCATTAGACATCAGTAGGAAAAAGGATGGTGTTTGGGCAGTCTATGTCTGGGCTGGGAGATGTTCACTAGTGGTTTTGCTGATAGCCGTTATAGGTTTTTTTATTTTCAATGTTTTTATTTATTGCATGAGGAACAAACATACACTTTTAGTCCTTACAACTATTCCAAAAACATTACACCATCCTTTGGTCCCTTCCTCATTAACCCTCCCTCCCCCCACCCCAGCAAGCACAAATTTTCCTACCCTTTCATGTTAAACATTACAGTATTATTAAGGCATGATGGAATACTATAGTCCATTTCTTGTTCTCAGGCTTTCCTTTTATCCAAATTATATACTTCTCCCTCTCCTTTAAAATTCTATTTTTCCCTTCTGTCTTTCCTTCTTGCATAATTTTTATCCATCCATTTTGAAAAAAATTGATGTATATATTTATCATATTCCCATTTTTCTTCCTCCTATCCACACGCCAATACCATTATAGCTGCTGCTATCCCATAATACACAATCTTTTTTATTCCTCTCCATTTCTTTCTCTATTAACCCTAAGAAGATATGATCTAGTTTTAGCTCAATCCTTTTCTTTGTAATTTCTGATAACCAATTTTCTACTTTCCTCCAAAATGTTCTTATTTCTCACATTTCCATATCATGTGTACAAAAGTACCCTTTTCTTTTTTTTATAGTTTTATGATCTTAACACAAAGAAAGAGAAATGATAGATTATAAAAAATATAATGATAGATTACAAAAAATTTATAAAATATCCCTTGCAGTTATATTTTAAATGATAGCCACCATACAAAAAATATCTGAAATCAGATTTGATTTTAATGTCTACAGTGCATCACAGTTTTGGTAGAAATAGATGCTCAGCATTCTCTTATACAGTAAATATAAGATTCTAAATAGTGTCTACACATGTCTGTAGCTATATTTCTATGCAGTTACTGGTGGCTAATCATCAAATAAATATGCACCAAATTCCAGTTGTAAGTACTTCAAAATTTGAATGATTCAGGCAGGTCACAATGTTCCCATTTATGGGTGCAGCAAAGAAACAAATTGACATGTTCGTGCAAATAAATCAATATTTTTGCATTGGATTATATGTTCTCCAGAATGTATTTCTACAATATAGACATTAGCTTAAACTCCTTTGACTGTCGGCACAAAAGGAAAGCTCATGAAATTTTAAGGAGTCAAATATTTTACCTTGGTTGTGACAGTGCTGTGTTAAAATAACAATATTTTCCTCAAATATATTTCCTTATAGTGTTAATATATTTAAACTAACTAATAAAGAATCAGATTCTGCAAAGATGCTGTGAAAGCTTACCCCTTTGGAAACCATTTCTGCCTGGAGAAAATGAAATACAGAGTGCTTTTTGTGGGGAAATGGATGGGATATTTATTCAGTAAAAACAAGAGGCCCCAAAGGAACTGAGAGCTTTATTGGAAATGACACCAAATACTGCTGAACTATGAAAAAAGTATTGCTCATTCAAACTAGGGGCATAAAAATAGAGTTTGCCCTGAAAATGCAAGGTATGTGGAAGTAGAGGTGGTTTATGGCTATTATCATCACCACCATCTCAGGACTACTTTGCTGGAAGGGACCCTCATCAGTGAGCCTAGCCCCTTGCCAAGGAAACACAGTGGGGAATTGAACACACAACCTATAGCACTGCAGCCTGATACCTCAACCACTGAGCTCTCCAGCAGTTCAGTGCAATAGTATGATTCAATAGAGCATCATTCCATAATGTAATTATCTGGTACTCAAGTACAAGAGAACATGTTACGAAAATGGCTTAGCAGTTCCCATCATAAATTTAAGCTGAATCTTCCTTTGGAATGAACAAAGCCCTTGGATGATTTGTTTTTTGTTGCTCATTTGAGAATAACCACAGTACAATTTATTAAGTAGATCAGATAATTTCGGCCGTACAACAGGCAACAGCAAGAGCATTTGCGACGCCTGGCATCGAGTCTTCTAGAGCGGTGGTCCCCAACCTTTTTGTCCCCGCGGACCGGGAAATTTTTTAAAAATTTTCTGTGGCCGGGGCCGCCTGGGAGGGGGGAGGCTCCTCCCCTTTTCCTCCGCGGGGAGGCCTCCTCCTCCTCTTGATGGGAGGGAAGGAGGAGGGGTGGAGGAGGAAGGCGGCGGCACTCACCGGCTTGGGGAGGTGCCCTCCCCCCCACACGGGAGGGGGGGGGAACCCGGGGCTCCAGGCAGAGCTGCCGCCTCCCTCCTCTGCCCTCCTCCTCTCGCTGCTGGCGCCCTCCACCAGCAGGCCTCCTCCTCCTCAGCAGCAGCCAGCAGCAGCCAGCGCGCTCCTCCTCGGCGCCTCCTCCCACCCGCCCGCCGCACCGGGAGCGCCCAGCAGCCGCAGCGAGGCGCTGCCTCCTCCTGCTCCTGTTCCTCCTCCTCCTCCTCCTCCTCCCACGACGGGCCGGGGGAGCAGCAGCAGCCACCCCCACAATCGCCCCCCCCCGCCGCCGCCGCCGCCGCCGCCCCATCCCGCCACCGCCACCCCTCCGCCATTGCCCTCTGCTGCTGCTGCTGCTGCTGCTCGGCGGCGGTGGCGGGAGGAGGAGGAGGAGGAGGAGGAGGAGGAGGAGGTGGAGGCGGCGGCAGGAGCAGGAGCAGGAGGGCGCTTCCTGGCGCGGCCGGGTGGGTGCGCGCGCGGGGCGCCTGGGCCATGTGCCGCGCGTGGGGGTCTCGCTCCTGGCGCCGCGCTTGCTCCTGCTCCTGCTGCCGCCGCTGCCGTGGGCCTCCTCCTCCGCCGGGAAAAGTGCTGCTGGCGCGCCCGCAACACTTTTCCCGGCGGAGGAGGAGGCCCACGGCGGCGGCGGCGGCAGCAGGAGCAGCGGCGCAGGAGGAGCGGGCGCCAGCTCAGCTCAGCGCCCGCGCGCTGCACCCACCCGGCCACGCCAGGAAGCGCCCTCGCGGCACGGACGAGCCGCCGCCGCCTCCTCCTGCTCCTGCTCCGGTTCCTCCTCCTCCTCCTCCTCCTCCCGCCGCCGCCGAAGGAGCAGCAGCGAGCAGTGAGGCAATTGCGGGGGGGTGGCGGCGGCGGCGGGATGGGGGCGTGCGGCGGCGGCGGCGGCGGCGGCGGGCGGTGGGGGGGTGGCTGCTGCTGCAATCGGGGGGTGGCTGCTGCCGCCTCCTCCGCAATTGCCGGCGGTGGCTGGAGGAGGAGGAGGAGGAGGAACAGGAGCAGGAGGAGGCGGCGGCGCTGCCGCTGCTGTGGCTGCTGCTGCTGCTGGTGGTGGAGGGCGGGAGGAGGAGGAGGGCAGAGGAGGGAGGCGGCAGCTCCTCCTGCGCTCTCCAGCCTTCCTCCTCCTGGCGCCCGGAGAGAAGGAGGAGGAGGAGGAGGCGGCGGAGGAGGAGGAGGCCCCCGGCCTCCCAGGCGGCGGCGGCAGCAGTCCACGGACCGGGGCGCCAGCAGCGAGGGGACCACCGTTCTAGAGGACACGTTGAGGGCCTTTGCGCGGCACTGACATGATCATTGTGAAAAGGTCTGCCCGCCTGCCCATTTGTAAATAACAGTGGCAGTACAAAAATCTATTTATTTCCCCCCCCCTACCCAAAGGTCTCTGGGGGCTTACAATCAAAGAATTAAAACAGTTAAAATATCAAATATCAATAAATAATTAAAACAATAATAAAAACCTGGTGGATCAGGGGAATGCTGTGGATGTTGCTTATCTGGATTTTAGTAAGGCCTTTGATAAGGTTCTCATGGTATTCTTGAAGTTAGTAGAAAGTCCTCCTTCCCTCCCAGGTCATTTGTAATTTTGACTGATCGCCCCAAAGGGTGGTTTGCCTCTCCAGCCTGGAGAGATGTGAACAGTGGGGTGCCTCAGGGTTCTGTTCTGGGTCCAGTGCCACAGAAAATATTTTTAAAATGATTTGGAGGAAAGAATAGAGAGTATGCTAACAAATTTGCAGATGATACCAAATTGGGAGCAATTCCCTAGAGAATAGGATGAAAATGCAAAATGACCTTGACAGATTAGAGTGTTGGGGCAAAGCTAATGGAATGGATTTCAACAGAGGGAAATGTAGGGTGCTGCATCTAGGTAAAAATAATGAATTGCATAGATATGGGATGGGAGATACCTGGCTGGAAAATAGTACCTGTGAAAGGGATCTGGGAGTCTTGGTGGACCACAAACTGAATATGAGTCAGCAGTGTGATGCGGCGGCTAAGAAAGCCAATGCGATTCTTGGTTGCATCAAAAGAAGCATAGTGTCTAGATCAAGGGAAATGATAGTACCACTCTATTCTGCTCTGGCCAGACCCCACCTGGACTACTGTGTCCAGTTCTGTACGCCATAATTTAAAAAGGATGTTGACAACCTCAAGCGGGTGCAGAGGAGGGCGACCAGGATGGTTGAAGGTCTGGAAGAAATGTCATATGAGGAACGGCTTAGGGAGCTGGGAATGTTTAGCCTTTCAGAAAGAAGGCTGACGGGGGATATGATAGCTATGTTTAAATATTTGAAAGGATGTCATATTGAAGAGGGAACAGGTTTGTTTTCCATGGCTTCAGAGACTAGGACTCGGGGAAATGGTTTCAAACTACAGGAACAGAGATTCCATTTGAAGATCAGGAAGAATTTCATGACATTTAGAGCTGTTGGGCAGTGGAATATGTTGCCACAAAGGATGGTGGAGTCTCCTTCTTTGGAGGTTTTTAAGCAGAGGCTGGATGGCCATCTGCTGGAAATACTGTGATGGGGGTTCCTGCATGGCAGGGGGTTGGACGGGATGGTCTCTTGAGGTCTCTTCCAACTCTATGATTCTATGATTCTATGATTCTATAACCTTACACTAAAATCATTACACTAAAATTGCCATCAGAGGACCCACAGTCTATGTTGTATTAATTAAAAAACTTTCTTCTGTTCACCTCATTTCTGCCCAATCAGCAAACTAGTACATGAAAAAAAATTAATATTGATAAATGTTTAACATTTTTAGTATAGTTCTTACAGTGTTTTTAATTGTAATTATTGTATAGTTTTAGCCCTTTGTGAGCCATCTTGGGCTCCTTATATAGATAAGGTCCAGCTCCACCGTTGGCAGCATCTGACGCCTGGACCGCATTGCCACCCCTGGGAGAAATAGTGCGAGATGTGCGCTTTCCTGGGCCTCACGACGTGTGCTTCCCTGGGGAAGGGGAAGGGTGAAAGCCCTAGATAACAGGTCTGCACACCCCCTCAATTTCTTTTGGAACATGCAATGACCCACCTGCCCACTGCCTTGTCTTCAGTGCTAGTGTGGCTCAGTGTAGTGACCTCCAGGGGCTGGATAGGAATTTTTGCCCGCCTCCCCAGATTGTCCAAGAGAGGGCAGGGATTTTTTCCCCTACATCGCAATGCCATGGGTGGGGTGAGAATGGCCCTGCTGGTGGGTAGTGTGGGAAATGGAAGCATTTGGTGAGTCCCAATCAGTTATCAAGTTGTGCCCCTCCAACCCCAGGGCTCTGTGGATCCCGAGATCACAGATCTTGGGCGAGGAGGCTTTGGAAACCCACCTGGGGCAGAAACCAGCCACTGAGGGCACCCTCACCTCCGGGAGGGGGACCACATACCACATACTTTGGTTGGCCAAGGGGAACACACCCACCTTGACAGTGCCATTGGCTGAGGTCCGGGGGTGACCTTCAGGGTCCAACAGTCCCCCATAGTGTGGTAGCCCCCTGTGGGATAGAAGGAATGATATGTACATAACCAATAAAGCATAGCCCGAGTTTTCAACCCGTGAAGTTGCCTCGTCTATTCCTTTCAACCTGGGGTGGCAAACGTCGCATATAAAATGAGATGAAATACCTCCCAGCAACATATTTTTTAGTCCAGGGGCTAGGCTTTCCTGTGGTTCCCTCCATTTTAAGAGGTGGGTAGTTCTTTATTTCCAAAATTTATTCCTGGCATTCTCTGCTGTTCCTTCAAGATTCATAGATGCTCTGAAGAAACATTTCTTTCATTTTACTCGGGGAGGGTTGGAGTGGTAGCTGGAGAGCGGATGTTCATTTGATGTAGTTGCATTGAGTCTTTCATTGTCAGACACTACTTCTCTCCATATGTCACTGGGTGCAGTGCTTGCTCGGTACTGTATTTGGGTTTACCAAAAGGAATTGGCCTCAGGCATCCAATAATGATGCCACAACTTTCTCTGAAAGCTACATCTACCTGTTTTGCATGGATTGAACTATACCACACAAAGCTGTTGTATCACCCTCAGAGTAGCACAGAGCTAAGGCTGTATTTCTTAGGACAGTGATGGCGAACCTTTTAGAGACCGAGTGCCCAAACTGTGATTCAGAACCCATTAATTTTTGCAAAGTGCCAATACAGCCATTTAACCTGAGTATGGGTGGCTGTGAAGGGACGATGTCGGGTGCCCACATAACGCTCTGAGTGCCACCTTTGGCACCCGTGCCATAGGTTCGCCAACCCTGTCTTAGGGCATGTGGTTGAGTGCCCCAACTGGTTTCTGATAGCTTTCGAGATCCTTGCACAGATCTTTTTCTTTGTGTTTGTCTTATAACCAGCATATGAAAAAAAAAAAAAAGGTAACATCTCAGTATGGCCTAATTGGACACATTTCTGGTTAACCTGAAATTTCTGAGATGCCTGTTTGTTTGTCAGATGAGAGGCATTTGCTTGATTCTTAGCATGATTCATATGAAGCTGATTTTTCTTATACATCAAGTTCTTCTAATGCATCTGTTTGGAGATATTCCACCATCTGAAAACTGTCCAAACAAGCTGTAACCATGAGATTATCAGCATAAATAAAATGTTTGGTGCCTTGAAGAAGTGATTGATAATTGGTTTAGATGTTAAACAAAACAGGAACTGGTATGCTGTCCTGGGGTAGCCCATTATTTTGAGTTCCCCATCAGCGTGCTTGCAAATTAGGCAAGATAAATAAATAAATATGCTCTTCTCCTAAAGGGATGCTCCTTCCTTCAGTTAGTTTATCATCCTTGGCTAAATAATAGGATTTTTTCAGTAGTACTTGATGATGAACACTGTTAGAAACAGAGGTCGGCAACCGCTACCACAGCCATCTCCTTAATTTCAAAACCTTCCACTATATGCTGGATTTGTGCTGAACAGTTTTTCCCAGGTCTAAAGCCAACCTGCTGTGAGATGAGGAGTGGTTCGGTTACCTCTATTAGATGGTTAAGAAAATTATTGACACAGCAGTGAGATTGACGGAATACTGTGGATTCTCAACTAGGTTTAAAGATAGCAACCAGTTATGACTTCTTTCAACATTCTTAGGAGAGAGTCAAGGCACGTCTTAAATAAATTATGCAACCACTTTTTTTTTTACTATACCAAAATTAGTTTATCTGTTCCATCTGGATGTTGTCATATTCCCACTGTGGTGCACTGGTAGAGTAATGGACTAGGGCTATGGAAAAGACAGCCTGATTCTCAAACTTTGCCATGGAAACTCAGTGCTGGAGTGGAACTGCTAAAACCACTCCTTAAATAGTTCACTTGTCTTAAAAGCCCCATCAGGGTCACTATATGTTGTTTCTGACTTGATACCACAGCACATACACACACATATGGATGTCATCACGGCCTGCTGCCTTCCATTTTGGCAGCTACGCATAGCTTTTTCAATTCATTCATGATCATGTACGGTCATGGGTCTCTAGCGGCTTGTTTCTTTCAAGTACAAGTTCTGATTTCCATTAGCAATGCTCATATCTGAGATTAATGAAGAGTTGATGGGCTATTTGATTAGCTGAAACATTTCTATGAGTGGAGCCTTTGCCTGGATCCTTGCTGTCACTTTAATAGTCTTTCAGGCTTTTGGACTGGTCTTTCCGTGTTTATTTGTTCCACAGGTTTTATCCAACTGCCTTTTCATTTCTGAGAGCAAATAAATGAATCACTGCAGTGCTCAGACAAAATGGTTTCTAACTATGAAAAATAATTCTTCATTTGGGCACGTATTTCTGATGTTAAGCCTTGGAGGTAGCTGGTTCCGCATTCCTTATGATATGGGAATCAGGTCATTTTCACTGTCTCCACATTCATAGACTCTGGGGCTGTACAAATGTTTGATATAAATCTATCTAATGTTGTGCCAGACTTCTGGCAATCATCTTTTAAAAAATATATATATATCCTCCTGAAGAATGATATTAATATTATTTATCATATGGGCCCTAGCCCATATGGTATATGTTCAGAATTCACCTACAGACTGGCTTCACATGCCATTGTAATTGTAAGTTGGAGTGGTGTCTTCTCTTTTAGCACTAGTTCTCCATTTTCACCATCAACCGCATATACCCAGACAGAGGATATTATGGGGTTGCTCAGCTCCACCATTATTATCTTCATATCATCCTGATCTATAACAGCAGTAGCTGACAGCTGGAACTCAGACTTGGCTAATATAGTACTTCCATACAGTCTAGTAGTTCAATTATTCTCTCTTGTTTGTCTGTGTTCTGATCAGTTTCTAATTTTTGGTATCTTTTTGACTTCGGAATCGCCCCGGGTTGGGCGCCATTTTTAAGTTTCTTTCATGATTGGTCAATTATAAAGTCAGAGGCTTTTTTGAACATCAAAAGGATTTTTATTTAACACCAACTCAGGTACAGACAAAATGACCTCTTGTTTGCGGGGTTAACTGTGGATATGAGGTACAGCATCTAGCGGCTCAGCTTCTTCATAAATACCATTAACTAAAGGAACTTGACTGTTAGGAGACTTTAGAAATAATAGTAACCGACCCGCGCCCCATACATTGGGGCAACCGGGTGACAAGGATACCGGATTCGGAGACCTCTCGTTCCTCCATTCTTTTCTAAACTTCTCAGAGGTCTCCGGCCATCTCAGAGAGTTACAGACCACTGGTATTCTTCACCTCGGTCTACTCCCGTTTTCCATCTAACTCCCTTCGCCTTCTTTCCCTCTCTCTCAACTGCTTATCCCAACTGTCCTCTCTCATTCATTAACGTCCCCTTTCCAACTGTCATTCTCCGATACCCATAATCCCTCTTTCTCTATTATGGTCTCGCGCGCACATGCCCCCAATGCTGTCCTTCCCTGACTCCTGACCCTTTATTCTCCTATTGGCCCGGTTTTCTCTTCTAAGCTCAAATCTTTTAGTTCTTTAATTTCCTCTTCCTTCTTTCCAGACGGCACACTCTGCTCCAATGGCTTTTCTTCGTCTCCCTTCTCACAGTGTGATAGATGGACCTGGAAGAAATCACTAGTAAACTCAGTGGGCTTAATGCTGAATAGAAATGTATAGGATTTTGGAGTGAAGAAGAAACATAGCTACCTTTATTAACCCACAGTAAATTGCAGGCATAACAAAATAAAATTAGATGAATGCAAAGAGGGGCATTACCATGTATTTAAAGAGTCTTGACTCCCCACCCCACACCAATGAGAAACACTGTAGTTTTGAAAATGGCTTGACTCCATGATTTGAACCTCTTAGGAGGCTAAAGACCCAGCAGAAGTTTACCCATGCATCACTGAGTTTATTAAAGGTGCTCTTTTTCAAAAGAAAGTTCAAATAACTATTATTTGATCAGTTACATGAATGGGATTTATAAATATAAAGAAAACAAATTATTCGAAGACAATATTATTATCAACAGGACTTAAGTCAGGGAGAAAGCCTTTGTCGGGGTCCAATGATAATTGTTACAGAGTGCAAAAATGCTTCTAATTTAAGAAAGAAAGAAAAAACAAACAAACCAAAACCTAGAACATTCTTTAATTATCTGTTGGCAAGATTTAACTCCATGCCTTTGTATGACTTAATGCTGTTAATGCTAAAAGTGGGACGAGGATTGTGGTGATGAGTCACAGTGAGTTTTGGTACGTAGTGTGGGTGGTCAGGCCAAAGGACACTCGGCTTCCTTGAGGAAGTTGTTTTCTTTGTCAGTTCCACCACAGTGATAACATTTGCTCTGGCCTTTTGCTTTATAAATATGCTTTATGTGTTGACGTGTGCTGTTCTTCACACTATGTAGCTGTTCCTTGTGAGCTGTATTTGTTACATTCTGGAAATCTACATTTTCCAACAAAGATTTAAAGACTATTCCTTGCTCCTTCCCAATCCATCAGGCACCCAGGCTCTTATCATGCCATTTCCCTCTAAGGGACAAAATACACATCTCTAGCTAGGGTAGCATTTATGCAAAGCATTGCCGTGTGGAGTGCTCCGGGTCTGGGTCCCCACCATCCACTCCCTCTTTGAGATGATGCTACTGTACTCCCCTTCTCCTAAGGTGAGCAGATTCAAATGAGGATGCTGTTCCTTGAGCTTGTATAGAAGAGAAGTACAGGATTGGACAAGTTTGGCTTATTAATTCCCCTTGCCTTTTCCCACTAAATGTTTTGGTGCTTTTGAACTTGCCCAACCTCTACTGGGTGCGGGGTGGGGTGGGGTCTCTACTTTAGCCCCTTTTATTTTTATACTTCAGGAAAAACCTTGGGGAGTACCTGAACCCTGAATACCACCTTATTGTTCCTTGATGTCTCAGATTTAGACTTGAAGAGTTAGAAAGAGCCCCAAGGGTAGCCTAGTCCAACCGCTTGTCAATTTATCATCCAGGCATCTGCTTTTAGCCTCCAACAAAGGGGAGTTCATCACCCTCTGAGGCCTCAATCCTGTGGCATTTCCTTGCTGAGTTTGCTCACAGAGATCAGTAAAGATTTCAGGTGAAATAATCATGCGATAAATTCAGTAGTTTTGTAAGTAGCATATGAATTGAAGGTAAGGTTGCCTTTAAAACACAACTCCAGCAGACCCAGCCATTCTGTTCCAGTTTTTCTTCATCTACCTTGAGGACCTTTAAGAAGCTGAGGGATAAGTTTTGGTCTATTGCTCTAAATTCTGTGCAACCATCTAGGGCCCTGCGTGTCTGGGGTATTGAGTGGGGCGGCATTGCAAAGCAGTGGAACGTAGGATAATATTGGAATGGCACTTTGATCTTTGCTCTGCGTATCTGGGGTATGGAGTGGGGCATGGTGGCTCAGTGGGGTAGAGCACTGAAAACTGTCTGCTACAAAGTCGGCAGCTCAGTGGTTCAAATCCCAGGTGCCACACAGTGGAGTGAGCGCCTTCTGTTAACCCCAGATCCTTCCAACCTAGCCGTTTGAAAGCATGTAAATGCTAGTAGATAAATAGGTACCACCATAAAAAGTGGGAAGGTAAAAGAGTGTTTCCTTGTAGCCATGTTGGCCATGTGGCCATGGATTTGCACAACACTGACCCTTCGGCTTTCGACACAACTAGCACGCAAGTGCAGGGGGAACCTTTACCTTTCCTTTTTTACTTGCATTCCAATAATCCAAAGGGAACAAGAGAAAGAAACACAAAGGCATTTCATTTCTCAAGCCATGGTCACCTCGGGTAACATAAAATGGTTATTAACTTTTATGATCCATCTCATAAAACTATGTCAGATGAAACTGGCTGCATTTCATGAAAGTTTATGTCAAATAAAACATGTAAGTCTATAAGGTGTCAACCTTTGTTCAAGATGATGGCAGCTCCTTGTTCGTGGTTAACCCCCGGATGGGGCTCTAAACATAGGCTTTCTTAAGTTTGCTGATATCATAAAAGAGGAAATGGAAATAAAAATATAGTGCACAGGCAATTCATTGTGACCAAATATAATACAGAAGGACAAAAAGAAAGAGTCAAGGCTTATCTGGACCACAATTACAGCTTTTGGGACAGTTCTATAAATTGAGAGGTTTGGAGCCGT
This sequence comes from Phrynocephalus forsythii, assembly GCA_029282475.1. Taxonomy (NCBI): domain Eukaryota; kingdom Metazoa; phylum Chordata; class Lepidosauria; order Squamata; family Agamidae; genus Phrynocephalus; species Phrynocephalus forsythii. Next base: position 92,234,974 of record JAPFRF010000005.1, on the reverse strand, counting down.
GCAAGCTATTAAAACAAAAGCAAAAATAGACCATGGGTGATACTTTCATAGGCTGCTAGTAGAAAATTTAAAAGGTGCTGAGCTTTCGAGAGCAAGCTCTCTTTTTCAAAGCAGATATAGAAGTCCAAACATGGCAAGGGGTGTAATTTGCCAGGGGAGAGTTCTTAAAAAGTTCACTTGGCAAGATGGATGCCAGACTTCTTCTTGGAAGGCACAGGGCAGCATGGTCCGATGGGGCTGGACTTTACAGGCCAGTTCAAACAAAGAGCTGCATGATATGGGCACCTCCCTCTTGCTTCCAACCATCATCTCTCTATTGGCTCTTCGAAGCACAGAGCTCCTGGTTGGCCAGAGGTGGGGAAGAAGTCGGAGATTAATGCAAAAAACCATGCTCTCCACTAGGGGATGGGGAAGAAAGTTTTTTTTTTTGGGGGGGGGGAGAATTTAAAAATGTCCCACTGGGTAGATCCAATTAAGACCCAATTGAAGGGGAAATGATATCACAGTACCTAGTGTTAATGCCCTGTTGTTGTAGATGTTTCTTTCGCCTTCTGCATGGTGGAGGTGGCTCTTTCGTGGTATCTATAAAATAAGGAGTCGGCAAACTACAGCCCTCTAGAATTCAGTGGGCTGGAATTGCCAAGCCAGCACAGCCAAGGGTATGGAATGATGGGAGCTGCCATCCAGGAACACCTGCAGGCCACATGTTACCAATCCTTGTTCTAATATTAAAGGTAGCCCTGGTACCACGCGTGGATCTTCTCTCAAAAAGATGAGACAAATATCATTTAGTGAAACCTCCTATTTATTTAAAGAAATGGGAGACAGTTTTTAAAACGTGAGCAGCAGGGTAAATGGCAGCTCCTGAGTGTGGAAGACACTGTCTCTCTAGATCACAGTGTGACAAGCATGCTTGTAAAATGAAACAGAATCTGGAGTTTTTACCCTTTTTAGACTACATCTCCCAGTAACCCCCCCCCCACAACCATAACAATACATCATGTTGGTTAGGGAATTCAAGGAGCTGTCAGACAAAACAGCAACTTTTCTAAGTGTTTCTTCTAATTTAAAGCATGGACAAAGTGTCATTTTATTGTGAAGGATGATGGAGTTGCAGTTCAGTATTATGGGACAAACATTTCTTGTTATGTGCTGTTGAGTTACGATCAACTAATAGAGACGCTAATAGATGAGATAAAAGGCAGCCAGTTAAAATTACATTTTCCCCAACAGCCACCAAAGTCTTCAGCTCACTACACACACATAGAGAAGTCTAGGCAGGGAGAGGCTTCACTGAAACCCAGTATAACACTTTAACTGTTTAATAGTTTCTGTGTTGAACCATATGCATCCAAATGCCTGGCTTTTCCTTAGTGTCAGCATTTTGTGCCATGCCTTACTAGCTGATAACAACCTCCATATAGGGAGATACTGTATTGGAAGCTTCCATGTCTTGGCCCTCAGCTTGAAGGATATGGCTCACCTGTCTGTATTAAAGAGCATCCTGTTTAAAATAATGATAAATCTAGCATGGGTTAAACATAGGGAGGAGGATGGAAGAATTAACGAGAGGAATAAATGCACAGACATTAGACTGACCTGGAGCTCATCTGCTTGGGTCAGACATAGTTAATGAAGCCTGTACAAAAAAAAGGTACTCTGATTTGTATCAATTAATCAGTCTGCATAATTATCTTGCTAATGAGTTCTGAACATCTTGAATGTTGGCTAACATCCCTACGATGATAATGCAAATTATATTTGCCACCTAAGCAGTTATTTGTTTATTTTATTTATTAACAAGATTTTTTAGCCACCCCACTACCAAGAGGTCTCTGGGCGGCATACAACAAGTATTAAAAACTATAAAACAATAATATTATTAAAACTATAAAATACAATACAATTGTTTTGTATTTTATCCTGATTTTTTATTGATGTTTCTGATTGCTGTTGTTTCTTTTTATTGTACACCGCACCGAGTTCCGTCTCGGAAGATGAGGCGGTATATAAATAAATAAATAAATAAATAAATAAATAAATAAAAACATACAGTACCAATTATTGATTATACAGCTCTGCTGCTCATGTGTTCAACTGAATAATCTAATTAAAATGCTAGCCAAACAGGAAGGTCTTTGCCTGGCGCCGAAAAGCCAAAAGTGTTGACGCCAGGCGGATCTCCGTAGGGAGGGCATTCCAGAGTTGGGGGGCAACCGCCTAGAAGGCCCTGCTTTGACATGCCACCCCCTTATCTCTTTGAGGGATGGCACCTTCAGCAGGGCCTCCTGGCTTGATCTTAGAGTATGGGCAGGCTCATATGGAAGAAGGCAGTCCTTTAGGTAGCCAGGTCCTAAGCAGTTTAGGGCTTTATATGTAAGCATTAACACTTTGAATTGGGCCTGGCAGCAACTGGCAGCCAGTGTAAATTTTTTAAAACTGCCGTAATATGAGTCCGCACGGCAACACCACTCACTAACCGCGCGGCATGGTTCTGTACCAGTTGCAGTCGCCAGACCGTCTTCAAAGGCCATCCCACGTAAAGTGCATTACAGTAGTCCAATTTGGTTGTTACCAGTGCATGTGTGACTGTTGCAAGGCTTTGCTCATCCAGGTAAGGGCGAAGTTGATATATTCTCCGCATCTGTAAGAAGGCACCCCTGGCCACCGAATCCACCTGGGCTTCCAGGGTAAGACCTGGGTCCAGAAGTACCCCCCCAAGCTGCGGACCCTGTCCCTTAGGGGGAGTGCAACCCCATCCAGGACAGGGGAATGGCCCTCTAACCTGTCAGGCAGAGCACCCACCAACAACACTTCCGACTTGTCTGGATTGAGCTTCAGTTTATTGACCCTCATCCAGTCCATTATCGATTCCAAGCATGAGTTCAGAACAGAGAGACTCGAAAAGACTAAAGTCAATTTGCTGCTCATATGGGCTGTCATGCTGCCTCCAACCCAACAGTGACCCTATGAGCGAGTGATCTCAGTGAGGATTTTAAAGATTTCTTTTAAAAGAATATACAGTACAGTACGACCGCTGCATCTGCTGATTCACCAACCGCGGATTCAGTTATCCGTGATTGGTGATCAGTTGGGGGCAAGGAGGAGAAAAATTAAAAATAAAACTTATCGCCCCGAATGCCTGCCGCCCTCCTCCTTGCCACTGCTGCTGCTGCAGACCAGCCAAACACCCCCCTTGCCATTTGGGGTGTGGGTGTCAGAGGTGAAAGCTTTTACCTCGGCACCTCACCACTCCTATCACCACCATCAACCCGGATAAGAGTGTTTGCTGTTATCCATGGATTTCACTGTTCACAGGGGGTCCCGGAACTGACCCCCCACAAATCCCCATACTGTATAGTTAAAATTCAAAGATCAATATCTAGGCCCCTGTATCAGAGTTACTAAGAACTGAATAAGGATTCAGAGAGAATTGAACAGTTTTTCCTCACCATAATCAGGAAATTATAAATGCATAAGAATATGTCAGATCTTTAATTTCTGCAGTAGCAAAAACAAGGAACAAATATATCAAAAGCAACACCTGCCATTTTCTGCATAGTGGGGACGCTAATATATTTACCTACATTCTGTTTGATCGGTTCTAATGGTGTATACCTAATACATTGGTACACAGTGAATTTTTAATAGTTTCACTTGATTTGTCTGACTACAATGTATTGGAAATATGCTGCCTTAAGTCTATTCAGAAGTTAAAATTCATATAACCACTTTTAGACATGCAAAGCACAGCTCAAAAGCACGGAGCCTGGTGGGACCCCCATGGGGGAGGGAGGGAGGGAGGGAGAGAGAGAGAGAGAGAGAGAGAGAGCAGAGGAAAAACTTAAGAAAGATCCTTGCCTTGTCAAGATACTTTATGAGTCTCTCCTCCGTTTTGCTTTGGTTAAATGAATATGTTCTAATCATAATTCCTTTAGTTCAGTAGGAGAGACAGGAAATATATGTTGTTTGAAATATGTATGTACCGTTCTACTAGTTAAATATTCAGAGTGCTTTGCAGTGAAGCAGCACTGTTAAACAGGAAAGCACAACAAATGAATATAAATAACAGCATCAGCAAATTACAGCAGACTGAAAATTGAAGGAGAAAAACTTCAAATGGATTGATATAACAGCACTGCATTTAATCACCCATTAACAGCATAGTTTTCATTTAGCCCCTTAATCCTGTATTAATAGCCTCTCTTTAAAAAGACAATAACCGTTAATTGTGTAAACCAGGCATGTCCAAAGTCAGGCCCGGGGGCCAATTGCGGCTCATTTTCAAATTCTGAGCGGCCCACGGCCTCTTCTCCCCACTGTCTCAGCCTGTCATGCATCCCCGTCAGCTGGCCCCTCCCCATACTGGATGGGAGATGTCAGCTTTCAGTTTTACGGTTTGCCTGCCCTCCCTGCCTCTGTCCTCCCCAAACCCCAGCCACCTGCCCAGCCCACCCGTCCCCAGCTCTGTTGCTGCAGCATCCACCCTGCCACCTTGCATGCTGTAGAGGCTTGTCCAAAGTCCAGCCTGGGGGCCAAATGTGGCAGAATGATCGGTCCCCTCACATTTTCACCTTGCCAAATCTGGCCCTCCTTGCGCAAAGTTTGGACACCCTTGGTGTAAACACTAAGAGGTTAAGTGCTAGACTGGGAATCACCACAGAAAAGACCCTATCTTTGATATCAGGCTACGTAATTTCTAACACAGATTAGAGATGGGCACGACCAGGAAAAATGACGTTTCGAGTTGTCGTGTGTCGGAGCCAGCCCGTTTCGGCTCGTTTCCGTTTGTCGCGAAATTTTTCAAAAATGTGTCATTTCGTTTGTTGTTTTTTCGTCTGTCATTAGTACTGGTTTGGGGGGTGTGGGGGGTAGCGGGCTCCTGGAGGCACCTCTCTGGGGTGGGTGCCTCCTCTGGCCCGCTACAAAGGGAAAGTGGGCTCCTGGAGGCACCTGGGGTGGGTGCCTCCTCTGGCCCGCTATGAAGGGAAAGCGGGCTCCTGGAGGCACCTCTTTGGGGTGGGTGCCTCCTCTGGCCCGCTACAAAAGGGTACGCATAGCCAATTGGATATGCATACCAAGTTGCAGTGGCAGGCAGAGGCACCTCTCTTTCTTTTGGGCGCCTCTACTGTGACTCACTAAGAAGGACAGCATACTGGCATACTGGGGAACAAAGTGAGAGAGGACCCCTATGGGCGCCCTCTGGCTCACTAAGAAGGGAAGTGTACTTGTGTGTAGTGCAATGCGAGTACACATCTGGGTTAGGGTTAGGGTTAGCACAAGGGCTAGGCTTAGGGTTACGAGTAAGGTTAGGGTGAGTTAGTGGGGTGCACCTCTGGGTGCCTCTCTGACCCACTAAGAAGGACAGTGTACTGGCATATGGGTTAGGGTTAGGGTTAGGGTTAGGGTTAGGGTTTGGGCTAGGGTTAGTGGGCTTTTTATGCCCGACTGGCACATCCCAGAAGTCTCGGTCAAAACCTGGCCAAGTGGCCATGCAATTGGTGGAATGGCTCCAAAAATTTGCATGGTGCACTCCGCAGGTGTAAAAAAATAAAAATAAAATAAAATAAAATCAATGGAGACGTTTTGTTGCAAGAAAAACCCACTGCTGCTACTGTAAAAATCATGTTTCTGTGGTGCTTTGGTGTGTTTTTGGACCAAATTTCAAAATAAAAAATGCAAAAATAAAATAAAGGATGCCCCCACCAGAGCAGCCCAGGACAGGAGAGGGGGAGGCCGGGACCCCCCAGAAACCACCCTTCTCAGGTGCCCTCACTGAGGCAGGCATATTTTCACCTGCTTTTTGGCGGGAATCGGGTTTTAATTTTTAAAACTTTTTTTCTGTGCCGCTTGGCATCGCAAGAAAAACCAGGAACGACAATGACAAATCAGACCCAAGTTTTCTTTTTTCGAGTTCTGACGGCTTAATTGTCATTTCCGTTTCTGTTGCGTAACGGAAACGAGGAACGGAAATGGAAACGAGAATTTTGCCAAGTCTTGCCCATGTCTAACACAGATTGCAGAAACCTTAGTTTCTAAGGATCATTCCAGTCCTGGGGTGCCGGTTTGGCCCTCTAGGGCAGTGGTGGTGAACCTTTGGCACTCCAGATGTTTTGGACCACAATTCCCACGTTCCTTTGCAATTGGCAATCTAGGCTTGGAATTCTGGGAGTTGTGGTCCAAAACATCTGGAGGGCCGAAGGTTCGCCACCACTGCTCTAGGGTTTTTCACATGGTCATGTTCCAGAGGCTAGCCCCGTGACAACGTGGTTTGGAAATTTCCTAGGTTTCATATGAGTTATCCCACTCTAAATTATTGAAATGTCTTTCCTATCACTTTGCCCAAGAAAAGAAAAGGAAACAAAACAAAAGAAAAAAGAGATGAGAGGTAGCCCTTCAGTAGAAGAGGAGAGTACTGTACTGTACTTCAATCATGAAAGTGTCACAGCAGGTGTTTATCTCTCCTCCACGAGTATGCAAATTAGTTTGCTTTCTTGGGTGACCTGGTCTTAAGCAGGGGATTCCTTTGAAGTATGATTTTGCAAACATACGCTGCCTTCATCCTCTTTCTGCAAAATTAACATGCTTTCAACTCTAATTAGTGGCTCTTCTGGCTATAAGTTCTGGTTGTAGAGTAAGTACATGAAGCTAAAACAGATTGATATTTGGAGGCCCACACGTGGGCCTTTGGCCACTAAATGCCCCAGAGAACTTAGCTGAAATGCAAGTTAGACTTTGAACTGAGAGGACTTCCTTTCTCTTACATTTATCCAAAGGAGATCCTCACAAAGTAGATCACAAGCATGACACAACACTTGAGATAAGGCAGTCCTTTATTCAGATCTGTGGTTGGTTCAGGGGCAAAATCAACACTTCAGATTATGTTCATATTATGTCAATGATGAAGATTTTCCAAGCCTCTGTGCCCATTTTCCTCATTCACTCACTTCTGTGTAGTCAATGTGGTGTAGCGGATACAGTAATAGACTAAGATTCAGGAGACCTGAATCTGAATCCCTAGTTGATCTAGGGTTTCAGAAGGATCTAAATAGGCTTGAACACTTGGCTGAAAACACCATGAATTCCTTCGTGAGGTGGACGTGATCTACCGTCAACCTACAGCTTATACCAGAAGAAACAAACTACCTCCGGAGGTAATAGTCAAACTAGTCAGAAGATACACCCGAGATTGCATCCTCAAGGTTATCCGAGACAAAGAGGTGGAAATTAATAAATCCAAAGTGACAATACTGAAAGACGTCCCCTGGGATGTCCGTCAACTGTGAAAGGAATATTCATTTCTTACTAAACTTCTGCTCAAGCATGACATAAGATACAAATGGCTCTACCCTCAAGGTCTCTCTTTCCAATGGGAAGGGAAATTACAGAAAATTGAATCACACCAGAAAGCTAGAAACTTTGCAAAAAAAAAAAAAAAACGCACGGAAGTTGGGCTACTCTCCCTCCTCCTCTTCACCATCTTCCTCCGAAGGCGAGGATACGAGCGATACTCAAACCACCACCAAAGACGACAGACGAGAAAATCAGACCCCCAAACAAGCAATCTCAAAGCAGGACCAAGATTCTCATGGCGCAGTGGGAGGTGCCAGGCCGAAACATTATCTCAGGCCGAAATCGGGGAAAAAGAAATATCATTGGAAGTAAAATAAGATGGCCCAGAAAATCCTAACATGGAATATCAATGGATTGAACACCCCACAGAAGCGTCGGAAGACCTTCAACCTCCTCCAGAAACAACAATGTTCAATCATATGTTTACAGGAAACCCATATTTTGAGAAAGCATGAACAATATTTAATCCAAAATAAATTGGGGGGAACAAAGTAAAGAAGCAAAATGGAGTGGCACTATATATTAAACCAGAGCTCTTCCCAACCCTTTTGGAAAAAGATGAAGTAGGTAGATGGATCCTTGTCCAGGCAAATATTCAATCTAAAGAAACAATTATTGTTGGTATATACGCCCCCAATGATAACCATGGAAGACAAACCTTCTTGAAGAATTGGCCAAGAAACTGCTGCAATAGAAAACCATCAGTTAATAATATTGGGAGATTTCAATGCTGTACATACTCCATCTGTAGATAGGAAAACATCCAAAAGGAAAAAATCCATGACTTCATCTTCCACACTGCCTAAATCATTTCTGGACATGTCCAACATTTTAGAACTTCAAGATATCTGGAGAAGGAAAAATCCACTAAAAGATGGTTTCACCTTTCATTCAAGACAATATGCCTCTTTCTCCCGTATAGATATGTGCTGGGCTACACCCGATCTTCTCCTAAATACAAGGGATATAGAAACTTTGCCCCGAACAATATCTGACCACAATGCCATCTTATGGACACTGAAAGGGTAAGCCCAGACACTGGAAAATTAACTCAGCTCTGTGGACGGATAAAGAATTTATCTTAGAGGTAGCCAAAGACTTGAACCTATATTTTGAAATGAACCTGAACAAGGGTACATCACTGAAAACTGTGTGGGATGCCTCTAAGCCTTATTTTAGAGGTTTTGTCATTCAATATATGGCAAGACAGAACAAAGAGAGGAAAAAGCAATTTGAATCAATTCTCAATACGATGAAAAAGCTTGAAATGGATCTAATTCATGATCCCCGCAATGAGCAACTGGACAAAGACTTGGCTTCTTGTAGGCATGAACTAAATCTGATTCTGACGGCAGATATAGCTCACAAAATCAAGTTGGCCAAACTGAATTTTGTGGAAAATGCAAACAAACCAGGCAGATGGTTAGCCTACAGGTTAAAAAAGGTACAATCTCAAAAACTCATATCATCACTCAAAGATAAAACTGGGGAAAATCAGACAGCGCAGAAACAAATCCAAAAAATTATAGAGGCATACTACCAGAACCTATTCAAGCCGGAGACGATCGATCAAGATGCCATCCTTCATTATCTTGAACAAGCCAATTTCTCAAAACTTACTGAAGAACGGAGAGCCCAGACGAACGCTCCTATCACAATGATGGAAATAACAGAGGCTATCAATCACCAAAAAATAAACAGGGCTCCTGGTCCCAATTCAATACCGGCTCAATTCTACAAAAAATTCTCGGAGATAGTCTCTGGGAATATGAAAAATCTTTTTACATCCATTTTAGAAGGCGAAGATATACCAGACTCTTGGAAATTATCACATACGACACTGATTCCCAAAGAAGGGAAACCAAAAGACTTGATACAGAACTACAGGCCAATCGCTCTTCTAAATGTGGATTATAAAATCTTTGCAACTATTTTGGCTAATAGATGGCGGTCGATCTTACCCCCTTTGATATCGCATGATCAGTCTGGCTTTCTTCCGAAAAGGCATCTACAATCTAACATCAGAACTTTCCTCAATGTGTTGGAGTACTACGAATCTCACCCCGAGAAGCAAGTAGCTTTCACTTTTATTGATGCTGAGAAAGCTTTTGATAACATATCTTGGACTCTACTTAAAACTCAGTTAGATTATCTACAATGTGGCCATAGAATGCTACGAGCAATTGAACAAATTTATTCCACTCAAAACACCAGGATTACAGTCAATGGCCACCTCACAGACACTGTCAATATATACAAAGGTACCAGGCAAGGATGCCCCCTCTCTCCCCTCTTGTTTATATTAACTCTGGAGGTACTCCTTCATGTTATAAGAAAAACCCCTGGTATTCAAGGCCTACAGAGTAAAGGAGAAGTTTACAAGGTACAAGCCTTTGCAGATGATTTGTTGGTAATTATGGAGAACCCCCAGACCTCCTCTTTAGAACTCTTGAAGACTTTGGAGGCATACTCTAAAATTTCTGGACTAAAGGTAAACAGAGAAAAAACATTGTTGCTTACCAAAAATATGACCTCATCTATGATTGAAAAACTGGTAAATCAATCGGGTTTCCAACATGCCAGTAAGGTAAAATATCTGGGTATTACTGTATCTAACCGCTGTAACTCTTTACTTAAAGATAATTATGTTAATGTTATAAAAACAATCAAAGCGGACCTCGAAACCTGGTCAAGACTCCAATTACCCTTAATGGGCAGAATTGCTGCAGTTAAAATGAATGTTCTACCCAAACTGCTTTTCTTATTTCAATCCTTGCCTATACTACCTAATTTTAAGATCATTACAGATCTGGAAAAAAGTATACGTATATTCATATGGCAAAAGAAAAAAGCAAGGATTAACACAGGACAGAACCAAAACTGGTGGCTTTGCCCTTCCTAATTTAGTATTATATTATAAGGCTGCTGCTATGACCTGGATTAAAGATTGGATTTTGATGACAAACAAAAGAATTTTGCAGCTTGAGAGTTATGGCCTAGACAAGGGCTGGCATTATTATTTGTGGTACAAAGGTAACTTACCTACTCTCTTCAAAAAACATTGGATAAGGAACGCCCTAGTTAGAATATGGTTATCGATTAAAAAACAATTTTACCCTAAAGCACCACTGTGGCTATCTCCGCTAGGAGCGATTTATAGTCCCCATATAAGTGAAACCTCGAATGCAACTTATAGACACCTTCTGAACGATGACCTCTCATTGAAATCATTGGGGAAATTAATATCAGAAGGATATAATTTAGACTGGTGGAAGTATCAACAAATACATTCACACTTCAAAGACCTCACCAAAGAGGGGGGATTCACGCCTACTGATACTCCACTTGATAAAATACTTTCCTCTGGTGACTCTAAACTGCTTAGTAAATTTTACACTATATTGTTAAATGAAAAAATGATTGATACACTGGTCAAAGACAATATGATAAGATGGGCAGAAAACTTTGGTTATTCTATTCATCTAAACAAATGGGATCTGTGGAATACAGTTAAAATTTTTAAATCTATTTCCTTTAAGGAAAACTCTTATAAGATGTTCTATAGATGGCATCTTGCACCACACCGATTTATCCAAGATGTATAATTGCTCACCCAAATGTTGGAAATGTAAATATGACTCTGGTACTTTTTATCATATGTGGTGGACATGTAAAGAGGCAAAGGCATATTGGAAAATGGTAAAACTATTTCTAGAAAGATGTCTGAAAATTTAGAGCTTAGACCAGAACTTTTTTTATTAAACATAGTAAATATAAATATTTCATATGATCAGAGATATGTACTTCACCATGTAATTGTTGCTGCAAGGATATTGTGAATCGAAATTTTGGAAACAACCAAACGTGCCAACAGAGAAGAATTTTCACGAAAATATAAGAGAATGCATCGAAAATAGACTCTCCGGCTATTCAAAAGGAGACTACGATGAGATCTCTTGAAAAGATGGCAAGAAGTAACAAACTTAGTACTGTGATAAAATTTATCAATATGACTTTCTTTTTACTCTGCTTGATATATTCAATGTAAATTTTAAACTCTATCCCTCCCCTTTTTTCCCTTTTCCCTTTCCCTATACCCCCTCCCTTCCCCCTTAAAAAATAAAATTATAAATACAAAAAAAAAAAACACCATGATGAAATTCAACAGGGATAAATTTAAAGTACTGCATCTAGGAAGAAGAAACCAAACAGACAATTAAAAAATTGAGGATACCTGGCTCAAAAACACTACAAGCGAATCTTGGAATCATCATAGCCAACAGTGTGAGGTCATTACAAAAAAAAAGGCAAATGCTATTTTAGGCTGCATTAATAGAAGTCTAGTCTCTAAATCCTGCAAGGTATCAGTTCCCCTCTGTTTCCCATGGGCTAAGCCTCATCTTGATTTATGTGTCCAGTACTGGAATGGACACAGGATGCTGACAAATTGGAACACGTTCAGAGGAGGCCAACAAGGATGAGTAGGGAGCTGGAAACCAAGTTTTGGGAGGAAAAACTGAAAAACATGGGTATGTTTAGCCTTGAGAAAAGGAGACTAAGGGGGAGATATGATAGCACTTTTAAAATACTTGAAAGGCTGTCATTCAGAGGAGAGTCAGCATTTCTTCTCCATCAACCCAGAATGCAGGATTTGCAACAATGGGGTTACAGGAAGCCAGCTTTTCTTTGAACTTCAGGAAAAAAACTTCCTAACTGTTACATCGGTTTAGCGATTGAATCAGATTCAAGGGATGATGAGTGCTCCAGCACTGGAGGCACTCGAGAGAAATTTAGACATCCACCAGGCAGATATCCTATTATTTGTATTTCTGCCTCAACCAGGGGGTTGGACTTGATGCCTTCCAACTTTATGATTTTATGACCATGGAGGCTGACCAGGTCACTGATAAAACCACTCCTAAAATATCTCACTTATTAGGGTCATTGTAAATTGGGTGCACCCTGACAGTACATAGCACATAAAACAACACTGATTTCTCTACTAAACTTCCACAGACTGGTAAAACTTGAAAGTCCTATAATCACCTTATTGACTTGTGTGAGCACAAAAAGCAACTCTGGTGCTCCAAAGCAAGTGTTCTTTCTTTGGGGGGCAGGCAGGCGGAGGGAGCCAGAGCTGTTCTTTCGATATTCAGATGTGGCTGCTGAGGATGAGCAATTTTTTTCCTGAGCAGTAAGTATCTGAACAGACTGAACATTTAGAGTTTGCATACACAGCACAGCTATAGTAATTCCATGCCACTTGAACTGTTGTGTCTGCCTCGTAAAGAACCTGAGGATCTAGGGTTTGTTGAAGTCAAGTTCTCTGCTGTAGTTCAAAGGCATGCAGGAGAACTTTCTAAGCGGATATTTCTAAGCGCCTCTTCAAATGACAAATCCTAGGATCTTGTAGGATGCAGGGATGGCAATTAAAATGGTATCAAACTGTTATGACTACATACTATATACCCAGACCTTCTCAGTGTTCTTGGTGGGGCCAGATGTTAGATAATAGTACCCAGCTTAGCTTTTGCTGAGTCATCGTTTTCCCCTGTGCAGTAATTAAAATTAATGAAATCTAGCTGTGTTATAGAAAGACAAACTTTATTCCTTCCTCCTGCTCACGAGTGGCACACATTCAATGCTTGAGACAGAACTGGGTGAGTGCTCAATGTGTGTGCCTTTTTGGGATTGGGAAGGAGGCTGTCTGGAAGCCAAGCTGTAAAACGTTGTGTATGTGTGTGTCCCAGGAGACTAAAGCCACTTAAAAGCATTTACATTTTAAATACTCACTTCTTTTAACAGAGTATTTAAAGTTTAAATATGGCCCTCTTTAAGATATCTTGAGCTGCACTGTGTGGCATGCCTGAAAGCTGTTGCATCAGATCTTCCTTCGGAGTAAACAAGGACAGAATTAAGCTGTGTTTTTCACACCTGAAACCAGTTGCACTGGGGTTTAAAGCTGAGTAAACAAACATGCATAGAATCAGGGCTGGCACGTCCATTAAGGCGAATTAGGCAGTTGCCTAGGGTGCCAAAATGGATAGAGGGCGCTGGCCAGCCTACCGCCCCCCCGCTGCTGGCCACCGCCATCCATCCTCCCACTGCCCGCAAGCCACCTGTCACCATCTGCCCATCGTTGCCCATTGCCATCCACCCGCCGCCGCCTGTGCCCATCGCCGCCCACTCCTCCCGTGCCCATCGCTGTCTGCACCCGCTGCCACCCCCCGCTCCCCCGCCCCTGCCCCCACCAACCTCCCGCCACCATCCCTGCCCTGCCCCCTGCCCCCACCCCCGTCCCACCCCGCTGCCACCACCCCACCCCCTGCCAACCAACCACCCCCACCCTGCCCTGCCCGCCCGCCGCCCGCCACACCCCCCCCGCCACTCGCCTAGGGCACAAAAAACCTAGCACTGGCCCTGCATAGAATTGAAGTGTGCATTATATGGGTTGAAGCGCAAGGCAGGTCTGAGAGTGTGTATCCCTACTGTGCCTCTGGATAAAAGGCCCAACTGAGATCACTCAGAATGAGTTCTGGTGATGGGATTGTGTGCCCTGCCACATGTGTGGCCTTGAACAAGCTGTGCAGTCCTCTTGGAAGTAGGGTCTGATAAACTACTTCCCAGTACTTAATGCCTATAAAATGCTAGGAGTATTATCATTTGTCATAACCAACTTGACAGCACACAACTGTAAGAACAATAAAATTGTTATTGTCATTATTTACATGCTAGGTGAAAAAATCCAAATGAGTAAGAATTTGACATTTTTTTGTTTATGTGCACACAGAACAGGTTTACTTTCCATGGCTTCAGAGACTAGGACTTGGAGCAATGGTTTCAAACTACAGGAAAACATTTGAACATTCGGAAGAACTTCATGATGGTTAGAGCTGTTCGGCAGTGGAATATGCTGCCACAGAGGGTGGTGGAGTCTCCTTCTTTGGAGGTTTTTAAGCAGAGGCTGGATGGCCACCTGTTGGAAATACTGTGATGGGGGTTCCTGCATGGCAGGGGGTTGGACTGGATGGCCCTTGAGGTCTCTTCCAACTCTATGATTCTATGATTCTATGATGATTCTTTGTGCTGTATAGAAAGCCATTTTCCAGCAATGGGTTCAGTTCAACACTGTGAAGACAACAAATTGATTTATAAAGTTGTTGGTGACACATCTAAAGACATGGGTATTTAAAAAGGTTTTCACTGGGTATTAATATATGCTATTAATGATTCACTGTTATGCATTTTTTTGTTTCTAGTCCATCTTGCTCCTGTTTGATGCTTTGATATATATTGTTCTATTGGTTATTATGTTTCTATTTATTGGATTGTATATCATTGTATTGTTTGTTGGTTTGATATCTGTTCATGTTTGTAAACCACCCAGAGTAGCCGTGTAGCTAGATGGAGTGGTATATAAAGGTAATAAATAAATAAATAAATATCTTATATTTACTTAGCTTTTCAGGGCACTATCATTCACTGAGCTAAGCAAACACGGCTCCTCTAATCTTAGGAATTCCAGGCAAGATCTAAAGAAATAAAGCAAAACAAAACAAAAGACAAAAACATGTGGCACTTCAAATATGATTATATTTTAAGGTAAGTTTCTGTGGATCAGGACATATGACAAGCTTCAGGCATATGGCAACATAATGAAATGTTGAATGAAACATTTATATGCCTGAAGAAGTGGACTTGATCCACGAAAACTTATGTTAAAATATAATTGTTAGTATTTAAGATGCCACATATTTTTGCCTTTTTTGTTTCTTTGGATTTTGTCTGGAAATCTTGCAAAAACTACCACAACAACCTCTTCCTAAACTAATCTTAGGAAGATTCCCTTATATTTAAAACTGGGATATATTTAAGAACTGCTTATATTTAAGAACGGCACAGAGAATATTCCACTGGAAGCCAATTCTCTGCTTGTAATAGTATTGCAAACACAGCTACAATGGAGCCAAGGTTCATATAACAGTTTTTTGCTTTGTTTTTGTTGTTACCAGAAGTTGCCCCTCCCACTACCTTTCACCCTATTCCCTGTTTCCTGTGCCCATAGCTCCAATCCTTACATTACATTAGTTGGGGAGACACTGGAGCAATTTGGTGTTGTACATTGTTCTTATTGGTCCATGGGGTCACAAAGAGTCAGATACGACTGAACGACTGAACAACATTGTTCTTATTACATTATGAGGGCATTCAGACAGCTTGGTCTTGAATGGGCAAATAAGATCCATAAACTATCAACCATGATCCTTGAGTTGGGCATTCACTTACCTTCCACTCTGGCATGGTCTCGGGCCATCAAATACTGGTTAGCCCTCTATTATAATTCTTCCCCTGGTTCTTTATTCTCCAACCTTTTAAAGGGTCCCTTTACTTCCACCTGGGATTCTTTCTTTGTAAACAAACTCCACAACTTAGGTTTCACCCTTGATCATTTTGCTAACTTTGACTTTAAAAGAGCTTACTCGACCATTAAGGCAAAATTATTTGAAGAAGAAATCGAATTACTTTCCTGTAGTCTAAATTTGACCTGCTCTCCACGTTTCTTTAACTTATCTCCTGTTTTTGACCATGATCTCTATTATTTCCATAAGTTAATTAATCCAAATAAGAGATGTGTTTTCATGTTGGCCAGACTCAATATTTTCCCCTTCTCAGTACTCTCAGGAAGATACCTGGGTATACCATTATCCCAGAGGCCTTGTAAGTTTTGCCATCTCGAACCGGACACAGTCCCTCATATACTGTGCCATTGCCCTGCCCATACTAAGTTACACAAAGAGTTTTTAGATTCAATTCTGACTGAATTCCCTGCCCCCCCCTGAGGAATACACAAGCTTTTTACTTCGTGACAATTCCGAATGGGTCACCTTACAAGTTGCAGATTTTCTAGTAGCCGTTATTAATATGAAGTGAGAATGCATCCCCCTTTGGTTTTTTTTAGCTATTGTTTTATTTGACAATGCTCTCCCATCACTTGTTTTGGTTCTGTTATATTTTCTCTGTTTTAATGCCAATAAAGGTGTATGTATGTATGTATGTATGTATGTATGTATGTATGTATGTATGTATGTATGTATGTATGTATGTATGTATGTATGTATGTATGTATGTATGTATGTATGTATGTATGTATGTATGTAAGCTATGAAGATGAGATTGTTTGCTGATACAGAACAATTCAGTCACTTGCCTTTTTAGATTTTCTTGGGGGGCAGTGTTAATGGGATCTGCCTTCATATGGATGTGCCAAAATTACCATTAAATCTGTGACAGGAAAGGGGAAAACAAAGCAGTAGCTGTTGTACATTTTTGGGCTGTATGACCATGTTGTGGAAGTTTTTCTTCCTGACATTTCACCAGTTTCTGTGGCCGGCATCTTCACAGGGCAGGAGTTCAGGGAACTAGGAGTTCTCTCTGTGCTCTGGGGTGGAGAGCCTTCGAGAAGACAGAAGCATTTTCCTTTCTGTGCAATAATTAAGGGTGCAAAGTTGCTCTGTGGAGTAATACTGAATGACTCATCTGTAAGTTGATAGGTTTTTACTTCCTTAACAGATGCTATTTTCCTGACTGTAGGACACTTTGCCACCTCTCTAGCAACTATTTCTTCCACTCTTCTGAAATTGCGAATGTGATGCATTTTGTGCCCAGAAGTATCCCTCTATCATTTCTTGATGTGTTTATGCCTATTTGTACCAAACACTGAATGCAGCTATGAATAACAGTCTTCAAGCTGGTACCAGGTGTTACTACTCAGCAGCAGAACTGTTTAGAGGAGGTAGCAGTGTTGCCAAGGAACCCGGGAACTGGCAACGAGATCTGTATTATTTAAACCTGGTCTACATTGTGCTTGTCATCCCACCAGTACTGGCAGGTAAAATACATTCTGTTCTTCTTCGTGGCGATGCTCCAAGCTGACTAGGTTAGAAAAGGGAGATGTATTGCCCGTTTGAATAGGAAGCTTTGCTCCTGTGTTAGCAATTATGCAGAAGATAAATTATTGACAGATGCCATTTCTACCATCTCAGTTCTGTCACACATTCCAATTTTCAACAGTGGTTAAAAGCACTAGAAAATATTTATTCTTGAAAAAAAGAAAGCAAGGAAACAGGCTAGTTGCGAAGAACAGTTCATATTATTGCATTGTTGTAGGTAATGCAAAAGGATGCAAACATTGTGCCAGGGCTTTCAAAATCTCCAGGTCTCTTCAGCTGGCCAAAGCCGGCATTGCTTGGTTAAGAGTGCAAACTGTGATCTAGAAAGACCAAGTTTGGTGTCTCAATTAACCATGATCTTTTGCAGTTTCTATAGACAAATAATCAATTTCTATCCATCCCCATCTTTTTCTGATCCTTTTTTAATACAGGATGAACAATTGTACTGGAATAGCTTCCACTGATGTTGAAATGAGTGTAGAAATAATATATGGAAAAAATGCATCAAGTACTTAGGAAAACTACCCTGTGAATGCTGAATCATACATATTCAAACTAAACTGAGAAAAACAGGAAGGACTGGACAGTAAAGTGTGATGCCTTTGAAGCCTGGTACCAAAAAAAAATGACAAAAGAAAACATTTGCTATAACTCTCTTGAAAATCTAGCACTTCATTAACCTGCTGTAATGTGAATGAGACCTTTATGATGTCTGTCTAATATACTCAGCATGGGGCTATTTGCCTGGCTTCAGCTGTTTCAGCTCTGTTCAAGGTGAATCTGTTAGTTCTCAAAGCAAATACACCGCAGAGACAAAGGGAATAAAGGTAACAGGGGTAAGAAACGATCTGTCTTTATCATATTGCTGTTCTGATCGTTGCTACATCTTAAGGTCAGCCTTCAGATGGCCCTGGGGTTTGCTTTGGAGTTCTGACAAACCAGAGTCTTTACAAGGAAAATGTGAAAGGTGCCTTCAGATTGAATACGCTGCCACTCTCTTTGAATGCTTTTGGGTTTTTGAAGTATTCAGTACATTCAAGGTAAGAAGGCAGAGCATGGTAGCTGAAAATAATCATGTGGAGAAGGATCTTGCAACAAGAGAGAGAGAGAGAGAGAGAGAGAGAGAGAGAGAGAGAGAGAGAGAGAGAGAGAGAGAGAGAGAGAGAGAGAGAGAGAGAGAGAATGGGCATTGTCCTGTAGAACTCAGAGAGAAAAGCAGTGGGAAAAACATGTTTTGGTACAAAGAATCGTTGTGTGAACATTCTGTGATTCTGCAAGGAAAGCACACAAATTAGTATATTAAACACAAAATTCAGCATTCTAAAAAAAAAAAGCTCTGTTTTTTAAAAATTGCAGGCTTTCTTTTCTTTTTCCATTTCCACTAAGAGAAAATGTTACACAAAGTAAACAAACATATTCATGTTGTCTTTATTTCTCTAATTGATATAGGTTTCAAAATCTACCTCTTTGTAGTAATATCGGTTCATTTTAGCATAGTATACAGCCATGTCTTTATGATTATTTAACAATGATTTTGGGAAGCACTTCTCTGAATGTATTAAATTTCATTTTGATGTAACATTAAAGATGAGTTCAGGAAACTAATGCTCAGCAAGAACCCTGGATAAAACCCAGTTTAACACATGCATAATGACAATCTGATATAATGTTTAGACTCACAAAATATTTCAAATTTTGCTTCCTAGAGGACCTTAAAAAAAGGAATACTAAGATCTTCCATATCATGTCACCAAGATAATTAATGAGAGCTTAAACTATGCATCTGTTTGTAAAGGAAAAAAATATAAGATATGGATGGCTTGTACCCTTTTCAATTTATTTATGCTTATCTGTACATATGTTGATAACATAGTCCTTTAGGCTAGGATTAGAGAAGCGTCTACCACTCTCAAAATCCCATAGTCACCATGACCACTAAAGGGTTCTGGGAAATGTAGGGCAAAATAATGTCTCCAAACTGCAGATTAGAAATGGTAATGTGAGCACCAGATATCTGCCACTGATGGTGTCATTCTAAAAGTGTTCAGTGACTGATGAAGTTCTTTGCCATAACCACCACCACAGAGTAAGATTGATAATGAGCTATGACCTGTGCTTAGTTAGATCTGGAATGAGTTTTCATCAGAATTCAAGTTGTCTTTCCCTTTGACTTATCCTCTTCATCTCAGCTGTACACCATCATGTCACCTACCCATGTCACCCCATGTGAGTTACAACAAGGACATTGATCTTGTCATCAGACAAACCCTCCCGAACATTCAGGATTAGAAATCTATCAGCTTCCCTCTTTGTCCACAACTGGACCATTTTCATGAAGAAGAAATTGACCCTCCTCCAATTTTTGGGGTTTGTGAATCTGTTTATTCTGAATTTGATGAATACTCCCCAAGGACCTACTCCCTCTGCTGGAATAAACAGAGGCAGAGGGATCAGAGGTTGTTGCTATTTTAATTATTATTATTTCTCTGCTTTGTAGGATCTGCTCCACTGGGATGTTGGGGTGGCAGGGAGAATGGAAAGGGAGAGGGAGGAGAATGAGTGGGATGGAAAAGGAAATAACAGGCAAAGGATTAGGATTGCGGGGCACAGGGACAGTGCCTGAGGGGTGAACAGGTGGGCACATGAAGTGGTGGGGAAGGCATGCAAGAGGGTGTGTAAATGTGCAGACAGTGTGTTGTTCATATGTGGAACTCCCTGCCACACGATGTGGTGGTGGCATCTGGCCTGGATGCCTTCAAAACGGGATTGGACAGATTCCTGGAGGAAAAGTCCATCACAGGTTACAAACCATGATGGAGATGTGTAATCTCCAGGCTTAAAACCTGGGTACTTCAAAGGCCAGATGCAGAAGAGTGGTATCAGGAGATAGATGTCGAGTCTCATGCACTCCCAGACGCATCTGGTGGAGCCACTGTGAGATACAGGAAGCTGTACTAGATGGACCTTTGGCCTGATCCAGCATGGCTCTTCTTATGTTCTTATGTATCCGAGGGGGTTAGCAAGTGAGGGGAGAAACCAAGCTGATAAAGGAGCAGATGAGAAGGCAACTGGGCAGGTGCAGGGGCCATTAAGTACATGTGGGGACAAGGGGGCAAGTGAGCAAGAGGAGCAACTAGGCAGGCAATGGGGTGACCAGTTGTATGGAGGGGGGTAAGCAAGGGAGGGAGGATGAGTGAGTAGGGATTGGAGAGACTGGCTTTTTCAAAACCTAATCCTGCCACAGCACTGTATAAAATAGCAGATTTTAAAAAACAAATGAGGCATTCACATATGCAGAATCAATTCCACTTTTTTGCCAAAATGAATGCATCTCTATTTGTTTATTTATTCATTTATTCATTTATAAAGTAATTCACTTTTTCTTACTTACTTATTAAAATGTTTTTATCCCACCTTTCTCTTTAAAAGGACCCAAGACATCATAGGAGCAGAAAAGCTCGCTCCCCTGCTCTGCATGTTCATATATGTTGTGTGTATGCTAAAATTTAAAGTCTTTTTTTCTAATGAGAATCTAGTACAACAGTGTGTTTTATTGTCATTGGGGTCAAGACAATGCTGAACTCCCCACTCCTTGCATATAGCTTTAGCACCTTGGAGAGCTCCTTCAAGTACAGATTAAAGTCCATAATAGATTCAGGCGCTATCCAAGGTATTCCCGCCCTGAGTAGGAGGATTGGACTCAGTTTGTCTTGTAGGCTCCTTCAAACTTCACAATTCTAGGGATCACTATCTCCAGAAAATTGGAGTCACCAGCCTTCCCTCAAATTATCTCGGAATCTTCATGCCTCTGAAGATGTCTGTTAATTCTTGTGTAATAGACTGACATTCATCTGCATGAACCTTGAGATTCAACCAGAGGTGCCTGGGGATTTTTGCTCTAAGGCCACTGTCATTGAACGGAGTAAGTCATCTACCTCAGAAAGATGATTTGGCTAATCTCACAAGGCCACAGATCTTTATGTTTGTTTTGAAGTGGTATATTTTTGTTCTTGGGGAGAGGTGGATATTGAGATTCAGGTACCAAAATAATTTGAACCGCCCTAAAAATGATGTACCTTGACTTGATTGGGGATGCCATTTTCTATTTCACTTCAGCTAGCAAAATGTCTTAAGATGGCACAATCAAAGGTCAGAGAATGTGACTGGCTGATTTTTTTATTGTGCAGTGCTCCTGGACATTGCTAAGCAGCATTGGGGACATGGAGTTAGGCATGCATCTCACCTCCCTCTGTCATCGCCTTGATTTCTTCAGTTTTGACTAAAAGTGGATTATATTCTTGAGTGGATTGTTGTTTGCTCAGTCCTTACAGTAGCTTACCTAGAAAACAAACAACCTGTGGATATAAGGGATGTGATAAGGTAAAGGGTCAGGTGGCAAGTAGAAAGTCATTAATGTGTCTCAATTAATGCCTCAGGCTGCATGCACTTTGTACCTTTTCACTAGGAATAGTTCTTGAGTACACTTTCATTGCAATTTATGTAGCATTCTGAAAATAGACATCTGTATGTTTTGATGTGATTGTCCTGTTTATTTATTTTTCAATCTTGTAGATGGTAGAGCTAAGCATCATTGTTGTCAACATGTCTTATTTCCATGTCATTGTGTATAGTCTGCAGATTTACAGGATGGAGCCCATGTCAAATAACTCTCTGTCCAGATATCTGCATATGCAGCAACTGCCAGGCTCCCTGCCTGTTCGCCTGGTTGTTTTTTCCTTCCTTCCTTCCTTCCTTCCTTCCTTCCTTCCTTCCTTCCTTCCTTCCTTCCTTCCTTCCTTCCTTCCTTCCTTCCTTTTGTTACAGTTTGTAAATATAATAAAACACAGCATATATGCATACATTTGTGTATATAAGAATGAATGAGGTGCTTTAGTTACATAAAAGAACATGTGTAACAAATCAGATTCTAACTAGTGTCAGCCTATAGATACTTAGAGGGTTAGGTGTAAAGTGTAAGTTAATATAAGACTAATTTATGATATGAGTATTCATTACTAGGTTCTGTCTGTTAGTAGCAGTTACAGTGGTACCTTGTATAAAGGAAATAATTTATTTCAAATGAAATTATGTGAAGCAAATTTTCCTTTGCACAATTTTCCCATAGGAATGCATTGAAAACAGAGTATTCCCTAATTCCAACCATTTTATGTTGTACGGATTCACCCCATAGGCAATTCTGTTAAGCAAATTTCCCCTATCTCCGGAATTCTTTATGTTGTACAGATTTTATGTTATACAAACCATTTGTTATACGAGGGTCCACTGTACTAAAGAAGATGTTATGAAACTGTTATGAGTCAGTCAAGCAGAAACCAAATCTACACCAAATCAAATGTTCAGTTAGTACTAATTTATTCTTCAACATGTTTTTAACAATATAAAAGTTTGCTATGACTGAATGATTACTCTTTCACCTGCTGGAACACATACCTATCAGGGGAGAATATTATTCATAATCTCTATGTTTTTTTATACTCACAATTAATCTGCTTTGTGCAAACTCTCGACAATAATTTCAGCACCTTCTACAATGCAATCCATCCGTAATGCTTTGTCTTAAACTCCTGAGCACTGAAGCTATATGGTACAGTCCCAGAAGACAATGTGAAGATTGTGTCTTGCTGTTAACATGGGAATCTCAGCTGAGGAGCAGAGAAACACATGCTGGGTTCTTGCTGACTCACCCACAATTATCATCAGTAGCAACAAGTCTACATGCCTTTGGACCTGCTGAAGGTGCCTAAATAGAGCCCATCTCACCATCCCAAAGATGTGTTGATTAACCTCGTGGGTAAAAATAGCAGAGGAAGGGGCACCAAGAAGCAGCAACTACCTTTCCCCCCTCATTGAATGAGAAACTAAGGGGGGGGACACAGGACTTTACAATGCATGCTCATTTGGCAATTTTTCCTCTTTCTCTTCAGGGAAAAGCCCCTGGACTTGGGGGCAACCACTGGCAGCAGTGCCCTGCCATTAAAGCAAATGGCTTCGACAGGGAACAATCTCAAGAACAGAGAAAGTGTACAGAACTCTTTCCCCCTCCTACTATTTCCTTACTCATTCTTGTTTTTAATCCTTTGTTGTTCCATGCACAACTGTTAGGGAAACACCTGCTTTAGGGACAAAAAAAACCCACAACAGTTTGTAAGCAGGGTCACATTTGCAACAAACAAACTGCTGGTAGGGCAAAGGTTAGATTTCCTCCATCTAATGCTTTCCCACTTGAAATAGTTTATTCTGAAATGTGATCATCTTAATAAGTAAAATGTCAGGGGGTGATTGCATATGGGTCTCTATAACATATACAGTACTTGCACTTTTTATTCATACTAATGGTCCCTTTGATGAAGAGGGGCATGGATTAAATTTCCCTGATGACAGGAAATGGCATAGAATACTTCCAGAATACAGTACTCTCGACCCAGATAAATATGCCCCCACTTTTTGCTTTGCCTACTGTAATGAGCATACTGGGGGAATCACAGTAAAGCAATTAGTTTTACAACACAGCCAATCAAATTATCTCCTTGCCCTTTCATTTTTCTTAAGTCATTTAAAGCAGTGCTCCCCAACCTTTTTGTCCCCGCGGACCGGGAAATTTTTTAAAAATTTTCTGTGGCCCGGGGTGGGGGTGGGGAGGGGGAGAATGCAGCGGGGAGGCAAAAGGGGGTGAAAGCAAATGATGGGAGGGAAGGAGGAGGGGGAGGCACGAGACCGGCGGCGGCACTCACCGGCTTGGGGCGTCGGGGGTGCCACTCCCCACACACACGGGCGGGGTGGGGGGAACCCGGGCTCCTGGGCAGGCGGGCCCCGCCTCCTCCTCCGGCGCCGGGAGTCGCGCGTGGGTCTCGCTGCTGGCGCCCGCTTGCACCTGCTGCCGCCGCCGCCGCCATGGGCCTCCTCCTCCGCCGGGAAAGCGAGCGGGGCGCCAGCAGCGAGACCCGCGCGCGGCTCCTGGCCCCGGCGCCCGCGCGCAGCACCCGCCCGGCCGCACCGGAAGCGCCCTCGCGGCACCAACGAGCCGCCGCCGCCTCCTCCTGCTCCTGTTCCTCCTCCTCCTCCTCCTCCTCCTCCCGCCACCGCTGCCGGAGGAGCAGCAGCAGCAGTCGCCCCGCCCCGCCGCCGCCACCACCCCTCTGCAATTGCCTCGCTGCTGTCGGCGGCGGCAGGAGGAGGAGGAGGAGGAGGAGGAACCGGAGCAGGAGCAGGAGGATGCGCGGCGCGAGGGCGCTTCCCGGCGGCCGGGCGGGTGAAAAGGCGTGGGTCTCTCTGCTGGCGCCCCGTTTGCTCCTTCTGCTGCCGCCGCCGCCGTGGGCCTCCTCCTCCGCCGGGAAAGCGAGCGGGCGCCAGCAGCGCTTTCCCGGCGGAGGAGGAGGCCCACGGCAGCGGCGGCAGCAGGAGCAGGAGCAAGCGCGGCGCCAGGAGCGAGACCGCGCGCGGCTGAAGGCGGCACCCGCCCGGCCACGCCAGGAAGCGCCCTCGCGGCACCGAGCCGCCGCCTCCTGCTCCTGCTCCGGCCTCCTCCTCCTCCTCCTCCCGCCGCCGCCGCCGCCGAAGGAGCAGCAGCAGCAGCAAAAATCATTGCAATTCCCCCCGCCGCCGCCGCCGCCACCCTCCGCAATTGCCCTCGCTGCTGCTGCTGCTGCTCCTTCGGCAGCGGCGGGAGGAGGAGGAGGAGGAGGACGCGCTGCCGCTGCTGTGGCTGCTGCTGGTGGTGGTGGTGGTGGAGGGCGAGGAGGAGGAGGGCAGAGGAGGGAGGCGGCAGCTCCTCCTGCGCTCCTCCAGCCTTCCTCCAGCCTTCCTCCTGCCCCGCAAGAGAGAAGAGGAGGAGGAGGAGGGCGGCGGAGGAAAAGGGGAGGAGCCTCCCCGGCCTCCCCAGGCGGCCCGGTGCCGACCGGTCCACGGACCGGCACCGGTCCGCGGACCGGGGGTTGGGGACCACCGATTTAAAGCAGTCATTGCCAAAACAGTAATGAAAAGGATTTAAATTAGCAGCTTGGAAAGAAGCAGCAACAAACAGCTGGCCTGAACTCTGAAGGTTTTCCACAACACAAAACAAAAACAAACATTCTGCACCAAAGGTCATAATTAGGTCCATTAATATAAAATGTGACTCGGGTTACTCATGACCAAGATTGAAATCCCAGACATGCTCACTAGGGAGCATGCCCTTTTGATCTCAGTGGGGCATATTTCTCTGTCCAAAGCAAGGCTGCTTTTTTCCTCCTTCTCATCTGGATTTTGGTTTGGAATAGCTCGGGATTCAGAGGCATCTAGTCCCTGGATGAGCCATTAGAACTATGGTCTCAGAGATTTGGGGATCCTCAGATTTTCCTTTATATGTACCACAGCATCTTCATCAAAAGGTTTTGCCAACTAATTCACAAGAGAGGCATTTTAAATATTTTAACATATCCTTGAAGGGAGTCAACAAAGTATATACATCAAGGGGTCTGTAGTAGTAGATTCCTCCTTTACTGTCAGTAAGTGTTTCCATGATACAGATTACACCTGACATTTAATGCCCTGTTTGTATCTGACTTTTATTTATTTATTTATTTATTTATTTATTTATTTACCATTTTCCCATTCTGCCCCACCCCACCCCCAAACAACGAACTCACAGGACAACACATGGCTTTGCTGCTATCTACTATATCTTCCCAATTACACTGCAGGTCAGACTGAGAGATTTGACACTGCCATGGAAGGGAATGAGGAAAATTCCTATGACATAAAAAAATAGTACAGTGACAGGTCAACCTCTGATGATGGTATTCATGAAGAAAAGGTGTTAACAGGGTGATCCGTGCTGGACGTAACAGTCTATAAAGTTGACTAAGCTACCATGTGGCACTCCAGATTATGAGGGACCTTTGAATAAGTGGATAAATAAGTCAACATGTTAAAATTATATATCTATTGGCAACTTATATGGGGTTTCTGCAGTGTGACATGGCTTAGGGCAGTGTTGGCAAACCTTTGGCACTCCAGATATTTTGGACCACAACTCCCAGAATTCCAAGCCTGTGTTGCTAATGACAAAGGACTGTGGGAGTTGTGGTCCAAAACATCTGGAGTGCCAAAGGTTCACCACCACTGGTTTAGGGTATTGTAATCCAGCCTTGCATTTGGCACAAAGAGGCAACCATTTTAGGTAGCATTTATTGTAGACTAAACAGTGTGGGACTTAGGGCCTTCCTTACATATCCAAAACTCCTCTGCATCCTTTAGATCAGTGCTCCCCAACCTTTTTATCACCGGGGCCCGGTAAATGTTTGATTATTTTTCCCTGGCCCACTTGTTGGGGGGGTGGGGGGGCGCGGCGGCGGCGGCGATGGCGGGGCGGGCGCGATGGCGGGGTCACGGCACGGGCGGCGCGATTGGGGGTCGCGGCGGCTGCGGCGGTGATGGGGGGGGTCGCGCGGCTGCGGCGGTGATGGCGGGGTCGCGGCGGCTGCGGCGGTGATGGCGGGGGTCGCGCGGCTGCGGCGGTGATGGCGGGGGTCGCGGCGGCTGCGGCGGTGATGGGGAGCGCGGCGGCGGCGGTGATGGCGGGGGGTCGCGCGCGGCAGCGGCGGCGATGGCGGGCGGGCGCGATCTGATGGCGGGGGTCGCGGCGGCTGCGGGCGGTGATGTTGCGGCGGCTGCGGCGGTGATGGCGGGGGCGCGCGCGGCGGCGGTGATGGCGGGGGTCGCAAAGGTGGCGGCACGGGCGGGCGCGATGGCGGGGGTCGCGGCGGCTGCGGCGGTGATGGCGGGGGTGGTTTAGTGATGGCGGGGGTCGCGCGGCGGGGCGGTGATGGCGGGGGGTGTAATGGCGGGGGTCAGCGGCTTACGGTGGTGATGGCGGGGGTCGCGGCTGCGATGTGGCAAAGGCGCGATTGGGGGGTCGCGCGGCTGCGGGGCGTGATGGCGGGGGGCGATGGCGGGGGTCGCGGCGGCGGCGGCGGGGCGGGCGCATGGCGGGGTTGCAGTGGCGGCGGCGGGCGCTGATTTCGTGGGAGGATGTGGGGGGCGGGGAGGGGGAGGGAGGAGGGGGAGGGGGAGGTGCGGGGGGCTTGGGGTATGTACCTTGGTGGGGCCACGGGAGCGGCGGGCGGCGGCGGGAGCAGCGGCGGCGGTGGCGGCAGCGGCGCTTGCTGGCTGGGGGCGGCGGGCGTGCGCTCCCCCTGCGCGCACACGGGGGGGAAGCCCGGGGCTCCTAGGCGGGCGGGGCCCCGCCTCCTCCTCCAGTCGGTGGCCGGAGGCAAGCGGCGCCGCAGAGGTGCCCCAACCGAGGCGGGCCGCGGCGGCCGCGGCCACGGCAGCCGCCTTCGGGTTCGGCTGTGGCTCCGCGGCCCGGGCGGCGGGGCGCCCGCGGCCGCCGCCGCCGCCCGCCTCGGTGGGGCACCTCTGCGCCGCCGCTTGCCTCCGGCTGCGGCCTCGGGCGGGCGAGCGGGAGGGGAGAGGGGAGGGAGGCCGGTGGGGGGTGGCGTCTCCGGCCTGAGGGCGCCACCGGCCGCCGACAGGAGGAGGAGGCGGGGCCCACCCGCCCAGGAGCCCCGGGCTCCCCCCACCCGATGCGACTCCTCCTCCGGCTGCCCGCGGGACAGAAGAGGAGGAGGAGGAGGGCGGCGGAGGAAAAGGGGAGGAGCCTCCCCGGCCTCCCCAGGCGGCCCGGTGCCGACCGGTCCACGGACCGGCACCGGTCCGCGGCCCGGGGGTTGGGGACCACTGCTTTAGATGTACCAGTAGTGAAGATCACTGCCCTGTTATTTAAGCAAGATTAAAATGCCAGTCTGTGCAATGTGTGGTGGAAAACCTTCCAGCACTTAATATTTCAACAGAAATATGACTTTTTTGTGACTTCTTAACTGGCAGCAGTTTGCCACTAACAGTTAATTGTGGTGGGTTGTAGCTGACAGGATTCCAGCCACTGTTTCATAAACGTCACTAATAATAATGCACAAATTGCACAATCCAATGTCAGAGCTGACTGCCATTTCTTTTCTTGAGCCTGGGAATATATTTTTTTATCCTCGACACCACTGTTTTGATTTTCCAAGTATGACTCTGTGATCTACTGATGCATTTCAGGTGTATCAATCATTGGTCACCAATTAATCCCATCATCATGGTTTAACTGTGTAGTAACAATGACACGTGACAGCTAATAGACCTTCAGCAGTTCTTTCATGATAAGGAGACTGACAAAGTAGTGGCCGCCTTTTGTAGTGTCTATCTCACTAATGGGACTGCCCCATGGCCTTTTGCTGCCTGAAGAAGCCAAGGTGTGCTGCTGACTTAAAGTGAGTGACATTTTCCTGGCATCTAAACTTAAAAAAAAAAATCTGATAATGCTTCTCCTGTTCTCTGGCTTTAAATATGTTCAGCCAATGAGTACTCCAAAAGGAACAAGTCAATTGTTATTGAAATGCTGTAATTAACTAGCTTTGTGCATAGATGCATGCATTTTTAAAATCCCACCATTAAAAATGGTTCTGAATAATTATCATGCCCCTGAAAAAAAACATGGCAATTCTGTGCCAATATTTCACTTTGTAGCCAGAAACTAATGTTGGCTGCTGTGGAGAGGATTTCAGCTGTCATTGGGTCGTCCATTCTTAGACATCAAGATGGTGCTAATTGAGATTACTGTTATTAGTATGCTTTGTTCTAAGGAATCTAGAAGAGATGGGATGGCAGGTTATCATTTCCCAGTCAGAATTTGTGCGTGCATTAACTCAAGGAGTGACAGCTTCCTTCTTATTGATTTTTTTTCACCTCCTTGTGACACCAAGTCTGTAATTTAACACAATTGGCAATCAGTCAGAGGGGAAATGTTAAAGAAATAAGCTGCTGCCATGGAGGAAGGTTGTCTAATAAGTATGATCCTCCAAATGTGTAGCATATGATTTTGAAATTTGTGCATTACAAAAGCCCAAATCCTTTTGCTTAGCATAGTAAATTACAGGATTGGCCCACTGGATTAATGAAAATTTAGTGGGGCAACACTTCTGTAAGTTCCATTGATTCGAATAGGCCTGCTCTAAGAAAACCTGCTATGCTAAAGTAAGCCACAATGACAGTATGCCCCTTTGAATCAAGGGGACTTATGGAGAAGTTGACCCACCAAATCCTCATTGATTCAATGGGGTTATTCTAGTGCAATTTATTATCCTAAGCAAATAGAGTTTTGGACAGTGTTTAACTCTGTCACGTCCCACTATAGACTCTACCACCATTCATGCCTCATTTTCTATAGATTTACAAAGCTGAGTAGTCGGCCACCTACACCTACCAGCTATGTATGGTCTTAATGGCATTGGCAGATGTTTGAGAGATTTTATTTGAGTGACCTCATTCCAAGGCCACCTCATTACAATCATCCTCATGACAGGGTACTGCATTGTGTTTAATTTGAAATCCCAGGCTTCTGTTTAAACTGCTCAGGCTGTTGCTCAAGCACTGCTAGTTCTGGATGGGCAACTTGAACAACTCCTGTTCTCCTTTCTTATGGCCCTTTCTCTTTAAGCTCACTGTGGACTGGATGGCCTTTCAAATGCAGGAAGAACAATAGCCCTTGGCACAGAATGTTATCCTTGTAAAGTAGGGTGCCCAGCCATGTTGAAATGCATACTCCTCCTGCAATGTGCAACCCCAAGTGTAGCATTATTTGGACAGCACTTGAACTGCTCTGTCTCTGTCCGAAGCAATCCCAGGATTTGCTGTTTGAATTTGTGAATTCAATTTGTAAATTTGTAAAGGTAAAGGTTCCCCCCCACACACACACACTTGTGTGCTAGTTGTGTCCGACTCTAGGGGCGGTGCTCATCTCCGTTTTTAAGCCAAAGAGCCAGTGTTGTGCAAGTCCGTGGCCATGTGGCCGGCATGGCTAAATGCATTTCTGCACATGGAACACTGTTTACCTTCCTGCTTGTTATGGTGGTACCTATTTATCTACTTTCATTTACATGCTTTCGAACTGCTAGGTTGGCATTTGTAGTTTTGTGTAATTTGGTTTTGGATTTGTCCCTTGTAGAATTCGTAGGGCAGCCATGCATCTGAAATCACAGCTGATTCCATACTCCAAGATGGGCAAAAGAGGGGAGGGAGAGAATTCTCTGATAAAGAGGTTCCCTAAAACTCATATGGAGCAAGGGACAGAACTTTAAAAATGGAGAAAGCCTTAGGCTCTCTCTTAGCCAAACTGTCAATTCCATGGCAGGGTTGTTTCTTGACTTATCTGAGTAAAAACTAGTGCCAAAGGCCCTGGGAGCCAATGCATTCTGGAATGAGTGAACAAACTCACCTGGCATTCCTTGGACCCAAAGACCCCATTTAGATCTAGTCATGATAAAAAACCAGCCAAGAATCAGCTGTGCTAGGAGGGTAATAAAAAGACCCTGTTGCTGAGGTGCCAGTAAGTATGTGGCGGCAGCAACTCTGGTGCCTTTCTAGTACTCTGCCACCTAAGGTGAAACCTTCTTTCTTAGCTTGCCTCACAGCAGGGCCAGCTCTGACTGCCAAGGCAATGTTGCACTCAGAGCTTTGAAAGCCTATTACTGGTGTTAACAATACTTTTTCTAAGGGGAGTAGCCTTGTTAGCCTTGTGTAGCAAACAAAACAAAATAAAACAAAACAAAACAAAACAAAACAGGTAATCTTAAAGCCTGACAAGTTTTTTTAAGATTATAGTCCAGTTCTTCTGAGATATCTAAAGAAGTAGACTACAATCCATGAAGGCTTTTGGCAAAGAGAGCTTGTTAGTCTTTAAGATACTACTAGACTCCTCATTGTCAATGATATTATTATGTTATCTATCCCTTGCTTTGACACCCAACTTTCACCTACAGTGAGGCTGGATGTTGTCCTTCAGGCATCCAAGCTAATAATTCATTTATGCTCAAGCTGCGGCAGATCAGTAGCTCTTAAAGGAGTCATAAGATTCCTTCTTTGTATTTTCTTTGCTTTTGTCTTGTTGAGAAGAACATGGAGTAGATCACACTCCTCCTTTCCTTTATTTCATGCCACCTATGAACTGTCATCCCTGTTGTTTTTTGCAGGCTCTTCCTCACAATCAACCACTGCAATCTCAGTAGGTTCACATTAAAATACAGCAGTTTTTGTCTTCTTCTTTTAAAAAAATATTTTGTTTTTTTGTCTGATATGCTAACATAGACTAATATGGCTTCCCCTTCTAAAATTCTAAGTTTCAGAACCATAACAGTCTATCTGGAAGTTGAGTCATGGCAACCAGACTTATTTTCTTGAGAGATTGAAACGTTTCGCTGCTCATCCAAACAGCTTTGTCAGTCTTGGTGAACTACAAAATGGACAGCTCTCAACTAGCTTTCCTCAGACTGAGAAGCAAGATATTAAGCGGCCCCCAGAGTTTCCTTGAGCACACGTTGGTGTGAAAAGTCCCTGAAGAAGGTCACTTTTGGCCGAAACGCGTTGGGCTCTTTTAATAAACCATTTTTTTCTCAGCATCCTGAGAGTGCTTTCTCCTGTACTGCTACTGTTTGTGGATGCTCCAGTCTTTTCACCTTGGATGAGCAGCGAAACATTTCAGTCTCTCAAGAAAAGAAGTCCAATTGCCATGACTCAACGTCCAGAGAAACTCACCTGGATGACTGAAAATCTTCACAGGCATAACAGTCTATGGCTTTTTAGCTAGATGGTACTCCCTCAGGAACAGTGTAGGTCAGAGGGCCTTTTCTTTCAAGGTAAGTTTGGGATTCTTAGCAGAATCATGACTAGTAGCCTCATCATTTGAAGGAACAGAAATCAAAAGAAAGGTCAGATGCCAGGACAATTCATATTTAATAACAGAGTGCACACTGTGAATGCAAAGGACAAGGGGGAGTTTGTCAGGAAATGCCATCCTCTCACCACATACAGCTGTAAATGCTTCCTTTCTGTGCCTTCAGCATTTTGGCCAGCAGGCCCATACACAATAGATTTTTTGTTTGTTTACAAATGAGGGATAATGCACCCCCACCTGCAGTCAGCACCCTACCTGTATCCACATGGGGGATACCAAATGCCAGCATACTGTGAGCTGCTATTATAGCCCTACCAACAGCTGTTCTTCCAAAACAGAAAATCTCCAGTAGACAGGAAGAAGAGAGACATTCAGTGGAAGAAAGACTCTCATTTCCCCCTCCTCTCTTCCCATCTGCCCCCCCCCCCAATATCACATGGGACTACCTTACATTTCCAGCCACCTAGCATGGAAGTGAAATCACTTGTATTCAATCTATGAGCTTCAGCAGAAGGAGATGCCTTTGTCAAAAGCTTTCTGAACATTAATTGCCTTGTACGGATGTCTGGGTCACTTCAGCCCTGGCAGGGTCTGACCTTGTTAAAAAAAAGTCTTGAGAAACAGCAGAAATTGGCATGTTTTCAGCAGTGTTAAGAGTCTATTGACAGGATTTCTGGAGATTTGGATTCAATGGTGGTGATCCTGTGCTTTTGTGGATGGGGGAAATTTCCACTAAAATTTTGTAGAGGCTTGTATCCATGAATTTGGGGCTGTAAAAGTATGCCCTTGCTTAACATACTGTATTATTGCTTACAGAACATTTTCACCTGCTTCCTCAAAATAAAATAATATGATAACTGTGGTACTATCAAGGGAAAATTTAGGGGCAGTGAAACTGTTTGGAAAACTTAAAAAAAAAATACTTCCCAGATGCTATAAGCTGCAGACCCCCTCAAAATAACATTTCTATTTTGTGTATATGTCTAGACCTGTGCTTCATGGAAGGAGCAGCAGCTATTCCTCAGATAGAATAAGATATGTTTATCACATTTGGAAGAAAGTTCTGAGATGTCTAGAAGTGGAGCCATGGCAACTGGACTTCTTCTCTTAGGAGACTGAAACGTTTCGCTGTCCATCCAAACAGCTTTGTCAGTCTGAGGAAAGCTAGTTGCGAATCCTCCATTTTATAGTTCACTTTGACCTCATGTCACTCTGGTCTGAAATAAGCTTGTAATCATTAGGTGGGAAATGGCCTAAGGTGCTGAAACCCATAAAGTGGTTCATATTTAGAAGACATAAATATATGTCTTTAAACTATTCATGGTTTTTTTAAATAGAGCAAATCTAAAAATAAATTTGAAAAAGCAACAATTGCAGAAAAATTAGTGTCAGAATAAACACTGCAATTAAGAGAGAGAAAAGAATGTATTGAGTCTAGTGATGGCCTAGTTCTATAAGCCATTTAAAATAATTATATCCTGCCCATGGTCCCAGTGTAACTTGGTTATTAAAACAATCAAAATAGTTTAAGCCCATTTAAAACAAATTAAAAGAACAAAAGCTATAAAAGGCATGATAGGAGAAGAATAAAAGAAGTTCTGAGTGTAATTTTAAAAGTTGCAGGAAGATAAAAGTTCTTTGCTTGGTGCTAAAAGAGTCTAATGTCTTCTATTCAACATTAAACTAACAAAAAAGTACATGACTTGTTATTTGTCCTGTGGCTACTGTTACTTCCATGATGGTTTGCTAACAGTTATGCCAGTGGTTTCTAAAACTGGCTGCACAAATGTTGTGCTGTGGTGTTTTGAGTTTTGGTTTAAACACTTCTAGCTACACAGCAGGAATACAAGGACTCACAGAACAGAATTGGCTTCAAGTTTCCCCAGAGTGGACCATCCCTTGTTTCTTGCACAAGAGGAATCAAAGTGTTGCATGTGACAGTTTAACACGAATGGGAATGGGGCATATGTTTGGTGCTAGCATCAGCTTGATAGAGTAGGCACCAAGTGAATGTCCTCTGGACATTTTAGTAGTAGGGGACCATATTTATTATTTATTTATTTATTTATTGCATTTGCATCCCGCCCATCTTCCCAGAGAAACTCTGGGCGGCTTACAGGATAGCGACAAAGCGCAATATTCAGAAAACAATATAATTTAACACAAAAGAGTAAAGCAATAAAACAATTATAAACAATTTTAAAAACACAACACACATAAGCACCCTAGCATCGCCCTAAGAGGAGGCGAGTTACTTAGAAGCAGGTATTGATGGCGGCAAGGGGAAAAAAAAAAAAAAATAGCCAAAGTAGGTACTAGAGATGGGCACGAATCAAAAAATTGCATTTTGGTTTTTCGTTTTTCATTGAGAGGTGTGTTTCGGTTCGTTTCTGTTTGTCACGAATTTTTGGAAAAAAATTTGTTTCTGTTTTTCGTTTTTTTGTTTGTCATTTCTACCCTCCTTTTGCGCGATTTTTAAAGCATTTCCGTGCACGGGCGTTCCCCAATGCCCCAGACCAGAGGGAAAACACTAAAAAAATGGATGCTGGCAGAGACACAATATAGACTAGGTACGCAGGGAGGCTGCAAAGGCAGCGGCGGGCATTGCCCAGGGTGCAAGGCAGCCGCAGAGTGACTGCACTGTGGGGCAAGGGAGGGTACTCACTGAGAGGTACACACACACGCACACAGGGAGGCTGCAGAAATGAAGCTAGAGTCGCAGAGACAGCAATCCCACCCTAACTCCCACCAGAGACTGCAAGGAGGATGGGGGCTGACAGAGCTTTTTATGCCCTCTGTGACTGCCAGACAAGCCCAGTCTGCAACCTGGGCATGCTATTGTTTGAACATGATCCAACATCACATGGCTTGCCTCCATTTTGTGGCTAGTGGCGACATCCATTTTAAAGGGAAAAGAAAAATACATCGCGATGGGAGAATACAAAAACAAACGTTTTAAGGACCCCAAGCCCCTGGTAGGTAATAATTTCAAATAATTAGCGCATTATTGCTGTGTTTTTACAGATGTCCAGGGTGTTTTAATCAATCAATCAATCAATATTAGGCATCTGGGAGCCATTTTGGGTCGATGTCCCCTAACTTCCCTTAAAGGGAAAAAATACAGCGATCTGAGAAAAGACATAAATGCACCTTTTAAAGACCCCAACCCCTCTGGTAGGTATTATCAGACAATATAAATAATTATCACTGCGTTTTTACGGATGTCCAGGGCATTTTTTAACATTTAAAACAGCTCATTTCATTGCGCGTCGCCATTAATGGAAACGAAACGTAACAACCACAATTTTCGTGGTTCTGTTCGTTTTGTTGCATTTTCATCACAATTTTTGTTTGTTGTTTCATTATGTAACAGAACAACTAACGAATAACGGAAACGAAAAATGTTCGTTCCGTGCCCATCTCTAGTAGGTACCATAAAAGGTAAATGTTCCCTCTGCATATGCGTGCTAGTCATGTCCAACTCTAGGGGTGGTGCTCATCTCCGTATTCAAGCTGAAGAGCCAGTGTTGTTCAAGTCCATGGCCACATGGCTGGCATGCTGCAAGGAAACACTGTTTTACCTTCCCGCTTTTTATGGCGGTACCTATTTATCTACTTGCATTTACATGCTTTCAAACTGCTAGGTTGGCAGGAGCAGGGGTTATCAGCAGGAGCTCATTCCACTGCGTGGCACCTGGGATTCGAACCGCCGAGCTGCCAACTTTGCAGTCAACAGTTTCAGAGCCTTAGTCCACTGAGCCACCACGCCAAAGGCTAATTTCCAGCTGATTACATTTAGAAAATTTAGGAAACCCAGGGAAGGGTCATCTGTAGAGAATCTTAGTGTCTGTACCACTCCCCCCCCCCCTAGATAATAGACAAAAGAGCCTCATGGTGCAGTGGTTAAATGCCTGTACTGCAACTAAAACTGTGGTCATGAACTGCGGTTCAATCCCAGGTAGCTGGCTCATGGATGACTCAGCCATGCATACTTCCAAGGTCGGTAAAATGAGTACACAGCCTGCTTGGGGGGGGGCTTTGTGTAGCCTGCATAATTAAATTGTAAACTGCCCAGAGAGTGCTTGAAGCACTATGCGGTGGTATATATATTGCTTTTTTTAAATAATAGATCCTCAAATCTCTCAGCCAGCAAGATCACTGGACATCTGTTCTAGAGTTTTAAATTTCTGGTAGAACTCCCATAAGAGAATAGCTACAAGTCACCCAGAGACCACTCCTTTCTCATTAACTGGCATTGAAGGCCTCCATTAATCACTTTGAGACATTTGTGGGAGGAAGAATGAAAAGCATTTTTTCCCTTAGAGTCACTTGAAATTATGGACTTGTGCATTCTGCTTTCTTTACTGCACAGTGTTTAGCAACCAGTTGAAGAGATTTGTTTTTGTTGTTCAGTCATTCAGTCGTGTCCAACTCTTCGTGACCCCATGGACCAGAGCCCACCAGGCCTTCCTGTCTTCCACTGCCTCCTAGAGTTTTGTCAAATCCATATTGGTTGCATCGATGACACCGTCCAACCATCTCATTCTCTGTTGTCCTCTTTTCCTTTTGCCTTTAATCTTTCCTAACATCAGGGACTTTTCCAAGGAGTCCTCTCTCCTCATGAGGTGGCCAAAGTACTGGAGCCTCAGCTTCAAAATCTGTCCTTTCAGTGATCATTCGAGGTTGATATCTTTCAAGATGGATAGGTTTGATCTCCTTGCAGTCCAGGGGACTCTCAAGACTTTCCTCCAGCACCCCAGATCAAAAGCATCAATTCTGCGGTGATCAGCCTTCTTTATAGTCCAGCTTTCACTCCCATACATCACTACTGGAAAACCATAGCTTTGACTATCCTGACCTTAGTTGGCAAAGTGATGTCTCTGCTCTTTAGGATGCTATCTGGGTTTGCCATTGTAATTGATACCAGCCTAGTTAAGAGAAGGAAAGAAATACTCAGAAGAGAGGTGGGGTTCTCTTTCAAATCAAAGGTTGGAAGAAAAGATTGGTTAGTGAGGGAGAGGCAATCACCTCCTAGTCAGATGGCATGACAATGTTTTGTTTGGGGAGTTTTGGAACTAGTTTTCTGATATTCTACTTACACACACACACACACACACACACACACACACACACACACACACACACACACACACACACACACACACACACACACACACACACATGAGATTTAGGTCTGCACAAGTTCATTGGGGGGGATTACAAATTTTTGCTCAAAAGAAGAAAGAATATTGTTCCAGTAAGAGGAGGACTTTATCTGGATGTCTGTCCCATACAAAGCTTCCTTCTAAGTTTCATCCATAACAGCACAAAAACTTAAGAAGCCATCTTGTATTGAGTCAGACCATCTTTCTCCCCCACAACAGTGTGAGGTGGGACTAGATGATTTGCCATGCCATTATGGCCATTGTGTATTTATCCCTTCCATCTTTATGATGTGGGTTGGAAGTCGTGTCGAGTATGGGTGTGTTTCCAGGTTGAAGACAATGATTAAATGGTTAAATTTTAGATGGTCATTGAGTTGACTACGCTAGTATTCAGGCCTACTGGGCTGTGGAGACTTTGTCTGTTCTGGTTTTGATGCAAAGGCCAGGTTACTGTGTTATGTTGTTTTTACGTGCATGTTTATTACGATTTTATGCTGAATTGATATAGGAATGTATTTGTCTTTTGTTGGGTCAACAAAATAAAGTTCTTACGATAAAGATCTGTCAGATCATTTTGCTATAATGTTCTGAAAAAGAGTTTTTCAACTTGCAATTAAGAGTGATATGAATCCGGCTGACGACTGGAGCTCTCTTGGAAGATGGACTGGACAGGAAGGTTTATTATCCAAGGCCGCAAGAGCAAAGCTCAGAACAATTGAGAGGAAAAAGCATTATGTCCTGTGGCATGAAAAATAGAAACATTATTGGAAAGAGTATCTCTATGTACTGTGCATAAGGCAGTGTGTTCTTGCTGCTAGCTGGGGATGCTGTTAGCCAAGGATGCTGTTAGCCTAGGTTGCTGTTATGCAAGTGGTGCAGTGAGATAAGGCTGTTTAGCCAGAGTGCTGGGGCTGTTTAGCCAATGATGTGGAGTCTTTGCTGTAAGCTAATGTATTGACTCCGATGAAGATGATGAGTAGCTGGAGTCCTAATAGACGTTAAGTCTGAAGACTACCGGAACCTGTGAACTGTAAATATTGTTAATAAACTGCAATAAAAAAGCGGCAACTCTCTGTCTGGCTGTTTCTGGGCATTGAGGTTAACCCCTCAACTGCCTGACAAGATCTTACAGTTATGAGTCAGACCATAGGTTTTGTCATTCTTACAACTGGTTGCTGCACACAATCCTTTTATAAAGTAGATGTTTTTGTAATAATAATGGTTCTTCTTACAATATCTGGCCCTTTTTGTTTTCCATTGAACGTTATATCTGGGGGTACTGTTCGATATATCTGTGGCTGTGGCTGTACATGGAAACATGAACATGTATATCGTCTTACTTTCAGCGTTGCCAGTCCAGTTTTAAACCAGTTTGGTTATGATCTCTAACCCCCGGCACACCCCACAAACCCATTTGGGTTTTTTTAAAAAAACTTTTAATGGCAGTGCATTCTAGTGGGTACTTTTAAAATCCAAGCATTACAAGCATGAGGAAGCAAGGGAAGGAGAAAACTAAAACAATTGATCTGCCATGTGGAAAAATGCAACTTAGGCATCTCCAACCAACCCAAAACTCATTAAATCCTTGGGAATTGTAGAAGTGGTGGTGACCCATTTATCAGTTCCCCAGCTAAGCAGATCCAAGACGCTGAGGCACACCTGTGGCCTTGGCATGGTTCTTCACAAAAAGAGAAAAAGAGCTTTGAAGAGATCAAATGTGATCGCAAGATGACTGTGTGCTGTTTTTTTATCATTCTCAAAACTTTTATTTCAGACCATATTCCTCAACATTAAAGCTACTCTTTTGGTTCACCTGAGGTTCAGAATACACAAAAGATCCTGCCTTGATTTTGACTGCAGCAATTAAGAGAGTGTATTCTCAGGGAAATTTCCTGAACTTTGTGTTTATCAATTAAACCCCAACATACACACAGTAATCAAAAGCTGGAAAAAGGACTGTGAGGTGATAAGACTTGCTGACTAAGGATTCCTGCTTAGAAACCAGTTTTTACAGATATTGGGAGATAAGCCAATTGAGGCTTAGTTGAATAGCAGTGGAGAAATGAACCTGTGAAAGATGATATCATGGGAATGAACCTTCCTCAGCTTCCTCCTCCTCCTCCTCCTCTTGAGTTTTCAAGGAGTGAGGGAAGGAGGGGTGACACCTTTCATTAGATTGCTGCTGGCTTGTTTGCAGAGTTGTTTATTCATTGTGTTGCTCCTGCGTTTATAGGTAAAGTAAGGTTAGTTAATATTGCAGAAGGATTTATTCCCCTGGTGGTATGCACTCAGCAACAGCAATTTAATTGCACATCCTCAGAACTAGGACAGAACCATTATGATTGTGAATCTACACACACACTGTAGTTAAAATCAACTCTGCTGTTCAAACAGGGTAGGACGATAATTCATAGGGTGGTTGCTTACAAATTAACCCCCCCCCTTCCTGGAAGAGGAAAACCATGCTGCAAAAAAGAGGATAAAGGAGAACACAGGTGTGCATGAAGCTTACTAGTGCTACAACAGGAACATACAGAGACATGTACTGTTGATATAGGGATGCAGTATTCTGCTCCTTAATGGGGAAGTCAAATGCTATATGGCCTGTATCTGCTGTTCAGTGTCCTCTTAAGAGCAGGACCATTGGATGAGCAACATGGAGGCCCCTCTTTTCCCTTCTTATGGTTCTTTATCTTTAACACAAACTTGAACTGGACCCTCCTTCAGATAGGGGGAACCTTTAACTAGAGGACTTTCTGTTGCAAGCAGTATATGAGGCCATCTCAAAACATATCAGGAGGTGCATGTCCATGTCTCCTGTTTTCCCCCTACACACACACACACACACACACAACCCTCAAGTATTTCACAGGCAAACACAGGACAATGTGTGCAAAGTCCCTGTTCTTATAACACATGCTGCCTAGTGCCTACTTGTTACGGAAAGCTTCTGTTCACCTTCTCTTTACTCTGCTAAGTTGTTCAACAGGAGCTTGACCTGCCCTCACTTGTTTTCAAAAACAACCCTGGGTTTGTTTGTTCTTTTGCTATAAAAACATGCGAGCACAACATCACTGTCCCTACAATCTGCTGTTCTTGACAGTTTGAAATGAGTCTCCCCAGACAGTGCACTCTGTGTTCTCTGAATGCTGATGAGTGTGTATTTAAAGGTGGTTGTGCATCAGATTATGCTCTCAAGAGAAAGAGAGAACTTGCACAGGAAAACCTGAACAGCAGCTGTTTTGGAAAGCAGGGATTGATCATGTTACTTTTGTGTACTATGATGCACTGAATTCCTAGCTAGCCTGGCCAGGCCATGCGACCTGGGGGTGTATTTATTTCTTTTTTTTTTTTTTTTTTAGTATTACTCCACCTTTCTCCTTGGAAAGGACCACAAGGTGGCTTACAGCAAGGAGAGACTACACAATCAATTACAATTAAGACACAATCAGTTTGAGAAAAAGGGAATTGAGGGACATCTTACAGCATTATAAGGCACCATTAAAGCTGACAATTGATAACATAATGTCAATGCAGTCACACAAGGAGAGATATAAACATGAAGTTATAAGCGATTACAGTGGGACCCCCTTATCCACTGACTCATTATCCACTGATTCAGTTATCCATGGTTGGCAGAGGGGGAAAAATAATTCAGCAGCCACAAAGCAAGTTGTAAGGCAAGCTGTTGTCACAAACTGTCAGGAAACAGCAGTTTGGGGGTGGATGGGCAGGTGTTCTCTTTTATCCACAGTTTTCATTATCCGCAGGAAGGCCTGGAACCAATCCCCAGCAGATACCGGGGTCCTACTGTATAAACAAAAAGTCTGTGTAGCCATGTATGGTAGATTCATAAAAAGGCACAGTAGGTAGTCCATCATTCCGGGAAAGCTCACCTGAACAGAAAGGTCTTTGCCTGCTTCCGGAATGACAGCAGAGATGGGGCAGTCCTGGCCTCCAGTGGGAGGGAGTTCCAGAGTCTGGGTAGAGCAGATGAGAAGGTCCTTTCATGTGTTCCCACAAGGTGTACCTGTGAGGAAGGCAGGATGGAGAGAAAGGCTTCTCCTGATGACCTTAACACCCAAATTGGTTCATAATGTGAGATTCAATCTTTGAGGTAGCAAGGACCTAGGTCGTACAACACTTTGTAGGTTAAGGTCATCACTTTGAATTGTGCCTGATAGCTGATTGGCAGCCAGTGGAGCTGCTTTACTAGGGGTATAATGTGATCTCCGTAACACCCCATTCAGCAATCTGGCTGCTGAATTTTGGACCCATTGAAGTTTCCTGGGGTTTTTCATCAGGAGTCCCACATAGAGCACATTACAGTAGTCCAGTTGGGATGTCACTAAGGTATGAGTTATCGTGGCCAGAGCAGGTTTCTCTAGAAATGGGCATACCTGGCCTACTAGCATCAATTGTGCAAATGCGCTCCTGGCCACAGCTGTGACCTGGATGAGTCCTGCACACCTCTTTTTTCAATTGGAGGGTGATCCCATCAAGTATAGGTTGCACCCCTATCCCTTATTAAAAACGCAACATCCCCGGCTTCTGCTAGAAACTCACATTAACTAAAAGCATCCCATTGGTTCCAGGTAGAGGTCTTTTCTAGCCTGGCTTGGGTAACCACAGAGTAGAGCTTGTCCTAGGACCTTTTCCTTATGACAGAGGTATTTTCCACTGGACTATTCTCCTTCCTCAAATGTATTATGCACAGTGTATCAGGGAGGAAGACTTAAGGCACAGGACTTGCTGTTAAGTCAAACTTGAATTGCATTGGTGACTTGATTCAGGCTTGACTTGTGGTTTTTCCCCCTGCCCATGATGCAAACTCGATTTGTGACCCCAAAACCCATTCACCCCTCCTTTTTCCTGGGGGGAAATGGCTTGGTTTTAATAGAAATCAGACTTGGGGCTTGGGACTTGAAACTTGGTACCAAAGACTTGCCAATATCCCTTCAATGTAATCGTCACCAGCCTTTTATTCATGCACTGTCATCATTGGCATCCTTCAGTCTCGAAAGACTATGGTATCATGCCTGGAGTAGTGATCCTAAAAACAACACCTAGTGTGACTAAATAGACCAATTCGGGAATGGCAGTCTCTACCGCACTGGGGGCAGATGTATTCTGTTTCTTGCCCGGTCCTCGAGTTTCGTTCTTTCCGTGCCTGCCTCTTTTCCTCTGCCTGTTGGACAAATGCCTCTTCAAATGTATGTAGACCATGTGTGAGGGTTCGGTCTTCGTCCAGGCTTCCCGCCCTTCCTGTTGCAAAGAAGGCATTTCACGTAGTAAAGAAACAGAACTTTTATTGTGTACATCAGTAGCCAACAGGGCTTTTCTTCTAACAACAGAATCAACGTCTTTAACATCAGACAAGAACGGGTTCTTCCCTCCATACGTTGGGGTTTCTAGAATGTGATCAAGTTCCCCACCACCACCTGTGGGGATTCGGTTCCACCAGGGCTCTCCCCCTCCTTCTCCGAAAGCCTCAGCCCCTCTACCTGTATCCCAATCTCCCTCAAGGAAGTTTGGGGCGTTCCCGCTTGTGTCCCAACTTCCAAAGTGTATCTGGGCCCACGTGGTTTCGGCTGGGGCATGCGAAAGGGATAATTGGGTCTCTTGCTCAGTTCCTCTCGAGGGTCCAAGGTCCCAGGCTCGATCTCCTGCCGGATCTTTATCAGCCATCTATCAAACTCTAGATCTTTCCGTATCTCCTTCAGCTTACGGTTGTACTCTCGGTACTCCTTTTCGCCCCAGGAGGAACACTTCTGGTGATGTGCTCGACGTCAGTAGCTTTCAGCCTCTTTTTGTGGCATCATCATCTGTTTCTACTCTCCTGTCCATGGGTTCTCCATCCACACCCATTCCCATCCTTATGGGAGCACCCTCTTCCCTCCCTTTTTACAGGCTGCATACCCCACCTCCACCAGAGCGGATTGGTTCCCTTTTCCCGCCAAGTCCTTCTTTTTACTTTCCTCCGCCCTCCGGGCCTCCTCCTTCTTCTTTGCTCTAAGAGCATCATAGTACCCCTTCAGGGCCATGAACCTCTCCACTTTTGAAAGGTTTTCCAGGTTCTCTGGTTTCTTTGGCTCCTCCAACACTTGGGTAGGGGTTGCGAAGTTCCTCTCACACCATGCTGTATCTCTTGCCTCCAGACAGTGCGATCGGAGGTCAGGGTTTCCCAACTGTTGAGGTCCATTCCCAAGGCCTTCAGGTCCCTCTTACAGATATCCTCATACTGCAGCTCTGGTCTCTTTCTGGGGTGCTTTCCCTGCATTAGTTCTCCATATAGAAGATCTTTTGGGATCCGACCATCATCCATTTTCACAATGTGTCCAAGCCAGCGTAGGCTTCGCTGTTTCAATAAAGTGTACATGCTAGGGATTCCAGCTCAATTCAGGACTATGCTATTTGGAACTTTGTCAAGCCAGGTAATGTTGAATATTCGCCTAACACAGCGCATATGGAAGGTATTAAGCTTTCTTTCCTGTCGGGCATGGATGGTCCAAGACTTGCTGCAATACAAAAGTGTGCTCAGTACGCAAGCTTTATAGGCCTGTATCTTTGTATGTTTTGTCAGCTTCTTATTGAGCCATACTCTCTTTGTTAGTCTGGAAAACATAGTTGCTGCTTTACCTATACGTTTATTCAGCTCAGACTCTAGTGAGAGTGTATCTGAGATAGTTGAGCCAAGATACATAAAGTCATGGACAACTTCCAGTTCTTTTTCAGAAATTGTAATGCGAGGAGGAGAGTCCACATTCTGGCCCATTATTTGTGTTTTTTTTTCAGGCTGATTTCCAGCCCAAAATCTTTGCAAGCTTTACTACAGTGTTTTTCAACCACTGTCCGCGGAATGTTGCTGGATGTGCCGTGGCGCGCGTCCGCGGAAGGGGGCGAGAGCAGGGCAAGGCAAGGCAAGGCGGAATGGGGACTGCTCTTCCCCCTCCAGCTTCGCGCGCCACTGCCGCGGGGAAGAAAAAGCAGACGGACTTGCCGCCCGGACGGAAAACAGGAAGGGGGGGCGGGGGAAGCATGGCTCGCAGCGACTGGGAGTGGGGCCAGCGTGGGAAGTGTCCAGCGGCCGAGCGGGAGGACGGGGGGACGAGGAGAGCCAGGAAGGGTGCAGCGTCCCTGCGTTTCCTCCCTACTTGCGCACACCTGCGCGCGCACACCCGCAGCCAACTCATAACGGGACATCTTTGGGGGGAAAAGGAGCCGCTCGCTCCCTCCCGCAGATGGCTGGCTGGCTGGTTGGCTGGCCGGCCGGCCGGCCGCGACGCTCGGAACAAAAGCGGGCGAACGAGGGCCACCCTCCGCTGGTCCCGCGGCCGTTCCCGACTCGGAGGTGGCGCCCGTGCGGCGGCGCTTAAGAGCGCTCGGCGACAGTGGCGCTGGCGTGGGGGCCGCCCCTTTGCTCCCGTCAGGCACCGGTTCCCCTTCCTGTTCGCCCGCTCGCCTTGAACGAGCCCGGGCGGACTCCTTGGGTGTGTGGACAAAGGACGCCCGCCAAGAGGCTCTTGCGCCTGCCGGTGGATGTCCTCCCACCCCGCGCGCGCGCTCCCACCGGCCAGTCGCCCCCACGCGTTGTGGAGGAGGAGGA
This sequence comes from Phrynocephalus forsythii, assembly GCA_029282475.1. Taxonomy (NCBI): domain Eukaryota; kingdom Metazoa; phylum Chordata; class Lepidosauria; order Squamata; family Agamidae; genus Phrynocephalus; species Phrynocephalus forsythii. The sequence continues at coordinate 92,190,130 of JAPFRF010000005.1, read as the reverse complement.
GGCGCTGGAGGCGAGCGCTGTTGTGGTGGCGGCGCAGGGCGTCGGCGGCGTCCCGGGCCACATGCTGCAGCCCCTCGTCGGCGCCCAGGTCGGCGGGCAGGGCCTGGACGCGCAGCTCGCCCTCCAGCGCACCCGCCGGGCGCGCCGCCAGCAGCAGGAGCGAGCCTGGCACCAGGCGCGCCGCCAGCAGCCGCACCACGCTTCGCCCGAAGCCCCACAACGCCCCCGTCACCAGGCACACCGCCCGGCCCAGGCCCGGCCCCGGCCCTGACGACGACGCCTCCGGTGTGTGTGTGTGTGTGTGGGCTCGGGCTCGGTGGGTGTGTGGGTGTGTTGGGCTTCCTGGTGCCGCGGGTGGCCAGCGCCCCCCCGCCACGGGACCCCAAGGTCGCCCGCCCGCCTGGCGCGTCCTGCAACCGCGCAGCCCATCATCCCCAGGTGCAGGGGGTGGGGGGGTCTCGAGCCACGGCTCAATCTACTCCTCCCCCCCTTGTTAATTTTTTTTAACATTTTCTAATGGTGGTGTGCCTCGTGATTTTTTTCATCAAGCAAGTGTGCCTTTGGCCAAAAAAGGTTGAAAAACACTGCTTTACTAACATGGTCCATGAGTTGTTGGAGATCTTCGGCAGAGTGAGCAGTAACGGTGGCATCATCAGCGAAGAGGAGATCCCACAAACACTTCACCTGTACCTTAGACTTTGCTCTCAATCTAGAGGGGTTCAAGAATTTTCCATCTGATCTGGTCCGGAGATAGATACCCTCTGTTGAAGTTCCAAAAGCATACTTCAGCATGGTAGCAAAGAACATTCCAAACAAGGTTGGCGCAAGGACACAGCCCTGCTTCACTCCGCTTCGGATGTTGAAGGGATCTGACACCAGGCCATCAAAAACTACATTGCCCTTCATATCCTCATGAAAAGAGCTAATGATGTTAAGGAGCTTGGGTGGGCATCCAACCCGGAGGAGTATTTTAAAGAGTCCATCCCTACTAACCATATCAAATCCCTTTGTGAGATCTATGAAGGCTACAAAAAGTGGCTGTCCTTGTTCCCTGCATTTCTCCTGCAACTGCCTGAGGGAAAATACCATATCAGTAGTGGACCTGTTGGTTCGAAAGCCACACTGTGATTCTGGGTAGACTCTCTCTGCAAGTATCTGGAGCCTCTTCAGTATAACACGTGTGAACAGCTTCCCGACAACACTAAGAAGAGAGATACCACGATAGTTGTTACAGTCGCTCCTGTCACCTTTGTTCTTATAAAGTGTAACAATATTAGCGTCCTTCATATCCTGTGGTACTCCCCCTTCCCTCCAGCAAAGGCAGAGGATTTCGTACAGTTCAGTGGCAATGATCTCTTTGCAGCACTTCAGAACTTCAGCAGGGATGTTATCTTTTCCAGGTGCCTTGCCAGAGGCAAGTGAATCCAGAGCTACATTTAGTGAATAAAAAACGGCCTGGACTGAAAGTTTCATATCAGGTATTTTTTAATTATACATATGTAGAAAATCCTCCTCCTTTGTCTGGTAAGATGAGACATCCAGATAGATGGCTGCCTGCCAGCATTACTCCTCCAAGGATGCTGTGTACCTATTGCAACTTTGTAGTTGGGGGGGAGGTTGGAGGAGCTATGGTAAGGCATAGGAAACAGAAACACAGGAAAACAAATAGAAGATGATGGCACATATACTGCCTATAAAATGTCATGAATGATGATGGATGATTGCAGAATAAACACACCCTGTGGGTAGCTGTTAAACACAAAACCATAACAGGCAGGCAAGGGGATGTAGTTGCTGTTTGCTGCCTACAGGCATAATCTTGGACTTGGAAAAATATTGGGCTTAAGGGGAAGAATGATCAGCAATGTTTTTGGTAGGGAAGATTTCAAACATGCATTCCTTGCCTAGTATCTGTCAGGGCTGGGGAGCTCTATTGTTTATTTTTATTTCAACCAGAATCATGACATCCAATAGCTAGAGATTAATACAAAAGAGATACCTGTGGAGTTAAAGGATCCTTTACCCATTAATTTATTTAGGGACACAGAACTGACGTCCAGCTTTGCCAACCCCAGGAACCCGTTACCTAGCACTGCTAAGGTGGAATGAAGTTTACTGTCTTGTGAGATGTTACAGAGGTGTTTGTGGTGGGAAAGTCTTTATATAGTTGCATTCATATGCTTTACTCACAAACCATCAGGGAATGTTTAGATTTCAGAGTTTCCTTATAAGTTCTGTAAACTAGATAATGGCTCAGTCCAAGGAACAGGTGGACAAAATGTGATCTGTAGGCCACATATAGCCCCCTGAAACCAGTTTGTTGACCCTAGTTCTTCCAAGCTACACAGTTTTTCCCCTTCATGAATGCTCATTGTCTTTGCCTATTAGAAACAGTCCATATTTTCTTGACTCTATTGTAGATAATTCCCTCTATTCTATCTCTATTGTTTGCCTGTCGTGAGTGGCATGATAATAATTCTGTAGCTGCAGGGCCAAGCAAAAGACGGTGCTAAATGCACCTTTGTCTAGAATACTTTTTTTAAAATATAATGATAAGTTGCCTGGGTTAAGAGGGAGACATATTCATTTTTAAGGTTTCAGTGAGCAGGGAAGTCGAATCTAACACTTAGAACATGCATCATGTTGCATCCTTGTCAACTGTCTCTATAATACCCCTTCTGTTGCATTGGTAATTGTTTTGATTTGGTTTCAACAAACACATGAGGTCGAGAAACTCTAGTTAGGTCAGACGGGATGGATGGAAATGAGCATGCAGATTTGGTGCACTTGACTCAGTAATAGTGGGGGGTGGCACTATAGGATCACTAGTCTCAGCACCATCAGCCACCCACTCTACCCTGAAGCAGGGGCACATACAATACCAAGGAACAGGAGGGAATTTTGTGCAGGCAATCCAAAAAGCCTCACTTTGGTAACTTGAAGCCACCAGTTTTGGAGACAGAGCCATTGATAATGGTGATAAGAAGTTTCTGCCCCACCATGCAACAGTGGCTGCAGTTTTCTCCTCATCTGCCCATCCAAGACATTACAGGCACACTGATCCTCAAAATTACCATAGTTTCCCATCTATAGGATACACCCATGTATAAGACAACCCCCACTTTTCCAAACCAAAATTACAGTTTTGTAACTGCACAGGTCTCTTGGCAGCTCACTTCCATGTATAAGACAACCCTCAATTTTTAGTCTAAAATTTTTAGGAAAAAATACAGTCTGATTGCCTGCTCTCTCTGGTGGCAGCTGCTAGAGATGCAAGTTTTCACCTTATTTTCTCAGTGAGTTTCTCTCTGTCCCATCATCCTGCCACATCTTGTTTCCAGCTTCTCGGTGAGTTCCCCTCTGTCCCATCATGCTGCAGCAGCCTCTAGCTGGCCTCCCAACTTTATGGACCCAGTAATTACCTGTGGAAAGAGGGGGGAGGGGATGAGAGTCCATATTTCCATGACTTCCTAAATGAGAAAGAAAGCTGATGATTATTATGGGCTTGTCTCAGTTAAATTATGGGGCCACTGCCATAGAACTAGAGACAGGGATGAATTAAAAAGTAAATCATTTTGTTTTGTTTTTGACAAATTCGGCCAGTTCATCAAAATTTGTCAATTTTTATTTATCATAAATAGAGTTTCCCCAATCAATACAAATTGAATTTTTAGCAATGTTTGATTTGTCAGTTCAGTGAGCTATAAAATGTTCTTCAGGGCACTTAAAGACACCAAATTTGGAAGGAAGCATCCCTGGAATCTCTAAAATTTGGTGGAGATTGGAAGTTTGATTTCTGAGTTATGTACCCCAAAAAACATCATCAGGAAAGTTGTCCCCAGGCATTTAGAGCCTCCAAATTTTCAGAAAAGTTTCCTCTGACTCGCTCTACAATCTCTCCACTTTTTGTTAAGTTGGTTTCCCCAACTAAGTTTTTAAATGGCACTTTCAGATGTATGAAACCATAGTCATACCTTCCCTGCTATATACATCAACACCATGGTCAAATCAGTCCATGGCATGAATTGATTGTGTACCAAGTTTTTAAGGTGGATCAGGACACCACCAAGTAGGATCTAAAACAAAAACCAAGATGAGTAGTCTTCATCCATCTTCTTTATGTGTTAAACCAGGGCTGTCCAACTTTGAACAGGCCGAGGTCTACTTCTCCCAGACGAAAGTGTCTGAGAGCTACTACACTAAAACCTCTACTGATGAATTTTATCTGTTCCGAGCATATGCTCATACAGTAAGTAAAAAAAGTTGTAGAGCAGCGGTTTCCCATAGGAACTCCTTTCTGGAGGGAACATATATCAATGCATTCCTATGGTAAGGCTGACCATGCTCACGCTTCCCTTACACCCGCTTGAGCCAGTGTGGATGGGTGCAAGGGTGGCGCGTGCATGCTTGCGCAGATCAGCCCTTCCGCTTGCCCAGGCTGCTGGAAGACTTTTTAAAAAAAGGTGCACTTTCCTTCCTAACCCGCCCGGGGCATGACGTGACTCTACTTCTCCTCCTGTTTTTCCCCTTCTTCCTTCCAGCCCCCTTGCTGGCACTGCTGCTGCCGCCCATAGCTCTCACTCACCTCTGCCATGTTCGCTGTGCAGCTGGGATGGGCCAAGCCAGCAGCGGGGCAATCACTTTGCCGTGGCGGTGCAAGAAGGAGAGAATGGCTCAGAAGGGGAGCAGGAGGAGCGGCAGATCACAGTCTCTGTGAGGCAACTGTGGGGGTGGGAGGAGGAGGAGGAGGAGGAGGAGGAGGATGGAAGGGTGGGAGGAAGGAATTCTCTGGGGGGGAGAAGAGGGGGACGTCACCACGCAAAGGAGGTGGGCACACCCATGACCCCACCCCTCGCTGTCCCCTCCATTCCCCTTCCTCCACTCTGCACCAACAACTCAATTGGTCATGAGACAGTGGCGCGCCGATCATCTGGCCAGTAGGGAGAGCAGGGGATTGTGCCATGGCCCTTGAACTGCCCTGCTCGGCTGAGACAGTGGGCTGGCAGACCCAGAGCTTTGCTGGACAATGGTGGTCCTTGGATTGGGGGAGGTAGAGGTGGAGAACGTATCCCCTCACATTTTAAATCAATGGCTGGCGGGCTACTTTTGAACCCTTCACCGGCTACTGTTAGCCCCTGGTCTACCTGTTGGACAGGCCTGTGTTAAACAAGCAAATAAACTCCAAGACTGGCTTTTGGAAAACCATAAACCAGTCTCATGAAGACTGCAGATCTTTCTTTAAAAAAAAAAAGTGGATTGCTATTCTGTGAGTTTTCTTGAAAATATGATCCACATTATAAACAAGGTGCATCATCAAAAGTAAACCTCCCAGTCTTTGAGCATACGGAGGAGTGGAGTTGTGTGTTCCAAAAGGTTCAAGCAAAAGTCTGCCAGCCTAGACAGACTCCACTTCCCCTTGTAGCGTTTCTCCATGGTCGCAATGTCTTGGTGAAATCATTCACCGTGTTCATCACTGACAGCACCAAGATTGGTCGGAAAGAAGTCCAAATGAGAATGAAGAAAATGTATCTTCAGTGACATGTTGCATTTGATTGACTTGTAAGCTTGGAGCAGATTTTCAACTTCTTCAACATAGTTTGGCACCTTGTAGTTGCCCAGAAAGTTGGCAACAACTTTCTTGAAGGCTGCCCAGGCAACACATTCAGCACCTTGCAGAAGGTCCTCAAAGTGACTGTCCTTTATCAGCTCTCGAATCTGTGGGCCAATTAAAAACGCCTACTTTGATCTTATGCAACACAGTTCCAAGTGCAAGAGGCACCCAGGGAGAAAGGCTGGTAAACCCATTTCTCAGAATTTCATACCTAGAAAGGAATGTCACCATATGTCAGAATTGAGTTGACTGCATATAATTATCAACTTCATGAACTGAATTTCAATTTATGGTGACCCTTCCTAGAATTTTCAAGATATGAAGTACTCAGAAGCAGTTGACTAGTTCCCCATTCAGGGGCCATTTAGCTTGTCCTGGGTCACACAAGTAGCAGAGAGTATGACCCTGTCAGTCACACACATTCTGATCTTGGCTGGTCCTCCCCCGAGAGGCCTATTGAGGATTCAGATTCCATGGCCTGTGGCTCTGCACCCATATGCTCCAACCTGCTGAGCTATACAAGCTCCCAGTCCTTCATGTGCCCTGAGATTATTGTGCTGTTTCTAGCATTATCAAGATAAGACCAGAAAAAATCCCCACCAAAAAAATTGGTTTCTTTAGTGCTGTGCTGTCAGATTCATGGTATTTTCCCCCTGACAGCAGAATGCAGGATGAAGTGCACTTAACAGTTTTATTCTGGTATACTTAAAACCTGAGCATCTTTGTCTCAAGCTCTTGAAAATTTAAAGATATGAGAGTAACAGGAATGGAGCAAAGATGCAGTTTGGGTTATCTTTGTGCAGCTTCCTTGTGCTTTCTTTCTTAAAATATGCCAAACACCAAAAGGACGTGCCTGGATATTCTAAAGCACAGATGGACATTTACTACTGCCTTAGTGACAGGAGCAAATCTCTGATTATTTAAAGAAATAGAATCTGCCCCAACTAACCCCACTGAGTACTCTTCTATTGGGTATGCAGTACTCTTCTATTGGGTCCTGGCCCACCTGCATTGGCTACCCGTTGTCCACCGGATAAGGTTCAAGGTCTTGGTTTTGACCTTCAAAGCCCTCCACGGCTTGGGACCAGAGTACCTGTCAGAATGTATCTCTCAGAGGTTGATTGGGACCAGACCCACGAGAATGGCGCAGGCGCGCTCACTTAGAGTCGCCACACCCAGGGAGGTGCGGACGTCATTCACGCGTAACGGTGCCTTCTCTGTGGTGGACCCTACACTGTGGAACCAACTACCTAGTGAGCTGTGCCTTGCAGCGTCCCTGCCTGCCATTAAAAAAGCCTTGAAAACCCATCTGTTCAAGGAGGCATATGGCGACCTTTTTGTTTAATTTTGTTTATTTTTTTTCTTTTCCTCTCTCTGTTGGCGCCCATGTCATTCTGTGCAGAGGGTATTGCACCCTCCTATTTTTACTGATGCCTTTGCTTTTATGCCTGCTTGTTGTGGTTTCTTTTCTTTTATTGTACACTGCCCCGAGTTCCTGTCTTGGAAGATGGGGCAGTATATAAATAAATAAATAAATAAATAAATAAATAAATAAATAAATAAATAAATAAATAAATCTCAGGCTGCAATGTGAATGCTTGCTTTTGCCCTTGGCTTCACCTACCTTTTGTTTCTGTAACATCCACTTCGCTAACCACAAATAGTCTCCAGTTGTCACTGACAACTGGGCCCATCTTTCTGGTGCTCCGTCATGTTTTGATGCACATACAGGATTAGCTCTCATAGAACAGAGTGTCCTGCAGAAAAGTCAAGGTTTTAGATAGTTCCCTGGAAGACTATATCTACCAAGCCCATGCTGGTTGGAGGATGCTGATAGTGGTAATTTTTTTAAAAAAAGGGGGAATACGTCCAAATTCTACAAACAATGTAATATAGGAAAGGATAGCACGGACACCAATCTATGTGCCGATTCTATTAGTGCCAGCTGATCAGCACCTATTTAAAAAAGCACCAATTGCCAGCAAGGCTCTGCACACCAGCTGACTGGCGCCTGTTAAAAAATAAAAAAGCACAGATCAGTGGGCAGGGACCCAACTAGTTGTCAAAAAATAAAAATAAATGAAAAATGAAAAATGAAATAATTTTTAAAAAAATCATTTGAAACAAAACAAAATGAAATGAAAAAAAAGAACTGAACAATGAAACAAAACATCATTTTTCACATTTCGTGCCCATCTCTAATTATGAAGCAAAGTTTGAGTGATATATGTAGTACCTGTAATGGATCCACAAAAACAATTCATCATAGCACAGCTGGATGTCCTAAGATTGTATATGTAGTCAAAACCAAATTTCTAAGATTAGTTTTCAGGAATTACCTAAACCTCATAGATTAGTCACATATTTTCCTCCATATTTTATAAATTCTAACCACCAGTTTTTAAAAAATAAAACTGCAGTACTATACTATACTGGGAGAAGCCAGGCTTGTAATAAGCCAGGCATTGTAATTCTGGATAAGTAACAGAGAAAAACATAGGTTATAGAAGTTCAAGTTCTATCAATAAGTAACCTCAAATATACAGAATATATAAACATGTCAAAGTACATTAAGCCAAGAAATGAAAATAATATTGGGAGCAAGATTAGGCCATCTTCTTCCCCATCCTAATTTCATACCAATAAGAAACAGTTGCTACTATCTGTTGATTTTCTCCTTGAAATTTAAAAAAATATATCTGTGTTTTGACTGATGTTGTTTCATCCACAGATTGTCAGGACTTGGCATCTAGTTTTTAGGTATGACCATTTGATCTAGAGATAGACCCATGCAACAGCAATTTTGAGAAATAAAAACTACAGATGTAAGAATATGCAAGTGTTAATTTGTATAAAAACTTATTTTTAAAAGACTATGATTTTAGCAGAAATAAAAAACATCTTCAGTAGAGATGGGCACGACTCAAAAAATGTTGTTTGTCGTTTGTCGTTTAGGGGGTCCGTTTCGGTTCGTTTTCGTTTTTCGTGAATTTTTTGCAAAAAAATCGTTTTCGTTTCGTTATGTAATGAAACGAAAAAATGAAAATGAAAATGAAAAATTGCTGTTTCATTAGCATTCATTACAGTTCAATGTCTTTGCCGCAACGAAAACGAAACGCACGACAAAATTTCTGTTGTTTCGTTTCGTTTCGTTTCATTTTGGAGACAAAATTCATTTTTGTTTCATTACGTAACAAAACGAAAACGAAAACAAAAACAAAAAATTGCTTGTTTCGTGCCCATCTCTAATCTTCAGTAAAGCTGGGAAGACTGGGACCAAGTGATTTGTGTTGCTGCTCAGGGTTTCCATATGCTAGGTGTCCACACGGTTTCTGCTCACCATTTCTTCAGTTTCTTTATCTTTAAATCAGACTTAGGCTCAAACAAGTTGCTGTACTTTAAATAGACTTTCAAATGAACTGTCTTCTCTGGAACAGGAATTGAGGCCAGCTATGATACCTGTGAGCTAGTAATGACCTTGTATGAACTTGGCATGTTTTCCACTGTTTTTGTGTTCTGTTTCACATGCACACACCTAATGCAAATTTAGGTTTTAATCACAAATATTGTCCTGAATATATATATATATTTTCTTTTCAGATTTTTCGACGGGCAGACAAGAATGGTAAGTGATCCACCTCAAAGTTTCTGGGTCCCTCTTTATTTCTTCAATTATACTCATTTAAACATATAGTCTGGCTTTGCCCCACACCACCTCAACAGCTAAGAATGGATAGCAATGGATTTAAAACAGCACCCAGTACATAAAATAGTCTTTCAAAAAATATAATTTAAAAATGACTTGATTTCTATTCTAGTTCTATTCTATTCTGTCACTTCTTCAAGAAGTTTATAGTGGCCACATATGTGTGCATGAGGACACATCTGCCTGTGTCCCTTGCTTGTCTGTCACCATGACAGTTGCTGTTATTATTTCTCATAGTCACAGCAATCCATGCAGCTTGCTCTGCAAACCTGAACGTCAATCATCCTTCTTATTCCCATCAGTTCTGCCTCTTACTGTTGATCTTTTGATTGCCATCCTGTTATCCTCTCTAACCTTCATATCTCCTGTGGCTACTGTGTTTACTGTCTTGTCACTCCTAAGAAACTGGTCTGAATGGTTTGTTGGGATTTTTGACTCGGAGCAATTCTTTTTTGTTACATGTTACACATATTTTACCATTTAAATCTTCGACACATCACAATGCTGGCCATTTTATTTTCATTTTGTAGGCAGTAACCATGGGCCTGTCTGCATTAAGTCACCTGGATTATGTTTATGATTGGATTTTAAGCCAGGTTTCACTAGTCGGCCATTTGGCTAGCGATCTTAATTAAAGGAGACCTGCAGTCTGAGAAGAAAGACTTTGGCTAATGTGATAACGGCCAAATCGTTAGGGGAAATGTGTGTTCCCATCAAGGAAACATGTTTTTCTTCCAGGTGCTTGTTTCCTTTAAAAACCAATCTGAGTGCACAGATTTGCAAATCAAGCCTGTGTTTGCCATCTAATGACCAGTCATATACCAAAAGCGAACTAATTGGCAGGTTAATAAATCTGTCAAGTTCCTTTGAGAATAAAGAGATGTCTTTTAAGGGAGTTCCACATCTGATAATGTGCTAACTGTTTCATCTAATTTGAACAAAAGAAAAAGGCATCATGCATGTATTGAGGATGTGCCTCTAGTAGACTACTGGTTGTTTGCAGAATGTCCTGCATATGATACCAGTAGTAGCTTTTTCTGTGCAAGTTTGGAATCAAACAGTACATGCTTCCTTATAGCACCTGTATTCTATCCTATGTTGGGACTCAGCAGCATCAGCCAGTAAACATTAAGGATAGGTGGATGGATCAGTTAAGTTCAATGCCACTGAGATTCACATTTCCCTAGCATTGAATTCATTTCAATGTATGGCAAAGCACACAGTAGCTGCATTTTCTGTGCATGTTTCTTAAAATATATATCCTTTTTGGCATGTGGTTTTGCAATGCATATTTATATTCCTCAACACTGAACTCAGCCACCTGAATTGGGCCCTACAGGCAAATGGCTATTCCAAGAATGAAATAAAAAGAGCCATCAAACTGAAAAAAACAATACCGAACTGAAGAAGAAAAACAGCCTCTGACAAACAAAGTATTTCCGCCATACATGAAAGGAGTCATGAACTGCATGGACAAAGTGTTGAAAAACACAACCTACAAACAGTATTTAGACCCACCACAAAGATTACAACAGATGCTATGGTCAGTAAAGGACAAAATGAACCCACTTGCAACATCAGGAGTATACTGCATAACTTGTAGTTGTGGCCAGGCATATATTGGGATCACAAAGCGCTACATCCAGGCCAAAATCGAAGAACATGAAAGACACTGCAGACTAAAACATCTAGAAAAATCAGCAGTAGCTGAACACACCCTGAAACAAGCAGGACATGAAATCCTTTTCCAGGACACAGAGGTACTGGACAACACTACCAATCACTATGTCAGACTACACAGGGAAGCCGTAGAAATCCACAAAAATAAGCACAGTTTCAACAAAAAAGAAGAAAGTCTAAAAATCAACAAAGCAGTGGCTTCCAGTACTGAAAACTACAGCCTGAAAAGATCAAACTTCAATGATTCTCACCCAGCCACAAGCACCAGTGATCAGTTCACTCAATAGAATAGCTAACAACACCAATCAACTGTAGAGAAGGATTGCTACGACCCCAGATTGCAGTGAAACTTCTAAATCCCTCTATCACAATACAATGACTAAGACCTATTCTCCTTCATAGGACAAGTTTCCTTTTTCCCACAACTTTAAATCCACACAGTCTCACTCACTCTATATCCCAGAGCACAGAGATAACTCCTAGTTCCCTGAGCTCTTTGCCCTCTGAAGATGCCAGCCACAGAGTCTGGTGAAATGTCAGGAAGAAAAACTTCCAGAACATGGCCAAACAGCCTGAAACACTCACAACAGCTATCAGGTCAAAGCCTTCTAGAATACATATTTATATAGTATATAAATATATTCAATGTTTTTCTCCTGATATTCTCATATTTGTGGTTGCTCCATCTCATTATAAGTATTTGCACCCCATTCAGCTAAGTGTGAATCCCACCCTATAACCCAGTTGTAACTCATGCATACATTTGAGAAAGGCAGTTTTCATACATCGATGCCAAATGTCTACACAAAACACTCAGATCTTTCCTTGACCTGCAGCATGTCCAACAGCTGGTTGTAGGCTGAGTGGCCTCCACATGTAGCATAGAGTGTACAATACATGAGCATGACTCTTCTTTGGAGTACCCCTGCCCCCTCCAAAAGGGTGGGTAAATTAATCCGCCACTGCTCAGCAATGAACTCCTGGCTTACATGTTCCACCATAATTGTCTCCTGGTACAAAATATGATGAATTGAAAACCAGAGCATGCAGGGGACCCTGCTCCCCCACCTCTCCTCTCTCTCTCTCTCTCTCTCTCTCTCTCTCTCTCTCTTTTGCAAAGATATAATTATTCCTCTTCTCTTATTCAAATGTAGATGATGGGAAGCTGTCATTTGAAGAGTTTAAGAACTGTTGTGCCGACGGCATTCTCAGCTCTGAAGAACTGTGGGAGCTGTTCAGCAGGATTGACAAGCGTCATTCAGGGTGAGTAACCATTTACTGCAGACAGAAAGATTTGCCGCTCCATCTTCACCTTCTGTTGGATGGCATTACTTTAGCACACTGGAGCAGAAAAAAGCTCCCAGGATAAGGAGAGTGTGTTGAATTCCTACTGGAGACTAGGAAAGTCTATGGGCTAATAGTAGTTCTAGAGTACCTGCAAATGACACATTCTTGTTTCCTCTGGCATCCCCAGGTAGGCCTGAGAAAGATCCCTATCTGGGCTACCAGAGAGCAAGGGCCAGCCAGTGTACACAAGCAATTCAGATGGAAATTTGGCCACAGATATTGTGGGACTCCAGCTGCCAGTGGGGCCACTGACCTTCAGACACATCATCCCCACAACATATGGAAAGTGAAGTATGGTAACCACTTTTGTAGAGGCAACATTGGAGAGCCAATAAGATGTAGTGGACAAAGTGTTGGAATAAGACTTAAGAGGCCTGGGTTCAATTCCCCTTTCGCCCACAAAAACTCACTGGAGTTTGATGGCATAGTAAATCTCCCCTTGGACATCTCACATTGCTTGAAAATCCAGAAGTGACTGGACAGCATATTGCCACAACAGCCAAGACTGAAATAAAGAAAAGAGAATAGAATAAAGACACCAGAAACTACCTTACACTGAATCAGGGCCATTGTCATGTTTTTGGACTGCCATTTCCAGAAACCCCAGCTAGTACAGTTGGTGGTAAAGGGTTCTTCTGGGAATTGAAGTCAAAGAACACCTAGGTTAATAGCAATCAATGATTGATAATCAATGATTGATTATCATTGCTGCTGATCTGTTTTTGAAAACTTTACTTTACCTCTGTTAGGGCAGAGAGAGAGAGAGAGAGAGAGAGAGAGAGAGAGAGAGAGAGAGAGAGAGAGAGAGAGAGAGAGAGAGAGAGATTACTCAAGGTTGGGAACCAACTGCTCTAGCCCCATACTGTCAACAGTGACCAGCCATAGCTCTTCAGGGTTTCAGGTAAGATTTCTGCAGACATACCTGTCAAAGATAGGTATGGGGACTTTCACATATTTATTGCTTCTCTCCACAAGCAAGACTCTTCTTTTTCTCCAACTTGATTCCTTTGCAAAAAGAGACTTGGTTTAATTATTACAGCAATGTGAGAATGTGCTGCTACTTATATGGTATTTCAGTTCTTGTTTCGTATGGGATTTGCATTGTGCTTAAGATGGTTACCTCCATTCCATTTTGCTGAATGTGATGGCCAGTGGCTGAAGGGTGTGGAGCAGGCGTATGGAATGACAGCCCTTCCAATGTTACTGGATTACAATTCACATCATCCTTAGCTGCTCAGTGGAAATCCAGGCAATGTTTAGATAGCCACACCTTCCCTCACCTGATGCAAAAGAACTGCAATAGGTTTGAGGGAAACTGGATGGCTTTAACCTCTAAATTTGTTACAATTTGATAATTTACTTCAGCTGCCTTTTTATTTCTCTGTGAGGCACAGAAGGCCACATCATTGCTAGTAAAGAGAGTCTTACAAAGTGCCTTTTTACACGACCCCTAAGATCCGCTGGCCACTTAAGTTCGGACCAGAGATCTTAGGGGTTTGTCGCTCTTCCTCTGTCGCCACCCCCCTCCGCACTTCCTGGTTGCTGGCTGCGTGAGGGAGGGAGAAAAAAAGAAAGAAAAGAATGCCGGTTTACCTCCGTTCTGTTCCCGGCAGCATTCAGATCTCTTAAAGGGGCGGGGGGCAGAAAAACAACAAACAGAAGCCAGGAGAGCCCCGCACTCACTATCCTTACACCGGATCAAATATTTTTCACATCCAAAAAGAAGGTACCTGAAAGCTGCGCTGGGACGTACTAAAGTGGGCGGGGTCACACTTAATTTCCTGTTAACTCCGGAGCTGGTGGGTAAACATTTTTAATCTCCAGAGCTGGGAGCCATTTGCCCCAGAGTTTAGGGGTCGTGTATAAATGCCCAAAATCTGAAGATGGAACTTGGTATTCTAGGGAATTAAAGCTGTTTTAAAAATAGTCCAGGCTCTGATCATAATTAAGATAGCATGTTAACTTCACAGCAGTGTGCCTCAATTGCATGGATCAAAATCTACTTTGCTATTTTTGTCCAAAGGCAGATTTAAATGGCATGTAAATTTCCCATGAAATATGTGAGCAAGTATTTGTTTTGTTTTTGTTTTTGTTCTTTGCTTTTTAAGCAATGCAACAGTTCCATCAGCCAGAGCCAAATGCAAGTTAAATTAAAGAATGACACTATTAAAAAGTTAGGCTTCCTGTTCTGGAGAGTCCACTTGACATCTTGACTTGTTTTAAAAGGATAGCACCGTGGAGTAGTAAAAGGTCTTGCCTCACTCTAGCACAGGCCCTCAGTCATCTCACAGACCATTAACCTGTAGCACTTTAGTCTCAGGTTTCGCTGCCACCATTCAGGGTATCCCAGTTCAATAACTGAGTCCCAGACAAGATGTAACATGATAAAACAATAGGAATGTTTACTGAATACAGAAATAATGCTTATTGAATACAGAAACATTGAATACAATATTATTTGAATACAGAAAGTATATTGAATTCAGTTTCACTTGTGTACAATTACTTCAAGTTATTCAAGCAGTTCACTCAAATACTGTTCTTGTTCCCTCACTCAAACGTGACAGTACTCTAACTGTCCTGTCTCTTCTTCAAGACCCTATCTTAAGCATGCAATTTCCCTATTTGAATCTTAAGTACCTCAGGTGGAACTATTTAAACACTAGGGCTCCGCCTCCACTCCTTATTTGGGCATAAGCGATAGCCTTTATCTCCCTTCCTGTACAGTCACATAAACAGTAAAATGATGAATGCTACAAACACCAACATCTGGACAAGAAAGGGGGAATCCCAAAGAAAGTCAGCTGGGAAACACTGGTGCTTTGAAAGTTTTTTGGACACATCTCCCCAAATTCCCAGCCAATGTGGGTGGCTTCCTAGGGCCATGTTGGCTGAGGATTCTGGAAGATGTAGTCCAAAAGGGTATACCTGAGAAATACAGGTAGTTCTTTGCCATAGTGTTTAATATTTATTCCTCATATGTTGTTTACAAGTACTAAAAAGACTTCACAGGAATTATCCATTTGCTGCCCTTGGGGCAATCCTATATAGGGCAAATATGCACCAACATCCTTTAGACTACAGAGGGGCAAAATCTTTCCTGTATCTTGTTCATCATTTTCCGCTTGCATATAGTATCTAGCCCTTATATTTCCTACATCCAAATGTCCCTCCTTTTCAGTTCCATGCTGTTTCTTGCATGGGACTGATCTTAAGAGTGGCCTTGCAGAGCTCACAAGGCTCTTTCAGATCTGTGTGCCAGAATAATATTTCACTATTTATATCTTCCACAAATTGTCATTCTTCTCACAGGAGGCTGGTGGCTTCCATTTTGTAGAGGCAAAGAGTCCATGTTGGTCTTTAGTCCATCCATTACAAGACATATCCATGGTGCAAAACTGTATGCTCCTAATGGGTTCAGTACTATGGACAGCTCCTTTAGATTCCAAAATAAAACCTAGAATTTGTTAATGGCCCCCTATGAAATAAGAGTGTCAGGCTTCCACTGACTCAATTATAAGTCTGCTTAGTGATAGGATTAAGTGAGATACAGGGATATAGCTACAGTATGTGACTGTACACATGATTTGCACACAAGTTCCAGGAAAGACCCCAGTCTGCAGTTAGCCATGTACCGGTGTGCACACCAACTGTAATATGAGCTTGAATCCTAGACTCACAGTTTAGAGGCAGTTCGCATTTGGGAGCCAAGTACAAGTTGATGTACACTACTGAGCCATCCTATGGTTCTACAGCCCAAATGTAGCAGTGGCTAATGAGAACATGTAGCTCCCACAGATATAAAGAGGGAAATTATGTGCATTTGACCAACAGGAAGTACAACCAGGTCTCATACAAGATTAAACATTCTTAGGCCCATGGGCTGAGAGTTGGGATTATCAGTAATAATATGGAATCTCAAGGTTTATTCACTCCAAACTCCAGGCGATGTAGGAAATCCACTTGTATCACATTTTCAAGAGCAGGCCACCCAGCCTTACAACCCATTCTTTAACATTTTGCAATGAAGGTTTGGGCTTCATCAGACAGCGACTGGTTTGGAATGTAGACATAGAATGAACTCTGCATATCTCCTCCTCTCTCTCTCTCTCTCTCTCTCTCTCTCTCTCTCTCTTTCTTGCTCTCTCTCGCGCGCTATAATATGTTGTTTTTCATGCTTTGATGCCTTATGCTCTGACCTTGCTCTGAAAGAGGGGGAGCCATCTTTTCCAACTATCACCTTTTCTTCTTGGGTCACAGTAGTTTCCATGGCAACATATCAATGGTTTACCCACAATGGGCTTGCCCACCAACACCTAAGCAATAGGTCTGGTCAGCTTGAATTCTCCCCCATCCTAGCTTCATAGCAAAACCGGAAAGAGGAAGAGTTTGATAACATATTTATGTGTCTTGTGCCGCAGTGGTTAAATGCCTGTATTGCAGCTAAAGCTGTGCTCACAGCCTGGGGTTCAATCCCAGGTAGCAGGCTCATGGTTGACTCAGCCTTCCATCCTTCTGAGGTCGGTAAATTGAGTACCCATCTTGCTGGAGGTGGGGGACGGGAGGCAATTTGTAGCCTGCATACTATAATTAAACTGCAAACTACCCAGAGACTACTTGAAGTGTTATGGGGTGGTATATAAGCAGAACACTGTGGTTTTACTTTGAGATTTTAAAATATGACTTATTAATATTATACAAACAGTTATACAATATTTATTATAAAGAGCATCATGGCACAGTGGTTAAACTTCTGTGCTGTATCTATAACTGTGCTCACGACTTGGGATTCAAATCCAGGTAGCCGGCTCATGGTTGACTCAGCCTTCTATCCTCCCGAGGCTGGTAAAATGAATACCTAGCTCGCTTGTGGGGGGGGGCATGTGTAGCCTGCATAAATAAATTCTAAACTGCCCAGAGAGTGCTTTAAGCACTATGAGGCAGTATTTAACCACAACACTTTGCTTTATCAAAATACTATTAAAATAGTCTTCTCTTTAGTTTTGTTTTCCTCCATTGTTAGGTGCTGCTGAAAACCTTTCCTGCCTCTGTTCATACACAGTTTGCAAATTTTGGGAGAACCAGCTTTTCTAGGGTAAAATAGGAAGCCTGTATACAGTACACCAGAAATAGGAATCACTGTCTTAAATAAATCGTATTACTGTTGTCGAGGATGGCTAATCTGGAAAAAGTTATGAAGTCACAAAAGGAAACATACTATTGACTACTTTGGTAGTGAAGAAACACATTACTACCAACAGCTTATCTATCTATCTATCTATCTATCTATCTATCTATCTATCTATCTATCTATCTATCTATCTATCTATCTATCTATCTATCTATCTATCTATCTATTATATACTGCCCAACTTAGTACAAAGTAATGATATAGGTGGTTTATTGTAAAGAAATAACCTATCAACACAACATAAAACCAACTACCAAAATAGAACAAGCAAGAGTAATTAAAAACCCAAATGATGGTTGAATCAAGAAAAACAAGTATAAATTAACTTAAGAGAGACAATGTCCTGAAACACTCCTTGGAAAAGTGTAGTCTTCAAAATCCTTTTAGAAGTTGGAAGGGATGTGGTCTGGCATACCTCTAAACAGGAGCCCATTCCAGAAGGGTGGGGCCATGACCAAGAAAACATAATTTCTAGTGGAGGTCTTATTTGCTTCTCTCAGCATGGTGACCAATTGAAGCAAGGCCTGTGAGGACTGAGTGATGTGGGCTCATGTTCCAGGGGAAGGACACTCTGATAAACAATGGGTCCCTCAACCACTAAGGGCTTTATAAATTAAAACGAAACCTTGAGTCTGCCCTGAAAAGAACTAAGAAGCCAAAGCAGGAGAGATGTGATCAAACTTGCTCACACCTGAGACAGCCTGGCTGCCACATTCTGCACCTGTTTTTATAAAACCTTTGGAGCACAATCCCAGGTCTGTAGGGCTGCTTCTCAATTTAGAAATTGAGGAACTTGAAGAAAAAGGGAGAAGGAAAGGAGCATCAAAATCTGCATGTAGATCTAGAAAAGGAGGGTAAACACACCAAGCTAGTTATCCGACTACTGACCCCTTCACAGCCTTGAAATGGTTTCCTACACAGGTTGGCTCTTTTCCCCAGCAACGCACACAATGACCTTTTAAAGTGTGTTGTACAGCAAGTTTCCTTCAATATCCTCTGCCAAGCAGCTTTCCCCCAACTACAATAGGATTGGGCAGAGAATAGCTCCAAAACAACCACCTGCAAGGCGGTCCATGCTGCTGTCTCTGATAGCGATCTCAGATTATCCTGCCAGCTAGCTATGTTGAACTTTGCTTTCTGGAGATAGAGATTCATCGTGAAAGTAGAACTCATCTATTTCTCCCATCATGATCTGAACCTCACTGACTCCCATTAATGCAAAAGCAACATTATGCCTCTTGGCTGTGTTGTTGCCAAAAGCACATCACATTTGTGAGTTTAAGAAGGTGAATTCTGTGCACTCTGCTATCTGCACATTGCAGACACATTAGGAGCTAGCCTATTACCATTAACTGATCTGCAAGGGGAAATTGTTTGTGCAACTTCGCAAAGCAGCAGCTTTCTGGAAGCTTTATATATGATATTAGCTGGTGCATGCATAATCAGATGCTTGCAATTTAAGCTGGGAATGGAATATATCTCTACTATTGGTTTAGGTTTGGTGACATTTTTTAGTGTTGTCTATTCTCTTATTCCTGTATTGGAACAAATAGATAGTATAAATCCCCTACAAGGAACAGCAAGGTAAACGCTCCCCCTCCATCACCATTTGCATGACAATATCCATCATCCCTAGCCAGTGTGGTCTGTGGCTTGATGGCTCTGGATAGCTGGAGTTGTAGGCCCCAGGATGGAGAAGGGTGTGCTATGATGTTATCTTAAATTTCTTGAAAATGGTTGTAGTATTTTTTAAACCACCCTTCCATGAATGATCTTTTATGACCTTGATAGCTTAAGAGCTCAGCTCTTAGTTTTAATCAAGATTTGATTTGGTGAGGCACTTGTGATCATGTCTGAAGTTGTTTCAAAGAGATGTGATCTGATTATCCAGAGTTCTTTATTTCTTTGCCTACAGCTAATAACAGGAGGGTGGGGGGGGGCAAAGAAGGAGAGAAAGACAGAGAGACTCTTGGAACCTTCCAGGACCAGCTATTTACCTTTAAAAAATTACCATTCTTCAAAACAGGAAGTGGACTTTCACCCATCTTGGTTCCCATTTCTTGTGGGTTCAAGCAGTGTACATGGACCCTAAAAGGATTTGGGGGGGGGGATTTGCCACCAAATCCACAAAAGGTCCTTGTCCCTGCCAAGTAATCACAATAATAATAACAAATGTTTTAAAGGTAGATTTGTATGCTGTCCAGATGCCACTGACTAGGCATAAGAAGGAGGCGTAAACTGGCAGGGGATTTTCAGTGGTTCTTATAGGAGTAAGAAAATTGCTAAGGATGGGGGGGGCAGCATTTTCAGAGGTTCAATCTAGGCAGTCCTTGAATGAATGGGAGAGCCAGAAAATTAGACAGGGGAAAAACAGAATAGCAAATCAAAGAACATGATCTGGACCAGATCTATCAGCAACTGATCTCCTGGACCAGTGAGAGGGAGCATTCCATGCTGCAGCACTTTGTTGCAGACTCCACTAACTGGAAAGCTCTTCTAAGCGGACAGCTCCTTCCAAGTCAAACTTGTCCTGTGCAGCTGCTTCATGTTTCCCTGAAGATAATTTTAGTATTCAGAAAAGAAAAAAAAAAAAGAGAGAGGAAACTGTGGAAAAACACCACAGGGCTGACAATGGAAAATATATCACAATCTGCCCAACCTTTGGGGTGGGGGTGGGGGTGGGAATAGGGTTTCAGAGGAACTGGTGGGAAGTAAAAGATGGGTTAGGAACATACATGCCTGTCATAATATAGATCTAAATTTGGTGAAAATTACTGTTCCGAGGAATGCTTTTTTCTACGTGAATTGGAAGTGGAAGCACGTGTCCCTAATAGCTCATGATCCTCTGTCAAAGGACCCATTAAAGGTGGAATGTGGGAAGACGTCATTATGTTTCATCCATATTTGAGAAGGGGATTTGTCTGTCGGATGCCAACAGCCATGGCAATAATGTGCTTTATTGTCTGAAATACCACACGCCAGGTCTTGGTGACACTACTTCCCTTAAAAAAATTAATGAAACTTTTTTTTTTTAAAAAAGGGATTAAATTAACCACAGTTGACATCAGGCAATCAAAGGTGATTTGCTGGAAAGTAAGTAAAGGGGCACACAGAGTGCAGAAGAGGGTACTGCAAGTCTTGGCTTGTCCACACTTGGCAATTGGAGTCGACTGGAGTGAGATAAATAGTGCTGCTGAGAGGTCCAGCATGCCATTGGGTGCAATCCTCACATCCAAATGACCTCAAGGCATCTTGCTTGATCCACAGCAGTTGGCTGTCAATTTTTCAGTTTAATGCATGAAGTGGCTTATTTTATTTTATTTTATTTTTATTTTTATTTTTAGTGTATCATAATTCTTATAATCAGCCAGGGTAGTGCCTTAATGGGGGAGAAATTAAAATGAAGAAATAAAATAAATGCATACTGCTTCAGCTCCATGAAGGGATGGAGTAAGTGGTGTGTGTGTGTGTGTGTGTGTACAGTGAATATGTGGTGTATCACTTATAAAAAAACATTAGGAATGTATACTTACTAGTGTGTTTGTGTTTCTTTGGGGAAGGGCTGGCATCTGGGCAGATGAATATTTTAGTTTCCCCATGCATTATATTTCCTTCTTTTCATGCTCCACAGAGAATCACATCACATGCATCTTCCAGCTTTGCTTCTGGCTAGAAGTTCTGGCGCAGTAAATAGACTGAACTGGAAAGAGGGAGCATTGAGAATCTTTGTCCTGAAGCTTCCTCCCCAAAGTCACTCTCGAGTTTTTGATTAGTTTAAAATCCTTTAATGCAGTCTTATAGCCATGCTCTCAGGGCTGTCTTCAGCTAGTACATTATGGTGATTATAATGTCAGACTGGGATTCCAATTCCATAAGATTCTTCACATTTGGAAACAGAGCATCCTTAAATAGCAAAAAAAGTCTGTTTATCCTCTCACAAACTTATCTTTCCACCACAGATTGGAAACCAGCTTGGTTTGCTTTATGACTCAGCATTGGTTGGCAAATGTGGGCTTTATTTGCCAGCTGGTTTGCTCAGGCATGTAGCTGTAGGAGAACTGTGTCAGAATTCACTGTGTCTGTGACTTTCAGCTACAAATCAGGGTGTCCCTGGTTCATAGCTTGCCTGTGGCTAAGAGACTTACCCATAAATTCTCTACTAGCCTCAGTCCTTCAGTGCTAATGGGGATAATAGCATGGTCTTTCCTTAAAAGGTGGTTGTAACAGCCCCATATGATAACCCATGTGAAGGATTCTGTACCCTAACATACAGCATAAATGCTAAAATAATACCAGCATTACAATTATTGTCATTTTATTTTATATAATCCTGGATTCCAAAATCCATTGGAAGAAACAGAACTAGATGGAAACATATTTGTAGAATAGCTTGAATGTGACCAAAAATGTCACAGATAATAATGATGCTTTCGGCTCTAGGAGTCCAGGAAACATTTACTAATGTGAATGGATAAACGTTAAAACACTTTGGACACTGCATATCTTATACAAATTGGGATTAATATTCTGTTATGTGCAGAGGAATGGAAATGTTTCTGAGTACAGGACATAGTTGTAGCTGCCTGATTTTTCTCAAGGTTTGTTTCAGTGTTAAATTATTCAGCATTTTAATTATTAATTGGTTAATGTTTGTTACAAATGGAGAAGATGAAAAGGCCTAGAAAAGTACCAAGTGCAGTTGACTCCCTTAGGGAAACGTGAAACAGTATTCTGTTATTCACAGTGTTCATTCTATCTGTCTCTCCCTCTGTCCTCAACTATCATATAACTAACTGGATAGAAGCCATTAATAAATACCACTATAAATCCACGAGGTCTTAAGCTGAAGGTTAAAAATAATTTGAACTATTTTCAGCAGGCAAAGGATCATGTGTTTTTGAAAAATCAGAGACATACTGGTAGGTCAGATTCTGGCTTCTCATCCCTGCTTGCTCCGAAACAGATAATTTCCTTCACTATGGGTTGCCTGTTCTTTATTCTAGAGAATGCCCTCTGTGCGGTACTAAGGATAAGAGACTTCCTTCTTCATTCTGAGGTATTAATCAAAACTAAATTTAACAACACCGTCCTATGCTTGGTACTTGAGAAATAAGACATATTGTATTCAATGAAGATCATTCCCTCCTAAGTGTACCTGGGCTTACAGTTTTAACCTGCGCTGAGCATTTTCCCCAGTATGTATTGCACAGGGACTGTACAATCATGTTATTATCCTTAATATAATCCTATTCCTTACCTCTTTGCTGCTTGCAGCACAGTAGAACTACCCCACTCTTTTCCTATTTAAAAATGTCTGTCCTGAAAGGCATCTATTTTCATTAAAAGAAATGGCACAATGTCATTAGTAAGACAGAAGGGGGAGGCTGGGTAACTACTTATGTG
Source organism: Phrynocephalus forsythii (assembly GCA_029282475.1). Classification (NCBI taxonomy): domain Eukaryota; kingdom Metazoa; phylum Chordata; class Lepidosauria; order Squamata; family Agamidae; genus Phrynocephalus; species Phrynocephalus forsythii. The sequence goes on along the minus strand of JAPFRF010000005.1, from coordinate 92,167,192 downwards.
TGAAACTTAAAACATATTAGAGAAGGGAAGGGAGGGAATAGATCAGTTTGGAAGTCACTTTTTAGATCACAGCTTCCATGATTCTCCAGCCAGTACGGCCAGTGGTCAGCCCTGTACTTTCAGTGTTGTTAATAATGGAAACAGTTTTTAGTGACACCTAGGATCAAACATTTAAATATTCCCAAGGCAAGGTTGTGGTTTTTCTTCTACCACTGTCGTCTCAGCTGGACTGTTCAGAGGTACAGCATCGAGTCCTTATGCTTCTTTTTCACCCAATTCCATCATAAATTCATAGGTTTTTTTTAAAAAAAAAATGCATACAAATCAGTGGAGAGGTGCACTTAGTGTTTATATAAGGTGGTTACTTAATGAGTGGCAGAGGTCTTTGGATTTCCTTCTTGACTACTAGTAATCATAGCAAGGAGGAAGGAGACTCAGGAGGTGATGTGGCTCCAGCAGTTCCTCTTTATGGGTTTGCCTGTCACATAGTTTAAAGCCTCCAAACTTACCAATGTGAGTAATTTTTCAAATGAAGATTCAATCTGCAGCCTTTAAATATGAAATTTAGCAGTTTCTAGCAATGGTTTTGCTAATGTTTAAACTCAGTCATCTCATACAAGACCAAGCACAGAACTGGCAAGAACCCTTGGTAGTCTCAACAACATCTACTTCTTTCTGTGCTGTCCACAAAATATTGATTCACAACTTGAGGAAGACTGGTTTAGGTTTATTTATTTATTTATTTATTTATTAGGCTTATATCCCACCCATCTTCCCGGAGGAACTCTGGGCAGCTTCCAATGGACGGACCAAACAGTGGTCGTCAGTACAAAATACAATAGGCAGGTACAATAGACAATGAATACAATAACAATCAAAACAACAAGTTAAAAACACTTCTGGCACCCTTAGCATTCTAGCGAAAAAGGCTTGATAGCCATACAGCTAATTTTCCAGAGTGAGCAGAAATGGTGAATGGCGGGAACAAAAAAGAAAAAAAAAAAAAAAAAAAACTAAGCAACTGCATAAATTAAACCTGGTCACCAAAGGCCTCTCGAAAGAGCAAGGTTTTGAGAGCTCTACTAAAGGCCAGCAGGGACTCTGCAGAGCGCACATCACTCGGAAGGGCGTTCCACAACAAAGGGGCCGCCACCGAGAAGGCCTGATTACGGGTGATGGTTTTCCGGGCCTCTCTTGGGGTGGCAACCCGGAGCAAGTGTGCTCGCGACTTCCGGACCGGTTGGGCCGAGATTGATCGCTGGGCAATCCGCTCCGCCAGGTAGTCCGGGCCCAAGCCATGGAAAGCTAGTTGGTTTTTTTCAGCTTTTTAGTGGTCCAATAAAGGTTTCACTTGCCCTTGCCTTTGTAACATCTCATGCAGGTTAATTTTTATTTCTGTTTCCTACAGGAATTTAGAAACGGAGAAGTTCTGTGGTAAGTAGGCTTTAACTGTTCCTGTTTTTAGCCATGCCATTATGCTATCCCATAATTATTGGCACAGTATGTGAATTCATTGCCTCCTCTGTTGCTAATTGTTTCTTCAAGACTGAAAAACTAGGTCCTCAAAACACTCAACTCTGCAGTGGCACTGGTGTGGTACTATCATGAAAGAGATGTCAATAATAATGGAGGCCACTTTTCTATTTAATTAAAAAGTGGTTACAGGACAAAATGGTGTGCCTGTCTTAGATATCACAGCAAGCTGTTTTTTTTTCCCTCCTACTACAGATTATTTCTCAGAACATCTTGGAGAATATAGGCATGTGCTGTCAGCTTTGGAACAACTCAACACTGCTGTCTTGTCGGCCATGGATAAAACCAAACTGGTAAGTGTATGTCCATCTCCAACATGGATGGGACACAGAACCAAGAATAATTCCCTTTTTTCTCGTGGTTTTAAATAACCTCCATTACCAAAACTAGCCTCCAGCTATTAAATGATGGACTTGTAGTTTCTCTATCAATAGCCATGATTCAGATCCCTACCCAGCGAGGGATAGCTCATCAGCTGCTCATTAAAAAAGGGAAAGTCTATGCTATAATAAATGTGTTTCTCTTAAATGTGCCACATGACTCTTTGCCAAAAAGAGAAAGTATCATTGTTTTCTTTCTTCCCTCTCAATGTGGGGCAGGGGGCTACACTCTACGTGGGTCATTCATTTGTGCAGCGTCCTTGATGCTCAGAGTCTTATGAATCAGATTGTCTCATATGCATTATGACAGCTTTCTCTGCTTGACTGACTTCAATATATGGTTGACAGTTTGCAGCCTGCATACCTTCAGGTCTATGGCTGTAGTCCTAAATGTATTCACTAGGCAGCACAATTCTAATGAATAGAATTGGCCCTCCACCCAAGGAAGCATGCCTAGGATTGCATTCAGGCTGTATAAGAGCCAGTGTGACCATAGGTTCTCTTCTTGTTCTCATCTTACCCCAATCTCCAGTTTCACTGCAGCAGGAGTGATGGGAGGAACAACAGAAAAACAGGATGAATGAAACTGGGGATGCATCATTACGAGCAGGACTTGGTACTTTAAAGCTCTTGGAGACTCACTTTGTCTATGTTATCTTCATGTCCTTATTAACAGCCTTTGCATTGCTTGGAAAATTCAGATTCTGTTGTCCCTCTATTATCCTGTGTGCAGTGAAAGCCCATGTTTGGTCTGGTAGGTAGGCAAATCCAGATTATAGAAAGAAAAAGCTTTATTTATTTTATCCATTTATTTGTGATTTATGAAAGAAAAACTTCAAGGCTTCCCACAAATTCAAGAAACAAGCAAATCTATTTGAGTAGGATTCAATGATCAACCATTAGCTGAAACTAGAAAGAAAAGCATTTTCAGAGCTCAGATATTACATTTCAGAATTATCTCATGCTGTTATTTCTCCATAGACTTGTTACTTTTATCATTCATTCATTCATTCATTCATTCATTCATTCATTCATTCATTCATTCATTCGATTTTTATACTGCCCATCTAACCTGAAGGCTACTCTGTGCAGTTTACAATGTGACAAAATACAAATTATAGCATAAACAATAAACAATAACAGATAAGTAAAATTAACAGAAATATATTAAGCACATAACCATAAAACTAAAGATAACCAATCATAATATTAACAACATAAGATTAAACTATTATACTATAAAAATAAATTAAAAACCAAATACTGTACCATATCATTGACAGTATGTTCATAGTAACTAGGTATTATTGATGATACATTAGTAATGTAGATATTGCTATACATAAAAAGTGACTTTGCAACTTCTAAGCACATTTGTCATCCCAAGTATATCACAAATCCTTGTTGGTAGTGTTCGTGTCAGACATGCTGTTGGATGACTACATACTAGAACATGTATACGTATTTTGAACTGCCATATATCCAAAATATATGGAATTCCAGACCAAAACATGTAAAATTTCCCAACTCTTCTATGTACAATAGCAGAGAAGGCTTTACAATAAAGAAGTGGATTTACTTTGCACCAGCTTTTAGTCCTCAAAAGGTCCTCCTGTACCTTTCAGTCTGTCTTGTGTACAACAAGACATCCTAAGTTTCTCGAGGTGTCTTTTCTAGATGAAAGAGGACCATCAAAAGACAACCTTGACTTTTACAGTGCTTAGGAATTGTTAGTCAATTGATTATTAACACAGTACTTGTTCATTGATCTACATGGGTCTACTTCTCTTCATGGCAATCTCTTTGTGTGATATAGCACTGGGAACACAATTGATTGCTAAGCAGGAGGCTATATTAATTGTTATGTTCCTAGGAGACTTGTGTGCCCAAAAATGATGAGAAACAGAAGAGCCTTCATATGGGGCGTTTATACACGACCCCTAAGCTCCAACGCAAATGGCTGCAAGGTCCGGACCTTAAAAATGTTTACCCACCAGCTCCGGACTTTGCAGACAATTAAGTGCAACCCCGCCCACTTAGTGCAACCAAACAGCAGTTTTCTTGTACCTGCTTTTTGGATGTGACAAAATTTTGATCCGGTGTAAGGATAGTGAGTGCGGGGCTCTCCTGGCTTCTGTTTGTTCTTTTTTTGCGCCCTGCCCCTTTAAGAGATCTGAATGCTGCCTGGAACAAAACGGAGGTAACCGGCATGCTTTTCTTTCTTTTTTCTCCCTCCCTCGGGCAGCCAGCAACCAGGAAGTGCGGAGGGGGGTGGGGACAGAGGAAGAGCGAGGAACCCCTAAGATCTCTGGTCCGAATTTAAGTGGCCAGCGGATCTTAGGGGTCGTGTAAAAAGGCCCATGGTCTCCCAATGCCTTCTTCAAAGCTTAAAGGCATCCAAATGTACCGTAAACACAGCCATGTTGTTGGGGGTGGGCAAATCTAATAAGGAAGAGAAGTGAGGAGGATGTATTACAGCCAAGCCAAATGTGGCAGGTATGAAAGCCTGTGGGTTTTTTTTTTCTACAGTGTGCTTCATCAAGACAACAACAACCAAGTCCCCTTACCTATTAAAGCTGCCATCCCAATGTGGTGTAGTAATGGATTGGGACTTTGGAGACCAGGGTTCAAATCCCCCACTGGGTCATGGAATCATACTTCGGAAGTGGAAATGGTAAAAACACTCCTTTCCTTGAAAACCCTATTAGGATCGCTATAAGGCTGTCCTGTGACTTATGGCAAAGGACTTTCAGGACAGGTCTCGCTAGTAAAAGCTCCCATTTTTTCCACAAATCATGCATGAGGGGGAAGAGATCAATAAGTTGCCTCAACATTTTTATGCCATGCGAGCGAAATTTATGCACAAAAAGCTAAATCTAATAAGTGTCTGAAAGACAGTGTACTATGCCAAAATATTCTTTAACAGCAAAGCACTAGGATCAGCACTTTAAACACACACACACACACACACACACACACACACACACACACACACACACACACACACACACACACACACACACATGGAAGTACAAAAATATGTGAGAATACAGATTCTTTGGTGATTAGAAAGGGTTTCTAAAAAGGAGAAGATATGGTTTACTCAGAAGTATAAAAAGAGTATAGGCAAACACTCACTAGTTTTGCATTTTTTTATGTTTAGGATTGCCATGTATCCTTTCTTGCAGAGGACAGCCCAGCTTTTGAAGGGCTTTTTGGAGGTTGGCCTCTATTTGGAGGACAGTCCAGTCTGAGTCTAGCTTAAAGATAAACAACCAGAAGAGCAGAGGCCTTCATCTTGGTTGCTCCTCAATTTATGGTATCTGGACAAGCAACTGAGCAAGCACACATATTGTCCGCAATTCTCCTCATGATTGCAAGATATTGTTACCCTTTAAATTCTAGCAATTAATTAAGTCTAAATGTGAATCTTTAGATATAAGGGAGAATCCACACAGGGGCTGTGATACACAGCCCTCTGCTGAAATGAGAGCAATGTCTCATTTTTCAAATTGCCATCTAAATGACGCATGTGACCACCCGCCGTGAGGCCTGTGACCACCTACGGCAGGCCTGTCATTTTTCATTTTGCTTTTAAAGAAGCAAGGGGAAAACAGCTGTGCAGTGTGCAAGTGCATAGTTGCTCATTTCCATCTCCTGTTGTGATATGATCTACCAGCCTTTTCCCTTGGTGGGTGGTATCACTGAGTGGCATCGGGGATGACACAGGGCAATGAGTGTGCCAGGAGGCAGTGATGGGAGGTGTGGAAATGAAGATGAGCGAGCCAAGAATAGTGAAGAAAGGAGAGGAGGCTGCAGTGAACATGTTCATGGGAGGAGACCGGGTTGGGGGTGGGGGACTGGGAATCTGGGAGACACATGTTTGGCCATGTGCTGTGATTTCAAGATATTTCAGTCTCAAAGTTAGATCCTGGTTTGTATTATATTCAGCATCCAGGACCTATATGCATGTTTGTCATGGATTTGAATCTATGTCAGTTTGTGGTTTCTTGATTTAAAAATATTTAATTTCCCCCTTTCATGTCTAATCCAAGCATCCTTTTTTAAGGTTATGTGTTTTGTATCTGCCCTGTTTCTATGCAGCTGAATAAATGGAAAAGGAGGAAAAAAGTATAAGGAACAGTAATATATCCAGGGTAACCAAAGATAGATCATAGCCAAGGTTTCACATTTAGAATTCTATTGCATTAAAATCAAAACTCCTATTGATGACCCTGCCAATTTTTCTCCCAACATAAGCATGAATCAGCATTTTGCATCAGGATTGTAGCAGAAATGGAATGGGTTAGAATCCTAAAAAACACAGTCCTACTCATCATCATATCCTGTACATTCACTGATTGTTGCATTTTAAAAGCATACATTTGGAATGTGAAAACAGCCTTATCAAAACCAGATAGCTCATCCGGGTAAAGGAACTTATGACAGGCATTGTCTCCAATGGAAAACCCTTTGCAATTTTCAGCAGTATGCACTGATTATGCAAAACAGTCTGCATCTGCATTTCAATCTAATTAAACAAGCATTTAATTAAACTAAAGGGGCCTCCTTCTGTAATAATGGGGACTTAGTGTTTCCCTACTGTTGCAGAAGAACCTGATATTGATGTGGAAATTGTGCTGATAGTTCACAATTGGACCTGATTTGTTTTTCTTTTGTTCTCATCTTGTTTCTTTCTGTCTTAAAAAAGTGGTATCAGGGTACAAAGGTTTAAAGCAATAATGCTTAAAGCATATCTGGAAGTTGAATCATGGCAACTGGACTTCTTTTCGTGAAAGATTGAAATGTTTCGCTGCTCATCCAAACAGCTTTGTCATTCTGAGACTGACTCGTCTCAGACTGACAAAGATGTTTGGATGAGCAGCGAAACGTTTCAGTCTCTCAAGAAGAGAAGTCCAGTTGCCACGACTCAACTTTCAGATAAACTCACCTGGATGACTGAGAATCTTCACAGACATATTCAGAAAAGCATGTTTCAGTAAAGCAGTTCATTGCAATCAGGTCCTGGTTAAGCACTTGAGTTCCTACTGATTTCAAGGAGAAAGAGTTGAAAAATGCAATATAAAGTGGAGGATCTATTGGATTAAAATATAATCCCAGGTGGATAGCCTGTTGTATGTCATTTGCTCTTCCCTGATATATTGTTGCCTCAACTTCAGTTTAGTGAGTGGAATCGCTACAGAATACATCCAGCTGATGCCCTTTACAAAGACCTGTGGACTTTCTTATGTACATAAGCTGCTCCGTGTTCTGAATAGTCTTCTTGCCTCACCCCAAAAAAGTGTTGGAAAGAGCTAGGTGAAGCCACCAGGAAGCCCCACCTAAGCCAAACTCCTGAGCTTCTTTCTAAAGAAGCCAGAATTTATTTATTTTTACAGGATCTACCACCACAGAACAAAGCATCTAGTTCCAAGCACATGCCCTCTGAGAAACTGGGAAACAAGGAGGAACCTCCTGATAAGACCTCCTGATTAAAAAACTATATATAATACATTTTTAGTTTACACATAAAGCATGACTAAATGCATAATAGTAGTGGGTAGGGATTCTATAGGTAAAAAGGAGAGCATTACATGAACTGTTTATATCATTTACATGCTTTTGATACTAACAGGTTGTAAATCTAATCTACTGTTGGAGTAGTTTAGTTATGAAGTTCTTTTACAGAAAAGTCATAGAGTGGTCTCCAGTTTTCTTCTATCTTCCGTATGTCTTTCTCTCTCAGTAATTCTGACAGTATAGCTGCCTTGATGCCCTAAGCACATCCGATCTCGCCTGATTTCGGAAGCTAAGCAGGGTCGGCCCTGGTTAGTACTTGGATGGAGTAGGAACTGGCGCCTGGAGTAGGAACTGGCAAACCACTCCAGTATTCCTGCCAAGAAAACTCCATGGTCATGGGGTCATGAAGAGTCGGTCACGACTGTAACGACACAACACACACACACACACACACACACACACACACACACACACACACACACACACACACACACACACACACACACACACACATGTCCATCTCTGCTGTTTCAAAGCATTTTTTCCAAAAGCTCTTGCTGATCAGATATTTCCACTGTTTTCCAGTATTTGACAAATAAAATTCTTGCTATAATTATCAGGTTGCATCAGTAAGTATTTCATCTTAATATCCTTAATTTCTGATACGATATTTAACAAAAATATTTCAGGTTTGAATGGAATAATATATTTCAGCATTTTTTGCAACATTTTACACACCATTCTCCAATATCGCCTTACCTCATCACATGTCCACTCCATATGATAAAAAGTCTGATAAGACAACATTATTAATGATGTGTCTTTTGAATTCATCTGGAACCTTCTACAGAGTTTGTAAAGCCAAGGCATGAAGTCCTGCGGAACTCTGATTCACCAACTGTGTCTGCAACATTGGTTCTGAGCAGGAGAAAAATTGTTAATGTTAACCAATGACCATCAGGAATCTTAATCCTCATGGGATCTTGGGAAGTTTGGTCTTTGAAGTCACTTTCAAAGTTGGTGATAAAGCAATACCGTTTCTTCAGCTCGGTCACCATCTTTATAGTCAAAGTCCGAATCAGATTGTTGGAACTGTTCAAGAGCAGCTTGTGCATGTCCTGGCTGAGAACCTTCCCAGCCATGTCCAGTCTATAGGTGGTTTCCATTTATGTTTGCCCAACGTGCGCAGAAGAGAGGCTGTAACTATGCCGCAGACTTGAATGCTGATTTCGGTTTTCTCAGGGTGATGTGCTGAAATGTGCATATACACCCATTCACATAATCATTTCCTGCATTCTAATGGTCCCATTTAGAGATGGGCACGAACCGAAAAAATGGTGTTTCATTTCGTTTCTTTTCATTTAAGGCTTCGTTTCATTTCGTTTCATGTTTAACTATTTTTTGGGGGGAAATTCATTTCGTTGGTTCGTTAATTCATTATTCATTTTTACCCTTTCTTCGCAGCGCCCACTGTGCGGCCCCTGGGGCCCGCTCGGTGCTGGGTTTTTTAATTTTTATTTTATTTTAGGGTGCCAGCCAGGTCACCCCTGGGGCCCAGTTGGTGCTTCCCCTTTTATTTATTTATTTTTATTTTTATTTTAGTTTAGTTTTTTTCACCCCACTTCCGGGTTTGTTTTTTTGTTTTGTTTTTCCTTTCAGCTCCGACCGCGTGGCCCCTGGGTCCCGGTTGGCACTGGTTTTTATTATTATTATTATTTTATTTTAGGAGAGAACACCTTCCATTCCCTCACAGGCCCCTGCACCACATCAGCCCGGTGGGGGGATACCTCCTCCTTGCTTCCCCACAAATGCACACACCACCAGAAGTGCCCGCACGTGTGCCTCCCCCCCCCCGGGAAGGACCTGAGCCACTCCCACTGCAACACGGGTGTACAGCTAGGAGCGCCAGGGGCAAGTGGACGGGCTCGGGATTTTGCCTCGTGGGCGGCGGTGTCCCTGTCGGGGAGGCTGGAGCCAATGGCAACTAGAAAGCGCACTTAGGTGGCCCTATGGCCACTGCCACCACTGGCAGTAGCAGCGGCGGCCACAGTGGCAGCCTGTGCTCCAAAGGCTTCACCATCACTGACTTGTTGGGCTTGGAGGTAGAGCTGCAACCTCCAGCCACCTTGGCTGTCACTGGCTCAGGCTGTGAAGGCAGCGGGGTGGCTTTGGCGGCAGCGGGGCTCAGAGGTGGCGGCGGCGGCGGCCCCTTGCTGCTGGGTTTGGGCTTCCTGTGCAGCTTCGCCACGCAGCCGGCAGTAGGGGGGCATTGCCTTTTACCAGCCCATCTGCCCTTCCTGCAGCCCCAGCCAGAAAACCACCATCAGCAGCATCACCATCACCACCAGTATGGACCAGGAGCTGAGACGGGGCGGTGGTGTCCCGTCGGGGAGGCTGGAGGCAGGTGCTGCAGCAGCAGGGTTTCACCCACTTCTGGGTTCTGGCCCCGCGCTACAGCAGTAGCACAGGGCTTTTTTATTTTCCTTTCAGCACCGACTGCGCCGCCCCTGGAGCCTGCTTTTTTATTTTTATTTTTTATTTTAGGGTGCCAACCAGGCCACCCTTGGGGCCGACCATGCCGATCACATGGCTGCGCTACAGCTGTAGCACAGTCGTCGGCAGCTTTTTTCCCTGGTTGCCGTCCTCGAAGCCAGGAAGAATGGACCTCCTGGCTTCGGGGAGGCATCTCTGCCCCCCCCCATTAATGAAATGAACCTAACTGAACCAATTTTTCTCAGTTCGGTTTGTTTTGTGTTACATTTGCCCCTAGGGTCGTTATTCGTTTCGTTATGTAACAAACCGAATAACGAACAATGAAAAGAAAAAAATTCATTCCATGCCCATCTCTAGTCCCATTCTGATATGAGAAATCAGCAGATCTTGTTGGTAGTGCCATGATAAATTCGTATACCATTGCATATCAGGATTAGGCATGGGAGTTTCAAATTATTTTAAACTATGAATCCCATAATTTTTTTATTGCAGGAGCTCCAGCTGACAGATCTACACCTAAGAGACACCTAAGTGTGTCTCATGTGGCGAAAAGGGATAGCTAGCATGGGCCCAGTACTGTCCTAACTTCCTGTGGAGGAAGGAAGGTCTCACCTTGCAGGCAGCTTCCTTTCTGCACAGGAAGCTAGGATAACACTAGGCCAGGGATGTCCAAACTTCAGCCCTCCAGATGTTTTGGACCACAACTCCCAGAATCCCAAGCCTAGATTGCCAGTGACAAAGGACTGTGGGAGTTGTGGTCCAAAACATCTGAAGGGCTGAAGTTTGGACACCACTGCGCTAGGCCTATGCCACACCACCAAGCCTTCGCTACTGGGTCTTTAAGTGACACATATATCTGGTTATTTAGTATTAACACTTTCTGAAAGCCTCTAAATACAATAAAATGTTGGAGGGATGCACAGAAGGCTGATAAATGGAAAAGCCCAGCCTTAAGGACACCCTTCATCTATGACACCATCAGATTCTATTATCTGTAGTTCCATATGTGGTTCCTTTGGATCAAAAGCTGTAGAGGAACATTCCACAGAATGCAGGGTGTATAACCGGGAGCAGCCATGAACCAGTGGGTGGGAGAATTGAGGGGGCAGCAAAAGCACTCAAGCTTTGGCATGCACAATTTGACAGTAAATTGGCATACATTTTCTAGATTTAGTCACTAGCATCTCTGAATGAAAGTGCCAGGACCAAGGCGTTGGGAAATATTCCTACTGAACACTCTGGGCATCTGTTGCCAATGGGTGCAGCTGCTACTGTGCTAGATGAACAAATGGTTTGGACACTATATCATCAACATGCCACATTGTTTATTCTTAACAGCTAATGAATCACAGAGCCAAACTATATAAGAAGGGAGATGTGAATTTCCCATGGTTAGTATATAGATAGGTATTTCCTTTATTTTATTTTATTTATTTTTGTTAATGAAAAGGACATAAACTCAACATAGTAAAAATTGTGACACACTATGATGTACATTAAATATACTTATATATGTATATTTTATTATGCTTTATAGAGTCTCGTGGCACAATGCTTAAACAGTGGTTAAAATGCTATACTGCAGTTATAACTATGATCAACTGTTCCAAGTAGCACGCTCAAGGTTCACTCAGCCTTCCATCCTTCCAAGGTCAGTAAAATGAGTACCCAACTTGTCTTAAGCATTATGGGGCAGCATATAAGCAGCACACTTTGCTTATTTTACATCATCTTGAATTTTATATTCCCCTCCACCCAGTGCTATCACCCCTATTTGGGACTAGGTCCCAATACTCTAATGTCTACAGTTCATGCCACCCCATGTCCCTCCAAAAATACAATGAGTCTTCTTTTGTCATATATGCCCTCCCTTTAGTCAGGACATGTTCTAGCAATGGATTCCATATGTCCTTAAAATTGTTATTTTTTTAACATCCCTTTCCTAATTTTCATATTATAAGTCATTTTAGCATTAATTGCCATGTTCTAATTTTCTCAATACCATTCTTCCATGTTGATCTGATTCTCACTTTTCCAATTCTTCACAAATAGTAGCCTGGCCACATTTGCCATTATAATAATTAGCTCCTTTTGTCTCTTTTTTTACCTGCTTGTCATTCACAATGTTCAACAGAGCAGTCAATGGAGATGATTGCATCTCCATTCTCATTATATCTTTTATTACATTAAAAATCAAATCCCATTCTTTCCTTCTTTTCTTATATGACCCTATCATAGAATCATAGAATAATGAAGTTGGAAAGGCCTATAAGGCCATCCAGTCCAATCCCCTGCTTCGGGAATGCAAGTCAAAGGATACCTGCCAGGTGTTTGTCCCAATGTCGCTTGAATGCCTGCAGTGTTGGCGCACTCACCACTTCTTGAGGCAATTGGTTGCATTGCTGTACTGCTCTAACAGGAATTTTTTCCTTATATTCAGCCAAATGCGGGGTTCTCTTAATTTGAACCCATTGTCATGCATCTTGCACTCTGGTATGATCAAGAAGAGATCCCGGCTCTCCTCTGTCCATTTCTTACTTTATCTCTTATTTACTCCTTTATTTTCTGTCTAAGAAATTCTGGGAAACTCTTGAGACCCGTGTCAGGGAGGAAATTGGCAGGTTCAGTATCCTTCTATGATTTCTTCAACTTTCTAACATAGTTTTTTTAATGAAAGTATTTACCATCTTTTTGATCTCTTCACCAATTTGTCTTTGAAAAAAAGAGTCTCTGAATTTGATTCATTTTTCTTTTTCAGATTCTTTCCATATCAAATTGTTATTGTTAAATATATTGTCCAGAACATCTCTTAGTTGGTTCACTATAAAATATAAATTAATGTTGGGTAAGTTTCAGCCTACCACCTGTGATGTAATGTGCCACATTTAGGCATGGGCTTTTCTTTTCGGAAGTGGTCCGGTTCCAAAATGAAATGCAGGAGCCCAGCTGGTGTTTGGAACCAGACTAACCCTCCAGTATGAATTCAGCCAATCCGTTACCTTGCTCTGGGCTCACGCAGTGCTAAACTCCAATGAGGAAGAAGCCTCCAACATCATCTTTCCTTCTCCCTGGCACTGGTCAATCAGAAGCTGTGCAGGGAAATGCATCATCCCGCCTCCCTGTCTGATTGGCTTGGACAGGCATTAAAGCTACAACCCTTAAGAGCCTTTACTGTGACCAGGTATGAGCATACAATTAGGTAAAACTGTCCTAATATTTTCATCTGCAGTCTTCTTCATGGCCACAATTATTTTATCCCCATTTGGTTTTTGTAATCAGCAAGACACGAGACCTTGAACATGTGAGGATAGACCCATATTCTCCCCCAACCAACCAACCAAAATCCGAAACACACTAAGAATTACCAGCCTTTTGTGTGTGATGCTTCACTTGCTTTATTTCCTTCCTTTGTTCTGGAGGTTTTGTGGCCAGCCTGCAATTGGCAAGATCAATTGGTCACAGCCTCAGGTGGTCCTCTCATGCCTGTTGGATGGATGGTGTACCAATGCTTGTTTTTGTTCTTGGCATCCAAGGAGTCTCCGTCATTGCTGAGTCCAAGTGGTTTTTCAGCTTCAACCAAGAAGAACAAAGTAAGATGTCTTCTCATTCGTTGGATTTCTCCGTCTCCTCTTCCATGTTGTGCTGCCGAGGGAAAGGTCAATGAGCGGCTGGGGTTTTCTCTACAGCAGCCCCTCAGCTCTGGTCGACTGTAAATGTTTGCCCTGTTCCCCAGGGGAAGAGTGAAGAAGGGAAGGACTTTTGAGCCATGAGACAGTTTTCCAAAAGGAGGCAGCAGAACTACTTTGACCTGAAAGCAAAATAGAATCTTCCTCATAATCAGTAACTTTCCTTCCTAAAATACAAGAATTCTTCCTAATCCTTCCCTGGAGGCTGGACAAGGCACTTTGTTGGACCTCACAGGCACTGTGCTTTGTTATCTTTTTCTTCTTGCAGATGTTTTTCACACGTCAGCTATACCTTGTGGGATTACTTTCTTCTAGAACAGTGGTGGTGAACCTTTGGCACGCCAGATGTTCTGGACCACAACTCCCAGAAGTCCAAGCCTGTATTGCCATGACAAAGGACTGTGGGAGTTGTGGTCCAAAATATCTGGAGTGCCAAAGGTTCGCCACCACTGTTCTAGAAGGTACCTGGAGATTTCCTGGAACTTGTAGGGTACAAATGGTGAAAGGATGAGTTAGGTGCAACTGACAAATCACTGGGGGATTTTCAGTAATTCAGAAAGGTTTTCTTACTTCAATTATTGTATGAGAAGTATTGATTGACAAAAAGGCCTCTTTGCTCCCCTTCCCCATTTAGCTTTAGTAAACTCTTCTCTGTTAGTAATTTAATAGAGTCAAATCACATCTTAAGAGAAATATATTCTTTCTGTTACTACAGTGTTTTCCCTTAAAATACATAGTTCCTTCTGAGTTCCATGCCTGAACATTTGAAATCATAAATGACGCCCATGTTGGCTTTCCAATAACCAATCAGGAAACAAAAGCACGTTAATCTGCAACATGTGGTGTAAAGCAGGGTTGAGTTGAGGACAAACCACCATAAACATCCTTATAACACTGCAAATATCCATTAAAAAGTGCTGAGCTTCCAGTAACATGCTAAGTGTATCATCTACTTTGATCCTTAGATGTTTAGCTCATATATACAGGCTGTGCCATTGCGTGGCTCATGTGGTACAGTAGGACATTCATACCAGAGCCACCATTTGTGTCTAGCTCCTTTCTGGGGCCATTATTTGCACAGTAACTTGTTGTTGAGTAGCAGCTGTTGGGATTCTTGTAAAAAATAAAGTAAAACTTGCGAGGCTATAACCAGACACAGCAGACTGAGGGTGAAAAGTTTTGGTTACTGCTACAGTACTACCATTGAGGTATATGAGCAAGGAGAAAAGTTAATAGCTAAGGAGGACCACTAGTTGCAAGACAACAGGTTTCCAGGAAATCATATATCTAGCCTTTGAACATTCCTCCTCTGCTTAGATTTAGGCAAATGGATACATCATGTGCCTTTCAGATCATACCATGCAACAGGTTTATGATTAAGTGGCAATCACTTTTGAAAAGGTCCCTACATGCAGTGTTGGTATCATACTCTGCCATTTTAATATGTGAATGAAATCAATAAGTACAGATTCCATTCTTTGGAAGTAAGGTCAGTGGTGCCAATACTCTCCATATGGCAGAAGAGGAAAAGCCTCAGTCTCTTCTTTTAGATCTTTACTGAGGTCTTGCGGAGTTTCCCCAGTTCTTAATTCATTTCTCCCTCTGAAGGCTGAATTCATCCAAGACATGGGACCCTGGTGTGAGCTGAGGAGGGCTTGGAAAGTGAGTACAGGAAAGGAGACAGTGGAGCTCCACACAGAAGAGCTTCAGGAAGAAGAAGCAGAGGCAGGCTATGTTGTAGCAGATCACAAGAATGCTGTTGGCGTCATTGCAGAATATGAGTCTGCATAGAAGAAGGATTGCATGTACACTCGGGCATCCTCTGAGCAATCACACATAGCCAACCAATCCTTCACTTCCAGAAGAGTTGCATTCTTGCAATGCTGGAATGTAGGGGAAGAAGGGTGTGGGGTGGGGAGAGAGAATGGTACAGTACTTTTCACTGTAATGATACAAAAAGTCAGAGTAAGTGTTACAAGGAAAAACCAGAAGCCAATATACAGTAATGTACAGAACACCTCATGAGTTTATGTGTGTAGACGTTACTGTAGCTCAGTGGTTTGGATTGGGGGCTTAATTGCCCGATGTGCCAGAGTGGAATTGAACCCCTAAGTATAGTCAGCCTGGGTGGTCTTGGGCAAGCTACACTCTCCCCAGGTGCTCCCTGAAGAAGGCAATGGTAAACTCCTAACTGCTGCCTACCTAGAAAACCATGAAAAGGGTCAGCAAAAGCCAGAACTGATTTTAAGGCACACTATAATTATTATTATGACTACAAAAGAACCTCTGGATCAAAACCTTTTCTATTCTCTAGTATTAAATATTTGTCAGCTGTACAGGCAAAATATGACTATTCTTCTTTAGAAATAAGAATGAGTGCAACCACCCAGGGAGGTGCGTGGGGCTGCGGCAAGAAACAGGGTCTTCTCAGTAGTGGCACCGGTATTATGGAATTCCCTCCCCTTTGAGCTAAGAACTGCCTCCTCCCCGGAAACATTTAAACCAGGCCTCAAGACTTTTTTTTTTAGGCAAGCCTTCTGAGCCTCCAGCCTTTTACAAATTCTTTATTTATAACATCTTAATATTCTGTTTTATTGGCTGGGGGCCTTTTAAATTCTGCTGTTACTGCTGTTTTAGTATTGTTTTTATAGTGCATTTATTATTGCTTTAAAATATTTTCTTTGGTATTTTAATATTGTCATGTTGAATTATTGTTGTAAGCCGCCTTGGGTCCCTTTGGGGAGAAAGGAGGCAAAAATGTTTATTGTTATTCATTATATTTCTGTGAGGATGGTCTCTAAACCAATTCTTAATTTTTCAAATTAATTCCTCTTTAAATCCCTTTGTGCAGATTCTTTTGTCCCGTTCTGACTACACTTTCTTGTGGTGACTGCCAATAGCACTCCTGCTTTCATTAAGCTGTATCTCCTCCCTCAACCTTATGTTGTCTTCTTTCTTGCTTAGAAATGTCCTTTTGAATCAAACTTAATTGCTTTCCACCTGTACTCTGCTTAAGCAGTAATGGCACTACAACAGTTTGTTTGCTTGATCTTTGTGGTGGGGGAGTTTTCAAATTCCTCATAACAGCTTTATTCCTAGGCTACACAAAATGGTGAAGAGCACTAACAATAAAAATAGTGTTTCAATAATGTTAACAGTAACAAAGTATTTTGGGGTGTCACAGCTCTTTGCTGGTTGTTCTTTTGATACACCCAGAAGACCACTCCTTAAGTATCTCACTTCTTGAAATCCCTATCAGGTTCAACCCTCCCTACAGACAGCATGATCAACAGCCACACTGACTTGGGGAGTTTACTGAAGGTGTTAGAAAGAATACATGTGAGGGGCATTCAATAAGCATGTACAGTGGACCCTTGTATAACAAACAGCTTGTATAACATAAGATTTGTACAACATAAAAATTCCGGAGATAGGAGAAATTTGCTTAACATAATTGCCTATGGGGAAAATCCATACAACAAAAATGGGATTACTCCATTTTCAATGCATTCCCATGGGAATTTGTATAAAGGAAAATTTGCTTAACATAATTTCATTTGGAGCGAATTAATTCCTTTATACAAGGTACCACTGTATATTTGTATGTGTACGGCTTAAGGAAATGAAACCTTTCAGCTTGGACTTACAGTGGCTTTGTCTCTTCTCAGGTAAATGACGAGTCCTCCTTTCTCTCTGTCTTTTTCCTGGTCTGAGATCTTCTCGGCCTTTGCTTTTCTAACCTTTTTATGGGAGGTGTTATTTCCCATCATGCTGCCAAAGCAGTAGCCCTACCTCCTTGGGAAGCAGCTATACGAATGCTGCCCCCAGTCTTTCCTGAGGCTGAGGAGGTAACATGAGGTGGCATTGTGATGTCATCCAAGCCTCTATGTTATAATGAGGTATATACAGTAATATATATTCAACTGGACTGTAACAAATGGGTTTGCATTTTTCTTTGAAAGAGGGATAGCTGAACTAATGGTATGCCAGATGTTGGCAGGCCATGGCTTTCCTCGGCATTAGAGAGGATTAAAAAAGCAATATTGCCCAGTTTGTCTAAATTCATATATGTGGTGCCATTGGTGCTGTGCATTCCTTCTACCCAGCCTCCTGCCCACTCACAAGCTGGCACACCTCCTCCTGGGGCAGCTGACCAGTCCAGTAGAAGCGGGGACTTCCCTTCCCCACCTCCTCTGGCAGCCAACCAGATGAGGCAGTTAGGCAAGGATTCCTTTCTGGCAGCCTTTGAGTGGGCACCTGCCAGAAGAGGCAGGGAAGGGAAGTCATGTATACCACCCACTTCAGGAGGAAGATCCAGCCTGTGTGCTCCAGCTTGTTAGTGGGGCAGCTGGTCAAGATGTGTGCACCCAATTTAGATGAACTAGGCGAAATCACTTTGTGCCCATCTCTTCTTAGCATTCAGCAGCAGCCCTCCATTAGTCAGGCAACAGGGAACTGCAGTCCAATGACTTGGAAAGACATTGGCCACTCTCTGATAAATTCAGAAGATCAGTTAAAGGGCAAATACACCATCTCCAGTTAGTTAGGAAGTCAACATTCTGCCCCTTCTACTTGCACCGCTGCAAGTTTTGCTCCCCTTGCTGACAGGCACACACCCTCTTTTTTGCTGCATTCGCCTCTTTGATTTTAAAAGTTAAACACAATGGTGTTCATTTGTTAATAATTAGTAGGAAACCATGAAGATACATAGTTGAAAAATACGCAACAGAAATGTACACTTGAGCATGCATGCATGCATTTGCCTTTGTACACATTTGCAAGAGAACCCAGTTAAGAAAGATCTATCTTCTGGAGATCCTACGGTCATTAAGTAACAGCGTATTATAAAATGTGGTGGGACATCAAGGAAGCTGTTAATGAAGTTGAAATCCTGGTCCCTGGCTTTTTGCACTTTGCATAAAGATCATGCCCCAACAGGTTTTTCTTTTTAATTTGATCAAACATTTAACATTCTTAGAATGTAGTTCAAATGAGTGCATTAGAGTTTTCAAGCAGAAAATTCTCAATATCTCACCAAGTATAAATTCCAAGATATCACTGGAGAGTTCAAGTGGTACAGTGAACCCCCGCCTATTGTGGGGGTTAGGGACCCGACCCGACCCGCAATAATTGAAAATCTGCAATATGCGGATGCAGGTCAGGTCGGCCCTGGGGCGCCTAGCTGGGGGCTCTTGTACTTAACGGAGGCCTCAGAAATGATTTTTGGCGATCCGGAAGTCACTTCTGGTTTGCAGGGAGGCCCTCGCAGGCCCATTCGGGACAGCACCAGGTTGGGGGTATGTATGGGAGGCCTGAAACAGGCCTTTTCCCCCTTAACCCAGGGGGCCTTTTTTCATACACTGTGGTCCTGCAATATAGCGGGACCGCAGTATATGAACCGCAAAAGGGCGGGGGACCACTCTACCAAACTGTATAACTGTAAAATGCAGATATGCTTTTAGAGATCTTTCTCCCTATCACTGTATAATGAAGATATGCTTTAGAAATCTACCCTCCACATAATTTGCATCAGGGAATGCATACTTAGTGCTGCCTTGTCTTCATCTGTGATCGTATCTCTCATGTATACCATCAAGTGTCCCTCTTGATGTTATATTGAAGACATAAACAGTATAGATCAGTAGTGGGTGATCTCCAAAGTACCAGAGGGCTACTTTCAGACCTGTGTATGTTAAAAGGCTACACCCACTCATGTCACACACACACACACACACACACACACACACACACACACACACACACACACACACACACACACACACACACTGAAAATGGTGCCTTGTGCCTTCTAGTGGCTAAAACATATTCATGAAAGCAGGTTAGATTTGAGGGGTGGGGTGGGGAGCATTGGGACACCACGGGCCCTTCAAAAGACACCAAAATTATCTTAGAGGGCATAAGAAATAAGGCTTCAAAGGACCCTCAAGCTTAAGTATGGGCTGATAAATTCACAATCTGATGGGCTGATAAGCACAATCAGAAAACAAGGTAAACTACTTTGCAAACTTGGGTAGATGAAAAAATATCCTGATGTGACACTCATGCAAATCCAACGCCTAAAGATTTATCTTTTCTGATGACATTTATAACTTCTCTGTTTTGGTCCTGACAAATGATAAGATGCTGCTTGTCAAGAAATACACATACAGACACAAATACACATCTCATGTTTTCTGATTTTCCCCTCTGGATTCCCAGATTATGCCCCCATTGTTGAGAAAATAAGACAGAAATTTAGTGGTAGTGCCTTTTCCAAAATCAAATTGCAGTTAATAAATACTTGAGAAATACATTTACCTTGTCTTCAATTAATAGGATGTAGAAGGAAGACAATATTAGCATATTTATGAGGCTGAAAAGAACAGTGGGGGGAGCTCCTGTGGGTAGATGTGATGTATGCCAAGCCTTTTACTAATTACTGGATCTTGGCTCCTGATGAATCAAAGACCCTCTTCCTTTTTATCCCTCACTTTCTTTTTGGACATGATGGGTTTTTGTTCATATCAGCGTCCATCTGAATGCTCAAGTTTGACAGAACAGCCCATACAGATTGCATCAGTGCTCTCTTCTGGCATCTTCCCTGTTCTTTAATTAATGAACCCCTTGTTGCTCTCTCATTAATCACCCCCTCCTCTCCGTGTTTGATTCAGTAATTTATCTTCTCTACAGCAATGTTTCCCTCTGTTTTTGGACTTCATGAGAACCCTGCAACCAGCGATTTTGTTTTCATTGCACAACTCAGTAATGAGAGATGTAAAGAGCAGAATATTTCAAATCTGGTTAAGTTTGGTTTCTTGCTTTTAGTCAATAAACCACTAACTATAGATACAGACATACCCTGACCTCTGAAATAGGTATCCTTTTCAGAGAATGCTTAATTGTAACAGTTAGAGATGGGCACGACTCAAAAAAATGGTGTTTCGTTTGTCATTTGGTCGTTTAGGGGTCCGTTTCAGTTCGTTTTTGTGACGTTTTTTGCAAAAAAATTCGTTTTCATTTCGTTAGGTAATGAAATGAAAAAACGAAAATAAAAACGAAAAATTGCTGTTTCGTTAGCATTCTTTTTAGTTCAATGCATCCGCTGCAACGAAAACGAAAAACATGGCAAATTTGGTCATTTCGTTTTTGTTTTCATTTTTTTTTTTAAAAAAATTCGTTTCATTTTTGTTGTGTAACGAAACGAGAAAACGAAAACGAAAAATCGCTTGTTTCATGCCCATCTCTAGTAACAGTGTTGTCAAGTTGTATGCAGGTGGACTTAACTACTGCTGATAGTATCACTTACCTTGGCCTTTAGGCAACACATTGATTTATAAATGTTCTTGAATCTTAATTGTCAAATGGCCTTGAAAGCCTTATCATAATGTCAGCCACACTGATTCTTGTTTCTTATTTGAGCATTTCTTGGCTCTACTTTAGTATAGTCTACTGTAGGCGCCTGGAGTAGGAACTGGCAAGCCACTCCAGTATTCCTGCCAAGAAAACTCCATGGACATGGAGTCACGAAGATTCAGTCACAACTGTAACGACACAACACACACACACACTGTTCCTAACTAGAACTTGGAAAAGGTAATGATCTGATTCTGAACTACAATCCAGGACTTTCTTTGTTTTTGTTTTTTGTTTGTTTGTTTGTTTGTTTAAAATATATTTATCATACACTTCTCCATAAAGAGAGAGATAAAAATTATTCAGATATTTGGAAAGAACTAAATATTCATTATATTATTATGTTAAATAAAAGCATTTTAAAAAAGATTAAAACAACAAAATACTAATTATACTTGTTTTAAAAACCCACTTAGACAGCCATTCCCTAAGGGACAGCCTGGTGGAAGAGAAATATCTTGGTCTGCTTGTGGAAGGACAGCCAAGATAGGGCCAGCCTAGCCTATCACGAGATGGAGTCCCAGAATTAGTCAGTCTTCCTTTCCTCCTGTCAATCACCTGAGCTTCAGCTAAAAAGAAGGTTTTGAGTACAGTTTTCATGGTGCAACTGGTATGAGCACCAATATAGTGACATATCAAATATCTCATCTATCTCTAGCAACTACAACTCAAACTTCTGCTTGGATCTTGATTGCATTTCAGGTGGGGAACTGAGACAATATATGCATGGCATAGTTATAGTCTTGCAATTTAAAAAATGCTCAAATAAATACAATGCAGAGATTGAATTTTAGCCCTGGTCTCTCAGTCTTGATTCATCGCTTCATCCTGGCTCAGCATCTGTTAGAGATGACAGATCCTGTTAATATCCATTTTAAATTCCTTATGAATGAATCAGCAAAGTTCACTAACCAATTCATATATTCTATGGAGAAGCTGACTCACATGTTAAAAATCCACCTTGCCATTTATGGTTCCTGAACAAAGACAACATCCTACACAAGATACTTCTGCTTGTATTTCAGCTACAGGTGGCACATTTCCATTTATCTGAGAAAAAAGCAGCATATTTTATTTTTATGAGCCAAAATATATTCTAATCCATTGGCCATCCTAGGAGGCAGAAATGAGAACTTCCATACAAAAATGCAAATCCAGAATTTTCTTTTCTGAGCAAAAAGGAATTACTTCCAATAAGAAAAATGTGTATTATGGGATGGGGAAAGGTTTTAGTAAGCCCTTCACTTCTCTGCTTTGAATTGTGCCTGCAGTGTCCAAATAATCAGTTCCATACAACCTGTATTCTAATAAAACAAGGATTAAACATTCTCAACATCTTACTAGACCTACAGATGAATGGTCTTTTGTAGAAACTTTTCTGCTGGATAACTGAACCCCTAATTAAAAAATCAGGTGAAATCAAATAGGTTCACCCTCATGACAGTAATTTATCTGAATAAATGAAAATGAAGCAGCTATTCTGTACAGATCATTTCTCGCATGTTGAAAAATAGTAACAGAAACATATAACATTTCATTATTACATGAGCCCTCATTTTGTGGTTAATAAAGAATATCCCTTTGTGAAAAAGTAAAGATCATTTTTTGCTTACGGTGTAGCACTGTGGCTGTGAATAAGATATTTTTGATTTATTCTTTTTCAATGCCACAACAAGCTCAGCAACTTTTTAAAATCTGAAACTTGGGGTGCAACTGGATAGCAAGGTTATCCAGGCTGGATGAGGCTAATTAAGGATGCAATTTTTGAATGATCCCACCATCTGCATACAAGGTTTCAGTACAGGAAGCCACACCACACACCAAAACCACCCTAATGTGCCTGTTCTCAAGGGATGCTGTGCATTTCCAGTGTCCAGTTAAAGGCATAAATCTCAGAATGAATATTTTTGGAGAAAAGTTATATTTTTTGTGTTAAAAAGGAGAACGTAATATTTTTGTTTGAGAAACACACAAAAACTGGGCTCCCGTCTACCCCATTCCCTGCTGATGTTCCCTAAATCCGTGTGAAGGTTTTGTACTTGTGCAGTATGAGTGTTCATTTCAAATAGTATTTGACTCATAGCTATAATTTTAATTCTATTTCTGTTTGCTGTTTGTTTCATATGTATTTGAGTTCTATGTATGAAAGTTATAGTGTTTTCGGAATGGGGATTTTATATTAGTTGCACTTGCTGAACACTCCAGACCAGCTACAGCATTTGAAAACAAAGAAATGCCATTAAATGTCGTGTTTACACAGCCAAATAGGTTCCTTCCTACATATACAACATCACATTCACAGATATAAACCTCAACTCCTCGGTGCAATTACTGAATTGTTTGATCACACAAACATTGCAGCTGGTTGGGAGCTAATTCATAATATTGAGACAAATAGCATTATAATGAAAGCAGCAGTTAAAAAGAAGGAGAGATGGGCAGGTATTTGTTTTGAGTTGAGAGACACGAGCACAAGAGTCAAGTGGTCAAGGTATTAAAAGCTGAAATCAAAATGAAAGAATCACAGAACCAGGACACTGAAAGCCATGGGGTGTATGGAATAAGTGAGTTGTTTGTTCTCTGATAGAATCCCATCCTCCTCACCACCCCAACAAGTATAAAAATGGCTGTGACAACTGCCTTCAGAATGTGATGGATGTTCCAATTTCTGTGCTTTAACCTCAGCATTATAACTCTGCATACAGCTTTGTCAAAGGAAACCTTTCTCATCTCTTTGTCAATCGTGTTCTCCAAAACGAAATACCTTTATTCATTAGGCTGGTGTTTGGCCTACTGAGCCAACTGGCTCTACTTGGTTTACTGTCTGTTCTAAGCTATAGTTAACCCAGATGCTAGCTGAGAACCTTTGGGAGCCGTAGTAAAAAGATAGAGAAAGGCAGAAATTGTAGAGAAAGATAGAGATTGTTCCCCAAACATAGCAGTTTCTCAGGTCATTCAAAAATGCCCTTGATCAAATCCTAAATAAAAGTTTTGATTTCAAGCAGATGTTCACACCTAGTTTTCCAAATGCAATATATGTCTGCATTTGAAGGGTCACCTTGAAGAATAAAGTCTGGATTAGTGGTGGGCAAGAAACAGAAAAACGGTGTTTTGTTTCATTCTGTTTTGGGGGGAGCACATTTCATTTTGTTTCATCTCATACTAATTTTTCCAACAAAAATTCATACGAAATGAAACAAAAATGAAATGTTTTGTCACCTGGCAGTGGCTCTGTCCGAAGGCTCCAGCAGTGGCTCCAAAGGCTCTGGCTCTGGTGGTGGTGGCAGCAGTGGGGAGCCTAGGCCAGCCTGCCCAGCTGACTGGCAGGGCTCCAGCGGCGGCCGCGGTGACGGGCCTAGGCTGGCCTGCCCAGCTGACTGGCAGGGCTCCAGCAGCAGCCATGGTTACTTTGGCAGCAGTGGTAGGCCTAGGCTGGCCTGATGGCTGCTCACCTTCTCTTGCTGCAGCGGCGGCGGTGGCGGCAGGCCTAGGCCACCTGCCCAGTTGGTTGGCAGTGACTCCGATGGCAGCAGACCTAAGCCTGCCTGCCCAGCTGGCTGTCAGGGCTCCGGTGGCCGCTTGCCCTCTCTAGCCTGGCTGGGCGGCCTCGGCGGCAGAAGTGGTGGCAGAACACCCACAGGTAAGTGGCCATTTTACAGACGGAATGAAATGGTTCATTTTAACTGAAAAATGACCATTTTGTTTCATCTGTAACAAAATGCTGCTTCATCGTTTCATTTCGTTTCATTTCATTTCATTACGTAATGAAACTACAAAACAGCATTTTCATTTTTTTTTGCATCATGCCCAAACATATTCTGGATTCCTCACAACCAATAACTAATATTGACTGTGTATTTGACAATAGAGGGAATGGTTTCCTTGACTAGATTCACTTCCAGTTGTTTGTGGTTCAGGGTGTTAGAAATTGTGAATCAGGACTCCTGGAAGCTCTTTTTGGGGTGCCTAACATTTCCTCAGTAGTGCCAGGTGAAATGTTTCCATATTTCTTGTGGATAAAAGCAGTGGAAAAGATGGTTTCTTTTCTCATGCCTGTTTCCCTCCAGGTATATGAGAGCTCCTCCAAAATGGAACAGTTTGTGACCCGCTTTCTACTGCGCGAGACCATGAACCAGCTACAGTCCCTGCAGGTCTCACTGGAGTGTGCTGCAGACACCATAGAAGAACAAGCTGGCCAAGAAAAGTGCAACAGCTCTCTGAGGTACATAGGAGCTGCCAAAAAGATAAGCTAAAGCATAAATATTCTCTGGAGAACTTGCTTCAGGTGGTATAATCTCAGGGTCAGTCCATTCTTCTCCTTTTCTTGTTCTTATTTAATTCTTGAAGCCACTGTCTTACCACATATAGGTCTTCACTTGTTCTGGACCCTTATCTGCCCCCAAAAGGTGGGAAACAATGGTATCCTTTTTGGCCCAATATATTTTATTGCATGAAGCAGAGTTCAAATCATGCCCCAAGTGAAGAGAAACATTACCCAAAATTGGATGAAGTCATTCTGGCACCAGAGGAAGAAAATCTGTGAAGTGCCTCTTTCCTTCATGATAGTAAAAATGTGACAATAATAAATTAAGTAAACGCCCCCCCCCAAAAAAAAACCCAGTTCCCTTCTTTTTCATGACAACCAGAATAGGATTCCTCAGTTAGTTGTTTTATTTTGTCAAACAGCTGGGCTGGCCTTGACAATGACTGCACTATTATGACAGTATCCACACAATGCACAGTTATGGAAGTATGATGCTGCCACATAGCAAGGGAAATGCAAATTCACTGGCATTCATTTGCTGTAAAGTTACACCAGGAAACCCTGCTTCACCTGGTCTCTCTACAATAACTGGCCATAGAGAGAGAGTAGAGTTGAAGGAGAAAGTGTGTGAAGCAGAAGCCCCAGCAGAAAAGGAGCTAAAGAGGAGCTGGGCTGGAAATTCAGGCCGATTTATATTTCCCCTTGCATCATGTGGTCAATGTCGGGTAGGAATATGAATAAGCGTGCCTCAAACCTGAAGTGCTTCTCACAATTTTCTATCAGTATAGTCTTCTAACTGCAGTAAAATCATTTTAGCAGCAATGATCCTGCAGTTTCCAATGGCTTCCCAATGATAAAAGATCTAAACCTACAAAAGAGGATACCATTTGGCAGCATTATCTTACATTTATTAATTTTTGCCAAGTTTTTTTCTGTGTGTGTTAAAAAATAAAGGAACACCCACACATTAATATCATAGCTGTGTTTGTGGTGGGTCTTCCTTTTAGCTTTGTAGCTGCCATAAAACTGGATTTGGCACACACAAGTTCTCATAAACATAGCATCAACTACTTTGGGAAATGTATAACATTGATTTTGTACTTCTTAGGAATGATAAGAAGAAACCAGAACCTCTTGTTGGTCCACGTACTTTGAAAAGGTGTGGCCGTAGAGTTCAGAAGAATATCTGCTTGTCTCCTACAGACCCTTATTCAGGGATGTTAACCACAGGTATTCCTAAATCCCCCATTAGTTTCCATATAAGTATCCAGAGTTTTTAAAAGTTTTAGTCCATATAGTGGGGCTAGTCCACTTACTTTTCTCATGCATTGAAATAGTACACTTTTAAATAACTCAGCAAGGCTAAAGCCTTGTACACATCCCCTCCACACAGTCAACAATGGTATGGTTTATACAACCATATGTATCACATCCAATTTTCTATCATTTGATAACACCATCATTTGAGGGTTCACTGGGATCTGACTTCTGAAAAGCTTTGCTATTAAAACTTACATGAAAGTGCTATGTATGGGACTTAATATATGATGGTTCACACACACAAGTCACTGTGTAATGGTGAAATAAATAAGCAGTGTACAAACCAGTTCAGTGACTTCCCTAGAAGGAACTGTAACTGCTTTCCTTCTAATAATGCATTCCTGTAAGTCAGAACCTGTGCAGATACATTAGAAGGACATACAGTTGCCTCCAACTCACATTTTCCCAATAATATAGGGCGGCTCAAGATATATTGCTATCTGAATTGGAGCTGTAGATGACAGTCTCAGACATGTTATGGTCCATAGTAATCAAATCATCTGAGGTAGTGTGGCTCTCTCCTCCCCTCCTTTCAACTGAAGTAGTGTGGCTCTCTCCTCCCCTCCCTTCTCCAGCTTCCCTTTATTGCAGAGCTGGTAAAAAGAGTGAAGCAGTTGCCTTATTTATTATTTATTTAATTTTAAGTTTATATACAGCACCGATTTTCCCATGGGAACTCTGGGAGTTTTACAAGTAAACAAACAATTGAAAACAATTGAAAACACCCTGATATAAATCAAAAGGGAACATAGCAAAAGGAAAAGGAAAAGAATACAGCAAGAGGCACAAATACTACACAGAAAAATGAATCCCAAAGGGAACAAACAGACATGAGCAATTGCCAGAAGCTTCTTTGAACAGCCACATTTTCAATAATTTCTTAAAAGGTGTGAGGTGAGGAGCCAGGAGCATCTCAGTGGGCAGTTTATTCCACATGGATGGGCCAACCAGTAAGAAGGCCTGAATGTAAATCGCAAACTTACGGGCCTCCAGAAGCAAGAAGGCCAATGAGGCTCTGGTGGGTCTGGCCAGCTCTGACCTTAGGTCAGAGACTTTTAGCATCATGAAATGACATACAATATATTTTCATTTGATTGTAAAAATGTGCAGCCTGAGGCAACTGCCTTATTCTCCCTAAAGACAGAGCTGTCCCTAAAGTAAAATATGTACATAGCATGATCGCTTTAATGACGTTTTCACTCCATTTCATTGGCTGCTGTTTTCAAAGAGGGCGGAAAGATGCAGAATGTGTGATACCACCTTGTGCAATTCTTTTACTAGGGAAATTCATGGAGTAGACCTTGGTCAGTAGCAGCTATTTTCTGCTGTTATGTTTACTTAGGCTTTAGGCACTGCTATAGCAGCCATTCTGAGAACCATTTGGGAAAAAAATCATTGCTCATTCACAAGTCAACAACAAGCTGAGACATGCTGTTTTTACTGCACAACTGCCACAGCCACAAATAATAATGGGGCATCAGATGTATAGATGACCTCCAGACAGAGACCCTGTCTATTACAACATGGAGCAAATTATTTATTAAATATTTGCAGTTGCCAAAAAAGTGTTACTGTATATAGTGGTGGAGAGAATAAATCATTCCCTTTCTTGGTAGCTTGGTTAAAATGGGATGGGATTTGACGCAGGATAAAAAATAATTTGTCCAATGTGTGGTAAAGGAAAAGAGCAAAAGGTTGCTGTGCCATCTGTCTGGTTGGTTTTTTTAAATCTGACTGAAAACCCACCCACTCTCATCTCTAACCCAATGAACTGCTCTTGTGAGGTGCCTTCAGGGGACTTTTGCTCTGCCTGTCTCTTTGCATCCCATCCAGGTGTCCGTGTGGATGTTGACAGTCACTGGACTTCTCAGATGGACCAAGTGCAGCAGCTCATTGACAAACTGGAATGTAAGGTGGGCCAGCAAATGAAATGGGTATGGTTTAGATGATAAATTCAAGACCCTGGTTATGATTGGGATGAAATTCAGACTGCTTTAAAATCATCCATAAAGTTATGTCCTTCTTCCAGAAATCTCCTCAGATGAAGAGATGGGGAGAAGACTTCATGATATAGACCTGTTTATTGATCTCTGTCAGCACTTGCTTGCCTTAAGTTTTTTTTTCTTCAAAGATCAACACCTCCCCAACCTGAGCCAAGATGCACATTACTCTAAGCCAGCCCAAAATGATTTGGGCATATGAGTCAGAAAATCCCACGCCCCTCCTCAACCCACATTTCCTTGAAATTTCAACTCAATAAGAACAAAACAAAATAACAATTTGCTGCTGTTTTGTGGCATTCGGAGTCTGTTGCCTGAGGCAGCTTCCTCATTCTGTCTGATGGAAGAATCATCCCTGGTTCATGCAGCTCTGTTTCACCATTTGTGTTGAAATGGTGGTCAGTATGCACAGGTGAGAGTGAGAGGAATTGTTCTTCCAGCTCCAATTAAGGCAGGCATTCTTGCAAATAAATGAATTTAAGTTGCCCCAAAGGTAATAATTTAAGGGCCATATGCTGGTGGTAGGGTGGGCTAGAGACCAAAGTGGGCAAGCCTACCCCTTCTTTTTACTTTTTCTTTGATATCCATTTGACTGTCTCTATGTCTTCATTTTCCTTTTGCCATTACACTCTCTTGTATTACTGTATTCTGTTCAGCTTGGTATATGTATAGATGGCTCATGGCCAAATCATGAAGTGTTTCTGAAACATGTCCATGGCATTCTAGCAACTATGAAAGTATGATGAGGTGGGAGATCATGATGTCGGTTGTTTCATTGACTCACACAGTACATTATTTTCCTTTGGAACAACTCTATCTGCACAGAGTCCAAGGTTGGAGCCTCTGAAAGATGACAAGCTTTGCAAGGAAAGAGATTCTGTAAGTTGTTGATCACTGTGGTTTATTTGCCAGGGGCACACCTAAAATGAGCAAACTCATGGCATGTGATAATAATGGCATGATGGCAAACTTACTGGTAGTCACAAAAGAAAAACAGTTGATAACCAGATCTTTATTCATCTATTTATTCTTATCAGAGAATTGCACAGTTTAAAATTATGGACATATATGAAATATAGGTAAAATTAAAAACAAAATAAATGCTAAAATAATAAGATTATTTTCAACCAGAAGCAGACTACTTTAAGATCTTGGCCATTTGCTTGATCTTCTTTTGGATACACGGTGGGTTATAAATTGCATGCACATAAGGCTGAGAGGGGATATGATAGCTATGTTTAAATATTTGAAAGGATGTCATATTGAAGAGGGAACAGGTTTGTTTTTCCATGGCTTCAGAGACTAGGACGTGGGGCAATGGTTTCAAACTACAGGAAAAGAGATTCCAATTGATCAGTAGGAAGAACTTCATGATGGTTAGAGCTGTTTGGCAGTGGAATGTGCTGCCATGGATGGTGGTGGAGTCTCCTTCTTTGGAGGTTTTTAAGCAGAAGCTGGATGGCCATCTGTTGGGAGCCCTGTGATGGGGGTTCCTGCACGGCAAGGGGTTATTCTGGATGTCCCCTGAGGTGTCTTCCAACTCTATGATTCGATAAGTGGTGCATTGATTGAATTTCTCCACAGTTCCAGGGAATTTGTCCTGTCTTCAAGAAGCCCCGTTTTCTGGACTATTCTTTGATCTTCCTGCTTTGCTTCAAAGTCTATTAAGTGACTTCCAGATGGTCCACCTCAAGTCTGGTTAGGATGGGAGTCACTCTTTAGCACTTGTACATTTGGCAATGTTGTTGTTTTTGTTCTCCATGGGTTTAGCCTCGTTTCCTCTGGTTTAAGATTTGAGTTGTGTGCAGATAACTTTTCCAGTTTTCTGGGACACTTCCAGAAGCATTGCACAGTAAAAAGATATCCTGATCAAGGAGAGGGTTTCTATGCCTTGCATCAGTAAGAAAGGGTATTTGAAGGTGAAACTTTTTAATATCATAATGCTGCAAACATAAGAAAAGACACATCTATCAAAGCTCCCTATTGTACATTGGTTGTGGAAGTAATTTATCAGACATCTATCAATGACAACTGTGTTGGCTGTATGCTACTTGTAGGTTCAAGGATAGTACACTACTGAATATTTTTGGTACATTGCGAGACAGGGACTGCTGGCATGTAATCTCTTCCAAGGCTGATCACTGTGAGAAAGATAATACACAGGGCTTCAGGGTGATCCACCAGCACTTTTTTAATACCTGGTACAATAGTTTCATACATGGTGTCACATTGGGTCTTAGAAGATCCAAGTACAGTATTAGTCACTACTAAGCAATAAAATTCTTGGACCAGCTGTTTTCCCTCAATCTGATCTTCTTCACAGAGTTACAGTAGCAGAATATGGAGAAAAGGCAGAGTATGATTATAAAGAAAGGGGAAAATGACAATTGACAGGTGAGCAGTGAGTTTGTCACCATCCTCCATGTGAATGTAGCCTCCAAACATTTTGACCCAATATTTACCAAACCACCATCTTAGGACCAGGGGACATTGGTAGAACAGTGTTGTGAGGTTTCTGTATTTTTAGAATTATAGCTTTCAGTGATCAATTCAGGACTGAAGACATTATGTTCCTGAATATGAGTTGCTATGGTCCACCAACAGAGATGAGGTTGCTACCACATTCAAGCATCTGGTGGATTCCCTTAGTCATCTGGCTAACAACTGTATGGACCATATATTAGACTAGATAGGGCTTTCATTGGATCCAGCACAATTCTTCTTACACCTCCAGCGAATTTTATCATTTATGTCCTATTCCATTATTATGGAAATGTATGGGTACAGTTCTGATTTGGCCACTTTTTGAGTATTTTCATTATGGAAAAGTAACAATCTGAAGAGAGGAAGTCTTTCTACCTTTCTATGTCAGCCAGAACATGGAAACATCAGTATTTTGGTCCATGTATATACACAGATAGAACAGCATCCTCCTCTTCAGACAGTTGCTTTGATGAGATGAAAGCAGCAACTAATGCCATGAGGCTAGTACACTATCCTTATTGCCAGCTGCCAGTGGGAATATTTGCTTGTTTCCCTTGACCCCCTTTCTTGATCTCCCATGTGATATTTTGTCAAGCAGCATTATGAATAACACAGACTACATTGCCCTTGGCAGTGTCAACAAGCTTTGACTCAAACACAATTTTGCATTGGGCAAATTAATTTGCTTTTAACCAGAACAGGGCCAAACAGCCCGGAAAAATATCAGATCCCAGGTGTGAAAGCCTTCGAGAATACACTGCTTTTGTTTCATAATTAATCAGTTGGAACTTAAGAACCTCGTGGCGCAGTGGTTAAATGCCTGTACTGCAGGTAAAACTGTGCTCACGACCTGGGTTCAATCCCTGGTAGCAGGCTCAAGGTTCACTCAGCCTTCCATCCTTCCAAAGTCGGTAAAATGAGTACCCAGCTTGCTGGGGGGGGGGCAATGTGTAGCCTGCACACTGTAATTAAAATTGTAAACCGCCCAGAGACTACTTGTAGTGGTATGGGGCGGTATATAAGCAGAACACTTTGCTTTAACATAACTTCATTTTCATGTCTGATATCACAGATGCAAATGACTGAAAGATTTGCATGCCTGGAGGGATAACATTGTAAGAGGAGGCAATACTCTTGTTGCCTCCCAGTATGATTTGACCCTATGCTTTTGCATGCTTGTCTTTGGTTTACCAAATCAAAATAAATAGATGCTGCAGCATCGGCTGGTGGTATGTTTTAACAGACCACAATCTGTTAATACAATTTTACCTCCAATGTATTGATTTATTTATTCAATTTCCTTCATTCCTTCTTTCAAAACTGGCATTTAAGCATTACAGCATGACTGGAAAAAAGAAACAAACAGCAAATAAATAAATAAAAACACAATGGCCCAATATCATGGAACCAGTCCACAAATCATCATACAAAAAAAGACATTACATTAAAGACAGTTTGAAAGGCTGGGGCATTTGATGACCGAGAAGACAATATGCTCAAAATAGATTATTCACATCTCTTGTCTTTTTCCTGCAGCACATTTTGGTGGCACAGAGACAGATTGCAGTTTCAGAAAGTGGACTAGAGGCATTTTGCCAAGCTCTTCAGTCCTACACAGAAATCACAGCTGGACAGAGCACCTGCCTACAGTAAGTCTTCTAGAGTTTGACTTTAAAAAGTTGCTGGGACAAGAAAAATGTTTGGAAAACAGTGGCGGTAATTCTGTTGAACTCTGAGCCTTAAACGGCAAAGAGGTGGGTGTTGTTTATAGAACGTAGAATATACTAAGACCCGTATATCCACTGATTCATTAACCACTGATTCAGTTATCCACGGTTCGCAGAGGGGAAAAATTAAATAAATAATTCAGCCACCACAATGTAAGCTACTATCACAAACAGCACCTGTAAAGCAAGCTACTGTCATAAAACAGCAGCTGTAAAGAAAACTACTGTCACAAACAGCAGCTGTAAAGCAAGCTACTATTGCAAAACAGCAGCCCTAAAGCAAGCTACTGTCACAAACAGCAGCTGTAAAGCAAGCCAATATCATAAAACAGCAGCCATAAAACAAGCTACTGTCACAAAACAGTAGTTTGGGTGTGTGTCTTAGTGTTCTGTCTTATCCACGGTTTTAGTTATCTATGGGAAAGCCTAGAACCGATCCTCAGTAGATACTGGGGTCCTACTGTATATACAGTGATGCCTGTACTCTGGCCTTGACAAGCACCCAAGAATCAAGGTGTCCAACTGTCTGTCCAATAAAACACAGGAATGCAGTGCAGCTAGAAACAGACTTATTTCAGAGAAGTAGTATTGCTCCTTTTTTTCTGTACAGATGCCAAAAGAGACAGAAGCATAGAAAATGCACTTAATTATGCACTTATGTGGGTGTGAGTTTGGACTTTTGTCTTTGACTTCCTAGTTCCATCATGGTATTTGTTGTTGAAAAGTGCAATGGATAATTGTGAACAAATCTAAACTGTCTGAATTTTGCTTCCAATGAAAGCAACATACTCCCCCCATTCCCTTTTTAAAAAGAATAATGTCAAAGGAACGTTCAGCATACTGTGTTAATGAATAAATCTACACACTATGAATAATGTTTGGTAGACACAAAAATGAATCAGTTGTCATTACTAGAGTATAGGCGCACGTTTATTGTCTGCTGGCAAATGACTAAGGTGCATGAAAATGGAAAACACGTCTCACTCATTATTATATAACCATGATATATATCAGTTGTATGGTTCCAGTCTTTGTGCATTAAATTGCCTTTCATAGAAGCCAGGAATCAATGTGCCTTCCTGGAAATTATGGTACTCTTGAAGAGCAAAATCAAATGTTGTGTCAAAAATGGAATTGCCATGCAAAACAGAAGCCAAATGATGAACTCATCCTTCTCCCTTACCACCCTGTTTCCCATGATATTTAGAAATATTTAACTGCAACTTATTTGAAGATAAGCTCCTATGTCTTGATATTCTTGAGCACGTGTTTCCCAGTCCTTGCTGGCTGTGAAGCAATATGGCTGCCTCAGCCCTAGGACAGGGGTAGGGAATGTGTGGCAATGTAGTTGTTGATGGCTGAACCCACAATCCTTCATCACTCATGATGTGGGTGATTGCTGATGGAGTTCAGCGTCATCTGGAATAGATGGAGATGAGAGAAGGTGACAAAGGGCTACCATTTATGCTAGCAGGTTTATAGTACATCTAGCAAGGTAATCTAGTTCTGCTCTGTACATCGTGGTACAAATAGGTCTTCTCAAGGGAGGCTAATAGTGAATCCAGCAAATTGGGCTGGGCAAATGCTGAGTGTTACATAGTATGTAGTATGCTTATAATAATAATAATAATAATAATAATAATAATAATAATAATAATAATAATAATAATAATAATAATAATAATAATAATAATAATAATAAATAAATAAATAAATAAATAAATAAATAAATAAATAAATAAATAACTTTATTTTATGCTGCCTTTCTCCCCAAAGTCCTGGCCTTTGAGGGCTTCACCTGCTCCTGCAAACCTTTGCCCCATTCCCATTTTACCTCCCCCCCCTCTAAAATTTACAGAGAGATTGGGAGGCCCACAGGTGCTGGGGGCGGGGGCACATTCAGGGTCCATGGGGTACTTGTTGTTCACCCCTGCTGTCTGTGAAGAATACCCTTGAGTCAATGCAAAGATGTAGATGTTTCAAAGAGAAGAGAGACAAAGGCACTGGTGTCTGTTGTTCTCCCATAAGTGGGCTGTGTAATTAACGTGGCCATCACAACACAGCAAATGTTTCTTTTAAAATACTCCTTTTAAAAGCACCAGCAGTTCTTTAACATTGGCATGGAGACAATTATCTTTTCTGTGAGAATCACAACAGAAACCCATTCATGAGTCACCAAAGATACAGTAAGTCATGATGGCAGAAGACAAGCCAGCCTGGCTCTCAGTATTAAAGCCTTGTTTCATATGCAGCACACACCATCCTCCACTGCCTGATGTGCAGTGATAATAACATTTTCCCTTATGGTCTCCCTTCCTTTCTTGTAGTATCTCTGCCCATAAATTGACGAGTGATGCCTGCATCATCCTATATGAATTCTGGCAAGATGTGTCTTCATGGAGAAGGTTAGTTACTCGTTCCTATTTGTGGAACATTTATACAGAGGCCACGTGGGGAATCATGTCTATATCTGAACACAGGAAGCCTTATTCCAAGTCATTGATCCTTCATCTCAGTGTAACGCTTGTGGAGCTCTTGAACCTTACTTACAAGCAATAACAAGGTTGCCTTAGTATTGAATAGTTCACGGAGGGTCAGCTATCCTTAGGCCTTAGACTCTGAGAACCAACCATAAGGTTAAATGCATCCTTATAATTAATATGCATTCCCCTTGGTGTTGTTAAAATGCAAGTGACAGCTTGGAGAAGATGGAAATTGTGGATATAAGTGCCAGCAGGGAGCAGGAGTTTTAAGTCTTCTCTTCCTTGTTGACGTTGATGAGCATTGATTCTTTTGAGCTACATTAGTATTGCTCTTTGACAGAAAAGATGGAATTACTGATACAGTATGTTGAGTTCATTGTAAACTTCCCCTAGAACCCAAAATCAATTGGGAATACTTTTCTTGCAAGTTAAGAAACTCGCTGTCAGTAGGGAGAATTCCAAAGGCAGCTTCCCATAAAACAATTATGCAGGTTCTTTTTCAAGGTTTATCGTAGTCCACAAACAATCTTTCATGTAAGCATGGGTTAATCATGGAAGAAAGCTTGTTGATAAAGGTTTTCATGCTGCTTAGGTGCATTTGTAGTTGTATGAGAGGCACAGCTTTCAGAATTCACTAGGACATGCTGGAAAAATTAATGTCTTAGGAAGATCTTATGCCTTTTTCTGAGTCAAGTCCAGTACTATTGGCGCTCACTGAGCAGCTTTCCAGGGTTCCAGGTTGGGTTTGTGTCCTGGCCTTGCTTGCCCAGCGATGCAAGGGATTGAACCTGGCATCTCTGCACATGCAGAGTGAGAGCACTTCCACTGAGGTACATAATTTCTCTTAACACCCAATGTGGTGTTGGAAAAGTAAACCCTTCACCTAACAAGGAGTCTACTTGGCACAAGCTGTGAGGAGGTCAATATATGTATGGAGAATTTTTTCACAGTGCCCCTAACTTCTAAGATAGTTGTTAGAATTCATGTCGGGGTAGGTGGGTTGGAAGGAAGCTTCTCATTCTTCTGCCATCCAACAGTTTGTCCTCATACAGTTTTTAGGGAACTGTTTGGGGAACACAGAAGGAAGTTGTGACAAATAATAGAAATAACAAAGATTTGTAAGATGTAGCAAGAGTGCAGAAAGATGGTACCATTTACAGGCCATCTCTTACAAGAGGTCTAATGTCCAGTTCTCATCATATCCAAAGGGTTTGTGGAATATGTCTGGGAAATCCTCCACACAAGATGAGGTCCATCTGGGTCTACCTCCTATTGCCCTCAGACCAAGAACACATCCATTCTGTTCCAATTCTCCTCATTGTTTTGCAGCCACCTGCAATCAAATTATAACAAGAAATTCCAACATGCCATCGCTGACACACTCGACTGTCCAGAACTCTTGACCACTATGTTGTTTCCAGGTAGGGTAATATTCACTCAAAGTTTTCTGGACTTTAATTATTATGGCAACCTGAACAAGAGGACAGGGTTCATCTTATAGCTTTTAAACTTATCTGGAAGGAGGAATTTTGACAAGTGTCAGTTATATAGCAGGCTGCAGCAGCTGAAATTGCTTGTTCATCAAATAGTAAAGATACATTAGCCCTACCCTACTTGTATTGCTTAAGAAATATTATTTGGCACACTCAAAACATTATGTCATATTTTCACAGTGTGTAAATGATTTGTTTGTTTGTTTTGTTTGTTTGTTTGTTTGATATACTGCGACCATCTAGCAGAAAGCTACTCGGTGCAGTTTGTGATCTGAAGTTTATTGGGAATTTCAGAACAGACTGATCTTTTTCTAGATTTAGAATAAATGTAGAATATGTGGTTTCTGCAATGATGGCCTAATTTCTATATGAAAAAATTGTTGTGTTGAGCTTCATATTCAAGATGGTGCCCTGTAAAGAAGTAACAATTGTTCGATTAGCAATGAGAGTTCTATAAAATCCTCCCTTCTCTCTTACTCTTTTCATTTGTTAAATCATGGTTATCGAAACTGTGGCCAAATAAACCACCTTAGAAGTATGAATAGAATGCATGCAAAAATGGTGAATGGATTATGTGACCACAGGGCTCAAGGACTGAAATCCAGAAGACAGTCACCACTAGAATAGGCCCATTGAATCCAAGGGACATGTGGAGGAGTTGACTCACCAAACTGTTACTGATTCAACGGACCTACTCTAGCTGCAACTTACTACTGGGTTTCAGGCATTTTATGGGCCCAGTATTGTTATGTCTTAAGTGAATCCATGTCTTATAATAAACTGTAACCTAGTTTTTCTTGTCTAAGCTCCTGAACCTAACTCGTATTTGGTTCCTCAGTTTCTTGGTGGATCATGAATAATAACTGACGACCCCAAGAAGTTTCTTCAACGCCGCCAGCATGTGGATGAATCAAGCATTGCCTTTCCAAGCCAGCCTTCCTTCTGTCCAGAGTTGTCCTTCCTCATCCCACTCTCTTTCAAGGCTGCTTTTATTCTCTCTGCTCCTATGTAATGATTCCTTTTTTGTCCTGCAGCTGTGGGACTGGCAGCACTTTTTGAATGCACCCCTGACACCTTTGCCTGGATATCACCTGCATCCCTCCCTTCATCCCCAATTATACGATAGCCTTGGTAGCTTTGGGGATCTAAGAACAAGTTGTGACTGAGGATTTATAGAAGGTGATAATGAAAATTGGTTGACTTTCTACTGTCTTTCTGATGATGCATAAAGGGAGAATAATTCATGTTGAGCAGATGCTGACAGAGGAGATTCTCTTCCTTATGGTTTGTTTTAGGGATGGGCACCAGAATCCGAATCAGAATACTTTTATTGGCCAAGTATGGTTGGACACACCCAGAATTTGTTTTGGTAAAATATGCTCTCCATATATAAAAGAAAAGAAAAGAAAAATGAAATGCTAATTCATCAATTCATTACGTAATGAAACACAACAAAATGAAATGAAACAAAACTAACCGGGGAAGCAGCATTTCATTAGTAATGAAACAAACTGGCAGTTTTTTTAGTTTAAAATGAACTGATTCATTTCTCTGTAAAACAGGTCCCCTGGGTCCTAGAGGCACCAAATTTGGATTCAAATTGGAGGTGCTTCAAGGGGAGAGCTTGAGGAAGCTCCACTGTAATTTCCACACTGCTAGCTGCCTGGGATCACTATTTTCAAGCACATAACATTGCAATTCTAAATGTTTTTTTCTAAAGGCACCCCATTTGAAGTTGAATAACTCAGCCCCCTGAACCCCAAATCTCTCCAAATTTGGAGGGCTTAAAGGGGAGAATTCAAAGAAAGTTCTCACTAAGTTTGGTGCCTCTAGGGCCCAGGGGACCCATTTTATATAGTGATGAATCGGTTCATTACTGGTTCATTTTGTACAATTTTTTAAAAAATTGTTTCTAACAAAACAAAACAAATCACGGGGCAACGAAATGAAATGAATCTCAATTTTTCCATTTCTTGCCCATCCCTAGTTAGCATCCAAATGTGCTTTCTGATACCATGGGAGGCTACTGCAGAATCCACTTAGATCCTATATCAGTCCCTATTAATTTTTAAAAATAGGATCATGGGTTTGTGTCAAGTGATCAGAGCAGAGTCACCAAACTTGAGACCTTCCAGATGATGTTGGACTTCCATCAGCACTAGCCTGTTGGGCCTATGAGGAGGCAGGATGGGAGGTGTGGTCAAATAATATCTAGAGGGCCATCAATTGACCATCTCTGGATCAGACTTTTTTTGTTTTTGACTGCTTGACCAATTTTCCAGGTCTGTCTCTTCCTTCCTTCCTTCCTTCCTTCCTTCCTTCCTTCCTTCCTTCCTTCCTTCCTTCCTTCCTTCCTTCCTTCCTTCCTTCCTTCCTTCCTTCCTGCTAAATGCTGGGATCATAAAAGTTCCAAAACACAAAATTCACATCTGAATTAATTAGTTTGAATCCAGCCAGTTTAAAAACAATGGATAAATCCCTACAATGTTGTGTATTTTGACACTGTCAGCTGGAGTGTTGCTACCCAACTGTGGATTGTGAGCCATTATATGAAATCCTTAATATTGTAAACTGTTATTTTCATTTTTAGACAGTCACTGCCTGGTGAACAGCATGTCTAAGCACATTGAACAGCTTGAAATGCTGCTATACTGTAATGTAGGAATGGCTAGCAGCTTTATTTTCAGGGCCTACCCATTTATTCGGTTTGGAGCCCAGGGGCCAAATGCTGTCTTTGCTGGATAAACTGACTGATATTTAGGTTGCACAATAAAATGGACACCATCTAATAATATTAATCAACATGTGCTGTCAATTGTAAACTGCCCAGAATTCCTTTTGGAAGATGGGCGGTATAAAAATGCAATAAATAAATAAATACATAAATAAATAAGTCAATTCTGACTTATGTCAAACCTTTCTAAGGTTTTCCATGTAGAAAATTCAGAAGTGGTTTACTATTTGCTTCTTTGGGGGGGGGGACATTATGGGATTGCATAGGTTGTTCAAAGCCACACAAGCTGAGAAAGGAATATATTTAATTCCCTTAATTACACAGCAAAAAGGCTATCAACATTTGGAATTAAGATCTATTAGCATGTCTTCAACAAAAACATACACACACCCCACAGCATTTAACCACCTTATTCAGCGACTGCTTTTAAGGTAAAAAGACCTGAGATAGTGTGCTTTTTTACCCTAGCCAAGGTAATATGTTGTGACCAAAAAAGTCCCATAACATTTTTTTAATTAACAATGATGCTGAGGAAAAGAAATAGTATACTCTGGCTGTATGTCTATTTTAACTTTATTCTGAGAAGTGAGAGGTGGAGAAACTGGAAGTTGTACCTTTAATTCAAATTCAATCCTGGCCCTTATTCTGCTGCTAGCCTTCAGTGTGCTGGATCTCCTATGGTGGCACTTAATAACCCACAAGACACTCAGTACACATTCTGTGTTGGTTGGACCTTTGTGGAGGAAGATTAATGAGCAGCCCCTCTCCTGAAGATGGTGGTAGCATTTTGAAGGGAGGGGGATGGGTCATCAACAGAAGTCCCAGCACCATCCTCAAACTACAGCTCCCGGGATTCTTTTAGAGCAGGTATGTCCAAACGAATGTTTTGGACCACAACTCCCAGAATCCCAATGGCAAAGGACTGTGGGAGTTGTGCTCCAAAACATCTGGAGGGCCGAAGTTTGGACAGGCCTGTTTTAGAGGGAAAAGATTTGTTATGTAGATAAGCCCATGACGCTCGCTTGTTCTGCTGTGGCTTCAGATGAGTGGGTTCTGTCAATACGCAGCCTAGTAGCACGTTTTCTGTTACAGATAAAATGAATGGTTTTTAAAATAAAAATAGAAATGTGCATGCTTTTGAAAAAAGAAAACATTGATTTCTTTGTAGCAGCAGTGGTTTAATGCATTGCCACCACTGTATTGCTTTATTTGTGGTGAATGTTTCCTCCATAAAAGTAAGGAGAACTATTTATTTTCAAGACATAAACAAGAGAAAGGGAAATATCAGATCCAAGGTAGCTGATTCCTTTTATAGATGCCTGGTTAGCTAGTATTCTTTTTGTGCATATGCAAGGTTCCACCTGTATGCAGTAACAAAATGTACCCTCCAGTTTTCTCGTCTCTCAATAAACTGTTCTGAACTCCTGTGCTGGACTGGTTAAGTGTTCATTTGTCTCCTCTGATTAATCCTCCTTTGGGGATGGTGGGGAAGCTATGGCATACAAGTGCCACGTGATGGCATGTGAATAGCAGAAGCTAAAGACACTGCAAAATATATTGCATATCTAAATGTAACACTTTTGACTATGCACTTGAGGATTGGGTTTTTTAAAGTTGGGTTTGCTTCAAAAAACTCCCAATGTGTTTAACTGAAAATTTAGAGCATGCATCTACAACCCACTTTTCTCTGCAGTACAGCTGATAAGCTGGACTTCAGGGAGAAAGACAGTTGACATTAGTGTTGGACAGCTTGGAGTTTCTGGTGAAATTTTTTTTGTTGTTTGTAGAGATGGGCACGACTTGAAAAAAAAAATTTCGAGTTGTCGTTAGTCGGGCCAGTCCCATTTCGGCTCGTTTCCGGTTTTCGCGAAAATTTGCAAAAATTAGTCAGTTCGTTTTTCGTTGTCGTTAGTACTGGTTTTTTTGGGGGGGAGCGGGCTCCTGGAGGCACCTCTGTGGGGTGGGTGCCTCCTCTGGCCCGCTATAAAGGGAAAGTGGGCTCCTGGAGGCACCCGTGGGTGCCTCCTGCCACTAGGAAGGGGAAGCAGGCTCCAAGAGAGACCCCTCTACATGGGGGTCTCCCTTCCTCACCTGCTGCTGCTGCAAAATGCTATGCAATAGCCATATGGATATTGCATAACATAATGTGCAGACGTGAGACCAGTGTGAGAGTCATAGGGTCATACCTTCCCTGCACAGGGCTCCCGCACCACCATGTCTCACACAGAAGGGAATTGTACTTGCTGCGTGTAGTGCAATGCAAGCAAGTAGATCTGGCTTTAAGGTGGCTTAGTGCAAGAGCTAGGGTTAGGCTAGTGACGGGTAAGGTTACGGTGGGCTAGTGGGTTGCACCTCTGGGTGCCTCTCTGACCCACTAAGAAGACAGTCTGTGACGTATGGGTACAGAGTCAAGGGTTAGGGCTAGGGCTAGGGCAGGTTTTAGGGGGCTTTTTGGCACATCCCAGAAGTCTCCATGGCCAAGTGGCCATGCGACTGGTGGGATGGCTCCAAAAATTTGCATGGTTGTCCACTCCCACATGGCTGGCCACTTGGCCAGCCCATCATTGCGCAGGTGTAAATAAAATAAAATAAAATAAAATCAATGGAGGACAGAGGAGGAGAGGAGAGACATTTTGTTGCAAGAAAAAACCCACTGCTACTGTGAAAAATCTGGCAGTTTATATATTTTCGCGTGTTTCTTTCTGTTGTGCTTGTGTGTTTTTGGACCACGATTTCAAAAACAATAGCCCCATTTTTCCCCGCCCGCACCGCATGGCATGGCGATGGCGACTCACGAGTCCGGCTGCCCAGGACGGGGAGGCTGGACCCCCTCCAGAAACCACCCCTCCGGTAGGTGCCCTGCGCCCTTAGTCAAGCAGGCATTTTTCCGCCTGCTTTTTGGTCCGGGAATGGGTGGGGGAGAGTTTAAAAGTTTTTTTCCTGTGCCGTCCGTGGTCTTGCTTGCGCTTTAATTGAGACTGGGCTTTTGCTGGCTCAGTCCCACCAGAGCAGCCCAGGACGGGGATGAGGGGGAGGCCGGGACCTCCAGAAACAACCCCTCTGGTAGGTGCCCTGAGGCACGGCAGGCATTTTCCCGCCTGCTTTTTGGCTGGGAACTGGGTTTTTTTAACTTTTAAAAACTTTTTTTCTGTGCCGCGTGTGGCATCACGCGATCTCGCGATGCAAGGAACGAGCACGACAAATCAGACCAAAATTGTTCGTTCGTCGGTTCAAGCTCGAAGTGGGGAGTAATTCCCGTTAAAAGTAACGGAAACGGAAACGGGAATACCGCTAAGTTGTGCCCATCTCTAGTTGTTTGCTTCACAGCAGAAGGACAAAGATCCGCAGAGAAGAGACTGGCTACAAGTTCCCCAGAGTCCACCCATTAGATTGACCCAGTTCTGTTGTACAAGTCATTAGTAGGTCTTTTCTGGAGCTTCAGCAAGCAAACATTGAGTACCTCTTATGGAAGTTTAAGTCCCATTAAAGGCAATGGGACAGATCTCCCAGCTCGAGATCTGCCAAGCTAGAGACGGCAGAATACCATTGGTGGAACACATGCATGGTGACGAGCTACTCCTAATAAGATACTACTTACTAGCCTTATACTGAAAATAGCCTGCTCTGCAAATTTCTTCATATGTGGTAGAAGAACATGCTCTTCAATGGTTAAATGTATTTTAAACAATCTTGTCTTTGATCAATGAGATCAGAGTTAATCATGAGATCTCCCCACTTTCTGTATATGTTGGAGTGTGTTGTGCTTGTTTGAACATCTTAGGAGATACGTGTAAAACTGAGTTGTGCTTTTGTGTGTGAGCCTAAAGCTATCCCACTAAGGTCTCACTCACTAATAAACTTGAATATCTTGCAAAGAACCCAGGCTTAGCATGGCTTTAGAGGTCAAAGTTTAGAATTCATTAACTGCAGAAATTATGTATTTGTTACAGGACATGATCTTGATTCTTACACTATACTTAATTGGTGGAGACTTTCAATGGATTTTGAGGACACTAAACTCACACTGGTTGCTAGGATATTTGTTATGGATATTTGAGGAAATATAGGGGCAGCTGTAAGTGGATTGATTAATGTACGGGCACATTTCACTAGAGCTGTACCAGCTCCATCCACACACACACATCCCCCCACCAAAAAATAAAATCAGTGTTGGCTCTAATAAAGAAAGTTGTATTATGTTCCCCAAGGACTGTCATGACTACCAGCTTCAGAACATGTAACAAAAATAAAAATAAAAGGAATGTGCATTCCTGTTGAAATGAGGATGTCTACTAAACACCTTTCAAAATGGAAATGCAACTCCATAACTCATATCGAGATCCCTGATCTTCATTTTGTACTCTGATGAGAGATGATCTAACAGTTACACAAGTTTATTTTGATCTGATCTTCTCATATGTTACACATGGAGAGAGAGATATAAGAGAAACGTAACAGAAAAAATGTAAGATAATTTAAAAATTGATGTCATAATATTTATGAAGCAAGAATTTTCATTATCATTGCATTCCAAAAGTGGTTATAGATGCCATAAGAATGGCTGAATGCAAGTATGCACATGAAAGATGCCCACTTGACTTGTTATTTTCATTGTTACAGATGTAGAATATTAAGTGAGTAGGCATATTATATACAATTGTGCAAGGGGGGGGGAATGACATGCAACTCAAGCCTACATGTTCAGTAGGACAATCAGAAGAATTGTATGTAATACAGTATGTTAATACACCTTTAGTCAGTGTGAAGCACTGTTTTAACACAGCATGGCTAATACCACTGGATTTGGCCTAGTTGAAATTCTACAGGATTCTACCTGGTTCTGCATATTTCCCAGCAGGAATGACATGCCCAGAAAGATACAAATCATTTAGTAGTCATTCTATTTTCATCTCATTTGAAGTTTTTGGCATTCAAGTATTGACGGGCACAAGAGGCTGGCCTTACTCATCGGTGAAACCGACACGCACAACCAAATGCCTAATTCACTGAGCTATCCAGCTGGCTTGTTTCAGATGAAGCCCCATGAAATAACTTCTCCTTGACATCTTCCCTGCATGGCAACCTTGGGATTTTGAGCAGCTTGCTATGTGAAATATGCCTATGAAAATACTCAGTCAAGCAGGTGTGGTTGGGTTTCACCTAGGCAACTGTGACAACACCCTGGAAGCAGGAGAAATACATATATAAATCATCAGCCAATCCCAGCAGGAGGGCGGGGGATTGTATGGTATAAAAAGGGTGGAGCCTGGTCTGTGTGAGTAAATTAACAGTGAAGAAGAGTTAAGAGTTGAGGGTTGTTGAGAGTGAGTGCTGAGAGAGAGCACAGCTCTGTTAGAGTTCAGTCAGGCAGTGAGGGCTTTACTG
Organism: Phrynocephalus forsythii; assembly: GCA_029282475.1. Classification (NCBI taxonomy): domain Eukaryota; kingdom Metazoa; phylum Chordata; class Lepidosauria; order Squamata; family Agamidae; genus Phrynocephalus; species Phrynocephalus forsythii. The sequence continues at coordinate 92,122,277 of JAPFRF010000005.1, read as the reverse complement.
TTTACTGGTTATTAAAGACAGGGAGGCTTGAGTTGAATGAATTTATTCTATGTTTAAGGCAATGCATACCAACTTCAGTCATTGTTGTATTTATTTGTTTTCTCAATAAACATAATCATTATTTTATGTTATACATCTGAGTCTGTCTCAGTTCATAAGGCGACGATTTAAAAGGTGGCGTCATTACCAAGTGGATCCTGTGAAGTTTAATAAGTTGGTTTCCTTCACATTACATTTTCATATCAATCACACGTTTAAAAGGGAGGTCTCCACACAGCAACCCTTCCCAACACCCACTGAGTATGAGCCATGAGCTGTGGCCTTCCTGGTGGAGGTGCAAAGTGCTTCTGATCTGTCTGGAATTGATGAAAGGGCAGTATGATAAATGGCAGACAGATTGTGCCTGAGCGTCCCCTCCCCCCGCTGTTGAGAGAGGGGTTTTCAATGCACACATGAATGGCTTCCCCGTCCCCCTTTCTTGAACCGCGTATATTCTCTATCTAATATATGTACATCCTCATATTTGAATGAGTGCCCTTTGTCCTTCAAATGAAGGTGCCCTGCTGATTCTGGTCCTGAGCTGTTGCCTCTCCTGTCTTGGGCCTGCTGTGTGAAGTACCTCCAAGTGATAGGATATCTTTTTAGCAGTGGCCACTGGTGGCACTGAAATGCAACGTCATCAGGGTGACTTGTAGGTCAAACTTGCATTACAGCATTATTATATAGCTCAATCTCCATGTTTCTAGCTGCTTTTACACAACAGAACAAAATCCCTGGGTCTGTTAGCACTCGGATGGTCAGAAGCAATGTTATCCACCTGCCTGATACCAGTGGTTTAAAAAGTTACTTTCAGATCTACTATCAGAATTATCCAGGGCAGTGATCCAGCAGGTAGGGGAAAGTTCTGAAAAAGTAACTTTTTCAAGCTTTGCCTGTAGTGTGTCAACATCTCCCTTCTGGAACTGGTTTTACATATCAGCAAGAGACAGCAGTAGTTCATTAAAAACTTGGAGGCTTCCAAATGAGGTTTGGTTTGTGCTTTCTTTCTGCCTCAATATTTAAGGAACTCTTCTGGCTGCCCAGAAGTTACTGTCTCCCATTTGTAATCTTCTGAAACATTGAAACTATTTGGTCCCCCACCCATAATGTCCATTAAAGAGGAAATAGCTGGACAAGGCCTTTGGACTGATAACGCTGGGCTTAAGGTGCTGTACAGTATCTGGCACTTTTCCTCCCTTCTTTATCTTCACAACACCCTTGTGGGGCAGGTTGACCTGGGAGAAGAGGAGTGACTGGAGGTCAGCTGGGAAGTTTCATGTCTCACTGGCATCTAGAACCCCAATCTTCCAAGTTTCACTTCCCCACTCTAGCCGTTCCTCATGGATCGCTTCTCGTTGGCTGTGTCCACTCCCTCCCTCCATCCCATCTGCCCAGGTAGCCATCAGGTGTTATCTTTTCAGACTGGTCCACCCTTCAAAACTATCTGACCTTTGCATTCCATAAGGAGAGAGAGATACCTCTGCTGGCTTGCCTGAATAGGATCGCTTGGGTGAAGTTTTTCTTTTTGCATCCCAGTCTTCATCTGTGCATGTATATATTGTCAACTAAAATGCAGAAAAGCAGCCATCCTGCAACTCCAACCTCTTGATCAAACCACTGGGGAAGCCTTGCATCTCTGTCTCTCCCCCTCCACCCCCACATCCATTTCCGTCTGCGTGTATTCTACACTATCCTATTGCTGAGCCCTGAAAAAGGGGGAGGGCACAAGGTAGAAGCATGGAGGGGTTAGTAGGAAAGCTACAGCTACTTCAGCATTTCCCATAAGAAGAGGAGTGTCTTTGGATCGATGATACAGCGTCTCCATTCCCTCCCTAAGGATTCCTGCCTCCCCTCCCGCTCTACAGTTGCCGCTTGTGAAGCATGTGTATATATGTGCATGTAGGCTCAGTAAGGAGTGTGTGTGTGTGTGCTTGCGAATTTGTGACGGCACTACTGGTTGGCACTAACCCCATGAGTGACATTGTCCCCCCCACACACAGATTTTTAACTTGCCCTCCAATTGCATTGTATCAGTTGTTCAACAATATGTTGGCTCGATTATTTGCCATTAAACCTCACCTGAGAGCTATCTTTTCAGCAGACACACCATCTTTTTGGTGTCCTGGTTCCAAGGCAGGCAGGAAAATCAATGGGTCTTAAGTTAACATCAATCACCTGTCTTATTTCACCGGGCTGGTGGCCAGGGCAGGCATTTGCACACTTGTTCTTTGGGAGATAAGGTGGTTGAATAAATCTTCATTGTTGTCCCCTTCGTGTCCTTTTCCCCAAGGTCACAGAGAGACTGTCTGGCAATCACAGCTATAGCCATTCCCCACCCCACCCCCCAAAAAACCTTCCTGTGTGTTTCCTTTTTACAAAGGGAAAGTGGAATGTTTTACATTTGTGTTTGTGAAATTGCTGCAGCAAATCTCCCCTTCTTTTACCAAGTGTTGGCGACTAAAAGAAAGAGAACACATTTGATTTTCCAGTGAGTGATTTCACATTAATAATAGGGACAGAAACTCTGATTTTGGTTTGGAACATAATTTTGTAGATGCAGTAGAAATAGTGTATTCTTCAGCTGTGTTCCTATTATTTTACATTAATTAACATTTACCCCCTCTTCAATTCTTTTACGAGAACGAGGTTTTTATTTTGTTTTTATTTAATACTGTGGAGAGGAAATATGAATAATTGTTAATTCTGGATTTTTAAACATTGTTTTCTAGAGGTGTTTTTGCTCCACAGAAACTAGTAAATAGTTCCGGAGATTGTTATTCACAATTACAAATAAATATTATTTTAAAAGTAAATTTTGTTTGTAATAATTGTTTGGATACGCTATATTTTAATATGCTAGTTGTGACAATTGTTTGTGAAGTCAAATTGCCCATAGTCATATTTTATGTTCCTAAAGTAACAGAATGGCTTTCAAGCTGTAAAAGGGGGAATGCTAATATAGTGGGGGGTTTTTTTTTTCGTTTTTTTCCAAAAATTTCCATTTAAACCCCCCCAGAAAAAAACAGTTTTTTTCCCAAGCTTCAAAATTTCTGGAAATTTTACATCTCTATCCATGGCACATAAACACTACTTAAGAAGTCTTGAGGCATCAATTTAAACTTAGCAAATCTTTGTATTCAACACCTATGCAGTGCTTAAGTCACTGCATAAAGCCTATCATGTTTGCACAGTATCATAGCCCCACATGCAATTCTAAAGAGTTTGATGTGTTTTCATCTGATCTCCACATTAGATTATCTAACACAGCCTTCTATTATTAAGCAAAAGTACGATTCCACATCTGCAGAACAAGGATTCTGTTAAGAACAGGCCTCAATTTCCTAGAGTATTATGCTAATTAAAATAATGTTTACATAAGGCACAATTTAAATGTTGACAGTGTTTTTGTGGAGCCTGCAGAGAAGAAATTCAAAAATTTAAAAAGAAATTTGGGAGATATGCAACATATTTATTCAAATACACTGCCATACCTTGGGAACTATTTAGCTAGATTTTGCATGCAGCAATATTTGCTGTCATTAATTTTAAGCAAGCAAAAGAAATATTTCAAGTTTTGCATCCAAAACAATCCAACAGGATGATTACTTACTTACTCAGAAGTAAGGCCCATCAGAATCAATAGGACTTACTCACCAGTGATTGTGCTTAAATGAGTCAGAGTATATTTTGAAAATATGTTTACCTAAAAGGTGATGATCAAATGTTTTCTTTGAGAAGCACAATAGAAAAACATAAGAAAACCCAGCAACCTTTAGAATTGTGGCTGTTAGTCTGCTGCTCAACAGAATAGGCGAATCAATCAGAATGAAATATCTCTACAAGGGGAACCCTATGTGTACCTACCCAGATGTACGTCCAACTGAATTATATATAAGACTTGTTTCCAGGAAACGAGATATAATTTTATGTTGATTAAATTCTAAAGTACTTCCATTGATCTGTCTGTCTTCTGGCAGTCTCACTTGATTGATCTTTTGCTGAAGTGCTATACTAGACTAACTTTTTCCCCAGCGGCTTAAACTGGAATAAAGTTCCCACAATCCCCAGTATAGTATAGTATAGTATAGTATAGTATAGTATAGTATAGTATAGTATAGTATAGTATAGTATAGTATAGTATAGTATTAGTACCGAGTAGAGATGGGCATGACTTAGCGGTATTCCCGTTTCCGTTTCCGTTACTCGGTTCCGTTACTCTACGGAAACGGTAATGGGAATTACTCCACCAGACTTCGAGCTCGAACCGACGAACGAACAATTTTGGTCTGATTTGTCGTGCTTGTTCCTTGCATCACGCGATCGCGCGATGCCACGCGGCACAGAAAAAAAGTTTTTAAAAGTTAAAAAAACACGGTTCCCGGCCAAAAAGCAGGCGGAAAAATGCCTGCCGTGCCTCAGGGCACCTACCAGAGAGGTTGTTTCTGGAGGTCCCCGGCCTCCCCCCCAACCCCCGTCCTGGGCTGCTCTGGTGGGACTCGCCGCAGGCTCGCAGCCAGCAAAAAGCCCAGTCTTGCTGCCGGCCGCCGCAATTTAAGCACAAGCAAGCGGCACGGACGGCACAGGAAAAAACTTTTAAACTCTCCCCCCACCCATTCCCGGGCCAAAAAAGCAGGCGGAAAAATGCCTGCTTGACTAAGGGTGCAGGGCACCTACCGGAGGGGTGGTTTCTGGATGGGGGGTCCCACCTCCCCCCCGTCCTGGGCAGCCGGACTCGCCAAGCCATGCGGTGCGGGTGGGGGATCCAAAATGGGGCCGCGAACGCAATATTGTTTTTGAAATCATGGTCCAAAAACACACAAGCACAACAGAAACACGCGAAAATTTATAAACTGCCAGATTTTTCACAGTAGCAGTGGGTTTTTTCTTGCAACAAAATGTCTCTCCTCTCCTCCTCTGTCCTCCATTGGTTTTATTTTATTTTATTTTATTTTACACCTGCGCAATGATGGGCTGGCCGAGTGGCCAGCCATGTGGGAGTGGATGACCATGCAAATTTTTGGAGCCATCCCACCAATCGCATGGCCACTTGGCCATGGAGACTTCTGGGATGTGCCAAAAAGCCCCCTAAAACCTGCCCTAGCCCCCTAACCCTAACCCTAATCCTTGACTCCTTACCCACACGTCACAGACTGTCTTCTTAGTGGGTCAGAGAGGCACCCAGAGGTGCAACCCACTAGCCCACCGTAACCTTACCCGTCACTAGCCTAAACCTAGCCCTTGCACTAACCCACCTTAACCCTAAGCCAGATCTACTTGCATTGCACTACACGCAATTACGATTCCCTTCTTTGTGAGACATGGCGGTGCGAGATAGGCATCACCCTATGGCTCTGGGTTCACTGGTCTCACTGTCTGCAACTGGTATGCATATCCTTATGGCTATGCATGCCATTTTGCAGCAGCAGGTGAGGAGGGGAGACCCCCATGTTGAGGGGTCTCTTGGAGCCTGCTTCCCCTTCCTAGTGGGTGAAGATAGGAGGCACCCACGGGTGCCTCCAGGAGCCCACTTTCCCTTTATAGCGGGCCAGAGGAGGCAGCCACCCCACAGAGGTGCCTCCAGGAGCCCGCTACCCCCCAAAAAAACCAGTACTAACAAAAATGAAAAAACGAACCGACTAATTTTTGCAAATTTTCACGAAAAACAGAAACGACCCGAAACGGAACCGGCCCGACTAACGACAACTCGGAAAATTTTTTTTTCAAGTCGTGCCCATCTCTAGTACCGAGACAACGACTTCTGGATAGATCATTGCTTTAGATCTCTGGCTATGGAGCTAGATTTTGGGAGTTTGATTCCACACATTGTGCCTCCTTGGCAGGACAGGTCTTGATGATCCAACGGTTCCTTCCAGCTGGCCAAGCTCTTTTGTAATGTTAGAACCAGCTCCTTTCTATACCAAGCAAATTATCCAACTAAATATTGTCTATGGTGAAGATATGGGAAAGTGCTCTTCTTTTTAAAAAGACAGGGAGTGAAGGCTCTGATAAAGAAAGATCGTCCAAGGATAAGAGATATTGCTCCAACTGATGGCAGAAAGAAACGTCATTGCTTCCTTCCGAGATAGCAGTTTTCACAAGGATAAGCGAGTTGGTAGATAAGTGTTGGGCCATCAGTGGCAGAACAAGAGATGAGATACAGACAGCCCCTACATATATCACTCTGTGTTTAGTGGCTGTGTTGCTGAAAATGATGGAGCAGAAAAGCAGAGACATACAACGTATAAGCAGAAGATAACCTTATATATTTTGGGAGTATGGCATGGAAATATTTGGCTACCTTACTCAAGATGGATCAGAAATAATTTTGCAACAGCCTTTACAAACTATATGTTTTTGTCTTTGCTAGTTGAGGGATTCTGATAGTTACAGTTCAAAAAAGTAGCTTTCCCAAGTTTAGATCTAGTCCTGCACTGTGGCCAAACAGATACCCTTGGGTATCAAAAGCAGGATAGGAAGCCTTTTACTATTGTTGTTGCCCCTCAGTAGTTGGTGCTGAGAGCCTTGCTGCCCTTGAAATTGGGGGTCATATGTGGGGTCACATGGTGATGCAAAGGATTGTCAATACTATTTCCCAATTAAATTCTTCAGAAAACCTCAGGGTTATTGTGCTTCTGAATCCATAATTGAACATCCGGACACAGCCTGACATGGCTACACAGTATTGTGCCTACAGCATGTTGCCAAACTTTAAAAAGGAAGGGCAGCCTGAATGTTGCTAAAGCCCATGTCAGCAGTTGAGATGGTCTCCAGGCTACCCTCTTGCGCTCACTAGTACCATTCACAAAGAGACGCCAAACAAGGGTAAATCTCAGAAATGGAGTCCTAATTACTTCTCACCCAAACACAAAGCAATTGTCAAGGCTTTGCTCACTCCTGGGCTGTTTTGCTCAGAAACTAACTCCACTACAGTGACTCACTCTCACCTCTGGAAGCTGAAGGATATGATTTTTCAGCTGGGCTCACATTAGTTACTTCTCACCATTCAATGGCTTGATATGTTCATATCTGTGATGATCTCCATCAGCATAGCATCCTTGCTGAAAAGACCTGCACATCACAGTAGACTGTTGAGATCATCATGACTGTAAGGGCAGTTGTCCCCCCTCCTTGAAAACACTAGGCATGAAGTGTCTGCAGGCAATTATTTTACATTGTATTTGATTTTTGCAACATGTTGTACACTGCCCTGAGTTCCTTCGGGAAAATCGGGCAGTTAATAAATAAATAAATAAATAAATAAATAAATAAATAAATAAATAAATAAACCTGCGCAGCCCAACAGCCACTGTTTCTTCCATTGGCTCTGGCCAGTGTTAGTTAGGGTGCAGCTGTGAAGAAGCTGGAGGCTGTGGTAGCGATGGCGGAGATGGTGTCAAGACTTGTAGCTGTCACAGCAGGAGAGGGAATCACTAGTTGTTCCCTCTGTTCCACTGCCACCTGGAATACTAGTTAATTGTATTCCCCTTTCAGCTTAGTCTATACTGTATAAGAGCCAGATGCTTCAAGGCACAGTAACGGATGTGCATTGTCTATTCAATTCTGAATGCGTAGGTATCTTAGCTCACAAATGAGCACATCTGAACAGTTTAAGTTAGATCTGATCAGTGGTGCATAATCTGTTGGTCAAATTTTCATATTAGTCAAAATTGTCCAAAGTGTAGCTTCCTCGCTTTTCTCAGCTAGACTGGATTTACTAATATTTTTTTAAAAAAATATCTAATTGGTATTATTGATTATGATGAATAATTTTGTTATGCATGCAGAAGTATTTACAGTCCTTGGTCCAGCTTAGTTTGGTGGCAAAAGAAGATTAAAAATATTATGACTCAACCTTCAAAAAAATCTGTACTGCCCTCTCCTTCCTTCTATATTTAAAACACCACATCCATTCTCTCTGGTAAATATTTCATCTAGATGCTGAGGGGAGCATGCACGTCTGAGCACATTTTTCTCGGCTCACAGCCTTCTACTGTCACTAGGATATAAATTATCTTTGCAGTTTATCACTTTTGCTGCTTACCTTGAATATCATTGATGAAGATTCTGGAAGATTCAGTGATGAACAACTGGTCTTTGGAGGGAATCCAGAGGAGCATGGCTGTTACATCAGTTATGACTTTCACCAGGAAACTGAAGGTACCACTCTAGGCACTAAACTCCAAAAACAACAGAACAAAAACATATTTCTAACAAGAGCTGTTTTACAGTTGGCTAAATAAAAACCCATCACCGAGGGTACGGTTTTGGACCACAACTCCCAGAATTCTGAGCCTAGTACCAATGACAAAGGACTGTGGGAGTTGTGGCCTAAAACATCTGGAGTGCCAAAGGTTGATCACCACTGAATCTAGGCAATTTTCAACTGCAAGAAAAGAATGACATTGTCAGTTGACAAAACATTTATTGAGGTTAGCTGAATTTGAGTTTTTGTGATGGCCAGTCTCAGAAATGGATGCAGTAAAGATAAGAAAGAATAACAGAGAAAAGCCTTGAGAAAAGACGAGTGAAGGAAGATATGATAGCACTTTTCAAATACTTGAAAGGGTGACATACAGAAAACAGGCAGGATATGTTCTCAATCAATCGAGAGTGCAGGGCATATAATAATGATGAGTAGAGATGGGCACGGAACGAACATTTTTTCGTTTCCGTTACTGTTTGTCGTTTCGTTCTGTAACGAAACGGAAAACGAAAATTGTGATGAAAATGAAACAAAATGAACAGAACCACGAAAATTGTGGTTGTTACATTTCGTTTCCGTTAATGGCGACGTGCAATGAAATGAGTTGTTTTAAATGTTAAAAAACACCCTGGATATCTGTAAAAACACAGCGATAATTATTTATATTGTCTGATAATACCTACCAGGGGGGTTGGGGTCCTTAAAATGTTTGTTTTTGTCTTCTCCCACCGCAATGTATTTTTCTTTTCCCTTTAAAATGGATGTCGCCACCAGCCACAAAATGGAGGCAAGCCATGTGATGGGATCATGTTCAACCAATAGCATGCCCAGGTTGCAGACTGGGCGGGCAGGTCTGGCAGCCACAGAGGGCATAAAAAGCTCTGGCAGCCCCCATCCTCCTTGCAGTCTCTGGTGGGAGTTAGGGTGGGATTGCTGTCTCTGCGACTCTAGCTTCAGTCCTGCAGCCTCCCTGTGTGCGTGCATGCTGCGTACCTCTCAGTGAGTACCCCCCTTGCCCCGCAGTGCAGTCACTCTGCGGCTGCCTTGCACCCTGTGCAACGCCCACTGCTGCCTTTGCAGCCTCCCTGCATATCTAGTCTATACTGTGTCTCTGCCAGCATCCATTTTTTTAGTGTTTTCCCTCTGGTCTGGGGCATTGGGGGATTCCACGGAAATGCTTTAAAAATCGCGCAAAAAGCGGGTAGAAACGACAAACAAAAAACAAAAAACGGTAACGAAATTTTTCCAAAAAATTCATGACAAATGGAAATGAACCGAAACAGACCTCTCAACGACAAACGAAAAATCAAAACACCATTTTTTTGTTTCGTGCCCATCTCTAATGATGAGCTCAAACTACAGGAAGCCAGATTTAGGTTGAATATTAGGAAAAATCTCTTAACTGTGAGAGCAGTACAACAATGGAATCAGTTACATCAAGAAGTGGTGAGTGCTCTGACACTAGAGACATTCAAGAGAAATATACACAACCACCTGGAATATATCCTTTGATCTGCATATCTGCATTGAGCAGAGGGTCGGATCCAGTGGCCTTATAGGCCCCATCCAACTTCATCATTCTATGATTCCCTATTATCTTAAAATAAAATAAAAAATTGAATAAGCAAATCTCAGAAAGACTACAACAAAATGATATGCTCTTCCTGCATCAGGAAATAACTCCTGCTTCCTGTTCTGGAACATTTAATTGGTCAGTCAAATCAGGCTAGTTTGCACAGCGATGGAGAGTCATGCTGCCTTTCCCAAGCTTTGTTTCTGACATAGGAGCCTACAATAGTGCAGCACAGTTTGTCGTCACCACTGAAAAGCAACCAAAATAATGCCAGAAAGCACCATACCTCTGCAAATATACCCACCTCTGCATTTGTTGTTCTGTTTTTTTCTTTTAAATAATAGTATTTCTACTCGAGGTAAAGGAGAATAAAAGTGTGTTTTGCAGAAAGTATGGGAAAGAAAAGACAGATAAAGCAAGATTCCCTTTCCTCCACAAAAATATTTGTAGTTTATAACTTGTTATTACTTGTAGTTGTAGTTATAGTATAGTTGTAATAAGTTATAACATGTAGTTAATAACTTGTTATTAAACTTGTAATAACAAAGAATCATACTTCTGGTAGGCAGGTGATTGTAACAAGTTTTCTGTAGACGCAGTGAAGAGGTTTGCAGGCATGGGGACACGTAGGATTTAATTCTGGGATACTGTAGGACAGGCAGGTCCAAACTTTGGTCCTCCAGATGTTTTGGACCACAACTCCCACAGTCCTTTGTCACTGGCAATCTAAGCTTAGAATTCTGGGAGTTGTGGTCCAAAACATCAGGAGGGGCGAAGTTTGGACATGCCTGCTGTAGGATTTCTCCAGCACTCATATAGTTGATTGCTAAAATGTAAACATAAAGTCCATTTGAAGGTCTGAATACACATTCGTATATCACAAAGAAGATAACACATCCAGAGTTATAATGTTGTCAGAGCATCTATTTCCACTATTTCAGCATCTATTTCTACTCTAAGCCTCTTTCTTGATATGAGGAATATAAGAATCACTCAGTTGCTTAACAGTTCTGCAAGCTGCATAGCTTGTATAGCAGCTGGCTCCCTCTTCAGTGGCATTCTTACAGTGACTTACAGTTCTTAAGGTGCTAGTGTGTGGGCACTCCTGAAAAGCAAAGAAAATGATAATTTCCACCTGGTATCCTCTATGCTGGTCAGAAGTTTTGACAAAGGAGTCTTGAAGAGTGCAGCCAGCCTTGAGAGCCAGGTATGTGTCTTATATCTCAATAGGTGTATCTATGTCTGTGAAGATTCTCAGTCATCCAGGTTCGTTTAACTGGGAGTTGAGTCATGGCTACTGGACTTCTTTTTTGAGAGATAGAAACGTTTTGCTGTTCATCCAAACAGCTTCATCGGTCTGAATACAGCTAGTGCAAGAGACCTTCTTATAGTCAGCTTGACCTCTTGTCATCTGGTCTGATTGGCTCATAATTCAGGCTTTGTTCATCTTATGAGTTTTCTATTGCTCTTTGTCAGGCATCATCCTCTAAGAGCCAATAGCCATGCTTTGGGGGGATTCCAATGTGTGTGTTCTCCCCCACATTTTACCTGTGCATAGTGCTGAATGTGCAAATTAAACACCTGCTGATTGTGAACTGTATTTGATTTGATTTGATTGTAGAACCATGTTGGTTACTCCAGCGTTTTTCAACCACTGTTCCGCGGCACACTAGTGTGCCGCAAGATGTTGCCTGGTGTGCCGTGGGAAAAATTGAAAAATTCTAAAGAAATTCAACCCAGGGCCGGTGGGTGGCCCACAGCTGGGAGGCACTATAAATAGCGTCCAAGGGCCAGCTTGGCTCCTCCCCCCACCGAGGCCCGCGTCACTGGCGTCACTTCCTCCCCGGCCAGACCTGGCCCCGCTCATTCTCTTAGTGTTTGCCCTGTGCCTGCCGCCGCCGCCGTGACTCGCTCGCTTCCCTCTCCCCCCTCCTTTTTTTACCCTGGACCACCACCACCCCTTTCCTGGGAGCTACCAATGGACTGAGCCGCCCGACAGCCCGCCCGCCAACACGAGCCGGCCCGGGAGCCCCAGCCCAGAACAAACCACCAGGTGAGGGAAGGGGAGGAGGGGCGCCCAGCTGCCCCACAAGCACTGCGGCAGGGCTGTGAGGAGGAGGGGATGGAGGAGGCCTCCGCCGGGCCTGGGCTGAGGAGGTGGGTGGGTGGGTGGGGCTACTGGCACGGCTGGACGGACGGCCGGACGGCCTTTAGGGTCCGGGAGGGGAAGAGCCGTCTCTCAGGGGCCCCACGATGGGTTCCTTGAAGTCTTGCCCCTTTCTGTCTTGGGTCGCCCTTTTCTCTCTCTCTGTCTTTTCTTTCTTTTTTTCCCCACCTCTCTCTTTCCATTCGTACCCTTTCCCCTCTTCATAGAAACGTGCTCATTTCTAGCCTGCATATGTGTATGTCTAGCAGCCTGCCTACTGTAATTAAAACTGTAAACCACCCAGAGACTCCTTGAAGTGGTATGGGGCGGTATACAAGCAGAACACTTTCTGCCTTCTTTCCTTCCTGCCTTCCTTCATCCTCCTCCCCTCCTGTCGCTGGACTTGCTGAAGGCATCTGCCTTGGCCACAGTGTGGAGAGCAAGATGGGCTTTTGGGTCTTATTTGTGTTCCTGGAGAGTCAGTGCCCCTTCTCAGGTCTCCACTGGACACAGAAGTCCATGCAGGGCAAAATGTCTTTAAAAAAACAACACAGGTAAGTGGGAACTGGGTGCTAGAGAGCGGGCTGCCTCAATCTGTGGCCCCTCTTGTCCTGCTTCTTCCTACACCAGCAATGGCAAACCTTTTAGAGACTGATACAGGCACAGAGTTAAATTTTTTAACATTTTCTAATGGTGGTGTGCCTCATGATTTTTTTCATGAAACAAGTGTGCCTTTGCCCAAAAAAGGTTGAAAAACACTGGGTTACTCAACCCCCTTGGACTTTCCCATCCCTAAGCAAAGCAATAGCTCTTGAGAGAGGCAGAAATAATTCCATAACTGTTTGCAGATGCCACTAAAGCTGTAATGAGGTTATTCATAAGTCACCCTTACGGCTGAAATTGCATCAAAGCTGGAGATGTGTATTTCAGGCCATCTTTGATATTCAAAAGATTAAATTTCAAAGGAATCTTGTGTTTAATTCCTGAAGATCCATCATAAAATGATTGTGGTGAAGAAAACTCTTGCAGGGCCTCACATCAGCTTTCAATGATTTTTCTCTCCCAGAGACAGGTAATCTGTAACATCCTATTACACTCTTAATAAGAATCAAAGGGAATTACGGTTGTGTGACGGGTTTAACGGAACAATGAATCTCCACTGCCAGCTCCAGTGAGGTTAGCTGAACTTTGCTCGTGTGTCTAGTGAGGACTGGCTAAGAATGTGGGCAATTCACCAGCAGGTATGAGGACAGTGACTCTATATTATCTGCACAATTCCAAATTTAGCATATACAGTGTTGAAGAGTCCAAAGGGGGGGGGAATGCAACACCTTCTGTTCTAAAAGCCATTTGGGAGATTCCCAGTATTGCACACATTCTGTGCTGTTAACACGAATGATGTATTGCATCTATAGGACAGTTTAAAATAGAACATAATGTTCTTGCTTCTTTGAGCTTCCTCCTCTTTTGAGAAGTGTTTCATTGGGTGCCCTGGGTGGCTTCTTTTGCAGCTTGGCTATGTTTCTTCTGTCAGTGGTGACCACAGAATTGTATTTTCTACAGGACAATTTGTTCCTTTTTACCTGATTGACAACATTGTTTGCTCTAAGGCAGGGGTCCTCAACCTAAGGCCCCAGGTCCGGATGCGGCCCCCCAAGGTCCTGAATCCAGCCCCTGGGACCAATTGCAACCCCGCCACCTACCCCCTGTTTTGTGAGCAAGCCAACCTCTGCAGCTGCTTTTGGACTGTGATCCGGCCCCCAGTGGTGTCTGGGTGGTGGTGGACCGGCCTGCTGTTTGAAAACTTTGAGGACCCCTGCTCTAAGGGATTTTTAATTACAAAGAGAAGCATAGAACATCAGATCACCCCTTCATGCTTCAAGGCAGGGCCTAAATTCAGGGTCCTACTGTATTGTATCATCATTGTCAGCACAGGTAAGAAGTCTTTGGCCTTGAAGAAATCCTGCATCCAAACAGAAAATGCTGCAAATAAGAGAAAGCTTACTGGAGCAGCTCCAAATTTTACTTTTTCTTCTTAGACATCAGATTCTGCCCTGAAATGAAATAAGTTTGGACACTTCACCAAGTGTGGAACAAGGTGATTATGCTGGAAGTTCTAGAGCAGTGGTTCTCAACCTGTGAGTCCCCAGATGTTCCAGGACTGCAACTCCTAGAAACCCCTTCCAGCACAGCAAGTGGTGGAGGCTTCTGGGAGTTGCAGTCCAGGGACATCTGGGGATCCACAGGTTGAGAACCACTGTTCTAGAAGGGTTCACAAAATGACCAGAGGCAGAAGCGATGAACATGTGTCATTTTTGGCCAATTGTTTTCTCCTCTCTGCTTGATTTCTGTGCAGTTTGACCACCCCCAATTGGCATGGCAAAACTCTCTGGGGTTATAGGGAATATGATCTAAAGGCAGGGGAGGTGGGAATTACATTCTAATGTGTACAAAAGGTACCACCAGGTTGTGAAATGGGATCTTGGATCTCTTGACGTTTAGCAATGACTCTCTCTCTCTCTCTCTCTCTCTCTTTCCATCCATCAATCAATCTCTTTCTGGTGGCAGGGCATTGGTGTCTCACCTGGGGTCTACTCAAGCATTGAAAGCCAGAGGAGGAGAAGGTGCCATTGCTAACTAGTGGTAGTTTCCAACTGAACCCCACCTTTCCAAAGCTCCTTTTTGCTCCTTTAAGAGAAATACGTGGAAAGACTGCTCACTTCTCTACTCTTCACTTCCAGTTGCCAAAGAAGAGTGGCACTCTCCACCCCACCAAACTGGATTGCAAGATTGAGTCCAGTTATGAATAGTATGGATACTGCAACCTGTTGCTATTTGTATACAGTGTCCTGGTCAAACATGAGGTTGCCCTCTCTAAACACTTCATTTAAAGGTAGAAGAAATATTATCAGCATACTGTTATTTGGTGAGTTTCCAGTTCTTGTACAGGAATGGATCCTAAAAAGTTGAAATGACCCTCGTCACATGTAGTTGGTGACACACAACAAATGAGTATTGGGCTTCAACAAGTTTCCTGAGTCACCATTCCCTGCTTTTAGGATAGTTTGCACCTCACATCTTTTTTGGTGGTGGTGGTGGTGGTGGTGGTGGTGGTGGTGGTGGTAGGGCCTGTCCACTTCTCTGAAAGCTTCTTGGGAACTCTTAATAGCTTTCATGATAGGGTTCTCTCAGTTTTTCCTTCAATTTTTTTTATACTGCTCTGGTAACTCTCAGTGAACCCTTTTGAAAATGAACAGTTGGAAATACATTTTTGTGTGTGTGTGAGAGAGAGAGGGTGCGGGGAGGAGAGAGAGGGGGGGAGAGAGATAGAGAGACACAGAGAAACAGACAGAGAGGAGCAGCTCCGACATTTGCATTTACTGATCAAATTATTTACTGAGCAAATTTTTCTTCTATGAGAATGTTGACTAGGGTGGAAGGCAAGTGACTTCAGTTTGGAAGGATTGTTTGACCAGTACTATAGCAAAGCTGCTGTAAGAAATATGTAGAAAGGTGACTGAGCTTCAGGCTATATTATGATGAGGTAGTTACCATGGAATTCTCAAGTGCTTAATGAAATGAAATAGAGTGAGGCCCTGAAAGAAAGAAGCTGCTCAAACACTCCTGGGCAGATGGTTTTTACCTTTTTATTTATTAAGCATACCCTCTACTATGCTATAGAGGCCAGTACATCAACAACACAGGTACAAAACGAATTAAGGCCAGCTTTTCCACTCAGGGAGAATATGAGAGGACTAGCCCACTGCCTATAGTGGACGAAAGTTCACAAGATTGACTGCAGCTGCCACATGGGTTGAGACTCTTGGGTCTTCAGTAGTTGCATAACTGGAAGAATTTCAGGAAATGCCATTTCTCTCACCCGCCCCAATGCTATGCAAAGCATACAGTTCCAGTTTCCTGATTGATTTGGTGGGTCTACTCTGATTGGGACAAACAGGTGAAATTAACATACTGAGATGAAGAAAATACTGTAATATAAAAATTGAGTTAGCTGAAATGCAGCCTGTGGCATTTAAGGGGAAACACCAAACTGCTAGTGTGAATTACTAGCTATATCTAAGAATCTAGTACAGTGGTACCTTGTAGAAAGGAATTCATTCGTTCCAAATGGAATTCTGTTATGCAAATTTTCCTTTATACAAATTTCCCATAGGAATGCATTGAAAACAGAGTAATCTCTAATTGCGATCATTTTTATGTTGTATGGATTCGCCCCATAGGTGATTCTGTTAAACAAATTTCCCCTATCTCTGGAATTTTTTGTTGTACAGATTTTATGTTATACAAACCATTTGCTATACGAGGGACCACTGTATCCTGCCTCTGCTTGGTTCTTTACCCTGTAATCTGCCCTCAGATGCTTGAAACAGAAAAGCTGGAAAGATGTCTTAAACCTCAGAACCAGGTAGACTGTTAATTGTCTTGCTGCACTGGCAGGTATCACCATAATTCCTGTCCTGAAAAAAAGAACCTTCCTCTTCCTCTGATGACATTTGTACTGTAGTACTGAGAAAACCTCTCTCACAACAATCAGTAAGCCTTGATTTACAGCATTTCACAATGCCTTCATTGTACCTTTTCGGAAGAAAACACATAAAGTCCACGTAGTTCAGTCAGGACAGTTCGTCCGAGACCTTTAACTTAGGGTTACATGTGCTCTGGGTGTCCAATAAGGATGCACTGCAAGGTACAAGCCTTTCTAAATCCTTCAAAAGAGGCTGGGAAATAAAATAATGTGCAACTGCAGAGAATAGCATTTGAGAACTGCTGATCACACATTTCCACAATCCCTGTAATTCTTACCTATAGGTCTCCTATATTTAGCAACCATCGTCCATTAAGTACTGCTCCACATTTTGAGCAGCAGGAGCACCTTATACTTTCACACACATTACAATTTTAGCCCAGAAGCCTATTGCTCAGTTTATGTCAGAAAATGGGAAATCACAGAAGTCTGGGGATAAAATTAGTACTAATTAACAAGGTGCAGGTTGTATTCCTGGGTGGCAATTTGGCAATAAAGCTTATGTAGGCATCAAGGTTCAGAGCACTCTCCCATACTATGAGTGACAATACAATATTTCCCATTTTTCTGAAAACTACAGTACAGTGGTCCCCCGCCCTTTCGTGGTTCATATACTGCGGTCCCGCGATGTAGCAGGACTGCAGTATATATAAAAAAGGCTCCTTGGGATAAGGGGCAAAGGCCTGCTTCAGGCCTCCCAACCCCAGGACTGGGGCTGCCCCTGAACAGGTCTGCGAGGGCCTTCCCAGGCCTTCTGGAGGCCCCAAAAGGGCCTCCCTGTGAACCGGAAGCCACTTCCAGTTCGAAGGAAGGCCCTTTTGGGGCCTCCAGAAGGCCTGGGAAGACCCTCACAGACCCGTCTGAGGCAGTCCCAGGCTGAAGGTAAGTACAAGATCCCCCAGTTAGGCCCCCCAGGCCCGACCTAACCTGCATCCACATATCGCAAATTTTCAATTTTCGTGGGTTGGGTTGGGTCCCTAACCCCCAAGACAGGCGGGGGGGTCACTGTACTATATACCCAGTGTGGTGCTGTGGATAGAATGTGTGATGAGTACTCAGGGTTTGAACTCCTTCTCGGCCATAGAAACTCACTGGGAGAGTGGAACTGGTAAAACCACACCTTAAATATTTCACTTACCAATACAAGATTTTCAACCACAAAACTTAAAAAAATAAAAACAAATTAAAACAAACTGCCTTTGTACCTAATGCAGTATTTTGTATCTTTTTAGTATTCCCATGGAATGGCAGTGCAAATACAATTGTTTTCATCTTTCTGGCCTTCAACTGCACAGTTGTATGTTAGGTGATGGATGTTGAGAGTGCATTCAAAATTAACCCATGAGACACAATGACTCAAGTTCTGCCATAAGCACATTGTTTCCATTTCATAGAAATCTAGTCACCAATGGATACTGCTTTCTACAAGGACACCATCATTTAAAAAAGAATTATACTGCATATAGCTAGGTTAAGATACAGGGTTAAGGCTAACGGGGTGGGGGGGAAATGATTCATCTGAAATGTGGTGCTGCAGGAGAGCTTTTAAGGTACCCTGGATTTTCAGTAAGACAAAAAGTAGGTCCTAGATCAAGTCAAATCTGGACTAACTCTGGAAGCAAAAATGTTGAAACTGAGGCTGTTCCGCTTTGAGCACATCTTGAGAAGACAAGATTCTCTGGAAAAGAAAGTCCTGTCACAAAACACCGAAGGCAGTGGAAACAGAGGAAGACCAAAAACAAGATGGCTGACTTGCTAAGGCAATCCAGAGGCTTGAATTTGCAAGAGGTGAGCAGGGATGGTAAGGCAGGATATTTTGGAAATTGCTCATCCCCAGAGTCACCATAAATAGGGAATAATATAACAGCACATAACAACAAAAAGAAACAAGGCAGGGGTTCTAAGGTGAATATAGTCTTTTTATTGACTACTGTGAGTAGAACAAACTAAATACATCTGTAACAGTTTGGGTTCCTTTATACAGTACATTAAATAAGTTATGCACATGAAATCAGTAACAAAAATTCGTAGTACAGAATCAAAATGGCAAAAAATATATATAGAAAAACAGAATCCACAGAATCTTCCCACAGTGGAATTTCACATCTTACACTTTCATTTCCAAAGATCATTTTAAAATCATGACAAGTTGTATTTAACCTATTTACATAAATGCATTTTCCCTCTCAATTCATAGCAAGCTATTGTATTTGCATGTTAAAGTTATGGAAGACTGTCTATTTACATACAATTTCAAAATGTCAGCTCTCTCTCTCTCTCTCTCTCTCTCTCTCTCTCTCTCTCTCTCTCTCTCTCTCTCTCTCTCTCTCTCTCTGGAACTGATCTTGTAGCATTCAGTTCTCTTCAGATAATTATGTGGGAAATAGGATTTGTAAGCCAATAAATAAGCACCACAATTGTAATAACTGACAGCAAAAAATTTTGGGGATACAAAAACCTCCTGGTAGCAGAATAAAACTTACGTTAATAACAACAAGTATTGACTCATCATTCATCAGTTAATTTGGTTCCTAAACTTACTTCAGTCACCTGGGACTAGTATTTGGATTTTGACCCGAGTTTTGCTTTAGCAGAGGAGACCAAGAGTAAAGCAATAGGTAAGACAAAGTGAGTTAATGTATATTCCAATATGCTGCAGATGTTTTAAATTAAAATAATTATTCATCACGAAAATTCTGAATAATGAAGTTTATCAGATTTGACTGTCCTTTCTCCTGTGGAAAGCAACTGAATTGAATAACTTCATTATAGGATGTCCCTGGTTAAGAGCCATTATAATTAAAGGGGACCTGGGCTGATTAGTTACAAAAAAAATTGTATACCAACTGTTGTTTTACTCTTGATGGACTACTTGAGATTCCCCTTTTGTTGACTCCAACAGAATAAATCGGGGAGGTTTTGATCCCTTTTGATCAATTTGGTATCCAGATCCTTCATCCCCATTATCAATTTAAGACTTCTATCTTTGGCAGTATGTTACTTAGGGATTGGTGTCACATGTTGATTTCTCTAAACAGGTGAACATATGCATGCATTAACAGGAAAGTAGCATATGAATCAGGAAAAAACAAAACTAAAGTCCAAGTATATCTTGAGGGAAATGCATTTTTAAATAAAAAACCCTACAGGGTTATTTAGATTACAGATGGGTAAGCTCTTGGGTCCTAGGAGCCTCCCCCCCACCGCCAAATTAATTTTTGGCTCAAATAAAAAATGGGAACACATTTTCCTTACAGCAGGATTCCATCATCTCAAGATGTGATTCTGCTGTTTCTCAGTTAAGGAGCTCCTCATATTATTTTTTAAAAAAAAGGGGGATTGTGAACGATTGCCCTCTACCCTGAAAAGTTTTTATGGCTACAGCAATGGGCCTTTAGTATCACACTGAATGCACGGGCACTGACTCCCTCCTCTAGATAATGTCATAAAGGAAAAAGAGGTTTGGAGCTGTGCAGCCACTAAAACAAACAAAATCAACACTAGACTATGGATGATGCCTTCATAGGCTGCTAGCAGAAAAATTAAAAAAAAAGTTGCTGAGCTTTCGACAGCAAGCTCCCTTTTTCAAAGCAGGTATAAATGTCCAAACATGTCAAGGGATGTAATTTGCCAGGAGAGAGTTGTTAAAAGTTCACGTGGCAAGATGGATGCCAGACGTCTTCTTGGAAGGCACAGAGCAGCATGGTCCGAAGGGGCTGGACTTTACAGGCCAGTTCAAACAAACAGCTGCATGTCATGGGCACTTCTCTCTTGCTTACAACATCACCTCTCTATTGGCTCTATTGCAATGGAAAGAGCCACCTCCACCATCTCACGAAAGAGCCACCTCCACCATGAAGAAGGTGAAAGAAACATCTACAGCAACAGGACATTAACACTAGGTGTGATATCATTTCCCCTCAATTGGCTCTTAATTGGATCTACCTAGTGGGACATTTTTTAAAATTCTCCCCCCAAAAAACTTTCTTCCCCACCCCCTAGTGGAGAGCATGTGTTTCTGAATTAACCTACTTCTAACCCATCTCTGGCCAACCAGGAGCTTTGCTTCAAAGAGCCTATGAAGGTATCACTCATAGTCTAGATCAGTGTTGGCGAACCTATGGCACGGGTGCCAAAGGTGGCACTTGGAGCCCTTTCTGTGGGCACCTGACATCACCCCTTCATGGCCACTTGCATTCAGGTTATATTGTTGTACTGGCACTATGCAAAATAAAAAAATAGTGATTTTGAATCAGTTTGGGCACTCGGTCTCTAAAAGGTTTGCCATCACTGGTCTAGATAATGTCATGATAATTATGGCATTATGGGAGTATGTCTTATGTTTCTGAGCACCTTAAGTTGCACTGTCACTTTTCCTTTACTTCAGATTTAAAAACCCATGACTGAGATTGAACAACCCAAATTAATCAAAATGTGGTTTTGCTACTAAACTTAAGGTGGGAGCAAAACCAGAGCCTAGAGTTTTGACACAGTGTTTATCTGAACCAGTCCCGATAATCTTTCAGATCTGAAGCCTTCTCATGCAGCTACTCTGCCAAGGAGCAAACCAGACATTATTTAAGAGGTCTATAAAGGCGTCCCCTTATATTTCTACTGCTGATGTATGACAGTAGAATGAGGGAAGGGATGATTAGGATTTGGGTCATGGTGCAGAAGTTAATAATCTTTTGCCTCTGTGCTAGTTCCCAGTGCAACTCATTCAACTCCCTGGGAAATTTTTAGAAGAAGGTAAACAAAGTTGTATTTTTGCCTTAATTCACAATTAACATTAGTTTTATCTGGAACCGTTATCGTCCATAACAGATTTGACACACTTAGAGGGGACATCAAAACTCAGTGGATTTATTTGTCCCCAAATGCCCTCTAAGCTAACCATGGGAATACATGGCCCTCTACATGTTGTCAGACTGCAGTCAGACATCAGCCTTAGCCAGGATAGCCAGTGGTAAGGCATCATGGAAGTTGTAGTTCTGTCATATCTTCCCCGGTCATATTCTAGAGGCATGCTTTAAAAAAGCAGTAAGTGAAATATGAATCAGGATGCTGAGGAGGCAAGGGGTCAATCTCCAAAAATATTCAAAACCATTAGTAAGGTGCTTAGAGGGGAAAGAGAATTCTATTGATCTTTGATATCTGATACTTATTAACAATTTCCATGCAGAGAGAGCACAAGAATGTGACAGAGTTAGGATAATATGATAAACCAGTTTAAAGCAAGCTGTTTTTCAGAAATCTTTGGGTGAAACATTTCTATCTGTTGAAACCCATAAACCAACACACAAACAGCCTATCCTCTTAACTCAAAAGGATTAAAATGGGTCAAGTGAGACAGTTTGTAAATCACGCATGAACAGTTTCAGATCCTCTTTTTAGCAAACAAATAGCACTCTTTTGCTTCTTCCTCCCCCCTCATCTGCCAAGACTGAGATTGTGGGAACATTTCTTGAAATGGAGGGGAAGATGGGAATCAATAAATAGGAGAAGGCCAGATTAGGCAGAAGGGAGAAGGGGAACAGGTAGAATAACAACCAAGCTTCTGGAATAATTTCCATTCACTACATGTCACTTTTCCTGAAAGGAGCAGTTTTTAAAAATGGCTCACCTGCAAGATCCTTCAGTGTATTAAAGGTAGTGCCATTGGTGTTGGGGTAGTGGGTAGTGGGGTGGGATCAGTAGTCCGGATGGTAGAGGACGAAAATCTGAATATCAAACTGAGAAAAGAGGCTGTCCTATCAGTTCTGCCTTGTGGTAAAAATGGAAAACAACTTTCCTCTTAGACACTTACTGCATTAACAAAGTCAATAAAATTCAGATAAAACAAAACAGGCCAGAGTCTTCATATTTCTAGAAAGCAGAAAAGAGAGTCAGAGATCCCAATACAGAAGGGCTTGAAATCACAATCCTAGTGATTTGGAAGGTGACCCTGCAGACCAAGGTGTGGGAGGGCAAACTTTTGACAATGCTTTGAGTTGTCTGTTTTTCAAATGTAGAAAACTGCTGCAATGGGCTGGATGCCCTCTTCCATTTTAGAGCCCATTGGCATCTACGGCTGTCACAGACGCTGGAGTAGAGGACCGAGAGGTGGTGGCTGATGTTTTCTCTAGGGCTGGACTGGCTATCCCATCCGCCGCTTTGAGGGTGGCTGCTGCAGACCGGGGTCCCGCTGGTAAGGGCACTGGCTTGACTTGGCTGTGCAAGCCCTGCCCACAGATTCGATGGTGCCTCTCCCAATCTTTGTGCTGACAAAAAGAACCACAATAGCGGGCAATGTTACACCCGCTGCAGGTCTCGCTGGCTTTGCGACCACAGTTCCAGCAGCTCTGGAAAAAAATATAGACAAGAACATCTCTTTTAAATGTACTCCCAAAATAAAACAGTTTTGCTTAATCGGTGACTATTGTTTCAAAGATGACCAAAGGTCTTCAGGAAAAGGCAATAAAAACTAAAATACAAATGCAAAAAATAAGTGATATCTTTATAGACCATTTAAAAATCATACCATGAACAAACATTCATGAATTACCAGTTCATCTGGTTGGTACTAGTGTGAAGAACTTCAAGTCCAAATGTGCAAGCCAAGAAGGATATTGCAGGCTAGTTGCTTTTAGATGTTGAATTGAGCAGTTCTTGGCACGATACATTTTGCCAGGCAGGCTTAACATCTAAGAGCAACTGGTATGGTTTTTTTAGTGGATGCCCTGAACACATCTGATCTCGCCTGATTTCAGAAGCTAAGCAGGGTCGGCCCTGGTTAGTACTTGGATGGGAGACCACCAGGGAATACCACGTGCTGTAGGCGCCTGGAGTAGGAACTGGCAAACCACTCCAGTATTCTTGCTAAGAAAACTCCATGGGCATGGAGTCACGAAGAGTGGGTCATGACTGTAACGATGCAACAAACACACATAAAGGTGCCACCTATTTTTGCATTTGTATTTTATGTTGCTTGGAACACACGGCTACCCTTATTGCTAGAAAAACCTAACACAACTCAAACTGTCTGTGCCTTATCCAAAATAAAACATTTGTAGCAAAGTAACGAACAAATGATATTTTGCAATGCAACTCACAGAATCCCCACCATCTTGTGCTACAACACATAATCAGCCTTTCAAACAGTCAACTTCGCAATATAATCGAAGTTTCCCTGGGAGGCCCTTCTGCACGTGGAGAGCTTCCCAGTGCATGGGTTCTAAACTGACTATGAAAGGGAAACAGTGTATCAGGAAACTTTGAAAGGCAGCAAAAGAAGCCAGTCACATTGGAGTATTTCGGGAGTAACTGTCTAGAGATCCAAGGCAAAAAGAATGGCATACTAAGATTATAGAAACGCAGGGTGGGAGAGTACTGCTGGGACGGAGGGTTATAGACAATTGGTTCACTGGTCTGTATTGTGCTCACTACAGTTCTGCAAAGCCAGTATGAGGCACCTAGCAGAGCTGGGAGATCATGCGTCTCTGTTGGACATGGCTCTCCTGTGCAGCTGCTCCCACACAAGCAGCAAAGGGTCCAAGAAAAGCACTTATCAAAGCCACTTTGCATGTTCCCCCAGAGCTGGGGAAACCCATGACCCCCCTCCATGTACTGGTAGGCTAGAACTCCTATTACCCTTCATAGGGGCCATGTCAGATAAGGCTGATGGGAGTTGCTGTTTAACAGGATTTAGAGAGCAACAGGTTCCTCTGTAAAGAGCAAGGCCAAGCTGCTTGGTGGAGAGAAGACCCTCAAATCAGTACAGTAGGACCCCCTTATCCACTGATTCAGTTATCCACAGCTGGCGGAGGAAAAAAATTAAATAATTCAGCAGCCACAAAGCAAGCTGTAAAGCAACCTCTTGTCACAAACAGCAGCTGTAAAGCAAGCTACTGTCTCAAAACAGCAGCCATAAAGCAAGCTACTGTCAGGAAACAGCAGTTTGGGGGTGGGTGGGCAGGCGTTCTCTCCTATCCACGTTTTTCATTATCTATGGGAAGGCCTGGAACCAATCCCCAGCGGATACCGGGGTCCTACTGTATCTGAATTAGTCAAAGTAATAATTAATGGAACTTAATCTAAGCAGAATAAAAAGTAGTGACGATCCAAGAATAAAACCCATGCAGGTAGATGTTATCTTGCCTCTTCCCTTGTGCTCTCAAAACTGCCAGGGAGGCTCCCTTAGCTCCTCACCTCTGTCGACTCCTCCTGCTCATTAATCACCAGGAAAGCATCTTCAGTGGCCTGGCGCTTTGCATCTGCAATAGTCTGCTCCATGCGGGCTCTCTCGGAGGCAATCATTTCAAATGCCTTCTGCTCAGCTTCCGCAACAGCTTTTTGCACTTCAGACATGGCCTGGCGCTTCACTTCGTTCACAGCTTCTTCTGAAAGAAATCAAAAGCCTCACTGATGGGTCTCTCAGAGGCAAGGAAAGGACAAGTCACAAAAGAACTCAACTGGCAGCCATTTCAGTAAATTCTGGATGTGCATCAGCTTGCCCTGCACCAATCCTTCTGAAATGATGGGTCAAGCTTGATAAGACAGTTGAGCCATTGTGCATTCTGCTGCATCATTTAAGAGGAAATCGATTTATGTGCTATCCTTTTCAACATATGGTGACTCTCCCAGGTGTTTCAGGTATGCATTAGTTAGGAGCAATTTACCATGCAGCTTGTCCAGGGGAACTAGGGAATGCCGTCAACCACATGCTGATGGTGTTTTGGGTGGCTCCTCCTTCTAGGAGGTACAGTGGGATTTAAACTCCTAGCCCCTGCCTCCATAAAAAAGGTGCTCCAACCCACTGAGCTTTTCCATCTGGCTTATTTAAGAGTGCCTGGACATGGTGCACTGTATCCAAAGGTTCCTAATGAGTGCTTGAAATGATATGTATGGGGTCATGTTCAACCTTTGGACCTGGGTACAGTATAGATCCAAGTAAATCCATAAAATCCTGGCAAAGTATAAAATCCTCTACTTTTATACTCAGATGTAAGTACAGGCAATGGATTCTACTTTTGACTCAAGAAAGGGATAGCTACTCTATCAACCAGCTTGGTGGGTAAAATAAAAAGCAACAGATCTTCTTTAGATAAGAATTTGGAAGAAAACAAGGCCACAGGGAAAAATTGGTTTCTTTTGTTTTGTATGTGGGGGGGGGGGTGGGGTGGATGGGAGGAATCCAAGCACAAATTTCCAGAGACTGGATGCTTCAAGGGATGTTTTTAGATCTCTGATAAAAGAAATATTTTCTTTTCTGGAATAAGTGAAATGCATTGACTCACTCAAAATGCCAAGAACTGAGTGCCATATTTGTATTTGTATGCAGAACAGAAATCCTGTACATTTTTAATATAAGGTTTTGCTGAGAATAAGTCTTAAGAATAACTCCTGTAAAAATAAATAAATAAATAAATAAATAAATACAATGAAAATATACAGCATACAATGGACATCTATGACACTACTGTCCCAGATATATTCCTGCACCCAGCAGGCAGATGCAGCAGGGCTTTCACCACTATGGGTAACTATTCCCACCCCCTTATTTCTGTTCTGGACTATTGGTATCAATCCAAGTGGAATGAAGGCATTTTATTTTGTTCTCAACAAAAGTTGTTTCTTCTGCTGCTGTTTTTTTAACTTGCAACCCAACAACTTCCCACAAACTACGGCTAGTAAATATGTGCTACATGTGAACTGGGAGGGGACTCTCCTGAGATGAAGAAAGTGATAACACCACTATAAAGAAATACAACTTCACCTTGGCATTGAAATTGCAAAACAATTTAAAGTGAGAAAAACTAACATAACCCGAAGGTATCCAAGAACACTTCATGCACAAGTAGAACTTCAACCTGAGCTTTTAGCATCACAATCTCACACTCACATAACCCAAGCCTAGCCAACACCACAGAATGCCCTCCAGGCAGCTGGGGATACATTGCACATCATCACCAATCACTGGCCACGACATGGTGTTGACAGGAGCTATGTTGTCAAGTATGTGGCGGATGCTATAATAAAGAGGGCTATTCTGCTTTATTCTGCACTAGAAGTTAAAATCAATCTTGACATTACATGTAGAAGCTAGCTCCCTTGACACAGCTGAAGTTACCCACCTAGCTACCTGGTTGCTGTGTCACCTCTTTTACAAAGTGGTATGACTCGAAACAGCCAATAACATTAAGTATCTGTGCATTCAAAGGAATTTTCTCTGTGTTCAAATGTTTCCTTTAAGGTGAAAACATTGTTTTTGCAAAGAAAAAAACTATATAAGCAACATAGTACAGTGGTCCTCCACCCTTTCGCGGTTTGTATACTGTGGTCCTGCTATATCACCCGGGGGGTAGGGAGAAGTGGCACGCGATGTTTAAAATGCCTTTAAGCAACGGAGCCAAGCACTTGGCTCCGTTGCTTAAAGGCATTTTAAACATCACACACTGCTGCCCCGCACCCTGGGGGAGAAGTGGCACATGATATTTAAACATCGTACGCCAGGCATGTCCAAACTTTGGCCCTCCAGATGTTTTGGACCACAACTCCTAGAATTCTAAGCAGACTGCCAGTGGCAAAGGACTGTGGGAGTTGTTATCCAAAACATCCGGAGGGCTGAAGTTTGGACATGCCTGTCGTACGCCATCACCCCCAGGCCTGACCCGACCTGCATTCGCATATTGAGGATTTTCAATGATCACGGGTCCGGTGGGTCTCTAACCCCCACGATAGACAGGAGGTTACTGTATACACTTTTAAGGCATCTCTTTTGGGAAAATATAAAAGAGAAAAAGTTTGCCTGACTATATGCCTTTCTGGTATGGTTAGTCAACCTTGTATGTTTTAGAGATTATTTAGAATGGTAGCTTAAATCAAGTTTTTCCTCCCCTTAGTGTTTAAAAATCAACGAGCTATTTTTCCACAATCAAGGACTGCCTCCGACAGCAAAATATCTTGGACTGGACCTGCTGAATATGCAAGAGGCATCAGCATGCAAATCTCTGCCAACAGACCAGCTGGCAAAAATAGATGCTGATGCTCCCTAACTGTTCCAATTAATACTCCCTAACAGTAGTAATTGGACCAGTTACATCCCTCTATTTCAAGGTCTGATCAGCTCTAAATACTGCAACTGTTTAGGCAAGGAGACAGAAAAACAGCCAGGTGCGACCTCCTCACTTACCAGCCTTTTTCCATATCTCTTCAGTGACGTAGCCAGCTGCCCCACCAGACCTGCTACTGAACTCACGCTGAGATTCTGTAGAAGGGAAAATGGTGACCAAAACATTAGACACTGAAATAGCCTCTCTCCCAAGCTCCGTCACAAAGCGTCTGTTCAGCAAGAGGTATTACAGGGAGAACACAAAAGGATTAATTGCGAAAATCAAGCCAAAAGATTTCTGCAGTTAAAGATGTTCACCTCATGGCAAAATGAAAAATGACTGCTATTAATTTAGTGTCCTGCATAATTTATCATATGGTATAACCCGTCTCCATCTTCTGATTTTCTGTAATCACAGGCTACAGATTTATAACTATATTTTGCCAAGCATCTACTTTGTCCTGTTTAATGGATATTAATCCTTGCAAATAACACTTCACATTTTCTATGCTGCCTTGTATTTCAGAGATTAAAGTCAAGTGAAGTACCAGCTATATTTGAGGAAACTCTAAGTTTCAGACTAGACTGTGCATTTGGTATATTTCTAGAAGCAGTGCTCCCTCAAGTGGTGAACTGAGTCTTTCTTGCACTTAAGCCATGTTCTGTTTCATGACTGGTCACTGCAAAAGAAACATGGACACACTTTGCGAACTGCATTCTGAGACGAGCACATATGAGGAAATACCATGGAACAAGAAAAAACTAATCACACGGGGCACACAATGCTACCACATATTGTCTTCTCACTGTGTTTCATGTGGGCTGCTTAGATCAGGCCTGCCCAAACTTCGGCCCTCCAGATGTTTTGGACCGCAACTCCCACAGTCATTTGCCATTGGCAATCTAAGCTTAGAAGTCTGGGAGCTGTAGTCCAAAACATCAGGAGGGCCGAAGTTTGGGCAGGCCTGGCTTAGATGATGCGAGTGTATACCTTCAGCTTGAAAGCAATACATTTTTCCAGCTGTTGTAAATGGACATCACCAACTAATCTGAGAAACCCAAGGAGAAAAGCACTCCCTCACCACCAAACTGAATCTCTACCTTCATCTTCCTTGCTCGTGCCTGGATCACCTATACTGCTCCTCTATGTCCCCAGATGATGAAGTTTAAAAAGAACTAAAGAGAGCTTCTATGAATACTACGCTGTTGTCAGTGGTGGGGTGCTTTTCTAAATTAAATTGTATTATGGCTTCAGCACTTATGAGTGTATTGCTTCTCCTGAGTGTTGGGATGGTAGTGTGTCTTAAGAACATAAAAACATAAGAGCCATGCTGGATCTGGCCAAAGGCCCATCTAGTCCAGCTTCCTGTATCTCACAGTGGCTACACCAAATGTGTCTGGGAGCGCATGGGACTAGATATCTGTCTCCTGATACCACTCCCCTGCATCTGGCCCTTGAAGTACCCCAGTTTTAAACCTGGAGATTACACATCTCCATCATGGTTTGTAACGGTACAACAAAGGTTGTCAACACCATCAGATCCTTATAGCAATGCCACCCCCCGGCTTCAGGTTTTCCAAATAAATAAATATATACATCTAAGGTTCCCTGGTAGAGACGTAGAAGGTAGTTCAGCTACTATGATTTGCTGGGCTTACTCCGGCACAGGATGAACAAAAGCCACACTCAGGCCTTAGCCTGCCGCAGCAATAGAAAATGATGTTAAACGGCAATATATATCCAGCCCAGGGCCCCAGATCCCACGACCTAAGGCGTACCACTGCTAACGGAGTCCGAGCTCCCTGGGCTATGTTGTCTTGCAATTAATTCACTCCCTCCTTTCCGTGGCTCTGTGGGTTCACTGCATCGCCTCTTCCAGTAATTGAGCTCTTCCCTGTCGGCTTCCTGACAACGGCGGAGAACAGCCATGGAGCGTCTGGTCTTTTCTACCATTTCCATAATGCAATTCAGTGCCTTCAAGAGCGGAGAAAGAAAAACATTGTTAGAAATACCCTCTTGAATATAGTTTCAAAAATAAGAAATTCCTGTGCAAACTGCATTGTCATCAAAATAATAGCGTTGGTGCAGCTTTGGCACAATAGCACTATTTCAAGCAGCAATACGTCTTGTTTGAATTCTATCTTGAAAAACTAAATTAATCTTCAGACCCTACAACAGAAAAGCAGCCGGACATGGAAAAGACCTGTAATGAATAATATGAAAATGCACTTGTTTGCTAGATCTAAGACTTGATTTTCATTGTTAAATGGGAACTCTGAAGCATGCAACCCACTACCGGAAGTGGTAAACATGTTGCTGGTGATCACACATTAGGCTCTAAAGCAGTGATGGCGAACCTATGGCACGGGTGCCAAAGGTGGCACTCGGAGCCTTTCTGTGGGCACCCAACATTGCCCCTTCATAGCCACCTGTATACAGGTTAAATTACTGTATTGGCACTCTGCAAAAAAATTAGTGGGCTTTGAGTTGCAGTTTGGGCACTGGGTCTCTAAAAGGTTCGCCATCACTGCTCTAAAGTATGCATGTGCTCCTTCACAATCTGTGTACAGTAGAGATGGGCACGAAATGAAATTTTTTTGTTTCATTATTCGTTATTCGGTTTGTTACGTAACAAAATGAATAACGACCCTAGAGGCAAATGTAACACGAACCAAACTGAACCAAGAAAAATTGGTTCAGTTCGGTTCGTTTCGTTAATGGAGGGGGGTGGAGATGTCTCCTACCTGGTGCTGGTCCGGAGGTCCAGTCTTCCTGGCTTCTGGGATGGTGACCAGGAAAAAAAAGCCGGCGGCTGCGCTACAGGTGTAGCACGGCCATGTGGTCGGCAGTAAAAAAATATAATAAAAAGAAAAGAAATAAAATAATAAAAAGGAGCACCAACCAGATCCCAAGGATGGCCTGGTCGGCACCCTAAAATAATAATAATAATAAAAAAACCAGTGCCGACCGGGCCCCAGGGGTGTAGCTGTAGTGCGGGGCCTGAACCCAGAAGTGGGGGGGGTAAAATAAAAATAAAAATAAATACATAAAAAGGGAGCACCGACCAGACCCCAAGGGTGGCCTGGCCGGCACCCTAAAATAAAAAAATAAAATAAAAAATAAAAAACAGCACCAACCGAAACTAAAAATAGAAATAAATAAATAAAATAGGGAGCGCTGACCGGACCCCAAGGGTGGCCTGGTCGGCACCCTAAAATAATAATAAATAATAATAAAAAAACCAGCACCAACCGGACCCCAGGGGCCGCGCGGTCGTTGCTGAAAAAAAGGGGGGAAAGCCCCGCACTACATATGTAGTGCGGGGCCTGAACCCAGAAGTGGTGGTGGTGGTGGTGGGAGAATAAAATAAAAATATAAATAAATAAATAATAAAGGGAGTGCTAACCGGACCCAAGGGTGGCCTGGTCGGCACCCTAAAATAAATAAATAAATAAAACAAAAGCCCCGCGCTACAGCTATAGCCCGGGGGAAACCCAGAAGTGAAAAAAAAATAAAATTAAATTAAACTCGGCACCCTAAAATAAAGAAAAATAAAATAAAATAAAACCCCAGTGCTGATCGGGCCTCAGGGGCTGCGCAGTGGGCGCCAGGAAAAAAGGGGTAAAAACGAATAACGGAAACAATGAAACAAAATGATTTTTTCTGCAAAAATTTGCAAAAATGAAACAAACAAACCAACCTCCTTAATGAAACAAAACACAATTTTTTCGATTCGTGCCCATCTCTAGTGTACAGTATTTGCAACAAAACTGTTTTATACAAATAAATGTATGCATTTCTACAAAATTCCCAAAGTGGTCTGGATTTTTTTATAAACCACATTGGGGGTCCTAATACCTACCACATGCATTAGATTGTAAAATATTTAATGGAACATTAGGGTAGCACCACTTTAGGGTCCAAATAAATTATAACAATATTGAAAATGTCAAGATCTGTTTTTCAAAAGTAGGTAATATATAGAGCTCTATTCATGATTGCCCTATTCACTATGGAAAGTCTGTGTATCACATTAATCCTGAATATTCTATTATTGATCAATGATAAATTGACTTGCAAAATTAAAATTAGGAAGGGACTGAAAAAAAAATCTAATGATTTTGAAGTAACATGGGATAAATTGATGGTACATACATTTCAAAAAGGTAAATGATACACACTGGGAAAAGAGTCAATGCATTCCTAGAGAGAATTGGAATAGTTGATATCCTAAGGATTTTAAGCATGGACTAAATCCTGAGTGGGATGTGGGTGGTGCAGGGTTTGTTAGGTAGATTGTTTTGTTCTGTTATGGGTCATTTTTGTTTGTTTGTCTTAAATGTCACTTGTTTTTATTTTTATATTTTGTATTGTAGTTTTATAAATAAACAAATCCTAGATAGTCTTCCTAGAGCGATATGCTGGTATGGACTTGGCAAGATATGAACAGCACGGCCTTCTACAAGTAAGTATCAACTGGTATGCTTAAATAGCGAACCATTCATAAAATGAAGTACAGCTTGATGGTACAGCTTAGGACTACATCAAACATTTCATGTCTCCCCCTCCTCAGAACAGAGATGCCTTTTTAACACATATACAAGTCAGTACTGATTTCTGTTGCTAGACCCAACTCTGTGAATCTATGAACTGTATAAAAATGGATTTATTGAAATTCCTATCCATTCAGTGGGTTTACTTGAATGAACATTAACAATTGGATTTAGGTTTGAGCACTGCATGAAATGTGGGGATTCGTACATTACTGGTTTGATCCCGTGAACTGCAAAAACAGCAAGAAAGCTTCTCCTTGGTACACATACAGGCAAATAAGGCTCCTCTGGATTATACAGAGATTGTGGTCTTACTTTGTGCCTGTTTTGGCACATAAGGCTGCGTGTGCTAAACAGGTTACAGACACAGCAAGATGTTTCTCTGTCATACACAAATAAAGAGCAAATACTGGGAACCCTAACATTTGGGTCGTACTATTTTTTGTTCAGTAGCCAGCCATTTAAAAACACATTACTCTGAAAAATCCTGCCTGTTTCTTCCCTTGCAACTCATACCCAATGCTAGAGGGAAAAGAGTATGGGGAAGAAACAAACAAACTGAACAAACATGGCTGCCAGCAGCTGCTCAAGGCCTGGAGCTGCTACGGCTGCATTCTTCAAGCCAGCAGCCCTTATTACCCCTTATGACAGAGAACTGCATAGTTTAACTGTGCAAAGAGGTTCTTCCTTTTATGACAACTCAACTCTCTATATAAAACACCCCAAATTCAACCTTTGGGATCTCCAATTCAAACAATGAAAACAGCAGGTAATAAGTTGCTGGGTTGGTACTGACTATTAGAACTGGCAAGCCTGGGGTAAATGAACCAACAGCCTGATCTGGTAGACGTCTACTTCCTAATACTGATTATATAGAAGCCACCAGTTTCTTATTTAAGTTTCTTACATGATCCAGATGCTTCCACTCATCAGCCCATTCTCGATCTGTTAAGCGATGGTCCACAAGCTCATCTTGATAACCTCCATTTAACCCTATTAGGGATGACATGAAAAAAAAATATTAGACGAGAATCTTGAAGCCTGATACAGTAGAGAACAGGTGGGAGGAAGAGAGAGAACAAATAGTATTCAAAACAAGACCTGGAACCTTAAATGCTCCAGATATTATTAGTCCACATATCCTATCAGCTCCAGCTAGCTTAGCAAACTGATGCAGTAGGAGTTGAACTCCGATAATGTCTGGAGAACTACATGTACTCTATTCCTGCTCTAAACATATCATGGACTATTTAAAACAAAATCCAGAGGACTACAAGATCAATAAAGAGGCTCTGTGTGTTTGTAGATGTGTTAAAGAGTTAATCTTGAAAGAACTGGATTCTCCGTTTTGAGTAGAGTACTTTCCTGCATCCTCAAATTCCCCACCTCCATTTGAGTTTGGAGCATTTATGACTAAGGAGATAAAATTGAACATATGGAACCAGTGGTATGACACAAAGTGGGCTCTTTACCTATACCGTGTCGATCTCTCAGTTCCCTGTGCTCCAACATCTTGCTTGGGTCTCTGTACAAATGGGAGGTTGCAATTTCTTCCAGGGTATAATGCTGGAGTGGAGGTGGAGTGGGATGAAACTGCCCAGCTGGATTTATGATGGGCAGCATCAGAGCTGGACTGTGCCGAGGTGCCGGGCTAATGGTGCACACCCTCTTGGCAGGAGGCTCTGAAGGGAGCGGTTCTCTCTCAAAGCTGTTCTCTTCCCTCCTGCAAAGAAATCAGCAAGGGAAGGCATCCATTAGTGTTAAGAAAACCATTCGCTTGCAGAATAGCAAGTAAATTAGCTTTTCCATTCAGAGAAGCACAGACTGTTTGTGTATGTTTGTGCAGGGAACAAAATCAGTAATTAGCAGGATAGCAGAGCCATAAGAATGAACTTGGTGGAAAAGCAATTAAGCACAAAGTTGTAGAGGTGGCACATAAGTAGAGCTCCTCTGGGTCGGAGATTAAAGATCCATGTCAACCCTCCTCCTCAACAGAGAGAGAGAGAGAGAGAGAGAGAGAGAGAGAGAGAGAGAGAGAGAGAGATTAGCTCTTTAGAAGCTATGCTAAAATAATGACAATTTTTAACAAGCTTGCTGCTGAAGCGCTGAAATTCTTTCTCCTATGTTGCAGGCATGATTTTAAAAAACTCTCCTCGCTCGCACTACAGTGGTACCTCTACTTATGAGTGGCTCAACTTAAGAGTGTAAAACGTTGGTGTTTTAACTGCTGCCTTACAAATTTTAGATGTGGTCTGCTGTATTTACATTTTTTTAAAATTTGTAATTTTTTATTATTTTTTATTTTTTAGATAGGGCTGCTCTACTTAAGAGTTGTTTGACTTAAGAGCATGCATCAGAATGGGTTAAACTCGTAAGCAGAGGTACCACTGTATTAACTTTAGAACCAAAAAAAGGGCATGCCAAGTGTCATGTCTCAATGATCCACTCTTTCCAGCCAACCAGATGCCTCTGAAAATCTCACCGGAAAACATGAGGGGGACAGCCTTCTCCAACTCATCTTCCTTTCCCACCAGCCAATAATTCCCAGTGGCCATCAACATTATACCTACCTAGTGCATTTGTCCACCTTGTTTCCCTCCTTTATCTCCCTTGTCTCCCTTGTCCCTTGATTGTCTCTCTACCGTTTGCAGAACAGAAGAGAATGCAAGACGTTTGGTCACCCATCGCAAAACCCAAAATGTCTTAAAAGTCCACAATATTTGCAGCAGGACTTTCAGCTGTACCCCAGTGCAAGGTAGCCTTCCTTATCTATTAATTCCCATGTGTGTGTGGGGGGGTACTAAAGCCCCCATTTGTCCCACCCCTGTGTATACAAACTGCACCCAAGCGCCCATCACATTTTGAAGGTTGGAAGTTTCGGCATAGATGAGCAAACAGCACCCTTTTTTAAAAACAGATGTTTGTGCTTTTTAAATCCTGGCTACCTGTCCGGACTATGCCTCTTCCCATTTCCATTCACTTCCATCAGCAGCTCTGAAGAGTCGGCTGGAGAGGCAGTGTTTGTATTCAGCAGGATATGCTCGTGCTGGGCCAGGTACTGAGAAGGAGTTTGTTTGGCTGCTCGAGCACAGTGTAGCAGCTCCCTCTGCAGAAGTGGAAGGTTGGCCTGAAAAACAATAGTACGAGTGCTGCTTAGCTTCTAGTATTGTGGAGGCCCTAATGCTACTGTTTATCTAGTGGCCTAGAGCAGCAGTACAGCGGACAAGACAAAAGTTATCTTGTGACCTTTCCCTTTCCCTAAAAGTAATTTGTGTGGGCCTCCTCAAGAGCAAATGAAGCAAAATGAGGTGGGATCACTGATGAATGAGGTCTGCCCTTATGACAAGCTAGACCATAATCCAGTGGTTCTCAACCTTCCTAATGCTGTAACACTTTCACACAGTTCCTCATGCTGCTTGGAAGAGGCCACAAGCCCCCTTTGGCAGGCCACTGCCGCAGGGGCCATAGAGATCTTCCCTCTACAGGCGCCCTCAGCCAGTCGCAGCCTCCGGTTCCATTGTCTGACATCCCCTCCAACCTATCACGCTGAAACTCGCTCTTCCCCCCCTTCCCCCACCTCTAAGACCCAAGCCGTTTGTGCCTTTTTCTTCACTGGCTCATGGTGACCCCTGTGAAATGGTCGTTCGACCCCCCAAAGGGGTCCTGACCCCCAGGTTGGAAACCACTGCCATAATCAGATATGTGCTTGGTCCACAGGTCTTAAGGAGGAGGAGGGTGAACCTCATGGCAGCCGAACCAGTAAATTAACATCAGGTTGCACCTTTGGGAGGAGAAGACAAAGGATGGACTGCTTTGTGGTATCTGACGTACAATCCTCAGAGCCCCCTTTTTCCTGCTTCTTTGTGCAGGTAAATGATACACAGAAAAGATCTAATACTTTGATATGGTGCCACATAAGGACACGTGGATTACTTGGAAGAAGGGAGAGAAGCTGGCCAACGTGGGCCATGGGGAGGATGTCACGTCCCTGAAGATGGCACTGTGTAGTGCAGAATAATAATTTCCATTTGCCATTCCATTTTTATTAAAAGTAAAAGAAAAAAAGGACCTGAAACACACAGTGCAGACAAAAAAACAGGTACACAGACTGCTCGCTGGACTGATCAGTCATTTAAGCGGAAGAGCAGGAGAGGAAAAAGTGCCTTAGCAACTGCTGCCGATGATCACATATGGTCAGGTTTCCTTCACTTATTCAGGACTTCCTATTGGAACATTACAGTATTATGGCTTACATGGAAAGCTTCCCAAAACAAGGTCAGACAATCCAATTTTTAAACAGAAAAGAATTTTTTGGGGTCTCCAAGCACAAGTTTTGTCTTGGTATTGCTGTTGTTGTCAATTATCATCTCGACTCCTTCAAGTCCCAAGGTTATAAAAACCAAGTGACTCCAAGCCCCTCCTTATGGAGCTAGCAGGAATCAACCCCTGGGGATTTCCCACTGCTTCTGAAGCACTTTGCCTGTGTCATTCTAGCTTCAGTCAGCCATGACTTTCTTTTATTAATCTTACTCCTGTTTCTTAAAGGCGCCTTTTCATAATGCTATTTGGTTTCTCCTATTCTTAGTTTTATGATGCACTTCATTTCCGTTTGCTAAAATGTGACTGTGAGATACTAAGAGGGGCAATCCAAATATAGTACTC
The DNA here is from genome assembly GCA_029282475.1 of Phrynocephalus forsythii. Lineage (NCBI taxonomy): Eukaryota > Metazoa > Chordata > Lepidosauria > Squamata > Agamidae > Phrynocephalus > Phrynocephalus forsythii. The sequence goes on along the minus strand of JAPFRF010000005.1, from coordinate 92,085,465 downwards.
ATGTACTTGGTCAGCACAAATGACCAAGAGATTCAGCAGTCTGAGGCAAATGCGACAACTACCTCCCCCTTAATTTAAGATGCACAGCACCTGATAATAACAAAGTTACATTTTAGCACCCGAGGTGCACATTTCACTGCATTCTCCTGTGACTAAAAATACAGTAACAATAAGATAATAACTGCTTGTTGCTGTCTTTCCATAAAAATAAATTTTACTAACAGTAGGGACAACATCTGAATTGCAGATCATATAAAACTTGTATTTATATATGGGATAGATGTTCAGTCTGATTTCACTGATATCCTTTGGTAGATCTACAGAGTGTGAAATATAGAATAGTGTTCTCATTGGCTCATCTAAGTATTACTGTTGGTTGACACAAGATATTAAATCAATCACCTTCAAGAATGGTATCACAAATGGACGCAAAGGAAAATTGGTAGCCTCCTGAAGTTTGCAGTGAAACTCCTCTATGGTCACGGTAGAATTCTGCAAAAAGAGAGGGCATTAAAATAGCTTTTTTTCAATTCAAATAAAATTCTGTTAGCCCCATTCTTGCTTCATTGACGATCGCAGTTGCATCTTCTCTTCTACAGGTAACCCTATCATTTCTTTCTCTAATGCCTTATTGTTTATTTATTTGATTTATTTATTTGACTTATATACTATGAGCAGTATACAAATTTAAACACAAGTACAAAATGATAATAAAACCCACAATTAATAAACGATTAACAGAGCAGTAACAAACCAAAATCAAAGATAGCATAATAAGGAAGATAAGAAGAGGCAGAGTTAAGGTTATCAGGATTTGATCAGCAACAAGGATAGGCCTGCAGAGTGGGGCCCAGGCAGATCTTCAAGGGCAGCTGGTTCCATAGGTGTGGTGCCACCACCGAAAAGGCCCAATTCCTAGCAGATGTTTTCCAGGCCTCCTTCAGGTTCGGTACTCTTGGGTGGCCTGCATGATATAGCTAATGCTCTGTGGTAGGAGCTGTTCTGACAGATAGTGAGGTCCTAAACCATTTAGGGCAGTGGTGGCAAACCTTTGGCACACTAGATGTTTTGGACCACAACTCCCAAAATCCCAAACCTAGATTGCCAGTGACAAATGACTGTGGGAGTTGTGGTCCAAAACATCTAGAGTGCCAAAGGTTCGCCACCACTGATTTAGGGCTTTGTATGCCAACATTAAAACCTTGAGGTGAATGCAGAAACAGATGGGCAGCCAGGGCAGTGTGGCCAGAGTGGGGGTGATATGCTGGTATCTTATTTTCCATAGTCTGGCTGCAGAGTTCTGCATGGGCTGCAGCCTCCACATTAATCTCGAAGGGAGCCCATTATTATTATTATTATTATTATTATTATTATTATTATTATTATTATTATTATTATTATTATTATTATTATTATTATTATTATTATTATTATAACTAATTAACTAACTAACTAACTAACTAACTATATGTGTACCATGATATCAATTCTGACTTACTGATCAGAACTGGAACATAGCATACAACGTGCACATGTGTACACATTCTATTTCTTTTAGACAAAATATCTTCAGAGTAGATTAAATTTTAAGTCCACGTAGATGAAGAGAGAATTCCTTAAAAGACACTTATTGAAAAATACACTGGTCCATTATATTTCTCTCTTTAAAAACTAGATAAAATTCAAATCAAAAAGCAGATAATTATTAATTCACCATGTTTCAACTGATTGAGATAAAAACAGTTTCTAGAAAAAATGTTAAGCAATGACATTTGAGAAGAGAAAAGAGGCTTCAAGATAGCATTATTTTACTAAGTGGACAAATTTCTACTACTTGTGCCACAACTGTAACATAACTGGTGTTACCTTTGGTGTTAAGTTAGAAGTGAGTGTACATACACATTAACCATTGGGTCTGAAATCACATGACTCAGTATGGAAAAGGTAATGTCTATGCTGACTTCTGTATTTAAGCCAATTCACCTCTAAAAGCTTTGGCATCTGCATTATGCCCATATAAAATCATAACAGGATTTTGGCCCATATAATAAAAGGCAGTGGTTAAATGCCTGTACTGCAGGTAAAACTGTGCTCATGGCCTGGGGTTCAATCCCAACTAGCCAGCTCATGGTTGACTCAGCCTTCCATCCTTCCAAGGTTGGTAAAATGAGTACCCAGCTTGCAGGGGCGGCGGCAATGTGTAGCCTGCATACTGTAATTAAACTGTAAAACCACCCGGAGACTACTTGAAGTGGTACGGGGCAGTTAATAAGCAGAACACTTTTTTTTAATCAGAAGACCTTGTTACCAGCTTAACTTCTGCTTCTCAAATTCAACACTCACCACCAATGCCAAAACAAGCGTCCGAACTTTCTCCCCAATCTCGGGTGAGATATCGTTGCCAAACTGTTGGAGGGTAGTAAGGAACCGTTTTAGTTTGCTGAGCTGTCGGGCCCCACAGGTCGCAGGAAGCTGTTGATTTGTTAGTGAAGAGGAAGAGGAAGAGGCAGGACCATTGCTGAATCTCTGAGGGGGTGATGGTGCTCCATTCAGTGTAGGGGGAGAATGGTTCATCCCATTGGGTACTACAATGGAAAATAGAGAGACACTGAAGATGCCAAATGCAAATCTTAATTCAGTCATTTTGGAGATACTCATTTGTATCATACTTGTGTCAGGAACAATATTAGGAGCTCTTCTTATTTATTTGCAACACAAGTACAAACTATTTTAAACAATAAGAAATTTCTTACAGAAATGGGGCTTATGGTTCAGTTGTAGAACATTAACTGCTGGCATTCCTAGTTAGCAAGGATCTGGTGGGATGGGAAAGATCTTCAATCAAAGATGCTGGATTGCTCCTGCTGCTAATTTGAGCAGATAATAATGGGCTAAGAGACAGAAATGATGCACTTTTTAAAAGCTGTCATAAACTTTTCCTATTGTCCTGCCCATAAAAGAAATGCTACACCTACACCAACAACGAAAGAATGGGTAATATCATTATGAGGAAATATTCAGTCTATGTGGGAGATTTCTCCCGGATATATTTTCTCCAGCGCTTAAAGCATACTGTCGTTGCCACTAGTATCTCAACAGCAACAGTGAATCCCATAAAATATATAGTTGTCATAGGCGGTCATAGGCACTGATGGGCTCAACAGTGAGAATCAGCAGAACATACACTCCCCACAAAATTCACATCATGGGTACCTCTTGAGGGTACATTTGTAGAGATGGTGCCAATGGTAGGAATTATTAAATTTCTTTGAACGACCTGGGGTTCGTTCCATACTGGCTGAGCATTCAAGAAGTTGGAAGATAATAATACAGTGGTACCTCGTATAACGGAGGGTTTGTTTAATGAAAAATCCGTACAACGGGGAAAAAATCCGCCCCCTCCCCCCCGCGCCCACCACCTGCGGCCACCTGGGAAGAGGACGGGGGGCGGTGGGGGAAAGAGGGGAGGGGAGGGGAGGGGGGGCGGCAGGCACGGAGGGGAGCGAGCCGGGGAGGGATGCCCTTACCTGGCACCTGCGCAGTGGTCCTCCGCTTGCCGCCACCGTGGATGCTGGGGTTCCTCCCAGCGGGGCGGGCCGCCGGTGCGCCCTCCTGCCTGCCGGGCGCCTCTGGGGCTCCGGCAAGAGGTGAGCGCGGGGGGGGATTCCCGGTGTGGTCCCGCCCAAGCCCCCCACCCCAGGCCAAGCGGCGCACCCCCCCCCCGCGGCCACCTCCACCCACCACCTGCGACCGCCGGGAAGAGGATGCAGGGCGGTCGGGGAAAGAGGGGAGGGGAGGGGCGGCAGGCTGCCGCTGCGGATGCTGGGGTTCCTCCCGGCGTGGCGGGCCGCGGGCGCCTCCAGGGCTCCGGCAAGAGGTGAGCGGGGGGGAATTCCCAGCACGGTCCCGCCCAACCCCCCCCGCCCCAGGCCAAGCAGCGCACCCCACTCCCTCCCCCCACCCCGCGGCCACCTCCGCCCGACCACCTGCGGCCGCCCGGGGAAAGAGGGAAGGAGGGAGGGGAGAGGAGGGGCGGCAGACACAATAATAATAATAATAATAATAATAATAATAATAATAATAATAATAATAATAATAATAATAATAATAATAATAATACAAATCACTAATAAATCACACAGCAGATAAGTTAACTACTGTGATGTATCAGCAAATTAGGTTGCAGATCCCAGTTGCTTTCTGCAGCAAATCACTAGTCAAGTGCTTCTTATTAGCGTTTAAGATACGTGATGTATCATTACAATTTATGCAAGCAGATCAGAGATCAAGATAGCATTAAAAACCAGCTGGTTAAGTTTGATTTAATCAGGCTATAATATTAGCCATTCACCTTCCCTATGTTGGAAGAACAGTCTTATACTATATCATAAAAGAATTGGGTAGTGGTAATTTTTTCAGAAAGATGTTTTCTTTCATTGCAACATAGTAAAGAGACTGACTGGCTAGTAATGGGAACACAGTGGTAGTGACCTCCCAGACAACGGCAGAGAGCCAGTAATTAAAGCGTCCAGCTTCTATTTCAGGTTGCATGCAACTTTATTTCATGGAGTGAAAATCATATGGAATCCAAAAACAATGCAAAAACTCTTCAATTAGTGGCAATCTGCCACTGCTGAGAATGTCACTCCTTCTGCACCAGTGGAGCTAGGAATAAGATTCTGGTCATCACGGGGAATCAAGTGAAGTGAGAGTTATCACAGCAACAATTTCAAGTCTAATGGGCCACAGTCTTACGTGCTGTTGGAGTAAAGGAGACAGGACGAGGTCCACCAGGGTTGACAGGCGGCAGTGGTGGCATACTGGATGGAGAAGTTCTTGACTGTATCTTTACTTCCACAGGGGATCCTGGCATTACTGGCACCCTCTTCTCACTAGCAACTGAAATGTGAAAAAAGACAGACAGCATCTTAAAAGCCAGGCATCAAGTAAGTCCTCTGTTTGAAACTGATATAAGGAGAGGACTCAGCAAAAATTCAAAAGGATGAAAAAAAAATGCAAGCCTAATGATGATTCTTACCCATTACATAATGCTTGACTGGGCTCAAAGCACTCCATATAGATTATCTCAGTAGTCCATACAAGAACAACCCTTTTATCTCCGTGGGGAAGCTCTGAGTGGCCTAAAGCCAAATAGCAAGTTCACGGCAGATGTGAGATGTGAACTGGGGAATATCTGATTAAACACTGTGCTATACTCAAAGACAGGAAAGCTAGCAGAAAAAAAAAGATTAACAGCCTAATTAACTATAAGCAAGCTCAGCGGCCATCTCAATAGGAATTAAAAGTTAACTACTGTTAACTTTTTTTGTCACAGGTTCCCATTCTCAGATTGTATTAGGTCGCCGTGCATGTATGCATGACCTCTGAATGCAACTGACAGTCATTTAGCCATGTAGATTTCAGCCACTTGAAATCAGTGCTGCTAACATGCACAATATTTATCATAGCTATATAATATAACCAGAAATGGAAAAGTTGATGTTTTAACATTGGGGAAAAGAAGCATCTCAATGGGCCACAATTAAAAAGGAGCTTGAGATCAAAAACTTTCTTCAGTGGGCAAGGATGCCTTTCTATAATCTTGCAGTCTAATAGATACGCTCCATACCACTTCCAGTACCCTACTGACTGCCTATTAATTCAATAAATAAATGGGCACCTTTTTCATCTAATTATTTCATGAGCAATTTGGGACTGTGCCCTAGCATTTCCATCCCAAACATATTGACAGGTTTCCAGCATATCCATCTGTGCCCCATATCCCCCCACCCCACCCCACCACCACACTCCTTTTGTTCAGGGGGGAGAAAACCGGGGATGGAGAGAACTGACAGTTGTCTTTCACTTCTGCATGTTGTGCACAGAGTGTGAAACCCCAAAGGGAGTCCTCACTTCAGACCACCTGCTTTTTTCTGCATTTGGTGCCAAGTGGCCCGGAGGAGCTCTTAGCCGTTAGACACATTGCAAGCAACCTTCAGAACTTGGCATAATGCTGGGATATGCAAAGCTCCCCAGCAGGCATGCTGAAAAAACTACTTTCAAGTTAGATGACAAACTCCCGATTCTCTCTCTTGAGCAGAAGCAGCAGCATCTATGCTTCCATTAAAACACTGAAATAGTCTATACAAGGCCATACCGGCTGCAAAGAACAAAACAAAGGGAGATGATGAAAATAAAACGGAATAGATATGAGATATTTGATTAATTTTCTTTTAGCACTAGAAATTTGCTGTTTCTGTTAGGATACAAATAAGCCATAACTTACTCAATATAAAGCAAAAAACAAACCAACAAAACAATCAACTTTCTTCCATATTCCAAGCCAGTGCATTTTATATGTTGTTGCTTTCTACCGGGTCATAATCTTCAAACATGAAGTACCTTCAGTGAGCATCACCCACAGAGTCATTCTGTACCTCTGCCGTGCTAAATTTAACCTGCTGTGCTGTCAAGTTGACAAGTTGATTCCAACCTACTGAAGCTCTAGTGACAATTTCAACATATACTGTATGAGATATTAAGGAATCCTTTTATCATGGCCACCTCCCCTGTGAATTTCCATGGCCGAGTGGGGGTTTGAATCCAGGTTTTCTCAGTCCTAATCTGGAACTTCATCTACTATACTATACTGGCACTTGTTAACATATGGAACACAGAAATCAAATTCAGACCTCACTATTGAAAAAGCATTGGTGGTGCCTCTCAGCTGAGGTTGGTTTTTAATAAAGAAAGAAAGAAAGAAAGAAAGAAAGAAAGAAAGAAAGAAAGAAAGAAAGAAAGAAAGAAAGAAAGAAAGAAAGAAAGAAAGAAAGAAAGAAAGAAAGAAAGAAAGAAAGAAAGAAAGATCCCATATTAAAGTCAGTCTACTGGGAATTCATAGCAATATAAAGAAAGAAAGAAACATATCCAAGCCATCTTATCGTGCTTAGATACAACAAGGCCATTTGGCATTCACAAACAGAAAAGGAGGTACAGGGGTCTCACAGTGTGTGCTGTTAATTCTTATATTCAAAACACCAAACTCTACCAATGTATGCATCTTCGCTAGCTATGCCATTTCTAGGGTAAAAACTGCCTTTTTAAAGATTTAATGAATTTGTGGCCTGATCTTATGAACTTGCTAAATCCTTCCATACATGTTATTGTGTGCCATCAAGTCCCTCTCAACTTATGGCAACCCCATGAACTAGAGATCTCCAAAATGTCCTGCCCTCAACTGCCCAGGTAGGTCAACTCTTGAAAACTCAAGCTTATGACTGTCAGCCATTAGTCCATCTCCTATGTGGCCATCCACTCTCCCTGCTCCCATCCATCTTTCCCAGCATTATTGTCTTTCCCAGAGCATCCTTCCTTCTCACAACATGCCCAAAGTGGGACAGCTTCAGTTCCAACCTTTCCCTCTCCAGCAATAGTCCAGGCTTGATTTGATGCAGGACCCACTTGTTCATCTTTCTGCAAGCCCAGGAGACGTGCAAAACTCCGCCCCAGCACCACATCTGAAATGAATCAATTTTCTTCCTGTAAGCTTTCTTAACTATCCAGTGTTCACACCAATACTTATTCATCGGAAATATAGCGTGGATGAACTTGGTTTTGGACTCCAGTGGCATAGCCTTTCTAGTTCCTTCCATACTGGGTAGGATGTAATATAGGAAACCATAAACAGAATTGCACCCCTGCTCTAGTAATAGAGCAGAACATGAGCACTGCTTTGACCTCACTGATAAAAAGGTGAGGTATAAATGTAACTATTAAAGTCATAATGCAAATGTAACTGATGTTGTAAATGTTATTACAGTGTTCCCCCTTTCACGGTTCATATACTGCAGTCCCACTATATTGTGGGACCCCAGTATATGAAAAATAGCCCCGGGGTAAGGGGCAAGGGCGTGTTTCAGGCCTCCCATACTTACCCCAGGACTGGAGCTGTCCCAAATGGGCCTGAGAGGGCCTTCCCAGGGCTTCTGGAGGCCCCCAAAGGTCCTCCCTGTGAACCAGAAGTCACTTCCGGGTAGCCAAAAATCATTTCTGAGGCCTCCGAGCCCCCAGTTAGCCCCCCCCAGGCCCGACCCAACCTGCATCTGCATATTGCAGATTTTCAATTATCGCGGGTTAGGTCAGTCCCTAACCCCCACGATAGGTGGGGGCCGGGGGTCACTGTATTATTAAAAGTGCACCTTAAGTTTTTTTTTAAAAACTATGTATTGCATATATATTTTCTGATACAACTTGTGTAAATCACTGTATCATTTCCAAAAGATTCAGTGGGGGCACTTAGATATTATTATATCTTTATGAAGCTACATTAAGCACTTAAAATAATCTATAGCTTTTAAAAATTACAGATGCAAAGTATCATAAACTTCGGAACAGAGGGGTCAACAGAGGAACCATATTTACTCCACAGACTCTATAATAAAAGAAAATAACAATACAGTGGACCGTCGTATAACAAGTGGTTTGTTTAAAAGAAGATCTGCTTAAAGGAAAACAATTCCAGAGATGGGGGAAATTGCTTAAAAGAATCGCCTACGGGGTGAATCCGTAGAACAGACAAACAGTCGCGATTAGGGATTAATTGTTTTCAATGCATTTCTATGGGAAATTTGTACAAAGGAAATATAATGGAATTTCATTTGGAACAAATACCACTGTATTTATGAGTCTTCAAAATGCTCCCACAGAAGTGGCCCTGCAGAAAAGGAAGGTTACTAACAAGAAGATCTTGTTCCTTTTGGCTATCAGCCAAGTTTGAGAATTTAAAGAGATTCAGAGTATACCACCTGAGCAATCAAACCTATCTACATGAGCAGACTGGCAAGGCAGCTAGAGTATTTTAATTTTGCAGTTAGGCAACTACGATTCTCCTGAGGCAATCACACTTTGGGTGCTATGTGCAGAAAAAAGCTCTGAAGAAATGAGAGTCGCCACGTGCACAGAACAGAAGGCTTCCAGTCAAATAAAAGGAACCTAAAGCTTTCACTGAATTACAATGACCAAACAAACAAACAAGCACCACTTTGTAACTTCTGTTCGCAATCTGTTCAAGAAGGTTGGGGGCAGACGTTGAGGGTGGGGGAGTGCTGGTGTGTGAAAACACATGAGGAACTGAACTAGCGTGGAAACCTTTATGTAAAATGTACAGAACTTGGCAGTCCTTCACCTGAGAGCCCCCCATGGAAATCCAAAACACCTGTTTTGTCAGTCACACACTGGGGCAACAATAGCTTGCTCTAGTTCTAGACAGAAAAAAAGAATGCTTAGTAAGACAAGAAATTTGTTTTAGGTCCTCTTCAATGACAGTATTTCTGACAACAGAATCTCATTAAAATTGTGTCACATAGCAGACACAAAACACATATAGAGGAAAACCTGTTGTTTACAAAACCACGGTAAAGGAGCATGTTGCTTAATTTGAATGCTGGAGAAATGACTGTCCATTAAGACACTGGTGGCATTGTTTTCTGCTTAGCACAGCAAAGGGTTGATCAGAAAGTTTTCAGAAACCAAATGTGAGAAAACAAAAAAACCCAGAATGGAAAAAAAATCAAACATTATTTCATTGAATTGATGTGGTAGACATCCAATCTTCAACTCTCGTGGCTCTTGGAGTAAAAGGGTCTAGGAAGCTAACATACATGAGGGACTGAACACTAGGAAAAATGTTGGACTTGTAAATCCTGTTTGAGCTGAAAAGTGATGGTTTTTCTATACAGGTCACTGAAGGAAGGAAAGATTGCATCATCTGTGACTACAAGAGGATATAAATCATTCAGATTTTACAATCAACTGGAGTTAAAGGCATTTGATATGCCAACAACAGGTTAGCATATAACATAGTATCAGAGACATTCACTACACTTCCTTTCTGAACAACACTGTAAATCAAATTATTCTTATGATATTTGTTAATTACTATTTGACTGTTTTTAAAGGTGGAACTGAGTATTCAGAAGAACTCAACCACAATGATTTAAAGATCACACACAAGTTAGATACTGGAAATTGCATCATTGTGATACAAGAGATAAATCATTAGATTTTCTCAGGGAATTCCACCTCTGAAAACATTATTCTTATATTTGAATTACTTCAAAGTTCAAATGTCACACATGTAAGTGGAAAGGATGAATAACTTCGGAGTAACTTCCGAGTGAGCTGCACCTTGCAGAGTCCCTGCCCGCCTTCAGAAAGGCATTAAAAACCTTGCTTTTCAAGGAGGTGTATGGTGACCTCGTTTCTGTTTTTTATTTATTTATTTATTTATTGGTCTGCTGCTCTCCGCTGTGGGTTTTCCCTCTTGGCCATTTTTCTACCTTATCTTGCCACTGCTTTCCCATTGTTTTTATTGTTTCTGTTGTTCTCCTGCTGTTTTTGGTGTTTTTAACTGCTTTTATTGGAAACCGCCCTGAGTTCCTTTATGGAAAAAGGTTTGCGGTATATAAATGCACCAAATAAATAAATAAATAAATGGCTCATGCTACTCCTTCTCTGCATTGTTGTGTGACAGACAAAAGAAAACTTCTCAATGTCCACCTGCAACATATATTTTTTATTTATTTATTTGATTTATGTACCGCCCATCAAGCCAAAGGCCACACTGGGCGGCTCACAACATAAAATAAACTGTTACAATATAAAATACAGCAGGAACATAATATAAAATTAAAAATGCAAATAAAAACATAGCAAGTCAGCACCCTTCATGAACTCTAAAGTGAGCAAGATGGGCTAAGGGCAGACGAAATCAGTGGAACGAAACAGAGTAACCAGGGAAAGCAGATTTAAACAACCACATCTTCAAACGTTTTTTGAAGTTCATCAACGTGGGGGCATGGCAGATCTCTAAGGGAAGTTTGTTCCAAAGTGTAGGGGCCACCACCAAGAAGGCCCGATTCCTTCTTGTTGTTGTTGTTGCTTTGTGGGCCTCCTTCGGTGCTGGCACCCTCAGATGACCTGCCTGTGATGAATGAGTGACACGGGCCAAAATTTGGGCAGGAGCCATTCTGACAGATAGGAAGGTCCAAAACAATTTAGGACTTTATATGTCAGCATTAAAACCTTGAAGTCAATGTGGTAAGGGATCGGCAGTATGGCCAGTGTTGGGGTGATCTTTTGGAATCTTTTGGTGCCTGAAACTAATCAAGCCATCTCAATAACATGAACATCTGGACATCTAAAAGGAGAGAATACAAAGGCACATTTCTTTGCATTTAAAGGGTGTAGCAATTATCATCCTAAAAATCTAACAGGCCTCATGTGCTTCCTGTGCCTCTACATCTGAATCTACTCACTTCACAGTACAATTTCAAAACTCGACGTATCTATAACTGTAATTCATTACCATATTCGATGATATCATTTCTCAAGAATTAAGTATGAACAAAAATGGTTCTCATCACAGAAGTCAGTGATTTTAATTCAGCCACATTCTTAGGGCTCTAGTCATTCAGGGTGTGGAGTGCAAAACCTTTGTAAAGATATGTGCATCACATATGAATCTGTTTTATTAGTATCTCAAAGTGCCTTTTTTACTCAAAGGGTCTCATGCCTTTTCATTCCATCTAAGAAAAGGGCCAACAATCCCCCAACACATTCTGGAAGTAAATTTTTAACATGCAAGGATTCATTTTACACTAAACCTTGTAAAACAGTTTGAAATGGGAGATAATTAGGAATTACTGACATTTAAGTTGTGAATTCTTTTCTGTGAGAAAAATAATCTATTATGATAAATCATCCCTAAATGCTTCGGTCAACCACTAATGTTCTCATTAGAGATGGGCACGACTTAGCGGTATTCCCGTTTCCATTTCCGTTATTCGTATCCGTTACTCTACGGAAACGGTAACGGGAATTACTCCGCCAGACTTCGAGCTCGAACCGACGAACGAACAATTTTGGTCTGATTTGTCCTGCTCGTTCCTTGCATCGCGCGATCGCGCGATGCCACGCGGCACAGAAAAAAAAGTTTTTAGAAGTTAAAAAAACCCGGTTCCCGGCCAAAAAGCAGGCGGAAAAATGCCTGCTGTGCCTCAGGGCACCTACCAGAGGGGTTGTTTCTGGAGGTCCCCGGCCTCCCCCCCCATCCCCCGTCCTGGGCTGCTCTGGTGGGACTTGCCGCAGGCTCGCAGCCAGCAAAAAGCCCAGTCTTGCCGCCGGCCGCCACAATTAAAGCGCAAGCAAGCGGCACGGACGGCACAGGAAAAAACTTTTAAACTCTCCCCCCCACCCATTCCCGGGCCAAAAAAGCAGGCGGAAAAATGCCTGCTTGACTAAGGGCGCAGGGCACCTACCGGAGGGGTGGTTTCTGGAGGGAGGGTCCCGCCTCCCCCCCGTCCTGGGCAGCCGGACTCGAGTTGCCATGCCATGCGGTGCGGGCGGGGGATCCAAAATGGGGCGGCGAACGCAATATTGTTTTTGAAATCGTGGTCCAAAAACACACAAGCACAACAGAAAGAAACACGCGAAAGTTTATAAACTGCCAGATTTTTCACAGTAGCGGTGGGTTTTTTCTTGCAACAAAATGTCTCTCCTCTCATCCTCTGTCCTCCATTGATTTTATTTTTTATTTTTATTTTTACACTTGCGCAATGATGGGCTGGCCGAGTGGCCAGCCATGTGGGAGTGGACAACCATGCAAATTTTTGGAGCCATCCCACCAATCGCATGGCCACTTGGCCACGGAGACTTCTGGGATGTGCCAAAAAGCCCCCTAAAACCTGCCCTAGCCCCCGAACCCGAACCCTAACCCTTGACTCCTTCCTTACCCATACGTCACAGACTGTCTTCTTAGTGGGTCAGAGAGGCACCCAGAGGTGCAACCCACTAGCCCACCGTAACCTTACCCGTCACTAGCCTAACCCTAGCCCTTGCACTAACCCACCTTAACCCTAAGCCAGATCTACTTGCTTGCATTGCACTACACGCAGCAAGTACAATTCCCTTCTGTGTGAGACATGGCGGTGCGAGAGCCTTGTGCAGGGAAGGCATGACGCTATCACTCTCACTGGTCTCACTGTCTGCACAACTGGTATGCAATATCCATATGGCTATTGCATACCATTTTGCAGCAGCAGCAGGTGAAGAGGGGAGACCCCCATGTAGAGGGGTCTCTTGGAGCCTGCTTCCCCTTCCTAGTGGGAGGATAGGAGGCACCCACGGGTGCCTCCAGGAGCCCACTTTCCCTTTATAGCGGGCCAGAGGAGGCACCCACCACAGAGGTGCCTCCAGGAGCCTGCTCCCCCAAAAAAACCAGTACTAACGACAACGAAAAAACAAAAAAATGAACCGACTAATTTTTGCGAATTTTTTGCGAAAAACGGAAACGAGCCAAAACGGAACCGGCCCGACTAACGACAACTCGAAAAAAATTTTTTCAAGTCATGCCCATCTCTAGTTCTCATATATAGCAAAGAAAGGGGAATCCTAGGAAATGATTCGATTCAAGGAGAAGTCCCTTAAATTGGCCCTTGTAACTCTTTGCTCTCCAGCAATCCCATAAAATAAAATATTAGGAGGAAGCATAAACTTCTAAGTTGCTTCCCCAATTATGTCCCTCCTTTTATCACCTTAATGGCAAATTCCCTGCCTCCTCTGCTTTTTTCCTTAAGTCCTTTTCTCCACCTACTCCTGATTTCATTTGTCAGTTGACTACTTGCTTGATCTGTTTTGTTTATACTACTGGATTTATCATGTTTTATCTTCCCTATAATCCAGGGCCTCAGAACAATGTCCTCCTACACAGGGAGTTTTCAACCCAAGTCAGGTGATCACTTTTTACAGAAGCCCCGAGCCAAAAGAACTGGAGCATCCAAAGGAGCCAACAAGTCAAAGGAGACAAAGTCTCCGGATGCTAAGCAAAAATATTCTTTATTTGAGCAAAAGCCCAACACGTTTCGGCTTAGGAAGCCTTCTTCCCCCCATAATCATGCTGTAAACCAAACAATACATTCAAGATAAGAATCATTAGAATATTTTTTTGGGGGGGGGAATGGAACAGCAAAGAAGGGAACAGACTCCTTACTTAAGAACATTGGAAGGACTTCTCAGCACAAAATCAATCAGCTTGTGTTTTCCAAACATCCCGTCTGCTAATGATTTTAATACAGCTAAACGTAGTGCCAATGTAATTGGATGGGATAATGTAAATATGACTTGTCACCTCCCCAAGCCTAAGTAAATGCTTCTTTTGAACAACATGCTTATCTTCTACTTCAGCTGCTCACCATCTGTTTTCAGTTTTCATCAAGCTAATATTATTCACATCTCTTTTCCTTTATAATTAAAAACAATTCTTTCTATCGAAGGTCATCCTGCCTTAGCCCATTCTCCATCTGAAATGTTTTAGAAACTGCTGAAACCGATTCACCTTTGCCCTGTGCATCAACATCTACAGGCTGGCAGGAGTCATGACATATATATGTACTCCAGCCCTCTCTGGAGCAGGAAATCCTTCTCAGGAAATTCTTTCCATATTGAGTTATCTACTGAAGGTATGGAACATGGCAGGCGTTTCTAAAGTAGAACTCCCCAAAATATGGAGCCCTCCAGATGTCTTTCCTTGCAACTTCAATCATCCCATAACAGCATAAATGTTAATCAGGCTAGCTGTGGATGGCGGTACCTGTAGCAAAACAAGGCCTATCTTGAAGGCACCAGACTGGGGAAGGTTGCAGAATCTTCTCCTGCATGAATCAAAATAGCATGGCTAGTTTTAGATACTGTATATTGTGTACCTTGACTGATGGGGGAGAGTGTTGGATGTCTGTTGCTCCACCTGAGACAGCAAAGCATCTTTAGCTATTCCTGAAATTTCCAATCATCTGCAAGTCTTTCGTAAGAGAAGCAAGGCATATAGGAAATGTAGGAGCAGGAAATCATAACAGGAAACAACTCTCATTATTTCAAGGCTAGGCAAAGAAAGTGTGCCTTACAGAGTCAGTCAGAATCTAGGCTGATCTGGAGCTGTTTACACATTTTCATGGCCATAACGAGCTAATATCTAACAACTGGAAGACGGGATACAATACAATGGGTTTCTTGGCTCAGATCTGGCCCAAAGGATTACAAGTGCTGATCACTCATATGTTTTACATACAGCTGAATATATCTCATACATCTTCTCACAAAGTGGAGGCTGCTGCCCCATCATTATGGGTGCCCTGCATTTTTTCTGTGATACTTTTGTTCTCGTTCATTCTTAAAGTGATAAACCTTGTCATTAAGGTTCCCACTAAGGCATGGGGAGGGCTTTTCCCATCCCCGCAGCAACCATTTTTGTCGATTGCTATGGAACCTGTGTGGGTGGTGGTGGGAAGGCATATGCACATAGAACAAAGTCCGGCACAGAAGGGATGAAATTTAGAGGATAAATTGCTTGTGACAGCACATTAAGAATATTTTGGAAATATTTATATGTAGGGCTTCAGATAATTTAGATGGGCACACACACAGTAGAATACAGCTATCCTTACTTCCCTGACTACTCTGTATGTATATTCAGAACAGTCAAAAACTGAAATATATGATCCAGTACATTTAATAGGAGCTGACATCAGAGTAGTGATGGAAATCAACCCCTCAATGTTTTGGTCCGGCAGGATGCAGTGGGAGGGGAGAGGATTTAACACCTCTTGTGAGCCCTGATCAGCTTGTAGGATTGGACCCTTAAGCAATGGCCAGATACTCCACAATTCAAAAATAAACTCTTGCCTCTCCTACACACAGCTGTTTCATTTTATTTACAATGCAGCCATAGAAATAAGCACAAAGGGTTGACATAGCAGAACATTTTACAATTTAAACCCTGTTTATAAAGCATTTAATAAACCAGGGAGAATAAATGCATAATATTTCCTTGGCAAAAAGTAGTACACATCCCTCCTATATGAAGCTGATTTCGTCATAGTCCTACATCTGTCATTTAAAATGCACTGAAACGTGTGGACTGAAAACTGTGACGACTAAATTAAACACATAACAGTGATTATAGGATGACTTCACTTTTCTCACTGTCATCACATAATCACTGCTATGTATTTAATTCAGAAATTATAACTTCAACCTTTTCTGGCCTTTCCTTGCAAAATGGGGGTGCTATATTTGAGCCGCTCAAGCCCAACACTGAACCCAGGCTCAGCAATTTCCGAAGTTCAGATTGTAGCTCCCTGGCAGTGGGTGGGTGCCCAGTCACTCCTGCTTCGCTATTCCTGACAGTAGGAACAACTAAACATACAGAATTGAAGAGTGCAAAAAGTTAGTGCTAGGACTAAATTAGGACTCCTGGTTTGTCACCACAATTAAAAATTCACTTTGTTTTCTTAGAGGAAAAACTGAGAGGGCCCATGTCAGAGAGAAGCCACTTTATTATTCTTTATTTATGTTTATATCCTGTCTTTAAGCCAATAGACCCAGTGCAGCATACAGTGTATTCATCCTCTCCACATTTGATCCTCACAGCAGCTCTATAAGGAAGGGCAGGCATGTACAGTGGTACCTTGTATAAAAGAATTAATTCGTTCCAAAGAAATTATGTTAAGCAAATTTTCCTTCATACAAATTTCCCATAGGAATGCACTGAAAATGGAGTAATCCCTAATCACGACTATTTTTATGTTGTACAGATTCGCCTCAAAGGCGATTATGTTAAGCAAATTTCCCCTATCTCCAGAATTTTTTATGTTGTATAGATTGTATGTTATACAAACCGTTTGTTATACAAGGGTCCACTGTATAATAAACAAAAGAGAAGGGGGAACATTTTAGCCAAACCCTTCTGTTTCCAGTTTGCTTACCCTTCCAACACAGAGAAGGCAACTGTCTCAGTGGGAAATACTATTACAGTGGTACCTTGTATAAAGGAATTAATTCTTTCCAAATGAAATTGTGTTAAGCAAATTTTCCTTTATACAAATTCCCATAGGAATGCATTGAAAACAGATGGATCCCATTTTTATGTTGTATGGATTCTCCCCACAGGCAATTATGTTAAGCAAATTTCCCCTATCTCCGGAATTTTTATGTTCTACAGATTTTATGTTATACAAACTGTTTGTTATACAAGGGTTCACTGTACCATATATATGGAGGTTCTCCCTAGGAGTCAGACCCCTAAAAACCTGATTCCTATTTCATGTGGAAAATCCCTGTAGATAGCATTCTCCCTCCCAGGGGCCGCAACTAGGGGGAATCAGGCAGGGTATGTGCCCTAAGTGCCACACGGGGGGGGGGGCAAAATCCATGTTTGCCCCAGGTGACAGAGACCCTAGTTGTGGGCCTGCTCCCTCCTCAAGTATCCCCTCTGACAGGCTTATTACATATGCAACTGATTGAGCACACAAGGCAGAACTGGCTGACCCAAGGTCATATGGTAAGTCTCATGGCTTTGTGAGGAGTTGAATTCGGGTATCCCATCTTCAATCTAACCTAACACTCTATCCATTACATCATACTGGTTCTTGGTTAGTTCCGGGATACTCCATCAGCCCCAATTGGTTGGAAACGCTGGAGCCATCAGGCAAAACTTCTCAACACATATCTCATGAATGATATATCAGGATTCTCTGGAATTCTAACTTGCTATATACAAGTCTACATACATCTACAGTATTCAAACTGAAGGGCAGCTTTGAAAAGGTCCGCTGCCCTATGCAGACTTGTAAACATGATTATCCATGGCAAAATATATGTTCAGGCAAGAAAGGAGACAAGCATTTGAAAACAGGAGGAGAGTCAGTATGCCCTCAAATCCAAAATTTTAACATACCCCAATTAACTAGAACATTTATCCCAATATAGGCCGTTACTTCACGAGCCTCTCGCTGCGCGGCGAGCCGTAATTTCCGTGCGAATCAACCGCTTTTGTCCGCACGCTCCTCCTCTTTGGGTTCGGCGCCACCCCGACCACGCCCCCTAAACCGTGCTCCAAGCGGGGCGAGAGATTCCCCTGCCGGAGGCCGGGAATCTTTTTCGCTTCGCATCCCACTTCGCATCCAAAGTCACGTGTGGCCACTAATTTTTATTTTTTTTTATTTTTTTCAGTTACTTTTTCTCCAAAATACTGATGAACGCGAGGGAGGCATGATAGCTTTGTAATGGTAGTTTGAGGCGGAAGTTGCTTGGTCACTGCTCTAGGGATTTAGGAAGGGATTACTCCAATGCCCTTGGAGGACCGATGTGTGCTGGTCCACCTTGTGGCCCTGACGGGGAACAGCATTTTTTTATGGCCGCCAATGGACGAAGCAATACAAATCGGGAGTGGAAAACGAAGGATCATACAGTAATTCAGCTTTGCCGCAAATGACAGCCGGGTATCGATGCATCGATCCGGTAAATTTTTTTTTAAAAATAAAAGAAAGCGAAAACCGGACGTTGAAAGAAAACACCCGAATGCGAAGGGAGCACGTGAGGTGGCAATGGATTCGAACCGAAAATTTCGCTTGGTGAGGACAGAGAAAGAGGGGTGGGGGCGAACGGAGACCACGTGACCGCCTTCGAATTCAAAGCGAAGGCAATCACGCTGCGAAGCGAAGTACTTTGTGAAGTGACGGCCATAGATAACGTAGTAAGAACTAAGGAAAAGTAGAACTACTACATTTTGTCTACATTTGGAAGGCCTTAAAAATCCACACCAATAATTTCTGCCAATTTAAGGGACTTCTCCTTGGATAGTATCATTTCCTAGGGTTCCCCTTTGAAGAAGTATCTTTGCCATATATGAGAACATTAGTGGCTGACTGAAGCATTCCGGGATGATTTCACATAATAGATTGTTCTTCCTCATGCAAAATGTCTTAACTCAAATGCCAATGATTCCTAATTATCTCCTATTTTAAATGAAAGGTAAACCTCATATTTCAAAACAAAGAAGTCAATGCATCCCAATCCACCTTTTCCACTTCCATATCACAGCAAAATTTTCAGATGCTGAAATCAATTAAGAAAACCAATTCCTTGATTACTACTCAAATATTCCACTCAAGAAGGGGGTAAACCTTAAAGGACTTTAACTTCCTCCCATAAGAGCATCTTTCAGCTGCTTAAAAAAATCCTTCTGTACTAGAAAGAGAAGGCTGTCATGTGAAAAGTTTAGTTACAAACAAAGCTGGATCGGGATAATCATAATCCCACAGTCACTAACAGCATTTTCCTAAATATACAGTAGCTAGAATCAATGTCACCGCTATTAAAACAGCTCCACTGGTTGCCAATCAGGTATCGGGCACAATTCAAGATGCTGACCTTGACCTACAAAGCACTACACGACCTGGGTCCTAGCTACCTCAAAGATTGAATCTCACAGTATGAACTAACTCCCTAAATGATGGACTACCATTATGTGTCTTTTATATGAACCTATAGGTTCACACAGACTTTGTGTTTTTAACTACTTATAACCTTGTACCTTTAACGCAATGTTGTCTATTAATGCTGTAAGATGTCCCTCAATTCCTTGTTCTCAATACTTGAACATGTCTTAATTGTACTGGACTGTATATTATCCCTCATTACTTTAAGCTGCCTTGGGGTCCTTTTCCAAGGAGAAAGGCGGGATAAAAATACTCTAAATAAATAAATAAATAAATAAATAAATAAATAAATAAATAAATAAATAAATAAGTTTCGCCCCTACTGCAAAGGGCTCTGTCCATTGCAAGAGCAAGTACCTCTTCCTACATGGGCTTCATCGGCCCGAAACAAAAACTATTGCTGTGGGTGCATGGGGGTGGGGAACCCCTGAACAGAGGGCAGAGGCATATGCATGCCTTAGAGGGAATCTTGGCTAGAATACTATTGTTTAGCATAGCAAGTTACACTACAGTAGGCCCACTGAATCCGTGGAGACTTGTTGAGCCATGCCTTCTGTAGTTTCCCTTGATTCAAATGGGCCTACTCATGCTGCAACTTACTTCAGTGTAGTAAAACATAATTAGGTAGGCCCATTTGAATAAATGAACCATCTGGAGGAGTCCTCTGGAAGCTGGGTCATGACAATTGGATTTTTTTTTCTTGAGAGATTGAAAAGTTTCACTACTCATCCAAGCAGCTTCATCAGTCTGAGAAAAGTTAGTGCAGAGTCCTCCAATGTATAGCTCACCTTGATTTCTCATCACCCTAGTCTGAATAGGTTCATAAGTCGGCCAAAGGCCTGAATAGGCTCCTTAGATGGACAATGGTCTGGAGCGAGTGACAGTCTCACCTATGCAAACCTTCCCAACACCAATTAAGTATGGGTCATTAGCTGTGGCCTTGCTGGTGGAGGTGTGAAGTGGTTCTGATTTGTTTGGGGATTGATAAAGGGTCAGCTTGATAAGTAGCAGACAGATTGTGCCTGAGTCCCCCACCTCTGAGAGAGGAGTTTTCAATACACATGAATGGCTTTCCCGACATCTCTCTCGAACCCCTATTTTCTCTGTCTAGTACATTGATGGTGAACCTTTTAGAGACTGAGTGCCCAAACTGCGATCAAAACCCACTAATTTTAAGTAAAGTGCCAATACACCAATTTAACCTGAATACAGGTGGCTGTGAAGGGGCGATACTGGGTGCCCACAGAAAGGGCTGAGTGCCACCTTTGGCACCTGTGCCATAGGTTCACCAACACTGGTCTAACTCTAGTGCAACATACTAAACAAAGCAAACATTTAAGGCAGTGTATATTTACTGGCATTATTCTAAATAAAATAGCAGATCCATTATGTCTTAAGAAGGATGCTTATGTTCTATCTATATATTAAGAAAGGAACCTGCATCCTATTCTACAAGCATTCTTTGGTCTACAAGGCCATGTAAACACATGTCTTTTACCTGAAGTGCTGTCCAGTTTTGCTATTTCTCTCTCTCTCTTTTTAAGCTACAATTACATGGTATTCATCAATGTGCAGGACACAATACAGGAAGAGTAGGGACCTGTTCTGAGGAACCCACAGTCCAACATTCAGCAGCAGGGAAATGGAAAAGGATTGTTTCTACTTAGCATGCAGGCTGTTACACTTAGTGAAAAAAACTGTGGGGCTGCACAAAAGGCACAGAGAAGAGTTATATGAAAAGAGGGGGAAAGGTGAGCTGATGATATTATTATTATTATTATTATTATTATTATTATTATTATTATTATTATTATTATTATTATTATTATTATTATTATTATTTAATCAAGATAAACTTGATTAAAAATACAGATGCAAAAATATAATAAAAAACAAAAATATTGCAAGTGAAAACATAACAAAAACAACATTAATAAAAATCAAAGCTAAATAAGATAAGCTAATGGCGATGAGATTGGATCACTAAATCTATAAGGCCACGTAACAAGTAATAACCAAGAAAAGCAGATTGAAATAACCAAGTCTTCATTCTTGTAGATCAACAATGAGGGGCCAGGCAGATCTCTGAGGGGAGTTGGTTCCCGAGTCTAGGAGCCGCCACCGAGAAGGTCTTTTTGACGCACCTAGTTTTTAGAGGTATGTATGTGTGGAAAAAAATATTCACACATACACGGTGCAATTCTGGTTCATCTGACAGCCATGTTGCTCTTGGGAGGCCTGGAGTGGCATGGCTGAAGACTAAAATGTGAAGACAAGCTGCCACCTCCCCCAACCGGGTCACCCTCAAAAGGAGTGAGCCATGAGCTGCAGCGGGGGGGGGGGGGACACAGTGGCCGCCACCAGGTCCATAGATCTCTGTGGCTGTGGCCACCAGGGGCTTCCACCAGAGGCATAACTAGGGTTTTTAACGCCCAGGGACAAAGACAGTTTTTGTGCCCCCTCCTGACCCCCCTTTCAGTAACTCCAGGCATGGGTCCCAGAACCTATTTCTCTGGTGCCAAGATTACAAATCTGGTGCCCAGGGAGTGCTATGCCTCTGAGCATGCACAGAGCATGGCACTGACCCATGCCTCTTCCCCACTCCCATATCTGGGACCAGAAAGCAGCAAAAGGGCTATAAGACTCCCAACGCCTCCCCCCCCCGAGAATGCTGATGGGCCAGCAGTGGGAGCAGCAGAACAAGAGATGGATGGAGTGCTGTGGTGGGACATCCCTGGTGAACTTGGGAGGCCCCTGACCACCTCTCAGGACTGTTGTGAGGATCAGGGGAGCCAAGGGGCTGCCTGAGACCAAAAGGGGAAAGGACACAGGGTGAAACCAAGTCAGGAGAGAAGGGGGTGGAGGAGAGGGGCACCTTTTGCTTTCCTTGGATGCCCCACAATGCCCCACAATGGCCAGCCGCCATCACCCATCCCCTCTTGCAGGGACCACCAAGGGTTCCTCCAGTGCCTCCAGTCCCCATGGCTGCTTCTGGGCCAACGGGGTCACCACAGGTGGGGCACAATGTGGCCTCAGCAGTGCGGGTGCTTCCCGCAAGACTGCGATCAGGGCCGCTCTGTGAGCAGATACAGAGCTGGGACAGAGGCTCACCAGCTGCACAACAGACTTAAGCATTCTCCCTCCAGACTTTTTGCTGCGGCTGGGAGGCTCTGAGCAGCAGGAGCAGCGGTGAAGCTCCTGAACGGGGCCCTCACGGACCCTTTGCTCAGGGTGTGCCTCTTCTTGCTCCTCTACCACCTTCCTAACACTACCTTCCCCTGCCTCCAGAGGCCCAGGAAGGGGGGGCAAGAGATCATAGGGGGAGATTCTGGAAGGAGAGGGTATTCCTTATAGGGGCATAGTTAGTTGCCCCTTCCCTTTCCCCCTCCCTTTTAATTGAAGGACCCCTTGACTGGGGCAGCCAGAGGGGGACAACCTAGAGCTAGGAAAGAAATAGAGAGATTTGCTTCCGCTTGGTGCTTCTTCCACAGGTGTCAGGCACTGGAAGAAGATGAGCCACCCAGAGGGGCATAATGCTGGCACATCTTTTTTCTTCTCCTCCTCCCCCTCTGGGCGTCCCTAGATCGTTGTGCTCCGGGGCAAATGGCCCTGTTCGCCTTCCACGGTGGGTGCTGTTGGGTCCGGAGGTTCCCACAGTGGCTGCCCTAGAGGTTCCTGGAGGGGCTGTATGCTCTTTAAGGTGCACAGACATTTCACCTTACTTTTGAAGGGGAGTGTGTCTTATAGAGAAAAATATGGTACATTTTTAAAACAAACAACTATTCTGGCTTAAGCTATTTTGGAATATAACTTGTAGACCATTATTTCCTATGCCAAATGAAATGTGCGAGCTTTAAAGATGCCATTCAACTCTTGGTACAGTTTACTTTTGATGCAACAGACTTAAGTTGGCTGCCCCCTTCAAAAAGAGCATATAAGTGGGTGTCCATTTAAGATCTCTATAGGATTTTGAAAATAAGGACAAGGATTATGCACTGGATGTGGGAGCAGACAGGAAGCCAGTGTAGGAATTTCAGGATTTTGCATGACCAGAGAAATGAGAAGAATAACAAGTTTTAGGTAGCACAGGGCTGACAAATCTTAGATTATTGAAGACAAAGAAATATGAGTAAGGAGGCAGCACCCATTGAACCAAAATATACGTTGGAAGTGGACCAGAGTTTCTCCTGAGTAGATGGTGCTATAACTGATTCGTCATGAATTTGGTGTTTATATAGGTTTTCTTTCAGGGTTTGTATAAGTCAAAATCTTACTGGTTATCTATGACAGCATAAATGCAATGGTGTAAACTAAATAAGCAAATTGTTGCTCATTAAACTTTCCAAGGAGAAAGGTGGGTGAAATATTCAATAAATAAATAAATAAATAAATAAATAAATAAGCTCCTTATTAATAAGTTCCTTGTCACGTACAAGTTCTGTGAATTTTCACGCAATAAGTAAAAGCAGTCACTTGCTACATAGAAGCAAACAGTCAGTACTAATTTACCCAATTGCACTTGTGCCAGGTTCAGTAGTAGGTTCTAGCCACTGTGCCTTCCCAGAAATGCATAAATTTATGTCAGAAGTGATACACTGTAATGTGCTGTTCCCAAGTGGTAGTGAGAATAGATGTCATTGTTAAATGTCATCAAGTTGCTTATAATTTATGGTGATGCTAAGAGGGATTTTTTTTTTACATAACAGAGATATTCAAGCAATGATTCATGATTGCTGCCTGGAGGGACTCTCCCGGGATAAACAGGTATTGGAAGCCAAGCCTGAGTCCTAGTCCAGTACAGCACACAGAGTCTTCATAACAACGTATTGCTTCCAAAAGGCACACTGAGTTCATGGCTGAGGTCAGGTGCGCTGCTTCCTAGCCACTGCTAAGTGCCACAACCACATTGCCTGGTAGTGTCAATTTACCAACAGCAACAATATTCTGACTCATATTTATTGGAAAAATAATAGACAACCCACCCACCATATAAACATCAGCGAATGTTGCTGCAAAGTTCCTTCTCCGCTATGGTAATCCTAAATACATCTACTCAGAAGTAAAACCCACTATTATCAAGCAGGCCTTACTTCAAAGTAAGGATATTCAGGACTGTGGTTGCAGCTGCATTGTATGAAAAAGTGTTTTATAGTTAAAAACAGCAGGAGTTACGACATGCAGATACAGAAGTTTTACACAAGGAGGGAGGCAGGGAATAACTCAAGAATTGCCTCTTACTTTGGCACTTTCTAAATATTTCTGCTAAAATCTGAAGTATTTCACTGAAACAATGAAGCCTAAAACTTACTTTCCAGATGTGAACATCTGTTTCTCATTTTCTTCAGCCAAGAAAGCATGAAGAAGATTAACGACTCCAAGCCAAACACTGTCCAGACATAACATGTAAAACCAAAGAATACTCTGCAGTGGTGGTTGCTATTACTCAGTCACTAACAAATTCTCCGTCCAGTGAGGTTTTCTGAACATTCGACTCAAGCCCCAAACTCACAAACAAGCCTACGTCTTAAGCCAATCTACAGAACAGAGTAAAATCTTTACAAGAATTATGCTTGTAAATAAAACAATGCTTAGAACCTGGAGCTCAGGGTATCAGAACTACTACAGTACTTCCACACAGACTTATAAGATGTTGTATCCATGCACACTGCATCTGTAAGACATGGTACGTTTTTCTGTCTATAAGATGCCCCCAAGTATAAGACCCACCCACCCACCCACTTTTCCAACCCAAAATTACAGTTTCACAACCATGTGATTCTCTCCTTGGCTTACCTCTGTGTATAAGACTACAGTGGCACCTTGTATAAAGAAATTAATTTGTTCCAAATGAAATTATGTTAAGCAAATTTTCCTTTATACAAATTTCCCATAGGAATGCACTGAAAACAGTAATCCCTAATCGCAACCATTTTTCAGTTGTACGGATTCGCCCCATAGACGATTCTGTTAATCAAATTTCCCCTATCTCCGGAATTTTTTAGGTTGTACAGATTTTATGTTATACAAACTGTTTGTTATATGAGGGTCCACTGTACACTCAATTTCAGGCTTAACAATTTTAGAAAAAATATAGTTTTATACACAGAAAATGTGGTATTTGAAATTAAGCAATTTGAGCACCCCTCCCACAGGCAATGAGGCAATGAATTAAACACTAATGAAGGCGTTCTTACAGTGGGCCAAAAGCTGAACTTTGGTGCAAAATCCCATATTACCACACACACAAAATCCATCTGGGAAATGATAATTACTGTATATAAATATCAAAGATAAGCACATGCTATTTGTCTTATAATTCAGCCAATTCTCCCACACTGCAGAAGTGAAACCATAAAGCAGAATACATATGTTGTGCTGTAACTGATCTTTCTTTCTTCACATGTGAAAAAGCACACTTGAGTGAACTTCCAGTAACAACTAGGAATATTTTCAAAACTCATATTTCATTTATCCAATGTGTTATCAATACATCATGCTATCTAAAAGACAGACCAGAGAGCCCAGCTCTCTTCAGTGTCACAGAAATCTATCTTGTGGACAGAGGTCGCTACACCCTCCCACAAAGAACCAAGGCCACAAAAAAACCCTTTGAAATGGGCTGCCTCCCCACTTTCCTAAGTGCACTGTGGTTAAGTAATATTGCATTAGAAACCGGGGTGGTGGGAATCAACTGACATGGCAGCAGTGATAGCCACTTGGTTCCAGCTAGATGTATGTCCAAATATTGCATGCCCTCGCCTGATTTCGGAAGCTAAGCTGGGTTGGCCCTGGTTAGTACTTGGATGGGAGACCACCAAGGAATACCAGGTGTTGTAGGAGCCTGGAGTAGGAACTGGCAAACCACTCCAGTATTCCTGCCAAGAAAACTCCATGGACATGGGGTGACGAAGAGTCGGTCACAACTGTAATGACGCAAGACACACACACACACACACACACACACACACACACACACACACACACACACACACACACACACACACACACACACACACACACACACACACATGGAGGCTCTCCAAGCAAGCAAAAGCAAGCAATATGCATGATTCTCCCAGATTGTACTGCTAATTTAAGATGAAAAGAAAAAAACATATTCTTTTGCAGTACAGCTCCCATCATCCCCAGGCATTGACATGCTTGTTAAAGCAAAGAGGTGCACCGAATCATCAGAGGGGTCAAAGGTTCCTTAATCTAAGATAAGGAAGCTTCATGGGTTCATATACAGTGGCAGCAGGAATATGCTGTTTTAGTGATACAACTACAGTCGTCGTCGTCCCCCCCCCCATTTCGTGTTTCATATACTACAGTCCCGGTATATCGCAGGACCATAGTATATCAAACAAAGGGCTCCTAGGGCAAGCTGTGTGTGCCTGTTTGAGGCCTCCTGCACTTATCCCAGGCATGGCACTGCCCCAAACGGGGCTCTGGTGTGCTTCCTGGGCCTGTCAGACGCCCCAGAAATTGTTTCCGGCACAAAACAGAAGTGACTTCCAGTTAACTGGAAACCACTTCTGGGGCCTCCAACAAGCCCAGAAAGCCTGTCGGAGGCCCATCTGGGGAAGTGACAGGACTCAGGTAGGTGTAGGAGGCCCCAGTTAGGCCTCCCACACCCAACCCAACCCAGCATCCACATATAGCGGATTTTCCATTATCGTGGGTCGGGTCGGGTCCCTAACCCCTATGATAGGTGTGGGATTACTTTATACCAGGCATGTCCAAACTTCGGCCCTCCTGATGTTTTGGACCACAACTTCCAGAATTCTAAGGTTATAATTCCAATGGCAAAGGACTGTGGGAGTTGCAGTCCAAAACATCTGGAGGGCCGAAGTTTTGACATGCCTGCTGCATACATATTTTGGGGGTGGAAAACACAACAATTATTTTTCATGAATGCAACAGGCTCTAGTCAAACCAATTTACCATCCATCTCACAATATGTAAGAATGGGTTCCACTAGGAAGTTCACCAAAAGAATATAAATAAATATAAGGTCTGAGAAACAAATCTATTTCAGGGTCAATGGTTTCACTGAATATACTAATTAACTCTAATGTGGGGGAAGTCTCATTTGCCTAATGCATGTTTACAAAACAGCATAAGCAGACACAAATCCAATAATCCCAATTTATTAACCAGTGGTCAAGCATGTGTGATTCTACCAAATGAGTAAACAAGACGAAACTATTCGTCCTATGCATTTCTCTGCAGATTCCAGTATGTCTGAAGAAAGAACTCTCTGTGTGTTATTTCATCCTGAACTCTACTCACAAGGATGATTTACTTGCATATTTAATGCTAAGCACATGTTGGCCTTAATGACTTAAATTCCATCCATGCATGCATGTCTACATAAGTCATGTCTCTTTGTAATTACTTCAGAAAACAATATATTTCCAGTTAGCAGAAGAATTCCCCAAACCTGGAAAAAATATAGTTCTGCACTGGTTTGCTTTCTGTTCTTTACTACTTACTATCTGCAAGTCTCAGCTTCAAAAGAACAACTGAGAGAGGACTCTGAGTGAATGACAGAACAGATCTGAAGAGGTGAAGTTTAAATTACAGTACAGCTGTACCTCGACTTATGAGTGATTCAAGAACCAAGGAATTCGACTTATGAGTGGAAATCATTGGAAATTGATTTCAAAAAAATGAAAAGAAAAAAAAACGAGTTACGAGTGGAAATCCATTTCCAATGATCCCCTGGGTGGGCAATTTTAAAAGCAGGGGAGGGGGGAGATTGCAATCAAAATTAACTCACCTTGCGGCTTCAAACCAGCAGGGGTTCCTTCCCGAAGTGATTTTAGGGAACCCCCTGAAATCTGGAAAGATTTGGGGGTCAGAGGACTGCGTTTTGAAGCTCTAAAGGGGGTCCGAATACTTATTTGGCAATGTGGAGAGGCAATTAAGGAGAACTCTCTGATTGCCTCCATGCTACCAGCATACACTGCCAAATAAATGTCAGTCAACCTCAACTACGTTTTAACAGACTGAATCCATTTTATATTAATTCTCTCTAGCCTATGTCCTTACCATTGGTTAAATGGGTTTCCAGCTGTGGCCAAAATTGTAAAACTAACTAATCGAAGATGAATCATACCTTGCATGAGGGATGTGTACATAGGCAAAATATTTATTTATTTATTTATTTATTTAACTATTTATTCATACCCCATCCATCTGGCAACTTGTACATATTTCAGTATTCACTCCTACCTCACCTTGCTCTCAATTCAGGGACCCAAGGAGCCTTCAAGCATGATAAGAGGGAATTCCAAAAATATACAATAATAAAATTCTATGTAACATGAAAAGCCCTTATAGCAACTTAAAAACAACATCCCCACACAAAGACATATAATTATCAAAATTATCAAAGCAGAAGAGAAGCTCCATATCTCTTTAAAATTCTATTTAAAGCCCTGTCGGTGCTCAAACTGCCTGAAGAGAAAGACCTTTGCCAGTAGAAGAACATAAAAGGTATAGCATACATGTGTCATTAGGCCATGGCTGCTTAATGTACAATTATTTATAGACTCAAAGCTATAGATTGAAATGGCTACCCCATCTCCTCCATACAAAATGAATAGCCATTTTAAAA
This sequence comes from Phrynocephalus forsythii, assembly GCA_029282475.1. Classification (NCBI taxonomy): domain Eukaryota; kingdom Metazoa; phylum Chordata; class Lepidosauria; order Squamata; family Agamidae; genus Phrynocephalus; species Phrynocephalus forsythii. The sequence goes on along the minus strand of JAPFRF010000005.1, from coordinate 92,056,512 downwards.
AGTCTAAACTATATTTCAGTAGTGCATGGAAAACCTACTAATTCTTGTATACTGCTTATTAAAGGAACAACTATTTTAACTTACAGATACTATAGAAGAGTGACAAGGATAACAAAAATATTCTTGAAACTACAGTACAATAGGGTTGTTTCAACAGAAAATATGATGGACCTCTACTGCATTTTTATAGATAATGGACTGCTAAATGGATTAGATTAGGCATGTCCAAACGTCAGGCCTCCAAATGATTTGGACCACAACTCCCAGTCTTTTTAAAAAAATATTTATTTATTTATTTATTTTCTGGGTAAGGGACATTATAAGGAACAAATTAGGAAACAGGTATGATTGAAATAGGGTTAGAAAGGAAGGGTAGGGGTAAAGGAAAATAGGGGGTGCAGGTTTGGCAAGGCACATTACAATTCTTCAGTTTCATATTTCATATATATACATATCCCAGGTAGCAGGCTCAAGGTTCACTCAGCCTTCCATCCTTCCAAGGTCGGTAAAATGAGTACCCAGCTTGCTGGGGGGGGGGGCAATGTGTAGCCTGCACACTGTAATTAAAAATTGTAAACCGCCCAGAGACTACTTGTAGTGGTATGGGGTGGTATATAAGCAGAACACTTTATATCAATTAGGACTTATATAGCTAGTATATATTACACAAATGTTTCTGGCTGTTGACATGTTTCAAATACAAACTTAATTATCTTTTTTTCTTTAACCACAAATAGAACTTTCCCCAACTTTCCTGATGTTTCTGTTTCCGTGGTGTTCCTAACCATTCCGAATTCCCACAGTCTTTTGCCATTGGCAATCTAAGCTTAGAATTCTGGGAGTTGTGGTCCAAAACATCAGGAGGGCCGAAGTTTGGACATGCCTGCCTTAGATGGAAGCAGAATTTTTATTCTGAGATGTGGTTCTTCGCAAAGGAAGGTGCAAAAAACTGCAAAGTGGTTCTTCCTTCATCTCTGAAGTTGTGATTTCCTAAAATGTGGAAAAATTCCTGGAATCTGGAATTGATATTCCTTTAAAAGTGACTTTTCAAATTATGTTGAATATCCATCATTGGTTTCTAAAGAAAAAAGCAGGACTAAACATAGAGTGCAGTACCAAATCATTCGCCATACATAATCTCTCCTACATCCCAGAGATTTTGAGAAGATAAAACTGAAATGGTGTTTGGTGGAAACTTAGCTCCTTGGAGGATGAGAAGCATACATTTTAAAGAAAACAGCACAACAGTATTGCTTCACAACAATATAATGCCACCCATTTCCAGTTTCAGTCCTGTTCAGCTTCTGTTGTACAGATGAGACAGACGTCTGGCATACTGATATCCTCATGATCAGTCAGGTAAAGACAGGAAAAATAGACTCTCTGGTTGCTGCCCACAATTCTGGTAACTACTCTTAAGATTTTAAGATTCAGGTGGTACCTTCTAATAGTCGCCTGCCATTTATGGCCAGAATATGACCATGAATAAAAGGACAGGTCAGAGAAAGGGCTACGGTATTCAGATCAAGCTATACTTTGATGGAAGTTGAAGTGTCAGATTTCTGTTTTCTCTAGCACGGATTAGAGGAGGAGTCAGAACTATCTCCTCATCTGTATACAGCAAGCAAACCCAAGAGGCTCAATTAAAACACATTTATGAAGAATTTTATAACCTTTTCCCAGTTATGTAGGTGGTCCCCCCCCCCTTAGGCAAGGCCATGTATCCAGCTAGTCACTTCACTCTAGCAATCTTTTCCATGTGCAGAAGCTCTAAAACTTAGAGAACAGTTTCTCCATTCTTTTCAAAATGAGAGAGCCAAGTAGTTAAAGGAATGCATGTGTTGACTATCACCTACTATCCTGAAATGAATGAAAAGCCTCGTGGTCACAAGACATCAACTTGGAACAGCACAGATCTCTGTATTATATAGCATGCATTATTGAAATATTAAATTCTTGACATTCAGCCTAGCCCATATTTATAGTACACAGTGTCAGGTGGGAACTTGTGTAATTATCAAGATGTTGCTAGACTATAACACTCATCATGCCTGACCAGTAACTATGTTTTCTTGGACTGAACCACATCCATGGGTTCCTCAGCCCAACACAGAATCATCTCTCTGAATGGCAACCAAGATGTTGAGAAAATAAACATGAAGAACACAAATGGGAAGGTTTTCAGAATTTACCTCTTTCAAAATTACTCCTAAATAACAAATCAGATGGTGGGTGGAAAGCAAACGGTGAGCAGAATGAGTGAAGACACAATGGAACACTGAGAAACTGAAAGGAGGAATCTCCTTCAAGCATTTGCAAGAGCACTAAAGAGTAATTTCTATTTTAAAAAACAAAAAACAAACAAACAAGGGCCACATTCTGATCACACAGTGGGGACAGATTTTGATCAATACCCATGGGATGTTGAAAAATGTGGAAAGCTGCAGAGCTGGCATTCACTGAAGTGTTGCAACATTTTAGCTCAGAATTCTAAGAAATCCATGAAAAAACAAATCCTAGGATCCACTAAGCCAAATCAGTTAAAATGGTAAGAACTGGGCAGTACAGAGATACAGTAATATCTTGGTTTAAGAAAACCTTGGTCTACAAGTTTTTTGCAAGACAGGCAAACATTTCTGATCCATTTTGCCTTGATCAATGAGCAATGTCTCGCAATAGGAGCACAGGAGCAGGTCACGTGATCACACATGAGCCAGTTGTGGCTTTCTCTCTTTCTCCATACTGGATTGTGAGTTATTGTCTCAGGGAAGCCCCAAAAGCAAAGGGAAGAGAGAGGAACGGAGGTCTTCCTTGCACCAGCCATGGATGTTTTCAAATGAGAGTGCAGGTTAGGGGTTTGTTTTGCTTTTCTTTATAGTTATAGTTATAGTTATATTTTATTTAATTTGTTTTCAACATACTTTCTGAATTTTCAAGCCATTTCTAGTCATAGGGCAGTTAGTCAAGTGTGTATAGGGCTACAAATTGCATTTTATTGTCACATTGAAAATAAAGAGTAAAATCCAGTTGTTAGTCCCAAGCACAGCAGATTCCGCAGCCAGGTACCTGAATGGACATGACTTTCAAACCAACTGCTCTTGTGAGTTGTGGCATTTTGTGTGAAGAGTATGCGGCCTATAGGACCCCAGAGCAAATCATCTGAGTTTCCATTATTTCTTATGGGGCAATTTGCTTTGATAGACCAGTGCTCTCATTTACAATCATGTTTCTGGAACAAATCATGTTCACAAATTAGGTACTACAGTCCATGCAGCTCTTTACCAGTTTTGAGTTTAAGGAGGCAGTCACTTTCAGAAAAAAACATAATTTGAAATTCTTTTTTCAAAAATAAAACTAAGAACATATGGTGTGTGTGTGTGATGTATAAAGAGCAACACATTTTCTTGTCTTCAAATATGAAGCGACCCTGACCTACATTCATCTCTTAAAGCACCTCTCAAGAGGAATCTGCCACTTTTCCTTCCATCTCTGAAAGGTCACATTCACTTTGCTTAATCAGCAACAACATCTATATTTGAAGTATTAGGAGAGGCGGAACTGTGTATGCCATTTCCACTCAGCTACAGCTTTTTGAAGAGAATATATTAAATTTGGAAGAAAAAGCTTTAAATTATGAAAAAAATTTATGATTTCTAACAAGAAATAATGAAAAATGAAAAAAATACTTTAGCATTTAAATTATATTTCAGCAAATGATAAGAGAAATGGTATATATAGATAGATAGATAGATAGATAGATAGATAGATAGATAGATAGATAGATAGATAGATAGATAGATAGATAGATAGATAGATAGATAGATATACACACACACACACACACACACACACTTCCAAATCCATACTTGCACATTACTGTCATTAGACCATTCCCATTAAATCTTGCCAAAGTAACATGATAAACAAGCAGGGAGGTGGGGCAAGGGAGGAATAATAGTCCAGTTATAGTCTTGAGACAGAATATGGGATAAGGCTGTGTACACGTTAAAATTAAGCTCTGTCACTTTCTGAAATGGCTGTTTTAACCCAGAATATTTACTGATGGCTGATGGGATTTAAAAACAGACTGAAAAACAGAGCCACCATTTTTTAAAAACAGATTGCATATCCACACGTTAGAAACATCTCAATTCTTAGGCAAAATATATGGGTTCTTTGAAGATGGCAAGAGAGATCTAGAAAGTATTTATAGATGAAGCCAGAATTCAGTATTTGGCTTATTTAAAAGAGCAGAATCAAGACTTTCTCAGCAAATATTGAGCAATTTTGGAAAATGAACTCTTTTTCAACTGCTAAGAAATAGGATTAAAAACTATGGTTTGGAAGCATAGTTAAGACAAATCTAAAATAGGATCATTGCAACATCAAGTGAGTCAATGGGATCTGCTTCACGTATTACTTCATATGGATCCAGCCCTGTAAAAATATGACACCACTGGAAAACTAATTAGCTTTCTTAGAATGGCACAGAGTTGATAACAAACTCTTTATTTCAGTCAACTACTGAATTTACAGATAAAATGCTGCAAAAACCAATAAGGCTAACGTGTGATATTCCATGTGTGTTTAACACATTTATTGATATGTCTTAAATGTAATGGACTGTATATTGTCTCTCCTTACTCTAAGCTACCTTGGGTTCTTTTCCGAGGAGAAAGGCAGGGTAAAAATACTCAAAAATAAAAATAAATAAATAAATAAAATTGTGAAATAAATCTAATGAAGACACAATAAAAATTATTTTGACCATACCGTATAGTTTTTACATTTGCAATGATTTATACTAATGATGATCATGGAGGTTACCAAAAAAGCAGAAACAGACAATGCTCACAAATGAAAACAGAGCATAAAGAAAGTATGTTCTCAAATGATGCAGCCACAGGTGCAGGACAAAAAGTGATGAACAGAATTTGCTTTTCAACCATCAATCAGTAACACAGGGCCTATAAATTTCCTTGAACAAAGCAGATGGTGCCATATTGGTGCTTGAGCATAGGTGAGCCTTCACCCAATTACTTAGGACAGAAGTCTTTCAATTAGTTTTGCAAGACCATTAAGCAAATTGGGTTTTCCCAGGAGAAGATAACTGGCAAGTCAAGAAAGAGGCTGTTAAAAATAACCAGATATAATATACATATGAATTATACAGTCATATGCTGGGATCAACTTATGTATTCAACGGAAGATTGTACTCAGTAGTAACTGATAGGGAAAAAAACACCACCTGGCTCAATAAAATGCATGACCTTTTATTACAATAACCAATGTATCCAGTTTCCTATGCTGTGCAGAATTAGACATTTCCCATTTAAGGCAGCTCGCCAACAAGGAGTCAACTCATCATTCTTGAAGCCTTTTTTTGACAATTCTTCCTAGAACATATAATGGGTTTAAACAAAAATCATCTCAATGTCTTTTTACCCAATATAACCCAATATATAACAAGCAAGGCTTATTATATTTTGGGTTATAAACCAATACATATTTATCAGAGTAGCGAAACTGCTTAAGAGACTTGTGGTGCAGTGGTTAAATGCCTGTACTGCAAATAAAACTGTGCTCCCGGTAGCTGGCTCATGGTTGACTCAGCCTTCCATCATTCTGAGGTCAGTAAAATGAGTACCCAGCTTGCTGCGGGAGGGGGGGGGCAATGTGTAGCCTGCATAATTAAACTGTAAACCTCCCAGAGACTACTTAAAGTGGTATGGGGCGGTATATAAGCAGAACACTTTAAGGAGGAAAATCTTAAAACCTAAGGATAAATCAAAAGAGGAAAAGTTGTGCATGCATCTGCATTTATGTGACCCAATATTTATTCTAAATTTTGCCTTGATCAGCAAACAGTGTCTTGATATACAAGCACTGGAGAAGTCCATATGATCACAAGTGAACCAATGGTGGCTCTCTCTCCCTCCCTCCCCCTGCTGGATTGTGGGTGATTGTCTGGAGCATTACATCTCAGGCAGCCTCCAAAGCAGGGGCAGGAAAGGAGGTCTCCCTTGTACCTGCCATGAAGGTTTTCAAAGGGAAGAGCAGGTTAGGGCTTTATTTTTCTTTATATTTATATTTTTATTTAATATGTTTTCAACATGCTTTCTTATTTTTTTCAAACCATTTCTACGCATGGAGCAGCTAGTTGAGTGTGTATAGGGCTACAAATTGCACTTTATTATTGTCACACTGAAAATACAAAGTAAAATCCAGAGATTAGTCCCAAGGAGAGCAGATTCCGCTGCCAGGTACCTAAATCATGGTGTGGACGTGGACTTCTAGCCAACTTCTTTTGTGCATTTTGCGTGTACAGTATGCGTTCTATGGGACCCCAGAACAAATCAACTGAGTTTCCATTATTTCTTATGGGGAAATTTGCTTTGATATAAGAATGTTTTGGTTTACAAGCATGTTTCTGGAACGATTTATGCTCATAAACCAAAGTACTACTGTATCAGGAATAGATGGAATATCAAACTAGAGATTGAATATACTAAAATCCTACCAAGTACGTGTCAAGAAATATGGAAAATCAAATAATGGCCTATATACTGGAAGTGCATGGAAGATTGCAATAATTACAAGATAACTGTGCTGACTTTCTCTGCAAGCAAAATGATGCTGAAATTTTCACAACAAATACTTCTAGCATATATGGATTGAGAAACGCTAAATACTGTATTTGAAAAAGGAATAGGCACCAAAATCACACTGTAAATATACAAAATGAACATACCCGAGAATCCCAGAAGCAACAGGTTTGTGCTTTTATAGATTATAGGTAAAGGAAAAGTGAAAAAGGTGGAAATAATATTCATAATTTAAGATATGGAATGGCAATATTTTACTGGTGGAAAAAAATTATGACTTGTAACAACTGATGAAGGTGAAAGAACTGGAGAAACAGATTTACAGCTCAATGATAAAACTAAAATTGTGAGTATGGAAGTACCGTATTTATCGGCGTATAACAAGCAACTTTCCCCCCCCTGAAAATGGGGGCAAATGATGTATGTGTGTTATACGCCGATATAATGTTAAGAAGCCATGTTTTTACAGCTTCTCCTTGAGAAAAAGAGGTGGGGAGAGAGAGAGAGAGAGAGAGAGAGAGAGAGAGAGAGAGAGAGAGAGGAAACACTCGCACACACAGAGGGGGCGGGCGGGCGAGCGAGCGAACGAGTGCGGCGGCGGGGGGTGGGGTGTGTGTGTGTGAGGAGGAAGAGGAGGAGGCGAACAAGAGGATGGACTGGCTGAGGAGGGAAGAGCGCAAGCAGCCCGGGAGGCGTCCAGCGAGCGAGCGAGCAAGCGAGCAAGAGCCGGGACCAGCGCCGGCACAAGCCCTTTTTTGCGGGCTCGCCCGAGGTAAGCACGCGCTGTCTGCCGGCCGAGTGAGAGAGCAGGCGAGCGAGCGACGGTGGGCTTGAGTGGGGCGCCGCCTTGCCTTGCCCAGGAAAGAGAAGGGCCACCCTGCCCGACGGAGCTTGCTTCTCTCCGGCAGGAGCTGCTCCCCCTCAACGCCTCGCCTCAGCCCACCCCCCCACTCCACCTCCTCCAAAAAAGCGCACTCTGGCAAGCGAGGGAGAGGCGGGTGGGCTCCTGCCGGCGTCGGACGCTGGGCTGGGCCGAACCATAAGGTCCCCTACGCGCGGAGGGAAGGCGGCCGGCCGGCTGGCTGGTTGATGGAGGTTGGCGAGAGAGCGAGGAGGAGCGCTCAGGTCCCGCCGCGCCTTCGGGCTTCGTTCCACGGCGTGGGGGCTGCCTTTGAAGTCTGCTTGGCTTCCGGGTTTGGACTCGTTTCAGCCCTTCGGCCCCTCTCCCGGGTGTGTGTGTGTGGGGGGGGAGTTATTCTGTCGAAAAGATGTGGAGGCAATTAAAATTTTTTTCCTAAAATTTCCCTCTTAAAATGAAGGTGCGTGTTATATGCCTGTGCATGTTATACGCCGATAAATACGGTACTATGCAATGTCAATGCTGATGGTGTAGAAACTGAACTGAAAATTGAGATATATTCTCTATCATGGCTTGATTAACAACCAAACTGAGACTACCGTTAAAAAGAATAAGATTTGGAAGCTATAAAAAAAAACTCAACAGGATCTTTAACATAAAGATGTGTCAATAGATACCAAGATCAGCTGTACCATGGTAGTCCTGGTTATAATACAGAGATGAAGAAATTGACAATGAAAAAAAAAACAATAGGAAAGGCAATAATTTGTTATTAGGTAGGCTGAAAGTGAAAGCACTGTAATAATCTTTAAAAAAATCAAGCTCCTACTGTTTAAATTATATAATTATTTATATAGGGATTTTATTTGTGTCATTATTTTGACTACAATGTCCTGGGAACATATGTTATGGCAAAATTAGAACACTGAATAATACAGATACAGTGGTACCTTGTATAAAGGAATTAATTCAATCCAAATGAAATTGTTAAGCAAATTTTCGTTCATACAAATTTCCCATAGGAATGCATTGAAAACTTAATTGCAAGTGCGACCATTTTTATGTTGTATGGATTCGCCCCACTGATGATTCTGTTAAGCAAATTTCCCCTATCCCCAGAATTTTTTGTTGTACAGATTTTATGTTATACAAACTGTTTGTTATACGAGGGTCTGCTGTATAATGTGCAAATTCAGCTCAGAAACAAGAGCTGAAGCAACAATGAGCATCATCTGTGTTGCCTCTGTTGATAAATATCACACATTTTTTCCTAACAGCAACACTGGGTTAAGCAGTAGTAGACAGAAAGCAGACTGGGATTTCCTGGCAGATTTCTAGGCTACTTTCAGTAGATTTACAAACCCTGTCAACAACGCTAACAATGGAAAGCCTCCTTCCCAAACTACGGACATAAAAAAAAATCAGTGGGAACAAATTTAGTTGTAAAACAGCTACGAACTCAGCTTTGGTGATGAAAAGAAATTCCAGGGCTATGTAGGTATTGGAAGGCACCTTTCATTTTAATCATCTGCCTCCTCCAATAAGCTGCTTATGCATCCACCAACACCAGGCACCGGAGCCCAGAATTTTTGAAAAATAACAAAACAAGATTGCACGTGACTCAGGGTAAAGCATTTTTTCCAAAGTCAATCTTAATTGGCTAAGATGGACAAAGACCAACTGAACTGAAAGTAACTGGCTGAAGATATTCTGAATCCAGACCACTGCCACTCCTAAAATGCATAAAAATAATTAGGAGTGTATTTGCTCTGGCCAAACTTTCTACCAGCATTGTGGCTTGCCTAGAGAAGATTGGATCAGGTATAACCCAGTTCTCCCCTTGCCACACTCCCTTGTCCACTTCTTTTTGGATATGTCTGCAAAGTTGTTCTGCCATCAGACAGCTCATTTAGCAGGCCTTTTAACATTAGCTGGCAGAAGATGATTATGGCCTTCTCCTGACCCCCTTCAGTTAATACATCTTTGAATTACATCTTTGGTGGGATTGCTCTACCCACCTATATACATGCTTTCTCGGATTCTGCAAGTGTTAGTTCAAGAAGGGAGATGGAATACAGTGACCCCCGCCTATCATGGGGGTTAGGGACCCGACCCAACCCAACCCGTGATAATTGAAAATCCGTGACATGCAGATGCAGGTCGGGTCGGGCCAGGGGCGACTAACTGGGGTGTCTTGTACTTACCTCCAGTCTGCTGCTGCCCCAAATGGGCCTGCGAGGTCTTCCTGAGCATTCTGGAGGTCCCAAAAGGGCCTCCCTGCGAACCGTAAGTGACTTCTGGTAAACCGGAAGTCACTTCCAGGTCACCAAAAATCATTTCTTAGGCTTCCGAGGCCCTTTCTAGGGGCAGGGCTTGGTGTAAGTAAGGGAGCCATGAAGCAGGCCTTTCCCACTTACACCAGGGGGCCTTTATTCATATACTGCGGTCCCACAATACAGCAGGACTGCAGTATATGAACCATGAATGGGAGGGGGGCCACTGTATTCCCAACCTGGATTTGGGCTCACCAGGATCAAAAACATCAAGAAACTATGATGCATTTTACAAGATCACATGAACCTCATTATCACAGCAAATACTCAAGAGGCAAACAAGATTGGTAAGTGACTGCAGTACAGAAGTATTGTTGGCAGCTTTCCAGGGAATATTTCAACATATACCTATAGGTGTAATAGAAATGTCATGAATGGGTTAGAAGAGATAACACAGGTATAAGCTTCAAGATGTATCCAAATTAGGTCCTGATGCTCTTAACATTCAGGGCGACAGTGCTGATACCAGTACTCAAAAAAGCAAGCCCTCTTGAGAAATCAGAGGCTGGTGGCGGTGGGGGAGAGAATGTGGAGTACAGTACACTTGCTCCTATACTACTGCTGTCAGTAAAGGGAAAAGAGGAGACAACTGTGACCAGAACATGCAAGCATTTTGCATTTTCTCAGCATTGTGAAAAACAAAAGTCAAGAGGTTCACCTGCATGTTATAAAAGAAGTGTTCAAATGTATTCTCATATACACACGAACGGCAAGCACTGATTTCACTTCTACAATTCCATTCCAGAGCTTACTGGTTCTATCCAAAATATGAAACAGTCTTCTGCAACCCATGTTAACTAAATGGTTGAGTCAGCAGCTGGAAGCAGACCTCTTGCTTGATCACCACCAGCTGGGAGGTCTGTCCCATTAATTTGTAAACACAGCAGGAAAAAAAAATCGATTCTGTTCTGACCCACCCATATATTCAGTAACAACTGCCAGAATTTCAAATCTGTTTTCTCACATATTCAGTGAAAAAAGAAACCCTTTCTCCTCTCATTTTGAACACAGAGAAAGAGAGGGGGAGTAGACCAGAAGTTGCTGCAAATTCGGGGCTCAGAAGCATCAAACAAATGTTCAAAAGTCTTAACAAAAATAGATTTAAAATGAATTCCCAAGTTAAGTTCCAACAGTTTTGGCTTGTACATATTTAGGAGTTTTCTTGTGCTCACATTCCGAATGAGCTGTCTCAGAAAGAAGACAAGAATGAAGTTTGCTAGACACTAGCGAGAAATCAAAGAAATTAACAGTCCTTCTAGCTCGTGGCAGGAATTAGCTGTGTTTTACTGGCTGGGTAAACAGAGGAATTATAGGATTTAACGAAGGTTACAAGTAATTTGAGTGTCATTCTGAGAAGAATGTGTACATTTTAGCTCTCAGCCAGGTTAACCAACAGGCAACACTATTATATTAATATTGCTCAGTGTTCAAAACACAAAGCTGCCTAGTTTCTCTAAATGGCCACTAAACTGTACAATTTGCACTTAACTACTGTTCACAGGAAGGAAACGACAAAATGCCACAGTGTGAGAGAAAACTGGGGATCTGCATGTTTGAGTTTAGCCGATCGTTTTGAAGAATTAGCTCTGAACAATATAATGGCTATATTCCACGTGAGCCTAATCAGCTTGCTTCTTTCACCTACTCTGCATGCAACACACTCATGCATTTAAATGTTTGAAAAATTGGTTCATTTTCCCCACAAGAGCTCAAGGTTTGTTTGCATGCAAGGCAACACAAACAAAAACATACAAGCACTCTGTTTGCAACAAGGGACAAAGGTACCAACAGTTATAGTGTCAGAGAAAAGCTATCCCACCTTGCCTCTGCATCCTCTCCCCATGATGACTTTCTATCATATTTAAGGAGAGTTTCCAATTCATGAGTGAACCTGCCTAATGAGTTCTTAATACTATTGTGCCTAATCCCAAATGGCACATTTTTGTTACACTTTGGCTCACAAAGTCACAACCAGAGCTGGAGGCTCTGGTGGAAGCTCATCTGTTTACCATGAAAGTAGTGTGTGCTCTCTCTCTTTTTTTCTACATGTATACAGCCTATGCATTTGCTGCCTAGATGCCCTGAGCACATCCAATCTCTCCTGGTCTCAGAAGCTAAGAAGAGTCAGGTCTGGCTAGTACTTGGATGGGTGACCACCAGGGAATACCAGGTGCTTTAGGTGCCTTAAGTAGGAACTGGCAAGCCACTCCAGTAATCCTGCCCAAAAAACCCCCAATGGACATGGGGTCACAAAGAGCCAGTCATGACTGTAATGATATGACGACGACGACGACGACGACGACGACGACAACAACAACAACAACAACAACAACAACAACAACAACCAGCCTATGTAGCCTTGGAAAGACGCCCAGTCCCAGGAAAGGCAAGGGAAAACTGCCACTGAGTATTTGCTTCCTGGAAAACCCTGAAAAGGGTCACCATAATGCAGAAGTGACTTGCTTTTATTTACTTAAATTTTATTTAAAATATGCTTATCCCATCTTTCTCCTTAAAAAGGAAAAGCTGGCAGCTTAAAAAAACATGATGATGATGACATGAGAAAAACAAATTTCACATGAGCTGATTGGGAGTACTTTGAATCTTGTGGTATTGTTCTATTAACTCAGGCAGGTCCAATCTTCGGCCCTCCAGATGTTTTGGACCAGAACTCCCAGAATTCCAAGCCTGTATTTCCAATGGCAAAGGACTGTGGGAGCTGCGGTCCAAAACATCTGGAGGGCCGAAGTTTGGACAATCCTGTATTAACTAGTTGTGTTTAATTGTTCTCTGAGTTTGTAAAAACCATTTTTGGAGTACCATCCAATGAATGATGGCTAAGAGATGTTATGACTAGCAATCTTTTGTTGGTACTGCTACTACTGCTGCTGCTGCTATTACTACTACTACTACTACTACTTATATTGATGATGATGATAACAACAATATTAACAATAAGAGATTTCAAAATAACACCATCAGAGCTACAAAAAACACCGGAAGAGCTACAAAAAAGCATTATTAAGAACAGCACATACCAATATTTAACAGATACAGAGGTACCTTGGTTTAAGTACTTAATGCATTCTCTATTTGTAAACCTAAGTGCAGTTTCCCATAGGAATGCATTGAAAACCAATTAATCCATTCCGGAGGTCAGAAAAAAGCAAAAAAAGTCAACCACCCCAACAATGCAGAATGCATAGAACCGCTTGAGAAATGCATCAAAAAGTTTGTAAGGTCCAAAACCCACTGCAAAACATGTCCAGAATGGGTCCTAAACTCAATGAAAAAGCAGTTCCAACTCCTCCCACATATCCACAAACTGTGGGGTGCAATGCATCTTGGGTGCACTTTTTGTGATGCCTAACAGAAAAAATGTAACCCAGGATATTCCATTGTAAATTTTCTTAACCCAAGGCATCCCCATTTCCAACAATTTCTTTTGGTAAAACAAGTTTTTCATAACCCAAAGCGTTTGTAACCAAGCTACCACTGTACTTAGGTTTTTGATTAAGACTTGAAAATTGTATGTGTTTTATAATACAAGTCAGTGTTTATATATCGTCTTTTTCAATATATAATACTATATTTTCTCTAAAATCATTAGACTAAAAATTGAGGGTCATCTTATACATGGTAGTAAGCTGAGGAGAGAACCGTGTGGTTGTGAAACTGCTCACACCTTGTCCCTGCAATCGTCTTATACATGGGGGTGTCTTCTGAGGGGGGGAATATGGTAACTTTGATTGACTGTGCCTGGTATTTTAAAATAACAGCTACAACTACTTTCCCAAACTTTGCCTCTTTTCTTGGATTTTGTTAGGTCAAAAGTGACTTTATCCCCCTTTGACTGACATCTTTTTACCTTTTTTCTAAAAGAAACCAAAATGCTGGCACATACTACCAGCAAGAAGAGTTCAAAACCCACAGCCTGTTACTTGTTTACTGAAAGGGTGGGCAATGGTGGCTCACAGCTCCCACAAAGACTTTTTACTGCTCCATTGGGAGTTATAAACCAAGGGCACATAAAGAGGGACACAACCCCTTCTTTATCATGATGTCTAAACCTAAGCCCAAAAATCTGACCTGCTTCTATCCCAACAAACCAGAGAATTAAATCAAGAAAAATCATGGTTTATTTTTATTTATTTATTTATTTATTTATTTATTTATTTATTTATTTATTTATTTATCTCTCCCATTTCCCAATGGGAACTCTGGGCGGTTCACACAAAAAGTTAAAAACAAAAACATCAGTAAAAAAAATATAGGAAGTATTAGGCAAGAGGCATAAAACTTGACAATAAAAAGAAGGAAAAAAAGAAACACCTTGGTACAATCCTAGCAATCGCCAAAGGCATCCCTGAACAGCCAGGTTTTAAGGGCTTTCTTGAAGGCTGCCAGTGAGGGAACCTGGTGTATCTTGCTGGGAAGTTTGTTCCACAACTCTGGGCCGGCCACCGAGAAGGCCCGTTTGCGGGTTACTACCTTACGGGGCTCTCTAGGTGTGGCCACCCGAAGCGAGAGAGCCATGGAGGATCGGGTTGGTCGGGCCAACTCTGATCGTAGGGATATACGCTCTGCCAGATAATCAGGACCCAGGCCATGGAGGGTTTTGTAAATCAAAACCAATACCTTGAACCTTATTCGGGAGGCAATGGGCAGCCAGTGCAGTCGAGCCAGAATGGGGGTGATGTGGTCAAACCTGCCCGCACCAACCACCAACCTGGCCGCCGCATTCTGGACCCACTGCAGTCACCGAACAAGGTTCAAGGAAAGTCCATGTAGAGAGTGTTGCAGTATTATATCCTCGACATGACCAGCGCCTGCACCACTGTCCTCAGGGAGTCCCCATCAAGGTACGGGCGAATCTGGGCGATAAGCCTAAGATGGTAGAAGGCTGACCTGGTCACGGCTGCCACCTGGGAATCCAGGGACAGATCCGGATCTAGGACGACGCCCAGACTCCTCACTCTTTCAGCCAGCTGGAGGGCGGACCCGTCCAGACTGAGAAGAGGGCTATAGTACCCGTCCGGGCCACCCCCGAAGAACAGAACCTCAGTCTTCCCTGGGTTAAGCCGGAGCCTGTTAGTCCTGGTCCAATCCAAAACTGTAGCCAGGCAGCGATCAAGGGTCTGGACAGCCTCCACTGCAGAGGTGGAGAAGGAGAGATAGAGCTGCATGTCATCAGCGTACTGATGACAGCAAGCTCCAAAACTCCAGATGACCTCAGCCAGTGGCCTCATGTAGATGTTAAAGAGCATTGGGGAGAGAGCCGACCCCTGGGGCACCCCACAAGAGAGTGTCCAGGGGGGCGACAAATCACCCCCCCAGGCTCACACGCTGAGCACGGTCCTCCAAGAAGGAACAGAGCCAGCCAAAGGCCAGACCTCCAATCCCAACCTCAGAGAGCCGGCCCAGGAGGATACCGTGGTCAACGGTATCAATGGCCGCTGACAGGTCAAGAAGGACCAGCAGGGTAGAGCAACCCCTGTCGGCCCTCCTCAACAGGTCATCCTGCAGTACGACCAGGGCAGTCTCAGTCCCATGACGCGGCCTAAACCCAGACTGGAAAGGATCCAAGACATAATTCTCCTCCAGGAACAACTGGAGACGCAGGGCGGCGACCCACTCGATCACCTTGCCCATGAAGGGAACATTGGCTATAGGATGATAGTTGGACATATCGTCTACAGCCAGGCCTGGTCTCTTAAGAATGGGCTTAACCATCGTCTCCTTCAGCCGACTGGGAAAAATCCCGTCCCTGAAGGACGCAGTGGCAATTAATGAAGCCCATTCCGGCATGCTCCCTCCAGCAGTCTTAATAAGCCAAGAGGGGCAAGGGTTGAATGGAGAAGCCGCTGGCCTGCAGTGTCCCAGGACCCTGGAGGCATCAGATGGAGTAACAGGCCCGAACTCAACAAACCGGGGGGACCGAGGGGGTGTGGCACTGGCCACACATGAGGGTAGATCAGTGCAACCGGCATCCAGATCGGAACGGATGGCCTCTATTTTAGATTTAAAGTAGGCTGTGAATGACTCACTAGTGAAATCACTAGGAGGAGGCCCCGGCGGACCAGGATTGGTGAGGTCTCAAACCACGCGGAACAATTCTGCCTGACGGTTCAAGGCCTCGTCAATTCTCAGGAAGACAAAGGATCTCCTTGCATCCCTGATCGCCCGGGAGTAGCGACTGGTCAGCGCCCTAACCGCAGCCCAATTCAATGCCGTCCGATCCTTCAGCCATCTGCTCTCTAGCCCCCTCCTTCTTCCAAGGGAGAAACAATATAAATTGCTAGATCATCATCATCATCATCATCATCATCATTTTAGAACTGCAGAGCTGGAAAGGACCTTACAGGGAGGCAAGGTGGAACTGAATTCGTAAATCAGAAATATCTGGAAGTAATGGTCATGATAAGCAAACAATACATACAGGCTCATGCCAAGTATGTAAATTATAAGGTCTTTTGAAAACGTCACAGAAACATAATCAGAGCAGTGATGCCATGTTACTCCTCAGGCATTCTGAGAATCAATGTGGTAGAGTGGTAAGAGTACTGGATTCGTCTTGAATACTGGATTCATCATTAACACATGAAATCATTATCTAACATGGTTGTCATAAGGAAAAGGGGAGGAGAAGCAAAGCCACATACACTGTCTTCAGTTCACTAAACCTACTCAATCAGCAAATACATTTCTATGTTGCATGCACAGGAGAATGTCCAGGTGAATGCTGCCTTCCATTTATACATCAGATTATTTTTAAAAGCACTATATATTCTTCTCTCTATCAACCTCTGCTTTGCAGCACAGTGCTGTGACTTGACGTTGCCATTTTAAAATGCCTTGCTTCATGGATGTAGCAACACTGCTCGGCTAAAGCTGCTGAGTCGTCATTAAGTTTAAAAGACTTTTCAGTTTTTTAAAAAATGAAAATACCTGAAGTTTCATACTATCATATGCACAACAGAACAACAGCATGGAAGGATAGCCTCCTGCCAGCAAATGTGGAGGTAATTAATTATCAAGTTGTCACTTTTCCCCTCAGACATCATTTTTTCTTATTTCATTTATAGGGGAGGTTCAACTGGATTAAAAAGTTCATTGAATAAATGTCTCCCACCGAAGGCCATCTAAATACTTTGGCAAAGGCTTGTTCCATTAGAGAAAGCCCTCATAACTAGCTGTACCTGAGTGCTGACCTGGTAGCCAATGTTTATTGTGCATTTGGGGAAGCACCAAAGGAAGAGAGGTGGAGAAAAGAGGGTATGATTAGCTTCACTTGTAAAGTGTTTGCCATAGTTGTAACACTGACTGATGAGAAGTCTATTGGGGAAGCCTAATAGATTTTAGGATATTGTTCTTTTCAGATAATAAAGTGTATGTGTGTCGGGGGTGGAGAAACCGGTAAGTGGATACTACTTCTCACCACAAGCCCCATATGGAAGCAATCAAGCGCAAGGGTGGCAGCTGGGACCAATAACAGTCACCTGCAGTCAAGGGACACAGGGAGCTTAGGATTGGTTTTTAATGCTAATTTCTTCCTCCAAAACAATGAACTAGAAAGAGCAGAGTAACAGAGGAGACCGGAGACCGGATGAATAGAGACCCACTAGAACAATAGCTGCACCTGGTGTTAGGAGCAGAGGAACAGAGCTGGCACACGTCAACAGCACAGGGCACATCTGTTACCCTCACAAAGTGGCCCATCCCCCCACATACACACACACTCTCCACCAGCCTGCTTAAGCCATATGAGGTCTTTAAACATTCCCAGTTTGCCATACAGCAACAAGTTTGAGTTCTTTCAAAGCTCCAGTAGGCTCCTTTCCCCCTTTCTTGGCTGGAAAGGGCTGAATGACAGAAAGCTATCACTATCCACCCCCACAGAAGAGGGCAAACACCTTGGCTAAAAGGGAAGATCAAGTCCAATTAAGTTAATAAAAGGGTCCTCAAAGAATATGAAATACAACCCACTCCCAAGATATTCAGGTCACATGGGATTTCATTATATTGCAGACTAGCTCTTAATTCTCTCCAACCCTAGATTTGTGACACAGCCCAAATGCAACTTGGAGGACAGTGCTGTCATTTAAGATCCACCATTTTAAAATGCCTTTCTTCCTGGTGTGGTGACATCATTCCGATAAAACTGCTGAGTCACCGTTAGGTTGCAAAAGACATTTCCACTCAAAATGAGACTACATTAAGGTTTATATACAGTGAATGCATGGCACATTGACCTCATGGAGGAATAGAATCCTTTTGGCAAATGTGGAGCGGAAGAGCTCCTTGGGCAGAACACTCTGCAGTTGCCCCAGCAATCACATAATAAACTGAAAATTATCCCGCTGGAAAATTATTGGGACTCCTTTTACAGAAGAGGAACACAGAACTGATTTCTCAGTAAACAGACAAATACTAGTGGAAAAGTGCAAACCAAAGAGAATTTCATAAAAGCAGGTGCCTGTAACCATTCTCCTTACAGCTCTTTGCAGTACAGGTACAGTGATCATGAAAATGCCCCCTTCTTTTGTTTAAGTGTCTGTATGTACCCATGGTCACATCCAAGAAACAATGGATTTTAGTCACTGTTTAAAAAATAATTTGCAGATTTAGCCTGACAGCAAACAACTAATTCTTAAAAGAAGGGCACATCCTTTTTAAGTTATACATTTGGTTTAACTTTTGCACTGGCAATTAAAAAAAGGAAGGTATAACTTACTATATCCAAAAGGTGTGTTAGGCACAGATTTTATGCACCCGCCTTCTACTGGGAAAAGAATGAAATTATTAAAGAATAAAACATTAAAATGGCACCTACAAAGTGTTCAAGCCTTGGCCAAAGACAAACCTAAACTTAGCATAAAGCAAGGCAAAGTGAAGCACTTCAACAAAAACATTTCACAGCATGTACTGTTTTTCTCCATTCAATTTCATTTCTGCATTATTTAGGGAATAGTTGTAGTTAAAGAGGATCTCACATTTGCGTGATTTATTTAGGTACTGCCCATAAGTAACAAAACAACTAGTTTTGCACTATCTCACACAAAAGTATCCTTACATGTGCCTCAGTAAGGCTGTAATTCCTAGTACTGTCTTAGCTCACCAAAACTATTTCAAACCAAATGCCAGTATGAAAAGCACTAGGTCATCAGAGGACTGGAAGTTCTCCAGCTCCTGACATGTGTGACTTCTAAGAATCTGCTTTTGACAGCTCTGGAAACAATAAAGTTCTAGAATTCAATCCCTTTCTCCATGTTTATCCTCTCATCTTCCCAATTAAGCTACGAAAGTTCTGGAAACAAAACACCTTGCATTCGAAGTAATTAAATTAATTAAATATTAACTATATGGAGGTAATAACTTCTAGTACTATGGTGTTTACCTTGGAAGTCATCAAATAAGAGTCAAAAATAACTATCTGTGAGGAAAGGGGCATGACAGCTACCCAACTAAACTGAGAAGGTTTCATGCCTATTAAAAGGAACACTTCCGGTTATTTGCTACATCAGAAGCAGCAATTCCCAAATTTGGTCAATTTCTTTCTTTCCACCAAAAAACAGATTTTGGGCTTAGTACTTTGAATTGTCTCTCTTCTATTACTATCCTCTTCAAAACACAGATCTTTGCTCCCTAAAATCCAGCCCTTCAATGCATTAAAATTCTTCTCAAACTGTTGACAACCCTCTTTCTAATTGGCTGGTGTCCAGAATCATCACAATATTTCAATATCCTAAACATAGTTTTATGGGTTGCATTCTTCTGTTTATCCCCTTTTAATAATGCACTATTTGATTTAAATTGATTTCTACTTTTATTTTTATTGAAAATGTTTGTATATTGCCTTTAAGGGAAAACTTTTTATGGAGCTTCCATAAACTGATATGAACAAAATGCATAGCAGTAATATGAATGACTTAAATTCAATTCAATCAAATCAACATAACTACTAAAAGTCTAATAAATATTTAAAAAGCAATTGCTAAACCATTTTGGTTCAGATACCCCATAAAGGAAGGACAACAGAAAATGCCTGTGTCTCAAGATCTTTTCCAATCACCTATAAAGGTACACACCAGTTAACCAGGTTTCACAGTTTTACATTGAGCTTATAAACAGAGAGGCCAAAATCCTATTCCTTGTACTCTTCAGTATAATACCCTCTACACAAGTTTCAATAGTTAAACTGCTATAAGTGAGGAAGGTGGTGTAGACAGTTCCTTTCACATCCCACTGGTGTTAATAGGATTTTGGCCACAGGCAACCATCAGAGTTTTTGAAGGACAGATGTCAAGTCAGTCCTATCCAATAATCCTTTAATGCCTGCGCAACCCACATGCATTGGGACGAACATGACTGCCCTACCACTTCTGTCATTTGAAAACAAGTATCTCAAAAGTGGGAATTGCAATACCTGGCTGCAATACCCCCTAATATGAGCAAAACCCACTCCCCACCTCTAAAAATGGGGTTCTGGCTGATATGAAGAGGCTACCCAGGAAAAGCAGCCTACTTCTCCTGCAACAACTGCATTGCCATGATTAAAGAAATAGCAATACATGGGTTGGGGCTAATGTGCTCCCTTTACAGCATGCAGATTTCAACTTTTTAAAGCACAGCTGACCCACAGTGGCCCATCCTTGCACCAGCTGAAGTTTCCAAATAAACATCAGTGAGCCACAAATAAAATGCATTATAGTAGTCCAGCCCAAATCTCAGTAGTACGTGGAAAATTAGAAGACCCATCTTCTTTCCAGATAGTGCAACACATGGCATTTCTGACGAAGTCTGGGAAAAAACACTCCTGGCTAGTGCCGCCACTTCCACTTTCCAATCTCAAAACTTGCAAAAAGCACAGCTAAGTGCAACTCTATCTAAGACAGCTGTATGTTCATTCCATTCAGAATCACTACCATTCTACAGAAGCCCGTGCTACTACAGTACTTACATTTCATTATCACCCCCTATAACTGAAAACAGGAAAGCTGCCCCTATATTAGAAAAGCTAACTGTGAACTTGATTTTTTTGAGAAATTACACTGGATTTAATAGATGAGCAAGGGACTTTTTACGAGACATGTATATCGACACAGCCCTAAAGAATTATTTGAAGCCAAGGTGGGTGATCTCAAAAGGTTGAGGGTGGTTTTCAAAGTGTTCTGGCAGACCTGGGTCTGCAACCCCACTCCCGAGTGTTACCAAACAGGGTAATTTGCATTTTATTATTTTAAAAACACAGTAATTATGTCTTGCAAAAATGCTAAATAGGTTTTTTCTTAATTGAGGAATGGATTTATATATCCAGAGAGCTAAAGTTTTTTAAAAAAAAAAACTGAAGAAGCTACCTGCACTGTTGCCTGCTCAAAATACTTTTCCAAAATAAATATTGGTCTTCTGGGGGCCCTCAACTGTTGACTCTATTCCCCCTGATGGATGCAGAGTCATTTGAAAAAAATATATTTTCATTTAAAGTTTTTTATTTTATTGTTGTTTTTTTAAAAATGGGGAATATTTGGGGTCCAGTTACTTTGGGGGCACTCCCAAAATGGCCCTGGGAGCCACCCGCGTGCTTGCCACCCATGTTTTAAGCATTCCCTGAATGTCCATTAAATTGAGAGACCCAGAGTTAACGAAAGAGAGAGGCTCAAACTTTCCAGAAACAAAATACACTGATTATGAGACATTATAGCATAAAAAGGTCACTGAAAATGTTTTTAGACTTAGTGTTTTTATTTGCACAGTCTCATCAACAATAACCCTGAGGAAAAATAAGCAACACTGCACAATGCCTAGTTCTGTGCACTATGTCCCAATAACATTATTGTGCACTGAAACAGACATTAAAAGTTTTTGTGAGGTATGACACTATACAGATTTTCAACTCTATATACAGAGGCTGAAGAAAATCTCTGTCCTAATCTTTCTGAGTTCAGGGAAAGCAAGGGTTATATGCATGGAAGTTCTTATCACGCAGTAAAATTTAACAGTGAACCCTAGAAAACACAAGTATTGCAATCTGTTTTCCTACAAAAGGAAGTCCTTCTAGTTTGCCTGAGTCAAACATCAGTAAGCACACAACAGGGAAGAGATAAGCCTCAGCCTAGCTCTTTTGCCCCCAGTTTTCTAAACCTCAAAGTTATAGCATTTCCACTGGGGGGAAAAATACAAATGAACTGACAGTGGGCCAAGTTTCTGGTCATACTCATTAAAGCAAACAAATTTAAAAATGGATGTTTGTGGCATGTTCAAAATAGAACCCAGGGTTATGTAGAGATAAATTAAAGGAAAAGGATATATCCTGAGAACATACCATCAGCTACATCAAAAGAGTCAACCATGGACAGCATTATCAGCAACTTTCAGTGTCTAACATGTATGTAGTTTAACATCAGAGAGAACAACAGCTATCATAATGCACACAAAGCAACTTGAACAGAGGAAATGTTGGTAAGAATATTTGAAATAAAAAGAAGGAAGGCTAGTGCTCCAGCCCATTCCTTAATTTTTACCCCATTTCAGTATGAGAGCCATTATTAAATAGAGTTGCAAAGCACAGATTTTTCACAGTGGCAAGGACTTGGCACTATGGACAACAAAATATTGAAAGCAAATGTCCCTCCCAAGGAGTCAAAATAATAAATAGACTTCTTGTAGCAACAGACAGGACATAACGTTTGTGCTCCTTGCTATTTTAACTCAGCTGCAAAAAATCCACACCGTAAATCATGTCTTCTAATGAAGTTTTCACACAGCAGAGGCACTGCAGTCAGACTGAGGGTGGCTAGAGAGATGGAGGGGGGAGATGTAACAAAGTACTGCATCTGTTAACATTTGCTCTTCTCTGCACATGCACACACACACACACACACTAGCACACCCATGAACACAGAGAGCTATCTCAAGAAAACCTTGCTTCTGATGCAGTTTAGCTCCCCCTTACTCCCTGGCAAACATGATATCAACCACCTTGCTTCAACAGATATTATTCAAAAGAGATGGCTTACCCTGTGCGCCCAATGGTCCAAATAACTAGCCTGCTGTCGAAAACACCACCGACTTTAAAAAAAATACAAAGACAACCAGTATCTTAAATCTGCAAGTGGAGGCTGCAACCAATGTTCCTTCTCTTTTCATTAGCTGGACATGCGTCGGCTCTCTCACATCTGCGATTTCTCACTGCTTAGAGCCGCCTGTCCGATTCCAGAGAAACACAGATGGATCCCAGATGGGAAGGCCCTGCCAAACAGACGAGCTCTTTACCTTGCCAGAATATCCAGAATATGCTGCGCTCACAGCACACGCGCAAAGAGGCAGCTTTTCTATCTAGCTCCCCTGCACTTGCTCGCTCTGTTACCAGGGCTCTTTGCCAGCTGATGTCACTGAGTACACACCTACTGGTGGCTTGCTGCTAGCCTGGCATTAACATGTTAAAGACACATAATTTGTTTATGGCCAACAGTAAGAAGAATGATACTGGGCCAAAATGATTAAGGATCTCAAGCACTTCAGAGACTGGGACAACAAGGGAGGTCCCACGGGATTGACCTCTTCCAAAGTCCTGTAGTCACACCTCCTCCCTTGCTTCTTCTTTAAGCTCTTGCTAACAGAGAATGGTTTCCTGCCTGAAGGAAAAGTGTGTGAGTCTTGGTGCCTTAAAAAAAAAAAAAAATCCATGTCCGGTCCATGTTACAGGATTTCTGCTCCAGCGCTGTCTTTGCAAAATGCATCCAGTGGTCATCTAAATAGGTAGGTGGTGCAGATAAGCTGAATACAAGGCTGTGAGTGACTGACTTGTTTTTAAGACAAATTGATGTCCAAGTGACACAAAAAAGAAAGAGGTGCATCACATTAGTTAATGCAAAGAGTCGTTCCAAAGAATACAGAACCCAATCACTACAAGTGTGCAAGTGGTTCTTGGAAAGAGATACTGAAAAGGAACAGAGTAACACAGGGCATTGCCTTATCCTGAATCAGACTGTTGGTCCATCAAGACCAGAATCATCAACACTTTCTGATAGCAGTTTATCAGGAGTTCTGGAAAAAACCCTGTCTATTCCTCCCTGAGGACATCAGAAATTGAATGTGGCCTTTGTCTCTCCTCGTGTGTTATATTTATAGTGTTCATATATCCACAGAACAACGTGGAGTCAATCATGGCTGGTTATGGCAGTCCTATTGTGCTTGTAATAGCTGTACTTTGGCTGAATAAAATGCACACTCTTTCAACTGTTCCATGTATCTAACAAAGTGGGATCTGATCCATAAAAGCTTCTACCGCAGTGCCGATAATTCTCTTGCATACCTACATCAACATAGTGTTAATGCTATCCAACACAACTTTGGTCAATATATACACATATGATGAAGTGCCACAAGACACATCACTGCTGTAGTTCTCAGTGCACCAGATCATGGAACTTGATTTTCTTCTGTGCATCCTTGCCATGAGCTGGACTCAATGATCCATAAGGTCCTTTCCAGCTCTGCAGTTCTAACCTTGTGATTTTTATCCCAGTTTCCCACTGAAATGGTCATTATAAGTTCATAAACATATCTTGTCTTTGCTTTCAGTTTTTGCAAACTAGCATTTGGAGAGGCTTCTCAGTATGTTAGCCCATTACATTTCTAAAGCCTTCCAAAAGCTGCAAATCTTTCCTGTAAATTGTATCTCCTATCTTGGCTGCAAGATCTGCAACAATACACACTTGGCATATGTTAGCAATTAGAATTCAGCCAAAAAAAGGTGGGGAGGAAGGGGAAATGATAGGGTTCTGATGTTGCAGGGAAGTACTAAACTAAATCTGGAATCTCCAATAGAGGTACCGCCTGATTATGAAAACCAAGCATTCTCATAGTCTAACCTAAGGAAAACTTTAATAGAGGATATATACGTACTAGGGAAAACAGCATCATTAAGCAAATGAAAACAGTAAGAAGTACCACATACAGTATGTTTCAGAACTGCAACCTTATATTTCTGACCACATACATCTCCCGGCATCTTTATACTATTGCAGAAATTATGGCAATGCTCAAAGTAGCTTTTTAAATTCCCAAGTCAAAGCACCCTCAGGAAAGTTCTAACAGCTGAAAACAGCTTAGAAACCCTTTGCTTAACAATAGCTAGTAGGCAAAGATGGAGTGGAGCAGAATTCCAAGATAACAAAAGCATTAAATTCAGCCTTCTCAAGTTCTCCAGAGTTCTCAGGAGCAAGATACTGTAATTCACACATATTAGTTTATTAAGGTTGAAATCTTATACAGTTTCAGATACAATGAGCCCAGTGGAACTAATGGAACATATACACCAACACTTTTATTTGTGATCAGAGTCCGATCTGTATTTGATGCGGAATCTTAGAATATACTGATAATAAACTCTGAACACAGCTAATCTTTTCTGCTATTTTCACCCTGTAAATTGAAAATTATACATTCTTTCTAAAGGGCATAAACAAGTAATAGTTCCTTCTGCAGTGAAATATGTGCGCTACTGATTTTTTAATGCAGGGAAGTTGTCCAAGGTGTATTCTTTTTCTCACAAAAAGGCAAAAGGAACATTCATTGCATATCAAGAACCTGCACAAAATATTACCCTACTTCACAGTAGAGCCAGTCAGAATTTCAGTGTCTGGCTCTTACTTTTTAAGTCGCCACTGGGATATTTTTGCACCATCACTTGCAAAGCACACACCTTCCACTTCAGGAATGTAACCCAGGCAGTTTATTCAAAGAAAAAAAAACCCTGCAGAGTACACAGACCCCCTCCCAACTAATTATGTGTCCTCAGAGTTCTACATGTAGAAGATAAGTGGGATATAAATACAACAATAAATAAAATAAATAAATATTCTTATGCTGCATGCATATGCCAATATGGGATTGATCTAGGAGAGTAGTTTATAACTTTTGAGTCCCCAGATTTCCTAGAACTACAAACCCCAGATATCCTGGCTAACGCTGCTAGCGACAAAGGCTTCTGGGAGTCTTAGTCCCAGGCCACCTGTGAAAGCAAGGGACAGGGTACCCCTGCTAATGAAAAGCAGACCTATCACTTTAAAGTGTAAGACAAGAAACTCTGCTTCGTGAAGAAGCAGACCATGACCCATCAATCCTCTCTCAGTGTCTGAGATGTGGGAATGGTTTGCCTCCTCTAGCACTTGATATGATAAAACAACATAATTAGGAGAGCCAATAGACAAACCCAGCTGTCCACAATGTTGTCCAGCAACAGAGTCTAAAAGTACAGTTTGCCAGGAGTACAGCTGTATGGTATCCATCTAGCAAAGCAACGTTCCGTTTTATTACCATAAAGTTTGCTGGAATGCCCGCATGCTCTTCAACCAGCTAAACACATTCCTAAATGCAGTTGTGTGTATGTAAATCCACAAATAGACATGCATATGTAAATAGAGCCATTACATTAATTATTAAGCCACACTGAAGAGTGCACAATTTTTGAACTTAGGATTTATACTAAAATGTCAAAAGATATTTCCCTTCACAACCCACAAGCATAGTGTACACTCATCTCCTTCAACAGAATGGCACAAGAAACCTGTACAACCTCTTTGGCTACAGGCAATTCTAAATAGAAGCTTTTCAGTCAACCAACAAATGCCATAGCCAAGAACAATAAGATACATGGGAGACAGTGCTTCAAATATGCATGGTTAGAAAACTCAGTAAATTCCCTTTTACTCTATTGACAAGATCAGGCAGGTTGCTAGACCACACATTCCATTAAAATACAAAATGCACTCTTGAAATGTTGAAAATCCTTACTTGTATATGTCACACCTTGTAGAATGTCAATAACAAAACTAGGGGCAATACAATCAACTGTATTGACTTTCCATTTTGGAGGGGCAGACCTTGTTAAACTCCTTCCCCAGCACATTGTCATCTACCCGGAGTCAGCCAGCAGATGGAGCCCCATTTGTAACACCAGGTCCCTTTTAGCTGATATTAGGCTTGCTATTTTCTTTTCTTTCTTACAAACCCCATAATTATCCATTGTGGGAGTGATACCTAATAGACACCTAAACATGGCTCAATGGGGCAAAAAGCTTTGACTTGGATCACTTCATGGCTTCTTGTTTGGAAAGGAAGCTGGGAGCCTTTGGCACTGATCCTCAATAGCTCGAATATAACCTGAGGGCGTTTTTTCCAGGCAAAAATAAGGGCTGAAAAACTCAGCTTATATTTGAGTATATACAGTACTAAAAGGTTGGAAATTCTATCATTTCCTAAAACAAACATAGCAACCCTATATTGTCACCTTGAAACAAAGGTTTTGTTACCCATACCGAAGAAAGCATGATATGTCTTAACTACACAGCATGAAATAATATTTGCTAAATGAGCAGTGTAATGAGGCAAAATAATCTTCGTATCTCACAACATCTGTGAGCTACTGACAATATCCATATCAATCATAAATAAGATAAATTCAAACCCTGCCAAGATGTCAGAAAACATTGTAAGTGGCACCCACCATGCCCCCCACCTCAGTACAAGTTACTGAGTTCTTTATTTAGAGGTTATATTTTCTTAAATTCCTATCAGATTTAAATGTTAAAGTATGCCTCTTTTAAAGTAACTGAATAATGTACAGTAAATGTTATAAACATGAATGTGTGGCAGTGATCGTTTTCTCCTAACAATGCAAATTGGTCCAAAAAATGGCAAACTTGACAAGTCAAATAATCATATATAATCAGCATGCACACAAAATCTGATAATAACTGCAGGAAACAATTAGGAGTTATTATGAAACACTGAACTATATCCAATGTTAGTGCTAACAAGAACATATGACTTACTCGAGAAAACCATTGTGGTGCAAGAGACAGAATCCCAGACTGAGAGGAGACCTGGGTTCAAATTACCACCAGGCCATTAAAAAAATCATTAGAGGTATTCCTAAAATATCTCACATACCTTGAAAACTCTATCGAAGTCACTATACAGATATAATTTGACAGCACACAAACAAAACAACCCTTGGTAGGAAAGCCTTGTTTACTCTACATATTTTATGTTTACTCATACATATTCTGCTATTTTTAGCTTTTACCTTGTTAGCTTTTGTGTTGTTAGCCGCCCAGAGTTCCCGTTGGGAAGATGGAGCGGGATATAAGTATTTAAATAAATAAATAAATAAATAAATATGACTAATTCTGGATTTATCTCATAAAATATGTTTTTAAAAGGAAATAGGTATAGTTTTGAAAAATAGTATCTGGTCATCTCTTTAGCTTTTACGTATTATGAAACATCTTCACATTTATAAAGACCTGAAATCACTGTAGCTGTTAGGAAACAAAAGACAGTCCTTAAAGGTAATTGTACTCAACAGGATGCAGGAGAATACTTCAAGCACCAAGGGCACCACAGCTAGCTACATTATCATACATTCTACTTTTGATTGCAGTCAACTGACAACCATCAACTGATGACAATAAATTGGCATCAAGAGGTTAAGAAATTCAAATTGCTTTCCTGTCTGTGTCCTGCCCAAAGATATTATGCTATAAAGCAGGCTATAAATGCTTGAACATCAGCGACAACAATAGTCAAGCCCAAATACCAGTACTTATTATTTATTTATTTATTTATTTATTTTTATATTTATATACTGCCTGATTTTCCCAAACAGGAACTCAGCGTGGTTAACAAGTATAACAAACAACAATTCAATAATAATAATAATAATAATAATAATAATAATAATAATAATAATAATAATAATAATAATAATAATAATAATAATAATAATAATAATAACAACAACAACAACAACAGGTTCCACAAAATGACATGTAAGAAAATCAACAGCAAACAAGAGAACCCGCATTTAAAAAGCTAAAATTCAAGATAAAACCTGAGGCAAGATGGCGAAAACAAACTTTTTTTGTTTTAATCTTTGTAGGACCAATCCTTACTACAAGTCTTTACCATTGTTCAACCACTGAACAGTCTTGTCCAAAAAGTGCAGAATCACTCCATTCTCTGGGACCTCTATGCCACATTTGTTGCTGAATCCACTGGAGCAGACTCTGAGGGCTCAGAGGCAACTCCAACGGAGAACATAAGAACATAAAAACATAAGAACATAAGAAGAGCCATGCTGGATCAGGCCAAAGGCCCATCTAGTCCAGCTTCCTGTATCTCACAGCGGCCCCACCAGATGCGTTTGGGAGCGCATGAGACTAGATATCTGTCTCCTGATACCACTCCCCTGCATCTGGCCCTTGAAGTACCCTGGTTTAAAGCCTAGAGATTACACATCTCCATCATGGTTTGTAACCCGTGATGGACTTTTCCTCTAGGAATCTGTCCAATCCCCTTTTGAAGGCATCCAGGCCAGATGCCATCACCACATCCTGTGGCAGGGAGTTCCATAGACTTACAACGTGCTGGGTGAAAAAATATTTTCTTTTGTCAGTTCTTACTCTCCCAGCACTCAATTTGAGTGTATGTCCCCTAGTTCTGGTATTTTGAGAGAGGGAGAAGAGCTTCCCTCTATCCACTTTACTCATACCCTGCATTATTTTGTATGTCTCAATCATATCCCCCCTCAAGCGCCTTTTTTCCAGACTGAAGAGGCCCAATTGTTTTAGCCTTTCTTCATAAGGGAGGTGCCCCAGCCCAGTAATCATTTTAGTCGCTCTCTTCTGCACCTTTTCCAGTTCCACTATGTCTTTCTTGAGATGCGGTGACCAGAATTGTACACAATACTCCAGGTGGGGCCTTACTATTGTTTTGTATAACGGCATTATAATGTTGGCTGTTTTATTTTCAATCCCCTTTTTGATAGGGGATAGGAAAGCTTCAGTACATATGCAATTGTATATAGTCTCAAAGAAACAATGCTGAGCTGAGATGCACAGAAGTTGTCTTAATAACAAAAATACCACTTCCCAAAGGAAAGACTGCAAGTGTAATTCCCCCTCACCATGAAATAGCACCAAAACATTATCACCCATTTAATTTGTGCCTCTCATTCAACTATTAAAAGCATATGAGCTGTACCAGAGGAATATGGCACCATCAAAGTAAATAGGCTGGTCTCATCAACAACAGTAGGATTGCTTCACTTTTTTGTCAGCTGTGCATGTGAAATATGCTACAAATTCACTGTGAATGTATATCGTTAACAGAAACAACTGGCTGGGTAGCTCAGTGGTTTAGGTATCTAGCTGCGAAACCAGAAGTTGTGAGTTGATTCCCCATTGTAAGAAGAGCCAGTCTGTATGGTATTGGCTAGCTACCAAGTCCCAGGATGCCCCCAGGGAATGGTAAATCACAGGTATCCTCTGCCTGTAAAACAATGCAAAGGGTTGACACAAGTCAGAATTACACTAATGGCACACAATTATTGGCAGAAACAACTGACAATGTACATAGGAAGCTCCGATTTACTATATGTGGCAGTTTTGGATTTGACATTGAATAATGTGGGAAGTGGCTTTTGGTCAACTTCTGAACTAACCATTCCTTTGAATCTGGAAGTTGAGTCATGGCAACTGGACATAAAACTCACCTGGATATTAGAGAATATTCAGAGACATTTCTTTGAATATTTGCAAGTTGCAAGTTGCAACTGATAAAGAGGCCCCACTTAAGAACACATATCCTTAACACAGTTAAGAGCTGGTATCCACTGGGGATCAGTTCCAGGTCTTCTTGTGGATAACAAAAACCGTGGATAAGACAGAATGCCCCAAAATCACACATAACTGCTGTTTTGTGATAGTCGCTTCCTTTACAGCTGCTGTTTTATGACTAGCTTGCTTTACAGCTGCTGTTTGTGACAGTAGCTTGTTTTGCAGCTGCTAAATTATTTATTTAATTTTTCCTCTGCCCATCGTGGATAGCTGCATCAGTAGATATGAGGTCCTACTGTAGATGACACTACTGCATGGCAACACTCTCAGTTCATGCTCATCTGTAAAATTGAACTATTAAGTGACTGGTTGCCTGTCATTGACTTTTTGTGGTTCTCCTGGTGACTTTGGAGAATATGGTATTAAAATTGTTTATTTGCAGTAACTCAAAAATGTATCTGTACTTGCATAGCCAGGCTCCCAGTACCTAAAACGTACAGATTAACTGCTGTTTGCTTTCCTTTCCCTCAGCCTGCCATGCTACCACTGATTCCAGTTACCTGACCCCATCCTGCTTGGACTCTCTTTTAATAAACAGAGATCTCACACACTCCTCTGTCCTAACCAGCTATCCTGAAACTCACATAGAAGGGGAAAATGTATAATGTTTATTACCAGAATGGCACCTTCTCTCACAGAAGGAGCTTTTGACAAAAAGCAGCAGCAAATCAGCTTAGCAGGACAGCAGCCACCACTGCCAAGGATTTTGTAACCCAGACAGCAACAAACCCATGGAAAGAAATAATACAGCTTGCAAAACAACCAGGAAAATCACTTGAAACTGGTTTAGCTTTCTTCACACAAGAAATTTCCATGCAGCAAGCTCGAAAAATTAAAGATGAACACAGAAGACTATTCATACCTGCATCCTTGCTGTGGTTTCTGGGGGAACAAGGAAATCTGGAATAGTATTTTAAGACTCAAGGAAGAATTTCTGTACCTATCAGAGTTTGTTTCCAGAATTACCATAGAAGGTGAACTTAAGCTGACTTTTGTTAACATTCTAAAGTTTTTAAACCATATTTTCTGACTGTTAGTGGCTATCAAATGCTGGCATGCCTGCATGAAACCTTTTAGGAGACCAGAATTGCTCATTATTGGATGTGATTCCAGCACTAAATCTAGTGTGTCTTAGTCACTTGACCACCCACAATGAGGACAGGAGAAACTGCAGGACGAGTAAAGGGTCTGTATGGCATGAGGTCCCATGGAAGAAATAATACCAACTTCTTCATCCACCCTTTTTTTCTGGACTACAGTGATCTGGAAATCCAAAGATACATCTCTGCAAAAAGAACTTCTGTGCAAAACCTCAGAGATCCTCCTTTGTTACAAATGCCATGTAGACATATATTGAGGCATTAGACTCATCAGTACACATAATAAATTAATGTGGCTACATGCCAATACTAACATACTGTACTTAGAGCAGATTTAAAGCAACATACGGCTGAAATTTTATATGCAAGAAAGGTCCATCTATCCCACTTTCAGCTCAAACAATGGCTGATGCATTCCTTATGGGAAGCACAAATGCAAAGCATGAATACAGCAGCAGCCTACTGTCAAGGCCATATGTGTAACACTCAGGAGCAAATGTCATCTTCTCAATCCTTGGTAGGAGCCCATTCAGTTATCCATATGAATAACTCTCCTGCAACAGGAAGAAAGGGGGTTGTAATATTGGAATTTTCTATAAGAATGTTTCACTTTACAGCAAGATGGATTTGATTTAAATCAAATTGATTTGAATTTTAAAAATCAGATTTTTCAACATTTATGTAAAAAACCATCCATTTTGATTTAAATCATTTTGATGTTTTCAAAAAAAAATCATTGACTTTTATCTACCCTGATTTACAATAACTCACATGCTCTACTACTGCAAGGATGTCAAACCTATCCATCCTGAAAGAAATCAACCCTGAATGTTCACTGGAAGGACATATTTTGAAGCTGAGGCTCCAGTACGTTGGCCACCTCATGAGGAGAGAGGAGTCCTTGGAAAAGTCCCTGATGTTGGCAAAGATTGAAGGCAAAAGGAAAAGAGGACGGCAGAAAATGAGATGGTTGGACGGTGTCATCAATGCAAACAACTCTGGGAGGCAGTCGAAGACAGAAGGGCCTGGTGTGCTCTAGTCCATGGGGTCACAAAGATTCAGATACGACTGAACAACAACAACAACAACAACAACAACAACAACAACAACAACACATGCTCCACTCCACTCAATGATCCAGTGAAATTAAGTGATACCCCCTCGCACTCTACGTCTGCTACAATATCAACCAATGGAAGCCCCAAGTTCTCCACATACACGCATCATGAAGGACAAGAACCTTGTGATCAAACTGACTAAATTGTTACAGATGAAAGAGACTTCAAAAAAAGAACAGGCTCACTTAAAAGCTTGAGATGAATGGGAAAGACAAGTGAACCTGCACTAATGTTCCCTCTAATTTTCAATCTTGCTGTGTGGGAACCTCACCCCAAGCACACACAGGGGGACAGGATTTCATCCAAAACAGGAAGTAAACTGTTGTTCTGCAGCCAAAGCTGTGCTCACGGCCCGGGGTTCAATCCCAGGTAGATGGCTCAAGGTTGCATCTGCCTTCCATCCTTCCAAGTTTGGCAAAATAAATACTCAGCTTGCAGGTAAAACCTGCATGCTTAAAAAAAAGGAGTGGAGCTCTGTGTGCACACACACGTCTCAGAAGAACCCTGACTTCCACCTCTGCAAACAATAAATGTGTTTCAAAATAAAAACATGTTTAACTTCAACCTGAAGTTTTCAAATTCCACAAATTGAGAGCGTCCAGAATTCTCTCTATTAAGGTACTTATAAAAGGTGTAAATACTACCCATACCAGGTATCATGCAGAAAAGACAGTGAATTTATAACTTCAACAATTTGGGGGTTAAGTTCTCATCACAGAGACTGATTTTAAAAACAAATCAACTGGTAAACAATCCTAACTGATATATCTACAAGGTGTAGAGGATTAAGCACAAGACTGTTATGCTTCCAGAAATCCCCTGATGCTTGTGGAAATGTTCTTCTGCTGGCTCAGATTTGCCAAGAGAATACGGTACAACTGCTTTGCAGTCCAAGATCTCCTGGCAGAAGAGCCCGGAACAGTTACAGGATGGCATGAAGGCAGCACTGAGTGGCAATAAATTCAAACCTTATCCAGCCTTGAGACACAGATAAATCTGTTGCAAGAGTAGTCCTAAACAACCTTTGGATTCTGCATGGATTCCAACTCAACCAATACTCTGCAATTTTGACCAGTTCAAACTGCCTCATCTCTGTTGCCCTTCCGGAAACAAGCAAAGACCTTTCTCTTCAGGCAAGCTTTCCCTGAATGATGGACTACCATTATGTGTATTTCATATGAATCTATAGGTTCACATAGACTTTGCATTTATAACTACTTATACTGTAACCTTCTAGCTTCAATGTAATGTCTATTAATGCTGTAAGATGTCTCTCAATTCCTTGTTCTCAAATACTTCAACATGTCTTAATTGTACTGGACTGTGTATTATCCCTTGTTACTGTAAGCCGCCTTGGGTCCTTTTCCAAGGAGAAAGGTGAGGTAAAAATACTCTAGAATAAATGAATAAACTGCACTGTTAGACTGCAATCCTGTATCCAACTACTCAGTAGCAAGCCCCACTGAACACAGTGGGATTAAAGTTAGTTAATGTTATGACTGTGAGAGAGGTGGTAAGAGGGAAAATTATCTAACATATTAATAAATAGTGAGCTTGCATATTAATACTGATAGGTTGCTTATTTTCCCCAAACACGGATATATATGGGAATCCTTCTCATGGTTAATGCAGACTCAGCACTGGAACTCCCTCTTCCCATCCCCAAGTACAGCATATCCCTTTGTATTGAACAATCACTTGCACACTTTCTCAACACTCTTCTCCCAGTCCTCTCATCCCACCAGATTACTGAGAACGGAAGAAACAAGAAAGAGTATGGCCAGAACAGAAGGGGAAAAGATAGACCTTTTGTGCCTGCCCTGGCATTCCAAGCGCTCTGCTCTTGGCTCCACAAAGTCTGATCCAGCGGCAGTGCCGGGAGCTATTAGTTTACGAAAGGAGCAGCCCGCCCACCCAAGAGCAGACTACGGTGAGGGGCTCCCCTTACACCCTCGACATGTGCCTTTCATACTGCCTTCAAGGAGCCTGAAAGGTTGTGGTTTTCACTTAAGACAGGAAACCAATCAAAAGCCCGAATGGCCAGGGGAGAAGAGAGCAGAGGTCACAAGAAGAATTACAGAATCCCTTCCAGACTGTGGAGTTGGCACAGGAGATATTAATTAATGTGCAATTTATTGGAAGGTTTTGGCATGCCAGTATCCATTAGCTCCGTTCAATGTAAACTGATGTGTTCTTTGCATTTTGATCGTCCCTTTCTGCTCTTGCTCACTCCTGTTTATAGACCTAACCATCAAGCACTCAATCATTTTCAGGCTCTCTTTTAGCCTTCATCCATCTCTTACAACTTCCCTTATACAAAGCCTGTTCCTGTAAGTACACCGCAAACTACCTCTATAATTCTTTGCCTACTATTCTTGTGCCTATTCACATCTCCATTTATTGAATCCTCTCAACAAATTTGATATATCTATATTAATCATATAACTGTTAAAATCTCCAGAAAATTTACATGTGAAAACCCTCGGAGTCCATCTGCCAGTGGAATAGCATCCATTAAGGGGAAAATATTTCCCACCACCACCACCACCAAGCAACAACAGCCCCCGCCCTGCGCATCCTGCCTAAAAGTTGATCTGGAATTTTAAAGGACTTCCAAGAGAAGACTAGGAAAGGTTTGTGGCCCGAAAGATTGGAAGGGAAAGAACTACTGTACAAACAGAGGATCACTTGTAAAGCTCTGGAATAGTCCATGGATTGGAAGCTACCTGCATACAATATAACTATCAGTTTAGAAAGTTCAGAAATGAGTTTGCCATGTGTTGGGAGTGGAAATTGCTTTAACAATTCTATAGCTACTTAGCTGGGCTTTTTAAGGACTTTAAATGATGCATATGAACCTAAGATTCTCTCTCTTAATCACACACACACACACACACACACACAATGTGCTTGTTATTTTCTTTCCCCGTGTTTCCACTGAAAGCTGGATGTATATTTTTTCCACTCATATTGAAGCAGCAGTCTTTTGCTTACTTCTAACCTAAATTAACAACATGAATCCTACAATACAGGAGGAGAAACTGGACTATTGTTATTCCTCAACAAGACCCAGTGTCTCATTAATAATCCCATTACTAAGGGCCTTTTTACACGACCCCTAAGATCCGCTGGCCACTTAAATTCGGACCAGAGATCTTAGGGGTTCCTCGCTCTTCCTCTGTCCCCACCCCCCTCCACACTTCCTGGTTGCTGGCTGTGTGAGGGAGGGAGAAAAAAGAAAGAAAAGCATGCCGGTTTACCTCCGTTTTGTTCCCGGCAGCATTCAGATCTCTTAAAGGGGCGGGGCGCAAAAAAAAGAACAAACAGAAGCCAGGAGAGCCCCACACTCACTATCCTTACACCAGATCAAATATTTGTCTCATCCAAAAAGCAAGTACCTGAAAGCTGCGTTGGGACGCGCTAAAGTGGGCAGGGTCGCACTTAATTTCCTCTTAACTCCGGAGCTGGTGGGTAAACATTTTTAATCTCCGGAGCTGGGAGCCATTTGCCCCGGAGTTTAGGGGTCGTGTATAAACGCCCTAAGAAGACAGAGGACGCTTGGAATAAAAACAGAAAAAATACGAAACGTCTCAACTAATGGCATGTTCTTTCCCTCTTTGCATCACAGAGATGAAATAAGACTGATAAGTCTGCTTAGGGCTTTTTCTCTTAGCTTATGCCAGGTAAGTTTTCCTTACCACCTGCTCCCACAGATGTTGCTGCCACAGTTCAAAGCAAACACCTAGCCTTCTACTTTTTCACATTGCGAACATAAAGAAATTAAGAATTCTCACAAGTCCAGACATGGATGACCTAATGAATAGACCATCAGAATTCAGATGTAAGCTTGGCTTCTAAGATTAACATTCTGGATGGTAGGACATTTCTATACCAAAACAACCAACCTTCAACTGAGGATATAGGGTTCTGCAGACCACACTTTGCTCATCCCTGGTTTAGTTAATAATGAGCTAGATGGCCCAATGGTCTGACTTCGATAAAGCAAATCTCTACTAATTTATTTAAAGTATTTCTACCCTGCCTTTTTCCCCAAAGGGAACCAAGGCAGGTCCTCTATTTTATGGCCATGATATACTGTATACTCATGTCCCAAAAACAAAAAAGAACACATATGTCATGAGTCTGAAATTCTGCCCTTCTTCCTCTTCAAACACACACTCTCTGTAACCAGCCAATAAGTTGGAAATACAGTTTTAGATTTTCTTAATATACATCGGTCCTTTTGGGTTCACTAAAAAGGTATACCATTATAAGGTCACAGAACCTTATAATCTGAAATGAGAGGAATTATTTGCAGCAGTCAGCATCAATGTACAATTTAGACTGCCCCTGAAATTGAGGGGCAATTATTTTTCCAATAAACCATGACACTGTAAATCAGCTATTTATTAAAAAATCAAGCTAAGTACAGATTTGGGGGGGGGATGCAAAACACAGAGTACGGCAAATTATTGAAGTATAAAGCAGAGGGTGAGGGAAGCAGAGCTATTCCATCACCTCTGCTGAGAGACCAGATGGCTTTGGTTCTTCCCAAATGTCATCTAATTATTTTCATTCCAGCTTGTCATGATGAAAACTGAAACTTTAAGACTTTCTTGCCTCTTCCTCCCGCCCCACCTCTTCTGCTAGTGTATCAAATTCTTCAGATTTTAGGACAAAGGGTAAGAAAAATATTATTGCTGTGCTAGTAGTACAGTACTTTGTTAGCTAAAAAACTGGGCAGGCCACTCCCAGATGATTGGGGAGGAACATCAAATGTTCCAAGTTCCTAGAATCCAACCAGTAGGATACAGATTGTGAGTGGAAATGCCATGTCACAGATGGGCAGACCTAACTCTTACCAATTGTTATGAAGATCCAGTATCCTACCTGGACCTCTGTGTTTTACCAGCTATACAAACTTCACAATTCTATAACATATACAATTTCTACATTACGTATTTTTACACATGTGTTCTATATCATATGGTATTAACTGTGTAGATAACATCCTTAAGTATCAACATATGTATTGTCAAAATAGGATTTCAAGACTGTTTACTTGAGAGTGTGGCAAGCCATTCATTCTGTTCATGTACAGCGAGTAACAATTCTCTCCCAATGGCTAGGCCAACCTTTACCAAGTTTTGATTTAAAAGACTTTAAGCAATAAAGGACTATTAGAAAAATGTGCAGCCAGGTAGACAAGTAGCATTTTCTGGGGTGAACCTACATGTTTCCTAGGATAATTAGAAAGGTACTTAATAATCAAAAAGCTGACTAGAACAAACCTCATTTAATGCACAGAAACACAGAGTTCTACCCCAGTGAATCTAAAGAGTGTCCAGCCTAAATAAAACTAATAATCCTGGTAGCAGTTCAGAGGCAGCCAAATAAAGGACCAACTGTGGCAAGACACCTGCCCAATAGGAAATGAACTAAAACTACCCATTCAATTTCACACAGGCCAGCAAACAGCTGTCAGATGGTAACAACATTGTCACTGCCAACCTGGGCTGCAGCTGATCTAGTGACCTCCAAGTGAAAGGCTCCATATGCCATTCCTAATCTGCTCTAAGCCATTTAGCTTTTGCAAATAATTAGTCAAGCCTTTCCTATTTCTTGTCACAAATGCAAATTCAAATACAGCTGGGGAGGAATCGATCAACAGCAAGGAGGTATCAATAGCTTCATAAAAGGACATCAGCACTACGTATCAAACGAAATACTGCTACACTCGCTACATCCGTATTGCAGTAGATGGCTGGGAGCATATGATTGCCGCTAACAAGCTTAATGCACTTCTTTTACTTTCTTTAAAGCATAAGAACTTGGGATGCCCCAAACTCTACTACAAAACACAGATGGTTAAGGACAGTGGCTTCTGGGGTCTTTTTCATTTTGCCAACTCTCTTTTACTTCATTGCTTTCATTTGATTACTTACCATTTCTGCCAATACAGTATAGTAATTTTTGTTCAACATTGGTACAGTAGGAGCATTTTTATTTGTTTATGATACAGCACCCTTTTTAAAAGAAACATGGATGAGAAATGGCCTTTTCCCAATGTGACTCATCATCACAGAATTAAATAATTAAGAAGCCCCCAAATTGCAAGAATCACATGCATTTGGCATCAAATATACACACCCAAAACGTGCTTCAATCGGTGTGCGTTCTCTGCAGCCACAAATTCAGAAAATGTTCATCCACTGCACATTTACAGAATTGTGTTTTTCTTAGGCGAACACTGCACTTATCACTGTTTATTTATTTATTTATTTATTTATTATGGGACTTATATACCGCCCATCTTCCTGGGGGGGGGACACTCCAGGCGGTTTACAACAAATTAAGGAAAACAAATTGAATGAGCTAATAAACTAAGCAGCTGAGACAACAATTGCAGGAAATGGCGATGGCGGGGGGGGAGAGAAAAAATCATCCAAACGCCTCCCGGAAGAGAAGGGTTTTCAAAGCCTTCCGGAAGGCAGGCAGGGACTCTGCTAGGCGCACTTCTGCTGGGAGATGGTTCCACAGCATTGGGCCAGCCACAGAGAAGGCTCGGGAACGAGCCTTCTGGACAAAGAACAACTTCTGCGTGGCCTTGCTACAAACTGAAAAATTGGCACATGCTGAGCGTGTTAGCCTGTGTGTCAGAAGAACATGTGGCAGCCCCAGGTGGCTGTAGGGGGAAAAAAAGCTGCCTGCTTACAAAGAAGTTCAACAGCTTGATCTCATCTTCCTCCCCAGAGCTTCCCACAAAAGCGGGCTAGCATTTAGCTACATTAATGCTGATGTATCCACACCTCCAGAGGAAACTAGGGAGGAGGAGAAAGTGTTGATGATTTCATAAGAGCACATAGGGCCTTTCAGATCCTGCATCTTTAAACAAGATTGGGAAATGCCCTTCTGTATCAATCCTAGGCGCTTGCTGCCTTGCAACAGCAGCAGCATCCTTTGATCATAGGACTACAAACAAAACCCAAGGTCAGATATGCAGCTATCCATTTATTCACTATTTTTAGCAAATGATCCCTAAAAAGCAAAGACGAATGAGTCAATTAGATTCCAGTGAACTAGTTCTGACTCAATGTTTAAGTGACACCACAAACTAGGAGACCAGGATATGGTAACGAGGAGAGCAACTTTGGGAGAATTGGCTTTAGGCAAGGCTGGCAAACTTGCTGTTATCCAAGATTCACATTATCCCCACATCATTCAAGGACTAATCCAGATGTGAAGTGCAGAATAACAGCTGGAAATGCACCAATTGCCCAGCATGGGCTTTCGGAAAAATGTAATCTGACTGCCTTTCTCAGCTCTGCTGTTAAGACAATACAGTCTTAAGTTGGAAGGACTGGAAGTCATGTGAGTACCAAATTCCAACTCCAACACAGTGTGTCCTGAACACTTTCCACATCAGTTCCCATCAGCCTCCATCAGAATGGCTCCAAAATGCCTAAAGGGCACAATGTTGGAGAAGGCAACATAAGCTGCTCCAAGAACCCTAGATCAGGCATGTCCAAACTTTGGCCCTCCTGATGTTTTGAACCACAACTCCCAGAATTCTAAGCTTAGAATTCCAATGGCAAAGGACTGTGGGAGTTGCAGTCCAAAACATCTGGTGGGGCGAAGTTTGGACATGCCTGCCCTAGATTAAAGGGGGTGTTTCACCTGTAGGATAATGTCTCAGAATACAATTAAGCACAGTTTCTGCCCAGAGTGGGAGGATCTGCATCTCCTGAATACCCCCATAGACCTTTGAGCACCAAAAGTTGATTATATCACATGAGACACTTCGACCATGGATAAATATTAGCACTGCTTAGAATGTAGGTTTAACAATGCCTGTCAGATGCCTTCCCAGTAGCTGGTCTGAACTCCATGCAGCCCCAAATCCTGTTCACACATGCATCTGCTTTTTTAAGGAAAGTGTACAATGCTGACAACTCTCAAAATAGCTTTCAAACCTACTTTCAAAACAAAGATGATCATTTTATAGCAGACGGATTTCAAAGGTAAGATCTATTCACAAACCAAATAAATCCAAACTCCACCGTTGAGTTAGAAATAAAGATATCTTTAGCTGGCACTCTTGTTTTAGTACAGCAAACTGAAGCAAAAATGGCCTTTTCTATACACTGGGCTCCGCCTAAGTTAAATCTGCTTAAATCTGACCAAACGTGCTTCTAATTCAATCACACACACATATACAGTGACCAGCCTTCAAACTCAAAGGCTTCAAAGACTGACATACAATATTTTCCCATGTATAAGACTATATTTTTGTCTTTAAAATTGTTAGATTAAAACTTGAGGGTTGTCTTATATACAGAAGTAAGCTGTATATTTTGGGTTAGAAAAATGGGGGTCATCATATACATGGGGGCATCTTATAGATGGAAAAATATGGTAAATCCAACAGTATACTATAAACCAACTCATACTAGCAAATCCAATAGAGTACTACCAAACCTACGTACCACTCAAGAATGAGTGATGGTATAGAGTGGCTGCCAAGAACAAAGCACAATTCTGCAGGATAAGTCAGTCAGATAAGAATGCATTCCAGTCTGCCCTTCTTCCCAGCTTACTGAAGAGGAAAAAATTATCCACCGGCAGGGAACTATCCCACCTGGCTGTGTCAGGAGGTGACAGCCCAGAGGCTGGTGTTATGTTCAGTCCAGAAGAGACATTCCCTTCTCTCTCTGCCCCCAGCGAGCTTTTACCAACTGCCCGGGACAACATTAATGTGGGAAACAGAATAGAAATGCTTTTTACCTTCAACTAATCCATTTTTAATCTTCCCTAAGCTGCTCAGATAGGTGAAGAAAAATGAGCCTGAAAAAAGTGTCCTTCTAAGGAGTCCTGAGCTAAAAGACATATCTGGTCTCCTCTGCTTTCGCCCCAGTGACAGCCTTTCTAACTGATAAGTAAAACAGGCTCAGAAATAACATTTCCCTTGTGGGTTTTCCACAGCTTATTTGAAAAAAAAAGGAAGAAATGGGGTTCTGGTGAATGAATACATGGACAGTGTACAAAGATTCCCCTCCACCCACCCTTCCTTTAGACAAGTTTGCTGCTCAACACATGGCCAAACTCACATAATAAATTAACTGTTTGGCAGCCACTGAGCTATTGCTGGAGCCAAACCAATTAGGGCTTTAATGTGATCCCAATTTCCTTTTTCTGAGACCGAGGAAAGGAAGGGAGGGGAAAAAAAGAGAGGGTGGCTAAGTGAGTAAATCCCTCTCTTGCTTTATAAATCCTTGCCAATCATCCCAGATAAACCTGTCACCCACAGCTCTCAGATCTGCATTCACACTCATGTGCTCAAGGGGGAGGGTGACTCCGGCTGATCACACACGGTGATGGTGCTCGGTGTCTCTGGCTATGGACATGTGTTTTCCATAGCTTCAGAATTCAATCATTTAAAAAATATTTACTGAGCTTTGTCTTTAATGAAAAAAACATGGCCAGAGATAAAGTGAGCTTAGCACAAGTTACCATTTCTGTTGTTGGAATGGCAGAAACACACCAGTGATGTCACCGGATAACTTTGGTTCCCTACCCTGGAGAAAGTCTCATGGCCAGTGAGTTCTAGAATTAGAATGCTTCAAAATCCCAGAATGCCCAGCAAGTTCTCAATGGCTCAAGTGGCTATTGACTATTGTAACTGAAGAATTCTCGGAGTTGTAGACCAATCTTTCTAGACAGGCTCCTATAAGACTCCAAGGATCAGGGGAAATTTTGAAAGGAAAAGAAATTTGTCCAATTAGATTTATTCATAAATAACAGAGCCATAGGAAAAAATAGCAAAATAACATTAACAATGTACACTGAGATTTAGATAAAATGCAAAGAAACAAAATGAAATGAAAGACAAAAACATGTGGCACCTTATAAACTAGCTATATTTTAATGTAAGCTTTCATGGATCAAGTGCAGTTCTTCAGACATAAGGCAAAACAACAGATTAGATAGTTTCCCAATCAGGTCCAAAGACCCACTCAGCTTCAATAGTTTTCAGGATCATTCATCTGACATCTTGAAGCTCTCCTCTTAACCAAATAAATTGTGTGACTCAGAAGAACAAGATTCCTAGGATCCCAACAGATCAACACCACCCATATCATGCAAAGAATTCAAGGCTCTTAAAGACCAAATTACGGTCATGATCCAAAAGCTTCTTATTAAGGCAAACCTACAGGCTTTAATGCACCCGGTACATTTTTTAACTTGCTCTTCTCTGAATAGGGACTTTCCCTGCCATACTCACAGTATCATAATCTGCTTTGGGAAGCTTTCCCACTCATAAGTGACTTGTTATAAGGCATGTATACTAATGTTAACAGAAATTAAGCCACCCTACTCGACTTGTGCTAATTAGAGATGGGCATGAAACAAACAATTTTTTTGTCTGTTTTTGTTTTTTCGTTTCGTTACGCAATGAAACAACAAATAAATTTTGTCTCTAAAATGAAACGAAACGAACAGAAACACCGGAAATTTTGTCGTGCATTTCGTTTCCGTTACTGCAATATGAGTGAATTGCTTAAAATGCTAAAAAAATCACAAAAAGATTGAAATTAATGGTAACGAAATGGTAACGAAAGGAACAAAAACGAAAATGCATTTTTTGCAAAAAATCGCGAAAAATGGAAACGAACCGAAACGGGCCCTCCAAAC
The DNA here is from genome assembly GCA_029282475.1 of Phrynocephalus forsythii. Lineage (NCBI taxonomy): Eukaryota > Metazoa > Chordata > Lepidosauria > Squamata > Agamidae > Phrynocephalus > Phrynocephalus forsythii. The sequence goes on along the minus strand of JAPFRF010000005.1, from coordinate 92,013,121 downwards.
GACAAACGAAATGCCATTTTTTTATTTGTGCCCATCTCTAATGCTAATCTTGCAATTACACAGTAAGACTCTTACTTGACCTTGTTAAGAGTCTCACACACGTACTGAAATAAAAAGGAATGAAAACAACAGACTAGCTTTCTCCAATTTGGTGTCCTACAAATGTTTCAGAGTTCAACTATTCCTGGTCACTGAACTTGTTAGTTAGGGCTGATACATTGTTTACTTCAAAATACATATGTAACAGGTAGAAGGTTGGGGAAAGCTGCTTCCATGATTCCCTCCCTCAGCAACAAGGAGAGACAGAGATCATCAAAGTACACATGTACAAAACAAGCTCAGTATTCTATTTCAGTAACAATAATTTACATAGATATAACCCAATAATTTAAAAATGGCTATGGTAAAAGAAACAATGAATATCCTGTGATATACAGTGATATCTTGTATAAAGGAATTATTTCGTTCCAAATGAAATTCTGTTAAGCAAATTTTTCTTTGTACAAATTTCCCATAAGAATGCATAGAAAATGGATTAATCCCTAATTGCAACAATTTTTCAGTTGTACAGATTTGCCCCATAGGGCAATTTCCCCATTCTGTTAAGCAATTTCCCCGTCTCTGGAAATTTTTTCCTTTAAGCAGATTTTCTGTTAAACAAATCACTTGTTATATGAGGGTCCACTGTATGTCAGTTCCCATTATCAACATGACACACTTCCTATATACAATGCTCTTACAAGAGATTGTATATAGGAAGGAAATGAGAAGATAGCAGAAGATACACTAATTAGTGAGAGGGAGGGGATTTTAAATAGAGGTCAGTATCCTACTGAGAGAGCTGCCTAGATGCCCTACGCACATCCGATCTCGCCTGATTTCAGAAGCTAAGCAGGGTCGGCCCTGGTTAGTACTTGGATGGGAGACCACCATGGAATACCAGGTGCTGTAGGCACCTGGGGTAGGAACTGGCAAGCCACTCCAGTACTCCTGCCAAGAAAACTCCATGGACATGGAGTCACGAAGAGTCGGTCACAACCATAACGACACAACACACAACAGTCCTACTGAGAGGCAGAGGGTAGGTTTTCTTCACGGAGATCACTGTATCACAGGAATGTCCACGTAAGCAGTGAACTCCCATGTTACTCTGCTAGTGGACATTTCTATTCAATGGAAGTTTGACAGGACACTGGCTACAGTGTCGAACTGTAGAAACTGACCCTTTGGGACAACAACGTCAAGAGCTTGGGTCATGCCATCTGGGAAGACTGAGTGCTATAATCCAAAATCTTACTTTTCCACACTGATTTTAAATGGACAAGTTTAGAATATTTTAACCTGTCAGCTAAACTAGATTTTATGTCTGGCATGCATCAAGATGGCATTATGCTAGGAGTGTTTAGCTCTAAAGATAGAGCAGTTTTTCATCACTGTGCCCTTTCTGAATGTTCAGCGGCTGGGAGATGCAGCTTTGAAACATTTTTTAAAACATATATGTCCATAGTATATTTGATGCAAGATCCACAAGCCTCTTTAGACCTGGCTAGAAATTCACAGAGTTTGAATATACTAGTTCAGACTGCAAAAAGCTTCCAGAAGCCCTATTGAAGGTGAATAACATCTAATAAACTGAAGGTGAATAACATCTAATAAACTGACCTGCAAAGAAATGGCAATTTATCCTTGGAGGCCAAACTGTTGACAACCACCCATGATTTTGTTAAGTTAAAGAAAAAGTTAAAAGTTTTTAATGGAGGGAGGTTCTGGAATAGCCTTGGGAGTCATAAAAATGCCTCCAGAAGAATCAAGGGCACTATGCTGCACAGAGGACTTGAAGTTTGGACGTTGGGGGAGGGCGGTCTAGACATGACAGCTTTTGTGACATGAAAAGCAGGTCCTGGATCTTATTCACAGAGAGAATAAATGATCTAGTGATTCCTGTGGATCTTGTAATATTATGGGAAGCTAGTGAGACAAGGTACAACAGAATTCAATATCTTCAGCAAAGGGGTGACACTTCACTTCAAAATCTCATATGTCTTCCCTCATAAATCTCATATAGGTATTAAAGAGCATAGAAGTCACTTTGGAATCATGTAGAAAATCATAGCACAAGTGCCAAGATGCAAAACAGATATCCTTGAGATCAATCCCAAGGCAAAAAAATCTTGGAAAACTACATCACTTCCAAATTCACAAAGCTGATCTATAAGGCTATCATGGCTAATGGTATCCAAACATGCCATGAGACTCAACAAGCTACCAAGAGAACCAATAGTTCAATGTGTAACTCCCCTCAAATTATCTCATGACAGTTGGTCCAGTATAAGTGACGAGCTGATTTGTATGAAAACAAGGTCTAAAGCCAGTTTTAAATGGATTTAGATCAGAAGTCTTCATCACTAGCTGAGCTGGCCAGGATTTCGGGGAGTTGCAGTCCAGGAACATCTGGGGACCCACAGGTTCAGAACCACTGATTTAGATAATCTATATTTCCTTCAATTCCCAGCACCTGTACAAACTCCTTGCTCAAAGAGAATACAGGTGGTACCTTGTATAAAGGAATTAATTTGTTCCAAATGAAATTATGTTAAGCAAATTTTCCTTTATATAAATTTCCCATAGGAATGCATTGAAAACAGAGTAATCCCTAATCACAACCATTTTTATGTTGTACGGATTCGCCCCATAGGCAATTCTGTTAAGTAAATTTCCCCCATCTCCGGAATTTTTATGTTGTACAGATTTTATGTTATACAAACCGTTTGTTATACGAGGGTCCACTGTATATTTATGATTAGCTGTTAAAGCCTCCTGAGCATGAAGTACAAAGTACAACTTCCTTCTATCAAAATCAAGGTTTTGCATAAAATTGGATAAAATTGATTTTTGCTGTTTGAAATACTAGCCAGGTTTCTTTTTTTTTTCAATTTATCTTCCTTCTTCCAGTCCATATCAAGACCTAAAACACAACAATTACAATAGATTTTCCATTGAAGACTTCAAGCAGAACCATAGCACTCAATGTGCTGTTCCTCGTTCAGCTGAAATAAAGATCATTTGTTTCAGAATAACCTGAAATATCCCAACACTGGCCAAAGTCCTTGGGGGCAGAGATTATGCTAGGATAAATGTAATTGCAAAAATCAAAGTGGAAAATTTGCTACTAATTAACAAGTTACCACCTGCATTCCTGGTCATGTGCCAGTCACATCACTTGGCATATGACCAAGCATACAAGTGGTAACCCCTTAATTAGCAGCAATTCAATTGACTGCTAATTGTGATTTATGTAATCATAAATCTTCATCATAATTCTGCCCTTGTCCATGCAGGGCATCATACTAATTGGTACTATTTAAATCTATTACTACTGGTGAAAAACAAAAATATTTAACATTAGAAATTTTTTGTAATACGAAGTGTCTGGGAGAATGGATTAATTTCATTAAATGGGGTACCACTGTCGTTCATAAGAACACAAGACTGAAATCCATAGGGAGACAATGTGGTTTTTTTTAGGACCAACTGAAATGCTAAGAACGTACAAGTTTCCAAGATCTCCACAACTCTTCATCAGGTAGTACAAACAACAAGCAAGGAAGATACAGGGAGGTTTGGCTAGATGTTGCATCCCTGAGGTCTGTAGTTGTAAATTAGTCCCCAGGTGAAGAGCTCAGACTGAATGAATCATTGGTAGGTATGCATGTATCAGATTGCTACAGTACTAGCTACGCATGACAGGATAGAGAGGAAATGGTATATCTTTATTTCAGAAAAACTCAAGGCCGGCTACAGTTCAGCCTGTTGATACAGTACTTGCAATTGATCCTCAACAAACCCATAATCTAATAATAACTGTACCACAGCTGTACTATGTGAAATGTTTAAGTACAACTCCTGTTACTCCCAGCCAAAACAGATATTGCCCATGCTAGCTAGAGATGGGGATGGTGGTCATTCAACTAATCTGGAAGTTACCAGGCTAGTGGCACAATGCTTCTGTTATGCACATATAGATATCCTCATGGTAGCACTGCAGTATTTGATTGCTCTTATGCTTTTTTTTAACATTCCAAGAGCTTATATAACTTTTACGAACTTAAATATCACAAGTATGCTCTCATTTGATAACCAAGTAACTATGAAAAGAAGAAAATATGTGTATTAGACATTTTGCAATCAAATATCATCCAGCATTGGTCAATCCTGAAATTACAGATGATCGTTACAAACATTTTATTAGGCAAAATTCTGTTGGTGTAACTTGATACTAGTTTAAGCCAGACTGGATGCCAGTCACACAAAGTCACCCAACTGTTGACAGTGGTCTTAATCGTGTTGCTGGTGATCTTGTGATTTATTTATTTTTTTTAACTAATAAAAGCTCCACCCTCTTGATGTTCGGAGCCTCTCAAAGGATTCTGGAGGACAAAAGGGAGCCCTGGAGAGCCTCGTAAACTGAATGGGGAGGGATGGGATAGGACACTTTCCATGAGTTTACATTTAATGGTTCTGGAGTGCAACCCAGGCTATGTTGGCAATAAATCAATCTGCAGGCAAAGCCCGCTGTGTTTATTAGTTCTGGACAACATCATAAAGGAATAACACAGCTGAGTACTTTTAAAAAAAAATCCTTATGGCTGTAGACCGCATATTTTAAATTCAACAGCTAGATTAAAGGTTCTCTCTCAAGAAAAGAGGCTTGATGAATGCATGGGACAGAAGGCTATTTTACATCTATTAAGTCGGGATAGCTATATATTATCTGCACTTTAAGAGGTAACATGCCTCATAGTCCCAATATCAGCAGAAGGGTGCTGCAGTGCTCACATCTATATATTAGCCATCTGGTTGGTCCCTGTGGGAAGGAACAGAATGTCAGACTAAACAGGCTTTTGGTCTGATCAAGTCTAGTTCTTCTTGTGTTCTTAACTGATACAAGATACATCTAATTTATAGAATTCAAGATTATAACTGATCTGAAGCAAAGTTCAAAAAAAAGGCTAGACAGCCTCGTGAAGCACATGTTTACTGACAGATAAACTGATAGCATAGTGATAGTTAAACATAGAACCATCATGGGCAGAGGCACCACTCCTCCAAATAATAGATGCAGGGGGTAAAAGGCTAGAGAGTAAGGCCCCACTTTTTTCCAAATATGTAAAGATAATGGGTAGCCTGTGGTTCAAAACATAATCCATGGCCAGACCAATATTGCTCATCTGACCCAACAAGGCAAATCATTGTCTGTGAAGATTCTCAGTCATCCAGGTGAGTTTATCCAGAAGTTGAGTCATGGCAACTGGACTTCTTTGTCTTGAGAGATTGAAACACTTCGCTGATCATTCAAACAGCTTCATCAGTCTGAAAAATCATACCGTCTTACAATCTCCAGACAGCTGTCACATATGTATTATAGTGTCTGAGCAAGCAAAAATAGCTTAACAATATTTTATTTCTAGGAAAATGCACCATTGAGAGGCATCACTGTGAACCCAGATGTGATAATGAAATGAAGATATCCTGTCTCCTTGTATGTCTTTGTCTCCACTAGTTCAGCAATTAGCATTACAGTTTCCCAACCTTGGAGACATTCTCCATTCCAGAAAAAGGTCAAACAATCCCCTAAACAATCTTCATGGATCTAAATCTCAATGCAGACTTACAAACAGACTTCACAAAACCATCACAAAGAGAGAAGTCACCCAAATTCCTCCTTATTCCCATTGAATCTTTTACAAAGCACCATTTCTTGTCCTCATTCTCTGCCCAGGGGCAAAATATTTCCAGGCATTAACTACTGTATATCGGGAGAATATTCACCATCATGACTCTTACACTGCCTCTAAAGAAAAAAAAATCTCCATAGGGGATAATTTTTGTACTTCCAGTCTTTCCCAGATCAGCCTTCAGTAAAGGCAATGTTTCTACAGATATGTCAGGTCAAAAGAACACCCCAATAAGCCACTGAGATTGAAAGCCAGAATGCTTGGTTCAAATGAAACAAAGTTCATTGAATGGCTTTTGAGTATTTCACTCAAACTTACCTCAATATATTGGGGGGGGGCAGTATTTCAGAGGTACAGCTGGAAAATTCTTACACATAAGGTTGGATGGCAACTGCAATCGAAATTGAACTCAAACATTTATCATTTTCTTCACTGTGGGGTTAAGAGACAGAAGCTGTATGTTGCACAGGCACTATAGCAGTGATGGCGAACCTATGGCATGGGTGCCAAAGGTGGCACTCGGAGCCCTTTCTGTGGGCACCTGACATCGCCCCTTAATAGCCACCTGTATGCAGGTTAAATTACTGTATTTTTTTGCAAAAAAATTAGTGGGTTTTGAATTGCAGTTTGGGCACTCGGTCTCTAAAAGGTTCGCCATCACTGCACTACAGGATAGGGGAGCAAGTGAGTATGCATTTCAGTATTGCCGTTATTCAATTACCATTTGCTAATGGCTCTTGCTACAGCAGTTATCACACTTACTATCCTTTGGCATTTCAGTTTTCTATGTCCACGATAATTATTTACACCATACAAAAGAACTTCTGTAAATATGTGGTTTCGGACTACAACTCTGGGCGTTCTTGGAATGGTAGGCCAAAAACACAAATATGTACACCTTTACTTGAAGAGGGACCAACAACTGGCAAAGAAAAGGCATGGATCAGGTACAATGCAGCAGGTGGAAAGATCACTTTCTTGGACTACATTCCCCAGAATCCTCCAGGCAGCACATCCATGCAGGCTAGACAGTTTGCCGTATACATAGTACAACAACATGGCTTTTCTATGCTCTGTTTCATGTTAGCACATAATAATTCATAATTCAGCAAACTGGAATCCAAAAATTGGTCAGCTGATTCCAGGGCAATGAATTGTGATTGCTGATGTCTGTCTGTTTTATAGGTTAATTTCCTTTAAAGCATCTTATAAGAGATATGGCCTTTAAAGACAATATTGTATGCCTGTGATTGTTCGTATCAGACTAGAATTTACTGCAGCAGTTAGAGAAGAGAAATGTGGGATCAACCTCACAGGAAAACTGACCAGCTGTCTCTGGCGGAAACCAACAAAAAAGGAAGTCAGAACTCCACATCACAAAAATATTGCATAACAAGACCCTTGTGAGTCTCATGCCACTCATTCCTTAAAGGGAAGTAACAGGTTTTTTACATTTTAAAGCACCGTGCAAAGTACATGGATGTGGGAAATGCAGCTGTAATATTTAAAAATTGAGAAAAAAAGAGGCTGGAGTATAACATCAAAGAAAGCATGTGTGGATTAAGTGAAAGGAATTAGTCAAGATAGAAAGAGCACCAACAAATGAAGGAAGGAAATTTGCTGGTGATAAAAATCTTTCTTTCTGGCTTTCTCCTTTCCTTCCATCCTTTGAACTCTCTTACACATATGTTCATCCTCCACCAAGTAAAGAAAAATCCATTTTTACTGGAACAAAATACTGGACAAATAAGGCACAATACTGCTGTGAAGCAAGCCTAGGCAGAAAGAGGAATGCTTCTGTGGATGTTGAGAAGGAATAAGAGGTAGTGAGAAACAGATGTGAGTTCACTGAACTGAAAATAAGTTTCAGAAACCAAAGCTGCGGTGTTCTGAAGTTTTGGGAGAGTGTGCAGGCACTTCCAGAGAAGCAGCTGAATTAGATTTTCTACAGCAAAAACAAAGATTCTAATGGTACCTTAGAAGACAAGCTACTAATCCAAACAAACTACATTTATTAATTGTAGTTTAGCAGTCTCACACCAGGAAATAAACATACACAAACATTCAAATTAGAAGGCCAAAGGGTCAGAAGCATATTAATTGTTGCTCGCTTCCTCTGACAAATCGAAACACAACTAAGTAGACAGCTGAAGATCTGCAGAAGCTCCTGCCTCTTAATTTCAGTTTCAGCTAAAGTAACACAGAAAGGCCTGCAAGATGCTTACGTATTAGGATCACCAAAATTGTACAACATCCCTGTGCCATGCTGGGATTAGAAAGGAAATACATATTCAGCAGCAGTAAAATAACTTTTTATATTTATTCTTCAAAATAGCAGTTTAAATGACCAAATCACAGGAAATAGGAGTCGATTTGGAGACATGGGCAACATTCTTCATCACCAGAAGACGACTGGCACAAGAACACAAGTTTCCGGCAAAAACCGGAAACAGCTAACCACTAAGATACATATAGGAGACCTTGATTATTTCCACGCTATTACAACATAGCTGAGGTCTTTAAAAAGGTAAAGGTTGCCCTGCACATGCCTGCTGGTCATGTCCAATCCTAGGGGTGGCGTTCATCTCTGTTTCGAAGCCAAAGAGCCATTTACATGCTTTTGAACAGCTAGGTTGGCAGGAGCTGGGGTTAAACACGGGCACTCACATGGTACCCGGGATTTGAACCACCAAGCTGCCAACTTTGCAGCCAACAGTTTTAGCACTGTAGCCCGCTGATCCACCATGCCCCTTAAAGTTTTTAAAAGAATGCCTTTAAAGATGAGTTGGAAACTTCAAACAGTGTAGAATAAAGGTGCTATGATGCTTGTGGGAGCCAGGAAATCACAGCAAGGAACTCCTATCCCCTACTGGACTTGTCAGCAACCTAGTCCTTTGCACCCAAGTTAAGAGTGCTGGCAATCGCCTTCAACCAGCTTGGGACCAGGGCTGCCTGCACACAGATGAACCTGTTCAGGTCTTCAAGCCAGCTCAGCTGTCTTGCTCCTAAGGTAACCACTGAGCTCTATTAGATCAGCAAGTGAGGAGGCCTTTTCCACAGCAGCTCTGTGTTTATGGAATTCCCTATGCACATCAGAGAAAAGAGGTGCATGGCTGCTACTCTACAGAGGTTAAGCATATCCAAAAACAAAAACAACCACCTTTGTTTAGAGGAATAGTAGGCAAGTTAACATGAACTCTATGAAACCATACTCCAAACATATTACTCTCAAGATCATTAATTCATATCCTCACTGGGCCTTCCAGAAGAGGGACCAGACATGATCACGTGCAACATATGCAGCTGATGGAATGATGTATTGTATAGGGCTGTGATGGCGAACCTTTTAGAGACCGAGTGCCCAAACTGTGATTCAAAACCCACTAATTTTTTTGCAAAGTGACAATACAGCAATTTAACCTGAATACAGGTGGCTGTGAAGCAGCAATGTCGGGTGCCCACAGAAAGGGCTCCGAGTGCCACCTTTGGCACCCATGCCATAGGTTCGCCAACACTGGTATAGGGCAATTGTACAGCCTCTCTTGAGCAAGCTATACAGACTCAAAGCACCATTGGAGGGAGGGATTGGCAAACCACTTCTGAAAACTTTATACCTAGAAAATGCTAGGTGGGAGGATTACCATTATTCAGAATCAGTTTGACAGCTCGTATTAATTAAAAGGTGCTGCAACAACTGCTGCCTATTTTGCTTTAAACTTTCTTAATGTTTAATGCAATAATGTGTTACTGTTCAATTGTGGCTTTAATAATACTCTATTATTACAACATATCATTATATTATACAGTCTATTATGCACAATCCATCAACAAAACTAAGTAGCAAAACTAAGTGAATAATATGCATGTATCTTTTAATCCCAAGGTTAATTCTTTTTTTATATACAATAACCAACTTGGGCAGCTGAGGCATGCACATCAACACATAACACATGAATTGCCTTAGTTATGAGCTATGTGTGCATTGCCCATAGCTATTAAAATTAAATCACTGAGAACATATACATGTATGTAAGATAAAATCTTAGGCTATGGAACAGTAAAGTCTACAACATGACTTCACATGATCACAATCTTCTGTATGGCTGATATCTGCCATTTCTAATAACTAGTTTTATATGATTTCAAAGCAATTTCATGATATGTGATTGATGCATGCAGTACAGCAGTGAACATTCTGCAAATGTTCCAAATAAAACTGTGAAGGCCACATGTACAGAGAAATGTAAGTTCTACCCAACTGTATTATCATTCATTATCATTTTGATGACTGTAACTACTTTTGTTGGTTCTACATGCAAGACTTGCTAACATTATTTCTGGTTCTGAATTATTTCAGCTCCATAACTATCAGAATAATGTAAGCATAGTAACAGACTTGCAATAAACAAGGGTACATGGAAGAAAGAAGCATGTGGAAAAAGAGGGAAGAAAGTTACTCTCACTCTAAGAAAAGCCTACAATGACTGTATAAATTGGCAGTCTGTCCACTTTCTAGGGTAAACATGAGGCCATGTATCCCTGCAAATTGTAATTAATTGTAACTTCCATTGTTCCTGAATTGGAGCAGCCATGCAGCAACATCTGGAGAGCGCCCCATTCCCACCCACGAGAGTAAACCACAATTAACTTAGCAGGATTTGCTGTGTGTAAATTTATTTTGAACCACAGTACACAGATCATCCATCTGAGCTATTCAGAACGAATAGTCCTACACAAAACTCAATGTCCAACCACATCCACCCACACAAGTGAGCAAAGTGGAGCCCTCCAAATGTTGTTTGACTTCAGATCCCAGCACTCCTAGGGTTATCAGCATCACTAGAGGCAGCTTATTCCAGAGGTAACCTAGGGGTGTTATCATAGCACAAATGCTCCTTCACAAACAAAGTTGTCCCAAGGTATCAGGCATCAGTTAATTCTGAGGAGGATATTTTCTGGGACAGTCTTACAATGTTAACAAAGCACAGGGAAAAATGAATGTCATTTATCACATATCACTGTGAATTTAGAACAAACAAATAACAAGCAGACTGTTCTAATACTTTCCTGATGCCAAAATATGGAGAATCTGAGCTACAGCATCAAAGGTAAACATGCATGAAGTGATCAACAGATGAAATGAGACAGAGTGAACAAAATATTGATAAAGTAATAAAAAAACCCATTAAAGATAAAATTGGGAGAACTGAAAATGGACTGGGGGGGATAAAGCAGGGTCAGGGAAAGTAGCAGACCACAGAGGAAGAAAAACGATGAGAAGGAATCCTTTTCTGAAACAAATAGGGCGTTGCAGGAAAAAATACAGAAAGGTGCATCATGTTTATACAAAACACATTTCTGTAACGGGCATCACTTCTATAGCTATTAAAAACATCTTTTTTTAAAAAAATAGGAAGCATCTAACATAGGATGCAATGCTACACCCATTTCACCCGGGGGAGAAGTCCCCTTGAGATCTATCGGACTTACTTCTGAGCGGACACGTCGTAGGATCGCGCTAGAAAGCGACAAGCCAAGGGCAGCAGCTCCGGAGCAAAGGAAGGAAGGGATGAGAACAGGGAGCTGCTGGAGCCAGAGAGGCCGAAGAGGCGGCGGATGGAGCAACCGCGCTGTCCCGCGTTGAAAGCCGGAGGGCAAGGGGGCAGCGAGCGAGGGATACAGCATGAGAAGGCAGAGGCGGGGGCAGGAGCGCCTAGTGGTGAGGGGACCCCAAAAAGGGGAAGATCGGAGCCGCGCAGCCCCATCCGAGGGCAACGTCTGCTTAAAACCCTGGTCCTTCTCACCCACCCCCAACCCCAGCCCCAACCCCCAAGGAGACGAAAGTTGCCGGTGAGGAGGAATGGGGCTGACTTCTGGGGAGACTTCGTGGGATCGGGGAGGAGGGCGCGCAAAGGAGGTGGGGAAAGCCTGGGAGGGAGAGGAGAGGGAGAGGACGAGGCGGCAAAAGCCAGGCACCCACCCACCCCGCCACCGGAGTGAAGGGAGAAGCCTCTTACACTGCGAGGTCCCCGGAATGCCCACCATCGCCGGGCGGAGATCGAGCCCTCCTTCCTTCCCTTTGTTCCGTCCTGCTCGGGGAAGCGACGAGAGAGAGATGCGGGCGGGCGCGCGCCGGAAAAGTGCGGGGCAAGGCGACGAAAGCTCCCCGCGCGGCGCTAGGCCTTCGCCTCCTCGGCCACGCCTCCTCGGCCTGGCGTCGGCCACGCCCCCTGGCCTCCCGCCCCGCCGCCGCCGCCGCCTCCCTTTCTCTCTCTCCAGAGCGCGTGCGCGCGCGCTCCGCCCAAGGAAGGGGGAGCCTTGCCGGAGGCTGCCGCTCCTTCTTGCCGGGAAAGTTTGCGGAGGGTCCCGCCAAGAGGCGCCCCCACACCCCCATCATGGCAATTCGAATCAGGCCCTCTGCGACCCCTCGGGGCTTGGCCTCGCCTCCGCCAGGGACTGCAGAGGTCCTACTCAAGAGGAGGCCGAGAGTCTCCTCCTGGCTCCTGGGAGACTTGCGTGGACGGAGCCCACGTGCATGAAAGGGGGTGCACGAAAGTTAGAGAGCATCCCCAGCCCAAGTTTTATCTGCCCACTGGTTTATTTATTGATGGGGATGGGAGAGGCAGAAAGCGCCACACAGAAAAACGACAGTGGCAACACAAATCCACCCGTCTTGGAGGTGTTAAAGCAACGGTTCTGTTTTTTCAAAAAAGTCTCTTAGCTCAGTCCTGAAGTCACCTGTTGGGTCTCACAGGCCTGTTGAGGGGGAAAAAATTATCAGTACTAAACACTAAAGTGGTCAGGACATTTGAAATATGAGCAAATATACCCACCTTGGGTGTTCTGGAGTAGGACGTTAGGTCTTTTCACAATGTTTCCGTGTCAATGTGGGGACAAAGTTAGCATCTGGATTCATAACAGGACAGGGTTCCTTTGTGAATAACTCCGTTAATACTAGATCTGTTACTGCAGGCGAGTATTCCCTTCAAGTTGGGCAGTTGTCGGTATGCAGGAGTAGGCCTCTTTCCAGAGAGGCAACAGAAAGCAAAGTGTTCTGCTTATATACCTCCCCATACCACTTCAAGTAGTCTCTGAGCAGTTTACAGTTTTTAATTACAGTATGCAGGCTACATATTGTCTTCCCCCCCAGCAAGCTGGGTACTCATTTTACTGACCTCTCTAATAGGGTGTAGAGCCTGTACATTTGAACAGTTTTAGTCATCTGTTCATCTTCCAATACAATATCGTATATGCCTTTTTCTGCAAGCAAGGTTCCTCTTTTTATGTAGGACAAATGAGTTAGTCTCTGCACTAAAGAGTAAATGGAAACATTGATGCTGAGAAGCATGTGGGAAAGACTACTGTCTAGTCTCTCTGTCCTTGACCTCATTCATGGTTTCCAAAGGGAAACAGGTGAACAACAATGCACAGAAATGTTCAAATGTATTTTTATTGTTTGAACAAAGATAAGAACTTTTTATATCAATGCATATGTTAATAAGTTTAATGTTCAAATCTATACAACTACTACAGTGCTTGTTCTTGTTATGTGTTAAGTAACTTCTAACTTATGGCAACCCAAATAATTGTCACAACATGTGAGATAGTCTTGATTTATCATTTCCCCTCTGAGTGAATGTTCACAACAGAGCAAGGTTAGAACCCAGGTCTCTTGAGTCCTAGTCCAGCTCTGTTCACCATCCTGGCATCTCTACTGCCATTTCACATAAAGGGTTTCTCCAAGAGTACTGAGAGACGGTTTAAGATAAAACAGATACTCTTTTGAAAGCAGAAGAGTTGCTTTAACACCTCACAGGACAACTGACTTGCAACTGACCTGACTACTGCAAGGATGTTTATGCTAACCAGTTCTTTGATCAATATTGATTCATGGTATTGTAGTTTCCTTAACTCATCTCACTCTTGTTTGACTTCCAGAAGTACAACCAATGGTTTAAATGCTGTACTTTGTGCATTAGAGGAGTTGAGTGTAGACCATAAAACCTTATGCCAAATCAAACTTACTTGTCTTTGAGGTCCCACAAAACACTTCTCTGTTTTAGTTGCAACAGACCAATACTGCTGTCTCTTCAGATGAAGTCAGCCACAGTTCATGAAACTGTACCAAATCAAAAAGTGTTAGTTTTGAGACACATAAGAACTTGCTGGTTTTTTATTTTATTTTATTTTATTATTTTTTGTTTGTTTGTTTGTTTGTTTGTTTGTTTTTTGTTGTTATAACAATCATATGACTGTTTCCCCCATCCCCAAAATGTATTTCCATCTGAATAGTCACTTAGTCACTCTCCTCTTAGTTTTCATGGATGTTTCTCTCTACACTGCTTACAGTTAGGCTTCTGCTACAGTGACCCATACTGTGAAAAGCTTGAGGAAGTAATAGCTGAAAGCATAGCCAACAGCTCTTGCCTGCGTTAGAGTATGTGGAAGTAACTTTAAATGATAGGATTGTATAGTAGCAATCCTGTTCATTTATTTTAGTGGAATTAATCCAAGGTAAGTAAGCACAGGCTTACAGTTTCATGGTGAATATTGCTTCTGGGAAGGCATGCACAGAATTCATTACTGACCCAAGATGGTGCTGGAGGCAGAATATGAGTGCCCACTTCTTCGTCCTGAAGTGAACTACATAGGCAGTTGAAAGATTACTCTAATGGTGACAAAAGAACAGTGTCTTTCACTGCACCCAATAGCAGCAGGAAAGGAATAGCCAGAGGGCTCAGGTGGATCTGGCATCTGATGCTGTTGCTTCACTCTGTCCATTGGGAGGGCAAGGTCTTGACTTCAGTGTTAATGGAAATGAATTCACTGAGATTGACTTCTCCATAGACTTGCACAGGATTCTTATATTAATACGTATAGAGAGTTTAGTAGGGAAATGAGCCCAGTCTTCCAGAACTACAAACTGTTGCTTTTGCCAAAACAAGCATTAGTAAACAACTGGTCAGATACTAGAAGCAAAATGAAGTAGATACAATGCCAGCAGTCAAGAACCTCTGGATGTAGTTGGATTACAGCTCCCATCATTCCTAATTGTTGGCTGGTATCAATGACCAATGGAGTTCAATAGGATTTGAAGGTCTGTGAGTGCAGTATAGTAGATACAATGTTGAACGGGGACTTCAGAGACCTGGGTTCAAATCTCTGCTCAACTCTGAATATTTACTGAGGGATGAGTCTGGCAAAACTGATCCTTAAATGCCTCACAGACTTTGAAAACCTCATTAACATTAACCCACATTGGATGTAACTTGATGTTATATAACAATAACAACACACATCTGGAAGGCCACAGATCCCTCAGCCTCCCACTGAAATATTTGACTTCCAGAGTAGGTAAGACTTCCCAAAGTTTTGAGGATGGCATCCCATTGTTATCAACAATCATTAGTAGGAGATATCCCCATTCAAACGTACTCCTCCCCCACACACACACAAGTCAAGGGAGTCTGCCTGGGACTGATCCCCATTTTCTCCAATCAGGATTCTGTCTTGCCCCATTTACCCTCCCGGTTCATCAGTAATCATTTCATCTTCAAATGTTGCAATGTAGTTTAATAGAATTTTATAAAAGATCTACAAACCGCTATTGCTAAGCTATATGTTTTGTATTGGCTGTGCAATTCATAATTAAGAGGAAGATGATATCAAAACAATCGGATAAATTATTTTGTTTTTTTGCTTTGGGTTTTTTCATTCTTAGTAAGTAAGACAACAGTTACTCTCTTAAACCAAATGGGCTGAAATAATACAGTATTACTCCATGAGAATGATCTCAGAAAGGGAAGAGCTGTGGAGCTTAACCTCTCTGGCTTTCACCAGGAAAGGAAGTGTCAACCCACCAGTGTACCCAGTATCTTCCCCTTTCATTTTCAAAGCAAAGTTATTGAAGAAACGTCTCTCCTGATTAAAATGTATTAGTTCCATGAAAGGGTCAGATATATCTTACATTGGGGGGTAGATGTCTCTCTAAGAGGAAAGAGTCAATATTTTATATTAATCAGGTTAGTGGGCAGTTCAAACCAATAGCTGATATCAATTTTGGAGATATTGTAAATCCAGTCCGGGTTTTAGTGCACATGCTTTTCAAAGGTAGTTGAAGCCTATCCTCAAAATAGCTTCAGCACCTTGGGTAGCTCCTATAAAGTACAGAGTAGAATCTGGAATGGATTCACAGCACCACTGAAATTAGAGCTATCACCCTAGTTGGATTCATTCTTTCTATGAGCCCAAGGGGCAAAAGCAAACTGTTTGATGAGTAAGCTGAAAAGAAACAAATTTAATACTGAAGCCTAAATGAGTAGTTTGATCTATATAATCTATCCTGGGGCAGAAGAATTTGGGGCTTAAAGATAGAATAAGAAACTGATTTTAGTTTAAAGTGCATTTATTTCCTTTCATACCCCCACCCCTTTAGTTTTCACATTGAGTTGTAAAAAGTAGTAACCTTTTGGAGGACATCTGGAATGTACTGTTATTTCCACATTTAAAATAATGTGCTGTATATCAGACCTCTTGCCATTGACCTTCAGAGCAGTGACTTTACGGACTCTGATAAGAAGCATGTTCCTAACAATTCTCTGACTTGAAATAGCATAGTGATTCCTCAGCTAAGGAATCTGGGATAAGCATCAGCTTTGAACTGGAAGAAAGAGAACTAGGCCTCTCTTAGGGTATCCATGTGCAAGTATGATTAAGTATGTGCAAGTATATATTAAGTATGTGCAAGTATATATTAATTACTGCAAATTTTATGCAAATCCATTTTATGCAAATCCTTATCCTCCTCTGTTCTCTTTTTTATTTTTATTTATATTTTTGCAGATGCATGACAAATTGAGACTAAATTAAATTAAATCCACCTGATTAAATCCAGGAAAGCCAGCCTGATGATTGTGCAGTAATCATCAGACCTGACTGTGACCTGGGAGTAGAAGTTTATAGGAAACCCACCCACAGAGATCAGTAGTTACTGTTTGACTCCCACCATCCATTACAACATAAATTAGGACTCATCAGGACCCTAAGCCACAGAGCAGAGAGCATCCCCACCTCCACAGAAGCCAAGAAGAAGGAAGACAGGCACCTGAAGACAGCTCTTAAGGACTGGGGATATCCAAAGTGGGCCTTCAACAAAGCAGTGTCCTGACCCAGAAGAACAATGGATCAGCTTGAGACCCAGACCCAATGGAAGAACCAGCCTACATGGCTGGAGTGTCTGAGAAATTTAAAGGGATTTTTAGCAAACACCACATCCCTGTTTATTTCCAACCCACAAACACACTGAGGCAGAAACTCATCCACCCAAAGGACCCAATACCAAAACACAAAAGGAGCAATATATTATATGTGGTCCAATGCAGTGAGGAGTGTGCAGACCTCTACATTGGTGAAACTAAACTGCATTAAACAGAAGGATGGCCGAACATAGGAGGAGTAACAGCTCAGGACCAGAATCAGCAGTACACCTCCACTTGAAGGACAAAGGGCATTCAAAGATGAGGATGTACACATATTAGACAGAGAAGAGAGGTGGTATGAGAGAGGGGTCAGGGAAGCCATTCATGCAGGCACTGAAAAATCCTCGGGGGGAGTGGGGGCTCAGGCACAGTCTATCTGCCACTTATCAGGCAATACCCATACAAATAAAAAATACTCCATAGCCTTAAGGCCATAGCTAATGACTCATATTTTATGTGTTTCAGCACCTTAGACCATTGTTCACCTTAAGGCTATTGAGACTGTTTTCTACCTAATGAGCCTGTTCAGGCCATTGCTCATCTTATGAGCCTATTTCAGACCAGTGAGACAAGAGGTCAACGTGAACTATAAAATGGAGGGTGCGCAACTAGGTTTCTTCAGAATGACGAAGCTGTTTGGATGAGCAGCGAAACATTTCAGTTTCTCAAGAAAAAGAAGTCCAGTTGCCATGATTCAACTTCCAGATAAACTCACCTGGATGACTGAGAATCTTCACAGATATACTCCATATTAGTCTATCACTATATTATATTGAATTATAGTTTTAGGGTTTTTAATGAGTGTTTGTGGCCTTTAAAAAGATTTTTGACTACAACTCCCATTAGCTCTAGCTGATAGACCAGTTCATGATTTGCAAGAACAACATCTGGATTTAGGCAATTAGCTTTATGTCCTTGCATTTGAGTGAGAAGCATTCCAGGGGAAAACCCCACCTCAGATTACAAAAACAAGTTTCTTTTGTCTTCTTTACCAGGTTAATTTAAGACAATTTTTTTCCATTCAAGCTCCTGCATCAGTGCAATGAAGATAAGGATACTGACCTGTCTTTAGTGGTTCTTATAGGAGACAGGTGGGATTAGCTACCAGAGACAGGTAGCTAATTAGGAGACAGCTGCCAGATGTTTTATCTTATCACTTAACATGATTCCCCACCTAGCCTAGCCAGAGATAGAGGAGATTGTGCATTGTCTAGAGCACCTGGAGTTCCCCATTTTGATTATAACAACTATTGAGATAGCCAGGGAGTTGTCATGCAGGACAGCTGGAGGACACCAGATTCTGAAATCTGCATCACAGCTTATTTCAACTGGGAAATCTTGATCACAGCTACTTCAGAAATGCTTGGGAAAAGAAAAACATTAAAGAACCCATCTCTGTCTTAGGTAAATGAGCACCACTACTAGTCATAGAATGAAACTGCTTTGTAAAAATTACAGTAATTTTTCATTAATATGTACTAAGATGATGACACACCTATAAGCAATGCTACTACCTCGTCGTAACTTCAGCCTCAGCTGTAAAATTGTTTGAGTTCATAATGGGGCTTCCATAGATTCCCAACTCATAATAATCTGAACAGGCAAGGGAAAGAGGTTAACCTTAGCAGTGATTGCTCTCCCAGGGGATAAATGAAACCATGCAACAAAATTGGAGGAGCTGACCTTGGCTGAGACAAATATCCCTTAAGTACAGGGATGAAAAGGTTTCTGAGAGGGTTCTTACCAAGAGAGGGAAACCCACCATGAGGCTTCTTTTATTGCAGCAAAAGTACATCTGTTCAAAATTGCCCAGGAGGAGGGGAGGTAAATTGCTGATAAAAATAAAACTGAATAGAATCTGTTCCAACTCTCAAAATAAACCAACACATGCTCCATTATCAACTTCTTACTGACTGCAACCAAAATATAACATTCAACTCTTCACAACATATCTGGGTGCATCTTGCTGGTATTCAAATGCTCCGGAATCTGCATGATGAGAATACAAAGAACAGAGTGCAGAGCCTCATCACAAAAGCACCTTGATAGCTCTCATTGTGGTAATGTAGTATAATGCATAGAGTACGGGACTAAAATTCAGAAGACCAGGGTTCAGATCCATGCTCAGCCAGAAAAAACTCTCAGAGGAGTATTATTGGTAAAACCACTCCCTAATATCTCATGCACTTTGGAAACTCAACTACAGTCCCTATAAGTCATATATGACCTCGCAGTACTGGCAAGCCACTCCAGTATTCCTGCCAAGAAAACTCCATGGACATGGGGTGACGAAGAGTTGGTCACAACTGTAACGACGCAAGACACACACACACACACACACACACACACACACACACACACAGTACTTAACATAAGAGATGTGGTGGCTCAGCAGACTAGAGCACTGAAACCGTCAGTTGCAAAGTTGGCAGCTCAGCTGTTCGAATCCCAGGTGCCACACGGCAGAGTGAGCTCCCGCTGTTAACCCCAGCTCCTGCCAACCTACAAGTTTGAAAGCATGTACTGTAAATGCAAGTAGATAAATAGGTATCACCATAAAAAGTGGGAAGGTCAACAGTGTGCCATGCAGCCATGCCAGCCACATGGCCATGGACTTGCACAACACTGTCTCTTTGGCTTGAAAACGGACATGAGCACCGCCCCTATAGTTGGACATGACTAGCACGCATGTCATGGGGGCAGTGGAACCTTTACCTTCTTACTTAACATAATATAGTTCTTATTACTAATGGATGCACTTTGTGGATGGACCCACTAGGGCTTTGACTCAAGGGACAAACTTTATTTTTATTTATTTATTTACTTATTTGACTTTAATTTGACTTTTATACTGTCCATCTAGCCCTTCGGCTACTCTGGGCAGTTTACAACATGGGATCACATAACAAGCTAACAAAGGAATACATATAACAAAACCAAAAAACTTTTAAAGATCACAACATTTTGTGCTGAAGGGATGTGAACCTGCCCTTTGGTCTTGGCTGCTGGAAGGGCATTCCCACTCCAAATAGGTATACAACCTCCTGCTACTTCTCCCTGGATGAAAGGAGGCACAAAACAGTTCTGCATGGATCCAATTGTTTTTGATTGTTATACACTAAAATTCAGCTATTCCTCCACATTCTTCCTGTTATGTTTGTGATTGTGAACAACTGGGCTGCATCCTCATGGCTGTTCAGTTGCAAAAGAGGGGCCATTGGCATCCATGGGTGAAGCCAAAACATCAGGTGCAAATAAAAAGTCACCTTCAGTTTCAGGAGGCAAGAAGAAGCAGATCAGCAGACAGCCCAGGGCATAAATCATTCTGTGGATCTCAGCCAAGACAGTGATGGCGTGCATGAGGCAGAGGTTGCCAGTGAGCTGTCTCCCACAAACTAATGTAGCTCACAGAATGTATGGCTCCCAGCAAGCCTCTTCCAGAGTGTCTAGCCGTTTCCTATTACTTAGCAAGGGATGTTGAGAACTGGTGCTGCTTCCATTTGAACCTTTGTCTTTCCTTTCAGCAAATAGGCCAGGCTCCCATCACTGTCCAAAACTTCACTGGCAGACCATCAGCCTTTCTCCCTGAAGGTGCTGTCAGATGGACCACTGAGTTCACTGATTCCCTCTAGCTCCAGCAGATTATTTTCCCCTTCCCAAGAGATGACTGTTTAAAGTGAGACACAACACCCGTCCTTTCTTTGCCTATGCCAGTGGTGGCGAACCTTTGGCACTCCAGATGTTTTGGACCACAACTCCCAGAATTCCAATACTAGATTGCCAATGACAAAGGACTGTGGGATTTGTGGTCCAAAACATCTGGAGTGCCAAATGTTTGCCACCACTGGCCTATGCCAATCTCATGTGACTCAAGCTTGGCCAATAGAACAACAAAGCCTGAGATGCCATAACACCAACACCTTTGGGGCTTTTATGCAACACCTTTCAATACAGGCAGCTTGACAAAACAACTTGGGTCCTCTCCATTTACTGAGAATGGGAAGAATGAATAGGAAATACAATGTGTGTAGAACTTGTTAGTTAAGCTCACCTAGTATCTACTGTTAGTCTTACTTGTGTTAGCACAGCAACACTTGTATTTTCAGTTGAAGTTGCTGGAGATCTTGTTTGTTTATTTTTGTTATTGCTTGTTATGCTGTTGCTGTGCTTAGATTTTGATGCTCTTGTATTGTAATGTTTATCCATTTTGTGTTACAGTGTTTAGTAAAGAGCCCCTGCATATTATTGGTTGGTTGGTCAGTTGATTTAAGACAGGAAGAATATAAAATCTCTCTATAGCAAGGATTTGTGTGACAAAAACATATAATCTACAACTGGAATAAATCATGCAGATTAATATACTATGTATAAATATGTGTAATATCCATGTTCTGTATTAGCTAAGTTGCATTTTTGCATGACTTTGAACATTCAGAGAGCACAGCAGTGGTAATGTTAAGTAATTTCTGACTCTGAATTTAATGTTCCCTTCTAGTCTTTCAGGTTTCTAGATTAGAGAATACTCAAAGGCCTTCCAGCTGAGAATGAATTTGTGGTTGTGGAATGGCCTGTTTTTCTAAGCACATAGCACGAAGGAGAGTATTAAACACACTCAAGCTGCAAACACCAACTCCAAATGACATCAGAGTCCAGCAGCAGACTGTTGAACACTAAGCAGCCAGTGATTTGAACTAATTGGGGGCAATAGTCAGACAAACTGAGAGTGCTTTCTTCCCCTTTTCTGGATCCATGCTTAGATTGCCACTCTTGGTCATACTTCCTTTCCAACATATTACACTGAGTTAATCTCTTGCTTTAGCTTTTTCAACTTAGCAGGAAGCAGGTTCCACACCCCCAGAAATGCATGCTAGTTATGTCCGACTCTAGGAGCGGTGCTCATCTCTGTTTCCAAACCAAACAGCAAGTGTTGTGCAAATCCATGGCCATGTGGCCAGCATGGCTGAACACATTTGTGCACACACTGTTTACTTTCCTGCTTTTTATGGCAGTACCTATTTATCTACATGCATTTATATGCTTTTGAACTGCTAGGTTGGCAGGAGCTGGGGTTAACAGTGGGAGCTCGCTCCACAGCGTGGCACCCAGGATTCGAACCAACAAGCTGCCAACTAGAGATGGGCACGACCAGGAAAAATTACGTTTCGAGTTGTAGTGTGTCGGAGCCGGCCCGTTTCGGCTCGTTTCCGTTTGTCGCAAAAAAATTCAAAAATTTGTCGTTTCGTTTGTCGTTTTTTCATCTGTCGTTAGTACTGGTTTGGGGGGGTAGCGGGCTCCTGGAGGCACCTCTCTGGGGTGGGTGCCTCCTCTGGCCCGCTATGAAGGGAAAGCGGGCTCCTGGAGGCACCTCTCTGGGGTGGGTGCCTCCTCTGGCCCGCTATGAAGGGAAAATGGGCTCCTGGAGGCACCTCTCTGGGGTGGGTGCCTCCTCTGGCCCGCCATGAAGGGAAAGCGGGCTCCTGGAGGCACCTCTCTGGGGTGGGTGCCTCCTCTGGCCCGCCATGAAGGGAAAGCGGGCTCCTGGAGGCACCTCTCTGGGGTGGGTGCCTCCTCTGGCCCGCTACAAAAGGGTATGCATAGC
This sequence comes from Phrynocephalus forsythii, assembly GCA_029282475.1. Taxonomy (NCBI): domain Eukaryota; kingdom Metazoa; phylum Chordata; class Lepidosauria; order Squamata; family Agamidae; genus Phrynocephalus; species Phrynocephalus forsythii. The sequence continues at coordinate 91,990,529 of JAPFRF010000005.1, read as the reverse complement.
CAATTGGATATGCATACCAAGTTGCAGTGGCAGGCAGAGGCACCTCTCTTTCGGGTGCCTCTGTGACTCACTGCCTGGCATACGGTGCACTTGGGCTGGGGATGGGGAGGAGGAACAAAGTGAGAGAGGACCCCTATGGGCGCCCTCTGGCTCACTAAGAAGGGAAGTGTACTTGCTGTAGTGCAATGCGAGTACACAGATCTGGCTTAGGGTTAGGGTTAGCGCAAGGGCTAGGCTTAGGGTTACGGGTAAGGTTAGGGTGAGTTACTGGGGTGCACCTCTGGGTGCCTCTCTGACCCACTAAGAAGGACAGTGTACTGGCGTATGGGTTAGGGTTAGGGTTAGGGTTCGGGTTCGGACTAGGGTTAGTGGGCTTTTTATGCCCGACTGGCACATCCCAGAAGTCTTGGTCAAAACCTGGCCAGGTGGCCATGCAATTGGTGGAATGGCTCCAAAAATTTGCATGGTCCATTCCCATGGCCAGCCCATCATTGCGCAGGTGTAAAGAAATAAAAATAAAAATAAAATAAAATAAAATCAATGGAGTGTGTTTTTGGACCATGATTTCAAAATAAATATTGCGGTCGCCCCATTTTGGATCCCCCGCCCGCACCGCATGGCATGGCAAGTTGGCGAGACGACGAGGATGCCCCCCCACCAAAGCAGCCCAGGACAGGAGAGGGGGGAGGCCGGGCCCCCCCCAGAAACCACCCTTCTGGTAGGTGCCCTCACTCAGGCAGGCATATTTTCGCCTGCTTTTTTGGCCGGGAATCGGGATTTTTTTTTATTTTTAAAACTTTTTTTCTGTGCTGCTTGCACTTGGCGTCGCACGATCACCGCGCGATGCCAGGAACAACAACAACAAATCAGACCCAATTTTTCTTTTTTCGGTTCGAGTTCGAGTTCTGGTGGAGTAATTGTCGTTACCGTTTCCGTTGCGTAACTGAAACGAGGAACGGAAATGGAAACGGGAATTTCGCCAAGTCGTGCCCATGTTTACTGCCAACATTGCAGCCAACAGTTTCAGCGTTCTAGCCCACTGAGCCACCATGCCCCTTACACGTCCCTGGCAGGAGGCAGAGACCATAGCAACTGCTAGCGAAGATGCATTTGTGGAAAAGTCCATAGGAACTTTCTCCCTCTGCATTGTCCTTCAGTAGATTTCCTAGAACACAAACAGGGTGTGATTATGCAGGAAAAAATATGGCAACCCGGACCATTTGTGGAGCAATCCTGTGCAACTCTTTCCAGTCTAGCTGTATAATCTTTGACCTCAGACTCTGTTCTAGAGATTGTTCAAAACATACATAGCAAGGTTAGCCCTTCCTTTCATTCCCATAGCAGCTCACAACAGTTAACATGTTTTAAAAAACCTCTTTTAAGCCCCTCTTTTAGCAATAGAAAAGGAAAGAAGGGATAGTAGTGACCATGCTCTTATCGTTATGTTGTCATCCTTTTTAAGGACCTGGTTCATATCCTTGAAGTGCCTCAAAATGCCATGCCCAAAAACTTATTTATTGTCCTTCTGAAAAGACGAAGGAATTGAATTTGCCTTCCTTTTTAGGGAACGTTCCACGGAGCAGGCAACGCAACAGAAGATGCCTTGTTCCTTGTAGCTGCCAGTGTGTCCTCGGAAGACTCAGGCACTTGTCAGAAGGCTCCGATCAAAGATCTGAGAGAACGAGTAAGTCTTAGAATTCTGCCCAGATTCAAAGAGGATGAATGTGGCTGCCAAGAGAATGGGTGAACACAAGAGGCCTGTATCTCTGATTAGCTTGAAACATGAGATTATTTCTTCCGCAGGCGTACCAGACCAAAAAAAGCTCAAGCCTCTAATGTAGCTAAGCTCCTCTATTGTATTTTAAAAGCCTGTCTTCTGTTCAAGTGTTGCTAGCCTCCCAATCTCACACACACAGGCCTTTTTATTCCCCTAAATAATTTTTCTTAAAATGCATGTTGAGAAAAACTGGGTGGATCGTCTCTCCCACTCTTATCGTTTCCACTCCCTGCCAGATAGCACAACAACAAAAGGGGTTGTGTTGGATCCCTGCTGGAGTTGGGAACCTGCAACTCAATGCATGTGGTTGAATTTCAGTTTCCATCAAACACAACCAGCATGGCTAAAAGAGAGGAAGACAAGAGAGGTAGTCCACATTACATCTTGATAATTACATGTGTTCCATCCCTGTCTTATTAAGAACATAGGCACATAAGAAGAGCCATGCTGGATCAGGCCAAAGGCCCATCTAGTCCAGCTTCCTGTATGTCACAGTGGCCCCACCAAATGCGTCTGGGAGCGCATGAGACTAGATATGTCTCCTGCATCTGGACCTTGAAGTACCCCGGTTTTAAGCCTGGAGATGACACATCTCCATCATGGTTTGTAACCTGTGATGGACTTTTCCTCCTGGAAGATGCCCAATCTCCTTTTGAAGGCATCCAGGCCAGATGCCATCACCACATCCTGTGGCAGGGAGTTCCACAGACTAATAACGCGCTGGGTGAAAAAATATTTTCTTTTGTTTGTTCTTACTCTCCCAGCCCTCAATTTGAGTGGATGTTCCCTAGTTCTGGTATTTTATGAGAGGGAGAAGATAATCCCTCTATCCACTTTATTCATGCCCTGCATTATTTTGTACATCTCAATCATTGTAGTGCTGTCATTCCTTAAACACTTGAACATATCAAAAAAAGTTTTGATACATTCAGGAGACATTATTGAGGTACACAATGTCTCTAAGAGCTCAGGGAGAAACCCAAGATCAGAGGTGGAATCTTTGTGATGTCACATGGCCTCTTGTGTGACTGTTGCATATGAAGGTGTGCAGGCATATTGGCATGTGTGCTGCTGCATGCTTGTGCAACAAACAAGCTCACAAGTTGCGACAATGGCCTCTCTGCTCCCTGTCTTGTTTCAGATCTTCGCCAACATCATCTTAGAACTCCAGAGCTGGAAGAGACCCTGTGGATTATGGGTCCAGCCCTTGTCAAGGAGGCACCGTGAGAAACTCCTAACCTCTGGCTCTAGGACATGCAACCACAGGACCTTTCCTAAGTCCTGTACTGTGGCATTGCACAAGTGAGATAGACATAAAACATCTTCATATTCAGCCCATAAGGCTTGGTGGAATGGGCAGAGGGAGGTGCCATATTGGACAAAGGAACCACAAACAGTGAGATCAGCCCTCCTTCAATCCACATGTCCCAAGAGACCCCGAGGTGCATAGGAATTTCAACCAACACCTGAGAACTGGCAGTTGTACCTCAGTTCCAAAATGAGCCACTCCAGTGCTCTGAGATGTGATAGCCATGGCTTTCCCCTTACCCAAAGTTCAAAGTCAGGAGAGGGATTATTGGGGGGACCTCAAAACATGGCTTCCTTTAGCTCCGCAGGAATCATTCAGAGCTTAGAGAGTTAACTTTTGAAAAGAATAAATGTTGCAACCAAAAGCAAAAGCAAAGCAAAGTGTTCTGCTTATAGACCACCCCATACTACTACAAGTAGTCTCTGGGCGGTTTACAATTTTAATTACAGAGTGCAGGCTACATATTGCCCCCCCCCCAGCAAGCTGGGTACTCATTTTACCGACCTCGGAAGGATGGAAGGCTGAGTGAACCTTGAGCCTGCTACCGGGGATTGAACCCAGGTTGTGAGCACAGTTTTACTTGCAGTACAGGCATTTAACCACTGCGCCACAAGGCTGATTATCATCTTACCATGGCTGAGCTACAGATGTCTTCCCAGTGTTGTTATAGCCTTAAATGCGATTTCCCAGACTCATCAGCAGCCACTACAGCTGTTGGGAATGTCCAACATGCTATCTCTTGCTGTGATGAACTAGGCTTTATCAATGTCTGGAAAGTTGCTCTTTTGGCCTACCATCCAGAATCTTTCCATGGAGGTGTTTGTGGTTCCAGGAGCTCAAATCCCAAAATTATTTTTTTTTAACATTCTGATCTATGTGGAAGCACACATAATTCTTACAACATCCATTGGTGAGAAATACCAACATGTTCATACTGTACCACATTGATGGCTATCAGGCATCTTTGCCTAAATAGCCCAAACGTTTTACAACTTTCAAAACTTTTGTCTCAGGTTGTTAGAGGGGAAAAATGCAAGACCAGTGACAGCCTGTGTTAACCTGTCAGTGGGGGGGCCAAATTAATGGGAGTATTGGGTACTGTACACTTTCCGGTAAGTGCCATTGAACACAGTGAAACTTGATTCTGAGTGTATGTTCTTCATCTGGCAATATGTATTGGGCATATGCCCAATGTGTCAATGCACCGTTGCAAAGTGTATTATATGAGCTGCTATACAGGTTTTCATAAAAATAAGTAGCTCTTGTTTCACAATTGTTTGCACAACTGCATTTGCAGTGGTTAGCCTAATACATCTGTGTGAGTGAGGATTTCCATTTCCAACACAGAATTATGTGGGTATCCTTTGCTATTTTTACTGTGACTGGCTCTTTTCTATTTCAAATACTGTATTACAAATCAGTCATTTTGCTAGGCTAGACCATCTTAAAAGCCAGACCATAGGAAGACTACCAGAGCTCATAATTATGAGTTTCAACCATTGGAAACATGGCTAATGTGTTTTCTGCATGTGAAAACCAAGTAGAGCTATCTGTAACATTTTGCTATTCCATTTTATTTTTTGAGTGTTTGTTTTGAAACACTGGGACTAGGTTCCTCAAGAGGAGGTGAGTGCTCCAACACTGGAGGCAATGAAAAGAAATTTGGACAACCACCTGGCAGATCTCCTTTGATTTATATTCCTGGATGGAGCAGGGGGTTGGACTTGGTGACCTTATAGGCCCCTTCCAACTTCACTATTCTATGAACTGTTCAAATCCATCTATGTTTGCAGCAATTGCACTGTTCTCCCATCCCCCAGATTGGGGTCCTGAGGTGATTTGTTTCATTTGGTATAAAGCATCTATGGAAATAATATCTATTTTAGACCAAACATGCATCATTGCTGTGACAGAGGATGAGTATCCAAGTTCACCGTGCTGACACACTGCAATGCACCCATCAGTAATTTTCAGGTAGTCCTCTTTGTGTTTGTAGACACGTAGCAATGTGTTGTTCAAAAGCAGGCTCTGTCCCAGTTTTTCCGGACCCTCCCAATTTCTCATTTTCCGAAAGGCAGTCATCTATTTCAGTGCCTTAGCGAACCCAGCAGACTGCCTGCCATCTGCCATCAGCAAAAACAGCATACAGTTAAATGTTAAATACACAGCAGTGCCATGTGACACCTAGGAAAAAGGCAATGGCTTCAAGCTATATATGCTTTGTTACGTAAACAGCATCTTGAAATTAGTATTTGCTTTTTGAAAAGTAAATAGACATGCCAGAGTGTTCGGCTTAGCAGATGTAAGAAACAACAGTTCTTTCCTCAGGAGGTGGGAGTGAGATTTCCTTCATGACCCCAGGGGAGCTGAATTCCCTCTGCTCTCCAGATTGGGATCCTGAGGCAATTTGTTTCATTAATCAGGTGATCAGTTTACACAATCTCAACATCTTGGCCTGCTGACAGAGACTTCCAAACAATGATAAAGAGTGAAGGAGGCCAGAAAGTCATTCAATGGGTGAAGAACTGAAAGGGTAAAAAGAAAACCCGCAAATCATGATCAAGAAAATAGTTCTTTCCCACTAAAATTGGGGAAATAGTTCTTTCCCACTAAAATAAGTCGTCATTCATATGCAACTTATCTTCAACAAACCTCTCTTTAGCTAGTATTTGATGATCTTCCAGGTTTATTACTGACTCCAGCAATAGAAGGATCTGAGAGTAAAACCAAAAAATAACTGAACTCTAAAATAGTGTGGAAGATGCAGGAGGCATAGAATGCTTTTTGTGATTATGTTTGACACAGAAATGTATAATCCATGATAACACCTTAAATTAGTTTAATGTAGGTTTGGGTGAGGGCATGGTGTAAAACTTGTCTAGGCTGGCACACTTCCTGACACCACCAGTGCTTTTCAGGTGGCAAAATTTACACTATCAAGTTATATAAGATCAGAGGTTCTGGTTTGCTGTTTAATGGGAAATGGTAAATTTTTTAAAAGCCCACAACATTGAATGCCTGCATTTTATCTCAAGTTTGGTGTGAATTGAGCAGTGAAATACAATTAGTACACCATGACAATTCAAGGGACATATATGTCTACACAAAGAAGGTCCTCTTGGGTTTAAGGGGACTTATTCCTGTTCACAAAACAAATCAGAAAACAATATTAAAAATCAGTTTATCTTCTGTTTTGTTCTCTTCAGGTTTCTGTCATTTGTGTGTCACCCATTGTAATTAAAAATAAGGTGTGATCCAGTATCCTGACTGGAAGATGAAAATATATTACTTTGTTGGCTTTCTCCTCTCTCTTTTGATAATGCTCTTCTATTCCAAAGACTATAGCATGTCTAAAACTGGTTTAGTTCATGGGACTTGTTCTAAGCAAGATTACATTCTCAATGGTAAAAGTTCATAAAACACTGGCTCTTTTGTTGATCCTTTCAGTGTCATTATGGCTCTCTTTCAACCAGCAACTGGAAAGTTTAAAAAGAAAAGAAGTGATGGAAGACCACATTTTTCCCAAAGACTTTTGTTTATTAAAGCCAAATGTGGAAGAAGAGAAAGATATAACAACTTGGCCAATCTTTGCTTTTTTGCCACTGAGATCTTGAGTCCCCAGTACATCTAGTAGCTTGCTCTCTCTCTCCTCCCTTTCCTGGGAGATGAGACACTTTCCCCCACCCTTGACTCAATGCCCATGCCAATCACAGCCTGTTAAATGTTTGTTTCGAATCTAAGTTTTCCTGAAAGGGTTTCCAGCAAGTAATTGACAATTTTCAGCTCTCTATTGGATTCCCAATCGTCTTTCTAAAACAATGCGAGTGTGTGTGAATAAAAACAAATCTGCCAGAGCCTAGAGCAAAAAAGATTCAATGACAAAAGAAAAATCAAGCAGATTTGGGGGTGGGGTGGGGGCAAAGAGTAGTTAATGGCAGTCTTCTGGGAAAAAATATGCAGCACAAATGGAATAAATAGATGTGGCATGAATCTAAAACCTGGTGTCACATGATGTTTAATCCATCCATACAGGACATGCTGAACTCATGAGTAACCTCCTTCTCTCATAGCTCTCCCCCCCCTTCCAGTGCCTTGCCCTTGGCTGCTGGGCTGCCACCTGCTCACTCAACCCCACCAGGCAGCTGCTGGTTTAGAATAACAAATTAACACCCACTTGCAGCGGCCATTTACCTACTAGGCATGGCAAAGTAAACCTATTAACCTGGGACAGTGTGTCGGCTGGGAGTCTAAGAGGATGTCTACACCTCCAGAGAGTGGGCCATTCCCATTGGCTTACTGTAAAAATACATAAATAAAAGATTACATCCAAAAGTTGTATACTTAGGCATATACAATAAAGGGGCAAATGATAAAGGAAGTGTTGTTAACAGGAAGGAGAGAAAGCCCCAACCCTTTCCAATTAATAGGTTCTCTTAATATAGGTAGTCCAAGTTTTCCCTGAATGATGGACTACCTATTATGTATCTTTTATATGAATCGATTGGATCACATAGACTTTGTTTTTATGACTACTTATAACCTTATGTGCTTACAGTGACACTATGTTTTCAATGTTAGTTTCCATCGCTCATAACTTTTACATGGAATTTTACTCTTTTTTTAACTGTGTGCGTTTTCTTGTAGCTTTAATGTAGTGTTGTCTATTAATACTGTAAGATGTTCCTCAATTCCCTGTTCTCAATACCTGAACATGTCTTAATTGTACTGCACTGTATATTATCCCTCATTACTGTAAGCCGCTTTGGGTCCTTTTCCAAGGAGAAAGGCGGGGTAAAAATACTCTAAAAAAATAAATAAATAAATAAAAAGTAAGGACTTCTCATGTTCCACCAAGCTTCAAAATGGTAAGTCAACTGACATAGGATTTAGAAAACATGTGCTTGGCATAGTATCTTTGATGGATATGTTACTCAGGAAATGCTTGGAAGGGGTATTATTCTATGCCGTGGTTAGTTCTGGTTTCAGCACTATCTTACAGTAAACTGGCTGTCAGTGTAAGAGTGGTAGACCTAAGCCCTAGATTTATTAATTGCATGGAATGGACAGTTAGAATATGTCTGAATTATACAGTCACAGCTGAACTGAACTGGCAACAATGGATCTTTTGTTATTTGGTGAGGTACTATGTCTAAAAGTTCAAGTCTCTGCTCCCAAACCACTACCAAGAATTTTAAAGACCTGACCAAACTATAGATCCAAGAATTCTATTGGATGGAGTGTGTCACTTAAAGTAAAATCAGTTGCTATTACTCTGCAATGCAGACACACACTTTCAAGTCTGCACAACTGAAACTATAACACCACTCAAGCTACAATTTAATTTTCAAGTATCTAATTGACAACCAGCGTATCCACATAAAAAAGATGGAAGGGCATAATTAAAGTGTGGGATCCCACTCATCTAGGGCATCAGCTGTCCTGAAGACAGCTATGATTTTGTTTTAATCACAAAAAACGGAAGAGGGAAACAGATTACTAATCCTTACATGACATTATAACCTTTTATTATTCAACACAGTGATTTTGATTTGCCCAGTAGGGTTGGCAATGGAAAGCATGATGCTCCCTATCAATATTTCTGCAAAACAGCTTCCACTTAGCCTTTCCAGGTTTGTTTTTTTGAAGTATACTTTTAGTTGCATTTTTCTATCCATTGTTTTTAAATCAGAGATTCATGCAGGCCCTTTCTTCTTGTTTTCCACAAGTACAGGGAGATGTGCTCCTATCCAAGCTATCTGTATGCCAGGTGCTAACCCCCTTTTTTTTGTAAAAATGATGGATAAAACTGTGTATAATATTTTTTTTTGCTTTTTTGGGAGATCTAGAGCAAGGCAAAGTCTAAACGGGGTGTGGTGGTGTGGTGATGTGGTGGTGTTGTAGTTAAAAATGTAACTTCCCTCTTGCGCACTGTGGATTGTTCCACAGTGCGAAAAGCCTTGACATGGCTCTACAGCAAGCACTCTTCTGCTGGCCCAGCAAAGTGAAGGATGTAAATGCTGCCTTGGATTCCAAACAAATGAGGGGGCTTGTTTCAACTGGAAACGGAATGGAATTCCCTTGCAATACATTAAGTGCCTTTGTTCTCTTGTCAGAAGAAGAGCAAGCAGATGGATTGTGTTCAAGAGCTGGTCTAAACTTAGCTCTACACTCTGAAGATTGGCTCTGGTTGCAGTTGGCTCCTGTTGGCCAAATTTACTCCCTCCCTCCCCCTCCCCCACTGCATTCATCGCTTTTAAAATCTGGAACATTTCTTCATACAGTCCACCCTGCAAAGCATAGTCTTTACATAGACATGCTTGCTCAGTAAATTATCAGAAGGACTACAACATAACCAAGTAGTTTAAAAAGCCAGGGAGGAAAATCACAGATTGATTTCTCCAAATCACATGTTGATTTCTCAAAGACTACTGGTAGCTGGTTTTAGAAGGATCACTGGCCTTGGAAAGCTGGTGACAATGATGGTAGAAGCTGAAGTCTTCATCAGCTTCTATGAGGATGATGGGAGGTGCAATACTGGGGTAAATTGACCAGTAGTGTAGTGGCGGCAGGTCTCAGTGGGTTCAGCTGGGGAACGAGTTGTTGGCTCCTTGGACGCTCCCTTGTGGGGTGTCCCAGGGGTCGGCAATCTCCCCTATGCTGTTCAACGTTTATATGAGGCCGCTGGTGGAGGTCATCAGGAGATTTAGAGTCTGCTGATGATACGCAGCTCTATCTCTCCTTTTCTATGTCTGCAGTGGATGAGTCCTCCCTGAGGACAGTTGTGCAGGCCCTTGTGATCTCGAGGATTGATTACTGCAATGTAATCTATGTGGGGTTGCCCTTGACCCTTGTCCGGAGACTCCAACAGGTACAGAATGCGGCGGCCAGACTGGTGGTGGGTGCTCGTAGATACGACCACATCACCCCAGTTCTGGCCCACCTGCATTGGTTTCCTGTGGCTCTCCGGATAAGGTTCAAGGTCTTGGTTCTGGTTTTCAAAACCCTCCATGGCTTTGGCCCTGAATACCTGTCTGAGCATATCACCCCAAGGTCAACTGAGACCATGCCCACTCAAATGTTGCAGGCATGCTCACTCAGGGTGCCCACTCCCAGGGAGGTGCAAAGGTCGGCTACATGCAACCGCGCCTTCTCTGTCATGGGCCCCTCGTTATGGAACCACCTCCAGAGTGAGCTGCGCCTTGCACAGTCCCTGCCCACCTTCAGAAAGGCTTTAAAAACTTTGCTTTTCAGGGAGGCATATGGCAACTTAATTTAATTTAATTTTTTTCCTCTCTTGTTACCACCCTTTGTACCATCTTGCCAGGGTTTCCCCATTTTTTAATTTTTGTTTGCTATTGTATTGTATCTTTTAACTTATAAACTGCCCAGAGGTCCAGATTGGAAGATGGGCAGTATAAAAATGAAACAAACAAATAATAAATAATATTCTTACCCCATCTTTCTCCTTGGAAAGGCAGGGTAAGCTGTAAGCAAAATGCAGGAGTGAGCCATATGCTGAGGCTACCCAAATAAAATCATGGCCGCTCAGACATATTGTAAGTTGGTCACCTAAGTGAGAGTAGTGGGAAGATGAGGTGATAAGTATCCAATTTCCTTTGCTGCTGGGCACCTGATAGGTGGTATAAATCACACTTCAGAACTGCAAAGCAGTGCATTAACCGGTGTCAAAGGCATCAGCATAAATGGATGGAGTAACAAGTGGCACTCTAATTAAATAATTCCTCCTTTTAACAACCTGGGAGCCTCTGATTCCCCCCCCCCTCTGCTTTTCCTGAGGGTATCATCTGCCCATATTGAAATAGCTTCTGGTATTGGGATGATTTCAGCATTTTCCCAATCACCTCTTGGTTGCTACTTCATAATTTAAAAGCCTGAAATCTTTCCCCAATGAAATTGGCTACATTGACAGGGATAGTCTGGCCTATTTTTCCCCTCCTAGACCATCAAAGAGTTTTCTTGGTATGTTTTCAGAACATTTTAATTTTGATAATTCAACCTTACTTTTCTCAAGGATTTCTTCCTCTTCTCTGTTTTCTTTTGCTCTCTCCTTCCCTGTCCCTTTTCTCCTCCATTTTTAGACTAGTTGATCTTCGTGACTAACACTAACATGGTCTTGTTATATAAGGAATCTGAGGAATTCTTTTTAAGGATGTTTCAACACATGCCCCAAGATGCTCTTTATATAAAGTTAACCAAGACACAAGCTTGCCAAAAGCAGTAAAAATTGCCACCAGGTCTGCTACAAGAAGAAACTGATATCACTTTCCCATTTCTTGTGTGCAATTTCTCATATAATTGGTTTTTTTATTACTGTACAGAAAAATGCAGGCAGTAAAATTAGAAGCATGCTCTTCAGATGATATTTCTTTATGCAAAGGGAATTTGCCCATCTGTTCTAGTTCTGGCATGTCATCCTCCACCCTCACTATCCTGACCTCCTTCTGCTTCTCTGAAAGAGGGCCTTTGTGTGTTCATGTGAAAGCATATAGGATCCTCTGTACCATGAATGGGAAACAAATGAGTCAAGGGGCCATACATACCTGTCACAACTGCTTTTTTGGACGCCACTGGGCTTACCTACCATTGCCAACAAAATGCAGCAAAAAGTACAGCCAAGAAAAATGTATCTGGGAAAATCCCTTCTAGGGATGGGCAGGAATCAAAAGCGAAATGGTGTTTCACTGTTTCGTTACATAACAAAACGAAATGAAGCAAAACAAAACAAGGAAGCAGCATTTTGTTATAGACAAAATGAACCATTTCGTTCCATCATTTTCTGAGGGCTTCTGCTGAGCTGTCAATGGCTGGACCCCTTAAAACCTGGCCCGGTTGGCACCAGGGGGACCCCCTAGTGCAGACTGGGCCAGGTTTAAAGGGGTCCAGCCATTGACAGCTCAGCAGAAGCCCTCAGAAAATGCTCAGGGAGGGCAGCATGATTGCCAAAACTGCCCTCCCAACCATTTTCAGAGGGCTCCAGCCTAGCTGTTAATGGCTGGACCCCTTTAAACCTGGCCCAGTCAGTACCAGAGGGTCCCCCTGGTGCAGACTGGGCCAGTTTTAAATGGGTCCAGCTGATAACAGCTAAGCAGGAGCCCTTTAAAAATAGCTCCCGGAGTCTCAGGCACGAAATCTGGTGCCTCTAGGATCCTAGGGAACCGTTTCGTTTTGTTTCATTTTGTTTCATATATATTTTTTAAAATTGTAAATTAGTTTCATTTTGTTTTGTATGATTTTAAAAAATCATAAGAAATGAAATGAAACAAAAGGGGTGTGAGCACAAAACAGAACAAAACATTATTTTTCCATTTCGTGCCCATCCCTAATCCCTTCTCCTAGGAACAGTTGCACACAGTTGCAGTCCATCTGTAAAATTGAGGACTGTTAGGGTATAACAGTATAGTAACTAACAATTGTATGTAAGTTGCTTAAGAGTTTGTAACTGTAGTAAGCCAGTCAGGGATCAGCTGACTGTAATGTGTAATTAACTGTGTATATAGTGGTTAGCAAGTGAGGGTAATGTTTGGTCACTTCATCTCAACCTCCTGATGATGATCCATGCTGCTACACGTCTCTGCTAAAGGACTCTGTGACTGTAAGAAGGAATGCTGAAGGAAGCTGTTTATGTTATGTTGTTATTTTGCCAAGTTAATTTTTGTAAATAAAACTCTGCTAAAAAAACCATAACAGTGGTTATGGGCCCAGCCGCTGACCTATGGCACAGCCACCAACATGAGTGAAAAAGAGGTTTGAGCTGCTGAGCATCTGAGCTGGAAAGGAGTTGCCTGTGGCAGGCGAGAGAGGCTCCGAGAGGATGGCAGAATCAACAGCGGTGCCGGCAAGCATTCCAGTCCCAGTGTTAAAAGAAGGAGGTTATTTATTGTGGGCTTATCGTATTGAACTTTGTTTAAAGAAAGCAGGCTTGTGGGGAATTGTTAAGAATCCACCTGCTCAGCCCACAGAAGCACAGAAACAGAAGAATGATAAAGCACTGGCAATAATAGGACTGAGTGTAGCTGATGACCAGTTGTGTATAATCAGAGGAATTACCTCAGCTGCCAAGTGCTGGGAAAAGTTACGTGCTATACACATAAGGACCTCTGCAAGTTCTAAAGTTCATTTGTCTAGGAGACTGTATAGAACTGTCTTGCAAGAGGGAGGAGACATGAAAAGTCATTTACAAACATTACAGGACATTTTCGAAGAGCTTGAGGAGTTGGAATGTCCATTTACTGAGGAACAAAGGAGTTATTTGATATTAAGCAGCCTTCCTCCTTCGTACGATAATCTTGTAACGTCCTTGGAAACATTGCCAGCAGCTGACCTGACGACCCATTATCTGGTGGGACGGCTGACTGAGGAGGCTAGATGGAGAGCAGAGAGAGCAGGTGTTTTCACCCAAGGAACAGAGACTAAACAGAATACCAGCCAAGACAAACAAACAGCAGGAACTTTGAACATTGCCAAACGTTGCCACTACTGCGGTTCCTGGAAGCATTTAAAGAAAGACTGCGAATCAAGAAGAAAGTTGCTCAGCAGCTGTGACGTTGCCCAGTCACAGCTGAACAGGAGGGGAAGAAGAAAACTCTCAGTAATTAACTCTTGCAAACAGAGGGACAAGTCAGTTTGGGTCCTGGACTCTGGTGCAACAGAAAATGTTTCTTGCAAAAACCCTACTAACTTTGTTTCATTTCACAGGTCTGAAGAAGAAACAGTGTGTCTTGCTGATGGTAAAACTTTAAAAGTGGCTGGTAAAGGGGATTTATATGTAGATTGTTTGGGTGTAACATGCAAAGAAATATTATGTATCCCAAGTCTATCATACAATCTCTTGTCTGTGTCTAGTTTAGACAAACAAAATTACAAAGTACAATTTGAGAAAGGCACATGTAAAGTAATTAAGAATGGAAAGATATGTGCAGAAGGTAGACTGAGAAATGGGCTCTATGAAATGTTCCCAAAAGAAAGGCCAGAAGAGGAGGGGCAAAAGCAAACAGTAAATTCAGTTAACAAACAGCCTCATTTAAATTGCATTCATGACTGGCACACAAGAATGGGACATTTAAACTATAAAACTCTGTTTAAAATGAAAATGCATGTAGAAGGTATGAACATGAAAGAGTGTAAAGCATATGTACCTTGTGAAGTGTGTAACATTGCAAAAGCTAAAGCAAAGCCAATTACTAAGGCAAATGATAGGATTTCAAATACACCTTTTCAGGTGGTATTTGCTGATATAGCAGGGCCATTTAAACAATCTCATGATTCAGCTAAGTATTTTCTGCTTGTTGTAGATGACTATAGCAGATACAGTTTTCTGTTCCCAATGAAAAGAAAGTCTGAAGTGTTTGCCATATTTATATCTTAGGTAAAGTTTATAGAGAGGAAATTTCCAGATAAAGTTTCAGAAGTAAGGACTGATAATGCAACAGAGTTTACTTCTAAACAGTTTGAGAGCTGGTTAAAGAAAAGAGGAATATTTCACAAAAGGTCATGTGTTTATTCACCTTGGCAGTGTGGTGTAGTGGAAAGACATATTCAGACAGTAAATAACATGAAAAATTGCATGCTTCAGGATGCCAAATTACCTCAGACATTTTGGGCAGAAGCTGCATTGACAAGTGTATATATTCTGAACAGGACATTGCATAGCACAACAGGTGAAATACCATTTACACTGTTATATGGCAGAAAACCAAACCTAACACATTTAAGAAAATTTGGTGCCTCTGCATTTGTAAGAATTCCCAAGGAGAGGAGAATGAAAGGACAACCTAAAGCCAAAAGGTGTAGATTTTTGGGCTATGACTCTAGTGCAAGAGCTTGGAGGTTTGTTGATAAAGACAATAATGTTGTAATATCTAGAGATGCCACATTCATAGATGAACCAAGGGAATTAGAGCCAGATAGAGAGTCAACTGACCAGGTTGAGCAGTCAGAAGAGCAAGGTAGCTTTAAAGAAAGTGATTCTGACAGTGAGTCTGAGGCAGACTCTGAATTAGTCCCTGCAGGTGTTACAAAGCAGGAAGAGTCAAGCAGTGAGGAGTTAGAAGAATTACCTCGCAGGTCTCATAGAGAAAGGAAAAAACCATATAGGTATCAACCTGTAAATATTTGTTTAGTAAAACAGGAACCCTCATGTTATGAGGATATTCTTTCTATGCCTGAAATTG
This sequence comes from Phrynocephalus forsythii, assembly GCA_029282475.1. Lineage (NCBI taxonomy): Eukaryota > Metazoa > Chordata > Lepidosauria > Squamata > Agamidae > Phrynocephalus > Phrynocephalus forsythii. The sequence goes on along the minus strand of JAPFRF010000005.1, from coordinate 91,975,252 downwards.
AAAAGAAAGAATGGTTAGAGGCAATGCAGTCAGAGTTACAATCTATGAAACAGTTAAAGGTATATAAGAAAGTGCAACTAGAACCAGGACAGAAAACAATAGGTTGCAGATGGATATTCAAGAGAAAACCACTGCCAGATGGTGCAAAGCTCGTTTGGTTGCAAAAGGGTATTTACAGCAGAAAAATATAAACTATGATGAAACTTTTGATATGTTGATAGCATTAGAATTTGCCTTGCAGTGGCAGCTCAGAGAAAAAGTGTGGTAACTCACTGTGATATAAAAACAGCCTACTTAAAATCAGAGTTGTCTGAGACCATATACATGGATATTCCACCTGGAGTGAAAAGTAAAAATAGAAATACAGTGTGGAAATTACAAAAATCCTTGTATGGCTTGCACCAATCAGGGCAGAATTGGTATCATTGCCTTGAATCGGCATTACAGGAAATAAATTTTAAAAAGACAAAGGCAGATCCATGTGTGTATACAAGGAATAGTGAAATACTAATGGTTTTTGTAGATGATTTGGCATTTATTGGGCCTGATCAAAAGGCAGCAGATAAGTTTGAAAAGGAAATAGCCAATAGGTTTGAAATTAAAAGCCTAGGAAGAATTAAAATGTATGTAGGAATTAACATAGAGCATTTACCAGGAGGGGGATTTGCATTACATCAAAATGACAAAATAGATGCATTATTACAATCCCCAAACATGAGTGAATGTAACTCTGTGAGATCTCCAATGGTACAAGGTTATTTTGTAAAAGAAGAAGAGAGTGTTCCATTTGACACAGGGAGGTATCAATCTGTCACTACAATACATAGCTCTAACCACTAGACCTGGCATAATGTTAGCAGTTAACATGGTGAGCAGGTATTGTAGAATCTAAACCAACTAAAATGCATTGGAATGCAGTAAAACATATTTTGAGGTATTTGAAAGGAACAATAAACTATGCACTGTTTATAACACCCTCAAACAAAGAACAATTAAGATTCTATGTTGACAGTGATTTTGCCGGTTCTATTGAGGACAGAAAATCTACATCTGGGTATGTTGCTATGTATGCAAATACTGTAGTATCATGGAAAACAAAGAAACAGAATTGTGTATGTCTTAGCACATCAGAATCAGAGTTTGTATCTCTAGCAGAAGTTTGTAGTAATATGATATATTACACAACATTGTTAAAAGAGTTAAATGTGAATATTGAAGAACCTGTAAAGATTATGGAAGACAATACTGCTTGTATTCATATAGCAAATTCTGAGAAAGTAAAAGGAAGGTCTAAACATTTAGACATAAGGTATTGTTATGTCAGAGAGGCCATCAAGAACAAACAGATAAAATTGTGTTATTGTCCATCAAAAGAGAACCTGGCAGATATGTTTACAAAACTGCTGACGTTTCAAAAACATATAGAAGCAGTGGAAGCTTTAGGAATGAAATGTATAGATAATGTATAATATGTTCAATTGTTAGTTAAGGAGGGGACTGTTAGGGTATAACAGTATAGTAACTAACAATTGTACTGTATGTAAGTTGCTTAAGAGTTTGTAACTGTAGTAAGCCAGTCAGGGATCAGCTGACTGTAATATGTAATTAACTGTGTATATAGTGGTTAGCAAGTGAGGGTAACACTTGATCACTTCATCTCAAGCTCCTGATGATGATCCATGCTGCTACAGGTCTCTGCTAAAGGACTCTGTGACTAAGAAGGAATGCTGAAGGAAGCTGTTTATGTTATGTTGTTATTTTGCCAAGTTACTTTTTGTAAATAAAACTCTGCTAAAAAAACCACAACAAGGACTTTGCTTGCATAGGATTCCTGATCGTGTGGAGGATTCTGAGGAAGCTACAATGTGCAAGAGCTTCACATTCAGACTTTCCATTCAACATGCAGACAGTCAGTAGTGATGTGGAAAACAGGTGATGGCACCACCATGTGCCGCCATGCTGTTCCATGCATCTATTGAGAACATGTAGAAATAACTAAAACAGGAAGAAGAGAAGGAAATAGCAATGGTGGTGGCTTTCATAGCTAAAATATTAATGCCACTGGATCCCTCTGTTGATGCAGCATGGTATCTCATTAGTGTAGTGGTGATGGTGGTGGTAGTTTTGCTGCCACATCATACTCTTGTATCATTGGCTGCTACAGTAACCGCCCGCCGATTGCGGAGGTTAGGGACCCACCCCTCCCACGATGCAAGAAAATCTGTGATATGCGGAAGTGGGTGGTCGGCGGGGGTGGGGGCATCTTACCTCCCACTGCCGCCTGCCCGCACAGCCTGAGGCTTCTCGGGGGAGCCTGGTTGAGCGGCGCAGAGCAACCCAATCACTCTGCGCCACCCCTCCTGGCTACCCCGAGCCTTCCCGGGGAGCCCGGTTGAGCGGGCGGAGCAACCCGATTGCCCTGCGCCGCCCCTCCCAGCCGCCCCGTGCCTTCCCGGGGGAGCCTGGTTGAGCGGCGCGGAGTGACCCGATCACTCCGCGCCGCCCCTCCCGGCCACCCCAAGCCTTCTCAGGGGTGCGTGGGAGGGCGGCACAGAGTGACCCAATTGCCCCCCGTCACCCCCCACGCTGCCCTGAGGCTTCTCAATGGGGCATGGGAGGGTGGCGCAAAGCAACCCGATCGACCCCGCTGCCCTCCCACGCACCCCCAAAGCTTCTTGGGGCACGGGGGGTGGCACAGAGCGACCCGGCCTCCCCCCGCCTCCCCCACAGTGCAGGTACTGCGATCCTGCGATGTAGCGGGGCTGCGGTACTTGAACCGCGAAATGGCGGGGGGTCACGGTATAGGTATTAAATGTAGTGTGTCAAAACATTAATTAATTAAGATAATTAGTAGAGACCTTTATCTCAATCCCACCAACCTCACAGGTTCATTTGGTAGGGAGTGGGATACAGGAGGGAAACTTCTCTTTTGCTGCTCCCAGACTCTGACATTCCTTTCCATGGGAGGTCAGGCTGACCTCATCTTTGCTGTCCTTCCAGAAGGAGACCAAGACCTTTCTCAACAAGCAGGCTTGTCCTCAATGACTGGCTTGTCAAGAATATTCTTGTGAGTGAGTTTTTCAACTTGCAGTTAAAGATATGTGGACTGAAGCAAGCTCGGTAAAGTGGCCTTGACAAGAAAGCTAATGTACAAGGACAGTGGAGCGTAGCTCAGAAGTGTGGATGAGAGAAGCATTGTAACATGTGATGTGAAAGTAAAGAAATGATTGGAAAGAGATGTTATATATACCTTATGTATTGCAATATGCTCTTGCTGTTTAGCCAGGGCTATAAGCCTGATGTGATGTCTGTGATCGGGAAGAGTAGCTGGATTATTTATGCTACTGAATATAAGTCTGGAAGCCAATGGAACCTGTATATATTTTGTAAACAGACTGCAATAGAAAACCAGCAATGGAGTCTGTCATATTTTTGCCTCTAATCCTTTACATTGCTGCAACTCTGGTAATTGAGGTTAGCTCCTCATACATTGTTTTTAAATGGGATGGATTGTTTTAAAATCGGTCTTAGTAATAATTTTAGTTAATATTTATTTAATTCTGTTTTTTAAAATTGTATAATGTACCCTTTCAAAAAAAAAAAAGCCACCGTGGATCCCTTGTTAGAAGAAAGGTGGGGTAAAATATTTTAAATGAATAAATAAATTCTAGATTTTCTTATCAAATAGCCCTTGATAAGCACTGGGGGAACTCCAGGTTTCTCTAGGACACCATTTATAAATCACTGAATTGGACAGAAAACTAAATCTGCTTTCTAATCAGGTACCATTGGAAGCCTGTGACACTAGTGATACCCTGAAGTAATTACTGTACAATGTATGCTCAAAGGCTTTCATGGCCGGGATCTGATAGCTGTTGTGAGTTTTTTGGGCTGTTTGGCCAAGTTTTTCTTCCTGACATTTCACTAGTCTCTGTGGCCGGCATCTTCAGAGGGCAAGTTGCTCAGGGAACTAGGAGTTCTCTCTGTGCTCTGAGGTATAGAATGAGTGAGATTGTGAATTTTTATAGTTGTGGGACAACTATTGTAGACTTGTTGTAGAACAAGTTTCCCCTTTCCCACATCTTTAAAAACCCAATCTCACTCATTCTATAACCCAGAACACAGAGATAACTTATAGTTCCCTGAGCTCCTTGCCCTCTGAAGATGCCGGCCACAGAGACTGGCAAAATGTCAAGAAGAAAAACTTCCAGAACACGGCCAAACAGCCCAAAAAACTCACAACAGTTATCAATTGTAGAATACATATATTCTATATATTCTAAAAGCTCACCACACTGTTATAAGCTACTCAGAGTGATTCTCTCACTAGATGGGTGGCATATAAATAAACAATGCAATAAATAAATAAATATTTAGGGCTATGGGGGTGCTTGAGTAAAAAAAAGCATTTGGGGTCTCGTCTTCTGGCAGTGGAGGTCCCGAGCTCTCTCTGCAGAAGAGTCAGAAAGAACTACAGATGGTGGGCTCAGGAGCTGCACATGGATAAATCCAAAGCACTGAAGCAGCTCTTTCCCCAATATGTGTGGTCTCTTCTGGTTGCTGGCTGTCGCTCTCATTGTCCAGGATCCAGAATGTCCCCTCTGTAGACAGGGTGCAGATTCAGAATGAGGAGCAGATGGAGAGAGGCAGAGGCTGGGTGATGGCAAAGATGCCAGCCCACAGCAGCAGTCCTTCTGTTGATTTGCAGAGTCTCCTAGCCGCCAGCTATCCATGATACAGCTCAAGTTCCAGGTTCCCCCTCCCCCTGCAGAAGGGAGTGGGCAGAAGGAACTGCAGATGGCTGGCCGATAGCAGTGATGCCAACCTGCAGAAGTGTCCCTTCTGTCAATCTGTTTCTTTAGACCTTGACCATTGCCGTGAACACCACAGCTTTGGATCCACCCACTCGCTGCTTTGCATGGCATTTGAGTTCACAAATGCATGCTAAATTCTATTACTTGTCATCTAGCTTTTTGTTTAGAAAGGGTTGCTGCCTTCCTTGGAAATACAAAACCAGCAAGTGTAAAAGAGGAAAGGAAAGAAGACAAAGATCTATTCTCACATTTTGAATTCTGACATTCCCAATCATCCCAAAGATGCACTTGTTTTTCTAGTTCCCTGTGCAGGAATGTTGACATGTAGACACAGTCTGGGTCCATTGTTTTATTTTCCCCCAGATGGCCTCATATAACACAAAACCTTCCTGAAAACATATGAAACAAGAGTTATGCCAATAAACCTACTGTGGTATCCATGCTTGGATATGACCTCTCTGTGCCGCTCTTGCTGTCAGCACATATACTCAACGTCTTATTAAGACCCTCGCTTGCCACTGAGGGAAAGGAAAGGGGCACTAAACAGAGCAAACCAGCTGGCTGGTATATGCATACGGGTGTGGTGCTGATACACAAATAGAATTTCAAGGAGCCACAGATGACGGATGTGTGTTGGAATAGCTCCAGCTTCAATTAAATTGAAAGGGAAGGGGGCTAGCCCCATAGACAAATACGCTGGCCTCTTCCTACAGCAAGGGACACCACCTGCAAAACATATATCCATTATGTTGGCAGGCCAACTCCTTGAAAAGCACACACCAGGATGATGCCATGACTCCCACCTCCCCCTCTCCTGTGTTTCTCGCTGTCTATCTGTAGTGGCGGTGGCAGTGGCGATGATGATCTGAAGTTCTACATGACACTTTCCTGTTTAGCAGCTGTCACAGACCAACTCTCCCCATGAATGCTATTGATCACATTGTGAGAGCAAACAGGCGGCAGCATTTGACTAGCCCACCATGTGATCATTGCCATATTAGACTATCTTGTGTATTTGTCCAAGGCATTTGCTGAATCTTCTCCAGCCTTGAGCTTGTGGGTGAGAGCAGAAAGGATATGGGATAAAAAGACTGAAAAAGTGAACAGGCTATTCTCGCTTTGGTGCATCACCTGATCTGTTTCCCCCATCAATGGTTTCAACTTTGGATATGCAGATGGGATCTCCAGCATCATGTCTAGTTTTACGCAATTTTCATGGTTGAAATACAACTACGGTAAATAAATGCATGGATCCCTCAAAAGGGCTTAACCAGATCCTTAAAACTTTAGAAAATTCTTTGGAAACTTTGTACATGTCTAATATGAACTGCAAAACATTATTTCTGCAAATATAGTTTAGAAATCTATTTCATTACATTAGGGAATTCCCAAAGAGTCTGAGGAATAGTGATCTCTTGGTCTCAAAAATGTCTCTTAGACATAAAAGTAATAAACTGTGAGACATATAAGCAAATTTCTCAACAAAAGGTTGTCACCCAGTGAGCTTTTTGGTGGAGTCAAGGCATCCCAGTTCAGTAGTCTGTTGTATCACATGTTACTGTTTCATTACATAAGAGCATAAGAAGAGCCATGCTGGATCAGGCTACGGGCCCATCTAGTCCAGTTTCCTGCATCTCACAGTGGCCCCACCAAATGCCTCTGGGAGCTCATGAGACTACATATCTGTCTCCTGATACCACTCCCCAGCATCTGGTCCTTGAAGTACCCTGGGTTTAAGACTGGAGATTACACATCTCCATTATGGTTTGTAATCTGTGATGGACTTTTCCTCTAGGAATCTGTCTAATGCCCTTTTGAAGGCATCCTGGCCAGATGCCATCACCACATCCTGTGGCAGGGAGTTCCACAGACTAACAACATGCTGGGTAAAAAAAAATTTTCTTTTGTCTGTTCGTAACTCTCCCAGCCCAGATTACAAGAGTCTGTGGAGAGGGGTTAGGGCATTGGATTGGAGTAATCCAGTTTCAGCTGCATACTGGGCCATGAAAGCCACTGTGGGACATCAGGTAAGACAGTCCCTCTGACCTATCTCACTGGATTGTCATGAGACAAAATTGTGTAAAAGAAAATGTGTATATTCTGACTTGGAGGTGGAATATAAATGTAACCAGTGAAAACTGGACATCTGCACCTTGATGGATTTAAAAGAAGAATAGACCAGCGGGTAAAAGGATGCTACTATTCTGATTTCTGAAATGTCTTGAAAAGGTAAAATAGTACTGCTTGACAAACAATACTGAAGCAGCCCCTTCGCTTGCTGTGCTGTTCTAGCCATTTCCCAAAGTGAGTTTCCAAGCTGGAGTCTTGCAAACTAGGCAAACGGCTACTTCAGAGACCATCTGGCTTCTGACAGGCTGACAGCAGAGCCCACAGGATCTCATGCTGACAACACCCTCTGCACGACAGTCTGAATTAGAGCTGTTTGGAAGATGTACAAGCCAATAGCCAGAAAAATGGAAGCATGTGCTCTTTCATGTTTATAGAGGAACCTAGGGCAGTCAAAGTCAAACAGCAGAAGACTTCCATTCATTTCCTATAGGTTAAAACCAGTGTTTATTCTGACAGAGATTGTCTCCGACAGAACGCCGCTCAGTCCTAGTGGCACTGTATGTACTTTTTAATTATTTGAAGCAAGTTGAGAAAGAAGGACCCACATTTGATTCTTCTCTGGTTGCGAACATCTTAGGCAGCAGGGCTGAAGAAAGTGGCTGCTTGGATCTTTGGAGAGAAATAGGCAGCATGGGGCTAGATGAGCAAGGTGACCCTGTCTAAGCGCAGAAGGCCATTCCAACCCTTGCCACGTTGTTAATAACACTATGGGATAAAATTCCTTAATTCAACCATTGCTTGGAAACCCTGGATAATGTCTAGCATGCTGGAGATGAGCCACAGGCAGCTTTTGATTGGGACCCCAAAGCAAAGTGCCCTTTGTTGGCACCCTCTTACTTTAGTGACCACCACCGTCCTGCAGTGGCAGGCAGGTATCGTCCTTTGAATGGGCAACAGATAAGGATGTTTGACTATTCCATGTGAGCTGCCATAGTAATTCCCTACCATGCTCTGAGCAACACTCAGTAAGGAAACGGGGTGGGGGGGATGCCAACTGTAAGTGAAATGGGGTAAGTGATTTTGGTCCATGAAAGTTCACACTGAAACTAATTTGTCATTAAGTTACCAAAACATTTTGCCGTTGTTCCCCTGGCTTTCATTTTGTTAATAGGTTGTGAAATATTAACACTGCTACTTTTTTGAAGAATTTATTAACCTAACATGGTGCACCTTGACTTTTATAGTCAGTCTGTTCATCCTTGCCCAATCCTTTCTCTGTTGCCTCCATTACACACACAACAGCACCATCTTCTGCCACATCCCAGCCCCTTAGTGTTCTGAGAAGCTGGAAGGTTCATAAATATTCTGTAACTTATAAAACTTCCAATCTTGTAATTTAAGAAAACTTCCAAGTGACAGAGGGGGGAATCAATTTACTTTATTCTGCTGAGTAGTGATTTGGGTAGGTGATATAAACTGCAACTTTCAGCTGCAGATCAATATATTCTTGGCCCTGGTTTGAGACTTTGTCCACCTATTATCACATTAAGAGCCCCAAAAGATTATCTGAAACTGAGACTGACTTCACTAATAGGTGTGTGAACCTCTCAAAGAAGCTACCTGGAATCTTATTATTGGAAACTCAGTAAACTATGAAGTTTCCTTATACTGAGTCAGTCCTGCAGTTTATCTAGACCACTATGTTTAACTCTCTCTGATGACAGCTTTTGAGGTTTCAGCAGGTTTCAGGCAGAATTCCATCCTAACTTTCTTTGGAAGAACCTTATTCCCTTGTGATCTCCCATCTAAGTACTAACGTGGGCCCAACCTGCTAAGCTTTCACAATCAGAAAGACTCAGGTGTGTTACGTTTGGTAGGGACAGGTTTCCTGACCCTAACCCTAACCTAGTGAGGTCTGAAATAGGGGATTTCCTTTGAAACCTATAGGGGCAGGATCAGAAAATTGGCTTCTAAATATGACTGTGACACATTTTGCATCCGGAGAAGCACTGTGGACATAGGAACTAATAAAGAGCAGAACTAATTAAAAACACCTCTTTATAGTAAGAAGAAAAGGCATCTGGCAATGTTGTCTGTGAGGCAGAGAGTGCACCTTGAGACTATGAGTAGAGGTACCATTAGGCATTTAAAAACCACAGCAGTGTCTACTGGGATGCTATTTTGTATGATTCACAGTTCTTTTCAGCCCCATCTGAACTGCCATGCTCTTCCTCATCCTTTGAAAACTTGGCAAGCTGAAAGTCCTCAGGCTCTTTCAGCAGAAGCGTATGGCTCAGAGGAGCATCTGGCATTAACTTGCTATTCTGAGAAACAGTTAAACATCCTTCCTTCAGCAAAGAGCCAAAAAAGATCTGGATATAATAGCCGCTCAGCCTTTCTTCCTCCGCCTCCTCCACTCCTTACATTTCCAACTACTCTCAAATGGGTTTCTTTCCTAATGTCATGTCTTTCACGTGCACCAGTCTGGCAATGCGGGATTTCTACCTGGGGAAATGTTCTAACTTTACTTGCTCTGAAAGTCTCTGGCTCTTATTTTATCACCAATGGTTGTTGTTAACTGTTTGGTTTTCCCAAATTTACTGAAAACATTCACATTTGTTAATTGCAACATGCTTCCTACTGTATGAAATAGAGCAACAGATTGAAGGTGAATAAAGATGTGAGCACAATTTTTACAGGTTTGTTTTTTTTTTTTCAGTGCAGCAAAAACCAAGTCAGAAATGATTTCCTAACAAACAGTGTGGCTTATTGTCTCTTCTCAACTATAAACTCCTCCACATCAACCATCTGATATCCATTATTGCCATTTACAAACAAGCGCTAACTCCCCAGCTGGTCAGCTCCATCTCAGCACTGCAATAACCATTCAAGGCTGCCATATGGTATGAGAGTTTCCTGCACCGGGTTGTCACTCAGCTTTATACATTTCTGCATCCATTTCCTTCTGGGGATTTTGTAATATAGAATTCTAAAACTTCTCCCCACCCCGCATTCAAATAGCAAGTTTGATTTGATTGAGGAGGTGGGCGGGTGGGCTAGGGGATGCGGATGGTTGGTCCATGGTCCTAGAGCAAGCATGTTACAAGTGGCTCTCTGATAACAATGAGACTTTAACAAAAAATAAATCTATAAAAATAAAAATAAAAATAGTGAAATAAAATCAAAGATACTTAAAAAGCTGTATTGGAACATATTAAGGCCATTCATGTTGTTGTTGTTGTTGTTGTTGCTGCTGCTGTTTGTGTTGTGTCGTTATAGTCGTGACCAACTTTTTGTGACTCTTATGCCCATGGAGTTTTCTTGACAGGAATACTGGAGTGGTTTGCCAGTTCCTACTCCAGGCACCTACAGCACCTGGTATTCCCTGGTGGTCTCCCATCCAAGTACTAGCCAGGGCTGACCCGGCTTAGCTTCTGAAATCAGGTGAGATCAGATGTGCTTTGTTTACACTTCAGTGGCTCTTCCGACTGGAATTCTGAGAGTCAGTGGTGGGTAGTTCCCCCTGCAGCTGATAGGGAGGAAGGCACACAAACCCCTGGAGGTGGAGCCTGGATGGAAAGGCAGACCAAGACAAAAGTGGATCTTCACACATGAACTTACACCCACATGGAAAGGCAAGCAAGCAGTCACATTTAGACCAAGAGAGAGGCAGGTGGGCAGGCTTTCACTGAGATAATTCCTCAACTACCTGCACCCTGTTCGTTCAGTCCACAACTCATCTGGAGAACAGAATGGTACTCTTTCCCACCACATTAAAAATCTTCCTTCCTTTCCTGCCATGTCTGTCTTTTTCTGTATCTGGTTTCAAAGGTTGTGTGATATACACTGAAGAGCCCATGGTGCAGTGGTATAACTGCAGTACTGCAGCCAAGACTCTGTTCATGACCTGAGTTGATTGTGATGGGTTCAGGTAGCCTTTCATTCTTCCAAGGCCAGTAAAATGAGTACCCAGGGGGAAATGCTCCTTGCATAGCTATGTGGTAAACCACCCAGAGAGTATTCCAAGAACAGTAGGGAGGTCTATAAGTCAAAACATCAACATATATTCACAAATAATTTATTTTCTCAATAGGGGTCATGAGTGAGCCTTTACCGTCATGGAGCAGCCTCCCCTGGTTTTAGCCCCAAAATCTGTTCCTCTTCCTGTGACTAGAGGCAGACCACTTGGGTGTTAGGCAAGCATCTCTCCCACTGGAGATTCCTTGTTGCAGCTTAGAATCTTCTGCCTCTGTTACAGCCTCTTCCACAGCATTAAATTCCTTATGAAGATCATGGGACTGGCTAATACCTGATAGACTATATTATTATCATTTCATTAGCAAGCACTGAATCTTAGGTAGCCAAGTCCTGTTTAATGAACTTTCAGGACTAGAACTTGGGCTTAACCCCAGACCACTGCATCAGCAGTAACAAGCTTCAGTAGTATATATATAGATTGCCCCACAATATTTATAAGGAATCTGTATGCACACTACTGTAAGGCTTGAGAAAACAGTATGTTCCAATATATGCTATTTGCGTAGATCTTGCAGATAAGGAGGGTGTTTTCTGATGTACCCACAGATGGACTGCCTTCAGTTTGTTTCATGTCACTTGAATGTGGTGGAGAAGGCTGGAAGTTAAATGCATCCTGTCTACCCCCATTCCTTAGATGGCTCCATGTGGGATGCAGCTGCCAGATGTCTCGTCAGCACTTCTTTTTCTTCTTTTTCTTGAGATGCACAGCTGGTATCCCTGTGGTGGAATGCAGTATGTATGAAGCTGGAAGGGCTTTAGAAAAATCTGATCTTCTGTCCCACCATCTGGTCCCAATGCCCATCTTTGACAACTGAACGCAGTCAAATCATCAGATGCAGCTCCAAGCCAACTGCCCACACGCTGCAACAACAGCTACAAGCTCTCCTTCGGAGATAGCTTTGGAGACAGTCTGGAAACTGTGAAAAGTTTAGAATGCAATTACTGGGTTAGTAAGTAGGAGCAGGCACTGGGAAAGTGTCTTGCCACTCCTTTAAAGGGTGCCTGGCACCATTTCTGAGCACAGGTCAGTTCACCTTTTAACAGGAGCCGAAAGTCCTTGATAACTTTTTGGATGGATCCATGCATGAATAGAAAATCATGTGCCATCAAGTCAATTCTGATGTTTGATAATCCTTTTCAGAGTTACCAAGGTAGGGTTTATGCAGAGATGTTTGCCAGTTCCTTCTTCTGGGATCACCCTAGGACTGTGCTGCTTGCTTGAGGCCTCACAGGCTGCCTTTACTTGCCGGAGGCACAGTGGGCAACCAAACCCAACCATTGGCTCTGTAGCCAGGTATGTAAACCAATGAGCTATCCAACTGGCTATTTATACAATTCATTTTGATATCTCTACGATGAGACTCAAAGATGTTTAAAAGATGCATGAGTTTACCAGGAAAGCTTGCAAATAATGTAATATTGAATGTGAAATAGCACAATCATTTCTCCAAGAATTTGGCTTATAGACTTTTGTGCTATCATTCAGCCATTTCAGCAGTGGATGTAAAACCATACAGAACTCCAAACGTTGTTCATGTTGATGCAACTGCCCTTACTTCTCGACACTGGTCCTTGCCCATTAACACTCTGCAAGATGACTCTCAGGAAACTACAGTGCCCCCAAGGCTTTGCAGTGCCACAGACTGCCCTGCCTTAAAACTCAGAAATGGAGGGGGATTTTTTTCTTATTTCTATACCAAATATAAGTTATACCAAACAATAGCAGACTGATGTGTGTTGTAGTTTAACACTAAGACTAAGGAAGCACCATTTTTGTCCAAATCCCAGGAAGGCCAAGGATGCAAGCTATTTACAACCACCAGTCTTAACAGAAATCTGGACAGAGTCTGGTAAATCATCTCCATATCTTACACTGTGAGAATCATTAAGGCAACAGGGGTGTCATCTGGGTAATGAAAAAGCATTCAACATTTAATAGGTGCTAATTAGTCCGGGCTGCTGAAGATCAATAGGTGACCTGTGGGAGGGGCGTATCTGGGGGTGGGCAGAAGGGTACATCTGCCCCGGGTGCAGCAATCTAGGGGCACCTGGTCCACCTGCCCACCGCCACGGTCCCTCCGCAGGCAGGAAAGGGCAGCGGTACTTCCTGCTCCTCTTCCTCCTCCTCCTCCTCCTCCTCCTGGTGGTGGTGGTGCTGCTGCTAGTGGCACCCCCCCCCATAAGGGTCCATCCCTGAGCTGTCAGGAAGGATGCCTGGCCACCCGGGAGGCTGGCTGGCTGGCTGGCTGGTGCAGTGCTCCCCACGGGCAGCCCCCCTCCCTATGGGAACAGCAATGGTGGTGCCACAAAGCTGCTGCACCAGGCGAGGCGGGGTTCATCTAAGGCTGCCGGCACAGGGGGGCTGTCGAGGCCGGAGGGGGCTTCTGGGGCTGCCTCCCATCGGCAAGTCGGAGGTGAGAGGGTCACAGGAGGAGGAAGAGGAGGAAGAAGAAGAAGAAGGGGAAGAGGAGGAGAGGAGAGATGCACTATCCCCCCACTCCTGGAGGCTGGGAACCGAGAGAGGCGGGCAGGGAACGGAGAAAGAATGTCAAGGTGGTGGAGGAGGAGGACAGCCGATCCAGGCTGGACTGGGCTGAGCTTGGGATCCACACATGCACAGGGGCACACAAAGAAAGCTCTGCTGCCTCCTGGTCCACTTAAAGGCACCACTGCTTGTCCCCAAGTGCTGAAAACCCTAGCTACACTTCTAGTGCACAGATTTCAGAGGGACATGTTGGAGAAAGACCAACTTCAAGCAGAGCAAGTTTCAGAAGGTGCCTGCAGGTAAAATAAATTTATCCACCAATCATTTGTAGGCTTATGGTGGGAAGTGCTTCCTTCTAGCATGGAAGAAATCTCATCAAAAGAGCTGCAAAAACATATACAGTGCAGACCTCATTATTTTCCTCAAGCAAGGCACTAATACCCATGGGGAAACGTCAACGTCATCTCTGAAATAGGTCAAGTAGGCTTGGCAATAGAGATGGGCACTTCACTCATGTGACAGCCTCTTTGAACCGGTCAGCTGCCAGAGGGGCAGGGACAGGCTGGCTGGGTGCACTGGGAGATGGAGCTGTCACTTGGACACAGTGCCCGTCTCTACTTGGCAACACCACGTTTTCAGTGAACACAGAATTATTATGCGGCTTTTGGAATTTGCAAGATAAGGGCTTCATAAAGGAATCATCCAACCGGAGGCTTACATTTGAGATGCTTATGAATTGCCCCAAAAGAGAGAAAGTATCATGGAGGGATGAGACAACATCTGAACAACATTTCCATACACTAATATAGATATTGATATACATTGAGACATAATTATAACAAACTTAAATTAAATACAAGGCATCTCACCATCGTAAGGAATACTCAGAGTAGTTCTTCTGTGCTTACTGTTTTGGTGCAAGTAACTGATGGGTAAATTCAAGGATATTGCTCTCCCACTTCCATAATTCCTTGAATCAGACTCCAACTAGCTGAGGCAACATAGAAGTCTGTCTTTTGTAAACAAGAAGAAAGATTATTTGTACATTGTTATGGGGAGGAAATGAAGACCAAGAGGAGGATAAGGAGAGTTTCAGGAAAGGGGGCAAGAAGAACAAGTTGATCTTCTCAGGTTTTTAAAAGAAGTAAGAGAGAATGAAGAGGAAGTTTCAATTTGTTGCTTGTTGTTAGCTCTCACTAACTTGGGCTTAAAGACAGTCATGGCTATGATTAGCACTGGGTGTGGTTTTCTGTGCCAAACTCTGCATCTACTCACCTTTCCATTAAAAAAGTGCATGTGCCTGGCACTAATAATTATTGACTTACAATTTATTTATGTGTTATGGTGAGAACATTGAATGGTTGTTAGAGTCATAACAGTTTTGTCACTGGGGGCAAACAGCCCAAAATCTGTCTCTCAATCAACTTTGTAAAATATGATGTGAAAATATGACAAGAAGGAATTATAACCACAATACCTTGCCAGAATCTGCTCCAGAAGAGGTCAGCAGCACTGCCAGAGCTACAAAAACAAAATCAAAACCAATCCATACGTAATTGCACACATGCACACCAATCCTGTTTCAAATATGATATATCAGAAGCTGACTGTTTTTTCCCACCTAAACCCTAGAGGCCTGACTTACTAAGTCCTAGAGAGGCCATCCAACAGAGAGGACTTGGTCTAAATATGTTCCAGCCCTCCATCTTGATGTTGACTGTTCTTCCTTTTCTAATTCAGGACCAGTCCACTAAGCCCCAGATAGGCATACCTCCCACCTCCCTGTGCTTAGGGTAGGCTTTCTTATTACATTCTCTAGATAAACTCAGTAACTTTTGTTTTTGACCTCAACCTCTACCTGGTTTATTGTTCCAGAAAATAGAACAATAAGGTAGATTTAAATCTCAGAGTGAGTCCAATTGTTGTTTATATTGCTAGCCAAGGAAATCTGACAATACCAGAACTAGGGGACATCCACTCAAATTGAGGGCTGGGAGAGTAAGAACAGTCAAAAGAAAATGTTTTTTCACTCAGCATGTTGTTAGTCTGTGGAATTCTCTGCCACAGGATGTGGTGAGGGCATCTGGCCTGGATGCCTTCAAAAGGGGATTGGACAGATTCCTGGAAGAAAAGTCCATCACAGGTTACAAACCATGATGGAGATGTGTAACCCCAGGCTTAAAACCAGGGTACTTCAAGAGCCAGATGCAGGGGAGTGGTATCAGGAGACAGATATCTAGTTTCATGTGCTCCAAGATGCATCTGGCGGGGACACTGTGAGATACAGGAAGCTGGACTAGATGGGCCTTTGGCTTGATCCAGCATGGCTCTTCTTATGTTCTTATGTTCTAAAGCTCTCCTAATCAGATTTAATAATCTGAACCAAATCATTATCTGGTCCTGAATTTTAGAAGTAGCCCAAAACTTAGGAGGCTTCGTGCCTTTTGAGGGATAGACAAAATTCTAAAATAAACTCAAAAAGGAAGCACACAGAAATGCAGTACAGTGCTGGAATTTTTTAAAAGAATGTTTTACTGCTGCTGTTGCTACAATCATTGCTTCAGTGAAAGATTTATGATACATTTCAAGCAAAGCAGGGAGTAACTGAGCAAAATTCAAGGGAGTATCTTTCACACGTCCAAGAGTCACCACATTACAAGGTAGATACATTGAAAACTGACCAGATGTCCTATGCAAAATAACTGTTATTATCAAAGCACATTTGATGTGATTTTTTTAAACAGCACTGAAATTACTTGAGGTTATTACAAACAGGGAAAAATACACACACACACACACACACACACACACAGAGAGAGAGAGAGAGAGAGAGAGAGAGACAGACAGACAGACAGACAGACAGACAGACAGACAGACAGACACACACACAGACACACAGACACTTTTCTCTGTTTCAAGAATGTTTGCAGGCAGTAAAAATGCAACTGTTACTGGTGAAAGACCTCCTAGAGAAAACTCCCTAAAACCCATGGTAAGTCACAATCAATTCCAATTTCATCTCAAGCTATGAAGGCATGCCAGAGAACAGAATTTCAGTGGGAGAAAGGTAGTTCAGTGCTGAACTTTTGTAAATCACGTTTAACGTTAAAATATATTTACATAATACTGCTTTATTATGCAATCCGTATTTTTATGAAAGGTCAAAAACACTTTTTTACATTATTAAAAGTGGTCTTTTGATTATATCCTCACATCCCAGAAATGGTAATTATTATAATGGTTATTTTAAGTAGCTGTTTGGTTCATGACAGAGTGCAGCTATAAAGTTTCAGATGCTCTGTATATCACATTTAAATTGTTTCCTTATCTGGCGAGTTCCACATTCCGAGTTTCTTCAGTCATCATATATAACGACATTTGTAAGAAAAACAGTTTGTTTCCCAGGCATTTATCTCTTTCTGTTTCTGAAGTCATAATCTCTTACCTGTGACATCACAGTTCATTCTGCAGGCATGACTAAATTATCACACACAAAGGATTAGCTATTCAGTTGAGATAAAAGGAAGACCAGATAAGATTTTCAAAAAAGAGAGCCTATGAGGTTATACAGAAGCCCCCCTCCAGCTAAGAATAGATTGAGGGCGGAGGCAGAGCAGCCTGTTAGAAAGTGTATAGTCTTTCAAAATATCTCCTGTGAAGTATGGCAAGCCATACTTTCAAAACGGAACTCAAGACTGTTTATACATTACATCAGCCTCTGCTTTTCTTTTTCCTGTTAATTACCATATTATTTTTGCTAAGGCGTTCAAGACCACCATTTCCACCTATAGAAAATGGCTTCCCCTTCCCCACAAAAAAAATCAGATTGGCTCCAGATGGGCATCATCTACAAGCGTGTGCCATTTCACATGCGTTTGTCCTGGAAATGTCGGGATTTTGTTTTTCAAGTCCAGCTGTCCCAAACAATTGTTGAATAATTTTGTTCTTAAAAAGATGAACTGAAACCACAATTCGGATTATCCGGGAAACAGAGCACCTGACTTAGGAGGAAAACCTTTAGAAATATAAGCCCTTTTTAAAATGTTTGAAAATGAATAAGGGAGTGGCATCAAAGAAGTTTATAGAATTATAAATGGTTGACCGTGTGGAATGTAAACAAACTGGAATTCCAAAGCTATGGGTTTGTTGACCCATTGTATCCTATCTCAAGGAGTTATTGCTGAGGGTTTGAAAAAACAAGAACTACAGATATTACCTCCTGCATCGCATCTTCAACTCATGCAGCAGGATGTTTCCTTGTTCTCCCCCACGCCCTGCATCCCTTGAACCCACCAGATCTGCTCTGCATTGCTATCCACTTGAACAGTTTTAAGGAGTGTGAAAGAGCTGGTAGCTGTGTACCCAACTCACTGAGCCATCCAACTTAGACCTATGTATGTAAAAACCAACCTTGATGCCCAGCAAAAGTTTTGAGCAGCTGTAATTCAATGCAGTTATGAAAGAACCAAGGAAAGCAATCTTCAAAAATAGTTGGGTTTAAAATAAAATGAAGACAAAAACAGTTAACTAACTCAATTGATCAGGATCCTGGGGAAAACAAAATCCTTCAGCTGATCTAGAGGGAAGGCCATCCTTAGGCATAGCTTTTCATACTCATCTTCTAGTTTTGATACATCCAAAAGCAGCACCTGTCATAGGCTCAGGTTCTCCTTTCAGGCTCTGTTCCTCATGGGAAGGGAAATTCAAGCTTGCCCATCAATAGCCCTAGGGCACTTGAGTCAGCCAATATCCCTACAAGTATCTGTTTAACATGAGAGGGGGGCAGGGGAGCAGGGTCTTTTTTGTCTCTATATGCCTGATGAGAAGGGTGGCATTTTTGGCTGACAGCTCCCAGAATGCCCCAGGCATTGTGGACATTCTGGGAGTTGTAGTCAAATATAAGCAATTGTAGTCAAATAAAAGCAGCATTTCCTTAAAGGGTGCTGTGGGGGAGTTAAGTAGGATGTGTCACATATTATCAGATTATCATCATTATATGCCATATGTAAGCCTGCTGGGGCATCTTTATGGCTACTTTTGGAGCTAGACTGCTGGACCAAATTTTTAATCTAACCCAAGAATTTAATTCTTACATTCTTGTAGGTTTCTTTGGTAAAAGAGGCCAAAAACAGTCTTCCTTAATATATCAAGGGTTCACAGAAACATGATGATGATGATGATGATGATGATGATGATGATGATGATGATGATGATGATGATGATGATGATGATGATGATGTGTACCTGGTTTCAGTTATGCATAACACACTGTGTTTGCTGACTTGCCCTTTTCTTCATCCTACTAACAGCTGTCTACTTTATACATCCCTGATCATGCTTTACTATGGACCCTGACTGGTGGGTTGGGGAGCTGTTCCCCCAAAACACTTCAAGAATATGTGTTATATTAATGATTTTTTAAAAAAATGCTCTGCAATATAAGATATAAGAGACCTAGGCAATTCTGGGGATAACAATTTCTGAAGAAGGCATAACCAACTCTTCATGACTCCATGTTCTTGGAGCTTTCTATATATATTCCCACCAGGTGCTGCAGGCGCCTGGAGTAGGAACTGACAAACCACTCCAGTATTCCTGCCAAGAAAACTCCATGGACATGGGGTCATGAAGAGTCGGTTATGACTATAACCACACAACACACACACACATACACACACATTTTCCCACCCACAGAAGTTGAGGCTGCTTTTAAGGCACCACTCATGCTTTTTTCTGCCATGCCTTCAGAAACTGTTACCCCCAGATATATATATCATCTGACCCAATATGACTGTGCTTTACTTGCACCAGTTGGATGGTCCACTCAGTGTGAACCCCTCAGACTAGCAGAGGTTTCTTTCTCTTGCTGTTGTGTGGCTTATTCTAAGCCTATGCAGCTCCACTCTTTGGTTTAGCCCCTAAGCACTGAATTGGTGCATCCTGAACTACATCCTTAGTGAGGCATGTGAAGGAAGGTTTCCTTTTAGGGTTATGTACTGAATTTGATTTTAAAAAGAAAAGAAAACAAAAGAAAGGGGGAGGGAGGGAAGCGCTTGTTCTGCTTTTACTGTTTGCAGAACAAATGCCAATTGACTGCCTGTCTCACCAAGCCTCCCAGCCCCCAGCTTTCTCTGGGAGCTGGACTGGGATTAAGGGGCCATGAAAAGCTTTCTTCAGCGATAGCTGCTTAGTAATGGACTCCAAACAACAGCCTCCCGGAGTCTGATTCCTTTTGTTATTCAGGGTTTGCGACACCAGGAACACTAGTAGTTAGGTCTTTCTTTTCAGACTTTCCTCCTGATAACTTAAGCCACATTCAAGACGGAATAACATCCAATCCTATTTTTGGGCAACCCTGAGGAATCCTACTCTTATCTCCTTGTAATGTTCCTTACATGATAAGTAAAGCTCCACAGTGTTTTTGTTGCATTTGTTTTACTGCAGTGCTGCCCAACGGAAGCTAGAAAGTTAAAACTGCAACGAATGCAACCTCTGCTTTCGGGCTAGCAAGCCTGGCCCCCTTTATCTTCCCACTGATATTCCATAGAAGGGCACATATCAGATAGTCACACTGCGTATTGTACTCGCAGTTCCTCGTCTGGGCCTAGGAGGGTTTTCCCAAACGGTGCTGCCACCTTCACCCTCTCTCTGCCCTCACTTTACTTCTGCCTCTCACTCACCGCTTTCACACGGCCACTAAAATCCGCTGGCAACTTAAATGCGGATCCCCCCCAACCAGAGATCATGTGGTTGTCCTGGTTCCTGTGTTCCCACTGTCCTGCACTCTGATTCTATTGCTTCTGTCTCCTGTGGATTGAGGGGAGGGAGAAAAAAATACAGGCTCACCTCCGCCTGCCCAACACACTTCCCCCAGTCGGCAGCAGCTAATTGTAGCAGGACAGGAAGCCCGTTAGGGATTCCTGTCTATTAAAAGGGGGTGGGGGACAACAAAAACAAACAGAAGGCGGAGGAGCCAGCCAGGCATGCACTGCTTTAAAATCCATATCAGAACAATTTTATCTCCTGGAGACCAGGTACTTGTAAAATGCGCTGGGTCAGTGCTTAAGTGGACGTGGTCGTACTTTATTTTTTTCAAAGTCTGCTGCTGGTGGGAAAACAATTTTATGCTCCACATATGTGAGCACTTTGCAGCGGATTTTAGGGGTCATGTGAAAGCAGCCATGGTGAGCTCTTTCCACCGCTGTTGCTTCCCCTGGCCTTCTGCTTTCCTGAGCAGTCAGTCTCAAAAGATCCAAACAAAGCCAGCCTCGGTGACAGGCTCTCCTCTACATAGCAGACAATGGGATACTCACACACTCTTCCCACGTGACCTCCTGGAGCCAGATGATTCTGGGAAGAGTATGGAAGGGAAGTGGCTTTGGCTTTCATGTGCAACGAGATCGCCCAGATTCACTGCAATGGAATAAAACTGACTTAATTATGTTTGATTTGCATTACTTTTAGTTCTGTATTATGTTCTTGTATTATTTTATATTGTAACAGTTTGCTCTCTGTTGTGAACTGCCCAAAGTAGTCTTTGGTTAGATGGGTATATAAATTGAACAAACAAATAAATGATAAATAAATAATGTTAATAATATAATTTAATAGCAAGAGCTTTAACATGTTGCTGAGCCTTGTGGTGTCCTGGATAGAGAGGTAGACTGAGACTCAAGAGACCTGAGTTCAAACCTCTGCTCAGCCATGGGAACTCAAAGGGGGATGATGCTGGTAAGGTAACATCACTCCCTTAAATATCTCCCTTACCTTGAAAATTCTATTTGTTGTTATGTGCCATCAAGTCACCTGAGATTTAATGGAGACCCTATTAATGAGTGATCTCCAAAATGTCTTCTACTCAGCAGCTCTGCTCAGTTCTTATAGACAACTCTGTGGCTTGCTTTAGGGAGCCAGTCCATCTTCAGTTTGGGTTTTCCTCTTATTCTGCTGCTTTCCACCTTCCTCAACATTATTGTCTTTTCCAGAGACTCTTGCCATCTCGTGATCTGCCCAAAGTACGACAGCCTCGGTTTCTACATTTTTGCTTTGTTCAGGCTTGATTTGATCTAGGACCATTTGTTCATCTTTACAGCAGTCCAGAGTACAGTACAGTGGACCCTCATATAACAAACAGTTTGTATAACATAAAATCTGTACAACATAAAAAATTCCGGAGCTAGGGGACATTTGCTTAACAGAATTGCCTATGGATTAATTACATACAACATAAAAGTGGTCACGATTAGGGATTATTCTATTTTCAATGCATTCCTATGGAAAATTCGTATAAAGGAAAATTTGCTTAACAGACTTTCATTTGGAATGAATTTATTCCTTTATACAAGGTACCACTGTATATGCAAAGCTGTCCTCCAGCACCACATCTCAAATGAATGATTTTTAAATCTTTCTTTACTTTCTAGCTTTCACACCCATACATGATGATCAGAATTACAAGAATGTAAATGATCTTGGGATCCTTACAAAAGATGATTACAGTTGATTATCTTTTATACTGTAGTTCTTTAATTGCCGCCTTTCTGATTTTCAGTCTTCTTCTAATTTCTTGGACATAATCTCCATTTGGAATGATGATTGAACCAAGGTACATATACAAAATCTCCAGCTATTTCATTGTTAGTGTTAAGGTTGTATACAGTACAGTTCTTTTGTAGTCATGATTTAGGGCTTCTTAATGTTCAACTATAGCCCTTGTTTAGTACTTTCTTCTTTCACTTTCCCTAAAAGCTGTTAAGACATTGATGTTTTGTGTCAGTAAGATGGTGTCATCTGCATGCCTCATTGGTGTTTCTTCTATCATTTTTCTCTCTGCTTCATCCAAATCTACTTTGGTTTACCATATAATATGTTCTGCATACAGATTGAACAGATAAGGAGATAAAATGTACCCTTCTCTGACACCTTTGCCTATAGGAAACCATTCTCTTTCTCCTTGTTCTGTCCTAATGGTAGGTTCTTGTCCAAAGTACAAATTAAAAGTCAAGAAAAGCAAGTGTCAGGGCCTACACATTTATTCCAGAATGACCCATAACTTCTCAGGAGCTACACAGTAAATATCTTATTAGGGTCTCTTTAAGTTGGGCATGACTTAATGCCACACAGCAAACAAAGAGCCAATGTGTATATGCATAGAAGTTTGCCAAAAAATTGAGCAAGATGAGTGTACCAGATTGCCTGTCTCTAAATTATAGTAAATTTGGGGGAACTGGTAGAGCTCCCTCCCCTCACCTGTCATCATGGTGCATGACCAGACACCTCTCTGGATAGATGGTATAGAGGGGAACATTAAATCAGGAGGGGATGGGGTTTTGAAGGTCTTTACTAGGGATGTCCACAAACTGCTGGTTTGTGCTGGTTCATTTATTGACTTAATGGGTTCTCAGTGCTTCAAAATCCCACCTCCTCCAGCAGGTGCCCACTTGGAGGCAGTGGCCTGGCTTTCCTACTCCAACTCCTCTGGGTGCTTCCTCCAAGTAGTAGGAGGAGTTGGAGGAGGCAAGGCTTTGATGCATTGAACACCTATTTAGCCAATTCGTGTGTGTGTGTGTGTGTGTTGTGTCATTACAGTCGTGACCGACTCTTCGTGACTCCATGTCCATGGAGTTTTCTTGGCAGGAGTACTGGAGTGGCTTGCCAGTTCCTACTCCAGGCGCCTACAGCACCTGGTATTCCCTGGTGGTCGCCCATCCAAGTACTAACCAGGGCCGACCCTGCTTAGCTTCCGAAATCAAGCAAGATCGGATGTGCTTAGGGCATCTAGGCAGCTAGCCAATTCATACCCATCTCTAATCCAAATAAGAGGGGCTGAATACAGCTTTGGGACAGAGGGTGAGAACCACCATCAATTTATGGAAACCCCATGAACTAATGTCCTTCAAATATTCCTCTGCTCAGGTCTGGCAAATGAGAATCCTTGGCTTCTTTTACTCAGTTAATCTATCTCAAAACAGGTTTTCTTCTTATCCTACTGCATTAATACTTCCCTATCACTATTGTATTTTCCAGAGAGTTTTGCTGGATTGGCACTCTGGATAGTTCAGTGGTTTATGTACCTGAATGCAGAGAGACCGTCCCAAGGCACCGCCAAGAAAAGGGGAACGGTAAACCACTTCTGAATACTCTGCACCTGAAAAATCCTGAAAAGGGACACCAGAAGTCAGACCTGACTTGATGGCATTGGAATAACTGGATTATACAATATCCCAAAAACGCAGCAGCTCAAATTTACACATTTTAGCTTGTTATGGAAGTTTGGGATCTGTTTCTTCTACAGCCCAGCCTAGACTGTCTTTTCTGTATTTTTGGTTAGTCCAACTGGAGCACCTTGGAGTCAAAATCATTGAGAGGGCCAAAAGTTTCCCATCCCTAAACCAGAACTTTCTGTCAGCAGCCTTACTCTTTTAATAGGTCAAATGTGCTGAGCAATAATTAAGAAGAATGAGTGTTTCTGAATACCAGCCTGATCAAATACCAGGTGGAGCATATATGAAAGCCAATGTACACAAGAAGAGTTTGTCCTCCACTGAAATCTCCAGCTAGCTTCACAGGTCAGTGATGCTTCCCTTTTAATGCCAACTTGTGTTGTTACAAGACATGTACAGCTTCAAAGGGAGTTTTTAAAAGACCATTGCAAACAGTTACCCTGTGGACTACAGTACCAAGAACCTCTCTGCCAGCTGGATGGGCATAACAGTGGAGGGTTTATGGAAATAGTTGTGCAAAAATGTATTACCAGTTTTAAACAATATAGTTATACAGGAAAACTAGTTGCATAATGGTGCTTCCACCCTGCCTTTCCTTCAAGGAGCCATACATATCCTCAGAGCATGTCTTCATAGAATCATAGACTCATGGAGTTGGAAAGGGCCTACAAGGAGATCAAGTCCAACCCCCTGCTCAAAGCAATAATATAAATCAAAGGATATCTGCCAGGTGGTTGTTCAAACTTGTCCTGAATGCCTGTAGTATTGGAGCACTCACCACTTCTTGATGTAACTTGTTACACTGTTGTGCCACTCTAACAGTTGGTAGGTTTTCCTGATATCCACCCAAAAACTGGCTTCCTGTAACCTGAGCCTTCCCCGCCCCTGTATGACAGCAACAGGTGCAACAGTGTATTTGTATAAGGTTTTCCCTGTGCTAGTGAGATACTTACACTATATAGCCAGCAGGGGTGCCCTTCCATGACAGGAAACAGAATTGCGATTGCACCAGTGAAACCAATGACAAGTTGACAACACAATGTGGAGCATGCTGGAAAGAGACCCCTGCTGCTACCCTGGGTAAGAGCATACAAGGCCTTTAGAGAGGATCTAAGGAGAAGGACACCAACTGGCAACAATGAATCTCTGCCTTTCAAGTTAGCCATGAACTTTGATGGGCATCAAAGGGAATGGGGACTGGACGGGTTGTCATTTGCCAAGTCTAGCCTTCAATAGCCAGCCAGATTGGAGGGAGTGGGGGTTGCAGGGGTTGCATTATGCAGTAGGGGTTAATATCGTTTTCATAGAGGGCATGAGGTCTCAAGCAAACCAGGGACCACTGACCAGATGGGGAGACGGGTCTGTTTAATCATGTGATCCAGGTCCCTATTAATCATGACAAAGGAGGGTGCCTTCCCAACAGCTGGCCCCAAGAAAGAGGTTAAAGAGACATGTGTTGGAGCAAAGCACAGAGGAAGAAGGGTGGCAGGGTGACCAGACCCTTTGTCTCAAGGGTCATTTGTCATCTGACAAGAGGAGCAGGTGGGTCAGAAAGCTGTTTCATGTATGAGCCTATCGCTTTCTCCAGAAGATGCCTTGAAACCACTGGGGGCTGCTAAGAGATTTGCGAAATTCAAGATTCAATCAAGGCTCTGAAAATAAAGGGGTGGAGAGCAGACGATCTCAGGGGAAGCCCCTCGTCTGGATCATCATGTTCAATGAATGTGCTGCCTTTGTTGCTCAGACAGGTCATGAATAAATTTGGGTTTAGAAAGTCGAATCTTTCCAATTATGCAACCTCTCCGTGTCTGTGTCCTCTTCCAGAGCATATTGGCAAGGGGGATAGATGCCAAGTGAGGTCAACTAGCTGCGGAGAAGAGGGGAAAGGGGAGAAAAGCACACACCTTACAATCAATAACCAAAAGACAGATATTTTTTTTTCTAATGAAGGGCTGAGCCCTTCCTTCGTCGCTCCAAAGCAGAACTGAGAATGAGGACACTGTTTGTGCAGATGTGACACCTGTAGCATTCTTCAGTTTGATTATAAATAGAAGAGATAGACGTTTTCCCTGAAAGCATAACACTTTGGCAGCAATTGAGATGAATAACAGCAACTATTGTGTGCCATCCTGTGGGTTCTTCCAGCTTATGGTGACTCTTCCCAGAGATTTCTAGGTATCGAGTTCTTAGAAGTGTTTTACCATGCTCCTCTTGTTGCTTAAATACACAAACAAACCAAACAACTGGACAAGCTGATCTAGGGAGATTAGTAAACTACTTTTTAACTTTGCCACCAATCCTGTGGCAAACTGTTGGGGTTTAGACCATATTTACACAGCAGTGGTCACTACAGAGGACATTCAGCATAATACTGAGTTTGGCAGTTAGTGAAAACAAAACTATACAAAGTTGTCTCTAATAACTGACTTTGTGTATGTGTGTGTGTTGTGTCATTACAGTCGTGACCGAATCTTAATGACCCCATGTCCATGGAGTTTTCTTGGCAGGAATACTGGAGTGGCTTGCCAGTTCCTGACTTTGGATGCTATCAATTTTTTAAACTTTTCTCTTTCTTTTCTTTTTTCTTTTTCTATGAATTTTAAATCTATCTTGGTGAACTGCCACACTGATTATACAGTAGTACTGTTATGTGGGGTCATGTGGGCGCTTAAATTTTATTTTGTAAATTAAAATTGTGTGATCTCCCATTCCAGCAGGAGCGCAGACTTCCCTTCGCCACCTCCTCCAGCATCTGCCCCCTCATAGGCTGCACTTCAGGAATCACTGCCCCACCTTCTCATCTGAGTGGGCAGCTGCTGGGGGAGGCGAAGAAAGGTAGTCTGTGCTCCTGCTGGAATGGAAGATCACAGAATGGGAAGGAAGGAGCAATGTGGGCCAGCAGGTCAGTGGGTTAGCTGGTGAGGTGGTGGTGAAAATGAATATGTGCCACCTGGGGTGACATGTTGATGACTTAGGTAAGACAGCACAAAATACTTTGTGTCCATCTCTTTTTTTAAACCACCCGGGGTATTGTTTTCACTAAGGGGGTGGTATACAAACCATATCGTATTATATACCGTATCAAATAATAAATACTACTTTATGTTCAAGCATATGTCACAATCTGGACTCACCAACAGTTTCCACAACGGAGGGTAATGCTGTAAGTGTATAGTTATGTTATCCTAATTCTTGTGCCCAGCATACACCAGTACGTCAAAATAATTAATATATAGCAGATTCAGGGCAGCATGCACCTCCCTGCTGTCTCAAAAGCATCTCTGTACCCACCACCACACAGGATTTCAGTTCATCTTTGAAAAAAGAAGATCTGTTTTACGGCAGTACATTCAGAAAGGGTTTTACTTGTGTGTTGCTTGTCCATTGGCTGAGCATTAAGAGATATCTGTCAGCATGATGGAACTTTCCCATAGATCTGTTTTGTACTGTAGCTAATCCACACTGGGAAGATTCACAATAAAACAAAGAGGACAAACTGTGGAGTTCCTGATGTTGTTGGACTGCAGCACCCATCAGTCTTAGCCAGTGAGGAAGGAGTGTAGGCATTGTTGTCCATCATCATCCAGAGATATGCACTTTGTCTGTTCCTGCACTTACAACAGCTGTAGCATTTGGATGCAAAGGAGGAAGATGACTGCTTGAGGGGGTTATGTAGAGGTCGGGCCTGCAGCTTTTATTCCTCTTTGCATTACTTCAGCTGGATATGAGAAGTGCTGATCTGCCAGACATCATGGATTCCAGCAACCAGAAGCTGTAGCCAACACTGTTGATCATAAGGCCTCACAGGCTTGGACAAAGACATCTCTAAATACATCTTGGACTTGCACTTCTTTCCCTCAAGCAAAACAAAATAAAACTGGTGTACACATAGTTGCTCATGAGGATCTTCCCAGCAGTCAAGACAATTGACTAGTGAAGGAGGTAATCAAGTGTTGTAAGACCAGGATGAGGCAGGTGCTCAGTGCCTGATGTTTCCCCATAGGTTTCTATTGCCTGGGGCACAGTGGCAAGTAAGGACTCTATCCCACGTCCCTTTAAATGCAGATTAAATTTGCAGATAAACCATGTTCAAAAATGTAAACCCCACGGCCACCAGGCTTTTTTTTTGGTGGGGGGAGAAAACCTGGTAATGCCCCCTTAAGCAAGGTTTCCAAGACCTACTGGAGAGGTAGGGATTTTTTTGCCTTGCTTAAAAAAAAACCACCTTTTAAAGAGGCAGATGTCATGGGACCATGTAGATGATCTGGGTTTTCTTTTTCTTCTCGTAGCACCAACAGGCTGTTCCTGGGGCACGTCAGCACAGGCTGGTCTGGCAATTTTAAATTTTTTTTTATTTCCCCCCACCTTCCTAGTGCCAGCCAGCTGGCCGATTGGTGCTGTTTTTTTAACTCCCCCCACCCCTAGCACCAGTCAGCTGGTCCTCCGGCTGGTCTGGCACTTTTTAATTTTTTAAATCCCCCCCCACACCCTCTTAGTGCCAGCCAGCTGGCGATCATACTTTTTTTTAATTTCCCCCACCCCTAGCGCCAGTCAGCTGGTCCTTTTTTAAAATCCTAGCGCCACCTGCTGGCTGTGGGGCTGAACAGTGCTTTTTAAAAACAGAAAACAAAAAAACCTTTGTACGTGGGAACTGCTATCCCACATCTTCAGTCACATGACGGGAGGAAGAGGAAAGGCCGGACCTTCCAAAGACCAGGATCTTCCCCAGGTGAGATAGCAGCTCAAGTCTACTTAAGCCAGGCAGTTCCTGATCTATAAGAACTTGATATCTGTGCAGCGGTCCAGAAGATACAGGGGCCAGCAATCTTCTCCAACTCACAGGCCTCCAGGTGAGCTGGTCTGTACCTCCCATAATCCCACAGTTATCAAGCTATGATATTTATGAAGGGGGAATATTCCAGTCTCTATGGAGTACATCATATTGAGGAGGGCTATGGAAGGGTATCCTAATCTAGCCTGAAGATATCCCTAGAGCTTAGAAATTTTCCTTTTTAAGACTACGCCTCTCATAATCTCCCATCTAGCTACTGCCCAAGCTGCCTGGGAATTTTGAGGAGTTTTCATTCAGAAAAAAAGAAACAGAATGCAACATACCCTTTCACCCTATCTGTTAGAGCAACTCTTCTGAATATTTTTGATTGATTGGTTGATTGGTTGATTTACTGATTGATTGATTGACCACTGCCATAGGCACAAAATGAAAAACATACTGTATAGGATGATTTAGGAAGGTGTAAATCACATAATCTGGTATGTAAAGAAGATGTTTTCCATGTTCAATTATTTGAGAACAAGGAATTGAGGGGCATCTTACAGCATTAAGAGACAACATTACATTAAAGTTACAAGGTTATAAGTAGTTATAAACACAAAGTCTATGTGAACCTATAGATTCATGTGAAATACAGATGGTAGTCCATCATTCAGGGAAAGCTTGCCTGAAGAACAAGGTCTTTGCCTGTTTCCGGAAGGACAACAGAAATGAGGCAATCCTGGCCTCTAGTGGGAGGGAGTTCCAGAGTCTGGGTGCAGCAGTCGAGAAGGCCCTTTCATGAATTCCCATAAGACGTACCTGTAAGGGTGGCGGGATGGAGAGGAGAAGGGACTCTCTTGATGATGTTAACACCTGAGTTGGTTCATACTGTGAGATTCGATCTTTGAGGTAGCTAGGAGCCAGGTCGTATAGTGCTTTGTAGGTCAAGGACAGCACCTTGAATTGTGCTCAATAGCTGATTGGCAGCCAGTTTTTTACAAATTGAGTCCTAAAAATACTCTAAAATAAATAAATAAATAAATATATGTTATCATGCTTTGTTGGTTTAAAAAGTTACATAAACAGAGAGAAACATGGGGAGCAACAATTGTCAGATCAAAGACAAAGAGTATAGAGTTTTGGTTATGTGTAACATACTGCCCAAAACAATAACAATATTTTGATGTTTTTTTTTTTTAAAGCTCTTGAATTTAAACCACTTTTCTCCATTGTTGCTTTTCTTTGTTTGCATTGCCTGGAACTGAGCAAAGATTGGAAATACTGTGTAAATGACAAATTTAAAAGGCATCCTGGAAAACACACACACATATATCATTATTCTAAGCCAGCCTCACTATTTGGAGGAAATGCATCTCCTAGATTTCTAATCCCACATGCCTATTCCCTGGCTAAAATCATGCATTTCCTCTGGCTTGAGAAAGCATTTACAAAACCCATCTCTCTCCTGCAACAGCAGACACATTCCCTCTTAAATCCAAGGTGTAACCTTTTCAGTCCCCTAGCTGTGCCAATCGAAGCCCTCTGTGGATTTCCAGACTGTGCCTCATTATCGGGACTAAGCCTTGACTTTCAGAGCCGAGAAATCTCTCCTTTGCAAAAGCAGCAGTGGGATAATTTCAATTAGCTGCTCTGTGCCATATGAATTCTATTAATATCAAAGTAATGAGGTAATTACTGTGATTTGAAGAAATTACTAGGGAATTGCTTTGTATGAAATCTAGTGAACAGCAAATGAAAACATCTGGGTTTTTTCTTTTTAAGGAACAAAAGAATATTTTAAGGGGGAATTTCCCCCTCCTTCCTTTCCTTTCTCCACCCCCCCCTTTTAAAAAAATAAGACAAGGAGTCTCTTTGCAATGACACAGTGACTCATGGAGAATGAATGATACTTTGAGAGATGTTAGGTAGCGCCCTGCACTCTAGTGTCTCGCTGGAGCCAACTTACAAGGCCATTGGACTTGTCCCAGTGACATGAAGGATGAGCCAGCCAGGAAGGTAGACACAGATATTAGGATCCCTCTCTAACAGGGATAAAAGAGCAGCAAGAAACTCTACAATTACAAAGGTCACTTATGCATTGCCCAAAAATAGGACATTGATTCGCATGACATTTGCCGGTACCAATTTAGAAACACTTATAGAAATAATTGCTGTATTGTAATTATTGTAAGGGGGGTAATGCACACCTCACCACAGTGGGAAAACGTAAGATGAGGTGACGTGCATGCTAGCTTTAGGTGCTGTCCAGATGAATATGCCTTGGTGGGTTGTTTATTATTATTATTATTATTATTATTATTATTATTATTATTATTATTATTATTATTATTATTATTATTATTATTATTCCCCACGGGAACTTTGGGTGGTTTACATAGAAGCAAGCATATAAAATTAATCCCAACACAAAAAGAAAATATCAAAATAATAACATAAGACAAATAACCCAGCAAGAGGTACAAACAAGAGAAGACAACAAAAATCAAACAGGGGGAAACAAAAGGACATCATTAGTGATCACCGAATGCATCTTTAAAGAGCCAAGTTTAAGCACTTTTTAAAAGGCAATTATAGATGGAGTGAGGCGAATCTCGCTAGGCAGTTTTTTTCCAAGCTGCAGGGCTGGCCACAGAGAAGGCCCAATTGCATGTAGCAAACTTTAAGGGCCTCCCTAGGGGTGGTCACCCGGAGGTGAGAGTGCCATAGAGGCTTTGGTGGCCCGGGCCAGCACTGAGCTTTGGGAGGTGTGCTCTGTCAGTTATTCAGGTCCCAAGCCATGGAGGGTTTTGTAAACCAAAACCAACACTTTGAACTGTATTCAGGAGGCAACAGGCAGTCAATGCAGGCGAGCCAGAATTGGGGTGATGTGCTCAAATCTGCCGCACCAAACACCAATCTGGCTGCCACATTCTGCACCCATTGCAATCACCGCACAAGGGTCAAGGGGAGCCCCATGTAAAGAGTATTACAATAATCTATCCTCGATATGACCAGTGCCTGCACAACTGTCCTCAGACTCCCCATCAATGTACGGGTGAATCTGGGCGATAAGCCTAAGATGGTAAAAGGCTGACCTGGACACGGCTGCCACCTGGAATTCCAGGGACAGTTCTGGATCAGGACGATGCTCAGACTCCTCACTTTTTCACCTAGCTGGAGGACAATTCCACCCAGACTGGGAAGAAGGCCACTGCCCCCTTGAAGAACAGAACCTCAGTCTTCTCAGGGTTGAGTTTGAGTCTGTTAGTCCTGGTCCAGTCCAGAATCACAGCCAGGCAGTGATCAAGGGTCTGGACGGCCTCCATTGCAGAGGTGGAAAAGGAGAGATAGAGCTATGTGTCATCAGTGTACTGATGACAGCAAACTCCAAAACTCTGAATGACCTCAGCCAGCAGCCTCATATTGATGTTAAAGAGCATGGGGGAGATTGCTGACCCCTGAGGCACCCCACAAGAGAGTTCCAGGGGGATGACAATTCTTCCTGCAAGCTCACTCGCTTGGAACCAGCTTAAAGTTAGGCCCCCGATCCCCACCTCAGAGAGCCTGCCCAAGAGGATACCGTGGTTGACAGTATCAAAGGCCGCTGACAAATCAAGGAGGGCCAACAAGGTAGAGCAACCCCTGTCAGCCCCCCTCAATCGGTCATCTTGCAATATGACCAGGGCAGTCTCAGTCCCATGATGTGGCCTGAACCTGGACTGGAAAGGATCCAGGATGAGGTTCTCCTCCAGGAACGGCTGGAGCCGTGCGGCGGCAACTCACTCCACCACCTTGCCCAGGAAGGGAACATTGGCTATAGGATTATAATTGGACATATTGTCAATAGTCAAGCCAGATCTTTTTAGAATGAGCTTAACCACCATCTCCTTCAGCTGACAGGGAAAGATCCCCTCCCTCAAGGAGGCGGTGACAATCAATGAAGCCCATTCCGGCATGCTCCTTCTGGCAGTCTTAATGAGCCAAGACGGGCGGGGATCAAATGCAGAAGCCACCAGTCTTATATGCAACGATATAAAAATAAAATATAATAATGAAGCAAAATAAAATGAGTTAACAAGCCAGTCCCACTGCCAGCAATCCCCCCCAAAAAAATAACCAAGATGACAGAATGGAGGGAAGGGCTTCCTCCATATGCTTAAATTCCAGCCCAGTCTTGGCAGCCAGATGGCAAGCAGGCAGCGTCTCAGTCCAGGTTATAATAGCAGATAGTCAGTTCCATGGCCACTCCAGGCATAGCTAACACACACACACACGGCAACACACTCCAGGACGCTAACACACACACACACGGCAACAACGGGCACATGATGACAGATCTTCATCCAGGTCAGGCCAGCAAGCAAGAAGAAAAAGCCAGTAGCACTCCCAGGTGCAGTCAATCTCAGCAGCCCATGCGGCTGCTCCAGGTGAGGCACAAACTGCAACTCCCACAAAAATGCTGCCACTACCTTCGCCTTCTCCCCCTCACCCTTGCCCTCATCGTCACAGTCCCTTTACCACCATTGCCAATGACCACTGCCAAGGCAACAAGGCATTGCCACCTCGCCCTCGCTGCAGCTGCCCTTGCTCCCAAAACCGCTGCCGAAACCACTGAGATGCCGCCGCCATAACTGCAGCTCGCCACCACACCAGGGACAGGACCTCTCCACCGCTGCAAGCCACCTCCGCCAAACCACCAAGCAGGCAATGAGCAATAGGCCCCAGAGTTCTAGCAAGCCAGGCCAGCAACCAAGCAAACCTCCGCCCAAGATCAAAGCCATCCACGGACTAAACAACAGCCCAAGTGGTTCGCCATAGGGTGGGGTGGGGAGCTGCTAGACAAGCGGCTGCCGGACAAGTGGAGTAAAAGATGAGGTTGTTAGTTATGGGCCATCAAGACATTTAATTCTGTCTTGATGGCACATACAGTAACTAACTTCCTGACTACATCCCACTTCATATGAATGCATCTTCTACTTTTTATTGCAATCCAGAAAAGCTTGTGCTAATTTTATGTTTGTCATTCAGATATCAGAAGTCTCTTGGGAGGTTTTTCCTATGACAGGCGAGCACAGCAACCCCTCTGGTAAATTCATATTGCGCCGTGCCACTTACAGAAAGTGTTTCTGAGCAAAAAGCAAAGTGTTCTGCTTATATACCACCCCATACCACTTCAAGTAGTCTCTGGGCGGTTTACAGTTTAATTACAGCATGCAGGCTACTCATTGTGAATTCAGCTGTCAGAAAAACCTTGAGAACAAGAACCTGGATTTGCCTGCAACACAACAGGCAAGCATGGCTACTTTTCAAGCAGTTCTTAATTCCTTTGTGTCTTTGGACATTTGTTGCAGACATTTTGCTCAGGAGGACCTACGTGCTGATGGATACATCCGGCACCAACCGTCCCAGGTCAATCTTGCCTGCTATTGGTTGAAAGTTGCCTAGCTTCATACTTAAGTTTATCAAAGATACTGATCAATGATAACTCTCACCATGAAGGTGCGTTTTCCTAGTTACGGAATAGCTCTTGGCTGTCCCCTGCTGGAAGCCTTCAACAGTGTTTTTGTTCCCTTCCTCCCCTTAACTTTGAAAGCTGGCAAATAGGTCGCATGCATTGATTTCACTGCAGTGGTCTGCTTACATATATTTCACCAAAGTACTGCATATCCTTTTCCATTCTTATAGTGATGTGAAATTATTTTAGCTCACCCCAGCTGGAGTCTCACCTTTTTTGAGTAAATAGAAGAGATGCCCAAACCACTTTCACCATTAACTCCCAGTGCCTTCTGCATGAGAAGATTGCCACACCATGCCTAGTGGTGGGGTTTAGCCTTGGTGAACAAAATCAAAGGGGCCACCAATTTCTCTCTCTGTTCAATATCCCTTCCTTCCTTCCCTCCCTCCCTCCCTTCCTTCCTTCCTTCCTTCCTCTCTCC
Organism: Phrynocephalus forsythii; assembly: GCA_029282475.1. Classification (NCBI taxonomy): domain Eukaryota; kingdom Metazoa; phylum Chordata; class Lepidosauria; order Squamata; family Agamidae; genus Phrynocephalus; species Phrynocephalus forsythii. The sequence goes on along the minus strand of JAPFRF010000005.1, from coordinate 91,940,912 downwards.
CTTCCTTCCTTCCTTCCTTCCTCCCTCCCTCACTAAGCTAGCCACTGGGAAAGAGATATTATTCTTGCTAAAAGTCTGAACTAATATTTAGGCTCAGAATTCTGGGAGTTATAGTCCAAAACATCTAGAGTGCCAAAGGTTCACCACCATTGCCCTACATTTTCTTGTTATTGTATACAACAATATGCCTTTTTCCGTTTTCTTCCATATGGGCCTGCCATACACGAAAATCAGGCCAGGAGGCCCTGATGAAGGTGCCATCCCTCAAAGAGGTAGGGGGTGGCAGCATGTTGAAACAGGGCATTCTCAGCGGTTGCCCCCCAACTGTGGAATACCCTCCCTACGGAGACCCACCTGGCGCCAACACTTTTGGCTTTTCGGCGCCAAGCAAAGACCTTCTTTTTTTAGCCAGCATTTTAATAAGATTTATTTTGGCTGGACTCATGAGCAGCAGGGTTTTATAATTTGTATTTTATGTTGTTTTAAACTGTACTGTATTTTATTGTTTTATAGTTTTAATACATTGTTGTACACCACCCATAGACCTCTTGTTAGTGGGGTGGCTAAATTTTTGGTAAACAAAACAAACAAACATATAGCATGGATTTTATTTTAAGGTATAGTTATTTCAATCTTTCTTAAGTTTTATACTATGTAGAATTCACAAAGCAACATGACATAGTGAAATATGTTGGCTCCTCAATCATGAAAGGAGTGCAGAGCAGGGTGGATTTTATTTATCTGTATCAGTTAGATTTAAAAATGATTTAGAACTTGATTTAAATGACTACTCAGAAAGGCATGGTTTTGTTGTGTGGTTTTCCATCCCCACCGAAAGGGCACTTTTGCTTGCGGTAAGCATAATGCAATCATCCTTTGTTCACTGACACTTCCAAGATTTGAAATTCTGCCTTTTTTTGGGAAACAGGGGCTTTGCTTTGACAACACAAAGTAGCAGAGGGGTGATGGTTGGGGTTGCTGCTCTGAAGAATTCACATTCAATCAAGACAATGGTGGGAAACACTCCTGCAGAATTCTAAGAAGGCTCATATGTAAAATGTAGCATGGATATCTTATTGCATTGCTCTACCCAAGGGTGCAACTACATTAACAGCAGGGGAGCAAGCTTGTGTGAGCTATTTTAGAATGTTCATGTTCTCACAGGAAATATCTCCTGCAGCCCATTTCTCTTAAAAGACCAGCTGAGAAACTGCCTATACCTGAAGTCGCTGCAGCAGATTTGACAGCAGGTGGTTTCTTGAGAGGCCCTTCAAGAAGAAACAAAGAAAACAGTTTAAATGTTTAATAGTTGACACAGTGTGCCACAAATTCAAAGGAGAAGGCTTTCATGCAAATGGTTTCAGAAATCATATGCATTAGAACTGATCTGGTCCTATGCACTCCAAAAAAAAAAAAAAAAAAAAAAGCAGAAGCAGGGGCTCAGAAAATATACAAATAGGATTTTTTCTGGGTGTGAGCTGGTTCACTCCAACAAAGATATCTTCTGACTGGCATTTCTAAGAGCAAACCAGCTCTTTCCTGCAGTGGACCAAACAGTGGACTAAAAGCCTATGCAATCAGCCTCAAAAACACCACTTCACTGATAACCTCATGTGACTCCAAAAAACAAAACAAAACAAAACAAAACAAAACCAAGAAACATCAACATGGAAGTTTAATAAGTGGGACTCTAGTTTAATGGGCAATACCCAATCATGTTGTTGTGTGAACTCAAGGTCCTTTGCACTAGCAGCTGTTCATTTTCAGAGTTAGTGCCAGAGTGGGATGCAACTGTATTATTGCTACACAACCTATTGTGCATTTATGTTGTTTGGTCAAGACCAAACAATGCAAATGCATTCTGCCAGCATTATTTGGGCCTCAGGGCCAATTCATCCTGGTGCAGCCTGTGAAGGAATGCTGTAGACATTAAGCAGGTCTAGCAGTTATCAGGATCTGGGTGGGAGACAACCACAAACCCCCAGGTGTGTTCATGTATCTCTGCTGGTGTCATTCTCCCAGGCCTACCCTTGTCAGTTTCATCTCTTGCTTGCTTGCTTTCTGTAGCAGCCATAAGCAAAAGATTAAGGATTACATGATCGTGAATATCAATCAGAATTTCTTGCAATAATAAAAAGGAACAATAATAACAAATACCCAGAGCAACTATCCAAAAGAACACCGCCAAAAATATTATAGTACAGTAGGGGAAAGAGCCTACCTTGATTGCCTTGGATGAGTCTCAGGATCATCCCTGAAAGAAAGGAATGGCAAACCACATCTGAGTACCCTCTACCTAGAAAACTTTAAAAAGGGTTGCCATAAGTCATAATTGACTTGATAGCACATTGTGATTAATTAGAGTAACTTAGAGCCTTTTCACACGACCCCTAAGATCTGCTGGCCACTTAAATTCGGACCAGAGATCTTAGGGGTTTGTTGCTGTTCCTGCGTTCCCACCCCCTCCGCACTCCTGGCTGCTGGCTGCATGAGAGGAGGGAGAAAAAAAGGAAGGGGAGAAAAAAAGGAAGAAAAGAATGCCGCTCACCTCAGTTCTGCCATCCCGGCACTGCATTCAGATCTCTTAAAGGGGCAGGGGGCAAAAAAAGAACAAACAGAAGCAAGGAGAGCCGGGCAGTCACTACGTTATATCCGCATCAGGAATTTTCACCTCCAGAGATCAGGTACCTGAAAAGTGCGCTGGGACGCGCTTAGGTGGGCGTGGTCGCACTTAATTATCTGTAAACTCCAGAGCTGGTGGGGAAACAATTTTAAGCTCCGGAGCTGGGAGCCATTTGCGGCAGAGTTTAGGGGTCGTGTACAAAGGGCCTTAGAATAACTTAGTTTAAGAGTGTTTTCCAAGGCAAGCAAACATTTATTCTAAAGTTTGCCTTGATCAAAAAGTAATGTCTTGATATTCAAGCACTGGAGCAGGTCACATGATCACAAGAAAGCCAATGGTAGCTTCCCTTCCCTCGCTCCCCGTGCTTGATTGTGGGTGATTGGAACATTCCATCTCTGGCAGCCTCCAAAGCAGAAGGAGGAGAGAGGAATAGAAGTCTCTTTTGCACCAGCCAGGACCATTTTTAAAGGGGAGGTGTAGGTTAGGGTTTTATTTTTCCTTTATATTTTTATTTATATTTAATTTGTTTCCAACGTTCTTATTTTTTCAGACCATTTCTAGTCATGAGGCAGCTGGTCAAGCGTGTAAGGGAAAAAGTAAAGGTTGCCCATGCACATGTGTGCTAGTTGTGTCTGTCTCTAGGGGCAATGCTTATTTCCGTATCCAAGCTGAAGAGCCAGTGTTATGCAAGTCTGTGGCCATGTGGCCTGCATGGCTGCGAGGAAACACTGTTTTACCTTCCCACTTTTTACAGTGGTACCTATTTATCTACAGTGGTTCCCTGCCATTTTATGGTTCATGTACTGCGTTCCCAGTATATCGCAAGACTGCAGTACAGAGGACCCTTGTATAACAAACAGCTTGTAAAACATAAAATTTGTACAACATAAACATTCCAGAGATAGGGGAAATTTGCTTAACAGAATCGCCAATGGGGAGAATCCATACAACATAAAAATGGGATCACTCCGTTTTCAATGCATTCCTATGGGAATTTGTTTAAAGGAAAATTTGCTTAACATAATTTCATTTGGAACAAATTAATTCCTTTATACAAGGTACCACTGTATATGAAAGGCAAGGCCTCCTGGGGTAAGCTGTTTGGGCCTGTTTGAGGCCTTGTCAAGCCCTGCACACAGAAACACACACACAAACAGGGTTCAGTTCTTTGCCAAGATCTTTAGTGGAAAGCCAGGCAAGTTCAAATCAAGTGCCAGATAAATAACAGAATCCAGCTCCCAGCAATTAACAGTCCAAGTCAAAACCAGAATATCTCACGGAAACCAGATGCAAAACCCAAGGGAACAGATCAAGCCATTGTCCAGGAAGCCAGTCTGAAATCAGGAAACAGAGTCAAGGTCACAGACAGGAACATGGTGGCAAGTTCAAATGACACACTGCTCCCACAGAGAACTCAAGGTGAGCTTACCAGCTTTATCCCAAAACAGGGAACACACCCTTACTCCTGGAAAGGCTTCTGCTAGTACTCAGGGCTTGCTGTCCTGATTCCCCATCTAGCATCAAAGACCCTTTCCCTAGCCCTCCTGGTAGCACGTCTTTGCAGAATCCTGCTCATGGCCCTTCTAGGGGGAGAAGATATGTTTTCAGCTGAGTCATCAGACCCAGCTGCCTGCTGATTTGAGCTGCAAGGCTTCTCCGGCAGCTCTTCACCATTTAACCCCTCAGAATCAGGTTCTGTGACAGGCAGGGTCCTGGCAGGCCTCCTGCATGTACCATAGGCCTTGCGCTGCCCCAAACGGACCTCTGATGGGCTTCCCCGGCCTGTTGGAGGCCCCAGAAGTGCTTTCCAGTGAACTGGAAGTCACTTCTGAAAAAAACAGAAATGAAACCACTTCTGGGACCTCTGACGGGCCCGTGAAGCCTGTCGGAGGCCCAATCTGGGCAGTACCAGGCCTCAGGTAAGTGTGTTGTTGTTCAGTCGTTCAGTCGTGTCTGACTCTTCGTGAGCCCATGGACCAGAGCTCACCAGGCCTTCCAATCTTCCACTGCCTCCTGGAGTTTTGTCAAATCCATATTGGTTGCATCGATGAGTGTAGGAGGTCCCATATAGGCCCCCCAGTCCTGACCTGACCCAGCATCCCCATATCATGGGTTTTCAATTATCGCAGGTTGGGTTGGATCCCTAACCCCTGCGATAGGTGGGGGATTACTGTACTTGCATTTACATGCTTTCGAACTGTGTATATACGTGGGGCTACAAATTGCTCTTTATTAATATCAAATTAAAAACACAGAGTAAAATCCAGTTGTTAGTCCCAAGTACAGCAGATTCTGCAGTCACGTACCTAAACCATGGTGTGGACATGGATTTCTAACCAACTTCTTTTGTGAGTTTTGGCATTTTGTGTATACAGTATATGGGACACCAGAACAAATAATCTGAGTTTCCATTATTTTTTGGGGTGAAATTTGCTTTGATATAAGAGTGTTTTGATTTACAAGCATGTTCCCGGAACAACTTATGCTTGTAACCCAAGGTATTACTGCATATAATTTTAATAAATGCCCAAATTTCCAACAAAATGAGTGGTCATGAATAACTCAGCCACCAAGTTTAAAACTAATCAATTGGTCTCCAGATTATACTATGATAAACAAAGTCTTGAACCAGCAGAGGGAGCCTTAAACCCACTGTGAAATCAAAGGCCTCCTGTCAAAACTTTTCAAATCTAGAACAAAGGCCTAGAGCTCATAAATAAACACAGAATCCATGAGCATTCTAACTGATAAAGACTATTCTTTGTAAAGCACATTTACATCTGAATAATAGCTACAATTCCATCGATTATTGCAATACTCTTTAAATCTCAACCCATGTTTGTATAGCTATAGTGCTAGGCATTTCATGTAACTGGATAGAAGTGTAGGAGACTTCCAAAATAAATGTTTCTTCATTCAAGATATTTGGCATACATAAGGTTTGGGAGTTGTTTTTTTAAGAGAGGGAGACAGATTGAAAACCAAGTCACATTTTCTGATGAATTTGGCTGATTCATCCAAATCCATTGATTCAGATTTGTCATAAATAAAGTCCCCTGACTAATATGAATTGATGGATTTTTAGAGATTTTTTATTTGTCAATTTGTTGGGCTATGAGATGCACTGGAGGGCCACCAAATTTGGAGTGAAGCTTCCTCTGACTCTCCTACACAATCCCTCCAAGTATGGTGAAGATTGGGTTTCCCCAACCCAGTCGCTGTAGGGCACTTTCTTAGGGAACTCCATTTTATGGGTGTATAATGTAGATGTCTGAAACCCAATCTTCACCAACCTTGGAGGATTTGTAGATATGAGTTGGGAGAAGGCTTGGCTCTCTGCAGGATTAGTTTCTCTAGATGCCTAGGGGACATTTTCCTGGGGGGAGGGCTCTTCGGGGGTACATAACTCAGAGTTATGAACCTCAATTCTTATCAAACTTTCAGGGTTTGTGTGAAGAGTCAGGGGATGCTTCCCTCCATATTTGATATCTCTAGGTGCCTTGGGGACAATTTTATATCATTTTAAATTGGAGATTAATCAGTTCACAGATTCATCAATTCATAACTGCAAATTCATTGATTTCTCAGTCCCAGTGAATCAAGAATCATGATGAATCACCATTTTTATTCATCCCCATCTATAAGGTTGGGATTTTGGGGGTGGGTGGGTGTTATTTTGTCCTTTGCTATTGTTAACTTGCTGTGTTTATTCCAAAGTTGGCAGCTCAGTGGTTCAAATCCCGGGTGCCATGCAGTGGAGTGAGCTTCCACTGTTAACCCCAACACCTGCCAACCTAGCATCTTGAAAGCATGTAAATGCAAGTAGATAAACAGGTACCACCGTAAAAAAAACACGGAAAGGTTAAATGGTGTTTCCTTGCAGCCATGTCAGCCACATGGCCATGGACTTGCACAATACTGGCTCTTTGGCTTGAATTCGGAGATAAGCACCACCCCTACAGTCAAACACAACTAGCATACATGTGCGGGGGTTACCTTTATCTTTACCTTTTTTACATTTTAGTCACAAGCCACATATGTTTGTTTGTTTGTTTGTTTGTTATATTTATATACCCCCATCTTCCAGATGGAACTCTGGGTGGTTTACAGTTAAAAATAAAGCAAAAAAATAAATAAAAATAAAGCAACAGGAACAAAAAAGGCAAGAATACCAATAAAATAAGGAGGGACAATACCCTCCACGAAAGATGACGCGGTATGCTAACTGCACTGCAATTTTCTGGATCTTTTCAAAAAAAATTTAAACACACACACACACACACCACCACCACCACCACCACCACCACCACCACCTACTACTACTACTACTACTACTACTACTACTACTACTACTACTACTACTACTACTACTACTACTACTACTACTACTACTACTACTGGCATCACACTGTTTACTGCCCAGCCCTCTGGTATAGAAGCTGATCTTACCTATCTTTGTTAGAGGACCTCCAATTTCACCTTTGAGTTTTTACAAACCTGTGAAATATGTAAGGAATGGTTTTACCAGTTCCTCTCCACTAAGTCAGTTTCCATGGCCAAGCAGAAACTCGAACCACTGTGAGATACAGGAAGCTGGACAAGATGGGCCTTTTAGCCTGATCCAGCATGGCTCTTCTTATGTTCTTATGCTCTTATGAGATAATGACTGTAAAATGGAAAATTGGGGTGGTGTTACTCAGATCATCCTATTAAGTAACAAAATCATAATGATACTTTGTGGAGGAAGATGGATTTCCAGACACACAAGTCTCTCTGGAAAGGTTTGTTCTGTGGATGTCTTCTAACTATGGACATTATTCCACTTTCTGCTCCCAAGCACTCAATTTTGCTTCAGAAGCAGTTAATTTAATTAATGTCACTGGAAAATGATTGTCTAGTCCTATAAATACCCTCCTGGGTTTTTGAATTCAGCATTGAAGCACAGCAAAGACACAAGTTAACAAAATAAGCTGGAAGCGGAAACCTCTTAGGTAGCTTTGGCAGGTCAGAAATGTCCTTGAGACCTGATTATGGCTCAGGGATCAAAAAATGATCACCCCATCCAATAAGATGCCTTAAAAAGGCATGGTAAGTGAACAATCTCCTTCCTCTTTCTGTCCCCCAGCAACTGATACAATGAGACAAACTTTCTCTGATATGGCTATCACAAGTAGCAGCCACCGATACTCCCATCTTCTATCAACCCACTTAATCTCCTCCTGAACTTTTCCAAATTATTACCAGCCATCACTACAGTTTTGGGCAAGTAATCCCGCTGTATATCTACATATGTGCTATGGGAATTACTTCCTCTGATCTCTTCTGTTCTTCTATTCAGGGTTCGAGTGGCAAGAACATTTTAGCACTGCATGATTTTGCTTCTTTTTTAAAAACTGAAGATGGATAATAGAATACATGGAGTGACGAGGAAAAAATTCAGAAATACCCCTGAAAATGCCCCTTTACGGCAGCTAAGTGGTATCAGGAACACATTTATTAAGAAACTAGTGTGTTTCCTGTTAGCTGTGTTTCTTTTAAATGTGACTTTGTTATGTTCTCATTACTCCAAGGTTGTTCATTACAGTTAATTATATTATTTGTAACTCATTACATCTCAAGAAACCGGTAAAATGCTTCATCTGTGAAAAGTGCAGGCACGTGAACTGTCATATCTGTTCCCATCAGGTTGACCCTGACTGTTCAGCCGTTCAAGAACTAATGTCTTGCTTATGTGCTTATGCTTTGAATGACCAGTTGAGACGTTACTGGCCTCATTCAATCATACTGCGAGATGAGAGAATCAAGCTTGCCGAAGGCTATCATTTCTGCAGTTTGTACCTTAATATATGCATGAGCACAACCCAAACAGGGCAAACCACAAATGTGCAGAACCCCAGGAATGAGCTGGAATATGCTTTATTGCTGTTACGTGCTGCCAAGTCACCTCCAAATTATGCTGACTTGATGAATGAGTGATCTTCAAAATACCCTCTTCCCAGCTGCCCTGCTCAACTCTTGCAAACTCAAGGCTGTAGTTTCTCTTAGGGAATCAGTCCATTTCCTTCTTCTTTTCGTGCTCTTTCACCTTCCCTGGCTTTATTGTCTTTTCCAAAGATTCTTGCCTTCTCATAACTTATCCAAAGTAGGACAGCTTGTACTGGCTTCATCTCAGCTTCATTTTCACCAAGCTGCTCCCATTTTCTCCTCCACCTCAATACTTGCCTATCCTAGTATTCACCCAAGAACTCACATGAGCAAAATGTAATTTCTTTGGTCCTAAAACTTTGCAACCATTTTGGCCAGTCAATATATAACCTAACCATTTCAGCAAACTGTGATGTTTCTGTTGCTGAGATGCTATCACATCATTTCTGAGCTAAGGCAATTTCAATGTATGTAGACACCCAAGGAGCCCCTTATCATTGTTCCCCACCTCCTCTTGAGTTTCCAGAGCTAAGCAGGACTTGAGCCCATGTCTTCAGAATTCTATTCGGACACTCTATCCACTAGCTTCAACCGGCTCTCCTTCGTGTTTCTACTCTTGACTGTTTCAAAAACAGGGCAATGGCTCCTAAATCTCCCCAGCCAGATGGCCAGGAAAGACATTAACCAACCAGATTGTAAAGTTAGGACATCAATAGCTATGTGTGCAACATTGTGTTTCCAGCTCTTACCATTTCAGAAAGATGACTACAACTCACAGAACCCCCAGGGCTATTTTTGGGTTCCAGCTCCCATCATACTGCAGTCACCATGGTTAGTTGAAAGATCACCTGTACACTTATTGAACTTGGGAAACCCATAATGTATGTGGGAAAGTTCATGATTATAGCTCTTACCTTTTCAGTAACAGGACTACCTTTCTAATAATCCTTGCTTAATTTGGCTGCTCAATATATTACCTAGCCAATTATTTAGGCTAGGACACCATTATTATCTGCAAAATTCTGTGTTTTTATTCTATTTAATTCTACTTTAAAGATATTTTGAGACAAAAAAACATATATTCAGTTTCTTTACAAGAAAATATGTCCAGGAAGGCCCCAACCACACATTATCTTAGGCCGGGTATTACAGGTTCTTTACATTTTTGAGTCTGTGCAGTCTCCAGTGGACTTTGTAAATGTTACACTTTGGGATCATAGTTCCTGCAATCTTCCAGCCATTCAAGCCCCGCCCCCACACACACACATGCACACACACATGCACAAGAATTGCTCTCCAAAGACCTAGTCTGAGATGGGTTTACATGTGCTATTATTCAACTCACTCAGAGAAAAGCGAGTTATAATATAGCTGTAAGAGTGCCGAAGCTACAGAGTGCTCAAATGCAAATGGCATCTGGTTTGTAACTTGCACAGGCCATAAATGAATATCTTCCATTAGCACCAAAAGCAGGCACTGGGATTGTGATCCCTTGGCTTTCAAGAACATGCAAGACAAGTGTGGATGGTAAAATGTATATGTAACGCACAGAGATGTGTTTCGAAGAACTGAGCAAGGCTGTTAATGACAGGCTCTTTTGGAGATCCCTCATTCACAGAGTTGCCATAACATGGTGGGGATTTGTTGGCTCATAACAACAAGAAGCACTCAATATCTAGAAGCAAAACCGTAAAGAAAACTTTATACTGTGCCTTCACTGAAATGAATCAGATATCAGATAACTAAAGTGAATCATATGCCAGCTGACAGCCGCCTGTGCTCTAACCTCAAAAAAGAAGTTTTCTAATTATAGAACAATGGCCTTAACAAACATTGGATGAAGATCCAGCACACTGGCTCTATTTGGTCATTAGCAAAAACACGTGGAGCCTGCAAGCGGTGAAGGGGAGCACTACCTCACCATATCCTTTTGTAGCATTCAAACACACATACATCCTGCACTGTTGCTGGAAAAGCACATTGGGGGCTTATGCACATCCCATTACAGTTGTATCTTATGTGCAGAGGCGTAGCCAGGATTTGGAGTGCCTGGGGACAAATCTCTTTTTTGTACCCTTCCTGCTGCTCCCCACATTGTACCCACCCAGCAACAGGGGGCCAAACCCTGCGGGCGTGGGGTGGATGTGTGCACACGGACAGGCGGACGGGTATGTGTGTGCATGTGTGAGCATGCCTTAAACCTTTCCCACCAAGGCGAGGAAGAGGAGGAGCAGGGCGCCGGCCACTGTGCTCCTGCCTGCCTGCTTCGCCACTCGCCTGGCGCACGGCGGTGGAGGCGGCACAGGGGCTGCTGTGGCCAAGCCTTAGGGGACAGGAGGACTGCTGGGCGGCAGCAGGGTGCATGGCTTTCACCTTCTGTTCCCCTCCAAGAGTCCCCAGATTGTTGCGCCCGGGGCAGATGTACCCTTCTGCCCCCCCCAGATATGCCCCTGCTCATGTGGGGTGCCTAAATGGATATGGAGCTTTCCTTCTTCAGGCTGTCACTTTCATGTGCTGAAAGTGACAACAGAGGGGAGCACAGCTAGCATACTTTTCTCATTATGTATGAGCTCCCCACACATAGCTAACAACTGAAAAAAGGCTACTAGAGGTTTCACCCTTCTCTTCTGTTACTTCAGTACCTTGGGCAAAGCCATAAAAGCAATTCCCAATTACTGTGCATTACAGCACACACCATTTTGAACACCTAATGGTACCTTCCACAGCTAATTTCCAGATAATGGGAATTAAGTACTAGCCCACTCTTTTCTGCATGAGTTAAGCATCACACAATGTCAGGCATCGTGTGGAGTCCTGCGTCCATATCCGACTGCCATCTCTTAAGGATGTACTGAAATTAGTCCAAAAGGAAGATCATGAAGATGGCCAGCGGTTGCAGCAAGCAAATGGAGAAGGGAGAAATTCAGCCTAGAGAAGGGGTTGAAGAGAGAAAGACTCGTTCTCTTTTGTCGCAAATGAAAAGGCTACATTTACTGGATTGAAATTGTAGGAAAATAAATGTGGATTGATCATTAAGAGGAGCTTCTCAGAACCACTTAACAGAGAAAGACTGTGGATTTCTTAAAGCACATTAAAAGCCATCTGCTTGGACTTCTCTAGCTTTGAATGTGCACCACCTAGTAGAGAACAACTGGACGATAAATGATGTCCTAACTCTATGATTCTGTAACTCTGGTCCACACATCTTACGGCGCACGGTATGTTTCTCTTTAAGATGCACAGGGCTGTTTTACTGCATTTTGTGTCTGCCAACCCTCGGTATCTAAATGGTTTTGCATTCGAAGACAAAAGATACACATCCAGTTCACTGAAGCAGTGTGGCAAAATAATTTAATGATAGCAAAGAAGAATCGGAGATCAGAGTATGCCATGGCTAACATTTCAGCAGAGCCAGTGAGATCTCATGATAGGGAGAAAGAGCACTTGGTCTACTCTGTGCAGAGAGACAAACTATAATAAAATGTCATTGCTGAAAAGCAAGTACCATATTTTGGCTTAGGAGAAGACACACGGGGAAGGGAGTGTTTCCAGAAGCGGGCTGTGCTTTCACGAGCATGGCTGTTTATCTGACAGCAGGCTTCTTAGGTGCTAGAGGGAAAAGGAATTAGTATATCCTTGTGCAGTTGGAAGATTTATTGCTATGCACTTTTCTGATCTTCCCTTTATTTTATATACAGGCTTTGTAAAAACTGCCATTCAATAATGATTGAAGCTAATCAGTGGTCATTTGTGGTCCTCCAGATATAAGCTTGCTGCATTATTTACTACCAGCTATTTCAGATCCAAGAACATTGGGACCTACTACAGTGGACCCTCATATAGCAAACAGTTTGTATAACATAAAATCTGTGCAACATAAAAAATTCTGGAGATAGGGGAAATTTGCTTAACAGAATTTCATTTGGGACAAATGAATTCCTTTATACAAGGTACCACTCTATTTCCAATACTGTTGGAATCTCTTTGCACTTAAATTTTATGTATCAGAATTATATCTTCCATTTATAGGACATTGAAAAGGCATTAGCTTTAATGTCAGCCCTGGTATATGTTTTCTCACAACCCTCTGCTCTTCACCATAGAAATGACAGTCTTCGTAGAAAGATTCTCCCTTTAATGCAGTGACAGTAAGTCTAAAATCCTTGAAGTATTTAAACTTTACAGTTATCTAAGCCCTTTTGAAAGGTCTCTCACTGTCACCTGAGTGGAGAAGAGAGGGGTGTGTGGGCCCTGATATTCAAAGGCAATCACAGGTTAGACTTCCGAGTGATCATCTGCTGAAGGAAGAATTTCAAAGGAACTTTACGCACATTTCCCTATTTCACATTCCATGAGCTATTTTGGTACCCCACATCCTCTTGAGAGAGAAAAAAAAACAACCCAACAGCCACCCACAATTATTAGAAGCAGGCTCTCGCTGTCTGGATTTTGAATCAAAAGACAATAATGGGTGAAAAGCACAACCCAGTTTGTTTGCAAAATAAAACTTTTGATTGTTAATCATGGCCACAGGAGGCCTGAATTTCAGCACAAACAACACCTGAAGAGACGAGCATAATTCTGCATCCTTTGCTTGTTTATTAAAATTGGCTTCCTGGAGTTCCTCTTTGCCCCATGGTGGGAAGCCATGCAAATAACTTACAAGAGTGGCTTGGATCTATTTGTTCTTATACAGAAACAATTCCTAGAACATTCACTGATGCTTACACAAAAGGAAGTGTGCTCTTCCCTGGCACACACTTAATGACAAAGTCTGTCAATCATAAAGCCACAAATCCTGTACACTTTCAAAACAATATGCCACAGTTTGTCACTAGAGATGGTCATGAAATAAAAAATGAAATGCTGTTTCATCATTTTGTTAGGTAATGAATTACTTCGCTACCTTATGAAATGGTAGGACGTGTTTCACTTTGTCACAAAAGGCCATTTCCCCCCTGTAGAATGAAACTATTTGTCAGAGTTTTGTGCTATTTAATCAGCCAGCAGAAGCAATATTTATTGAATAAATAGTTAGCCAGAGACAGAGTTTTCTTAAAACCAAACAGCTATATTACATATGAACAAAAATATATCATAGCATCACAGAATTTATACACAGTTCAACAGTATAACAGCATAACAGCATTCAGTACATATGACAGAATATATGGCAGAGAAACAAAGTGGGTGCCTTACTCACAGAAGGTCCAATGAACAATGATTTACAGAACATTTTTATACATGAATGACATTACCTCATAGATATTGCAACCCCTTGCATCAGCCAAAAGTCATTATGCTCATTCTTAACATCTGCACTCCATTAGAAAAAACTATAAATTGAGTCACTGTGACTTTGCACTTTTACAGACTCCATCTTTAAATCAATTAAATACATATCACATATATATATAGAACATCCTGTCTAATACATATATTTCACTAATATCTGACACTATTCATCCTAGAGCAGGGGTCCTCAACCTAAGGCCCCCCAAGGTCCTGAATCCGGCCGCTGGGACCAATTGCAACCCCCCCACCTACCCCCTGTTTTGTGAGCAAGCCAGCCTCCGCAGCTGCTTTTGGACTGTGATCCGGCCCCCAGTAGTGTCTGGGTGGTGGTGGACTGGCCCGCTGTTTGAAAACTTTGAGGACCCCTGCCCTAGAGGAATCAATGACAGGGTAGGTCAAGCTCTTCCCTGAAAGCCCCCAAATTTGGAAAGGTTTGGGGGTCAGAGAGCTGAGTTATGAAACTCCAAAGGGGGTGCCCCTAGGAAAAAAATCCTTTCTTACAGGTAACAGAAACTAAGCCATGGTACACTTGGGGCTTGGCTTTCGAAGTTCAGAATCCAATTAGAAAGCTCTCCTGCCATTTTGGTCCTTGAGGACCCATGGGAACATAACAAAACTACTTTAAAAACTAGTTACAAATGAAGTGAAATGAAACTACTACAGAAACAACACAAAACAAAACAAAACAAAACACTATTTTTCCATTTCGTGCCCATCTCTACTTGTTGCCATTTGGTGCTACTAAACAGGTGAAACTATAGAACACTTTGTAACTAGAGCTGTGTAGATATGTGTTTTCAGGCTACACTTTCCAGAATTTTCCTGGCAGCATGGCATGCAGTCTGGAAGGGGAAAAAAAACCACACACACAATCTGTGCACCTCTATTGATAACTATATACTGTAATGGCTCAGTAAAGGTAGAGCCTTGTGGTGCAGTGGTTAAACTGCTGTACTGCAGCTGTAACAGTTCACAGCCTGGGGATCAATTCCAGGCAGCAGGCTCAAGGTTCACTCAGCCTTCCATTCTTCTGATATCAATACAGTGAGTACCCAGCTTGCTGAGAGGGGCAATGTATATCCTGCACAATTACTTGTAAACTGCCCAGAGAGTGCTTTAAGTACTATGGGGTAGTATATAAGCAGGACTTTTTGCTTTTGTTTCTGTGAATGCAGGGTGGGTGGGTGGGGGAATCTGCTGCCCTAGGGTTCTCCTTGAGACTTCACTCCAGGGATCTTCCATCTCTTATGACTACTAGGGAATAATAATCTTTAAAATGTAGAGCTGGAAGGGATCCTATAGATCAATGATGGCAAACCTTTTAGAGACTGAATGCCCAAACTGCTATTCAAAACCCACTAATTTTTCGCAAAGTGCCAATACAGCAAGTTAACCTGAATACAGGTGGCTGTGAAGGGGCGATGTCAGGTGCCCACAGAAAGGGCTCCGAGTGCCACCTCCAAGTGCCATGGGTTTGCCAACACTCCTATAGATCCTCCGTTCCAGCCCCTTTCAAAGAGGCACAGTGGGGAATCCAACTCCCAATCTCTGGCTCCAAACATAAACCACTGAGCTCTTCACCAGTTGAAGACTACCAGTTTGACTAAAATTAACTTTTAATTATACAAAACAAATACAATATGTTGCCCTGAAATCCTGTATTACCTTCTTGGCAGTCTGACGACATGACCAAAGGTCATGATATCTGGCTCAGTTGTTTGGATTTTCTGTTTGAGGCCCACATTTTATACCCTCTTTGCCAGATGAATAGTTTTGTAGAATCACCTGCTTCAATTGTAAGTGTAGTGACCCAATAAAGGTATTGCCTAAGCTGGAACTTAACTATCTGTGGCTGTGTTGCTTGTATCAGTTACTTCTAAGTTTTGAAAATGGCCCATGGGGAAATGTTTAACCCCTCTGTGTCCTCAATACAAATCTTTCTTCACCACATATTTGGAGATAGCTAGTGTCTTGCATAATTTGGAAAAAGTATATACTGTATCTAGGTGGGGATAAAATTGAGAGAAAGTTGGGAAAAAAGAGGGGTGGGCATCTGCACACATGGACATTGGCAAAAAGAACATTTATATGGAGGCCGCTGACTAGTTGGGCACCTAACATAGTGCCCTTCAAACCACATTGCCGGGAATCTAGCATTACCTTCCTGCACAATAACAGCAAATCGCTCCATTGCTCATGACCTGCAGTTGCAATAAATCTGTCGCCACCCTGTCAGGCAAAGAAAAGAGTGAGAAAGCAACGAACTCAGTTAGAAGACCGGGACAACTCAGCACTTGCATTTTCTTCTCACTTTCCCAATAGATAGGATCTGTAAGAACCAATAAAATAGGCAAGTTCAGAAATTCCTGAGCGTGGACTAAGATTGTTAGAAAGTGCTTATCCAGTATTATTAATGGACATGATTCAGAGACACAGAAGAACCCACCTAGCCCTCTGCTGATGATGATTAAGAGACAACAGTTGATCCTGTGAATACAGTCTCCAGATGATGATGATGATGATGATGGTGGTGGTGGTGGTGGTGGTGGTGGTGGTGGTGGTGAGAATAAGAATAAGAATAAGAATATGCTAACAAGTCAATACTGACTTGTGGCAACCTTTTCCAGGGTTTTCTAGGTATAAAGGAATCAGAACTAATTTACTGTTCCCTTCTTTTGTGGCATTCTGGGCCTGTGCAGTTTGCCCATGTTTACACCGAATGGCTTTCCTCCTGGGACACCTTCTGGCTCTGCAGCCAAATACCTGACTGACTGGACTACTTAGCCAGCAGTGCTGGGTCTATTCCAGCTAATTTCTGACTAAAACATTTTGTCTCAATAATTCTGAAATCAGAATTGGCGGGGTTAATATATATTGCCCTGCTACACTATTCCAGAAGAAACACACAATTGCAGCCAGAATTCTGTTGCTAATTTTTGTCTGTATCAGGAAGATTGCATACATCATGTTGGCAAATTGCTGTTCACTGATGAAGGTCTGGTTGCATGCCAGGGTGCATGCAACCAGGCATGCAACTCTGACCTCATTAATGAGCAGCAATTTGCCCACAAGTCTTACATGATTTCACTTATGTAAAAGTAAATCAGCAATAGGATTTTGCCGCCCCCTTTGTTTTGCCCTGCAGATTTCCATAGAAATATGTGGGGATATTTCTCCTTTAAAATGCAATTTCCTTGATGTTAAACATTTCAAAGGCTGCTTCTTTTGGGTGTGTTCACCAAGCTTTTTCTGACAAAGTAAGAGGCTCTGAACAAAATTAAAGAGCAAATGTATCTTGAGTTAGTACCTAACACTAGAATATATCTTCCAAGTAGATATATTAAATCTGTAGAACACAAGCTTCCTTATGCTGGTACCATATTGAACAAATCTGCTCTCATATATTTGAAACCCAATATAAAATAAGACACAGAAAAGCAGAGATTTGTAATAGCATAGCAATACAAATGTATAGCATGCACAACACCACTTTTTATGCTGTACTCTTTACCCAAGGAATTTAAGGAGGTAGTCCTCCTACCTTCCTATTTTTATCATCACTGCATCCTGATAGTCTTTCATCTACTTCTATATAGCATGATGTCACTCCTTTGGTTAAAGTGGGATTTTGACTTGGGGGAGCCAGATTTTGATCCCTCCCCCCTCTGAGTTATGAAATCCAGGGTGTAAGCCTGGACTATTAGTTGGCTGAAATCCTGTTTCTTTAACTCTATCTTTATTTGTTTCAGAGTGTTGCACAATTTAAAATTATGGATGCATATGAAATATAAGTACAATTCAAAACAAATTAAAATGTTAATTTTTGATCAGAAGTAAGCAACTTCAATAATGTTATCTCACCCATGTGCTAGGTCTTCTTTGTACACATGATGGCATCAATTGCATGCATATAAGGCCTGCATGGATTGAATGTCTCCATAGTCACTGAACATTTGTTCTGTCTCCAAGTAGTCCCATTTTACTTGAGTGCCTGTTTATATTTCTGCTTCATTTCAAAGTCTCTGAAAGTAACTTCCAGATACTCCAGCTAGAGCAGTGGTGGTGAACCTTTGGCACTCCAGATGTTTTGGACCACAACTCCCAGAATTCCAAGCCTACATTGCCAATGACAAAGGACTGTGGGAGTTGTAGTCCAAAACATCTGGAGTGCCAAAGCTTCGCCACCACTGGGCTAGCTTCTTCTTGTTTAATATTTAGACCTTGAGATGACTGTGGAAAAATTCCCTAAATTTTAGCTACCATCTATGGAGTTGGAGTCCATGATGTGGATTAGTTTGGTGGGAACCTGCCTTAACTGACACTACATAACACAGATGCTGTCATTGTCTGCTGGCATTTTGCAGAATGGGCATTCTTCTAGTCCTCCCAGGTCCTAAGGCTTCCTTGGGACCCCTTTCATTATGTAGAAACCACTGGGATGGGAAGAAGTCTTTAATTAGAAAGAAAATCATTGTCAATCAGATGGTTTTATTGGTGCCGATTTTCAAAAATTAAAGACTCCCTCCTTGCTATCCAGAGACCCCTAATGGCTTCCCAAGGGAACTTCAAAACCTTTGTGGAGAGGGAGTTTTAGATAATTGTAATTACTGTAAAGAAACCACTACAGCAGATGACATCCTCAACGTTATGTAGTGCAAGTTGTGCAACATGATTTCAGCCACGGCATCTCTACTTGACCTATCTCACAGGATTGCTTTGAGGATAAAAGCAGGAAGGTGGAGAGCCACAGACAGTAGGCTGCCTTTTCTCACCGGAGGAAGGGTAGGATATAAATGTCACAAACAGAAAAATAAATAAGTAATAGGGGAAAGCATACAGTATTTTGAAATTCCAAAAATTCTTCAGTGGGGCGTGCCAGCCACGGGAGGCTCCCGTGGAGGCAGATTGCTTGCTGAGTCACAGTGGAAAACTACTTTTATGGTTAGGGCATCATAAAACAAGTTTATCTATTTTCATTTGACAAACGTTGGAAGGGCAAACATCTGCTTCCAGCAGTTCACCCAAGAAAGCAAGCAGAATAACCAACAGGCAATCTCCCTCTATAGAATAATTGCTACTCTTGCTGTTATTAACAACACAAAAAGGTCCACATTTGAAGCAGAACTGAAAACAACAATACAGTATAGTAGTAACAGTGCCCTACAAGATCTGGAAAGTTATAAAGGATGTTTCTTTGAAAACTTAAAACTCTAGGGAAATGAAATATATTTACAGAAATGACTAGATGACAACCACCACATTTCTCTCTCAGAATTACTGAAAAGGCCCTCAGCTTAAGAGCCACCCATCTCACATACTCTCTAGCTAGGTCACCTGGAAAAGGACCTCTGCAGACATTTCTGTGGTCCTGGGCCACACAGAGATGATCCTTTATGGATTATGCCAAAGCCATTGAGAGTTTTAAACCAGAATCTTGTTGTTGATGTCACAGCATGAAAGGGCCATTGCAAAAGCATCGCATGCTACTTTGCAGAGCTGTCTGCAGTGCATTGGCCTTGGCTGAACAATCAATCTTGCATCAAATCCCATGGCAGAGGATACCAAAACTACTTGTCCTTAATGTATTCTCGAAGGCTTTCACGGCTGAGATCTGATAGCTGTTATGAGTTTTTCGGGCGGTTTGGCTGTGTTTTGGAAGTTGTTCTTCCTGCGTTTGGCCAGACTCTGTGGCTGGCATCTTCAGAGGGCAAGATGCTGGCCATCTGAAGATACCGGCCACAGAGTCTGGCGAAACGTCAAGAAGAAAAACTTCCAGAATACGCCCAAACAGCCAAAAAAACTCATATAACAGCTATAGTACTTGTCCTTACATTCATAATCCTGCATAAGATAATGCAGGATTATGACCTCAAAGGGCCTTTTTACACGACCCCTAAAATCCGCTGGCCACTTAAATTCGGACCAGAGATCTTAGGGGTTCGCTCTTCCTCTGTCCCCACCCCCCTCCACACTTCCTGGTTGCTGGCTGCCTGAGGGAGGGAGCAAAAAAGAAAGAAAAGAATGCCGGTTTGTTCCGGGCAGCATTCAGATCTCTTAAAGGGGCGGGGCGCAAAAAAAGAACAAACAGAAGCCAGGAGAGCCCCGCACTCACTATCCTTACACCGGATCAAATATTTGTCACCATCAAAGACCAGGTACAAGAAAACTGCTGTTTGGTCGCGCTAAAGTGGGCGGGGTCGCACTTAATTGTCTGCAAAGTCCAGAGCTGGTGGGTAAACATTTTTAAGGTCCGGACCTTGCAGCCATTTGCGGCGGAGCTTAGGGGTCGTGTATAAACGCCCAAAGACTAACCATATCAGGACTTTGAAACAGGCTCAGGAACAGATTGGAAGCAATACAAATCACAAAGCACTAGCACAGTGTGATCACATCAGTTGTTCTCTGCTAACAAGGCTGCCATATTTGGGAAAAGCTGAATTTATAGGGAGCAGGAGCTGGAGTTATGGTAGCCAAAACAATGAAGAGTCCTATGACATTTATAAGACTAACAGGGTTTTTTGGTTTTTTTTTTTTTTTTGCTTATTGTTGATTACAGCCCCCTTCCTAATGAATCTGACCTTAAAAGGTTTAACTTCTGATCAGACACACCTGCTAGTAGTGTTTCTGTAGTCTGCAGTCCACAGAAACACTATTTCAAATATAAGTAACTAGTTTTTAAAGTGGCACAAGACTCTTTGCTGTTATTGAAATCAGGACATTTCAAAGGCATATCCAGAACTAGCTAATTATATTCAAAAAAAAAACCTGATACACATGCACACATTTTCCAAATAAGTTCTGAGGAGCCCCCAATAGATTTTAGCAGGAAGCAGATTTAATAGGGAAACACAAGGAGTTGTAGGAAACATTATCGGTCAAACTTTCAAAGTTGTAGTTTTCAAAGTGATAGAGGTGGTAATCTGTGAAAGCTTATCAGACAAGAAACAAAATAAACCAAGAAGAATCAAACATTGTGGCCCCTTAAAATCTTAACTGCTATATTTTAATGTGTGTTTTCGTGAGGGAGTGGACTGTGTCCACAAAAGCTCACATTAAAACAGAGCAGTTAATCTTTAAGTTGCCACAATGTTTTCTTTTTGTTTTCTTTTGCTTCTTTTCTCTCTTCTTCCCTGCTTTTGTTTATTGCCTCAGCCTGCCATCAGGTAGCTGCTGTACAAGAGTCCCCAAAGGAAGGTGGTAGCATGTCCTTTTTCTAGAGGACGCATTTCCCTCTGAAGTGCTATGAGAGAAGATAATCTTTGTCTTGGAAGTATTGTGTCATTGAAAGGTTGTTCAGTCTAAGTCTGATAAAAGAACCAAAAAGAAGGGATAAAAGGGACGCTGGAGCCAGCCATTCCCAGCAAGCTCAGCAGGGCCACAGGGTTTAGGAATCTGTATGCATTTGAACATCCAAATGTGCCATTCAGTGCAAATAAAATGAAAGTTTATTAGGTACGGTGGATAAGATTGGGGGACTAGAACTCAGGAGACTTTGCTGGTCTGGCACTGGTCAAATCACTCTGTTAGGGTCCTATTAAGTCAGAAATCTAGCTGGACAGCTTAGTGGTTTAAGTTTCTGGCTGAAGAGACAGAGGTTGGGAGTTCAGCTCGCCCACTCTGCCTCCTAGGAATGGAGCCAGTCTGTGTGGCCACCATTGGTTACCCTCCAGAAGAAAGGAATGGTGAATGTTCATGAAGATTCTCAGTCATCCAGGTGAGGTTATCTGGAAGCTGAGTCATGGAAACTGGACTTTTTTCCCTTGCTAAATCTAAATGATTCACTACTCATCCCGGTAGCTTTGTCAATGTAAAGGAAGTTGGTGAGAGGTTTTTAATTTTAAAGTTCACCCTGGTTTCATACCACCCTGGTCTAAATAGGCTCATTAGACAGACAATGGCCTGAATAGTTTCATTAGTACAATGGCCTGGGGTGCATGAAAGTCCCACCTATTCAACCCTTCCCAGCACTCATTAAGTATGGGTCATTAGTATTGGCCTTCCTGGTGGAAGTCTGAAGTGGTTCTGATTTGTCTGAGGATTGATGAAAGGGTAGTGTGATAAGTGGGAGATACTGTAGATTGTGCCTAATTCCCCCACTACTGTTGAGGGATTTTCCATACACGCACAAATGGCTTCCCTGACCCCTCTCTTAGGGCGCTTTTACACGACCCCTAAGATCCGCTGGCAACTTAAATTTGGACCAGAGATCTTGGGGGTTTGTCACTCTTCCTGTGTTCCCACCCCTCCGCACTCCCTTGCTCCTGTCTGTGTGAGGGGAGGGTGGGAAAAAAAAGGAGAAAAAATGCAGGCTCACCTCCGCTCTGCTGTCGGGAGCTGCCCCCTCGGATTTTAGGGGTCGTGTAAAAGCGCCCTTAAACCACCTATCTTTTCTGTCTGTGTACATCCTCAGATTTGAATGAGTGGAGAAATTACAGTACTTGGATGAGAAGCAAAATGTTTCCGACTCCAAAGAAGTCCAGTTGCCATGACTCAACTTCGGAATGGTGAATCTATTGAATACGGGGTCTAGGAACAACGCAGGACAATCTGGTCGCTTCCAAACTTTATTTCTTGAAACGACGCTAACGCTGACGGCCCAACCCCCTGCTTAAAAGGGGCGCATAATTTCCCCGGCGTGCACCTCATTGGCTATTGCCGCGTTCCCACAATTACTCGTGGTTGGCTGGGTCACGTCAGACGCGCGACTCCATTGTGGCTCCGCCCACGCCTCAATCTCGCTCGCTAAAACACAACATTCCTCCCCCCATGGTTCAACACAGTAACAACCAACACTACCATCAACCCTACTATTTTAGTCACATACATAATCCCCCAGATGTGCCGGTCTTCTACGCTCTCGCTGGGACCGCCGCAACTTAGGTGGTGATGTGGGAACAACGGGGACCGCTAGTTCCCGGATATCAGGCTGTGCCTGTGCCTCCGGGTTAGCAGGTACCCCGTTAGCAACCGAGGACTCGGCATTCCGTCTGGGCGGCACCTCATTGGTCTCCCCGGACTCAAAGTCACTGACTTGCTCCGGCTCAGAATCCGGAGCTTCCTCGGGCTCTGGCTCGGCTAGATCTTCTGGGGGCACCAACGCCACAGTTGTTCTGACGCGGATCTGATCGATGTGACGCCGCCACACCAACCCCCCCTCTAAACCCACCTCATAAGATGTGGGACCCGAGCAGGCCACTATCGTTCCAGGAACCCACGCTCTCGACCATAACTTCGGGCATATACAGGGTCGCCTATGGCAAATCCTCTCGGAGCTTCCCTATGCTCCGTGGAGGGCCTCTTATCGAGTGCCCTGTCGGGATGGAGACGATCAAGGAGCGTCGTCAGTCTCCTTCCCATGAGGATCTCTGCAGGGCTACGCCCCGTTACGGCACTAGGGGTGACATGTTGGGCCAACAAGAACTGTGAAAGACGATAATACCAGTCCCCCTGTATGATCCGCCTGAGCGCGTCCTTGGTCGTACGGACCATGCGCTCAGCTTGGCCGTTAGTGGCCGGATGAAACGGAGCGGACCTAATGTGCCTGATACCCGCTAGAGCGACAAACTCCTGAAATTCGGCAGAAGTAAACGCCGTTCCGTTGTCACTCACGATTGTGTCGGGCAAACCGTGGGTGGCAAACAGCCGCCTCAGCACATTTATTGTCGCCTTTGTGGATGTAGTGGAGGTAGGGGCCACTTCTAGCCACTTGGACCTTGCATCCACTACTATTAAAAAATATTGGCCCTGGAAGGGCCCGGCAAAGTCTAGATGTAATCGGGACCAAGGACGCGGTCCGCGGCAAACAGGCCCAACAACGGCTTGTGGTCTGTGACTATTGTGAAGGGTCGGCCGTACAAGAAGTCATGAAACTTCTTGACCCCTTTCACAATGGCTAACCCCTCCCTATCAATTTGGGCGTAGTTCCTCTCCGCGGACGAAAGGGTTTGAGAGAAGTACGCCACCGGAACTTCTCTTCCGTCCGGAAGTTGATGACCCAGAACGGCGCCCACTCCATACGGGGAAGCATCACAAGCCAACACGACCGGCAAGGACTCATCAAAGTGGGCCAGTACAGAATTTGACACCAACAGGTCCTTCACCCCGCGAAAAGCCTTCCTTTGTCTCTTACCCCACACCCAGGGCGCCTTTTTGTCCAGGAGCCGGTGCAACGGCTCCGCGACGGCCGCCTTATGTGGCAGGAAGGCGTGATAAAAATTTAGAAGTCCTAGAAAAGCCTGTAACTCCGCTTTCCCCTTGGGCTCTGGCGCCTCGCGGATGGCGCGAAGTTTGTCCCGGGCTGGGTGTATGCCCGTTGCATCGACGTGAAACCCAAGGAAATCCACGCTGTCTACTCCCAACAGGCATTTTGATTTTTTCACCTTAAGGCCCGCCTCCCGAAACCTCTCTAGCACTGTTCGGAGTCGAGCGCCAAAGTCCGTCATAGATGGAGCAGCGATTATAACATCATCAAAAAATGGAGTTACTCCGGGAATTCCCTTCAGGAGGCGGTCCATCATATTCTGGAAAAGTCCTGGGGCTACACTCACCCCGAATTGTAATCGATTTACACGGAAGGCCCCCTTATGTGTGACAATCGTCTGAGCATCTGCCGTAGCTGTGTCAACCGGCAGTTGTTGGTAGGCCTGTGCCAAATCCAACTTTCCGAATACTTTTGCCCCGGCGAGGGTGGCCAAAACATGGCTCACGACCGGGACCGGGTACGCATGGTCGCGGAGAGCTTTGTTGAGAGTGCACTTATAATCCCCACAAATCCTAACCGACCCATCGGGCTTAACCGGGGTGACTATGGGAGTCTCCCAGGTTCCCGAGTCTACCGGTTCTAGGACCCCTTGTGCAACAAGGCGGTCCAGCTCCGCCTCAATCTTGGGCTTGAGGGCGAATGGGACCCGGCGGGCCTTCACCCGGATGGGACTAATCTCTGGGTTCAAGCGCAGGGAAATCGGGGCCCTTATACTGTCCCAAGGACCCGTCGAAAACGGATGGAAAGTCCTTACAAATCTCTTCCGGGCCCACCTTGGAAAGGAGACTATGAATGCCTGTAAACCCAATTCCCAAAGGCTCCAGCCACGATAAGCCCAGGAGGCTGGTAAAAGGGCCTTCCACAATTATTAGGTCCAGTCGCTGGGAAACCCTTCCATACTGGACCTGGAACGTGCCCATTCCCACAGTCTTTATTATATTCCTCTGAAAATCCTTGAGGATCACCGGGAGGGGCGAAGAGGGGGCCACCCCTGGGGCACAGGCGCCGGAAGGTCTTAGCCGAGATAATAGAATACATGGAGCCCGTGTCCATCTCCATTACACAAGGGCCCCCTCTATCTTGACTTCCAACTTGACCTTAGTGGGCTTACGGTTGCGCGTGCAGACCTGCATTACCGTGGCAGCGATGATCGACTGCAACTCCTCTTCCTCCCGAGTCTCATGTACGCGCTGTCTCGTCCGGTTTCCTTTCAACTTGGAACGGCAGACTCGGCGGATGTGCCCGGCCTTGCCGCAACGGCGGCACGTGGCATCCCGAACGGGCAGGAGCGGCGATCGTGATCCTCACCACAGCCAAAACAGGAGTCTCCTCGGGCCGATCCGGTAGAGCACACGTGCAAGCAAACGCCCGACTCGTACCTGACTTGCTGAGGTTGCGGTGGACGCTGGTATCCTCTTCCTCCGGCGTACTGTCCGTGGCGTGTACTTCCGCTGCCTTCTTGTTGGCGTGTGTGGAAGCCGACCGCTCGTAGGCCAAAGCTTCGCTGTAGGCCGCGCTCAAGGTGATGGTCTCGCGCGCCATCAGCTTGGTCTGAAGCTTCTCATTACGTAAACCCCATATGAATCGGTCCCGGATCATCTCCTCCAAGTTAGGGTATTCACATTCTCCCGCCAACGAACGGAGCACTGCAAGGTACTCCGCGGTGGACTCGGAGGGGCCTTGAGAGCGCAGGAAAAAACGGTGCCTCCGGGAGACTATTGATGGCGGGATGAAGTGGTTGGTGAGCAATCCCGCCACTTCATCATACGATAAAGAGTCCAGCGGGTTATGACCGGCCAACCCTTTAGCAATTATGTAGGTGGCCGCCCCACAGCCACCCAACAAAATGTTCCGCTTCTGGCGGTCCTCCGTAATGCCATGGGCCTCAAGTAAAAAACGGAGGCGCTCGATGTATGCCTCCCAATGCTCGGGGTGCTGGGGGTCGAACTCACCCAGGGCATGCATAATGGCGGCTACTCCCTGGAAGGGCGTGGGCGGCGGCAGTCGAGAGGCGCCTCGGTCCGGAGAGGACATCGCAAGACGACGTGGCAGGCCCGATATGGGGATACGGCAGCTCAGAAAAATCCCATCCTCGTCGCCACTATTGAATACGGGGTCTAGGAACAACGCAGGACAATCTGGTCGCTTCCAAACTTTATTTCTTGAAACGACGCTAACGCTGACGGCCCAACCCCCTGCTTAAAAGGGGCGCATAATTTCCCCGGCGTGCACCTCATTGGCTATTGCCGCGTTCCCACAATTACTCGTGGTTGGCTGGGTCACGTCAGACGCGCGACTCCATTGTGGCTCCGCCCACGCCTCAATCTCGCTCGCTAAAACACAACAGAATCACTTTGGGGTACTCCCTACCCCCCAAAAAAAAACCTCTTGAAAAAGCTACCATATGCTCAATTTCTCTAGAGACCACACATGATTATTAAGTCACATGCAGCATTATAGTACATAAGGACATCATCATATATACAGTACATTACTGTGTACTGTATATATAACATCCTGGGCTGCAAATGTATATAACACCTCTGCTTGCGTGTGTGCGTTTTGCACCTCTCGATGTGCAAGCGGCCATCAGCCTTGACAGAGGGTGTCTGTGGGGGGGGGGAAGCAGGAGCACGCCGCCACCCCCTCGTTTCCTAAGGTGTGAGGAGACCGTAGGCTGGGCACGAAGCTGGTGCCTGCCATTGCGGCTCATAAACAGAACGCCGGCAGGCACCAGCTCGGGGGACGGCCACGGCCCCCTCGGTCCACGCTCCCGCGCCCTCTCTCCACCACCACCACAGCGCCCTAGGCCGAGCGGGCGCCCATGTGTCCGAAGCGGCGGCGGCGGCGGCGGCGGCCCCTCCTCCTTCTCCCGCGGTGGGAGGGGAGGGGCGCCTCTGTGGGCGGGGAGACGCCGTGCGGGGGCTGCTTCTTCGTCTGCCCGCCTGGTCGGTACCTCCTCGCCGTGCACGTCCCGGCTCCGAGCGGGCGGGCCGGCTGGCGGAGGCGGCCAAGGAGGCGGAGGCGCAGCAGCAGCAGCAGCAGGAGCAGGAGCGGCGGTGGCGGCGGCGGGGGCTCGCCCAGGAATGCGCTGAAGATGGCGGCCGGCCGGAGAGCGCCCAAAAGCGGCTTGCTGGAGCTGCGGGCGGCGGGCGAGCAGTGGCTGCGGGTCCTGGTGACTCTTTCGGAGGACTTCTTGAGCGTCAGCCCCAGCACCAAAGGCGCCGAGGAGCCGCTGCCGCTGCAGCCGCTGCAGCCGCCGCCCAGCCCGGCGCAACTGAATGGCGGCGGCGACTCGGGCGCCCTGGTCCCGGAGTCGCTCACCAACATCAAGCGGACGGTGCGGATCGTGAAGCAGGACGTGGGAGGGCTCGGCATCAGCATCAAAGGTCAGAACTGGGGAGGGAGCAAGAAGGATCGGGCCCCTGGACGGGCCGCCTCCGGGGCGGGGGGCTCGCCGTGGGTAACTTTTCGGACAGCTTTGCTTGACTTCCAGCCGCTTCCCCCCGCGGCGTCTCCACCGGCTGGGAGCCGCCCGCAGGGAACGCCTGTGGCTTAAATCGGCTGCTCCTATTCCTTCTTGGTAGAATTTCAGGCAGAAATCAAAGCAAAACAAAACAAAACAAAAGACACAAACATGTGGCACCTTAAAGACTAACTTTCCTATTTTAATGTAACGTTTCGTGCACATGTCCACTTCTTCAGACATAATAGCAGCAGTTGTTGGCAGAAGGGCTTTACTTGGGGGCGGGGGGGTGTCAAGGTTTTGGCAAGGGCTACCTTTGGGCAGCCGAAGCGCCCTGACCTGGTAGCCGGGACGGGGACCCTGATTCAGGATGGCGCTTGAACTGCACTGGTACCGAGGCGTTCCAGGAAGGGAGGTGGGCGATGAAAGTTACTCCTTCGGTTTAGAGGCGGTGAAAGCCTGTGGATGTCGTCGGGGAGAGGATAAGTTAGGAAAGTTCCAGGCTGGACTCTAGATGACACGTGCTGGGAGGGAGGTTTAATTTTAGCCTCCGCTGGAACTCCGCAGCTGCCCGTGCTTTTGTAAAAAAAAAAAAAAAGTAGGACTGGGCGGAAGTTTAAAAGGAACAACTTGGAAAGCATGCCGGCTGCATTCTTCCTATACGTCGATTCAGGGCGCCTGAAGAACTGGCTCCGTTGGCAAGCATCAGGCGTTTTTTAAACGTCTCTGCTGAGGAAGAAGGCTGTGTAATTCAAAAGCTGGCCTCCTTTACTGAGAGTACTAGCTGACTCAAGGAATGGTTCATGGCAAAGAGATGGCACGTGGGACTTCTGAACCATAGAGCTCCCTGATTTAGTTGGCTTTTGTCTGAATTACATGTCTAATAAAAGTATCCTCGTTTTTATAAATTTAGATTGTGTTTGGCAAAAAAAGGTGAACCTTTCATACAGATTCACTTTTCTAATACAGTACATTTGTTTTCTAAAGGAGAGGACTTGAAGCCTCAACTTTACTCTGGATTCGTGTAATATCTTGTTAAAGTTAAAAGTAAGTTCAGTGTCAATGGTGTACATCAGGGGTGTCCAAACTTTCTGCAAGGAGGGCCAGATTTGGTGAGTTGAAAATGTGTGGGGGCCAACCATTCAGCTACATTTGGGCCCCGGACCAGACTTTGGACAAGCCTCTAGGACATGCAAGGAGGTGGGGAGGATACTGCAGCAATGGAGCCAGGGGCAGGTAGGCTGGGCAGGTGGCGGGGGGACAGCTGCAGGGAGGGCAGGAAAACTGTAAAAGAGCAACCTGATGTCTCCATCCAGTATGGGGAAGGGCCAGCTGGCGGGGATGCATGACAGGCTGAGCCATTTGGGCAGAAGGGGCTGCGGGCCACTCAAAATTTGAAAATGGGCTACATTTGGCCCCTGGGCCTGACTTTGGACATGCCTGGTGTACATGCTTACTGAGGAGTAATTCCATTTTAGTTCAGTAAAACTTACTTCCAGGATTGCACCCTAAATGGCCTGAAGATGGGGCAGTTTTCACTAGTCGCTGGGCAGTGATATAGCAGTTAATATTGGAAGGACAGGTGCTCTTTGTGAAGTCTCCATAAGAAGAGCTGAAAAATGCAGGCCATTGGATTCATCCATATCAACAAGAGACAGAAATGTTGTAAGTTTTGTTGACTTTTAGTGGCTCTATGATTTAGTGAACTTCAACAAAGTTAATAGTTCTTAGTTTCCCACAGGCGACTCATAAAAAGGTAAAGGTTCCCCCCGCACATGCGTGCTAGTGGTGTCCAACTCTAGGGGTGGTGCTCATCTCTGTTTTTAAGGCAAAGAGCCAGTGTTGTGCAAGTCCATGGCCATGTGGCCGGCATGGCTGAACACACATCTGTACACGGAACACCTTCAAATACTTTGCATTACAATACAAATAACCTGTAACAACTTTTCCAGGGAAATCCCCATCTAATGTAGGGACTGCTACTAAGCCCAAAGGAAACAGGAAGCTTCAGAGGAGGTGGTAAAAGATGTCATTGTTCCTGTTATTCACATAGTCCCCGATTTCATTCCTGATAGTCCTGGCTCCAGAGGATCACTATGGCTGTGGAATGCCAGGTGGAGTATGCAGTTGCACTCATGGCCAGCTCCTGGTAGACTTCTCATAAGTCTCTGGTTGGAATGCTGGACCAGGTTCAGTTGGAATCTATTTCTTTAGAAATAATTGTTCTGACTCTACTCAGGGGATCACTAAAAAGCATGAACATACATTCTGTTTTGCAAATTGGGGGTTTCAGAGGCTTACACTGTGATTTTTATTTACTTCTTTGATGAAAAGATCAAAACACGCCAATTCTAGGAACTCATCCAATTCTCAGTTATTCTCCTAGCTTTAGGGAGTGTCTAGCATTCCTTATACCCCTAGATGTACAATTGGCAGATAGGTAGCACCTATTGGTGAGTGACACATGTCGGTATGTGTGCCAGTGGCAGGGTGGGGTGGGGTAGAGTAGATGTCCTTGATCAAAACTTAGGCTGTAGTCCTGTATTTGGTCATCTGGAAGTAAGTTGCATCAGGCTTATTTGAGCTTCTGAATCTATGTGTATAATTGCATTATTTTCCTGGGGGGAAAGTGCTTCCATTATAAAATATGCTATTTAAATTGAAAATGCAGGGAAAAAAATCTGGACATTTTCATTTGTATCATACACTTTTCTTTCTTTCTTAATTTTACATTCACTGGTAGTTGATTGGCCATTGGTTGTCCTTAACTCAGGTATATAGTGCTTTCTGATAGAAGAGCATGGGAAATCAAACATGCTTTTACATGAACTGCAGGCTGCATTTCTTCTGCTTGTCAATGTTCTCTAGAAAGAAAGACAATAAAAGATGAGGGCAATGATGGGCTTCTCAAAAAAATTGCAAACATCAAGAATGCAAAAGACCTTCTGTGATGACTCTGTAAATGTGAAAGGCCAAATACACCATTATGAACAGATCTGACACTCTCCTCTGTAAGAAAGCCTGACAAATAGTCCGTGAGTAATGAATGGTTCGTGGTGGCACAGTCTGAAAAATTAGGACCCTTTGAATTGTGTTCTTTAAGCCATTGTGATGCCATGCTGTGTTTGACCTTCAGAATTAGAGGAAATAGCACACCTTGTGAGGAAAGCAAATGGCTTTACTGTTGTTTTTCTTCTTTTTTAATAACAGGTATTGTAGAAGAGATTTAGCTAAATCATGCCTGTGGATAATAGTTTATTCAGCCTTTAAGTGGGTGGGAAAGTAATCAATATTACTCATGACTGTGGGCTCTAGATTGCAAAAAAATTATGCTATAATATATCTGTTAGCTTGCTTTGTTCTGTGTAGTCTATTGAACGGCATTAAATGAATTTAAGATTGAGCCGGCAGACTATATGACTACATGAGATTGATCAACTTGCACTTTGTAGTAATGTGATCAGGAAATGTGCATGCATATACACAGAGTATGCGTATACCTTCACATCAGAGCTAAACTCATGTGGTATTCTGGTAGCTCAGTTTCCAGAACTTTTTACAGATTAACCTGTTTTAATCTTCTAGGTTATTTTATGGGAGCTAGAAACCTCCACACGCATCTCTTCCCTGGAAGGAAAATACAAAGACCAATAAAATAATGAGCAATTAACCGTTCGTGACACAGAACTGCTTGAAAGTCTATGAGTTGTGGCCAATAAAAGGCAGCTAGTGTGTAAAAGTCAGAATCTGGTAGTGAAAAGTGACACGTCAATTTCTGATCCTCCTTGTGATTCTTACCAAAGCTGTTTGCTGAATACTATTGAAAGCAGGCCAAACTGGGCTAAGTAGACATTTATCTCTTTGTAGAATGTCTATTCTTAGGTTTTCATCTGAAGCATGGTACATTTAAGATCTTCCCAGATTTCAGTATTGCATGAAGCAATAAGATCTTCCCAGATTTCAGTATTGCATGAAGCAATGTATTCATGCATTTATTGATAGTCTCAAGCAGCTGAAATGAACCTCATACGAAAGCCATATGCATAGATTTTTTTGGATTCTTATTGCAAAGTGAAGATGGTAACAATGAGAGAGGGAGTTGCAAGAATTCTCTCTCTGTGTGTATTTTGAAATACTTGTCCTTGGCACTCTCTGGATCCAACCAGGCCATTACCCTGGGAGGATCCTTCTCTTTCAGGCTTCAGTTATGCAAACTTGGATATATGAAACTGATGTATGGTAGTCTGGAACTATCTAGATACAGTAGGCCAGAGAAGAGACAAAAGATTTAAATAATATCAAGGGCTAACTTTGTTAAGTTTCAGTTAGACCATTTAATCAACAGAATATATGTAAATGTTGACTTAAATAATGTCATGATAAGAAATCTAACAAATCACCAGGACTAGATGGCATCTATCTGCGAGTTCTCAAGGAACTTAAGGATTAAATTGCTGAGGTTCTATCCAAAATATATGAATTTCCCTCAAATCAGGCATTGTGCCTGATGTCTGGAAGGTAGCAAATGTAACACCAATCTTCAAAAAAGGATCCAGAGGTGATCCAGGAAAGTACTGACCGGTCAGTTTGACATGAGTCCCAGGTAAAGTGATGGAAACCATCCTAAAAGATAAATTAATATACACATAGAAGAGAAGACACTGTTGAAGGAGAGTCTTCATGGCTTCTGCAAGGGCAAATCATGCCTCACCAATCTGTTGGAATTCTTTGAGAGTGTCAACAAGCATGTGGATAAGGGAGATCCAGTTGACATTGTTTATCTGGACTTTCAGAAGGCTTTTGGCAAGGCCCCACACCAAAGGCTCTTGAATAAACATGCCAGTCATGGAATCAAGGGGCAGGTCTTGTCCTGGATCAGCAACTAGCTAAGGGTCAGGAAACAGAGGGTAGCACTAAATGGACACTTATCCAAGTGGAGGGAGGTCAGGAGTGGGGTCCCCCAAGGTTCATTACTGAGACCCCTGCTTTTCAACCTCTTCATAAATGATCCAGAAGTAGAAGTAAATACCAAGGTAGCCAAATTTGCTGATGACACTAAGTTATATAGGGTAGTAAAAACTGAGAGAGATTGTGAGGAGCTCCAGAGGGTTCTCTTGACATTGGGGAAGTGGGCAAACCAGTGGCAAATGAGCTTCAAGTTTAGTAAGTGCAGAGTGATGCACGTTGGGGCCAAAAACCCCAATTACATTTATAAACTGATGGGGTTTGAACTCTCTGCAACAAACCAGGAAAGGGAGGTTGGTGTCCTGGTGGACAGCTCAATGAAGGTGTTGACTCAGTGTGCCACAGCAGTGAAAAATGCAAACTCAGTGCTAGGGATCATTAGGAAAGATATAGAAAATAAGTCAGCAAATGTCATTTTGCATCTTTATAAATCTATGGTGAGGCTCCATCTGGAGTATTGTGTAAAGTTCTGGTCACCATACCTCCAGAGGGATATTCTGGAAATGGAAAAAGTGCAGAGGAGGGCAACCAGAATGATTTGAGGACTGGAACACCTTCTTTACCATCTGAGGCTGCAATGGCTGGGCCTCTTCACTCTTAAACGACAGCGCCTAAGAGGTGACCTGATTGAAGTTTATAAAATCATACATGGAATGGACAAAATAGATAAGGAAAAGCTGTTTTCCCTATCGCACAACACTAGAACTAGGGGCACTCCATGAAAATTTTGGGTGCTAGATCTCAAGCAATTAAGAGAAAGTACTTTTTCACCCAGAGGATCACTGGTCTATGGAACTCTCTGCCAGAAGAAGTGGTGATAGCTGTCAGCTTTGACAGCTTTAAGAAGGATTAGACAAGTTCATGGAGAACAAGTGTATCAATGGCTATCATTATGGATGCCTAAGGACAACCTCCAGGTTGGAGAGATAGGCCTGATAATCATAAGCAGTTGAAGACATCTGCTTGGGAATACCCTGAAGCAAATGGTGAGACAGAATTCTGGACTGGATGGGCTGTGGCCTGCTCCACCAAGGCTTTTATTATGTTCTTAACATCTGGATTGAGGGCTTAATTTTTAAAACTTTTACACAATAATTTTAAAGGGATTTTTATAAAACTTAAGCTGCAACAAAAACTGTTCCTCTGCTCTGTTAAACAGATCAAGAGAACTAGATTTGGTGCATGGGCTATGTAGTCTGACAGCCTCAGTGAAGAATTACTTTACAAAACTTGCAGTGTGCAGTGATACAAAACCTCATACAGGGCATGAGTAATGTGGATAGAAGGACGCTCTTCTCCCTCTCACAAAATACCCAAACTAGGGGACATCCACTCAAACTGAGGGTCTGGAGATTGAGAACAGACAAAAAAAATTATTTTTACCCAGCGTGTTGTTAGTCTGTGAAACTCCCTGCCACATAGGATGTGGTGATGGCATCTGGCCTGGATGCCTTCAAAAGGGGATTGGACAGATTCTTGAGGAAAAATCCATCACAGGTTACAAACCATGATGGAGATGTGTAATCTCCAGGCTTAAAACCAGGATAATTCAAGGACCAGATTCAGGGGAATGGTATCAGGAGACAGATATTTAGTCTCATGAACTCCCAGAGGCATTTGGTAGGGCCATTGTGAGATACAGGAAGCTGGACTAGATGGGCCTTTGGCCTGATCCAGCATGGCTCTTCTTATGTTCTTATGTTCTCTTGCCTAGTTGTGCTGGCATAATACTAGCAGTGTAACATTTTGGGATCAATTGCCTTTAGTTAAAAAATCACTGTAGATAATATCTGTTGCATAATGAGTTGTGTGCCCTTAGGTGGTAATATCTGTGGCAATTTTTTAATGTGGAGAAGATTGCTTCCAAAAATTCCCCTATTCACATAACTACACGAGAAGATTTTGGCCGCTTTCTTTTTAAAAAAGCTATATAGTGACCAGAGCACAAAATGGGAAGCAAGGGAGGCCTGCCATATTTCTTTGTTTATCTTTTTATAAACCACTGCCTGACAGCCTTCTTCCTGGATTGATTTCAAGGTGGCAGAGAGAATAAGATGCCCATCCTGATTTCCAAGATCTTCAAGGGGCTGGCTGCAGATCAGACAGAGGCCCTGTTTGTCGGAGATGCCATCCTGGCTGTCAATGGGGCTGACCTGTCTGATGCATCACACGATGAAGCTGTGCAGGCCCTGAAAAAGACAGGCAAGGAGGTGGTATTGGAAGGTAAGTCGGTTGTTTTGCCAGTGACTGTGGTGTTCAGATTTGTGACTCTTTCACTTGCAAGATCCTCCTGTTTTACACAGTATCTACTTTGGCCTGGCATTGCTGTTAGGATTGTCTCTTCAGTTTTGTTCCCTTGCAGCATGTGTGGATGATGCTGTACATGTTCTGTTCCCCCGTGTTCAGAGAAAGAGAGGTCAAGTGATTCTCTGATGAGGAGTAGCATTTAAATCATTATGATACTCTGGGGACTCGGTGAATTGAAAAATGCTTGTTTTTCCTGTTTGTTTCTAACCCAAACTGGAGACTTCTATACCACCCCTTCCTAACCTGTTGCTTTTGGATGTTTTGAACAAAAACATCAAGCATTGGTTGAAAGGAGCTGATATGAATTGAAGACCAAAATATTTGGAAGAGACAAAGTTGTTCCATGCCATGGCACCTTCTATCTTAGGGCATGCCAATATGTGGAGTTTCACATACTGCTTGTTCTGGAAAGTAGAGGATGAGAAGAATAAGGAGGCACTGATGGCAGTTTTTCAAGATGCTGTGAAACTGACCTAATCTACCTGGAGATTAGCTTCTTCCTAAAAGGAAATGCATGGTTTTGCTCTCCTCTCTGTCTAGAGGTTCCTTCTTTCCCCTTTAACTGATGACTTGTAGGTGTTGGCTCTGTCATTTCCCCCTTATCTTTTCCAATAAGATCTGGCAACTCAGCATCTTTGCAAAGGAGCTATAGCCCAGTTGATCTTAAGCCACTGCAAGAGGCAGTTTATATTAAACATAAAAGGTCTAATTTAGCTCCAGGGTCATCTGCCAGGGCACATAAAATATCTAATTTCAGTAATAATTAGCCTTCTGGTATTGTAGTCTCGGAGCTGCCTAGAAGCCCTGACCTGAGCACATCCGATCTCGCCTGATCTTGGAAGCTAAGCAGGGTCGGCCCTGGGTAGTACTTATATGGGCAACCGCCAGGAATACCAGGTGCTGCAGGCGCCTGGAGTAGGAACTGGCAAGCCACTCCAGTATTTCTGCCAAGAAAACTCCATGGACATGGAGTCATGAAGAGTCGGTCATGACTGTACAACACAACAACAACAACATTGTAATCTCACTCTGTGAAAGTATGAACTAATATCATAGCCTGTTGCTTTGTTGGGGTGAGCAACTGTGGAGGGCCCTGGACTACACTGATTCATCCTTTCTGAGTTAGCAGTTATGATAATTCCTTTCTGCATCAACAAAGGCTATTTTGGGGGCCCCAAATTTGGGAAACATCAGCAGCAGCAGTAAAAGAGGAAGAGTGAGTATGCAATCACTTTACTCAGTAAAGCAGGGGTGTCCAAACTTTTTGCAAGGAGTGCCAGATTTGGTGAGGTGAAAATGTGTGAGGGCTGACCATTCAACTGCATTTGGCCCCCGAGCCGGACTTTGGACAAATCTCTATAACATGCAAGGAGGCGGGGAGGATGCTGCAGCAACGGAGCCAGGGTTGGATAGGCTGGGCAGGTGGCTGGGGTGATGGACAGAGGCAGGGAAGGCAGTCAATCCGTAAAACTGCTAGCTGATGTCTCCAACCAGTATGGGGACGGGCCAGCTGGTGGGAATGCATGACAGGCTGAGCTGGCGGGGGAGAAGAGGCCGTGGGCCACACAAGATTTGAAAACGGGCCACATTTGGCCCCTGGGCCTGACTTTGGACATGCCTGCAGTAAAGGAAGTCACAGCCTTGGCTTTGTGGAACATGTTAATGATCATTCTTTTTGGTGGTCACCAATTCATAAGTTCACCCCACGCTAGAACCAAGTGGACAGCGCATAACAAAACTTGGGTCCCCACAAGTATCATTAAACTGAGGAAATCACATTCCACGGCGGCTTCTGGAGAAGTGTTTGTACATTTCCATTACAGTGGTCCCCTGCCATTTTGCGGTTCATATACTGCAGTCCCAGTATATTGTGGGACTGCAGCATATGAGGACAAGGGCCCCTGGGGCAAGCTGTGTGGGCTTGTTTGGGGCTTCATACACTTACCCCAGGCCTGGTGCTGCCCCAAATGGGCCTCTGATGGACTTCCCGGGCCTGTCGGAGGCCCCAGAAGTGGTTTCCGGCAAACTGGAAATGCCTTCCAGATTATACAAAAACACTTCTGGGGCCTCCAATAGGCCTGGGAAGCCAGTCAGAGGCCTGTTCAGGGCAGCATCAGGCCTCAGGTAAGTGTAGGAAGCCCCAGGCAGGCCCCCCAGTCCCGATCCAACCCAGCATCTGCATATTTCGAATTTTCTAGTATTGCGGATCGGGTCCCTAACCCCTGTGATAAACAGGGGATTACTGTATTCACCTAAAAGAGGATAGTTTATAGTCTCTGGAGGCTTTGGGCATGATTGGGAATCATACTACTCCCACTTGTGCTCAAATGAGAGCTAACGGCCTTTGTAAGGAGTGCTTTGAATAGAGTTTGAAGAAGTTTCTTTTTTTGGATTCGAAATCCCAGAATCTTCTGAGCTTCATCTAATAATCATGCTAGCTGGGATAGCCTGGGTGTTGCCGTTCAAAATAATACCCTTTTCACATATGGTATTGAAAACCAAGTGCAACCATAGACCTTGTATCATGGTTCTTGGCATTTAACGTCATAGCAAATCAGAAGATGAGCCTCCTACTTAGTAACTAGACAGGGACTGATTGCCCAGTAACATCACAAATTATGCTGTTTTGTTTATGTTCCAAACATCAGTAGCACTTGTTGGATCAGTGCATAGGTCATCAGTGGTAAAAAAAAATCTAGAGATATATTCATAAATTAAGTGACACCTACATTTTTTCTCAGATGCATTGATTTTCTCTCTGTTAACCAGAGAGATGCATCTGCTGCTGCTCTGACTTCTCCAGAGGCTTATTGTTACCTGGGGGAGACTCAAATAGGGTTACTATGTTTTTCTGAAATATACCGTGCTTACTCTTTCCTTCATTATTCTTTTATTTTGTGAGGGATTTAGTTTATTTGTTGGATAACTAAAAGTTGTATTTAGAAGCTGAGTGCATTCAAAGTGGGTGCACAGGAGCAACCTTTGGAACAATCTAAGTAGAACATAACTTTGTAAGTATTTGGCTGAGTGCTTTCCCTAACTTGGATCTTTTTTTCCAAGTACGTCATTCACTAATTTACAAAAGGGTTACTTCAGCTTTCTTTTCTCCTGCAGGTCAAGAGCCCAGAAACCTTACCTGAGGAAATTAGTAGCAGAGTGTGAAAAGTTATTTTTTTGGACTCCTAGACATCTCCAACCATTGGCTATGCTAGTGAGAAGAATTCTAGGAGTAGGAGTTATAATCTTTAGAAAGCAACTTGCTCAAGCATTCGTTTTAAATGTCCATCAGAATGTCTTTCTTTGCTGGGGATGGGTTTAGGACTGCAAATCCCAGAATTCATAAAAACAGACATGAATTAGATCATCATCTTAGGACTTTTGTTGGTGTTTATAATCTCTCCCTTACAGGAATCGATGTTCCATTTAAGAATGTGTTCTTTTGTGTTTTTTGACTAGAAAGCTCAGAATCCCCAGGAATCCCCCACCTGGAATTCTAAGAGCTGCAGGCCACAAATACAAATCTGTAGACTTTAGCTCCCATCTCCTCATACCCTGAGAAGGGTCTTTCAGTTCAGGTTATTTACTTTCTGATGATGCCATTCTCCCACCATCCCAAAAGCAAGCTTCAGCGGTAGATGTAGTTCTTCAGAAGGCACAGTGTTCTCTTTAGAGCCTGATAGGCAGCAGGACTATGGCTCCCAGTGTCCTCGGGACCCAGGAGGCCCTGGACTCAGGTGACTGGTTAGTCCCCTGTCATGTGGTCAACCAGTGATGACTCTTCTTGTATATGGCACTAAAAGCAAAAAAGAGAAGCTCCAGAGGTGGGCAAAGTGCAGCCCAACCGATGTTGCTGGATTGCAGTCTTCAGAATTCAGCATTGCCTGTGGCTGGTTAGGTCTGCTGGGAGCTTTAGTGCAAGAACGTCTTGATCATTCATGATCTAAACTGTGATCTGAACACAGTGCTTCCCTGCATTAAGTAGATTGTGGTTATAATTAATTTTGATTCATTATAATCTTAGAACTGCAGACGTGGAAGGGACCCCTTGGTTCATTAAATCCAGCCCTTGTCAAGGAGGCCCAGTTGGAAATTGCATTCTCAACCTCTGGCTCAGCCAGGTACCTACTGGGCCATCCATCCGTTCTAACAAAGTAATACTAAGAAACCCCACAACTGATGCACAGTCTGCTGGCTCTGCATAAACCGCCATACTGGAGTTGACCTCTGTTTCCGTAGGATTGCTAATCACAGGCATTTTTCTTCATCTTTGCAGAAATTATATAGAATCATTGGCTCATTTGTCCTTGCTGACAATGTTATTACAGGTCTTGTTCTGTAGATTGGGGACCTGACATTTATAAACAGTGGGAGATTCCTATCATATATCGGTTTTGACAGGATTGCTTTCTTTGGCACAAAGCACAAAGTTTGTACAGCAAGAGTAAGAGAGTAGAGGCAGGTGTTTAACTTAAGGGGCTTTGTTTGATTTAACATCTCTCAAAATGTAGACTACATTGTATCTTGTGCAGAGTGTCTTACTCATGATTCTTAATTTTTAATTATTTCACCCTTTTTATGATGCTCCTTTTAAAGTGATTAGGGTTTTTTCTTTGTTACCATGGTTATAAAACTTGCTTTGTCTGCATTTAATAGCTCTCCCTTGTCCTAGCAGTAGTAAAAACAATCAACACTTACGGTATTTGCTTATAAAGGATATTCATATATTTAATGGGAAAAGTTGCTGTATGCTACATGTCTTGCTAAAATGGAATTTGATGGTTGGGTCCAAGTAAAAAGAGCCAGTGTAAGTCCGGGGATGGGGTGGGGGTGGGGACTTCAAATCTTTCATGGTCATGTCTGTGGTTGGAAAGGTCAGTAAATCAACCAGGGAAGTTGGCAGGTTTTGGGGTGCATGTCTGAATCGTTGATACAAAGTCTTGAGTCCCAAGCCCCAAGTCCCTATTAAAAACAACCTTTTTGCCTGGAAAAAGGAAGGATGTGCCAGTTCCAAGTTGCTAATTGAGTCTGAGCAATTGAAAAAAAAAAAGCTCAAGTCAAATCCAAAGTCACCAGACTTGACAGCCAGTCCCATGACTCATGTCCTGCTTCCTGACTTAAGTGGTATCTGGATGGTCACAGGGTCCTCACACCTGTCTTAGTGGGATTAGATCAGTGGTTCTCAACCTGTGGGTCCCCATATGTTCCTGGACTGCAACTCCCAGAAATCCTGGCCAGCTCAGCTGGTGATGAAGACTTCTGGGAGTTGCAGTCCAGGAACATCTGGGGACCCACAGGTTGAGAACCACTGGATTAGATAAAGCAGTTTGCTTCGTTCCACAGGTGATCTCTGCATTACGTAACTAAATGATGCCATATCCCTATCATGAACCACTGGCAGGAAAAGATGATGTTGTGGCTAGATGTAGTCTGTTTTGTAATAAAAGAGAAATGAGAAATAGTCATTTAGCCCATGTAAGATTGATAAGCCTTTATTTTTCAGAAGCCCAATTCCACAGAAGAATGGAACGGTGATATCTCTCTGGTCAGAGTATTGGGAGGAAATTTCCCAATGCCATTTGCCCACTTTGATTTGTAACTAATGTGCAGCTGGTCAGTGTTCAGAGACTTGAACAAACAAACAAAAAGAGTTATTTTCCGTGATAGCTGAACATCTTTCTCAAGCCTTTGGGATGCTGTCAAGTTGCGGGGTGGTGTAGGTGTAGCCCCTTTCTCTTTTTAACTTGCCTTTTCCCAGCCACGGTTATTTGCACTGAGGTATGATAAAGTCTCAGATAAGGATGGGCAGCCATACAGGTAGGAGTGTTCACAGGAAAGGGGGGAAAGAGGTGTTCCCACTTCAGATCCTAAATGTGGTATTTCTTTAAATGTACACATTCAAAGCTGCAGTCAAGTCCATATCTGTGGGTGCCCTTAAATTCAGGGTCTAGGAATCGCATCTTCCACTTTATACTCCTTCCCTACCTGCTATTTTAAAACTAGAAGTGACCAGAAAGCAAGTTCTGATTTTATTTTTATTTTTTGAAACTGCCATTTTGTGGCTAAATGAGGTCCAGGGGTGGAGAAGGAATAACAATTACACCAGGAACCCAGAAATCTATTAGATGGTTGCTTCACGTCCATTCTCTTTCCAGGAGGAAGTTCATTGAGTGTTGACATCGGTCGTGGCCACGTGGTCTTCTCCCACTTCTGTCCCTGTTCCCGTGTACCCACGGGCATGATTGATGATACTGGGACAACTGTTACCACACGGCCTCATTCCATGATGAAATGTGAAATTTTATGCCTTTGTTCTCTCTCTTTGTTTTTTTTTTAATCCATCCTTCCATTTTTTGATGTTTTGATTCTCCAAAGCCTTGCCTTCAATGCGTTACGGAGCAAACTTCGAGGCATTTGTCGTTTAAAATATCAGCACTCGCATTGCTAACTCCATAGGGAATTTACTGGCAAATGTCACTTTGTACTCCTGCCACTAGATGGCAACGAGCTACAATTGGCACTCGTTCCGCAACGAGGCTTACTTCACGGGCTCTTGTCTTGGAACGAGAAGCGAGACAAGCAGATTCCCGAGGCCAGGGAGGGGAATCGCTCATCCCGCTTAAATCATAGTTCAGGGTGCGTGGTCGGGACGAACTCCCGTCATCATGCAATGGACGTGCAGTAAGATTACTTCGTACTGGTCCCAAGCGGGACCGCGAACAGCAATGAGATGGATGTGAAGTATCAGCCTAAATGAAGGTTTCTTTATAGATGACATCTCCTGTTTGATTGATCAATTTTATCTTGTTCACAGGGATCTAATCCTTATGATTAATGGTAGCAATTTGACACACGATTCTACCTTTCATCCTATTAGTTGGTGTGTGTTTTTTATTCTATTTATATTGTTCTGGTGTTTTCCAGTATGAAAGATCTAATCTTAGATATCTTACAAAAATGACATATCATTTCCCAATCCTCCCCTTATTCCCAGCTATTCATTCAGTCACAGATCACAAGATTGTCTCTTAATGTGTGTCCCAGATAAAAGAATCTTGGCTTGATTAATTCAGTTTTCATCGGTTTAAGTTCATCATGGCTAATCTGGTCTGCTCCAGATTTGCTGGGCTGTAGTGTCCAGCCAGTATGGCCCATCAGAAAGTTGAATTAAAATATCTTTAAAGGAAAAGAAATTCTGTTTCTTAGATTGTGATATCTTAAACAAGGCATTCCATCTTGTGTGAGAGTGAAATAGGCATGGGCACAAATCACCTGTTTGGTATTTCATGTTGGTTTGTTTCTTGGCCATGTATGTGTTCGGTGGTTACCAACCCCACGTAACATTGGCTTGGCTTCCTGGTACTGATGGTGCACTCCATGGATGCAGGCACTGGTGGGCTCATAACTTAGAGGAAATATTGCTCATAGTATTTGTTTTCTGCCTGTAGACCTCTTCCAACTTAGCAATGTTTTTCTTCAGCTTTCATGCCCAGAATTGACTCCATTTAAGATAACAAGACCAGTGTCATGCAGAGTAGTACAGTGGTACCTTGTATAAAGGAATTAATTCGTTCCAAATGAAATTATGTTAAGCAAATTTTCCTTTATACAAATTTCCCATAAAATGCATTAAAATGGAGTAATCCCATTTTAGGTGATTCTGTTAAGCAAATTTCCCCATCTCTGGAATATTTTATGTTGTACAAATTTTATGTTATACTAGCTGTTTGTTATACAAGGGTCCACTGTACTTTTGTCTATCCTGCTTTGGATGGACTTGGTGATCTTCTGGAAGTCACCTCAAAACCTGTCAGTAGATCAGATCTCCCCTTTCCCCACCTCCATTTTTGGTTTCACTAGTGATGTGGTGCAGAAAGGTTTCAGCTGACAGTAATGTCAAAATGGAAAAAAGATATTTCTGTTCCTGAAAGAATAGACTTCTTCTGAAAATGTATTAGTAACAATGGATGTCAGATGACCTCAGCCTTTGAGGCACATGATTACACAGTTTTGCTTAGGATTTGCTTAATGTGTCAATAGGGCTCAGTGCGTTTTTCTTTTGAGTTTAAACATGCAATGTAAGGGAAGGATATGGTGTAAAAATAAAAAAGGGTCTCATAATAAAAATAATTTTCACACAACACTTCAAATTTATATAAAAGCGTATTCAAACCACATTTAATTATGCATTTTGATGGGGAGGGTTAGTCTAATATTTCTATTCAAATATTTATGAGCTGTTGGGACATGGAAAGTTTTCTTTAATAAATGTAGGTCAAATATTCTGAGACAGATTATGCTGTTGAGCGAAAGTTTCCAGTTCAGAATTGTCCGGAAAACCCACATCACTGAGTTTTGAGATAAATAGATAGATAGATAGATAGATAGATAGATAGATAGATAGATAGATAGATAGATAGATAGATAGATAGATATCTTCTGTAACTGCTTTTGCACAATTTTCACACTCCATACTTTGTAAATTTATTCCCTGCTTCCACACTCTCTTGTTTCCCACACTCGGCTGAACCCGGGCTGGTTTTAGCTGTGATCAGCCATTTCTGCTGATTAGTTCTTCTCTTGCCTTGTCCTTCCCCCATCCCGTTTTCCCTCAATAGCCCACAGAACCACACATCACTGTGTGGAATGTGCTGCTCTGCTGATCATGTTCATTTTCATAACCTCAAGAAAATACAAAAACCCTTTCTCTTCCATCTTCAGAACTCGGTGTCTTCAAGCTGCCTACTGGGTACAACACTTGCTTTGTTTCTCTTTTTATTTCTTTTTATTTCTTCTAATGCTGGCTAGAGCTCCAAACATTGAAAAAGTTTTTGCTTCTAAAGAACAAGCTATGAAAACCCATTTACTTGAATATAAGAAGCAACTATTAGGAGATGAGATTGACTTGTGTTAAACATTCTTTGAGAAGGCCCACAGGTGACACCACAGTAGACATCACAGGCATGCAGATTGCCGTTGAAAGATGTCCGCTAATCAAATTCTTGTTATACAAGGCTTGGTCAAGTTTTTAACAGTGAGAGACATGGAGTTGTGTCTACTGAATGCCCCATGTCCTCATCTTTCTTGTAGTGTCATTTGATCCGTTAACACAGGCAATAGCATTCTGGAATGTTGTATGAAGCAGCGGTCTATTTGGGATATGTGTGTTTGCTGGCTTTACTTGGCAGGCCGTCTCACTGGCTGAAGAGTTAAGTTCAACAGCAGTTTCCCCTTCTCAAATACATACAGCTGTGTGGTTTTTTTTTTTTTTGTTTTGTTTTTGTTTTTTTGTTTTTTTTGCTTGAGTGACCTTTGCATGGTGGTTGAGTTTGCCTTGAAGTACCTTGCTTGAGAAGAGTTTGTTAACCCAAGAAAAGTGAAGGAACAAAGGCAAGAATATTTGGAGTTGGGGAGAAGGGTATACAGGTGGAATATTGCAGTTTAATCCAAGAGGAGATAAATGTCTCTGAGCATCGCTCATATTAGTCTTTGGACGTAAAGATGCGTGACCATAAATGGTTTCATAAGTTCTGTATTTGTGATGGGTTCAACTTTGTTCTATCACTAGTTGCCATGCTGTTGATAACAAAGGTTTACTTCACCACTCGTTACTCTTTTGACCTTAACACCCTTGTTGCTTTCTATTTGCCTAGCCAGAAAATTTGAATTCATTCCCATCCACTCTGGCATGAATTAAATGTTCTTCTGTATTTATCTGCTTAAAAAGCAACTGAAGATATGTAAGTGAGTAGAATGGAAAGTTGAATAGAAAGATGATTTGGGTGAGGGGCAGGATGCGAAGATCAGCCCCTTCTGACGGAAAGAGAGAGGGGGAGATAGACACAGATGGACAGACGGACGGACAGAGAGTGAACCAATCTAAGCATAAGAAATTTGCAGGGAAGATCATTCTAGAATGCAACTGAGATACAGGTCATATTGCTAGTTAATTTGTACCCCCAAAAACCTGTAAGGGAATAAGACAGAACAAGATAGTACAATGATATAATACCATGT
Source organism: Phrynocephalus forsythii (assembly GCA_029282475.1). NCBI lineage: Eukaryota > Metazoa > Chordata > Lepidosauria > Squamata > Agamidae > Phrynocephalus > Phrynocephalus forsythii. The sequence goes on along the minus strand of JAPFRF010000005.1, from coordinate 91,896,056 downwards.
CAGTGGCAGAACAATTTCATACAACAGGGGTGGTACCAGGCATTCAGTTCATGGTATTCATAAGAACATAAGAAGATCCATGCTGGATCAGGCCAAAGGCCCATTAGAACAACTGTTCAGTTTTCATGTCATCACAAGCACTGCATATGACACCCATGTAAATAGACAGGACCTATGTATCAATGCAGATATCCATCCCTTCTCACCTGTTCTTTCCTGATGCACTTGCTGGAGTGGAACTCACATGAGGCTGCTGTTGTCATCGCTCTGCTGACTTTTGAAAAGGCAATGAAGGAATGAGAACTTTTCCAGGGAGTGGAGCTGAAGGTCTCAACTTAAATAGTTAAGTGTTGACTTGATTGTTGACTCCCCATTCAGCAATTTATTCAGTGGGCCTAAGCTATTTGGGATGAACAACTGGAATTGAGCCTAAATGTTTATCCCAAAAGCATAGTGAGGAGACACAGGGAAACAAAGTGGAGCTCTGAACTCTGCAGATTTTTTCCAGGAAGAAAGAAGATATCTGCATACACTTTTGCACACACAAACCAAACTTGGCAGTCCAGCAGGATCTTGTTATCTGTAAAGAGGAGGTGGAAATCTATTCTTACATGTGAAGGGAATTATTAGAGAGAGTATATTCCTCCACTGTCTGACTTCATGTTCTTTCTGCCCATTTGAAGGAGATGGCATTTCAAAGCAGGCTGTTTTCTGAGAGTCAACTGTATGGTGGTATTTGAGCTGGAGAGGTGTGCAAATAATGCAACGTCCTGAACAGAAGTTGTTCAATGACTCTTTCTCTCATGGTTCCCCAAACTATGCCTGTGCTCTGTGTAAATAGGAAAATGCCTTCGGGAGCCTTTGGACTTCTTTGCTTCTGGGATTGAAACATTTTGCTACTATCCAAGTAGCTTCTTCAGTCTGAGGAAGGTTGGTGGGAGGCTTCAGATTTATTGTTCATCTTGGTTTCACCACACCCTGATCTGAATAGGTTCGTTAGATGGACAATGGCCTGGGCCGTGTGAAAATCAAACATTTTGATCCCAGAAGTCTGATTTCCTTGACTCAACTCCTGGGTAATCTCACCTGGGTGACTGAGATTCTCCACAGACATAGGAGAATGCGTGGTAATGAAATGGCCATGTGCCATGAAATGCATACACCCAGCAAGTAGGGGACAAAAGTGGGACATAGGCAAAATATCAACCATGCATTGGAGAGCATTCCTTCCACCAGGAGCCCCAGTTGCAGTGAAATAAGTGTTGCAGTGCTGGTCTGCCCAAATCACATATTTTGCAGAGATTAGTGTGATGCAAAAGTTGCTAACCTTGGCTTAAAATTGGACAGCAAACTGGAATTGGAATCTGTGGTTTGTCTCGGGCATGTTTTGCTAAACCATGCTTATGTGAAGGTAAATGTGACTTGATGAGCTGTGACCTGTAGCTTTTTCAAGAGACTAGGATAAACAAGGAAATAAATGATAGAATAAACGTTGACCTGTTGTTAACTTGCAATGGAAAAATAGTAGCACTTGGAGTAATAATAATCATAATAAAATGCGACCCATATTGTTGAGAGGAAAGTTGTCTTTAATGTTATAACATTCAATCCTCCTTACACTTGCACACTAGAACAAAAATAGCCGCAGGAAAATAAGGAAGCAAGCCTGTAACTCTTATACTTATTGATTAAATTTAATGGATTAATCGATCCTCTAAAATAAAGCTTTCCAAGTGACTGATTCGCGGATATAAAGCTTGCAATCATACTTTTAAATCATGTCTCTATTGTCTTGGTTTGCTTTTGTCCCGATCAGCAGAATCTAAAGTGCTATGGAATTTCTTATTTCCTCACTTGCCACATATTAAATTGTTTAATTGACAAGCTTTTTGTGAGCCTGCCTACAGTATTATGGCTTGTATTTCCAGAGGCCATGCATAATATTGATGCTTTGGTAATAAGTAAATATTTTAAAATGTAATTAGCTGTAAAAGAAATAATCAAGGAAAGCTCTTAATCTGTTTGTAGAATAAAAGCAGCATGGGGTAAAAGAGATCAGTCTTAAAATCAAGGATAATTTTCTCCGACTAGCAGGTGGGTGGTATGAAACTTTGGGCTCCTGGAAATCTACTGCAAATGCTTGTGAACTTTGGAATTAGGTCCCATGATGATCACAGATTGCCGATAATATTTGAGTTTTAGATAGTGTTTGCAGTCATTACCTAAAGTAGGGATGTCCAGACTTTGGCCCTCCAGATGTTTTGGACCACAACTCCCAGAATTCCAAGCCTAGATTGCCAATGACAAAGGACTGTGGGAGTTGTGGTCCAAAACATCTGGAGGGCCAAAGTTTGGACACCACTGAGCTAAAGCCTAAAGCTATTGGATCTGCTAGATAACTCAGTGGCTTAGGTCTGAGAGTTCAATTCTGCACTGTGCCTCCCTGACTTGGGTAGGATCCAGTGATCCATAGGGTCCCTTCCAGCTTTTCAGTTCTATGATGATAATACATTACAGGCATGAGAAATTATAAGTGTAGATTAGACCTTGAGGTTATTTATCTGGCCAGCCAGTTTCCCTCCCATGCTCTGCCACCATTACTCAAAGAGAGAGAAGCTCTCATCTCTGACCAGTACCTGATTTGAAATAAGAATCTCTCCCCCCACTCCCTCCCACACCATTCGATTGCTTTCTACTGTTGAGAAACAAAGCCATGCTGTGCCTTGGGTAGGAAGATCCTCTTGTCATCAGCTGTCGGTCAGAGATAGGATATTTTCCCCTTGCTCAGAGATGACAAAGGGAGCCAAATATATTTCTTTTAGATTGATGTATAAATTGGGGAAGGGGGTTTGGGGAGTGGGATTGAGTTATGGTTACGCGCATTGAGTCATGGCTATGCCCATTGCTGGCATGTGGTCCCTGAGAGGTTTTCTTACTGAGAATGTGGCAAAAAAAAAAAAAGATTCCTCATCCCTATGTTATTTGATAATCCTCCTGCCAGCAAGACACCCACTTATGGCTTGTTGCAGAATGCAGTGTTGTTGGACAAAAAAGTATAGTTGCATGAACTAATGCGTGAAGCCGAACCACCGGAGTGAAGTGGGCTTCATCAAACAGTTGGGGAAGCTAAGAGATGGCTGCTGGTGTGAGTATCTCTAAGCCACATGTAGTACGTTTAACTTCTTTGAGGTAATTAGGTATCTACTAATGAACCCTGCAAAGAGAACCTCAGAAAATGAGTTTCTTATTCACAGTTCTATGACAGACAGCATGAGCAATTATAATAACAACATGCTATAATTTGTGCACCCCAAGACCTTGGCAACAGGCCCAGTACAAAAGTTGCTTCTCGAATTTTAAAAATCCAAGTGTTCGTTTAAATTTCAAATTCAAAGAAACCCAAGATATCTTCCTCAACTGGTTTGGGTATCCATAACATAGCAGGATATGTTCGTGCATGCCGAATTTATATTCTGTATATGAAGTCACTCTGTAGAAACATATATAATACGGACATATAGGAATTTTGCCTAGAACATGTTGCGGAAGGTCTTAGCCGTCTAGCAACAGCAGCTCCAGCCGCTTCAGCTGTCCCTGATTCAAATCTCTACCTTAGTCCAACTGCTTTGGACTGAACCAGTAATTCATACGAGTTTCCTAATCAGTTTATTTCAGTTTAATTAACAGTTTATTAATTTCATTTATGTCCTATCTTTCCCCCAATCATACATACCATGATTATGAGAGTTAGCTCGGTGGTGTGTCCGCCACCTGCTCATTATAGCTTCCCCTGCTGTTCTCCTTGTATTGGTTTTATGCAAATAATAGGGCATTCCCCACTCTTCTGTCCCAAAAGCTGATACCTGAAGGGAAGAATATTTTGGTGCAGAGAAGCACCAGAGAAGGGCTTTGTCAGCTGCTTTGGACAGTTTAGAACTAGCAGCATTTTTTTTTTTACTCCTGCATTTTCAGCCACTGTTTATGTCAAGGCTGACAAAAAGCAGCAGTGCCCCACAAATTGCGCAATGGGCTTCTATTTTTTTTCCCTCTGTTGGGATTTTTTAATGGGACCTAGTTGCGTTTTTCTCACCATTGCACATTGAGCAAGGGAAACAATAATCATTATTTTTGCTCCTCTGTGGAATTAACTCTGAAGGGTTGCTGCATAGCTGGCACAAAACTTCAGATGGGGAATTACCATTCTATGTATTAGTTAAAATATATCTAAATGTTATTTTACTTGATTGAATTGAATTGAATTGAATGGATTTAATCATTTCAATTTAATATATTTCTTTGATAAAACAGCACAAGCCAGTATGTGGCTATTCAGAAGAAAACGACCCATATGACTCCATGTATAAGATGGGCCTCAATTTTCAAACCCAAAATTACAGTTTCGCAACCACACGGTTCTCTCTGCTGCTTAATTTCATGTATAAGACAACCCCCATTTTTAGTCTAAGAACTTTAGACAAAAATATAGTCTTATACATGGGAAAATGCTGTATTTTTGTTTAATACCAGGTGCTTCTATTTAAGTGCGTGTAGCATTCACTAAGCTCATTACCTTCCACGTACATTCGTGGGATGGGTGGCTGCCATGGTGAAGCAAGGAAGAAGCGCCATTGGGAGTTGCAAACTTTCTTGTTTTGTTGGTGAAAGAAGCTCCATTAGGCTAAGTTTCTGTTCATGAACAAGATCCCTAATACCTCAGGTTTGTGTGAGTATATAAAACAAAATGTAAGTGAGCACAGCTTTACATAGTCTTCCCTTGAATGTCCTGCAGCATCCTGTTGACATTCTTCGGAAAATGCAGGCCGTGGATTTTTAGAACCCCTTTCAGATGGAGGATTGTTCAAGGAAAGATGTTCCTAAGGTTCACCCAGGACAGTGGTTCCTTTTTATACCACTTGAGTTTACCGACCCCATGTGTGAACCCGCAGGGTAGATATAGATTATGGTTCTGTACAGTTTGGGTGCACTTTCTCTCATACAGTCATGATTTGTTACAGATTCACTAGCTTAATATAAGCTAGGGAACAAAATTTGAAAGGAGAGGAAGTAAAATTTCACATTTCACATTCCCTTGATCATAGCATTGTTGATGTTCTATGGTTTACTGAGGTAATACTGGGTCTGTTGTGAGTTTTTTGGGCTGTTTGGCCATGTTCCGGAACACAGCCAAACAGCCCAAAAAACTTGCAACAGCTATCAGATCCCGGCTGTGAAAGCCTTCGAAAATACAATATTGGGTCTGTTTTCCAAAGAGAAATGTTTTTGATCTTGAAAGATCTCTTTGTGTCCTACCCTAAGCTCTGCTGCTGGTGTCTACTTCAACTGTGAGAGTTTACACAGCATTGTTTTTAAAAGGGACCTCTTAGTTGTATTGAAATCATCCTCTTGGTTTCTTACTGGTTCTCTACTATTGAGGTCCAGAGAATTTCCCTTTAAAGCATGCTGTTCTGAGCCTCCTTTGCTGGATCCTGTGCCAACCACATGCTTTTTCAATTAGCTCAAAAGTTTCCAGGATGTATCAGAGGCCTCAGTGTGTCCAAAATGAAATGCTCTGAGCTGAAAAATAAGGCTGAGTCAGCTCTCTCTGGAATGGTAATTATGTCAGCCCACAAACCAGGGAGCCCGACATCTAACGAAGAGTGACCTCCTAAATTCATCCAGAACTTTTATCCACTGTTGGACAAAACAGCTGTAAGGTGTGCCTATAAAAATCTATATACACAGTGTGATCCTGATGGTTCACTAGTTGTTTTCATAATGTGTGGTGGCCATGGTAACTGTTATCCTCACATGGCTTGGAAAAGAGATATCATTTTCTTGAACTGGCCAAGCTGGAAACCTGGAGAAAATGTTTTTGGTTGAACAATGTTGGCCTGTATCGTGTAGCCATGTTAATTTTTCCATATCCCTGTGCAAAACTGGCAATGTTTCTGAAATCAACAGATTTTATTCCCAAACCATGATAATCGTCTGTTGCTTTATTTTTCTTTTTATTTTTGTTCTGCTTTTTTATACTATGTGGCATTGAAGAAAGTTTTTATCCATTTTATAATCAGTTTGGACTTGCTCTGCTTTTCCTCTACTCACTTTTGACTGCTCTGTGTTAAAGTATATTCAAAGACCACACTTGAATGAAAGATCTCATAATTATCCATGGTATGTTTAGGATTTTGTTTATCTCAAAATCACTGAGCCTTTCAAGCTATTCGTGTACAGTAGATGAATTTTCACCAGAAGCTTGGCATTATATTGCATTGCATTTTTGAAGACCTAGTGGATATGAAGAAGGCAGGTTTTTAGTGGTGGTGCCTATTCTGCAGAATTCTTTGTTCTGAAATAGGTGGTTTTCTCCCCCTATTCTCTTCACATGTGTAATGTAGATGCTGTTGTTTCAGCAAATTGTATCACATGGAGTGCCTCTGGTGATGGATGTATATGATACAACTCAATGTCTATTAATTTGTAAATTCCTTTTAACTTAAAACCCTATAAAATGTCTTCCAAGGCCCCACATTTCAAGGGATGTATCACCCGACTCTCCTCTACAACCCCTCCAAGTTAGGTGAATATTGTATTTCATATATTTGAGTTATATATCAACACACACCCCACACACCCCAAAAATGCCCTTTAGCAACTAGCTTGTGGAAACCCAATCTTCACAAAATGTGGAGGTATTATAGGGGATAACCTGTTTTGGATTTCATCACAGCTACAGAATCGGCGATTCACAGCAACAATCTGCCAGCAGCAGAAGCTGAACAACTCAGGCTAAAAGTCTCTGCCACACTGTCCAGTGCTCAACCACCAGAACCATCCAACCTCACCAGCCAGGAGAGAAGTGCTCTGGCATCCCTCAGCAGGGATGAGAACATCACCATTCTGCCTGCGGACAAAGGAAGGTGCATTGTCGTCCTCAATACTGTGGACTACTACGAAAAGATTATCTCACTTTTAGATGACCAACACACATATGAAAATTTAAAAAGAGACCCTACCAGCAATTACAAGAAAAAGGTATTAGAATGCTTAAAACACTTGGAGAAGGATAATGCAGTTGACAGGGCAACTTGCCACAGATTATATCCTGGAGAGACCATGCCTTGCTTTTACGGACTTCCCAAGATCCATAAGCAAGGAATCCCACTCAAACCCATTGTTGGTAGTACAAATTCAGTGACTTAAACATTGCAAAATACCTGGCAACGATCCCAGCTCCACATGCTGGACTCAGGGACCACCACGTGAGCAATTCAAAGTGAGTGGGCCTTCAACAAAGCAGTGTGCTGACCCAGAAGAACAAGGGATCAGCCTGAGACCCAGACCCGATGGAAGAACCTGGTCATTCCCTACATGGCTGGAGTGTCTGGGAAATTTTTGGCAAACACCACAAACACACTAAGGCAGAGACTTGTCCACCCAAAGGACCCAATATCAAAACAAAAAAGGAGCAATATAGTATATGCTGTGCAATGAAGTGATGAGTGTGCAGACCTCTACATTGGAAAAACTAAAAAGCCATTAAACAGGAGGATGTGCCATCATAGGAGGGGCAACAGCTCAGGACTAGAATCAAAAGTATACCTCCACTTGAAGGACAAAGGGCACTCACTCAAAGATGAGGATGTACATATATTAGACAGAGACGATAGGTGGTTTGAGAGAGGGGTCAGGGAAGCCATTCATGTGAGTATTGAAAACCCCTCTCTCAACAGAGATGGGGGCCTCAGGCACAATCTGTCTGCTACTTATCAGGCAGTGATTTCAACAATCCCGTGACAAATCAATAATACTTCACACCTCTACCACCATGGCCATAGATAAGGACCCATACTTTAATGGGTGTTGGGAAGGTTAAAGGTGGGACATTCATGTGCACCTAATGAGCCTATTGAGATTGTTGTCCACCTAACTAGCCTATTCAGACCAGGGTGACAGGGGTCAAAGTGAGCTATAAAATGGAGGACTTGCAACTAGCTTTCCTCAGACTGACGAAGCTATTTGGATGAGCAGCAAAACGTTTCAATCTCTCAAGAAAAGAAGTCCAGTTGCCATGACTCAACTGTTAGATATTACAGAGGAAGTTTCTCTGCAAGTTTGATTTGTCTAGATACCTGAGGGAAATTTCCCTGGGGGAGCCTCTTTGCATAACTCAGAAACCAGAAATCCAATCTCCTCCATGCTTGGAAGGATTGTCGAGGTAAGGGGAAATGTCACTACAAATATGATGTTTTTATAGCACAATGAATCAACAAATCAAAAATTGCTAAAATGTGTCAATTCATATTCATTGAGGCTATCAATTCATATAAATGTGAATTGATGAATTAACCATTTTTGAATGAATTTTGCAATTCATTTTTAATCCATGCCCATCTCTAGTGTCTGTCAATGGAACAGAAATGGGAAGGTATTTTGCCCATGGCCTCATTCCTCAGGATATCCCCAGAGTAGATTAACTGGCGTCTGAAACAGTGTGAAAGAATATTCAAGGAACTGCAGTGGGAAGAGAAAATTATCTTCTTCCTTATTCCAATAGCAGAAGCTTTTACTGGAGCACAGAATGATATTTCCACCCACAAATAAAAACTGGGCACTATTGGTTGGTTCTCAGGAAATTATCTGAATGCAAAGGGCAGTGGAAAAGCTTGTGATATTTGCAGAGGAGGGTGACAGGATAAGGAAGAATACAGAATTAATTTGGCTAATATTGCTCACTAAGTCAAGAGTTGCCTGTGAAGATTCTCAGCCATCCAGGTGAGTTTATCTGGACGTCGAGTCATGCAGTGAAACACTTCAATCTCTCAAGAAAAAAAAGTCCAGTTACCATGACTCAACTTCCAGATAAGTCAAGAGTTGAAAGGCAGCAATCTGGATGAAAAGAAGCACGAGCATGTGAACCATTGAAACAGTGTGTATGGTGTAGGAAATATGCATCATTGTGGAACAGTTACCCTTTTTTCATTATATCATCTGGATCTGAATATGTAGCAAGATGATAGAAACTATGGTAGTTTAAATTTGAGTAACAGAACTTAGTTTGTTAGTCTGGGTCAGAGTGTGTTGACTCAATGTTTGGAATTGTTTTTTTATCTCCCCCCCCCCAAAAAAAAAGAAAAAAAAAAGAAAACAGATCAGTTGATAATTAATTGTTACAGGAACATGCAGCTTGCTTATCACTTTTTTTAATTAGGACTTTTGAAAGTACCCTGGCATATCCCTTAGGATCTTTCCTCCTTCCTTTGCACACTTGCTTGCTCAATCACTCCCGTTTCTTTTGAAATTTATCTATGCCTACTGGCAAAGTTAGCAATCCTAATGTTCCAGAAATAACTAGCAAGGCTTACAAAAAGACAAAGATAAGCATTTTAATACACAGTTTAGTGGGATATTTGGCAAACAGCTGTATTGAAACCAGAAAAGAGTGAAAATGCCATGATGACCTTTCTTTATGAGCAATTAAGGTGACACCAACCAAGGGCATGACTATACAGTGGCAAAAATATTTTTGGATCTTCTGTCCCCCCCCCCCAAAGTGGGTTTATGTGGGTGAAATCACTTCAGCTGTCCAGATGACAAGCATTTTGCAGGAGTCAGCAGGGACAAAGACAGAGAGATATGTTTATGTGAAGCTGCAACAGTAGACACCTTTGACAAGGTCCCAAATGACATTTTGATAAGGTGCTAATTGGCAATTGCCAATCCTTTTAAAAATTTATTTTTCCTAAGTCACATACTCTGTCCCAGTGCCGACTTGAAAAACTTTGTTTCAAAGAAAGAAAGAAAGAAAGAAAGAAAGAAAGAAAGAAAGAAAGAAAGAAAGAAAGAAAGAAAGAAAGAAAGAAAGAAAGAAAGAAAAGAAAAGAAAAGAAAATTGTCAATTTGGCCCCCAAGGCATCTGCAGACTCTCATCTACAATCCCTCCAAGTTTTATGGAGATTAGAGTTTTGATGTCTGAGTTACCTTCCTCTAACTGCTAAGTAATATTCTTAAACTGGTGCCAATTAATAGATTTTAGATCATAGTTTTTAGATCATTTTTGATCCATTGGATCAAATACATATAACCTCAGTGGGGTGGGGGTTTAAATTATTTTATGGTGCTTCTACATTTGGCTAAATAGGGGCTATAAGCTTTAATAAAAGGAAAACAAGAAGTCATTGGACTGGCAACCTTTAGTCCATAGAAGCAGGAAAATATAGGGCTCTGCCGTGATAATAAGAGCCTTAAGGCAGTTCTGCATATTCCATTTTGGGATTTTACTGTAACAGATCATATGGGAAACACACCTGGCCAGGATGGTTTTTGGATTTTTCTGTATTCCTGTCTTCCCAGCTCCTTAATCTCAGCTCACCTGTTTTTGATATTTTGGTGCATTGAAATCAATGGACTTGAGAAGTAGATTTTACTTCTTCTGGGCAGGATCCTTCTGCTGGTGGTATGGCAGAATCCAGTGGAAACTAGAAGAGGTTATCTCATCCTGCTAAAGCTCACTTTGCACCTCTGGAGAACCCAGAGTCAGTTTTTTTAGTTGCATGGAAGAGGAGACAAAAAAGAATTTCCATTGTACTGTATTGCTGTTGTAAGACAAAAAAATCATACTGGCTTAATGAATGGATGGATGGATGCTTTTGTATCATACTGTCTACCCCAAAAATAGGTGCCAGAGTTGCTTACAATCCTTTTTGGGGAAATAAAAAAAATTAATCCTCAAAATCTAGGTTAAATGTCATCAGGTAGACATGGGAGCAGCTCCATCTGATGCTGCAAAATATAAGACCTCTGAATAACAACTCATTTCTTACCATTTAAATTGTTTTTGTTTCTCTCTTTATTGTTCCCATCATTGCTTATTAATGGGTAGTTTATTCATAGCTGGGTGCCTTCATAGGGTTGCTGTGTTTTGTCACTAGTGGAGCCCCATGGCGCAGTGTTAAATGCCTGCTCACAACATGGGTTTCAATCCCCAGATAGCAGGCTCATGGTTGACTCAGCCTTCCATCCTTCCGAGGTCGGTAAAATGAGTACCCAGTGTGTGTGTGTGTGTGTGTGTGTGTAATTTGTAGTCTGCATACTGTAATTAAACTGTAAACCACCCAGAGATTGATTACTTGAAGGTATGTAAGCCGAACAGTTTCTGTGGGATATGGCACTGTGTCTGGCTAGGCAGCAAATTGGACCTATCAGGTGTGAATTTTATTGCACGGATGATTAAACAGCATCACTTGCTGTCATTTGATCTCTCAGTACCACTCAGAATTATGGCACTTTCTTCAAGCCTTCCATGTTTGTTTGGGACCTCGGTATCTCAAGCATCACCTGTTGGAGAGGCCATCATCAAAATCTCACCTGTTAATGTCCCTGGCAATGGTAAAAGTTATGTAATTTTTGTAAGGATAAAAACTTAGTGATCTTATGCTCCTGCTCCTCATCTCCTTTAGAGATCCATCTTGATTATGCCCTCCATTTTTGGAATGCTTTTCAGGGCATGTGAACAACAACCATTGTGGGTCTTTCCAGCATACAGTATTTGGCCCTGATTATTTCAGTATCCACAAACTCATGTTGCTCATGTTGGAAACAGACCAAACTAGAATGAACGTGTGTGTGTGTGTGTGTGTGTGTGTGTGTGTGTGTGTGTGTGTGTGTGTGTGTGTGTGTGTGTGTGTGTGTGTGTGTGTTGTGTCGTTACCTGCATCAAAAAAGTGGACCCCCGACAGTTATACGTAGAGTTGCTCTGAGGATGGATTGGTCTGCTCTAGTGATTACATTATCTAACTGGCATTTTAAAAAGAACAAACCAGTGTGCATTCCTGCAGCACACCAAATAGCAGGACAAATCCCCATCTAACCCAACCCTCAATTTTCACTGGCATGAATCCAAGATAAGCAGGATATATCAGTGAAATGCTCCATCCCAGGGTATTCATTGCAATATGATTTACTAGAGGAGCAGGAAGATCCAACTTGCATCTTTTAAAACAGTCAAGGAATTGCTCACTCTTTTTATCCATGGACAAACAAAGAGATTGGAACCTACAAACTTTTTCTTTTGCTACTGTTACTCTTTCTTTTTGGCATATTCAACTTAACAGTGGTACTCTGAGTTACAAATGACCTGAGTTATATAATTGCTGGGTTCTGTAACGAAGTCCTTCCAAAACAATGCATCCATTTATGCATTTCTTAACATAAAAAATCCAGTTTACACATTTTTGCAAAAAGCCCTGGTTTACGCCTTTTTTTCCAATGGACTTCATTTCCTAGGATGCATTGCACCCCATTCAGATCCAGTTTATGTAATTTCTGGGTTACAAAGTGTCGCAGGGAATGGATTAATTACACAATATGAGGTACCACTGTATTTTTTTCTCTGTGGAGAAGGATTTTGAATAACTACCACTGGCATGGAGAATTGTGCCAAGAAACCACAGAACTCTGTCACTTAGGCTAACTGTCATGATTGAGGGATATGTAGTAGTGAAACCAGCATTTTCAAAAATTTGAAAGCATAGAATTTGTTTTACCTGAAATGGATGTTTATGGCAACTATGTGGGGAGTCTTTAAAAATTTGCTCAATGATTGACTGCCCCATTGTATTTCTTATTTTAAATGGAAGAACCAATTATTCTGTGTGATAGCTGAGTGCTGGAAACACTCTAAACCATGTGCTAAGATTATTATTCACTATTATGTCATTAGTGTATTATGACAGTTACTTTGTCTTAACGTCTGTGCTTTAAGTCTGTGTCAGACAGATTTCAGGGGATCAATGAGAAGCAAGAGACATTTGGTAATATAATTACAGGCACATTAAAGATACATGTGTTGGCCTTTTAAAAAGATTTAGTGCACATTACGACACATATTTTAGTCCAAGGTAGGTTAGGTATATTTAAAATGAAATAAATCTGAAATAAATCAAAACAAGTTGGAAAGCTGTGTAGCCAAAATACAAATACAAATACAAAACTAGTCTAGGTGATACCTTTAGGCTACTAGTAAATAATTACTATTTTACTAGTATTATTTTACTAATAGTCTAAAGGCATCACCTAGACTAGTTTTGTATTTACATTTGGATTTTGGCTACATGGCTTCCTAACTTTTTTTGCTTGAAGTTGAAATACTGAGATACCAAGAAACAGCCCCTCACCCCCGAGATGTACCAAGGAGGCAAACAGAACATCAATGGAAGCACAACAAGACTGCATCCACTAGGTAACCAGTAGCCTTTTTAAAAAAATTGGTCTAATTGGCTATACCAGTGATGGTGAAACTTTTAGAGACCGAGTGCTGAAACTGCAGTTCAAAACCCACTACTTTTTTTTTTTTTTGCAAAGTGTCAATACAGTAATTTAACCTGTATACAGGTGGCTATGAAGGGGCAATGTCGGGTACCCACAGAAAGGGTTCCAAGTGCCACCTTTGGCACCCGTGTCATAGGTTCGCCATCACTGGGCTATACCTAGTGGATTTTTCTAAATTTTACCCCAGTCCCCAAGTGAAAGCATGATTTTCTGCACCAACCTCCCCCCGGTCTGGCAAAGCAGGGGTTCTGTGCCTCGAATGGCCACGTGGAGAAGAAGTGTGAATGTGTGTAGTGATTAGGTATGTCCCTTTGTTTGAAGGACTGGGGCTGAAACCCGTGACTCCAGATGCAGCTCTACAACATCCCTGCAGCCTCCCTGCTTTCTGTCTCAGCTAAGAAGAAGAAAAATGCCTGGAATTCATCATCTTGCCAAAAACTAATCAACTTCTGGCAAACCCATCTTTTGCTAAATTTGAACAATTGGTGCAGCTTTGAAAAAGAGGGCATTGCCCTCGAAATATCAGCAATATTGTTTTGTTATTTTACTAGTAGCCTTAAGGTATCACCTAGCCTAGTTTTGTATTTGAAATAAATCAGAATATTTAAATTCAAAGCTCCAATGATTTCATCATGATTCTCAGTTAAGGCCATATAGAACGTGATGCTATTTATGTGAATACTATTAAAATTAATGCTTAAAAGTAGTACATATGTGACAGTAGTAAGGAACTCAAATGGAATTTCTGGACTGAAAGTGCTTAGCTGTGACTCTTCCTGCTCTAGTTGCAACAGAAACAGAAAGTTGGAAGCTGTTCCCTCCAATCTTAAGGAAATTTATCACTCACACACACACACACACACACACACACACACAGAGAGAGAGAGAGAGAGAGAGAGAGAGAGAGAGAGAGAGAGAGAGAGAGAGAGAGAGGTAGCTTCCCTTTTCTGTGCTTTCTAATCCAGGGGATCCTGACCTTTTTTGCAATTGCATACCCCCTTGGCTCCCTATCAACATACATTGAATCCTTTGTATTAGGTGGGACGAGATTAGTGTTCAAGTTGCTTCATCATCGCCTCTGGTAGCATGCACAAGTGTGCCATCAAAGGAGTTAAAATTAATAAAGAATATTGTTCTGTACAAATTGCCATTGATAAGAAAGGAGCAGGTGGCACAAGCCCCTGGGTTAGTGGCGGAACAAAAGCTAGTTGGTGGGAATAGAAGGAAGAAGACAATGGGTTTCTCGTTGCTCAGGGTATAAATAAATAACATACACTGTTGACATATGTGTCTTTCCCCACCATTATTCAATTTTTGAGTACCCCTAAATGAACTGATTTGTACCCCTTAGGGGTACATGCACCCCATGCTGGAAATCACTGCACTAACCCCAAGACTGTGGCATGCTTTCGAGTGGATGTTCCACACCTTAGAAAAACTGCACATCACAGTGAAGCCTTGAATTAGGAATGACTTGAATGATGAAAAATTTGAATTACGAAGGGAAATCTGCAGGTATGGGGAAAATTCAATTTACGAAAATTTAATCCTGTTTATTTGAGTTACGAAAAGTTTCCCCTGCCCCTGTGCTTGTAATCATTGGAACTGGAAACAGAAAGTTACCACTGAAATGAAATGAAAGCCTATTTCCAACTATAAAATGGGTCCTGTTTGTTTGCAATTAAAATATAGCAAAACCCCCACCTATTTTGGGGGTTAGGGACTCAAGACATGTGATAACTGAAAATCCGCAATATCCGGATGCTAGGTTGGGTGGGGCCTGGGGGGCCTATATGGGGCTTCCTACACTTACCTGAGGCCTGGTGGTGCCCCAAATGGGCCTCCGATGGCCTTCTGGGACCCTGGCAAAGGCCTCAGAAGTGGTTTTTGGTGATCCGGAAGTCAGTTCCGGTTCGCCAGAAAGCACTTTTGAGGCCTCCAACAGGCCCCAGAAGCCCATCAGAGGCCTGTTTTGGGCAGCGCCAGACCTGGGGTAAGTACAGGAGGCCTGAAACAACTTCCACAGTACTCCTACCAAGTATGGCCAGTGGCTGTACCGGCTGGGAATTCAGGAAGTACTTATCTGAAAACATGATTTCTTCAGACACTGGATAGATGTAGTAGACTCACCTAATCCTGTGTGGTGCTGCAGTTTCCTCCAGAGACTTGCTAGCAAGGAGTGTCAGTGTGTGTGTAGTTATTTTGGCAAGGGATCTAGCAATTTGGAAATAGGATACTGTGGATTTAATAACTAGCGGTAAAGGAACTTGCCAAAAATAGCACAAAAAGTACGTAATTGGTAAGGCAAGCTTGATGTCCTCCCTCAACCCTTGTCTTGGAAGAAATGCTCAGTCTTGATAGTTAAACATTGTTCACAAAATGGGTCATGCTATACAAGCCTCTTCGATATGCAAGAAAACTGTATGTGCATCCAGAAAATGATAGAACGCTTAGGAACCAGGAGCTGAGAATTGTGACATTTCTAAGATCACAATCAAATCTAAACTAGGATTTATTCTGTGAAGTTCCTATTTTGTGGTTGAAAAAGAGAAAACTCTGCTTGGTTAGCAAGACCACATGAAGCTCAGAGGAAGCAGAAAGAAATCTGACAAGGCTTCACATGTTTCAAGCAACTTTTTGGTTCATGGATTGCGATGGTGAAGAATTGCATATGCTTGCCACAGTGCTGCCGTCAGCCCTCCTCATTTTAAAATGGTTACTCAGTGTGGTTATAATGGATAGAGTTCGCACTGCACTATGACTCAAGGGTGTGTGATAGATTCCGTGGCTCTGCCATGGAAACTCATTGGGTGCATGTGTGGAACTGGTAAAACTACAGTAGGACCCCGGTATCCGCTAGGGATTGGTTCCAGACCTTCCCGTGGATAATGAAAACCGTGGATAAGAGAGAACGCCTGCCCACCCACACCCAAACTGCTGTTTCCTGACAGTAGCTTACTTTATGCCTGCTGTTTTGAGACAGTAGCTAGCTTTATGGCTACTGTTTGTGCCAGTAGCTTGCTTTACAGATGCTATTTGTGACAATAGCCTGCTTTACAGCTGCTGTTTGTGACAACAGCTTGCTTTGTGGCTTTTAAATTATTTAATTTCTTTTTCTCTGCCAACCATGGATAACTGGATCAGTGGATAATGAATCAGTGGATATGGGGGTCCTACTGTCTCCTTAAGTACCTCACTTATGTTAAAAGCCAGTAAGCTCTGACCTGATGGCAGAGAACAACCACATGACTGAAATAGCATTTGAACTTCCACGAGAGCCACAACCATATGGAGATTTCAGTTTGAAACTGAAATGTGTATCACCCTCAAAATTCTTTGAAATTCTACATGATATTTGACCTTAGAATGTTTGCTTCTCCCTTAGAATAAACTGAGTTTCCTGAATGTGCTGTTCCTTTGCTTAATCAGTTCCCAGCCCTTTTGTTGTCTCTTTCCACATCTGTTGTGTTGATCAAGTATAACTGGCAGTAGATACACTTATTTTTAGGAGGAAAAGCTGCTTTTTATCTGCCTGTTTAAAAATGCAATCTCCCTATTGATCTTTTATTAATTGTTGAATGTATCCTGGGTTTTGTTCAAATGGAAGTTCAAATATTAAAGGCCTGATCACACTCCACCAGTGATCCAGTGTAAGGACCCACGTGTTATTTTGTTTTATTGACCAGAACTTAGCTACTGAATAAGTCATAAATGAGTCCTGTGATTCTGCTGTTTGATGGCCATTATTCATGGTATTGAATAATCTGTTAGTTCACAGCCTGTAGACATATCTTATGTACTGTGTTATATGACTTGGTGTGTGATAGATAAGGTCTATGAAAAATTCTTAATGTATAGTCACATACCGCTGAAAATCATGCTGTTTGCATGAGAGAAGGTTCTGAACTGTGAAAAAAGACAAGTGCTGAGCCAAATTTCTCAAGAAATCATTTTGTTACACACAGAAAACGACTTTGCAGAATTATTTCCAAAACTAACTAACTAACTAACTAACTAACTAACTAACTTTCTTTCTTTCTTTCTTTCTTTCTTTCTTTCTTTCTTTCTTTCTTTCTTTCTTTCTTTCTTTCTTTCTTTCTTTCTTTCTTTCTTTCTTTCTTTCTTTCTTTCTTTCTTTCTTTCTTTCTTTCGTCTTTGCCTCCCTGCTCTCAAACCAAACAAAACAGTGCCTAATAGTGCAGATGTTTCCATTGAAAGGGAAACAAAATGGTGTCCAGCAGGGTAGAGAGCAGTTTACATTTTTTTAAAAATGAATTTTTGACAATTTAAATTTTAAAAATTAAATTAAAATCATGATTTGTTTAAACCAAGTTAACTTTAAAAATCATTGCTCTTTAAAAAAAAATCCTAATGGCAGGGCTGCCAACGTAATTGTTGCTGCTGCAATTTATGGAAGCAGTGCAAAAACTAAAAAAACCCGCTTCGGTGAAAAAGACACTACAGTTGCACTACACAACAACCATTGTGAATGTCACCTCTGAGAAATTGTTGGCGAATTAGCTGCTTCTCATGGGTGTGCTTAGTAAAATATTTGCTCCAACTTCTCTACTGACAAATAAGGTAAGGAATTTGGAAGGCCATTTGTGCACAGCTGTGTTAAGAACACCCATCTCTTTCCTTGGGGGGGGGTCCCTGATAATTTGGTTGCCAATTAAAATAAACTTCCCAAGAGCTTAGATCACAGTAAACCTGTTAGCCTATCAAGTCAGCTTGTGGGCAAGCTCATTTAAAATACGCCACAGGAAGTTGACCTGTCAGGTCAGCACAGAGACTGGTTTTTTTTTTTTTTGAGACCTCGCCTTTGAGATTGAGGATAAGCTTCATTTAACCTGAGCCGCTTGATAAGCTCAAAGATTCTGAGAACTGTGCTGATAATTAACTGCCCAGGAAGCTAAGCTGGGAACACTTTGAGAATTATGTAAGGAGAGGAGGCAAGAAGACAGTAATAAAAAGGGGCAGCTGTTCTATAAAAGGTTTTGTAGCCCCTATTTATAGAACTGCAAACTGTAAGCACAGGTGATCTTCTGAGCTCTTTTACCTTTGGAATGCATGTATGCCTCTAGCAGGTGGACAGCATATGGTCCCAGGGTGACATATGGCGTTCATGTCCCCATTTCATGGGCCATGCTTCTGCAGAATCAGCCATTGCTGTTGCCACCAGGACAGAAGGAGGTGACTTGCCTTGTGATATCCTAGAGTCATAGTTTCCATGGTTAATGTAGCAACCATTAATGGATTATTTGGAGGGAGGGGTATTGTGTGGTTTCAGCCTGAGAAGTCACTTATACCAACCCATTGTATTTATTCATCTTAACAAATGTTGAGAGCGATATTTTTTTATGACAGGTTGGGCATGATCCCACATCTCCACTACTTGTTTTGTATATAATGTTTGCCGTGAATGGGAACAAGGCTCTGTGATTCATTGCTTCTATTGAACTTCCATCTCCTAACCTGCGATCTGTGGATGAATGTGTTTTCTGGGGGTTTAGAGGTCGCTACACGCTTTCAAATGAACTGAACCGTGAAGGTGTTTGCTCAGTATAATTCCCATTTGAAGAGGCATTGACTTCTGAGCTGAACTTTTGGCTTCCTGCAGTATCACATACATCTGATTAAGAAGCTGCGGTCATGGGAAAGCTCTTTGAGCGCTCCTTGGTAAGAGTACAGAGAGATTTGATTTTTCCATCACCTTGCAATTGCAATAGCTGATATTTCTACAAATTTGCTTGCCCACAGTAATAGTGACATGAATTTAAGGAGATCGCTCCACAGTGGAACTTTGGGATATAATTATATAGTTGAGAATTTAGCAATTAAATGTGTAATTAGATTGCTGTTGTATATAGTACATTATCTCCCATTGCACTATGGGAAGCAGCCATTTCCAAAATTCACTGTCCTTTGTAGGTTGTTAAGTCTTCTCTCAAAAACTTCTCCACAAAATGTATACATTTTAATGTGCAAATGGCTAAAGTTGCATGCATTTGGGAAATATGAAAATATATGTTAGTCACTAGGGAAATTAAAATGAACATGTTAAAATGCTTTCATTGACACGTGGAATGTTTTAAAAAGCTGTAAGGAAAAAACTCCTAAGTAAGTAAAATAGTATTGGGACATGATACAAAATGAGGGTGAATGTTAAGTGGGATTTGGAGAATTTGAAAATTTTTACTTTTGACATCTCTAGAGTTGTTAGAAAATGTGGTACCTCATTTCGATCATCAGTAACAATGGAGACTGCAGCCAAGAAATCAGAAAAAGACTGAGACTTAATAGGAGAATGATAAAATAGCTAGCAAATATCTTAAAATATGGAGGATGTGTGGTCAGAGACCAAGACAAAATTCATCTGTGCTGTACTATTCTTCATTTCTATGAATGGATGTGAAAGCTGAGGAAATAATGGGCCTAGCTGGAATACATTGTTGGAGGATAGCTTTGTACATACTATGGACTGTAAGACAGACAAATGAGTTCCAGATCAAATCAAGGCTGAATTCTCACTAGGTGTTAAAATGACTAGACTGGACTATCACACTTCAGACATACCAGAAGAAAACAAGACTTACTGGAAAAGATGTAATGCTAGGAAAAATTGAAGGTGGTAGGGAAAAATAATGAACTCTCCACTCCTTTGTCTTGAGGAATTTTTACTTACTTAGTTGATTCTATGAATGTGTGTGGAAAAAATGGTAGCTCCGAGGAAAACTACCTCACTTTTTTTTCATGGATGATTTAAATGCCATTTCAGAAACACTATCTTTTTGTGTGAAAGAGCCTAAGTGGTTTCTGGTGTAAGGTGGTCCTGGCAACCTGTAATTTCATTGTGTTTTTATAAGTACTAGCATTAAATTTTAAATCTACTGATTACTGAATTGAATGCTGTGGCATCTGCCATGTCACTGAGTGTAAACCTAGTGCTTTCTAGATAGCAGTTGGTCTGCGCTAGCCTAGTTACTCATTTATACTTTTATTTAAAGATACTTTGGCTTAGATTGTCAAGAAAGTGATTCAGGTCTTCTAGTATTGAACTGATCTTACCCGTAGAGAGCCCAAACCCTCTTTCTGTGCAGTCTGTGTGGTACTTGTGTGTATCCGGGAGGATTAAAAGAATTAAACCAAGTGGGAGGGTTCTGTGATATAGTTAAATTCCTTTGTCAGATGCATACCATAGCTTCTGGATGTCAGAGATAATTGATCCTCCTCACTCCCACAGATTTCTGATCTGTAAGTTAAGGATTTGACTTACATGGTTGGTTGGAGTGAATACAAACATATAATCAGAAAGAACAGGTTGCATTTTGTGTCCATGGGATCCAAAAGCTTGTTTGGGGCTGAAAGAAAACTCCAGTAGATTGGGATGTAGTAGAATTTTATATGGGATACCCTGACAAGAAGAAATGCTAGTACAGTAATCAGAAAAGCAGCAGCAGAAGCAATCACAACATATGCACCAAAATTTAAATGATGGTTCATTATATTTTCCCTATATAAAGAAAGCATATGCACATAAAATGTCATAAAGCATGAAAGCGATTAACTTGCAGTTTGAGCATCATGGATCATGAGTTTTAATGCTGCACGGTTTCATATTCTGGAATGTGGTGGAAGATGACACTGAAATGCTACTTAGAGGCTAATAAAATCCTGTATCTTGTATGACAGTCATACGGCTGCTTCCAGCTGTTCTCCAGATGTGATTCATTGAGATGTTTTTTAAGGAAGAGGTTTGCAAAATACAGTACTTAACTTGTTAATGAATACACTTTGTTTGATATGTGCAGAAGGCATTTAAATTATTTTATGCCCTTATGGGTATAAAATATACCCATAAGGCTCAGTAAATGTTCAGAACACTCAGTCCGAGGAAATTTTCTTACGGGTTTGACGTTGTCTGATTTTCAAAAAGAAAGTATAGTTGCCACCTTTCTATCAAATACCTATCTTACTCTACAGAGTTCTTATTTCAGCTTTAATACATGTTAGGGTAAATCAATGGACAAAGTCTTGTTGGCATAACTTTACTTTTAAGGAATTAAAAGCTTCTTGCCCCACCCCTACTTTTAGGCTCTGAAGTTCCTCTTTGCCCTGGGGAAGACTTTGGGAACCTCCAGAGAGGGATGGCATGGAGTGGCGTATGGGTAGAGGATCCTTTAATGCAGGGGTGCCCAAACTTTTTAAAGGAGGGCCAGATTTGGTGGCTGAGAATGTGTCAGGGGCCGGTTGCTCCCCAACCCTGCCACCCCACTGCAAGCCCCACCCACTGACCCATAAGCCCCACCCACTGACCCCTTGCAACCCCACCTGCAGGAAGGAAGGCGGGGACCAAGGGAGGGAGGGAGGAAGGTAGAAACCAAGAGAGGAAGGAAGGAAGGTGGGGAACAAGGAAGGGAGGAATGAAGGAAGGTGGGGACCAGGGGAGGGAGGAAGGAAGGAAGGTGGGGACCAAAGGAAGCACAGGGAGCCGTGACCATAGGTCGCCCCTTGGAATAGGCAATCTGTGTGACCTTGCATCCCCCCAAGCTCCCCAGCGGTGGCGAAGGCTCGCTCGCCAGCCCACCCCAAAGCTCCTTGGTGGTGGCAGAGGCCCCCTGGCCTGCCCACTCCCACACTTTCCCCTGCGGTGCCGGTGGCAGCAGACTGCCCGTCCGCCCAAGCTTCCCAGTGATGTCAGTGTTGGCAGAAGATTTTTTTTAAAAAAAAATGGGGCAAAGGAGGGGGAGGGAGGGGTGGGCCAGCCAGCCGCGGGCCACTCAGAATGGCCTGACAGGCCGGATTTGGCCCCTGGGCTGGACTTTGGGCAGGCCTGCTTTAATAGTTTGTAAAAATTGCCAATAGATGTCCGGATGTCATTGGCCATCCCTCCTGTCCCCAAAGGGCTCTGGGGGTGAGTACATGCTATTCGTAGCTGAAGCCCTGTGTGAGGGTGCCTTACAATAGAAGTAACCTTTGCTCAAAGGTGTCATTTGACACCTAACTGCATGTCATTTTGTCCTTCCCTCCACCTTGGAGGGCTATATACACCCTCCAGTTTCCTGCTACCCAAAAACAAAATGATGGGGGGAGGGAGTATATTCTGTCCAGTAAAAAAGCATTACTCCTTCCCAAGGTTTGGGGAAGTTTTTGCTGTATGCCCAATTTTGCCCTTCTATTCTAGAAGCCTCTTATTTTTTTCAGAGATGGGAAGGGACAGGTGTGAGCGGACAGTACTTGCATTTTGCTGTTGTATTGAGGGGATGTGTTTTGGGATTCAGATGCCCTGGAGAGGCTCGGGGGAACATTGGGCTGCTTGAAGCTACATATCGCCCTTATATATCCTTCTCCTGCCCAACCCACAGTTCTTGCAGTACTAGATTTGGATCATTTTCCAGAGTGCCAACTTTGGATTACTTTGTTTCCCAAAATGGGATCCCTAGATGTTGAGGAACTTCATATCTCAGAATCCACAGCCAATATGGCTAATGGTCAAGGGTCTAGGAAATTAAAATCTAGCAACATATGGGGAGCCATGGTTGGGAACCAAGAGAAAGGACTCAGTGCCTTCCTCCTTGTACCTGTCAGTCCCAGTTATCTTAGACTAGAGTTTCTTGTTACTCTGCAAAGGGAATTGTGTTTAGTGGCACCTTACTAACTGGCGTCATAAATTGTATTCAGGGCACCAACAAGGCAGGAGTACTCTTTCCATTTGGGGTGGTTTAGGCAGCTGTGCTAGTTTAAGCTAAGGAGGGTTAAAAGTTTAGGATGCTGAGACTACATGGGCTCCATGCTGTGATTTACCAACCAAGAAACATAGTTCTGATCAGGCCATTGAGAAAGAAACTGACCGGAGGTGTTAGCCTGTCTTTCTGCCAAGAACATTATTTGCAGATATTCTGCCATATGAATGTATGAGTTCTCATTGTCTGTGGGTTTTTGATTCAAGGACATTTCTTCTTAAAAATAAAAGATGTATGCAATGCATGCTACCTTAGCCTTTACAGTGCCTTATTTTACAGATGACAGTGTGAATGCTACATATTTATGAACATTAACAATGAAAACTCTGAAAGCCATCACTTTCCATAGTTAAAGTGTGTGTGTGTGTGTGTGTGTGTGTGTGTGTGTGTGTGTGTGTGTGTGTGTGTGTGTGTGTGTGAGAGAGAGAGAGAGAGAGAGAGAGAGAGAGAGAGAGAGAGAGAGAGAGAGAGAGAGAGAGAGTCCTTGCTATGAAGGCAGGATAAGTGTCTGAAGAACCTTTTGTTCCTGCCTGTTTGACACATCCAAAACAACAGTAGTCACTTAACTCCCTTAAGGAGGCTGTTTCGTATTCTCAATTTTACTGTCAGAAAGGGGTTTCTTCTTGCCATTTACCTTGATCTTTCATCTTTATTAATTTAATCGTGTTACTTTAGCAGGTCCCAAGATAGTCAACTAAATAATTCCATATCTTTTTTGCTCTCCACTTCCACCAGTATTTGTCACTCCTTGACGCTACCCAACTGATTTATTATTTTATATATGTCAATTTTAACAGCCTTCACCCATTAATCATTCTCATTTCTGTAAGCTCCGTTCTGTGCTTCTGGAAATTTTGAGCAAGGTATGAAAAGTGCTGCTCATGCTTTTCGCACCTGGGGTCAGATAATGGGGTTCCTGTGATTGGGGGAAGTGGTGTTACCTTGGATTGGACCTGGCCACCTACCCCTGAATGTATTGTAAAATGCTGGTTTGTCTCCTGTCTTGTCTTTTCTTTCTTAGCAAGTTTTCTTATTAAAATACATTTATTTCATGTAACAAAGAACCAGTGCAATACTATATGTCGTGTTAGAGTGCAGGAATGGAGTTTGAAAGTTGTTCCAATGAAGTTATGAAAACAGTGGTGTGGGCCAGTAAAGTATTCCAAGTTGGATGCGCCTTATGGGAAGGAAGAATTGGGTTGGGGTGTCTCTTATGTCAGTGGACTAAGGGAGGAATCTTCAAATGTTGTTTAGAAACTTATCTAGCTTCATTCAGAATGCCTGTTTTATCCATGAGCTTATTGAGTGAGACAGGCTGTGGAGAGAAGATGCTACTACAATAACCAGAATATTGGGTGTTGTGTGATTTTTTTTTCTGTAGCCAAGGATGTGGGGGCTCCTGCAACTAAGACTATGTCCCTAACCCAACTTTGAAATGAGACTGTCATTTTAACTCTCTATGATTATTTTGAGCTTTATTGCATACTTTACTTCCTAGTATCCTCCTGTTCCTAAGCTTATATTTTTAAAGTAGGTTTTGCTCAGAAAGATTGATGAGCTCAGAACCATACAATGAATTTTGCCACAATAGAAATCCAAATGTCACACTCTGTCTAACAAAGGCTGTGTGAACAAATGCCTTCCAAATGAATATCCTGAAAATGTCATCTGTATGTATTATTGATGCTGTTACATTTTTTGATGCAAGTAACCTTCCTGCTAATTAACTGTTGTTGTCGTTGCATTTGTTATGTTGCTATTCTTCCATTTGTTCAATGTGGCATATCAGGTTTTCTTCATCTCAGTTTTATCCCCACAGCAACCTGAGGTAGGTCAGGTCAGCCCAAAGCCATTCAGTGAGTTTCATGGCTGAGTCAGGATTTGAACTCAGGTCCTCATCAAAGGACACTCCAAACAATGCATCACATTGGTTAATCTGGCAATTTCACTACCAGAACACCTCCCTGGGCACCTCGTGTGCCTCATCTCTTCCCTACAGAAACCTCCATGTTTACTATCTAGCTCCCATGGCAGCCTTCCTTATCTGAGGCAATCTCAATTAGTTCCCAATTAAGATTTCATGAGAAAGTCCTATCAGATGCTTTGTCGAAATCCAATTATTCCGCAGTATGCTGCCATCCTGTTGTCCATTAATCTTTTAATTCCATCAGAAATGTCTGGCTAAGAGCAACAGTGGGGGAGCAACTTCACAGGTTTGCTGTCGCCTGTGGGTATATTTCATTCTCAGCCACTTCAGAATCCAGCTGTAAATTATGTCTGTGTATTCGATATAAGGTAATGCCTGAAGGAAAATGGGTCAACTGACAACAGCAAGAGATCGGGTATATCATCTGCATAGGTTGAAGTCAGAAGAGGGCTATGTTAGGTATTGGGGGAATCTTTTACCTACCTGGCAAGAACTGCCCTGCATCTCAAGTTATGTTATGTATTCCTAACTGGCATTACCGTATTTTGTCAAAGGATAAAAGACAAGTCAAGGATGAGAAAAGCAACCTCTTTTGGATTCCATAAGTAGACTAGGCGTTACCTTTGTTGGTCACTACTAAAACAAAAAATGTACGCTAAGCTTTCGATAGCAACTGCTATCTTTATCAAAGCATGGTACCAGAAATGCAGTCTTGATCGAGGATGTTGTCTATCAGGCGCTGCGAATCTTTGGTTGAGATGGAACACACCAGATGATGGTATCAGGAGGCAAGCTGGTGTTAAGACTGCTTCAAAGTCCCGGGTACGATATTCTGGGTGTTAAACCGTATTCGGGACTTTAGAGTGCTCATCTTGGTTTATAAGTCTCCTTCCATGAGACTCTGTAGATATATTTCCATGATCATGTGGCTGGCATGCCTAAACCCATAAGCATACAGAACACCCATTACCTTCCCACCAAAGTATTGATGATTTATCTACTTGCTTTTTTACATGCTTTCTAACTGCTAGATTGGTTGAAGCTGGGACAAGCACTGGGAGCTTCTCTCATCATGTGGCTTCAAACTGCCATCCTTTTGATTGACAAACTGAGCAGCTCCTTGGTTTAACTTGAAGGGCTACCCGCTTCCCTTTGAAATATAGTGCAACACTAAAAAAAAAAGGCATTGAAAGTACAAATCACAGCCGTAAAGGATGAGGATAGAAAAAACAGGCTCTTTCCACGATGGGGCAGTATGAAAATATGGGATACTAAGATGGCCATCACACTGTTAAATGTCTTGCAGTACAGTAGCCATCTCCAGTTGCCCTGTGTTTTTTAGCTACTGTTACCACAGCATTCCTGACTACTGTCATGCCAGCTAGAATGAATATGAACTGAAGCCCATGTAGTCTAAAAGGTTGTACAGTACTGCTGCCACATAATAAATTATTGTGTGCTCTTAAAGCCATTTCTTTATCACAATAACAGAGAGAGAGAAATCTAAGCAATATTGTTCTACCCTCTTTCTTTGGTATGTTCCTTGAAAGACGGGCGATATAAAATATAAATAAATAAAAATAAATAAATAAAATATGGGTAAAATTAAGTCTGAATACATAATTATTTGTCACTTATAGTAAATTTTTAATAAGATGAATTATTTTGATAGTGCCAGACACAAAGTGTCAGTGTTGTTTTTACACCAAATAATAGTTTGCTAGACTTAGACCTTCGAACACATCTAAGTATGTATTATTTTTCTACCTCTTAAATATGCAGACTTATTTTTAGTCAGGGAACTGATTTTGTGGAATAAAATGACATTTCTGTGGGTACTTTAAAATGAAATCAATGTCAAAACAGTTGGTTGCAAACACAATGCTATACTTGTCTTCTCACAGCCAGCCTGTACAGTGTCTAGGTAGGCTGTGGATTTCTTGACTCCTTTCTGTTAGGAAGTGGTATGTGTCTATTGAATTAGAAACTATGATCTAATCAGCATATACTGCTTACAGGGATTGAACCAGCTAAGGCCAGACCCTGTTTGGCTATTTGCTATGATTATGCCCAGACCCATTTACACTTCCTGGTAGTATGCCTCTGGGACCACCTCAAGGTACTGATGATGTTGACATTTAAAGCCCTAAACAATTCAGGACCTTGCTACTTGTCTGCCCGACCCCACACCTCCCAATCCAAAGGAGGCCTAGAAATAAAAACTGGATTGTTGAGCCACTTCTTCATTGTCAAATTCCTTCTTAGTGGAGGTATAGCAAGCCCCTTCCCTCCTCAACTTTAGAAAACAAGTGAAGACATGGATGTTCACTCAGGCCTTCCACAGCCTTTTCCCTGGTTAATTTTGTCTCCTTTAATTACCAACACCCTGTTATTTTAGGGTTAAATTTCTCTGTTTGCCACCATCTTCTGTGTCTGTTGGAAGTTATACAGTAAATCCCCCATTTATCGCAGGGGTTAGGGACCCGACCCAACCCGACCTACCATGAAGGGAAATGCTGGGTTGAGTTGGGAATCGGGGGCCTGTTTCACGCCTCAAGCACCAGTGGTTCTCAACCTGTGGGTCCCCAGATGTTCCTGGACTGCATCTCCTAGAAGTCTTCATCATTAGCTGAGCTGGCCAGGATTTCTGCGAGTTGCAGTCCAGAAATATCTGGGGGCCCACAGGTTGAGAACCACTGTCCTTCACTTACCCTAGGCCTGGTGCTGCCTCAAAGAGACCTCCAATGGGCTTCCCAGGCTTGTCAGAAGCCCCAGAAATGGTTTCTGGTGAACTGGAAGTCATGCTGGTGCCTCTGACAGACCTGAGAAGCCTGTCAGAGGCCCACTCAGGGCAGCGTCAGGCCTGGGGTAAATGCAGGATGCTCTAAACCAGTGTTTTTCAACCACTGTTCCGCGGCACACTAGTGTGCCGCGGGATGTTGCCTGGTGTGCCGTTGGAAAAGCTGAAGAATATCAGCTTTGTGTTCAGCCAAACAGGCCCAGGTTGCGCACTGAATAAAGTATTTTATAATTTTTCATATTTCTGTTTACTATTTCATAATAAAGTAATTATAAAATACTTTATTTGTGTTTATTTGATTCCTATTCAAGAGAATTACTTTATATATAGTCAATATAGGCACAGAGTTAAATTTTTTAACATTTTCTAATGGTGGTGTGCCTTGTGATTTTTTTCATGAAACAAGTGTGCCTTTGCCCAAAAAAGGTTGAAAAACACTGCTCTAAACAGGCCCATCCTGCCATGTGCACAGGTGCGTCTCATAAGAACGTGTGAAGATTACATGAAGAATGTAAAGAATAACATTAAATTTAAATACATTCAATAAACCATTATGATGCCTGGCAAATGTAACATGGGAGGAAGTTTAATACTTTGCCATCAGAGAGATGGCATTGTCCTGATAGCTACCCCACAAATCTCAAGACAGCCGGGGTAGAAGGTCTTAACAAATGGGCTGGTCTGCAAAAGAGAAAGTTCGTTGGGTACTCTGGTTGCCTTTTAGTCACATTCAGTGGTTTCTTTCATATCTTCCATACAACTTTAAACCACTAAAATTGAGCCCAGAAGCAGGCTAGTACATCAGGCTCCTTGACTGCTCTCCCATATTGGAGGAAATCAAACAGTTTGACTAAAGTTTCATCCCACCTCCCTCCCTATATCAAATTCCAAAAGCCCAGGTTGACAATTATTCATTAATCTTAGCAATTGTGGATCTTTAGTTCAGCCCTCCGGCTACTAACACCTGGAGTTCCGGACTTCTCTCCAGCAAACAATTCCTTTTATGCATGAAAGAAACTAAGTGATGGGGTTTCATTTCATTACTTGTTTACACCCTCTTCTGGATCCCGATTATGTGTTCTTGCCAAATCTCCTCAACATTAACAGACGAAAAGGACAAATAAAACCGATCCCTGGAAAATCCCAAGCTGTGTCTGTTACTGTATAGTTTCCTATTGTAGCCTCTTTTTCTGTGAATGTTTGGAAGTAAATTGACGGTGGTGACAGTGAAGCTTCCACTTTAAAAGAGTTATTTATTGAAATCTGCTTCAATTGTCGAGCATTCATTCAGGTAGCCCATGCATTTGATTTCAAGGTGCCTGTAGGTTCTGTGCCTCCTGTAGTTTTTTCAGGAAAAGGTCAGTTAAGGTTCCATCATGTGTGCAGTTCCTAACTTTCTTTGCTCGAAGCTGCTGTGTGTTCTCTAATAAAGTACAGTGGAACCTTGACTTGCATACTGCTTGACTTGCATCATATTTGACTTGCAGCAAGAAGGGGCCTGTTTGACTTGAGTCGCAGGCTTTGACTTACATCTCGGAGCCCCGGCGCAAGGCACTGGAAATGGGCGGCAGCCACAACCCAGCATCGCGGCTGCCGCCTCCAAACTGCTCCTGCCTTCTTCCCCTCCTCCGGCAGTGGCGGCTTCGGCGAGGCCAGCTCAGAGCACCTGGAGCTGGTCCTCGGCCTCATCGAAGCCGCCGCTGCTGCCGGAGGAGAAGAAGGGCCGGGAGCTCGGGGCTGGCCTCGCTGGTTAGACAGTTGGCTCAGTCTTGTAAAAAATCTGGCTGCAGAAGTCTGGTCCACAATGGAAGCATTTTAGTTGGGGAGCTGTAAAGTTGTGGGACTCTAATGGTAAGCATAGAGTTGTTCAGAACTTGGAACGTCAGGTTTAAAAATCAGTAAAACTTAAATGTTAGACATTGTTGCTATGAACATTAAAAAGTGGAGGCATATAACTTGTGGACTATAATTCCACTGCCGCCTCCTCTCTTTGAAGAGACATTTCATTTACATCCCCAGAAGGAATCTCCTATCCCAGTCAAATTTGTGTAAAATTACTGTTTTCGGGGGTCTTTTTCATCATCTGGAACGGATTAATCCGCTTTCCCATTACTTTCTATGGGAAACTTTCGTTTGACTTAAGTCATGTTTGACTTAAGTCTAGACCACTGGAACGGATTAATGACGTAAGTCAAGGTTCCATTGTATTAAGCTAGAGATTGGAATTCCCATGTACTTGTCACTAGTTTGTTCAGTGTACCATAACACAGTTTATTACAGTGGCAACACTGGCTGTTTGGTTATTTCAGCACTGATTTTTAGAAGCTGGTCATAGATGTACTCTGCTGCTTATCTGTCATTCTCCTCATGCGTCAAATCCAAGAATGATCTCCTTTTCCTATTCAAAATAACTTAGAATGCTGTGTATCTCAAAGACACTAAAAAACCAAACCTGGACCCAGGGCTGGTGGTTAACTACCGTCCAGTAGCAAACCTCCCTTATTTGGGCAAGGTGTTGGAGCGGGTGGTGGCCGGGCAACTCCAGGCACTGCTGGATGAAACGGATTTTCTGGATCCATTTCAATCTGGTTTCAGGCCGGGTTTTGGTACAGAGACTGCCTTGGTCGCCCTGTATGATGACCTCTGCCGGGAGAGAGACAGGGGGAGTGCAACCCTGTTGATACTCCTGGACCTCTCAGCAGCTTTCGACACCATCGACAATGGTGTCCTTCTGGATAGGCTGGCCAGGTTGGGGGTTGGAGGCACTGCCTTGCGGTGGTTCCAATCCTTCCTGGCTGACCGTGTCCAGAAGGTGGTGCTGGGGGACAGTTGCTCTGCCCCGTGGCATTTATGTCATGGGGTTCCTCAGGGCTCTATACTGTCTCCCATGCTGTTCAACATTTACATGGAACCGCTGGGAGAGGTCATCAGGAGGTTTGGGCTGAGGAATCAGCAATATGCTGATGATACTCAGCTCTACCTCTCGTTCTCCACCAATCCAGGTGAGGCGGTTTCTGTGCTGAACTCGTGTCTGGGCCAGATAATGGACTGGATGAGGGTTAACAAATTGAAACTCAATCCAGACAAGACAGAAGTGCTGTTAATGGGTGCTTTGCCGGAAAGGTTAGAGGGCCATCTTCCTGTCCTGGATGGGGTTGCACTCCCCCTAAGGGACAGGGTCCGCAGCTTGGGGGTGCTCCTGGACCCCGGTCTAACTCTGGAAGCCCAGGGGGACTCGGTGGCCAGGGGTGCCTTCCTTCAGCTGCGGAAAATATACCAGCTTCGCCCTTACCTAGACGAGCAGAGCCTCATGACAGTAACGCATGCACTGGTAACATCCCGTATTGATTACTGCAATGTGCTCTACGTAGGGCTGCCTTTGAAGACAGTCCGGAGATTGCAACTGGTTCAGAATCATGCGGCGTGGCTGGTAAGTGGTGGAGCCGCCAGGGATCACATCACGCCGATTCTGCGTAACCTGCATTGGTTACCAGTTGCTGTCCGAGCCCAATTCAAAGTGCTTGTTTTGACATATAAAGCCCTAAATGACTTAGGACCTAGATACCTGAAGGACCGCCTCCTTCCATACAAACCTACCCGGCGATTAAGATCGAGCCGGGGGGGGGGGCTTTTGAAAGAGCCATCCCTCAAGGAGGTGAGAGGGATGGCTTGTAGACAAAGGGCCTTCTCGGCAGCTGCTCCCAAGTTATGGAATGCCCTCCCTATTGAGATCCGCCTGGCGCCAACACTGATTACATTTCGGCGCCAGGTAAAAACCTTCCTGTTCCAGAAGGTTTTTAATTGATACAATATAGATTGTGGGTCCGCTGATGACAAATTTAGGATGATGATTTTAAAGAAGGTTTTTATTACTGTTTGATGATTTATTGATATTTTATTTATAACTATTTTAAATTGTTTTAATTCTTTGATTGTAAGCCGCCCAGAGACCTTTGGGTAGTGGGCGGCATATAAGTTGAATAAATAAATAAATAAATAAATAAATTAAATAAATTAAATAAATTAAATAAATTGGATTGAAACTCAGTGCCTTACCATATAAATCAAAACGTAGGGCTAACCTGGTGGCTGTGTCACATTTCTTTGACAGAATGAACATTAACCATAATAGTTAAGTGGAGCCTTCATTTTCAAAGAGTTGGGGTGGCTGTATTCAAGTTCCTGGGTGTTACCATCGAGCAGGGCCTGACCTGGAGTGCTAACACCACTGCTTTGGTAAAGAAGGCCCAGCAGAGAATATACTTCCTCAGACTCTTAAAGAAAAACAATCTGAGTGAGAGACTGCTGGTGTCCTTCTACCGATGCTCAATAGAGAGTGTTCTCACATAGTGTATCTGTGCTTGGTTCTCCAGAGGGTCATAACCACAGCCCAGAAGATCATTGGTCGCTCTCTCCCATCTCTGGAAGAACTATACAGTTCCCGTTGTCTTAAAAAGGCAAATAACATTCTACAGGATTCATCTCATCCTGTTTATACTGTTGCCTTCGGGCAAGAGATACAGAGCAATAAAAACAAGAACAAACAGACTAAAAAATAGTTTTTATCCAAGAGCCATAACCATCTTAAATGCTGCAACCAAATAGTGTGACCTTGGGGAGTTATGATGGATGTATATGAGTGCTTTTGATTCTTTTTACCTTTTAAATGTATTTTTCCCTTCTAATTTTAGTTTTATTTTATTTATTTTTGCTACCTGGGATAGTTTTCAATTTCATTGCACTATGTACAATGACAATAAAGTATCTCTTCTATTCTATTACTGCTTCCAGGGTCACCCTGAAGTTTTGAGTACATTTGCAAACACAGTCATCAAGTAACAATTTCATTCCCCAAATGGCTGTTCTGCCTTCTCCCCTATTTACTTAATATCTGCCAGCCAAACTCTGTGAATGTTCTGTGATTGTCCAGTTTGCATAAATCAAGACAAAATTAGAGGACACTTCTTTTAAAAGAGGGTCACCTGTGTGACTGACAAATGAAATGATTGCCAAAATGGGAAAGCCAATCAAAAATGCGACTGACCGACACAACCCCTACACTTATAACTAAGAAGATATACAGTCTGCCTTCCTTTTTCATTGTTGAGCTTCCAGTGCCATCTGGTTCACTACTGATGGAAACAGAATGCTGGATTAGATAGACCTCAATTTAGTTCAGCTACAGTACTGATGTTTTTATCCTAGATTCAGCCCAACTGCATTCAAGGAGTCTTCTATATATCACCTAATTTGCATACCAAGCTAGCAAATGTGGACAGATAAGCTGTTGCAACATTTGCATCCACCAACTCTCCAGTTTGTGGTTTTCTGCTGGAATACATACGTGCAAATAGCACACACACACACAGAGAGAGAGAGCTGTACAACTTGTTACACCTTTCCCTGTTTTAATTAGCCTGTGTCTAGAAAGAGCTTGATCTTGTCACCCCTATGCCTGTTTTATGCTGATATATTTCTCAGTCTCTTGATTCATTTACGAGATGTACAGCAGAATGGAGCCCTGGGTCATTCTCTCACAGTTAAATAATTCACTTGAAAAGGTTTGCAGTTTTGGCACGTATTTCTGAGTCAATTCCCCCTCTCTCTATTTAATCCAATTTATTTCTAAGCACTGTAATCGTAATTGGCAAGTTTTTTTTTAATATCTGGTTTAATGACTAAAGAAGAAATCAGAAGAAAGATCAAATGTCTGAGAGAGAGAGAGAGAGAGAGAGAGAGAGAGAGAGAGAGAGAGAGACAGACAGACAGACAGACAGACAGACAGACTGCTAGGAAATAGGAAGAGACAAAGAAACATGAGGATCTCTTTTTTCCTGCTGTCCTTCCCCACCCATCCACCCTGGTCCCTCCTAAGCTATGGGACATGAAGCTGCAGTTGTGAAACTCAATCCAGCAGGGGAGGTGTTCTCTTTTTACAGCAAGTTCCATTCTCTGATTAAGCTTGTGAGGTCAACCTCTGCCTGTCATTCCTGGAGGTGGCTTGCCTGTTGGTAAGCAAGTCTCAAAAGAGATGCTGGGAGAGAGTATGCCCAAGGGGGTAAGAAGCAAAACCAAATCAAGAGCCCACAAGTGAAGGGAGTTAACTCTTCACAGCACACATTTAAGGCCCAGGTATCGCTAGTTTTATAAGTAAAATCACGTACGTTTCTACCTTACAATGAAAGGAAATAGCCTTGCTAAGAAATGTAGTTCCAAATTGGCTAGAGAAGATGGGAAATTCCCTCCTTAGAGGTCAGCAAGGAAAAAAATGGGCTACAAACCCCAGACCAAGAATTTAGTCTTTCATGTCTTCACTAACTGAATTACAGTCACCCTAATAGTGCTTTCAAGGTAAATGAGATGTTTAAAGAATGGTTTTACCAGTTCCACACCTTCAGTGAGTTTCCATGGCCAAGTGGGATTTGAACACAAATCTCTAGAGTCCTAATCTGTCATTCTATACACTACACCACACTGGGTACAATGTCTTTTCTGGCTCCACATGTGGGTTTTTTTAAACTGTCTATCTTGATGAAGAGTTTTATAGAACTCAAAAGTTTTCATATTCTGTACATTTACAGTTGATTCTAAAAAAATAACATTGCCTTCCCATGCATTTGAAGTCTTGGGTGTTATTGTAATTGTATGGATCAACCCAAGTTCATCCTTTTACTAATCTCTTCTTGAACTATTTTTTAAAAGTCTCTCTAACCAATTGCTGGTGGAAGACAAGCGTCAGTGGTCAGACTTCCCCTGTTGCACCATCATAGTTCTCTGTGGCCATGTCAGCTACTAAGTGTGACCAGCTGCTCTCAGGGTTCTCTTCATTGCTGCACTTGCTGCTGAAGCCCAGTGCTAGATATATATGCAAGCACCTCACTGGCCACAACCAACCAGGCAAGAAGCATAGGGAGACAGGGATTTGTCCCTTTTCCACAAAACCTATCCACTGACGTCCATTGCACTAGCAGCCATAAAAGTGCAAATGGCTGTAGTAGATACACGCTAATTGCTCAGAACAGGCCTGTTTTGCTCATGTACTTTGAAGGCATTGTTTGATCCATAGAACATGAATTAAAATTCTGGAATAAAGTCATATGGTATTTGTTTCTGCAAACACTTGTAGATGAAGTTCCGAGCCGTCTGTTAAACAGTGGGCAGTCTTATTTATAGCTAGACTCTTTCACCATGCCGCAGATTATGTAGCACACATTTAAAAATAACAGCACAAGCACATACCATTGCTCCTCCAAGGATTTTCTGAAGAGGTGGAAGGTGAACAGCAGTCATATAAATCAGGCGTGGATGAGACAGAAGTGAAAGCAAGGCCAGGAGAGTGAGGTTGGGGTGAGTGGCATTTAATTAAGTTTTGCCTCTGGACAAGGCCAGTAGCTGCCTCTCATATCAGGATGCCAAAAGATGAAACGCCTGTTGGAGCAGTGGAATGTGGTAGGGGCAGTGCTTCACCAAATTCCGCTTTACAGTACTCAGTAAATTAGCTTGCCACTAGTTAAGGAAGTTCCCCTTATGAGCAGGGGTGGTTTTTGGCCACACAAGCATGCACTAAGTGAACATACAACATGCACTAAGTGAACATACAATGAGGGGATGATGTATGTGAACTCTATGTTTTGGGTTTTTTTTTAAGTCGTAGCAGTATGTCCCAAATAATATGGATTACTTGTTCATGAGGCAGCTCAAATCTATCTTTTCGATGGCCATATTGTTGTTTTACTAGAAAGGCACATCCTTGAGATGGCATGATCTGGTGATGCTGATTTTAGAGTTGTTTTAGCTATATTGACATCATCAGGCATCATTCTCCTCACTGTTGGCTTTGCCCATCAGGGACCAGTCTGTGGAAGAGATTTGGAGGGGGGGGTACTCTTTCTCACCCCAGTCACTGCAAACTCACTTAAAAAGAGAAGGTAAACTAGCCATGTCAGCAAGGAAGAGCACCAATTTAGCAACTGTTAAGACTTGTTAAGGTGCCAAACATGGATTGTAGGGTGATTGTCCAGTGAGGCTACCTGTCCTTCATTTCTTCTAGAGCAGTGGCTCCTAACTTTGGGTCCCCAGATGTTTTTTGACTACAACTCCCAGAAATCCTGGCCAGCACAGTTAGTGGTGAAGGATTCTGGGAGATTTACTCTAATGTTCCTTGTCCCTTTAGCAGCAGTCTTCCATGGTTGGGGGGAAGTGTACACTAGCACATGCAAACATTTTAAATGAAGCAGGGGCAGTATGGAGTATGTGCAGGGCATTTTTAGCTGTACTAATACTGCGGGAGAGAAGTGCTACTTAGTGAACCTTTTAAAAAGAATATAAATGATTCCTGTCCATTTCTACTGCTATATCCTTCTTTGTGTAGACAAACATGTCTGATGTCACTTGAGGAGGAGAAATAGCTATTGGCAAGGTGCTTTTCTCTAAAAGAGAGAAATATACCAAGAGTGAATGTTCTGCCAGAGACAGAGGCCAAGGTTTTGTATGATGGTGTTTTTACTTCTACGGAAAAAGTGTGTGAGCAATATAAAACCATCCCTGCAGTTTACAGAGATGTTGGCCTGGAGAACAAATTGCTGTCCCCCCACTCACCCCCACCATGAAAATGCAGTTGTTCCTGAGTATTTCCTCAATTAGTTGATGAGTTAAGCTGTCCTTATATCCATATGACCAGCATAAATTGCTTCCTGGTCAAAGAAGACCCGTTTGGACCATGGTGGTGTTTGACAAGGGGTTTAAGACTGTATATTCAGATCTTTCTCTCCTAATTGGCACATCTTGGCCCTTGTTGAGTTGGTTTTTCATCAGAAAGTCAATTAATGTCTTCACCTTTTTAGGAGACTACTGGCATCTTTGTAGCTGCTGGCCAACTTAATTGAATTCTTCAGTAGATGTTGCAAATCCAGAGTAATGGTATAAGCCCTGGTTGGTTCCATGATAAGGGACCACAAATTTATTTATTATTTATTTTATTTTAGAGTATTTTACCCCATCTTTCTCCTTGAAAAAGGACTCAAGGTGATTTACAGATAAAAGACTAGATGCCTCCATTTGTACTCATACTGTTTCGAATGTTTGAATAGAAAGTGTGTTCAAAAGACTTTGGGGGGTTGCAACACAGTTAGTAATGGGTATAGGACTGAAAGTTCATTGTTCACTAATGCAATAATTAGAGATGGGCACTGAACGAACATTTTTTCGTTTCCGTTACGCAACGAAACGACAAACGAAAATTGTGATGAAAATGCAACGAAATGAACAGAACCATGAAAATTGTGGTCGTTAATGTTTCGTTTCCGTTAATGGTGACGTGCAATGAAATGAGCTGTTTTAAATGTTCAAAAACGCCCTGGACATCCATAAAAACGCAGCGATAATTATTTATATTGTCTGATAATACCTACCAGGGGGGTTGGGGTCCTTAAAACGTTTGTTTTAGTCTTCTCCCATCGCGATGTATTATTCTTTTCCCTTTAAAATGGATGTCACCACCAGCCACAAAATGGAGGCAAGCCATGTGATGGGATCATGTTCAACCAATAGCATGCCCAGGTTGCAGACTGGGCGGGCAGGACTGGCAGCCACAGAGGGCATAAAAAGCTCTGGCAGCCCCCGTCCTCCTTGCAGTCTCTGGTGGGAGTTAGGGTGGGATTGCTGTCTCTGCTGCGCCTCTAGCTTCAGTCCTGCAGCCTCCCTGTGTGTGCGTGCTGCGTACCTCTCGGTGAGTACCCTCCCTTGCCCCGCAGTGCAGTCACTCTGTGGCTGCCTTGCACCCTGGGCAACGCCCGCTGCTGCCTTTGCAGCCTCCCTGCATACCTAGTCTATACTGTGTCTCTGCCAGCATCCTTTTTTTTTTTTAGTGTTTTACCTCTGGTCTGGGGCGTTGGGGGATGCCTGCACACAGAAGTGCTTTAAAAATTGGGCAAAAAGTGGGTAGAAATGAAAAACAAAAAACGGTAACGAAATTTTTCAAAAATTTCACGACAAATGGAAACAAACCGAAACAGACCTCTCAACGACAAACGAAAAACCGAAACACCATTTTTCTGTTTCGTGCCCATCTCTAGCAATAATAGATGTGTGTGCATAATCTCTTCCCTCCCATGTTGTTGCTGCTCTGAATTCAGGACCGTAAACTGCACCCACACAGGATAGGGCAGATGTAGGCAGCTGAATATGCGCAGCTCCAAGTAAAATGGCAACACATGGAAACATTTGGGTTAATTGGAGGAAAGCTGAAGGCAACCAGCCAGATCTGTACCACTTCAAAAACTGCATTATTCCTTGGCTAAGGCTGACCTTCTCCTCTCTGCTACAGAGAACTGCTCTCCAGATTGTTTGCCACAACAGTGTTCAAGGCTCCAGGCAGACTGTCTGAATTTAAAAATTGTTACTATTTAGTAACAGACGTAAAATTGTTTTCTCAAGTTTGCACATTTGGAGAAAGATCTAAGGGATTTCTCCCATAGTTTGGTTATTTTAAAAAAAAAAAATCCAAACCAATATTTTAACCAATAGGGGACAGTTCCACACATAGTAATAAAGGTTTTTAGTTATATACAGAGCTTAGAACATTGGATCTGAAAATCAATGCATGGCTGTCAAAGCATTAGACATGGGGGGGGGATGAACTCATTGCTATTGGTTGTATTTCTTCTCTTCTAGTTATTCTTCTCCATGAGCTCCTCTCATCTCTTCATAACAGTTCCTAGCTAGTTCAGCCACTTCAGGTGTCTACAGAGACTTTGGGAGAAGAGGCAGGCAAATAATCCCCACCAAATAACAATTACAACATGTAGAAACTTTGTTAATGATTAGTTGTTGTGGGTTTTCTGGGTGTTTTGGCCATGTTCTGGAGGTTTTACTTCTAATGTTTCACCAGTCTCTTTGGCTAGCATCTTCAGAGTGCAGGAGGGCAGGGAAGTAGAAGTTCTCTCTTTTGACTTAATT
The DNA here is from genome assembly GCA_029282475.1 of Phrynocephalus forsythii. Lineage (NCBI taxonomy): Eukaryota > Metazoa > Chordata > Lepidosauria > Squamata > Agamidae > Phrynocephalus > Phrynocephalus forsythii. The sequence continues at coordinate 91,857,301 of JAPFRF010000005.1, read as the reverse complement.
GCTGGACAACACCAGCAATCATTATGTTAAACTACACAGGGAAGCCATTGAAATCCATAAACACCAGTACAGCATCAACAAAAAAGAAGAAAGTCTAAAGATCAACAAAGCTTGGTCCCCATACTGAAAAATACAGCCTGCAAAAGGTCAATAATCTCCCCCCAGCCACTAGTACCAGTGATCACCTTTTAAATGTGTGTTGAAGGGTTTTTTTAATGTGTGTGAGAGTGTTTGGGGATGTGTGTGTGTGTGTGTGTGTGTGTGTGTGTGTGTGTGTGTGTGTGTGTGTGTGTGTGTGTGTGTGTTGAATCTGGTCTCTGGGTGTCTGAATTTCGTTGTATGTGTATACTGTGCATATACACACAATGACAATAAATATCATCATCATCATCATCACTTCACACAGTTGAACAGCTAACAGCACCCATCAACCACAGATACAGATCATTCCCCCCTGGAACACAGTGAAACACCTAATCCTGTATTATTACAAGAAACACCCAGATCACAGGGAACACCTAATCTCCAAAATAGGACACACATAAAAACCCCATCCCACAGCTAGAAATACCCAACAATCTCACACTCTACACCAGAGCACAGAGAGAATTTCTAGCTCCCCGTGCTCCTGCCCTCTGAAGGTGCTGGCCACAGTGATTGGTGAAACATTAGGAAGAAGGAAAACCTCCAGAACACATCCAAACAGCCCCCAAACCCACAACAAGCTTTCAAGAATACATTTGTTAATGATTCTTCAAAACATTCTTTTCAAAATGTTATATATACATTGGTCATTTTATAACCTCTTTTGGTAGCAAAAGTAATAATGTTGAAATGTTAATTTCAACATGTTATTTCTCAACTCTGGAAATACAAAGGAGAAAATAAAGGAAATGGTACAAAACTGAATAAATACTTACCTTTGTGACCCACACAATAGCCATAACCTATTATAGGGGATATAAAAACTAGCCTGCTCTCCTCATGATCTCTTCATATTGATGGGGCCAGGGTTTGGGCTTGGAAAAGTTGAACGCAGCAGAAAAAGAAGACAAACCAAGAGATGGGTTGAGTTTACTAGAGTCCAGTAGGGCGGTTGAGGATAGGACATTTTGGAGAACATTCATTCATAGGTTTGTCACATGTCAGAGGCAACCTGACTGTGCCTAACAAGTATTCCAGATCCCTTAGTGAAGTGGAGGCCATCTTAAGATTCAAAGTAATGTAAAGCAAGTACTTTACTTTACTTTACTTTTAAATTTCCTTGGCCTTTATTGGTAGGGATCAAATGTACCAAATTTGTATGTACTGTGTGGGCTGTTGAGTGCAGATTGTATTTCTGAAAAGCCACTGAATAGAATGTTCAAAATTCCACACAGATTTTTGTCTGCATCCTTCAGTGGTTACTGCAAGTGAATGATTTTCTTTCAAGTGGATAGTTTCAATACCACTTGTCTTGCTGACAGGCAATTTTATTGTCAGCATCTATGTTTTGCCTCTGATTTCCCTGGCAGGGGTTCAGAGAAAGCTATGGACATCTGTAGGCAAAAACTACACGTGCTACTCAGGGTTCTTAACTGTTGCACAGGATGTACCATTGAAGAATAAAATGAAGTTCAGTTTAAAACTCATCTTACCTCTTCAGCCTTTGGAAAAGGAACTGAGAAAATGGCTAGGAAAGCCACAAAGGGTAATTACATGGGGTTGAATTTTCAAAAACAACAAAACCAAAACACTCACCAGAAACAGCACAGGGGTTTGTGAGAGGTCTTAATACCATCTTCAACAATCCCTGCAGTTTGTACCAAGATACTTTGTGTCTCACTATTCTTTGTGATGGTTCTGGTCAGAAATTTTAATAAGCATCTGATCCTACATTAATCCTACTGTTCTATGAAGTTTAAGAACTTGTTTAAAACTTGGCTTTTTAAGGCCACATTCGGCGATCAAGGAGGTTGGTTTGTCCTTTTGTTGGTTTTCCCATCTGTTTTTTTCCTGCCATCTTCTATTCTTGCGTTTATGTATTTTTGTATTTATCTGTATTTGGTATTTGCTTTTAAAATTTCTGATGTTTTATACTTTATCGATTGTGGATCTATTTCGGTTTCTTTCTCCTTTTATTATTGCATACTTAACATTGTTCACTGCCCTGAGTTCCTTTGGGAAAGATCGGACAGTATATAAATATAAATAAATAAAATAAGTGAGAGCCTAATCAGTTAGCAACGCTCTTTTAATGTTCAGAGCACACTTCCTAAATTGTTTTCCAATTCTTACAGCCATCTTGTAAGACAGGCCAGGCCATCTTTCTGTTCCAGACTGTCTTGTGAATTGTTTTCAGTAAAAGACTTCAACAGAGTATGTTCACATCTGTTGCTTAGTGTCTGAGACACTGTGTCACAAGCTTTTCCTCACAGGCACTAGGCGTGCAGTTCCCCTGAAGACTCAGTTTGCACCGTGTGGGGCTTCCCTTCCATTTAATCCGAAGAGAAATATGTAGCCTTGCATACACGATATATTTTTCTTTCCTCTAGATGAGCGGATCCATTGCAGTCACAGAGGATCCCACTAGACTGCTCTTGGAGCTATTTTGGCTGGCATCCCAGTGCCTTTGAACTGCCTTTTGGCTGGCTGTCAAAGAACAGCTTGCTCAGGCAAGAACATTTATCCGACATATTGGGAACAAGTGTAGAAAGTAATCTGGTTAGCAGGCTGTCAAATCTTCATCCAGCTCTGCTGGTTTCTTCTCAACACCCCAATCTCTTTAAAGAGTCATTGGGAAGCTCCCTGGCTACAAAGGGATTTGACTAAGAGTTTTGGCTTTACGGTTCAACCCTATTGCTACACTGGTGCAGCAATTTCTAACTGAAATAGTTTCCACTGACACTGTATCCTATTTCCAGTTCTCCGGTGTCCTTCTTGCCTGAGGAACAACACCAGATAGGCATCTTACAGTGCACATGTGTGTGTGTTTTGTATCATTACAGTCATGACCGACCCTTTGTGACTTCATGTCCATGGAGTTTTCTTGACAGGAATACTGGAGTGGCTTGCCAGTTCCTACTCCAGACTCCTATAGCACCTGGTATTAGTTGCCCATCCAAGTACTAGCCAGGCCTGACCCTGCTTAGCTTCAAAAATAAGGCAAGATCGGGTGTGCTTAGGGCATCCAGGCAGCTCACAGTGCACAGACAGAGAGCATAACACATAAAGGGCACTAGAAATTAACAGGCATATCACATGAGATGCTTTGAAGGATTGCCCTGAACAGTATGTGTTTGAGGCAGGCAAAATAATTTTGAATAGCACATCTGAGAGGCATCCACCTTGAAGGTTGCACATCCTAATGGTTGCATCACCAATTAATAACAACTTGAGACACACTGTTCGTGCAAAAAGTGAATCCGGTAAATTTTAGGGCAGCAATTTGGAACACCAACCTTTTCATTTAAATATTGAGTTGGGCACAGAATGAAGGAAAGGGGATTGGGGTTAATTACCATCTGGTGTATTTGCATAATCATATTGGCATTTTGAAGATGTGGGTTGAATAGATCTGTGCAGATAGTGTGTGTGTGTGTGTGTGTGTGTGTGTGTGTGTGTGTGTGTGTGTGTGTGTGTGTGTGTGTGTGTGTGTGTGTGTGTGTGTGTGTGTGTGTGTGTGTGTGCATGTGTGATAAAATCACTGTGTGACTAATTCACCGTGTATACTGCTAGAATCTCAGTCTATATTTACTGTGCCACCACACAATTGCAGAAAAAGTTTTATTATGTAAGTTCATTTGCAAGCATTTAAATTAAATCTTGGAACAACACCAACACTGCTAAATGTATCTACTGAAGCCACTGTAGTCATGTAGGCTCTTTAAATTCTTTCCTGCAATGTCTTATATGCTGGGATGCATTTGGAAAGTGTCAGATTCTTTAACTAGTCCAGAATACAGCTTAAATAACTCAACATGAATACAGAGAATGCTGATAAACTAGTCCAAAACGTGGCTGCTAGGTTATTGACTTTGTCTCACCATGTGGCTTACCACCATGCCTCTTCGCTGTTTTCCCTGCATTTGTTGTTCAGTTGTTCAGTCGTGTCCGACTCTTCGTGACCCCATGGACCAGAGCTCGCCAGGCCTTCCTATCCTCCACTGCCTCCCGGAGTTTTGTCAAATTCATATTGGTTGCATTGATGACACTGTCCAACCATCTCATTCTCTGCCGTCCTCTTTTCCTTTTGCCTTCAATCTTTCCCAACATCAGGGACTTTTCCAACGAATCCTCTCTCCTCATGAGGTGGCCAAAGTACTGGAGCCTCAGCTTCAAAATCTGTCCTTCCAGTGAACATTCGGGGTTGATTTCTTTCAGAATTGATAGGTTTGATCTCCTTGCAGTCCAGGGGACTCTCAAGACCCTCCTCCAGCACCACAGCTCAATTCCCTGCATTGAATATATCTAAATTTCTTCATTTCCTTATTTCTGTTATTTAAACTTCTTTTTTAATATGTCACAGTGAGACTCCGTCTAGTTTTGTACACAAAATTCAACATACTACCTGGATTAACTAGATTCTGCTGGATTCAAGAGATGGGACTCTAACTTTCACTTAAGATCACACACCTATATATTTTCCCTGGAATGAATAGCTGCAAGTCTGCACTTCTTAGTCTATAAGTCAGATAGGCAGCTGTTGGCAGCTGTAGTCCTCCAGAGGTTTTGGACTACAATTCCTATACTCCCCCATTTGCTATCTACAGCAGATACCTCTTTCATGGACTGGTCTAGGTTCAGGTTGATAACAGGTGAATTATGTTGATGTCTGTAGATTGCAAGTTTAATATGAACTAACAGAGTGATGTGGATGCAAAAAAGGCAAATGTTAATTTAGGTTAAAAAGATAAAGGTAAAGGTTCCCCCCGCACATGCTTGCTAGTCATGTCTGATTCTAGGGGTGGTGCTCATCTCCGTATTCCAGCTGAAAAGCCAGTGTTGTGCAAGTCTGGGCCCATGTGGCCTGTGTGGTTGCACAGAAACACTGTTTTACCTTCCCACTTTTTACAGCAGCACCTATTTATCTACTTGCTTTTAAATGCTTTTGAACTGCTAGTTTGGCAGGAGCTGGGGTTAACAGCAGGAGCTCACTCTGCTGCAAGGCACCCGGGATTTGAACCGCTGAGCTGCAGACTTTGTAGGCAACAGTTTTCAGTGCTCTAGCCCACTGAGCCACCGTGCCCCTTAATTTAGGTTACATTAACAGAAATATAGTCTCCAAATCCCATGAGCTACCCCCTCCATTTGGCACTGGTTAGGCTTCATCTCGGGTACTTTGTTCAGTTCTGGGCACCACACTTGAAGAAGGATGCCAGCAAAATGGAACAGAGGAGGGCAATAAGGATGATCAGGGGACTGGAAACCAAGCCCTCCCTATGAAGAAAGACTGAAAGAGCTGGGCATGCTTATCCTTGAGAAAACAAGACTGAGGGGTGATACGAGAGCACTTTTCAAGTATTTGAAAGGCTGTCATACAGAGGAGGGGCAGGATCTGTTCTCAATCATCACAGAATACAGGGCATGTGATCATGGGCAAAAGATAGTTAGTTAGTTGGTTGGTGAGTTGGTTGGTTGGTTCTCAAGGTAGTTTTTGATTTGGTTTTAATTGGAAATGGTATCATACTAAGTACGATGATCCAAGTTTTTTGCCTTCCTTCCTTTCTTGATGATTGATTCCAAAACCAGATTGATACAATAATTGTCTTCTTTCAGTTCAAGGTAAAGCAAGCATCTTATATTACATGGCCATGGAAACATATACTGTAGCTTGATATATATAATTCAGCTCTTTTCTTGTTACTTAGGACTCAATTTTATGTTGCCTCTTAAAAACACAGCCTCGAACATGTTGTTCCATCCTTTGAAAATAAAATTGGTAGAAATGTTGGAATATGCATGTCCTTCATTTATTTTTAGACACAACTTGACAGAGGAGCCTATGCCACCTTTAGTATCAGCTTTTGAACATTCAGCAAAATGTTCAGATGAGTAAATTGGCCCTTCAGGGGATACATTTTCTAGCACTTTCTCCAGACGTTTGTGTTTTCTATGATAGCACATGTAACGGCCACAAAGCAGAATCTGAGACTTGATGATAGGTACACAAATTATCCATGAAAAGAACTGCAGATTACCTTAGAAGAGTATACAGTGATCAACAAATGGCTATAAAGCATGGAGTGCAAACATCAGTTTCATATTAAGAAGTTGACAGGGCAATTTTACTCATGCATGTTCAGAACTAAGCCTTCACTACATTTAATGGGTTTCACACCCAAGTACGTGTATATATGATTATAGCCATTTGAGTTTCTCCCACTCTTTGCACCATGTATGGGGAATGGGAAGGAAGAGCTAAAAGAAGGAAGCATATTAAAGGACTCTCTTTTGTGGTCATTAATTTGTTTTATGGTGTTGTGAGGCCAGTTAAATAATTGTTCTTGGTGAGAATTCTGGGCTGCCTGCAGAAATGAAAAGTTCATTCTTGCCAATTTCTGAGAGGTAGCCTTGTTCATTAGTTGCAGCAAAGTTTATAAGAGCTAAGCAGGGCTGTTGAGGACAGGACATTTTGAAGATTTCTCTTTGATGAGGTTGCCTTATGTTGGGGACAACTTTTCAACTCCTAACAACATCATCTTTTAAACATTTTTGTATCCTTGTAAAGAGTTCAGTTTCAACAAACAAATTTAGACTGTGTGCCAGTTAGTAAGGGAAAAGAAATCAGAGTTTGACCTCTCACTGTAAATATAATATAAAGAACCTTTCATTGTGAAATCTCATGCCTGCTTTATATTGCTCTGGATAGGGTGAGCTTTGACCTCTCATTACCACCCACCCCCAAAAAGATGCATCCCTCCTTTCAAAGTATAAACTATGGCTATTCTAATATGTAAGTATAGATGCAAAAGCAGAAATGATTAGTATTATTGGAACAGAAATGGAATGTTTCTCATTGGAGTGTAGATTGTACCTATCAGCTGACTTATTCGGTCCACTGTCCAGATGTTAACTAGGGACGACTTGATTCTTCAGTGAGTCCTGGACCTCTAATAAGGGGATCTTGTATTGCACAACACAATATTCTGTATGTTTCTCTGTTCCAGTCAAATACATGAAAGAGCTCTCTCCCTATTTTAAAAATTCCTCGACTGGCGCAACTGTAAGTTGGGACTCTTCTCCGACCTTTCAGAAGCAAGCGTCACCAGCCCTTTCCTTACGGGACCTCAAGGAAGGGAAGAACGTCCCCTTAAAAATGTGCTACATCTCAAGGAAATGTCTTCCCAGTGACCCAGAACACAGGTAAGCAGTCAGTCCACCAATGTCTACAGCTGTCCTGGTTTTTCCACAAAGGTTGCAACCATCTAATGGGCTTTCTGTAAGAAGGCCTGTGCATGGGATGCAACAAAAGAAGGAACCTGAGGTGTTGCAAATGTGGTTGGACTCAACTCCCTGACCACCACAGCTAATTTCAGAGATTATGGGAAGACATGGTCCAGCCAGCACTCCTGTGACATAACATGGATGCTAAGAAATTGATTTAATGAATGTTGGGGTTCCACTATGCATGGAATCATGGCAAGCCTATATTATTAACAAATGGAACAAAATATTGAGACTACCTTTTTAAGTGCTTGCATCCAGCTTCTGTGCCTAGTGTTTTCCTGAGTAATGAAACTACAGATCCAATCAGGTAAATACGTACCTACCTGTCACTATCACAAAGGTTTGTGACAATTAAAGCATGCATGGAAGTGGGGAAATGAACTCCCCAACCCAGGCTCTGCAGCCAGGGACCTAAGTCACTGAGCTATTCAAGTGTGTGGAGTTTTAAATACCAGTGTGTGCAGTCACACATCTCACAAAAACACTAAGAAACCTGTATATTTATGGAACTATAATCAGTGGTAAATTGGATCCCTATTATCATCACAATATAAATTGCAAGGGAGTTGGCCTTGTGTAATAGCAAACAAGCAGAGCTGTGATCCTGTAAATATATGATTCAGACATGACCACTATGAAATCAGTAGTCACTATTCTTTCAGTCCTTTTTTATTGTCAGGAGCAAGAAATCTTTTGCCAATCTTTGTTTGCAGATGGAAAATTGTATAGGTTTGGGTAGCAAATGGCTACTCATTGATGAAGTGTTAGCCATGTCACATGACCACGAATGCAGCTGGGTCTTCATTAATTAGCAGCAATTTGCTACCAAGATATATGATATACCATTTATACATGCCTAAATAAGCAATGGCTGTCTGTTTGCAGAGTTGTTTTCTAAGGGGTCCTCGTGTAACCTATATAGAATGCTTCATGGGCTTTCAATATTTAGTATAACCTGTGTATTTTCAGCTAACCTAAGCAAAGGGATTGCATCAGTTTAACATTCTGGATTGACTCTACCTTAAAAATGCATTGCCAGTGGCTAGATATGAAACAAAAAATAAGCGAAACAAAACATGGCGAATTCATGTGCCACAGTATCCAAAGCTAATGCATTCGTATAGCAAAGACCAAGAAAGAAGTCTTGATCTGCTTTCTGCCCGCTTTGCCAGAGGTAGGCAGTCCACTCAATTTTAATCCTGCATATAATTTAAATTATAAGCCTTTGGGCACAAGAACTATCTCTAGGAAGTCTGCAGTTTGAAATGATGGCCACTTGATAAGACAAACACTTTCATTTTGCTTTTTGGAAGGATTTGGTCTCATGTTAAGGATGATTGTTCCTCCAGATACCTAGAAGTATGCTCAGCGGATGGACGGATTCCCTTGTTTCTTCGAGCAAAAGATGAAGCATCGGCCCAGGCATGGTTTAATGCCATTCACAGCAACATCAGTGCTCTCTTGCCAAGAGTGCGAGAGGAGCTGAGGGCTCTGCATTTTGGAGTGGGCATTGCTGGAAGTAGAGACATCAAGCACATTGGCTGGCTCACCGAGCAGGTAAGGCTGAGATTCCTGATCTGAATGGTACCTCGATGAGACCTCCCTGAGGACAGTTGTGCAGGCCCTCGTGATCTTGAGGATCAATTACTGCAACGCCCTCTAGGTGGGGTTGCGCTTGACCCTTGTCCGGAGACTTCAATGGGTGCAGAATGCGGCGGCCAGGCTGGTGGTGGGTGCTCATAAATACGATCACATCACCCCAGTTTTGGCCCGCCTGCATTGGTTGCCCGTGGCTCTCCGGATAAGGTTCAAGGTCCTGGTTTTGGTTTACAAAACCCTCCACGGCTTAGGTCCTGAATACCTGTCGGATCGTATCTCCCAGAGGTCAGCTGAGGCCAGGCCCACTAGAATGTCGCAGGCGCACTCAGTCCGAGTGGCCACACCCAGGGAGGTGCACAAGTCGCTTACGCACAACCGCGCTTTCTCTGTGGTGGGCCCCACGCTGTGGAACCATCTCCCGAGTGCACCTTGCACAGTCCCTGCCCGCCTTCAAAAAATCACTTAAAACCATGCTTTTTACGGAGGCATATGGTGACCTTTAATCTAATTTATCTAATTTAATTTTTCCCTGCCTTCTTAATTGGGTCTTGCTGAGGGTTTTCCCTCTCTCCCTGTTTTGCTTTATTTGATATGATCTTTTGATTTTTTTTCTTGTATTGTATTGTTGATTTTAACTTTTCTGTAAACCGCCCACAGTTCCTGCTGGAAGATGGGTGATATAGAAATAAAACAAACAGACAAATAAATAAATAATACCAAAGCTCAGGAGAACAAGGTGTCAGAACCTGATAAAGATATCTGACCCTCGACTTCAGTTCCTGGGTTTGCCAATGCTGACATTGCAGAATGTGTGGGCTGCAGGGAGCTGCCTGATAGCTAACGTCAGTTTTAACCCCTTCTGCACTTATGAAGGGAGAACACTGTCATGATACAGGATTCCTGTCAAAAGATATGCCTGAGTTAATTCAGGACAATGGTATCTGAAAGTTGCCAAGCATAACTCAGGAAAGAAAAGCCAGTTCCTGGGTAGTCATTTAAAGATGAATTTAAAATTGACCAGTTAGCAAAGCCACAGGCCATGACATGAAAATAAGCCAGCATTAATGGTCATATGTAGGCAATTGAGGTTTACTAATATGAGGCACTGGCCGTTCTACAGTTTGGAAGATTAAGTGAAATAGAGATCAAAGGTACACATCTCAGACTGTCAACGCTGAAAATTCTGTAGGCTGTAATTATCCCGAAATGTCATGGTAAATTGATCTTGTTTTTAACTTCATGATTTTTATATGTAGTTCTCCCTTAGTTCTGGTTGGTAGTACTTATACGGCCTATCCTTTTTTGGTTTATTATACAACCTATCTTGGGTTTCTTTTTAATGAAGGGAAGCAATTTATACATTGTAAAACAATACATATAAGTATAGGCATTCTCATGACTCACTGGGAAGCACCTCCCTATAGGCCAAAAATACATCTTTCTGAAGCACATTTCTCATAAGATGGCAGTCATGCTTGGTTTTTGTTCTGTAACTTGGGTGCTGTTCTCTTTTCTATGAGCTGATGACTGTTAACCGTTTGCCTTCTAGCTCCCTAGTGATGGGACAAAGAATATCCTTGCCATCCTCACCGAAAAGGAGCTTCTCTTCTATAGCTGTCTCCCACAAAGCAGAGATGCCCTCAACAAGCCAACACACAGCTTTCCTCTCATAGCCACCAGGTAATACAAACCACCCTTTTGGAGCAGGCACACAGTTCTACTTTGTCCATCTTTATCTTCCTAGCCACAGCTTGGAAAATCTACTTTCTGATTCACTGCATTACAGAATATTGGCTCCAGAAAAACGTGTTAAAGGGGGAGTTATAATAAAACTGGGGCAGATAACCAAGGAAGAGTACAAACAGGTAGCTAATATTTGTAGGGAGAAGGCTAGGAGTTCTAAAATAAGTCTAGATTTCCAAGAGAGGTTAAAAATAGCAAAATGGTGTTTTGTTCAGCTCCGCTGACAGCAAAATGAGGAGCAGGGAAACAGTAGACTCGCTGTATAGAATGAAGCAGAGAAATGTGAATGTGACCATTTAAAGAGCTATAGTTGTTGACTGCATGAATGAAAGTGTGAGGTCCAGATTAAGAGAAGCAGTGATGCCACTCACCTGCAGAACTCCATCCATTTCTGGGTCTCATAGTTTAAGAAGGACATTGATCAGCTTTGTTTTATTAGAGGAGAATGACCACTGCAATTAACAGTATGGAAGAAATCCCTGGTGGGAATAATTTTTTAAAAATGATTTATTTAAAGCCTGCCTAGGAAAAGGTCCAGATTTTTAATACGGGTACTTTGGAATCAGAGAACGGTGAAGTTGGAAGGGGCCTACAAGGCCATCAAGTCCAAACCCCACTTGATGCAGGAATACAAATCAAAGGAGATCTGCCAGGTGGTTGTCTAAATTTCTCCTGAATGTCTCCAGTGTTGGAGCTCTCACCACCTCTTGAGGTAACTGGTTCCACTGTTGTACCACTCTAACAGTTGGGAAGTATTTCCTGATATTCAGCTGAAAGCTGGGTTCTCGTAATTTGAGCACATTGTTGCGTGCCATGCACTCTGGGATGATTGTAAGAACATAAGAAGAGCCATGCTGGATCAGGCCAAAGGCCCATCGAGTCCAGCTTCCTGTATCTCACAGTGGCCCCACGAGATTAACTATCTCTCTCCTGATACCACTCCCCTGCATCAGGTCCTTGAACTACCCCAGTTTTAAGCCTGGAGATTACACATCTCTGTCATGGTTTGTAACCTGTGATGGACTTTTCCTCCAGGAATCTGGCCAATCCACCTTTGAATGCATCCAGGCCATCACCACATCCTGTGGCAGGGAGTTCCACAGACTAACAACACATTGGGTAAAAAAATATTTTCTTTTGTCTGTTCTTACTCTCCCAGCCCTCAATTTGAATGGATGTTCCCTAGTTCTGGTATTTTGTGAGAGGGAGAATAGCATCCCTCTATCCACTTTACTCATCCCCTGCATAATTTTGTATGTCTCAATCATATCCCCCCTCAGTCGCCTTTTTTCCAGACTAAAGAGGCCCAAATGTTTTAGCCTTTCTTCATAAGGGAAGTCCCCCAGCCCAGTAATCATTTTCATTGCTCTCTTCTTCATGAACAGATCCTGTCCATCCTCTGCAAGATAGCTTTTCAAATATTTGAAACGTGCTAGCATATTACTTCTAAGTCTTCTTTTTCCATTCAAAACATGAAACATTTGAGGGCCTGTTATACAGAAAAAGGGCCAAGCTTCTTTTGTGTATTTGCAGAAAGAACGATCCAAAGTAGTGGGTTCAAATTACATGAAGTGAGATTTTGCCTGATTGTTACTGTCAGGAACTTCCTGACAGTAAAAGCTATAGACACTCCTTCATTGGGCTTTTACAAAACAGATGTTGGACGCTTATCTCTCAGAGATGTTTTGGACGCTTATCTCTCAGAGATGTTTTACTTATGGATTGGCAGGAGATTGAACTTCGGAGTCTCTGTTCCATTCCTTTCTTATGTCACCTTCCTTGGAGTGATACCTCCTTCTCCCTTCTGCTTTGTCTTCTCACAGTGACTTGTCAGATAGTACTGCTACAGATGGAGCTCATTGGCACCATTTAAGAAGGAGCTCATATTTTGCACATCATTTCTTTTAAGGAGCAGTGCTTTTTTAAAATGATGAAACGGCGGCCTTCTGCCCAAGGAAAAGAGAGGGTAGCATAGTTAAGAATGGGTCCACACAGAAATTCTCAAAATAGCTACTGACCAACTTTTCAGGAGACACATTCTCATGGTATGTGGGGCCCACGTGAAATGGTAGAACCAAAACTGCCAGCATATTTTGGCTTCAAGGTTGGAGTGCCTTTAGCTGAAGAAATGTAAAACAGGCCTTTCAACGTTTTATAAGGAAATGAGGGAGGGGCTTGCAAAATCTGAGGAATCATGATTATGATTATGTTCTGTGCCAGGGGTGGGGTGGGCATCTAAGGGACAAATTAGGACTTTGCCTAAGGTTTCTCACTCCTACTTCATGGACGTATTCTTGTGTACAGGCATCTGTACTGACACAGAATTTCACTGGCCACTGTGCACCACTTCTTCCCAGTTGCACTGGGAGAAGCCATGTAAACACATGATTGATGTACTGTTAAAGTACTCTGACTTGGGAGATCCAAGTTCAGGTCCCCATTGAGCCTAGACATCCTTTGAACAGCATACTCAGTTTGACCTTCCATACATAATCTCACTGATAAATGCAGAAGAAGGAATAGACAGTTTGTATGCATTTTTAATGTCATTTTCCCCTAACGCACCCTTTTCCTGATGTACACATTTCACATGCATTTTCTCTAGCGACTCTGTGTGTGTGTGTGTGTGTGTGTGTGTGTGTGTGCTTCCACTGTATTTATTCTTTATTCTTAGCTGTTAGCACACACACACACACACACACACACACAAACACACACACACAGTTTCTTGCACACACACACACACACACACACACACACACACACACGGTGCACTTGGTCTCATAACAATTTTGTGATGTACAAAAGAGACAGTTTTGCTGACAATCTCTGCTCCCACCAACATGATAAGAATTTTGAGGTTCTGCTGCCCTCTTGTGACAATACTCTCGAAAGGTAGCTGGAAATGCTGACAAAAATACCAAGGGAAAGAGAGGATAGCATAGTTTAAAAATCCATTGCGACATGTTGGCTGTATTATCTCTGTCTATAAGATGTCAGTTGCAGGCTTGGTGAAGAGAAAATGAGTTCAAGTACCTGTCTGTGGCTTGCATACTTAGGAATGTCTCTCTAATCTCCACTGAACAGGTGGTCGCCTAAGAGTTAGGCTGTGGTCTGTTGTCTCTTTTTTGAAGCCATAAGCCTGTAGCTTACCTTGAGAGCAGAGACGCAAAGAAACATGATAGCTGCTGTCGCAGTTGAGCGAGCTGTGGGCTAAATTTAGATAGCATACTCCTTTTTAAAAGGTTACTTATTTATTTTATTTATTTATTGGATTTTTATACCACCCATCTGGCAGTGAGTTCACCTTGTTGAAATTGTTTCTTTTATGTGTTTCTTTTGGATACCAAAAAAAATTTAGTTCTCAAAATATGGTTTATTCAAACCCTGCACATCCAGCCCCATAACTATTAATAGTGATGTGTTGATCTTCAATAACAGAACAAAGTAGAATCATGGAGTCACAGAGTAGTGACGTTGGAAGGGGGGGTGCTACAAGGCCATCAAGTCCAAACCCCTGCTCCTTGCAGGAATAAAAATTGAAGGACATCTGGCAGGTGGTTGTCCAAATTTCTCCTGAATGTGCACTTAGCAACTCCTGAGGTAATTGGTTCCCTTGCCAAGTGGTTTGTAAGTTTAAAAAATGCTGAAAGTAAATATCAGAAGTGTTCTCTAAACAAAATGGCACACTTTCCCTAGTCACCAGCGCATCAGAATATAAGAAAGGATCTGATAGATCAAACCAGATGCCAGCCTTGCTTCCCACTATGGCCAGCCAGATGCTTTTCAGATCTCCCAACAGTAGGTACAGGAAGAGAGGCAGTAGTTTTATGTGATGTTTATTCCAATATTTGGTACATTTTGTAATATGGACATTCCAGTAAGCTGTGCATTTATTTCAAGCAACCACCAATGTTTTCTGAAGGTACGTTAAATAATACCTGCTAATCACAAGATTCCTTGTTTTCATGACAGTTAAATCTAGCCGCAGAAGGGAAATGTTTTTCCCCACTGTTAAGAGTTTAGCTAACTGTTACTGGTCCAGAAAAATCTAATGTAGTGATCCTGATGCTGGAGGGAACAGATTCTTCAACAGTATTTATAGGGTGTACCATATAATCATAGAATCATAGAGTTGGAAGAGACCTCAAGGGCCATCCAGTCCAACCCCCTGCCATGCAGGAACCCCCATCATAATATTTCCGACAGGTGGCCATCCAGCCTTTGCTTAAAAACCTCCAAAGAAGGAGACTCCACCATCCTCCGTGGCAGCATATCCCACTGCCGAACAGCTCTAACCATCAGGAAGTTCTTCCAAATGTTCAAATGGAATCTCTTTTGCTGTAGTTTGAAACCATTGCCGTGAGTCCTAGACTCTGAAGCCATGGAAAACATGTACCTGTTTTAAGTAGGCTACAGTATTATCTTACCAGAAAACAAAAAGGCAGAAAATCCTAGCCATTATATATGCACACATCTTTTTCCTAAATAAGACAAAGCCATTTCTGGGGACAAAGGATTCCCCAATCTCCAAAATCCCACCAACTGCACAGACTGTCAGACCAAGCCTGCAAGATCAGGCACTCTGGACTGTAGAAGGAGGTTTACCACTTTGGGAGAGGGCAGATCCCACCACATGGGCAGGAGCAGGTGGTGTTTGAAATGAGTTCAAAAGGGGAATTCACAGGCAGTTCAGGCATACCTCTTGGAGAATTCCCATCTCCCCAGTGTAGGCTGCATCCATGAACAAAGCATTCAACCCCCACACACACTTGGGATGATTGGTCTCACATTTTCTGCAAATACCAATGCTTGGCCAAGGATTGGAATGCACATGACTTTGTCCGCCTCTCCCACTCTCCTCTGGAAGGCAAACTGAGCAGGGAGGAAGAGTCTGCTGAAGACAGCAATTGCTTCTCCATCTCTTCTACATTGAACTGAAGGATGAAACAGGCTGGCTTAGAGACTGCAGTGGGGGGACCTTTGCAGCCACCTGTGCTGCTTCTTATGCCTTTTAAACTTAGGTCTCGCGTAACCCAAACCAGTTTGTTCCAACTTAACTTCTGACAGGTAATATATAGTTTAAATCAAAATGAAGTGTAAATTGAATTGCTTTCCCATTATTCAAAATAACTTAATTCAGTTGGCTACCTATGCTTATTTCTTGATCTCAGGACCCAGCCTCCATTAAATTAGACTAACGTTTTCCAGCCATCTTCAGGTTGGCAGCTACTACCATAATGATCACCACCACCACCACCACCACCACCACCACTTTTGAGTTCTACAATTCCCTCCTATGTATATTACCAATAGCTTATGTTTTCTCTGTAAAAAAATTTAAACTTTTTAAAAAATCCATATAATTTACAGCAAGTGCAGAAATTACATCCACAGTCAAGGAGATGCAGATCCAGGAGAATGCATGTCCCCGTCCCCACCCCACCCTACAAGAATGTTACTGCTGAATACTTCAAGGGCCTAGTAGGCTCTGTCAGCATGACCCTACCAAACCCAGTAATTGCATACCATAATAAGACCAAACCTCGTGGTGCAGTGGTTAAATGCCTGTACTGCAGGTAAAACTGTGCTAACGACCTGGAGTTCAATCCCAGGTAGAAGGCTCATGGCTGGCTCAGCCTTCCATCCTTCCGCGGTCGGTAAAATGAGTACCCAGCTTGCTGGGGGGGGAGGTGTAGCCTGCATACTGTAATTAAAACTGTAAACCGCCCAGAGGCTACTTGAAGTGGTATGGCATGTATATAAGCAGACCACTTTGCTTTGCTTTGCTTTGCTTTGTTCAGTTGGGTTTTTTGAAGGGATTTGTTTGTGCTACTTTTTATAACCGCCAGAGAGCTGAGTTATATTGCTAGGGAAAGACTGATGTAAAGGTGGACAGGCCTTTACATCTGCATAGACTCTAGTTGCTGTTAGCAATATAGCTAATTTGGAGGGTGGGTGGGTGGGTGGGATATTCAGAAGTAATTTGATGTGAAAACCAGCTTGATTCTTTTACCAATATACTTGCTCATTAAACCCTTAACACCCTTCCAGGCCAATATCGATCTAAAACCTGTGACAATACATTGAAATGTGCTTTTTTGGTCCCCGACCGTAAATAAATTTACTGCTACCTTGAAATGTATGTGGGAGGAGGGGAGGGCTTTCAAAACACACCCAAAGCATTTTTAATGCCCAGAAATAATTGGAGAGGAGGGAGAGGAGTATAAATTATTATTATTCATTGCATCAACGATATGTTACATGATTTGGAGAAATGCTATTCTCCCAAAGATGTTTATGAGTAACATTGTTACTTGTGTCTGGGATGATTCTCAGTCATCCAAGGTGAGGTTATCCAGAAGTTGAATCATGGCAACTGGACTTCTTTTCTTGTGAGATCGCAGTGTTTGGCTACCCATCCAAGTAGCTTTGTCAATCAGAGGGAAGTTGGTACCAGGGCAGAAAGAATTAGGCCCAGGATCTCCTTTTGTGCAGACATCTTCCTTTCCTCACATCCAGGTCCATCAGGTGCTGCTCCTATGTGGGTATTTTTTACAGGAAAAAAATGCATAAACTAGGGCATGGAACCAGACCTTAAAATTCTGGTTGAGGATTCACTTTCTGGCTGAACACCTGGGTTACATATACTTTAAGTTCACCAATTCTTATACCAGTAAGTGGTTATCCACAATTCAACGTAAAATCAGATCTATTTGTATGGCCCTTGATTCTGTTTTATTGCTTGAACAACAACAGGCCTATCGAGCATTAAACCAGAGACTCCATGACATAGGGAAACAAGAATTGGAGAAATACTATTCTCCCAAAGATGTTTATGACTAACATTGTTACTTGTGTCTGAGACGATTCTCAGTCATCCAAGGTGAGGAGCTTCGTGGCGCAGTGGTTAAATGCCTGTGGTGCAGGTAAACCTGTGCTCATGACCTGGGGTTCAATCCCAAGTAGCTGGCTCATGGTTGACTTGGCTTTCCATCCTTCCGAGGTCAGTAAAATGAGTTCCCAGCTTGCTGGGGGGTGGGGGATGTGTAGCCTGCATAATATAATTAAACTGTAAACCACCCAGAGTCCTCTTGAAGTGGTATGGGGCAGCATATAAGCAAAACACTTTGCTTTGCTTTTTGTTTTCACTAGCAAGTAGAACCTGCTCACCTCTGGCACATGGTATCCTCCCAGTGTATAGGACACCTGCAACCTACTTAACTACTCTTCGAACACCTCAAGCCTGTACAGCATTTATCCTTGCAAGATGTAATGTTCTACCCTCAGCTTTACTTCAGGGCAGGTTTCAGGGGAACCCCAAGCCAAAAAAGACTGCCCTTGTGGAGCTGGGGTCCCTGAATTTCTGTCACACACCCTTTTACATTGTATTTTCTATAAACAAATCAGGAGGGATCTGATCCATCCTCTGATCCACAGATTTCAAGCTTGTTCAGATAAGTGGCTGGTCCCGTACTGCCTCTCAGACCAGAATTCTTGTATAACATCTCAGGTTGCTAAATTCTTCTTATCTGTAATTCATAGAAGGGCTATGCTATTAGCAGAAGGCTGATTTATGCATATATTCTCTGTGACCCCAGTCTATGCCTCCCTCTTTTTTTATTGTCACTGTTTTTGCTGTTGATGTTTCTGTTGATTGACCATGATCGCATATTTTTCTGAACTTTTTTTAATGGATACTTTTAAGAGATTTAAATCCCCACTGACATTGTGTGAATTTTAGAAATGTACACACAGATTTTTTTCTTATTTTTTCCAATGCATGTTGTCAAGCATTTGTTTTCTTTTATGTAACTTACAGCAAGGATAGAAATTACATCTACAATCCAAGAGATAAATGCAAGACTAGGCTATAGGTGACACTTTTATAAGACACTAATAAAAAAATACAAAAAAATCATTGCAAGCTTCAGTGGGGTGCGCATGACCCATGACCCTTTGTTTGAAGCTCTGGGATGTGAAACCCAATTCTTGGCTTCAGATGCATTTTGCTGCCTCCTGCCTCCACTAAGACAGATGTGTCTGGCGAAAATCATCTTGCCAAGAACTTGACATCTAAGAATAATCTCCTGGCAAACCACATCTTTTGCCATCCTTGGACTTTTGGTACTTACTTTAAAGACGTGGATATTGTCTACAAAAGCTTGAAATGTTTTTTTAAAAATTGTTTATTAGTGGTTGATAAAGGTGTTGCCTATAGCCTAGTCTTGCGTTTTGATTTTGTAATGCCCACACGGCTCCCTCCTTTTAGCCCAAGAGAGGCAGATCCAAAAAAAACTGTACAAAGCAAAACCCTCCAGAGGCAGTCTCACAATTTCCAAGTTGATGTGTATCAAGGATTGATTACACATAGTATTACAGTGACCTCTAGTGGCTCTTCATCCACATCTAGTTGCTCTATTAACATAGCAAAATAAAAAGTGATGTTGTACCTGCACACTTGATGTCCACAGGAGGCCTGCTTTTGACATAGTATATGGATATAGGGAGCCAGAGTTGCACAGTCTAATGCAGTTGAGGGCCTGAGTTGGATTGCACTGAAGGTTTCAGGTGTCCCCTATATATGTGTGTGTGTGTGTGTGTGTGTGTGTGTGTGTGTGTGTGTGTGTGTGTGTGTGTGTGTGTGTGTGTGTGTGTGTGTGTGTGTGTGTTTATATAAACCTTTAAATACAGTTTGAAGCAAGCAAACAAACAAACAAACAAAAGACTTATAGCTGTCTTTTGGCTGAACATTTGCAATATCCTTATCTGTAACTGGATGTAAACTATATACAGTGGAACCTCTACTTATAAATTTAATCCGTTATGAATGCATGCTCTTAAGTCGAACAACTCTTAAGTAGAGCAGCTCTATCTAAAAAATTGGAAAAAAACAAAACATAAAAATAGTAAGTAGAGCAGACTGCATCTAAAATTTGTAAGGCAGCAGTTAAAACGCCAACACTTTTCTTTTCTTAAGTTGAATTGCTCTTAAGTAGAGCCACTCTTAAGTAGAGGTACCACTGTATTAATTCAGCCCACTAGATCTGCATGGTTTTTTTACTTGATAGTTTCAGCCACTGTTTCAAAAGAAATTCAGCGTGTAGGGTTTGTCCGTATCATGGGAAGGCAAAATTCTCTGAAAAAGACAATAATGCTGGGAAAGGTGGAAGGCTTCAGGAAAAGAGGAAGACCAAATATGACATGGACTGACTCCCTAAAGGAAGCCACAGGCTTGAGATTACAAGAGCGAAGCAGGGCAGTTGAGGACAGGACACTTGGGAGATTGCCCATTCATAGAGTCACCACAGAACAGAGCAACAACCACTGGATTTGTCTGACCTGTTTGAAGATGTAGCTGCAGATATTGAGGACCAAGCCCAAACGCTGTGGACTGCAGCTGTGATTTCCAAACTTGGGGCCCCAGATGTTCTGGACTGTGACTGTCAGAAGCTCTGACCTTTAAGCTGTGGCTCTATGTCTGACAATAGTCATCTAAGAACATCTGGCGTGTCCACTGTAGGCACCACTAGGCCAGTGATGGCAAACCTTTTAGAGACCGAGTTCCCAAACTGCAGTTCAAAACCCATTAATTTTTTGCAAAGTGCTAATACAGCAATTTAACCTGAATACAGATGGCTGTGAAGGAGCATTGTCGGGTGCCCACAGAAAGGGCTCCGAGTGGCACTCTGGCACCCGTGCCATAGGTTCGCCAACACTGCACTAGGCCATCGCGTAGTTGCTTAAAATGGGTGTCCATAATAAAAGGTGCTCAATGAAAATCTGGAATTGGTGTCGCCAGATGGGGTGTGGGACAGGGCTCCTATGTCTTTGAGCATGTGTTATTAAACAAAGCATTGGAACAAGAACATTGTCAGTGGCACATCTCTCTCTTTGGAACCTATGTTAATGGTTGGTGAATATCCCAAAGTTCAAGTACAGTCTTCTCCATTTGTAGATCTTCTGTTCCCACTCCAACCAAAGGAAGAGCTATTTGTGAATATGCAACTGGTTTCACTAACAGATTAACAATCTGATTTGGAGACAACCTTGGTTCTGATCCCTGCCTCTAGGATTTTAACCATCTACCCCTTTTTAAAAGGTATTTCCTTCCCTCCGGTCCTTACACTGGCAAAGATCTATATATTCACGCAGGCCTTTGGCCACTGAAGGGGTGCGGGGGATGGTGGGTGTTAGCACTTTTTCATCTCCCATTGCACTCTGAACAGCTGAGATAATTTCAGCTCCCTGTTTGTTTTTTTAACTCGATTGATTGGCATTTTAATAGTACCATGTAGTTGCATTTTTAGCTGTTAACCTGTTTTTAATTTGTGGTTCCCACATAGGAAGAAAGGAGGAGACAAATGAATAATAGAGTGTCCATACTTGGAATATGCTCCTGTTAACTCAGGAATAATTGAGGATAATGGACTTTTTCTTTCTCCATTTATGCAGACTTGTGCACTCTGGCCCATCCAAAGGTTCCCTTCTCTATGACTCGGAACTTTCATTTGCTTTGCGGACCGGAACCAAGAAAGGGGTCGAGACACACCTGTTCAGTGTCGAGACACACCGGGACCTGGCCACCTGGACAAGGATGCTGGTGGATGGGTGCCACAATGCAGCGGAATGTGTCCAGGAAGTGTCAACGGGTAAGAAGGCAGATGGAGCTTGGCATTTGGACACCTGCCTTGGAGGCTTGTTTAGCCCTATTCAGGCATTATATTGCTCTGTATGGAATCCGCACATTAGGAGGGAGGACGCACCCCTGTTGCTCCCTCTGTGACATTTTCCTCTCCTAGAAAGCAGCCCTTCTGAATGCGAGAGGCACGTGTGGAGGCAGGCTGCACAAGCAACCACCATGATTTTCCAGCACAGGGAACCTTCATGCAGACAGGAATCTTTCTTTTTCCTAAATATCACTTTCCATGTAGACAAATTGACAGCAGAAAAGGGCTTGACAGGATGCTTTCCTCTTTGTGTGTTGGCTCTGTATGGATAAAAATCAACAGAAGTTGTCAGTTAGGACTGGAATGCACGCATGGACTTCTGTATTTCATGCAGTCTCTCATTTCAGTTCTGAACCCGGACAAGACAGAAATCTTGCTGGTGGGGGCTCCTACCATCAGTGGGTTGGGAAACTCCCTTTCATTTGGGGGAGTGCCTCTCTCCACTTAGAATGAGGTGTGCAGCAGCTTGGGTGTTTTCTTGGATCTGGCGCTGTCTACGGAATCCCAGGTGGCATTGGTGGTCTGTTCTGCCCATTACCAGGGGCTCTCACCATGCTGGTCCATGCATTGGTAGTCCTGAGGCTGGACTACTGCAATGCTCTCTTCGTGGGGCTGCCGTAGAGGCTGATGCAAAGACTCTGGCTGATCCAGTGCACAGCGGCCAGATTGCTGACAGGGACTAGGAAATACGATCATATCCCCAGCGCTGGCCACTCTGCATTGGATTCCAGTTATGTCCATGGAGTTTTTTTGGCAGGAATACTGCAGTGGTTTGCCAGTTCCTATTCCAAGCACCTACAGCACCTGGTATTCCCTGGTGGTCTCCCATCTAAGTACTAACCAGGGCCGACCCTGCTTAGCTTCTGAAATCAGGCGAGATTGGATGTGCTTAGGGCACAAAGCCCTAAATGTTTTAGGACCTCGGTACTTGTCAGAGCGCCTTCTCCCATTGAAAACTGCCCATAATACCCGATCTTCCCAGGCTAGGCATTTGAGGCAGTTAACACCACAAGAGGCCTGAAAGGAAAAAACTAGAAATTGGGCCTTTTCCGCCATTGCCCCTTGACTGTGGAATAATCAGCCTGGCCCGCTCTTTGGCTACCTTTAAAAACTATTTAAAGCTTGACTATTTAAGCTGGCATTCCCTCAGATATAATGTAACTTCACCGTTCCATCCATTAAAACATAGTTTTAACTTAGTTGCCCGCCAGTAACAACACTGATCCACTATTTTATGTCACTTTATGTTAATTTTATTTTTATTATATTTCTGTATTTTATGTTTATTTTATTGTCTTAATTATTTAGCTTATTTGCAGTGTACTGTATTCCTTAATTGTTGTAAACCGCCCGGAGTGACCTTGCTGCCAGATGGGTGGTATAGAAATGAAATGAAATGAAATGAAATGAAATAAATAAATAAATAAATAAATAAATAAATAACAATAACAATACTGACCTGAAACATAGTTGTTCTTTAGATACTGTCTGCTTACATTGGAGATGATTAGTAAATCGGATGAGAATCTTCTCCCTAGCATTTCCCCACAGATACAGGGTCCACTTTTTGGATCTAGAAATGCTACTTTGCCTGATTGATTGTCTTCAGTTTGCAGCCAACAATTTGTATGTCTATATTGGCAGTGTGTTTGGGTTGTGCATGTGGTCACCAGCCATCGATTTTTAGGTGGTACACACTTTGGGCAACAGTGGAAGACATCAAGCTGGCTTTCTCTCATCTTCTCTGATACCACACCTCGTAGCAAATCAGGTAGTCTCATTTGTGATGTTGTGTAGGGAGATACTGATAGTAAATTGAATGAGAATAGAGATGAGTTATCTCAGCTTTATGGTCAGGTCAAAGCCAGACACCCTGTGCACCAGTTGTCACCACCAACATGTTAATTATGATTCTTTTATAATGAGTAATGTGACAACCAGTGTTATATGCTGGATCGATTGTCAGACTAGGGCTCAGGAGACCCGGATTCAAATCTTCAAGGTGATTACAGCGGTAATCCAATCACTGAGCATTTCACATACAGTACCTCAAAAACTCTATTAGGGTTGCAATAAATTGTAAACACTTGGATAGCACACAACAACAACAACAACAACAACAACAACAACAACAACAACAACAACAACAACAACAACAACAACAACAACAACAACAACAGGGAATATAGATCCAGTCCTACCAATTGGACAGAACCAGAAAGCTGCTTGGGTAGCAGATTCTGGGTATAACAAAAGGCTAGCAAATTGGTGGTTCTTGTATGTTTGCTGCAAGGGATTAGCAGAAATATAAGGGAGATTTTTTTACCGCATGTCACAGAATAACTTGTCTGGCATTCATTGTCTTACAATTTTCACATTGTGGAATGTGGAGAGCATTGTTGGCTACTTCTCTTCAGGCCTGGTGTCGAGGTAGCTGCCATTTGTCTTCATAATGAAGTGCTCATTTTCGTAGCTTTTCAGGATCAGTCTACACTGCTGTCAAATAACTGCAGCTAGTGGATGCGTAGTACATTTATGTACCCCTCAAATCTCTTTCTAGGAAGCTGAACTCGATGGAAAATATAGATTCCCTTGTTCTCTTGCTTTTCCCTCCTTCTGCAGCATGTACCTGGAACGGGAAAGACTGCACGCTGTCCATCCACATTGACAAGGGCTTCACCATCTCCACCTTGGAGCCAGGTCTCAACAAAGTCATCCTCCTGCAGCAGCCCTTTGAAAGGCTACAGATGTCCTCAGATGATGGGGCCAAGATGCTGTATTTGGACTTCGGCAGTTCAGAAGGAGAGATCGTAGGTTTCTTTACTTTTCTTCTATGCTCTTCCAGTGGGTTTTTAAGGGAGTGCCAGGAAATTGATCTCTGGGACTCAATGCCTTGTGCATTGCATTGTTTGGCTATTCAAAGGACTGTGAAGTTAGAATATGGTTGCCCATGGAGTGAGTAAAAGAAAAAAAAATCTTTTTAGCTGTCAAGTCTTATACAATGCAACAGGCAATGGGTGAGAAGGAACAGAGCTTGGAGAGTGAAGCTCTGCAGTGTGAGTGAGGATGAGACAGTATTATGTAAGCCAAGGGCTTAGGTAGATGGTCTTTACATTATAAGCCTGTAGTAGCAGAACATGGCAGAAGGGCATGGTTCAGAGAGGGGAAGGCAGTATTGACCATTCTAATTTCTGCCCCTTTACATCAAGACAGGCATGGCCAAGGGTTCCAGTTTGTCATGAGCTACATACACCCTACCCACTCACCCACCCACCCAACACACACACACACACACACACACACAGTGGCTGGAAATCCATGTCCAGTTTTGTAAACCTCTCTTTTAATGAAAAAAAAACATTTGTGCAGGGAAGGAGCAGTTGCCCTACTTTAAAGTAAATCACAATAATTACAAATTATCTTCTTTTGGCTAGGGAAAATGAGCTGGGTTGGGATTCTGCACAAAAGGAAGGTGCTGCATGTTAGATCTCCCAGGGGGGACCTGCTGGTGGTAACAGGTAGGACTCGGAAGTCAACATGCTGTCCAGCATTCCAAACCATCGGTCAGTTCTGCTTTGATTAGGATTCCTGCCTTGATCAAGGAGTTGGACTTGATTACCTTATAGGTCCCTTCCAACTCTATGATTCTGTGAAATACTGAGCATAAACCACTCACCATGGTCAATGTTTTGCTTCATTGCAGCAACTAGATCTTCATTCCTGCCCCAAAACTATTGTCTTCATCATCCATTCATTCCTCTCTGCCAAAGTTACCCGGATGGGGTTACTGGCATAGGGGACATGGAGATAAATCCACAGAATGCATGGGATCTATGCAGTATGGCTATATCTTCACAAAGGAAGCAGAATTCTACTACCTGGAGCAAGGACAACTGGTATAAAACATCTATAGCCAAAGGAAGCCATTGAACGTATGGGACAACAGATGGAAAAAACATGAATGGACAACTATCTAGGCATGAATGTCAACTCAGCAGCCTACACATAGATTTTCTTATAAAGTTGCCATTTCGGCATATGATGTCCCTAAAAATGTCACGATCATGGAAAATACAAGACTGCTGAAGATCATGTACTAACTCAGATCTGCCATCATCACAGTAGTGCCTTGGAGATAATATTTTATACATATATAAAATAAATATATATATATCTGTTTATATCAAGGTTTTATATTTATAGAGCTCAGTTAATGAACCTTAAAGAGATAATGACTTTCTGGCTTTTTACTCTGCATTTTCATTACCATATCAGATGAAGGTTGCAACTTAATGTATGCTTCCTGGGAAGAAGAACCATTGAACATGAAGTGATTTAGGAAATATGCATTGGGTTAAATGGAAGATATGTTAAAGTAAGCTAGATCTCTTTATTTCTCAGAAACGTACGAGGTCTGGGGAACTATTACGCTGTTTCACTTTTATGATACCACAGGCATGGTTGCAATGGTGGATTTGCAGATTTATCTGAAATTTGTGAACAGTTACAGAAGCCAAAATTTTAAAAAGGCACTTCACTGGAAAGAATCAGGAAAATGGTTTTATTTTTTGTGGGGGTTTTTGGCTTATACTTGATCCCTTTTTAAAAATCTGATGTATGTTATAACGGGAGGTGCTCTGGAGTGATGGAAGCTGTTTTATGAGCTAAAAATTCTGCATGAAATTATCTTCATTATTTTGTTTTCCCTTTTCTGTAAAAAAAAAAATAAACACAGATTACTAAAGATGACTAAAGCAAAGCATGTTTTCTGATTTTGTCTTGAAAACAACATTTGGAGTTGCCCACTAAGCCTGAAATTTACTGGGTTTTGATACAACAGCTTTCCCATTTCAGTTTAATTTTAACTGAAGTGCATTATTGGCAGCTTACTGTATACAGATAACTGTTGTCCTGCTGTTCCATAATGTTGCCTCCGGTAAAACTGCCCGCATAATTTTTACTTTTTGCCTATCTAATTGCTCCAATTCCTCTATTAGTCAAATACCATTCTGAGGGTAGGAGATTCAACAATGCACTGATTGATATGCATTCTGAGCACAACAGGACCAGAATATAAGAACATAAAAAGAGTCGCACTAGCTCTGGCCAATGGCCCATCTAGTCCAGCTTCCTGTATCTCACAGAGGCCCCACCAAATGTGTCTGGGAGCTCACAAGAATAGATATCTGTCTCCTGATACTACTCCCCTGCATCTTGCCTTTGAAGCACAGTAATACCTCGGATAAAAAATGTCCCTGATAACTAATTTTTTTGAATAACGAATAGCAATTTCCAGGTATAGGGCTGCCTCGGATAACAAATCGCAATTTCCAAGGCTCTGGAATAAATTAATTGGTTTCCCATCCATTCCTATGGGAAGCTGCATTTCGGATAATGAATTGCCTCGGAGAACAAATTAAATTCCTTATCTGAGGTACCACTGTACACTGGTTTTTAGCCTGGGATTAGACATCTCCATCATGGTTTGTAACCTGTGATGAACTTTCCTCCAGGAATCTGCCCAATTCCCTTTTGAAGACTTTACTACTTACATACATGGAACTTCCAAACAAGTTGTAATGATTAGCAGCTGCATGACTATGAACATTAACTACATGCAATACTTTGTATGTGTTTATAAATAAAATTGTAATGCTGTTAGTTAGCACTAAGATAAGGCAGGGAAAGCACAGAGGTACTGTACACTTGGCCTATGTAATCCTACTTGTACTGTAACAAGAATCCACATCATAATGTGGAATGGCTCGGAAGCACCTGATGGAATTCCAGGCAGCTTTTCAGAAAGCACCGCAAAAGCCAACAGAAAGAGAAACGTTCAAGTATGGGCTAGACTAGACAAGGTGCCAGTTTCACAATTAGAGTCACAATTACAATTACATCCTTAAGAGGTAAAAGTCATTTGATTATCATGACACTGTTGTCCCTACCATTTCTCAAGTTGTAAATTAGTAGGCTTTTGTTTGTTGACTGGCTATCAGGATTGAATGAGTTCATTTATGGAAGGCCCACATTTTATCACCTTCTAATGTTGAAGCTGGCATCTCATATAGTTTCGCTTTGTGTTGAAAGTTCATTGACTAAATGCTGAAGGCTCTGTAATTCCGTATAGGCTACAGACTTGGGGAAAAAGTGAATCTTTTTGTCCAGGATTTGTTTTCCAAGAGTTCTGTTTCCCATAAAAGTCATTTACATTTTTCTGCTTCATTCTTAGGAATGTTTAGAATTTCTTTTGGTTTTAGTTTTCAAGCTTATAATGTAGTCAAGGTGTTCCCTCCTTTTTACTATGCCTCCATTTCCCCCCTATTACCCCTTCTTTCTATTATGTAATCTCTTAGTCACACTGCAGCTTCCCTGGCTGCCCCCTTCTTCCCATCACTGAAAGGTTCTGTGAAAAGAGCCACCCATTTTCCTCCTCCTCCCATTAAGATGGAGAATGGTGAGGTGGGGACTGCTGGCAGCCACAGATATGGACTGAACAATAGAAGGCAACATGGACACACAGCCTTCTTACTCGCCTCATAGGTATCATAACTAGGAGAATTCTGATCCTCATTAAATGTTTTTCTCAATTATGCTAGAACCAAACCAACCCAAAATAGGATCAGCATCTTAGAAGATGCCCTTAAAGATTAGGCTGAAACCTGGAATGGATGTATTTCTTCTATTGAGCGGGACAGGAACAGACTGAACAAACTGGTCCGCAGAGCTAGCTCTGTCTTGGGCTGCCCTCTGGATTCTGTGGAGGAGATGGGTGAGAGGAGGATGTTGGCCAAGCTGACATCCATTATGAACAATACCTCTCATCCGCTGCACCAGACAGTGGAGGCTTTGCTCCAGCTCCTTCGGTGGCAGACTCAGGCATCCGCAGTGTGGGAAGGAGCACTACCGCAGGTCTTTTGTTCCCACTGCTGTTAGACTCTATAACTCTACAGTCTAACCTGCTATTCATATGGGGCTATGTTGTAGTTTCTTTCTTCTTTTTCTTCACATTTAATTTTTCATATCAAAAATTTATAATGTATATTTGTATATTGGATTTTTTAAATTTTATACAAAAGTGGAAGAGGTGATACCTTTAGGCTACTAGAAAAATAACAAATGCTGCTAATATTTCGAGGGCGAAATCCTCTTCCTCAGAGTAGTACCAATAGGATATATAACATGGCAAAAGATGGATTTGCCAGGAGTTATTTCTTAGATGTAAGGTCCTTGGCAAGATGGGGAAAAAAGCCAGGCAGTTTCTTAGTTGAGGCTCAGAGCTTGAGGCTACATCCAAATTGAAGGGAGGGAGGTGTTTTTATTGCCCCGGTCCTTCCAAAGATAAGTCATGGCACACATACACACATTCACCCCTCTCCTCAATGTGGCTCATCGAGGCCAATGGCCCCTGCCTCGCCAGCAAAAGGGGAGGGGGGTTTGGTGCAGAAGGCCCATGCATTTCATTTGAGGATTGGGATAGAATTTGGAAAAGTCCACTGATGGATCAAATAAAAAGGAAAGAGATTACCCAGTGTTACAGTCTTGTCATGTCTCCGTTGATGGAGACATGCCTTAAATTTTATCTGATCTGTATTCTTGCTTTCCTTTTATCTATCTATTTTTTTCTTTCTCACTTTATACTTTTTGTGCACCTACCCTTCTTGCCTGTTCTTTATATTGGGAGCTATGTAACAAGTAAATTTTCCCATTGTGGGATTAATAAAGATTTGTCTTGTCTTATCTTCTTATGACATTGGAAAGTCTCAGGTACTGAGGTCCTTTAAAATAACCATCATTGGCCTAATCTGTATCTTGGCTGGCATCAAGAGTTCCAACTGTTCCCATGCCTGACCCTAGATTTCCCTCACAGGGGGACTCCAGAAGCCTGCGGGAGATAAGATGGTAGCTTCAGGTGCTGATGAGTCCTTTCCAGTAAAGCAGCTCTTTCTTTGATAACCCATGCCATTGAGCTACCAGCTGGTGGTCACTTTGACCTTTCCATTTTGATCTACAGTTCTGGCTCCTGTATCAGGTGATGTTTATTCTCTCATCTGTCTGAGAGGAAGACGGTGCCTTCATGTTGATCCTTCACACTGAGAAAATCACAGGGGATTTGGAGCTTGGGGAAATGATTTATTTGGACTACAACTCCCAGAATTCCCCAGCCAGCAAGGGGATTAGAAGCAGGAGGCCAAACTAATAACATTTCTCAGCTCTGCTGTTGGCACCATCCCCCCTTGTTACATAGACTAAACAAAAACAAACAACCCCTCCTCCAAACATGATCAATTTATTTATCCACTGAATTTTCAGGGTGTCTTTTTTTCCATTTAAATTTCAAAAGCCACCTTATGCCCTTTTAAGGAGAAAGGTGTGGTAAAGATATTTTAAATTAAATAATTAAATATTTTGAACTTCATGACTTTTCACAACACTTAAGAAAAACTGTGGTTTCATTTGTGAACGGCAGATGAAGACTTCCTTCTGCAAGATACTGTATAAATATTGTAGATATTCAATGCAACATATTCACCCACAACATTTAAGTGTGGTGTGTTTAGTTAAAGTATTATCATTAAACATCAAGATTTAAAACTTAAGGTGCTCCCCCAAAATCAGATTAACATAAAACATGTTCTCCGAATTGTAGAAGACTTAATACACATCCAGATAGAAAAATTCATGTTCTGAACCCTTTCTGCCAGCTGAGTACAAGTCTGTTTTAACACTTGGATTAATGCAAATAATAAATATAGCAGAATAAACAAGTTCTTTAATCCTGCCTAGAAATGAGCACACTTTATTGTTATGCACCCTAAAGTCAGCTCTTTCAATGAAAGAATATCCTTTCATCATCAGCCTGGCTCAACTCTTGCAAACTCAAGGCTGCAGCTTTCTTTTGTAAGACCCAAAGCGCACTCCCCACACATTCTGATTTCAGTATGTCCGCTTAATCCCACTGGATTTTGTCTGGTTTTAACCCATATCCTAAACAGCTAAAGGTTTAAGACAAAAGCAATGCCAGGTACAGTAGTTGGAAATAATGTAACAGGCATCACTCCTGTCTCACTCATATTTTATTTATTTATTTGTTTGTTTGTTTGTTAAATTTCTATTCCGCCCATCTTCCGGAACGGAACTCTAGGCGGTTTACAATTAAAACAAGGCAGGAAAAGACAAAAAGCAGGCAACAATAAAGTAGGAGGGACAATACCCTCTACAGCAGATGACACTGGCAAGGAAGAAGGGGGGGGAGGGAAAGGGGGATAAAATTAAGTAAAGAGGTCGCCATATGCCTCATTGAAGAGATGGGTTTTCAAGGCCTTTTTAAAGGCAGGCAGGGACTGTGCTAGGCCCAGCTCACTAGGGAGATGATTCCAGAGCGTAGGGCCCACCACAGAGAAGGAGCAGTTATGTGTAAGCGATTTCTGCGCCTCCCTGGGTGTGGCCACCCTTAGAGAGAGCGCCTGTGCCATTCTCGTGGGCCTGACCCCAGTTGACCTCAGGGAGATATGCTCCAACAGGTACTCTGGTCCCAAGCCATGGAGGGTTTTGAAAATCAAAACCAGGACTTTGAACCTTATCGGAGGAGAACGGGTAGCCAATACAGGTGAGCCAGAGTTGGGGTGATGCGCTCAAATCTACAAG
Organism: Phrynocephalus forsythii; assembly: GCA_029282475.1. Classification (NCBI taxonomy): domain Eukaryota; kingdom Metazoa; phylum Chordata; class Lepidosauria; order Squamata; family Agamidae; genus Phrynocephalus; species Phrynocephalus forsythii. The sequence goes on along the minus strand of JAPFRF010000005.1, from coordinate 91,826,153 downwards.
CGCCCACCACCAGTCTGGCCGCAGCATTCTGGGGAATTTGGGGAATAGACTGAGAGAAAAGAGTCAATCATGGCTAAGGCTTCTATTATGGAATAACTATTCTGTCCACTATTAGCTCAGATCCAATCTCATCCCAGATGCCAGGCATTCTCAATAAAAAGGAATGCCCCCCCCCAACAAGAAAAAAAATAAAGATTCTGGTAACAGAATTGGCACTTTCCCTTGACTCAAACAATTGCTGTTGAGAGTTGTCATAGTAATGCCATTTCAAGGCTATCAAAACCACCCACCAAACAGTATGGTAGTAATGACAACAACTACAGTATACAAAGAGAATTGGTTATAGGACGTTGCCTACAAGAGCATGTGTATTAATTTGTCATCTGTTGCAGCAAAACCAAGTGAGAGTTTTAGAGTACCTTCATAACCAGGCAGTTTTATTTGGCATAAGCTTTCTTTACATGCAATACTGGGCAATATGAAAATTTTCAAATGTGAACATCTGGGGACCCAAGGTTGGGGACTGTTGCTCTAGCAGCTTAATACTGTCTGTCCTGACTAGCAGTAGCTGTCCAGCATTTCAGACACAGTCCTTTTCCTGCCCTGCTTGAAAACACCATAGATTGAATGGAACCACAATATCCATCTCTTCAATAATTAACAAGCTTCACTTTATCACACTTTAAGTATTATAGGTAAGAAAGTCTGACAATACGAATCTGTGAAAAAAATACTCCAGGAACCTTGATTAACTGTTAAATCAATATAACAAGTAATCCAGAAACAGATGGTGCGTTTTTTTCCCTCTGATCAGAAGCATGCCTGCTCTAGGAAAAATATTGTTACAGTCATTTAGATTCCTGTTACTGCCTTGCTGTCTCAGTCCTTTTAATAAAAAGAAGAATTGCTCCCAATCCACAGCAGGTTTCACTGCACTCTGAAGGGCTACCATTCCATTTCGCAGGCATGCCAGAAAGAAGGAGGGGATGTGACCTAGAAAAAGTTGCCTTTTCTTTTTCTAAGTTTTAAAATTAAAGTCCTTTTAACTATTGCTTTAAAAATCAGATGATGGAAATTATTTTATTTTGGATTCAGAATATGCAGATCTGTGCTCCACTTCAGATGCATTCGGTCAATGATTTTTCCAAGACAGTGCTGAATCCTACTGTGATTCACTTTCACCTTTTAAGGAGAAACGTGGCTGTCTGTGTGTGTGATAAATAAATAAATGACATTGTATAAAGTAGGACTTAAAAAGTTACTTTCAAAACCATGTTCTTGAGGAGTATCAGTTAGCCTGTCAGGCTGTTCAATGCAGAAGCACTTGCTTTAATGTTGTTACAATAAATTAACGTGTTATTTCCAAGATCTCCATGTAGCTGAATCCAAATCTCCTCCAGAATGGGAATGACTTGAAATTACTACTTCTTCTGGGCTAGTATTATGGCTGTTTTCTTGTGCCAGAGAAGGTTTGAACCAACACAACAGATACTGCTTGCCTGCTTCTTTGCTACACACACACACACACACACACACACACACACACACACACACACACACACACACACACACACACACACACACACACACACACACACACACACACACACACACACACACACAGTGGCTGGAAATCCATGTCCAGTTTTGTAAACCTCTCTTTTAATGAAAAAAAAAACATTTGTGCAGGGAAGGAGCAGTTGCCCTACTTTAAAAGTAAATCACAATAATTACAAATTATCTTCTTTTGGCTAGGGAAAATGAGCTGGGTTGGGATTCTGCACAAAAGGAAGGTGCTGCAAATTAGATCTCCCAGGGGGATTTTTCTAATCCTAACCCCCTGAAGCTGGAACATCTTTTGCTTAGCATTGCCCAGCTAATGTGTTGTAGTTTATTTAAAAAAACATTGTTGCTCAAAGCCAAGTTTTTGTAGAATGCACCAAAAGGAGATCCATATTGGCTGTTGTTTATGGTCACATTGCATGTGTTGCACACCATCTTAAATCTCCTGCACTCAAACAAAACCTATTTGCTCATTCTCTAATTCCATTTGGTCAACATGTATAGGATGAAGTGACTAGATCTCACTCCCTTCCTCATTGCTTTCTCTACAAAGGCAGGGAGGAAGCGGAGTAGAGTCCCACTCCTATGGAGGTGCTACAAAGAAACAAGAACTCAGATTTTATAGTGGGGGTTGTTTACATAGTGTGTATGCCAGGGGTGTCCAAACTTCAGCCCTCCAGATGTTTTAACTCCCAGTGAAAAACGACAGAGGGAGTTGTGGTCCAAAACATCTGGATGACCAAAGTTTGGACACCACTAGCCTATACATAAGGGATAACTTCTTATCTCCAGATTCATCTTTGCAAAGCGGTGGAGGAGGGGGCAAGGATGGTCACTCCATTTTATTTATGTTTCTAAATCAGGATTAAGGAATGACTGAAGAGGTCTGGAGAATGCTATCATTCTGCACTATTGAAACTCTCAAACCATGCAAAAAAGGGAACTGAGCAATTTTTCTGAATGACAGAAATGTAGCAAAGTCATCTATACATGGACTAGTTCAGGAGACTTATGAAAGATTATGCTATCAAGTACAATCCGTTACAAATTAGCTCCCTTGAGGATGCAATAGATGAATATCCAGGACTATTAACAATCCTTTCCCAAACCTTAAACTCTATCCCAAGTCCTGTTGCCTCATGATGCCCCATAATTGCAGTCCCATTTACAGATATATGATAGCAAAAGCCCATTACACCCCAAAACAGCAAAGCCTCATCACAACTTGTTTCTGCTTCTGGCACCAGAAACATTCTAGGCTAGATCTGAGCATGATCTCAAGGGCACAAAAGGATGTGGCATGGAATCAAGCAACTCATTCCTAGCATTTAAAGGTGCACATAGGATAATACATGCTGGATTGGTTTCATGGGTCTCTTTTGAGCAAAAAGAGTCATTTAGTTCCTTTTTATTCCACATGATCACAAATATCAACAGTTGCCAGGAAATTTCTGACTGGCAAGGTGCCACCAACTCCTTCCTGGCTTTGGGTTGGCTTGCTCACAGTTTCAAATTCCATAAATTGTAATGTGCAGCTCAGTTCTTTGGGTTAACAATCTTTTTCTCGAAATTCTTCTACTTCTCTTCTACTAGGAATCCCCCATCTCTATTTTTTGAGGGTGCCCTCCCCCAGTATTTAACTGTCACAAATCTTCACATTTTGGGATTCCATCATGTTCATTTGACATCTCAAAATATCCTCCTTCTTCTTAGAACGTCTATTTTACTAGCAGAACGTTTTTAACGATCCAGTGCCAAAATAAACATTCAGCACTGAAAACGGCCACCATATTTGGAACACATATCCCAAAAGCAAACATACTGTACCTTGAAAACATCTTCCAAGTGTCTTTACAGCACATGAAAAACTGGTAGAAAGCTTACTCAATGGGTGGACCAATTCGCTCTAAGGCAGCGCCAGATCTGTGTGGAGAAATGAATGATAGCATTGAAATGTCTGAAGATATCATATTGGTTCCTGTCACAAAACTAAAACTTGGGTGATTCTGGTTTTAATCCACATTAAGCAGTGAAAGTAACTTTCTGGCCTTGGGCTAACCCAGTGGTTCTCAACCTGTGGGTCCTCAGATGTTCCTGGACTGCAACTTCTAGAAATCCTGGCAAGCTCAGCTAGAGATGAAGACTTCTGGGAGCTGCAGTCCAGGAACATCTGGGGACCCATAGATTGAGAACCACTGGGCTAACCGATCTCTCTTACCCTGATTCCCCTCAGCAGACTGTTGCAAAAATAAAAAGTGCAGAGGAGAACAATGTGTATACTTTCTTTCACATACTGGATGAATCTCTGCAAAATGTGGTATAGAGTATAAATGAGTATACAGAGTATTGAATAGGAACTTGGGAGACTTGGGTTCAACTGCTCACCGGGGCATGAACTCAATGCATGGCTTTACCCCCAACAAGAGGGTAAAAATTAACTAAGGCTAAAGCAACATGCTTCTTTTTAATGAATCTCTTCCATGAATGAGTAATTTTCCTTAGCTCATGGCATTTACTTGCCTGTGAATCTATGCAGCTCTGAACACAAGAATTATTACTGTTTTCTTGAGGAAATATAGATCCAGTTATATTTGTAAAAGCCTATAATACTGCCACAGAGGAAGAAGGTACATTTGTTTTCCTACTTGGTGTCAACAGCCAGTGAGTATGAAAGATAAAGCTGCAGTTGTGCTTAATTCTGAGAAAACCAAACGTATGCCATTTAGGCTGATACTTCACATCCCTCTCATCGCTGTTTGCCATCCTGCTTGGGACCAGTACGAAGAAATCTTACCGCATGTCCATTGCATGAAGACAGGAGTTCGTCTCGACCGTGCCCCCTGAACGGAGATTAAAGTGTGATGAGCAATACCCCTTCTTGGCCTCAGGGATCTGCTTGTCATACTTCTCGTTCTGAGATGAGAGCCTGTGTGGTCACGCTGGTGCAGAACGAGTGACGATTTTTACTCATTTTGGCGATGCAATCTTTTTTTTTTTTTTTTTGTCTTTAGACTGATGTATTTAGAAATGTTGAAATAACAAGTCAAGGCATTGGTTCCATCACCCTATTCACCTTCTTGTCATTCAATTAAGCACACAATCATTGTCGTCCCGTTTCCGGTTCATTCGTGTCCACCAGGTGGGTCTTCAATTTTAACAAATACTATGAACAGCACATGTTCCACTGCTTCCCTTGGGCCCCATCCTCAGGTACCTAAAAATCCATTCCTGGATTTTGGGAAGGCTGCCTCCCATGAATGGTATTTATTTATTTATTTATTTATTTATTTATTTATTTATTTAGGTGTGGGGGCCGGTACTCCAGTGCAGAGTGACACAGCTTGTTCTTACTGTTATTTTTTGGGTTATGGGATTACAATGCAGCTCTATACATCCCCTTTCTCTCTGTCTTTATTTTTCTTTATTTAATAATCTATGCACCATGGCACAAAAAGGTCTCTGAATGCGAACACACTTTACTTATCCACAACCTGCTTTTCCTGGCCCACACATAGGTATTTCTTCGTGTCGTTAGGGATTTGCCCCTGTCCATTTCATTTACAACAATATTAACAGCTTCCCTTCATGGTGTTGAAGGGGCTGGGTGGTAACATGAGCCCCCTTCAAGTACCTGCGTTATGCATGAACTACTGTCTTTCTTATGCTGCTCTTGCTTCTTTCCTTCAGGGTTATCAAAGTAAGCAAAGAGGGGAGAATCTTGGCCTCACTTCCTGCCACTATCATCATTTCACTGGCATGAAAAGGTACAGGTCCAGCTCTGCTCAGGCATTCACCAGCTCATACGTAAAATGAAAACTGGTACAGCAAGGATGGCAGTGTACACATAGACTCTGCCCTTGAATATCATCATCTGCCCAGAACCATTTTAAGTTTTTAAGTCTGAGTGGTGGCGGCCGGTGGGTTCACCATAGCTCTTTTTGTGCTTCCCGAATCCTGCCACCCTTGTGTGTGTGTGTGTGTGTGTGTGTGTGTGTGTGTGTGTGTGTGTGTGTGTGTGTGTGTGTGTGTGTGTGTGTGTGTGTGTGTGTGTGTGTGTGTGTTCATTCTTCTACCCATCAAAGTTCTGGTATCAACCCCCCTACTTTTCAGACAGACAGGCAGGCAGGCAGAGAGGAGAATTTGACCTATGGGAGAAAACAGAAAAGTACCACTCAGACCACTTCAAACACTAAAAGAGTGCTCTGTAAATTGATAACAACAGTCATAGCAAATGATAAAGGCATCTAAACCAACAGAGTGTTCTGTTTTTACCTGACTGCATTAGAACAAGGCCACACTGTGCATGTTCGTAAGTGGTATCTGACCTTTCAAGACTGCAAGGCAGTACAGACTTACATATAATGTTAAAGATAACACCAAAAAGGAAGTGCATGCAAAATTAAGTAACCAGGGGAGTTGACCTAACTCTTTCGTTGCAACATGAAGTGGAAAATTGATCTGAGGCCACTCCAGTAGCAAAAATACCTCTCTCTAACACAACCCTGTGAAACAAAATTTACAGAAATACAAAATCTCTTTGGGAAGGAACCATGGCAAAGGTAAGCAATGGTAAAACCCACAGCACAAAATAGGACTGAACTTATCCAGAACATTTGGCATATTTACTCATTTTCTCTGACCTTCAAACGAAAGCTGTAGCCAGTGAAATGTCCTAGGAAAGTAGCAGGTGATGGATATCCTAAATAGGACCATTGTACACTGGAGCTTGGAAGCTGCTTTGTTGGACTACCACTTTTAAGACTACATCCCACTTAGCACCCAAATATAAAACCCATGCAAAATTAAAACCAGAGCAAGGAGAAATGTTCAACATGGGAGGACAACTTCTAAGTGCCAAAGATCTTCAGTGCTGGATCCTAGCAATGGGTGATGATACAGGCAGAAGATGGGGCCAATGCAAAATGATATTAGGATATGGGTTCTGTGAAAGTTTTCTGGCATTTTTCATCACTTCTACCTAAAGATGGGCACAAACTTCAGTTCAGAGGTTCATGCCAGTCCATACACATGGCACCACATGTGCTGCACATTCTCTTCTCCAGCCAGGCAATGTCCCTCCCCTCCTCCGCTTTGGCTGTCCTGCCAGTCTCAGACAGGAGCATGGGCTTCTCTGACCCACCACCCCGGCTGATAGCCCACTCGGACAAGGAGTCAAGACAGGCAAACCTGTGTTCCTGCTGGGGACTGGTGAAACAGCTGAGGAAGAGGAAAGGAGGAGTGTGTTATGGATGGTGAGCGAGTCATTGGCCAGGGAAGTGGAGGAAGGGAAAGTGTGGCACTTGTGGTGCCATGCGGACAAACTGGCATGAGCATGTGAACTGAGGTGTGTGTCTATCTCTCCCTCTACCTAATCCTGCACCACTGGTAAATTGGGTTGGTTTGTCATACTTGGAAGTTGCTTTTCCAGGCCCTATCTTAGAACAGTTTCCCCCTTGCTCCTTGAATGGGTAGCATGAGATGTTTGTGACCTTTGGCATCTTTTTCTTCTCATAATCCATCACATATCAGTTTCATTCATATCATGCCCTTGAACACTTGTTTTCCTGAATGTGTGTTTGAGCCCAAAACAGATTCTATCACATAAATTTCTGAGGAAATATTGTTGCTTGATTCATCTCGGTCATATAGTCATCTGTCACCTGTGAATATTATGGCTGCTATCATTTATTTATTTATTTATTTAAACATTCCCATCCAGCCTCAAGTGACTAATTAACTTGGTTGGATTAAATTAATTTGAAGATGCCATGCTTGGACTCAATGCATGTGTGGGTGTGGGTGTTTTATGACTCCCAGCTAGTCACATGTAATTGGAAAATTTGATCACATTATCTTAAATGAAAGTTGTTTTGGTTTCCCTTAGCTTGCAATAGTTACTTTATAGTTCCAGAATAAAGCTAGAATCACACTGCCAATAAGGCCACCATGTTGACTGGAGAATTCCGTGGGTTGTAATATAAAAAGAAAATCCCTTGGGTTCATTTGTAAATTTTAGAAAACGAGTTTAACTATAGAAAATAACTTTGATTATTGTGCAATCTAAAACAATTCAATAAAATCCTTATCTGAAATTATATATCTCAGGCCTGCCCAACAGGTAGACTGCAGGCTACTGGTAGCCCGCGAAGGGTTCAAAAGTAGCGTGCCGGCCATTAATTAAAAAAGTGAGGGGACAAGTTCTCCAACCCTGCCTCCCCCATCCCAAGGACCACAACTGCCCCAGCAAAGTTCTGGGTCTGCCAGCCCACTCTCTCAGCCGAGCGGGGCAGTTCAAGGGCCATGGCGCATTGAAGTCTGTTCCCCCAGAACAGATTAATTGGTTTTCAATGCATTCCTATGGGAAACTGTTGCTCTACTTACAAAAGTTTATACTTATGAGCACGTGCTCAGAACGGATAAAATTCGTAAGTAGAGGTTTTAGTGTAGTAGCCCTCAGGTACTTTAGGCCAGAAAAAGTAGACCTTGGCCTGTTCAAAGTTGAACAGCCCTGATATATCTAATGCATCACTTACGAATTCTATGTATTTATTTATTTATTATTTACACTTATATACCGCTCTATTTCCCATAAGAAGGACTCAGGGCGGTTTACAACAATAATGATAAAACAACAAGTCAATACAGTAGTTAAGAACAGTGGTTTCCAAGAATAAATAGATCGGCGGGTATTAATAATAAGGGAAGGAAGAAAAAAAACATATTTGGATCCTTAGAGATCTCCAAAGGCGTCACGGAAAAGATAGGTCTTTAGGTTTTTCCTAAATGATGCCAACGAGGGAGCCAGCCATAATTCACCGGGAAGCTTATTCCACATAGTTGGTGCAGCCACCGAGAAGGCCCGTCCTCGGGTTCTTGTTCTACGGGCATCCCTCGGGGCGACAGTCCTCAGTGAAAGGGCCATCGATGAGCGGGTGGGTCAGGCTAGATCTGATTGTCGGGAAAGACGCTCCGCCAGATAGGCAGGGGCCAAGCCATGGAGGGTTTTGTAAACCAAAACCAACACCTTGAACCTTATCCGGGAGGCAACGGGAAGCCAGTGCAAGCGAGCCAGGATGGGGGTGGCGCGGTCAAAATGGCGCGCGCCAACCACCAGCCTGGCCGCCGCATTCTGGACCCGCTGCAATCGCCGGACAAGGTTCAAGGGGAGCCCCATGTAAAGAGCGTTGCAGTAGTCTAGTCTCGACATGACCGGTGCCTGTACCACAGTCCTCAAGGAGCCCTCATCGAGGTATGGGCGAATCTGGGCGATAAGCCTTAGATGGTAAAAGGCCGACCTGACCACGGCTGACACCTGAGATTCCAGGGTCAGATCCGGGTCCAGGACAACGCCCAGATTCCTCACTCTTTGCGCCAGCTGGAGGGCGGACCCGCCCAGACTGGGAAGAGGGCCACAATACCCCTCCGAGGTACCCCCGAAGAACATAACCTCGGTCTTGCCGGGGTTGAGCTTGAGTCCGTGCGTCCTGGTCCAGTCCAGAACCGCAGCCAGGCAACGGTCAAGGGTCCGAACGGCCTCCACTGCACCGGTGGAAAAGGAGAGATAGAGCTGCGTGTCATCAGTGTACTGGTGACCGCAAACTCCATAACTCCGGATGATCTCAGCCAGCGGCTTCATATAGATGTTCCCCTGAGGCACCCCACAAGAGAGTGTCCAGGGAGCCGACAGCTCACCCCCAAGCTCACGCGCTGGGTGCGGCCCTCAAGGAAGGACTGGAGCCAGCACAGGGCCTGGCCCCCAATCCCCACCTCCGAGAGCCGCTCCAGCAGGATACCGTGGTCGACGGTATCAAAAGCCGCTGACAGGTCGAGCAGGACCAGCAGGGTAGAGCAACCCCTGTCGGCCCTCCTCAACAGATCATCATGCAGCGCAACCAGGGCCGTCTCGGTCCCATGACGCGGCCTGAACCCGGATTGGAAGGGATCCAGGACATGGTTCTCCTCCAGGAACGACTGGAGACGCAGGGCGGCGACTCGCTCAATCACCTTGCCCAAAAAGGGAACATTGGCTATGGGGCGATAGTTGGACAGATCGTCCACAGCCAAGCCAGGTTTTTTAATAATGGGCTTCACCACCGTCTCCTTCAGAAGACTGGGAAAAATCCTGTCTCTGAAGGAGGCTGAGGCGATAAGTGAAGCCCATTTCGGCATGCTCCCCCTTGCGGTCTTAATCAGCCAGGAAGGACAAGGGTCGAACGGAGAGGCCGCGGGCCTGCAATGTCCCAGGGCCCTGGAGGCATCCCCAGATGTAACGGCCCCGAACTCAACAAACCGAGGTGACCGAGGCGGCCCGACACCAGCCACCTCAGGGGCCAGACCAATGCAACCGGCGTCCAGCTCGGAACGGATGGCCTCTATCTTAGATTTAAAAAAGGCTGCGAAAGACTCACTAGTGAAATCACTAGGAGGAGGCCCTGGCGGACCGGGATTGGTGAGGTCTCGGACCACCCGGAACAATTCCGCCTGGCGATCCGAGGCCTCACCAATTCTCAGGGCGACGAAAAGTATCTTTTTTAGGATACTTTTAAAAATCTTTGGGGGGGGGGGAGAATAAAAAAATAAAAGGGATTAAAATACAATACCTATGGCCCAATCACCCATGAAATTGCATACACAACAATACATTTTGCTTATGAATAATACAATTCATTCCAATTGTCTATTACTGCATGAATTTTATTGAGCTTAAAAGACAGCATACCAGTACTGTTTGTAATGTTTTGAAAGCCAACCTTTCAAAACATTATCCTCCCAATTTAAATCCTAACCACTTAGAACAGTAGTAGTAGAAAGTGGGACATATTGAGAAATGAATGGGTCCAAGACCTAAAAGGAAGTGAAACCTTGAGTTGGAGAGGAATGGTGTCTATGATAGGAGTGCAATAGCTGTGGTGAACACTCGGGGGGCAGTAAAATGCCTGCTGGAAGCTCTCAAAGAAAGAGACAATGAAATCTTAGATAAGGTTGTCCCACACTATTTGCTTACTGCCGCATTACAGCATTACCCTGGCAATATCACTTGTACTTTTCATTAGTCATTTGTGACCTTTTACTTCTGTAATCAAACAAGACAACCTAACACTTAAATCTAAGCATTTAAGCCTGACATTTACTATTGGTTCTCGAGTTAGGGAGACCAAATGAAAATTTCCAAGCAGACAGCGCTCTGTGGGGAAGGGGGTGAATCAAATAATTCATTTGCTGAGTAACATGTATGTCATCCCTATTCAATCATCTGTATCTGACTGAATAATATCAGTTGATATTTGTACTGGAGTGGCTGTCATTAAACAGCCAATATTCATCTGGAATTACTAGTGCTCAGAGGTATCCAAGAGAGACTGCATCCATTTTCCATGCCGATTACATGGAGATTGCATTTGATTAGTATAAATACAACCAATATTACAGGGCAAATAGCATTATATCACTAGGTAGAGCAGATATTTTTACTTTACATTTATAGGAGTTGGACAAGCAAAGGCACCATTTCCTCTGTTTCTGTAATAGGAGGCTTCACATTAGATCTGGAAAGCAACAATTTCCGTGAAATGAATGTTACCCTCGATCCTCCTGAAATTTCCTATTAGTGAGCTAAAATTTATCTTCCCCCATCCCCACCCCTCAAAAAAAAATAGATTTTTTTTACAAGCCATTTTAGGGATTATTGTAGTGAGACAGTGATGCATTGCTTCCCCAAACTACAAGACATGTTCAAGCAGCAACTCTGAACCTGTTGGCTGAGGATGATGGGATTTATACTTCTGTATATCCGATCGCCCCAGAATCAATGCTTTTGAGCTGTGGTACTGGAGGAGAGTCTTCCATCCTGAAAGAAATCAACCCCGAATGTTCACTGGAAGGACAGATTTTGAAGCTGAGGGTCCAGTACTTTGGCCACCTCATGAGGAGAGAGGACTCCTTGGAAAAGTCCCTGATGTTTGGCAAGATGGAAGGCAAAAGGAAAAGGGGATGGCAGAGAATGAGATGGTTGGACGGTGTCATCGATGCAACCAATATGGATTTGACCAAACTCCGGGAAGCAGTGGAAGACAGGAAGGCCTGGCGAGCTCTGGTCCATGGGGTCACTAAGAGTTGAACCCGACTGAATGACTGAACAACAACAACTGGAGGACATCAGGTTGGAAACAGGGACTCAGCCCATTATTCCAATCCAGGCTCAACGGACATAGAAGTTTCTATGTCCTGAGTTAGACCATAGAAATGTCACTTCTGTGTATTACAGCTTACACCAACTGTGCTGGCTGGGAGATGTCAGGAGTTGTAATCAAAAAAGGTAACTTTTCTAAGCTCATCTCTTACTATTGGCTATACCAGTATGGTGCAGATATGTGACTCTCATAAACTTTGACAGATGAAAACTATGCAATTCATTACCACCAGTTAAGGCCATACATTCCCCTCCCATTAGAAACTGCTAGTGGCTCTCCATGGTTTTCAAGTGGGGTCTTTCTCAACTTGTGGGGATAACCATCAAGGACACATCAAAACCACACAAGTCCATGGAATGCATTCAGAACACAAAGCCAGTAAGCTTCAGTACAATGAAGCTTGCGTCATTGGATTCACATGATACAATAGGACTCCCTTATCTCCAGGTTCAGTATCCACTGAGTTGCTTATCCACAGTCTGAATATATTAAAAATATTAAAAGAAAAATCCTAGATATATACATTTCTAAAGATGAGGTTATCAGAAATGGACGGTAGAGGGAGTGAGAGACCATACTATGTATCTCATTCACTAGAGAAATATATTTCCACAGTGTTATTACTGGAACAGGCCATTTGTGCTTATTTGTTTATTTGTTCTTTTTATTATTTTATTTTATTGTATTTATTTTATTTTATTTTATTTTATTCATAATTTTATTATGATGATGATTTGATTATTTGGTTTGATTGATTAGTTTTATTTACTATTTTAAGTTGTTTAATCTGTTTTTATATTTTGTATATGTTTGTAAACTGCCCAGAGTAGCTTTTTTGCTAGATGGTTGTGGTATATAAATCAAATAAATAAATAAATAAAATAATTAGAAGGAACCACAGACCATCCAGTCCAACCCCTTGTGAATATTGGAGTCCTGCTGAATTTCACATGTAGGCATGCACACAAGCTTCTGTCAGATGGATAAATGCAAATTGAGTTGGGTTTTTGGGTCAGGATAAAATGCTCTAGGTTGACTGTGGGGAGGAGCAAGATCCCTTCTGTTAAATCAGGGATTCATGCCCTATGATTAGAAGTGGAGAAGTGGGGTGAAGGGTTAAGAAAGATGGAGAGTATGCTCTTACCTTAGTACAGAGTCATTGATTAACTCACCAAAATATTGCAGCCAAAGCACCTCGATTACTAAAGACAGGGGAACAGGAAACATGGGGGCAAAGAGAAATAATGGTAAGCATCGAGCACATTGGCTCTTCTCATGGCCCTATTAAGAAAGAAGCACTGCCTATTAAGAATTACTATACCTGTTGCCCTTTTAAAGTCCCACAGCTCTTGGTGGTGCTGCCACAGGATGTTTTCTGCTGGCATCTGGAGGGGGGGGAGGATAAAAATGAAAACAAAATGGAATAACCAGCTCCACAAACTGCTACTGCTGCCATTCAGTCCTTGCTCCATGATCCAGGCTATGACCTGGCCTTGTTCTCTGCATTTTCCCATCTGCTGGAATGGCTTCTTCACTGAAAACGGGAAACGCCATCGTGCATCCAGACAAGGATTGGTGAGTCAGAGTATCACCGAAAGGGCACAGAGCAGGTCTGGAAATCTCTGTCCATCTCTATTTACTGGGAAGATACTGTTTGTGTAAGAATGGTCCTGTTTCATGGGATGGAACTGTTCCTTTGGACCCTGCAAATAGGTGGAGAAATTATTCTCCAGGCCTTCCTTTGAGCTCTACACAGCTAACCCCCTTTCCCCCTGAATTCATAGAATTTTTCACAGTTTGATTTCAGGTACTGTAAGTGCTTAACTCCTGAGGTATTTCTCCTTGTCAGGGCCCCATGCCAGCATATGATTGATTTAATCCTGAGCATAAACAGAGTGGCTTTGCCTCTTCTGAGGGAAATCAGTAACTTCTTTCTTTTGAAATGGAGGTACGGTGAAAGGACTCCCCCTAAGAAGACACAATAACTTAAAAGACCACATATGTTCCTTACCTTATAAGAGAAGTATAAAAGTATGTGCACTCCAGCTGTTTCTCCCACTCTGTAGCTTTGAATAACTGCTTCATTGCACACCTCATCCCAGGGGAGTAGCTGATTTGAGTTTCAGTTCTACGTCTCTTCTATATCTTCCTCACAGCTCTTCAACAGATGGGCAGAGACTGTAAGGAATATTGATTTATTTATTGCAACCATACCCTGGATTGAACCCTGGTCTCCTGAATTCGAGTACAATGCTCTTACCACTATATTATTGTAGCTCTCATATCACAGAAAATATTGTACCATGTATTGTGCCTGAGCTCCCATGTTTATTCCCAGCACCACTAGTTAGAAGGTCACATAGTAGCCAGGGCCTTACCTACTGTTTGGTAAAGTGAGGTCAGGTAGCAAATGCAAGGTGTATGTGTAGCCTTTATGAAATATTAGCTCAGCACAAAAGGATGGAACTAGGAAAGAACAGGGACTTGAGTAAAAGATTTGAATCAAAAAGGGCAGGACAACTGAAATGAGTGGAACAGCTCTTTCCACTTAGACTACTTTCCAACTTGCTCTAGGTATCATTCCTGTATGTTCAGGTTGGAGGGGTGATTCACATATATGCAACTGAACTGAAATCTTATTCAAGGGTTTTGAAGACTCTGCTTGTGGAGCTGACTCTTCTGTTATGGATACACAACCCAGTTGAGGAATTCTTGACTGACTTAGGTGGTTACTTCACGTCCTACCTTGTTCTGCAATTACGTTTGTACTGTGACAGCGTTGTTCACAGTCACATGGTTTTGTCTCTGTTCAGTCCCTGTTTCCATTTACTCATGGGTGTGATTACTTGTCTCGTGACAATTGTTACTTCGGGGTCTTGTTCTGTGACAAATTCTGAATTTGTCTTGCTTTCTTAACCCTTTTTTAAAATATCATAAATAAAACTTTTTCGATATTTCGATTTACTGGTCTTCCAGGATTTACGCGTTAATACTACAGAATTTTCAGTACTTTCTTTAACAAACATTTGCACTGTATGGTGTTTCCCATAGGGAAACTAATGTTGAATGCCACTTCAGCTGCTGACCACTAGGTGGACACCGATTGATGTGTGACAGTTGTTACCCCACAGTCCCTTGTCTCGGAACAGAAACCAGGAACCAACCATGAAAAGAGATTTCCCCAGCCCAGGGACAGGTACGGCTTGTCACGCTATGGATGTGAAGTAAAAATTTTTCCCCGGTCCCAAGCGAGACAGCCAGGAGGGATGAACGGGATGTGAAGTAACCACCTTAGAATTAAAAGGAATGATTGAACTTTGCCAATAATACAAGGAAATTCTGTATTTTGCTGTTGCCAAGGCCTTGGGTGTACAAATTGAACTATTTTGTTGTTATTATAATTGCTCATGTCTGTTATATAACTGTGAATCAACATTGTGTATCAACAGATACCTAAGTAAACAAATAGTTCTGTAGATCTTGGAAGTGTTACACAGAGCAACACCTCCTAAGTTTGTTACTTTCTGGGATCATCAGTGACAAAGTCTGAGTCTGCTGTCGCTCTGATCAGCTTCTACTTGATGAAGAGGGAAGGAGTCATTTATCATCATCTCGGGCAGCAAAGTCTTTGGCTGATCTGGGCAGTAAAGGAGCAAGAATCTGTTCCTGAGACCTTGGAGAGCTGTTGCCAGTCAAGGTCAAAATACTGGGCTAGGAGCCTGACCTTACGTAAGGCAAGGAACAAACAAGCAGACGGGTAATATGTTAATGAATAATGCATTTTATTTGGCATAAGCTTCTGCACACTGCAGCTCATTTCATGAGATGAATTTTGATGCATGAAATAGATTGCAGTTTGTAAAAGTTTGAGCCAGTGGATCTTTGTTCTTTCTGGTGAAAGAGATTAACTATTTATTGACACAATTCAGTGCTGCCTTATTAGGATTCAGGAAACCAAGTGACACCCCTCTCTCAATATACCCATGTGTCTTAGTACTGCTCCTTGCATTTGAGATTGGCAAATGTAGCAAGACTGGCATAAGACTAGGATACAAGAAGCAGTGAGGTAAAAAAATAATGTGATTAAGACAAAAGTCCTGAATCGAGCTGGAATCCCTAGCATGTACACTTTATTGAAACAGCAACGTCTACACTGGCTTGGACACGTGAGAATGGATGACGGCCGGATCCCAAAAGATCTTCTATACAGAGAACTAGTGCAGGGAAAGCGCCCCAGAGGGAGACCAGAGCTGCGGTATAAGGATATCTGTAAGAGGGACCTGAAGGCCTTGGGAATGGACCTCAACAGATGGGAAACCCTGACCTCTGATCGCACTGTCTGGAGGCAAGAGATACAGCATGGTCTACATAAATTTGAAGAGGCATTTGTCCAACAGGCAGAGGAAAAGAGGCAGGCACGGAAAGAACGAAACTCGAGGACCGGACAAGAAACAGAATACATCTGTCCCCAGTGCAGTAGAGACTGCCATTCCTGAATTGGTCTACTTAGTCACACTAGGTGTTGCTCTTAGGATCTCTACTCCAGGCATGATACCATAGTCTTTCGAGACTGAAGGATGCCAATGATTGGCATTTAAGACTAATGAAGCCAAGCCAGAACAGCAAAAACCAAGTAGTAAGACAGGTATTTATTGATGAATATTAGTCTGGTTACTTATTTTCAGAGGTAGGAATGACATAAGCCCACATCCAGTTTAAGAAATATTGTACCAGCTGTGGTGTGTATATTTGTCAACTTTCCCATAATAGTTCCAGAGTAGTAGTCATAGTAGTAGCACTAGTTGTTGTTTAAAGCACACGCACACACATCTGCTTGGTTGTCCCCCGCCTTCCATTTCCATTCCTTTTTCGTTTCTTTGTTTATGAAAAATATTTGTTTTCTCTTTTCCCTTCTCCTCATTGTGCCTATCTGCTGTTGTATTAGACCTCCAGCTCCCATTTTATGTGTGTGACATTGCCATGGCAACAGCTTGTGATGTGAAATTGAATGGATAGACCAAGAAATAAGTCATGAATAAGCTTTTTGTTCTCTCTTTCTCTCTCACTTCCTCCACCTGGCATTTTCCCCCACCCACTCCAAACGCCTATATTAAAGGTAAATCACATTTTGATGAAATGTGCATTAAATGGGCAACATTGTTATAGAGATTCTAAAACAGGTTGCGTGTGTGCACGCATATATGTGCATGTTATTCTTCCAATAATACAAAAATTGGAAGGCAAATGGAGTGACAAGGGAAAAGGTGTCATTTGCAGAGGGAACACATTTTCTTTAGATTGATGGAAGCATTGTCTCGTAATAAGAAACCAAGAGTAGCCCCCCTCCCTCTGCCAGCTTTTGTTCTTGGCCATTTCTTACACCCAATTTCCGTGTCATTTAATTTGTCTTTGCCTATCAGTGTCCTGTGTTCAGTTCTCTCCTGCCCTCCCCCCCTGTATATTTGGTGACTGTTAACTCATGTTTGTTAACAACGTACAGTAATGAGAGGGAGCAATTCAAGTACTGTAGCATATAGGCTGTTCTCTTAGATATTGTCCTTAGAAAAGCCTATTCATAGGCAGATTTTGTTTTAAAGGATGGGGAACTTCAATCACTAGACAGAAAAGGATTTTTTTTTACTACATTACTAGTTGCTACCTACCCAGACAACATAGTTTCAGTAGGATCCCCATACCATATCCATATTCAGTGTATGTGGTTACACCTATCTGGGGTCTGAAAACATTATACATAGCATAGTATCTGACGCTGAGTGAAACTTCAGCTGGTTATCTGGGACTGAACCAGGGGTCGTGAGCACAGCTCTGTCTGCAGTACAGCAGCTTAACCACTGTGCCACAAGCTTCCAGACATATAGTGTATTGAAAAGCAGTGCTGCACCATCAACTAGAGATGAAAAACATCCAGAATTTTTGAAGCCATGGGGTGGGGGGTGGTGGGGGTGGGGAACCTTTTGTCAAAAATGGAACCCCCCCCCAAAAAAATTCTGTCCCTCCTTCCCCCTCAAAAAAATTTTAAAGGAAATTTTACATCTCTAGCAGTAATATTTCATGATTCTCAAGCCCACCTCCACTGACTTCACCCTCTTTAATGTTGTATTGCTATGGAGTAGCCCAATAAGAACTCTGTGCAATTAGGGATCCTATGAGGTGCCTTCATAGGAACAACTCCTCAGTTGGATTTGCCCCTTCAAAAATATTCTATGCATGGCTTGGTTTCTTGGGAGCGAAATGTTAACAACAAAATCAGCCATGGTTTCTATTGTACTTTTAGAGTCTCTTGGAAAGTGTAACAAGAAAACTATTGATTCACAACAGCAAATCGGATATTCAGGAAGAATAAACAGATTACACTTGAAAAAACTTTGGACATGCCTCTCATAATTGGCTTTGAGCAGCCAAACAACTGAATGCTTGATGGCATAGAAGCAGAATCTTGTTTAACATTCCAAAGCAGAAAATGTTTGGTGGCGGGCAACTAACCTGAAATTCCTAATACTGTAAAGTCAAACATTACAAGGACAATATATTTTGTACTTTACAAATTATGGTCTTCAGGCATTTGAATGTGTCCATTTGCCCAATAATATTGATAGTAGCCTGATTTTTTTCAGATGAGATTCATATTTGCCACCTTTTTTCCTGGTAGAGCTCCATTGCTTTAAACAATTATTACCCAAGAAGAAATATAGCAGCTATTTCACATTTCTTATCACTGCACCTAACAGAATAGCTGATTTTCTGCTTATTAAAAGATCAGCCTGGCCCCCAACTATCATTGCTGACAACCTCAGAGGAAATTGGTCATTCCATCAAGGAGAATATCCTACACTGGATCCTGTGTATTTAAGGTTTCTATAACATTTCTTTATTTTTGATCTTGTGGTTACTTTGAGTTTGAATAGCACAGTTCTATTTGCCACAGTGGTGAAAATTCCAATCTATTTCATTACAATACAAAATAATGTCATTTTCTTTCCCCCCTAAAGCCTCTTTGCTTGTTTCTTTAATGCACTTAAGAATAAATAAATTGCAGATATGAACTCCCTAATTGCTGAGATAGACAGCCTTGAAATTATAAAGAAAATAAATAGAAAGCAAACATATCCATCCAGTTCACATATACGCCAAGATAGATTAAGGTTTTAAAAGACTGTGTAGTTCAAGGCAGCCAAACTGACAAAAATGGAGGATACAGGCAGATTCTACAAAGAGAAATATTATGAAAACCATACAAATTGTAATTCATTTTATAACACTGATTCAAAAGTCTTGAAATCCAGGGATGGGATTTAATGTGTAATATACAGAAAGAAGAGAGACAGCAAGCTTCATAAGGATCTCATGTTCCTATCATTATCTCTGCCTATAAATGCTGTTTCCCACCTGTTATTTATATCGATGTAGTATTTGAATGCAAAGTTATGTGGCTTCTTGTGTGTATATTTTGTATGTTTGAGCCTTGAAGAGCCAAACCCATCAAAAAACGGCTTCCATTAAGAAGTCTGTTGAAAGCTTCAGGAGGACTCCTCCGCAACATATTATACATCATTCCCCCAAAGTGATGATCTTCCTATGTCCATAAAGGCTCTGCCTGTGTAGAAGAAAAAGGGAGAAGGCTTGAAAACAGAATTTAAAGCACCCAGAGAGTTCATGTTGCAGCAAAGGGGTGTAACTATGGCAACCAACAGCCTCACTGTTGTAACGTGGGGTTTAGTGATTTCAGCAGTGATTTCAGCTCTTAGACATAGCAGGCTGGAGACAGCTTCTAGTGTAACAGCTCTTTATTTAGGGAGAGAACAAGACTGGGGACTGGGGAGAGGGAGCTATATTTATAGGAGCCAGGACTGGCTAGGAAAAGATACATTTTGGAGAGAACAATTACAACCAATCACAAAGCTGCCTTTTGGCAGAGACAAATAGGACTGAGGATCCAAATGCAGCAACTTGAATAAACTAATAGGCCTGTTCCCTTTGGAACAGGAACATAAACCAATAGGAATACAGATCAATACACAACACCCCTTCCTTCCTGGTGGGCATAGCACACGTAATCCTTTAGATATTGTGGGGCCCTGCGACTTCTAATTGATCTCCTGACTACGGGTGTTGCAGGGGCTTGAGCAGGCAGTGTCTGTGGTGGGGAGTCTACTGTGATAGCTTCGTCTGACACGGAGGGGGTTTCAGACAACTCAGTGTCCCTGATCTGTTCCTTGGCACGATGAGGACTTGCAGGAGCAGATTCATTTGCTGAAGCCACTGGTACCTGCACTCCTGGGGCATTTCTGCTCTGATCTTGCAGCTGTGACTCATTCATGGGGGTAGTGTCACTCTCGGGCTGCAATTCTCCCACACCTGTACCAACTCTACTGGGCGCTCTGCGCCTCAGTTGGTCCACGTGCCTACGCCAGACCCTGCCATCTTCAATGGTCACATAATAAGAGACTGGCCCAGACGCTCTGGTGATCACCCTTGGCACCCACAGGGGACCTCTGCCATAATTTCTCACCCAGACCAAATCTTCAGGAGCAAAATACCTTGCAGAGTCGCTCTCTACCTGTGGAGGTGCTCTGGCATTGCAGTTTGGCATTTTGTCTGGGTGGACATAGTCCAGCACCGTTACCAGCCTTCTACCTAGGAGCAGCTCTGCTGGCGACTTGCCCGTAGTAGTACACGGCGTTGCATGCTGCAAGAACAATATTCAGGCAATGCACGTTGACCAGTCACCCTCCATCAAGCGTGCAATAGATCCTTTGGCTGTCTGCACCATGAGCTCAGCCTGCCCATTGGATGAGGGATGAAAAGGAGCTGAGGTGACCCTTCTTATGAAATTATCAGCCAGGAATGCCCTGAATTCTTGGGATACAAAGGCTGGTCCATTGTCTGACACAATGGTCTTGGGCAACCCATGGGTTGCGAACAGCTGTCTCAACACTTTGATGACTGCAGCTGACGACATGCTGGGAACCATAGCCACCTCTAACCATTTAGAATACGCATCAACGATAACCAAAAAAACATTTCCTTGGAATGGCCCAGCAAAATCTAAGTGCAGCCGGCTCCTGGGAGTCCGGGTCTGCTCCCACCAGTGGACTGGTGCTCTGGCCACTTCTGGGCGCACTTCCTGACATGCCTTGCATGTCCGTACCCATTGTTCAACATCTTGGTCCATCCCAGGCCACCACACATAGCACCGGGCTAGCGACTTCATCCTGACCATTCCCGGATGCCCCATGTGAAGCGTATCCAGAACCCTGTTTTTCAGTGGCGCTGGAATGATCACCCTGTCTCCCCACAGGAGACAGCCCTTATGCAGGGATAGCTCATGTTGCCTTGTTGCGCATGGTCTAAATTTTTCTTCATGCGGGCCACCTGGCCATCCCCTCCCCACCCAAGTGAGCACACGGGAGAGAGCGGGATCTTTCCTCATTCTCTCAGCTATTTCAGTGGTCATTACAGGCGTCCCCGGAAGTGTTTCCAGCATCATCACTCGTTCCGCTGGGGCAGGATCCGCATCGCACACACCAGGAAGGGGCAAGCGACTGAGTGCATCAGCGTGGCACAACCTTTTCCCTGGAACATGGGTCAGAGTGTACTGGAACCCATTCAGGAATATAGACCATCACAACATTCTGGGGGAGAGAATCTGCGGCGTCTGTTTGTTCGGGTGGAACAATCCTAACAGAGGCTTGTGGTCAGTTTCAAGGAAGAAGTGGCGACCGTATCAATAGTCATGAAACTTTTAAATCCCTGCCACTATTGCCAGGGCTTCCTTGTCAATTTGTGCGTAGTTGCGCTCTGTTGGTGACAATGTACGAGAATAGAATGAGATGGGCTTTTCTGACCCATCCGCTTCCCTATGGCTCAGCACAGCTCCCAGCCCATACTGAGAGGCATCACATGCCAGGACAAGAGGTTTCGACTCATCATAATGAGCAAGGACGCTCCTGCTAGTCATCATGCCCCGCAAGGTGTCAAAAGCCTTCTGCTGTGCCTGAGCCCAATGCCACACACTCTTTTTCTTCAATAGTTTGTGCAACAGTTCTGCTATTGAAGCTTTCTGAGGTAGGAATGAATGATAAAAGTTAATAAGTCCCAGGAATGACTGTAACTCCGTCTTGTTCTGTGGGCGTGGTGCCTCAGTAATGGCTTTAATTTTAGAGTCAGTGGGGTGGATGCCCGTTGCATCAATTTTAAACCCCTAGAAATCCACAGATGGCACCCCAAAACTGCATTTCTCCTTTTTTAGCTGCAGCCCCACCTCTTTAAATTTGAGTAACAAAGCATGGATACACCCAACTAGTTCCTGGGGGTCTTTCCCAGCAATCAGAACATCATCAAAAAATGTCAAGACCCCTGGCAGACCCCTTAACAGGTGCTCCATTAGTCCTTGAAAAATCCCTGGGGCCACACAAACTCCAAAATGTAACCTGTTTACTCGGAAAGCCCCTTTGTGTGTCACGATAGTCTGTGCTTCCGCAGATTGCGGAGTCACTGGCAGCTGCTGGTAAGCTTGTGCCAGGTCAAGTTTGGTGAAAATTTTCCCCCCAGCTAGTTTTGCCAACAGCTGTGAGATGACTGGAATGGGGTATGAATTTCCCCTGAGTGCCTTGTTGATAGTACATTTGTAATCTGCACAAATTCTCACTTCCCCATTTGCCTTAAGGGGTGTGACGATAGGAGTCTCCCACTTAGAAGAGTCCACAGGTGAAAGAACTCCCTGTTTGACCAATTTGTCCAGTTCCGCCTCAATCTTGGGTTGCAGCGCAAATGGCACTCGCCTTGGCTTGAGTCGGATTGGGGCCACTCTGGGGTCCAGCTCAAAGTCAATTGGAGGCCCTTTATAACAACCCAGTTTTCCACTGAAGAGTTCGGCAAATTCCTGGCCTAACGCCTTGCCCAACTCTGGGGAAGTTTGGACTGAGTTGAGCCCTGATATACACAGTCCCAAAGCGGGAAACCAGTCAGTACCCAGGAGACTGGGGTGACTCCCCTTTGCAATCACCAATTTAAGCATGGCCTGTTTCTCCCGGAATTGTATCCTCACTGCACACATTCCTAGAATGTGGATGCGGCCAGCCGTGTATGATTGCAAGGTTGCTGGGAATGGTTCCAGAGAGGGTAAATTACCCCCAGGGAAGAGCCCCCTTGCAGTCTGGTCTGAAACAATGGTGAATCCAGATCTGGAATCCACCTCCATGTCGCATGGTTGACCTTCAATCTTCACTCTGATGGATGTTTTGCCTTGCGCTGGGAACTGCACGGTCTCTCTGTTGATCTCTGTGAGATAATTGCAGTCGTCCAGGAGATGGGTCATGGTGGATGATCTGCGACACGTTGATCTAGGTGATCCCGTTGTTCCAGCTGCCACCAACCTACAGGCCCAGGCGATGTGTCCTGACTTTCCGCATGCCCTGCACGTAGCATCACGAAAACGGCAGCTTTTCCGCTCATGGTTACCACCACAGCCTGGGCAAGCGCCTTGGCGATCTTTGGGCCGTGCATCAGCCTGACGCACCAACTCGACACCACAGACTGGGCTCTGGCTTGGACTAGCCTCTGGTTCATCCATGGCATGGGCAGCCTCTACCCGCAGCTTCGTGGCCTTGCAACTGGCATTGAGCTCTTCCTGCTCATAATTCTCTGTGGCGGTGGCCTCTTTCAAGGCGGAGGCAAGGGTGACATCTTCCTTTGCCACAATGCGCCTTTGGGCTTTTTTGCTGCTGAGCCCCCCGACAAATCGATTCAAGAGAGTGTCTTCAAGATTTGGGAAGCCACAGTGCTGAGCAAGCTCCCGGAGTCCTGCCAGGAATGCAGCCACAGATTCTCCAGCTTGCTGCTGCCTTTTCTGGAACTCCATCCGCCAGGCCATCTTGGTTTTGGTAGGTGCCAAATGGCTTATCAGCTGGGCAAAAATGTCTGTGAGTGATGTCTCATTCAGCTTTGCTGGGGCGAGCAGTGCCTTGGCCAACATGAAGATCTCACGCCCACAGCAACTCAGGAACATGGCCCTTCTTTTGCTGGCATCAGTGATTCCTTGAGCCACCACGAAGAACTTGAAGCGTTCAACATAGTCCTCCCAAGTGTGGGGCTCCGATGGCTGGGAGGGCTCCAATACCCGTGGACTTTCCATTCTCCAGGCGGGCAGGGTTGTCTTCTAAGCCAGCTGGTGAGTCTTGTTCTCCACTGTGATCTGGACTCTGAGACAGCATGATGATTCTCTGCTTCTCAGCATTCTGGATCCCATCCTCGTCGCCAGTGTTGTAACGTGGGGTTTAGTGATTTCAGCAGTGATTTCAGCTCTTAGACAAAGCAGGCTGGAGACAGCTTCTAGTGTAACAGCTCTTTATTTAGGGAGAGAACAAGACTGGGGACTGGGGAGAGGGAGCTATATTTATAGGAGCCAGGACTGGCTAGGAAAAGATACATTTTGGAGAGAACAATTACAACCAATCACAAAGCTGCCTTTTGGCAGAGACAAATAGGACTGAGGATCCAAATGCAGCAACTTGAATAAACCAATAGGCCTGTTCCCTTTGGAACAGGAACAGGAACCAATAGGAATACAGATCAATACACAACACTCACCATCACCATAATAAAAATATGATTCCTTAAGAGCTCTCAAAAGAGAAATATACATTTTGTTGAAGTATTTGATGAACTATTGGGCAGCAGAAAGGAGAGTGATGCTGAGAAGTCAAGAACGTAATTCTGGTATTTCTTCAACACAGGCAGCAGGTACTGAAAGGGGGATTGGCAGCTCAGATGATATCAGGGCAATGAAAATGGAGGTATGTCTGTAGACTTTCACTGTGATAAGGTGAAGGTGGGCTGACACTTCCCAGCTGAGATTCAGGCACCAACCTCAGGTGATATAAACGTGGATGATAAGAGATATAGATATCATGTGGTATAATAGTATGAAGATGAAGTGCCAGTCAACAAACAACAACAAAAACTGTTCTTGGCCTAACTCTCTGCCTTAAACAGAGAGTTAAATGCCTGTACTGCAGCTAAAACTGTGCTCACAACCTGGGGTTCAATTCCAGGTAGCTGGCTCATGGTTGACTCAGACTTCCATCCTTCTGAGGTCAGTAAAATGAGTACCCAACTTGCTGAGGGGGCAATGTGTAGCCTGCAAAATTAAACTGAAAACCAATCAGACAGTGCTGTTAAGCACTATGGAGCGGTATATAAGCAGAACACTTTGCTTTTTGCTTTTTAATATGTCAAAGACACAGGGGCATGGGATAGTTTGAAGTGAGTGAATGAATGAGTGCACATGTTGTGTGTGGGTCTACATGTTTGTGTTAAGGTTTTTGAAGAGGAAGATGTATTTCTACACTATGAATATATTTTTATTATTGTTCTTGTTTAAACTTCTGAATGAATTGAGTCAATGACCTGACTGTTCAAGGCACTTCATAATATGCTACAGCTATTTACTGTACAGTGGTTTAGGTTTCTGGTTGCAGAGCAAGAGGAGGGAAGTTGGATTTCTTATTGTTCTTCCACAGGGAAGAGACAGCCGGTATAATCATGGAGAAGGTGCACAGTCCCAGAGTGACCCTAGTAGAAGGGAGTGGTACTGCTAAGCATTCTTTACCTAGAAAAACCCTGGAAAGGATCAGTGTAAGTCGGAATTGACTTCATGGCATGCAATCACTATTATTGATGCATGACAGTGCAGCAATAGATATTGTGCAGCAGAGCCATTCTAAAAATGGAGGAAACTGGAATCAGGACCATGGTTGTGCAAAAGCCTTTATGATTTTTAATAGTAAAACTGTTTGCCACAAATGTACTTTATGCAATCACTAACAACCATTTTGTCAGCAAATTTAAAACAGATAAAATATATTGAAAAGACCAAACTTGCTTATTGTGAAAGAGAATGTTAGTCCCAGTCACTTTTTAAAAAAATAAGTTGGAAGGAATCTAGGCTTCAAATGGTATAATATTGAATTTCAAATAAGCAATGATCACTTTTATATTTTCCTTATATCTGCATGGGAGGATAAGCTCCATTTACTCATTTTTGCTCCAGTGAAAGTTCATATCTGACTTGATTCAGCAGCCACTATTTTGCTTTTCTGACTGTCTTTCATAGTTGTGCAGCTCTCTCCTCCAACACCACATTTCAAATGAGGTTTTTTTTCCTCGTCTTTTTCCTCTATATTTCTTTCACAGAGTATGGATGATTTTTACCTTTATTTTCAGTGACACTCCTTGCTAACTCCATCCTCTCCCCCTTTATTTTCTTCCAAAAGGCAAAGGGACAACAAACATACAATATGTGCATAAAACTTTTGCTCAGGCATAACTTTTCTTCCTCAGTTTCCCTAATTCAAGGAAAGGGTTTGGACACTGGAACATAGTTTTCAAATCTGAAATCTGCATAGTGGGCAGTTTAGGTTAGAGGCTTAAGGGTGTGTGTGTTTCTCCACTGTATGTATTGTGCCTACTCACATCTTTGATTCACCATTTCATCAAGTCCAAAACAGTCCTTCAAATATTTTGACACAGAGGGACTCCACCCACACCCCAACTGCTCTTGCTTCTATCCTCTCCCAATAACTATCGTACAGATCATTTGCTCATCTTCTGTTGTCCTCTGGCACTGTGTAATTCTATATGAAGGAAGTTTCTCTTGGAGTTTGTTTATAGTATATGACATGTATACTATAATTAAATGTCTGTTTTAAAAGCCAGGGAATTCCATTATACAAGAACTTTCATTCATGCATGTGGGATATTATGCTTCGGTGCCCATGATTCAAAAAGCCAGGAAATGGTCTGTTATTGCTTGAAAGTAGAGATGGGCACGACCAGGAAAAATGACGTTTCGAGATGTTGTGTGTTGGAGCTGGCCCGTTTCGGCTCGTTTCCATTTGTCGCAAAATTTTTCAAAAATTTGTCATTTCATTTGTCGTCTGTCGTTAGTACTGGTTTAGGGGGGTAGGGTAGCGGGCTCCTGGAGGCACCTCTCTGGGGTGGGTGCCTCCTCTGGCCCGCTACGAAGGGAAGGCAATTTAGCAGGCTCCTGGAGGCACCTCTCTGGGGTGGATGCCTCCTCTGGCCCGCTACAAAGGGGAAAGGGAGGGTACATGACCGTGTAGCCATTGCGTACCAAGTGGCACTGGCAGAGGCACCTCTCTTTTGGGTGCCTCTAGCTCACTAAGAAGGACAGCATACTGGCGTACAGAGTTTTTTGGAACTTTGGACTGTGAGCGAGGTGAGAGAAGAATGCCTCTGCTGGGCGCCCTCTGGCTCACTAAGAAGGGAAGTGTACTTGCGTGTAGTGCAATGCAAGTACAGATCTGGCTTAGGGTTGGGGTTAGGGCAAGGGCTAGGCTTAGGGTTATTACGGGTAAGGTTAGGGTGAGTTAGTGGGCTGCACCTCTGGGTGCCTCTGACCCACTAAGAAGGACAGTGTACTGCCGTATGGGTTAGGGTTAGGGTTAGGGTTAGGGTTAGGGTTTGGGCTAGGGTTATAGTGGGCTTTTTATGCCCGACTGGCACATCCCAGAAGTCTCAGTCAAAACCTGGCCAAGTGGCCATGCGATTGGTGGAATGGCTCCAAAAATTTGCATGGTCCCATCCCATGGCCAGCCCATCATTGCGCAGGTGTAAAAAAATAAAAATAAAAATAAAATAAAATAAAATCAATGGGATTGGAGACAGACGTTTATTGCAAGAAAAACCCACTGCTGCTACTATAAAAATTCAGGCAGTTAAAATACCTAATTTTCGCATGTTTCGGTGTGGTGCTTTGGTGGGTTTTTGGACCATGATTTCAAAAAAAATATTGCGGTCGCCATTTTGGATCCCCCTGCACCGCATGGCATGGCGAGACGACGAGGATGCCCCCCACCAGAGCAGCCCAGGACAGAAGAGGGGGGAGCCCCTCCCAGAAACCACCCGTCTGGTAGGTGCCCTCACTCAGGCAGGCATATTTTCGCCTGCTTTTTTGGCCGGGAATCGGGGGGGTTTTTTAAACTTTTTTTCGGTGCCGCTTGGCATTGAGCGATCGCCGCAATGCCATGAACGACAACGACAAATCAGACCCAATTTTTCTTTTATCGGTTCGAGTTTGAGTTCTGACGGCTTAATTGTCATTACTGTTTCTGTTGCGTAACGGAAACGAGGAACGGAAACGGAAATGAGAATTTCGCCAAGTCGTGCCCATGTCTACTTCAAAGTATCAGGTCCCAACACCAATGGCAGCAGTCAAGATGGTCTACCATATACACTTGTTGAAAAAGAGCCCTTACATTGGCTTTTGTGTTTGAGTACAAAGTAGCTAACAACAGATGAAAAAAGGAGTCAGCTTTTGGAATTTCCCTTGCATGGGGTCATTTTGTGAATGGTAGTGAACAGAAAATGGCATCATGTGTAGACCATCTTGACTGCTACCATGAATGCCATCAATATTCAGCCTCTCCTTTGCTATATAAAGCTTAGCATTCTTTCTCCTGCTGGCAACAAGGGCCCAATATTGTGCAGCAATATTCAACCATTTCCCGGATTTTTGAATTGTGGATACAGAAGCACAACATCCAACATTCATAAGGTTTTTTGAAGAACTGAATTTATTTTAAACTGCAAGCTAGCACAGACTATTTCATACCTACATTTCCGCTACTACTACAACCCTAAAAATGGCAGAAAAATGGTAATCTTCCAAGGGTGCAGGAACTATGTACATTTCTGATTGTAATACAGTTTGGTGCGAAGACTTATATCAGTGTTGCAGCACTCCTACAAACACTAATAATTTGGGCTTATTAAACAAAAACCCTGCACAAAGTCAGTTAGGTAAGAAACCACATCAATTTTCTAAGAAGTTTACAGTTGTCTGTTTTTCCAGTTCTGTTGCTGAAACATTGACATGTTCAGAAATGTAGTAAGATGCCAGAAATCCCAAAAGTATAGGAAATCAAGAGATTGTTATTGGCTTTTCAGCTGGTCTAAGGTAGCCATATTGGGAGTTTACACATCCAGTAGATTTTACAAGGATTTGCATTCATCACATGGCCTGAATAGACATCTTTACTGAGAGGCTGGGAAACTGTTGGGTTTTGTTTGTTTTGTAACTTTCCCCAGCTTCACCTAACTACTGAGAACAGGTTTGAGTAACATGATGACACTAGGATCATTCAATATGAAGATAAGCAATGTGAAAAGTTGAAGTCCAGGAATTGAGACAAGGGTGTCTCTTTGAACATTATGCTTCATCTTTAAGGTTTGGCCAGGCCTACTCTATCCACCTCTGAAAGTATTTACTATGTCTAAATCCAAGAGTAATATTCCGGAGTCCCACCTTGTACCTTTCTTTTTTCTGAATAAACTTGACTAAACCTAATTGATTCTTCTGGTCAGTTTGAATGTTCCATCTTGAGTGACCAGGAGCCCAGCTAAACAGTATTAAGTGAGCATTCATTTTTCTTCCCTCAGTCTATCAAGAGCCCTTCCTCAAGTTGCAATTCTCCAAACCATCAAATATTGTTGTTTGAATGTTTTGGCAACACATTAACCCAAGAACACACATGCCTCTACTTCACATTCACAGAGGGTTCTTGCTGGTGTAGCCATTAAATGTACTTGGCCTGTTTTTGTCCAGAGGTATTCACTGCAAAGAGAGATTTGCCAGCCCTCTGACGTTTCAAAGGCCCAGAGGAGGATTCCCTTGTTTGCACAGATTACCTGAATAATAAACACAAGGAGATCATGCAGTTAAACATGCAGCATCCTGCTGCTCATTCTCCTTCACAGCCAGATTAGAACTGTGGGAAGTTAATGACTTTCACCACTTCACACCACTTGGAACAAATCCAACTGTCAGAGACTCTGGCAGGGGGAAGAAGCAATTTAATAAGAGACCTCTTTTCTCTCTCTCTCTCTCTCCCACATAAAGGTCCAGAAAGTCCACTAATTCTAGATGACGCTGGTACAAGCTGTTATGGCACATGCAACCAACAGCTATTCCCTCTCATGGTACTATACAACGTGGGACAATATTTAATTCTGTAGTAAGTGTGCATGTTTTTCATCACGATGCTCAAAATGCTGCCTGCCTGCTTGAAATGTGCCTCCTATCTTGGCCAGCAGAGAGGATTTTTAAAAAAACTTAAGTGGTATTTGGAACGCAAGTCTTGCAACTTGTTACTGTCCATGCAGATACATACACATGGCCACAGTGCCTTTCCAGGGCTTCCCAGTTCCCCACCCTTGGGTCCCCAGATGTTATTGGACTGCAACTCCCAAAATTCTTGACTATCACAGCTAGTGGTGAACGCTTCTGGGAGTTGTAGTCCAAGAACATTCAGGGACTCAAAGTTGTGAGCCATGGCTTTATGCAACAATCCATCTATCTCTGTATTCTGCCTGGCAGTTGTGTCCAACCACCTAGTTCATATCAGTTTTGATATTTATTGATGCCAAACCTCCTGGAGCCAACTGTATAGTTTTTTTTTCCAGTTTTACAGCTTCTCTTTCCTAAGCTACATCTGTATTCATAGCTTATACCTTTCTCCTGTGGCAGCTGATGACTGAACAATATTAAGAAGCAGGGCAAGCCACAGAAGGCTGGTTAGTTGTACCTTTGCTGATGTTATGGCGATTCACAGTCATTGCTGCATGGTAATATCTACCTTTTTTGAATCCTAGCATCTAGTACGATTGCCACAATCCGCCATCCCACCCAACAAGACTTCTGTACCTTTCACAATTTTAGATTCTAACTTGAGCCAGTTCCCTATGATGATAGAATTAGTGCATGTTTTGTTACATGTGCTTGCCCAAAAACACACAGATATGCCTGAATTTGCTTTTAAAATGGCCCCTCTTAAATACAAAACACATTTGTCACTACTGTATAACAATATGCTCATTGGTAATAACTGCTGAAAATTTTCCATACAGTTGCAGATAAATGAATATTTTGAAAGTTTTCCCTAGAAAGGCCCTGTGATACTGAATGTCTCTCAACACATTGCAAGGGTGTGTGTGAATTTGCTATATGTATATCCAAGAAGCACCTGTATTCTACCATTTCCATAGCTCAGTTTTTCGCCATTCATATCTGAATGGGCCCAGCTCAGTGGGACAGAAGCAAGGCAGTGTACACCCATTCACAATTATTTTTGCAGCCTGGACAATCTTTTGGGGCTGTTCTAAGGGTCCCCCATGATGAGTAACTTACACTTTAAAAAGCAAAGCAAAGTGTTCTGCTTATATACTGCCCCATTCCACTTCAAGTAGTCTCTGGGTGGTTTACAGTTTAAATATACAGGCTACACATTGCCCCCCCCCCCCAGCAAGCTGGGTACTCATTTTACTGAAGGATGGAAGGCTGAGTCAACCATGAGCCGCTTACCTGGGATTGAACCCCAGGTCGTGTGAGCACAGTTTTACCTGCAGTACAGGCATTTAACCACTGTGCCACAGGGCTCTGGAGCCTTTATACAGTATTTCATTCATGTACCAAAAAGGAAGGTCTCTGTGAGCTGGAGAAGTTGGATGTGGCCCAGGAAACATGAAATAGTCCAGAGTTTGTTTGAATCACTCCTTTCTTTCCTTTCATTTTATGTCCAATTTGGTAGAAATAATGCCTAGAGACATATACAAAAGAGGAGACAGCAAGATATCACAGCCCTGGCTACAGAGCATAAGACCATAAAAACACAGCTGCTGATTCAACTCCAAAAGCCTCACTGGTGGTCCAGTATTCAGTTCCCACACCAGATGCCTACAAAAAAATGACATGAGCATAATAACACCCTCCCAACACTCTTTCGGGCAGATCTTATAAACAAAGGCATACTGTCACTGATATTGGAGGCAGTACATAACCAACATCTCTAGGTCTGTCATTGACTCCCAAAATAGTCTAATACAGTCACCATGATTCCTGATTTTAATTTTCCTGAATGTACTGTTTTTCCTTGTTTTACATTTTCACTAACTATAAGCAATTACTTTGAAACTGAGAACTGGCTTGCACGGGTATAGAAAGTCAGTTAACAAATATGGTAAGCAAATATCTAAATGAGGAAAGTGAAAAATATTCTACTATGTTTTTGCATGTATTACAAATGCTTTCCCCTGTACACTTTGCATATGGTGAAATTATTATTATTATTATTATTATTATTATTATTATTATTATTATTATCATCATCATCATCATCATCATCATCATCATTATTATTATTATTATTATTATTATTATTATTATTATTATTATTATTATTATTATTGGTTAACATTGTAAGAACCTGTGGCAATGTGTAATAAAACTGACTGTTACCAGTGGGATATTTGATCACAGAGCATAACGTCTTTTTAGCAGCTATAACAGAGTATGCAGATCAATAGTCTCAGAATGCAGTATGTCAGTCACCCTGATCTAACTTACTGTTGGTCTGTCCATATTAACATTCTTTTATGCCCCTCATTTCTGAAAGGTCTGTCGGTCAAACAGACAGGGAAATGACAGTTTTAATCTCTCCTCATGGCTGTTGAAATAGAGAGTCTTACCTTCATGCATATATATCCAGCTTTAGGGGATGGTGTAAGAAGTATAGGGACATTCTTCAACACACACTGTTTAATGTGGAATATTTCTTTTTTATTTAAAGTTTAATAAATCTTTTTTGACTTTAATGTGACTCATTATTTGCTCTCGGGGGGGGGGGTTAATTGGACCAAGCAATAGTAAGACCTCTAACAATAACCAGGGCTGTAACCTGGCAGGTTCCTATATATTTGGTGAAGTTTGGATTTCAGACATTCAAGTTATACACTCAGCCATACATTGCTCCCTTAGTGCTGCTAAAAGCTAACTAGTAGAAGTTTTACATGCTCTGGGCAGTTTACAGTAGAGAGAGTAAAAACAGTCCCAAATGAAACCAATGGTACAGGAGTGACATCAAGCAGGGTCATGGTGTGAGGCCTCCCCAAAAAGCAATGTTTTGAGGTTTATTCTAAGCCTTAGCAGGGAGAGGGCCAGGAGTACCTCTGCTAGGAGGCAATTCCACAGAGTTGGTACCGCCACAAAGAAGGCTTGACCCCTTGCAGAAAACTTCCTGGCCTCCTTCAGAGTGGCAACCTGGAGGAGCATTGCCTGGGAGGATCTGGAGGGTTGAGCAGATAATATTAGGTAGAGACTTGCCAGCAAGTAGGATGGTCCCATAACATGGAGGATTTTATATGCAAGCATCAAAACCATGAACATGATCTGGGACGCAATAGGTAAACAGTGAAGGTGAGCCAAACTGGAGCATTGTGATCAAATTTACTCACACCAGCCACCATGTTCTGGACCTACTGGAGCTTCTGGGCCAGCCTCAAGCTCTGAGCCCATCAAGTCCAAGTCTACCCTGTTGAAGAGTCTTCCAAATTCCACTCCTCGACAAAATTCCTTATGATACCCTTCCTCCTTCTTCAATCCCCTGCTCCCAATAGATAAATGTGGGAGCACCGGGAAAATGTCATTTTAATTTCCCTCCTCCATTTGGAATTTGTCTTTTAAATTTACTTTGTCCAAAGACTGGAACTCGGGGATTAAAGATATTGTGGTGAAATAGAAATTCCTAGATTTTTAATGTGCTATGGACAAAGGTGGAGACTTAAAATTTCCCCACTCTTCCAACAAATGAATAGGGCTTGGCATGCAGCTCTTCAGTGCAATACTGCTTTAAGCAAGAAATAACATTCCATGTGGTCTTTCTTCCATTCAGTTTTCTAGCAGTATTTCAAATAATTGAAGGTGTAAATAGAAAGACTCAGGGAAGGAAAACAGGACTCCAAAACACACCACTTCCTCCTTACCTTTGAGGAATACTGCCATCTTATCTTCCATGCTTAAAAAATCTGAATGCTACTCTAACATTTGGAAAATCATCCCAAAATAAAGGGGAAAATGACATGTCTTTTTCTGTCCCTTACGTCTCTGAGGCTTTTCCTCAGTTTTGATTTAATTGAATATATTTTTGTTTCCTCTGTTAAGAATGACCCGGGCATTGTAGCTTCCTTTTAAGCTGATTGAAATAAAATGTTTGAACAAATGTCACTTGCACTTAGAAATCTCTGTTTACTCTATCTCCTGTTTTCATCCTGTCCATCTACTCCAGTGCCAGCTCTTCAAGGCCTTGAGTGCTGTCAATCTAAATTAATGCACCTCGTAGCCAGGATACCATACAAACTCATTAATTGCTGTCTTTTGAAAATATGCCTTTATTAATTTTCCAAGCTTGTTCTTCAGCTTGTTGAACAGCAGAGCTTTTTGTAAACCAGCAGCTAAGAGCTCAGAACTCCTTGAGATCCATTAGGTACATACCTCCGGGAGAGTATTATTCATTGGGCAAACATTTACTTTCATTAAAACTAGAACAGGCTTGAGTATAACCTGGAAAATGACTTGCCTTCTTCAAATGTCTTACATTGTAGCGTATGATGACTATGATCCTCTCCAGAAATAGAAGTAAGAGCGGCATTAGCTGCAGTTGATGAAAGCAGGTCCACTCTACCACTACCCCATTTGATGGACGGTGTCTCCTAAATTTAGCAAGAATATAAACACAACTTCTGGTCTCAGAACAATTGGAACTTCTTAAACTCACAGATGAGTAAAAGGGAAAGAAAGGTGCTGCATGTTGTATAGTGACACGGATGCAATGGTAGGAGCACAGTAAAAATGACTATAGAAACAGCTTCAGCTAACATGGCCACTCTGGCCATTTCAAGGAGCACAGGAAACGTTCTTAGACCTGGACAATCTGTTTGTCTATCTACCCTTGTCTATTTCCACATCAGGTAGCTTTTTCACCGCTTCCATAGTCTGCAATTAGCTCGTCTTGTTTTATGATTGGTCACCAAGAGATCAGGACAAGTCTTGTTTACAAAGGGTCTGTTGGAGTCAATTTTTTTGAATATGAACAGATATCAATTAGAAATGATACACAGTCTGTGATGGAATAGTCTGGCCCCAAGCTAAAACCCATTATGCCTATTTGACACACTGTGGGGTTTTTCCATAGTCCTGTGCCTCCCTTCGCCTGTTACACTTGTGCTTAAAATAAATACATCTTAAAAGTTTATAGAAACACATGATCATAGTCTCAAGTATGACATAAACTATGGAGAAAACTACCTGCAACGTGCTCATCAGAACACCTTAGACTTTGCAGTACAAAGCTACCTTGAGCATAGTATTTGATTAATCAGTGTTGATACTCCTATATCTGCCTCAATTTCGAAGTATCCCTGGACTAGTCAAGCTCTAGAGTGCTGCTTTTCAGCCTTTGGTTGTAAGAACATAAGAACATAAGAAGAGCCATGCTGGATCAGGCCA
Organism: Phrynocephalus forsythii; assembly: GCA_029282475.1. Classification (NCBI taxonomy): domain Eukaryota; kingdom Metazoa; phylum Chordata; class Lepidosauria; order Squamata; family Agamidae; genus Phrynocephalus; species Phrynocephalus forsythii. The sequence goes on along the minus strand of JAPFRF010000005.1, from coordinate 91,791,020 downwards.
AAGACCCATCTAATCCAACTTCCTGTATCTCACAGTGGCCCCACCAAATGCCTCTGGGAGTGCACGAGACTATACATCTGTCTCCTAATACCATTCCCCTGCATCTGGCCTTTGAAGTACCCTGTTTTTAGGCCTGGAGACTACATAGCCCCATGATGGTTTGTAACCTGTGAGGGATGTTTCCTCCAGGAATCTGTCCAAATCCCCTTTGAAGGCATCCAGGCCAGATGCCATCATCACATCCTGTGGCAGGGAGTTCCACAGACTAACAACATGCTGAGTAAATAAAATTTCTTTTTCTATTCTCACTCTCCCAACCCTCATGCAGATGTTTTGTGACCTCCAAGCCCCAGAAGCCTTTGTCAGCATATTTAGTGGTCAGGAAGTAAGAGCACTGACAAATAAAACTTGAGGAAGGCAAAAGGTTAAGACCCATTGCTTTGAAGCAGTTCTTCTGAATCTTCGGTCCCCAGATGTTCTTGGACTACAACTTCAGCTAGACTACATCAAGCGATGAAGGCTTCTGCGAGCTTTCATCCAAGAACATCTGAGACTCCAAGGTTGGGAACCACTGCTCTTGAGAGATTAAGGAACTGCTGGCTACAGCTATTCCCTTGGTGAAAGAAGAAAAAGATGAGAAAAGTCAGGCATTACCTTCTGTTTTCAAAGGAAGAAGTTCTCAGAAGAGGAAGGGAGGAAACACAGTGGTGTACTAGCATTATGGATTCAAACAAAGAGCCATTGAACTGGCATAATGCATAGTGATGAAGTCAACTTCTTCTATAGCAGAGATTCTTCCGCAGCTGTTTACTCAGAGGCATTGTATTTTAGCACAGAACATCAATAGTACAAATTAGTCTCAAAAGGGCAAAGGGGGAGGGGGAGGCTCCTTGTGTGCCTGTGATGTATTCATTTTATAACGTGGTTTTGTTTATTGGGTTTACACTTGCTCTTTCCAGAGGCAAGCTAATTTATTCCCATCCTTCCATAAAAGTCACTGTATGACACACGAAATGTCAGTCGTAATTAAACAAAGCCACTGGGGTATCCCCTGAAAGAAGAAGCAATGGAGGACAGACCACGCTGGAGAAAGGGGGAACCTGTGCCTAGATTCTCAGATTGCATGGCCAGCATCGTCACTTTTCCATTCTTTGTCTCTCAGAGTTTATTCCCAGTCATAAGGTTGGGCCACCATCTTTACCCTCTCCCACTGCTCTGATTGCCCCTAGTTTACACCAGCTTCAGCTCCAGGGAAGACACTTTTTGAATGACTTTTTATGAATGCATGAAGGACAATAGAGGGAAACGTATAGAAAGATAGGCAGTAAATAGAGCTGCAAAAGATTGTATTCTCAAAGGCTTTCCCAGCCAGGAACTGATAGTTGTTGTGAGTTTTTTGGGCTGTTTGGCCATGTTCTGGAAGTTTTTCTTCCTGATGGTTTGCCAGACTCTGTGGCTGGCATCTTCAGAGGGCAAGGAGCTCAGGGAACTAGGAGTTCTGTGCTCTGGAGCATAGAATGAGTGAGATTGCAGTGAAATGTCTTAATCCTGGCATGTCCAAACTTTGGTCCTCCTGATGTTTTGGACCACAACTCCCAAAACTCCAAGCCTGCATTTCCAATGGAAAAGGACTGTGGGAGTTGTGGTCCAAAACACCTGGAGGGCCAAAGTTTGGAAATGCCTGTCTTAATGCCTCCATCACAATGCAATGTCTAACATCTATTCTCCTACATAGGACAAGTTTCCCCTTTCCCACAACTTAAAAACCCCACAGTAGAGATGGGCACGGAACGAACATTTTTTCGTTTCCGTTACCATTTGTCATTTCCGTTACGTAACAAAACGACAAACGAAAATTGTGATGAAAATGAAACGAAATGAACAGAACCACGAAAATTGTGGTCGTTATGTTTCGTTTCTGTTAATGGTGACGTGCAATGAAATGAGCTGTTTTAAATGTTAAAAAACGCTCTGGACATCCATAAAAATGCAGTGATAATTATTTATATTGTCTGATAATACCTACCGGGGGGTTGGGGTCCTTAAAACATTTGTTTTTGTATTCTCCCATCGCAATGTATTTTTCTTTTGCCTTTAAAATGGATGTCACCACCAGCCACAAAATGGAGGTAAGCCATGTGATGGGATCATGTTCAACCAATAGCATGCCCAGGTTGCAGACTGGGCGGGCAGGTCTGGCAGCCACATAGGGCATAAAAAGCTCTGGCAGCCCCCGTCCTCCTTGCAGTCTCTGGTGGGAGTTAGGGTGGGATTGCTGTCTCTACGACTCTAGCTTCAGTCCTGCAGCCTCCCTGTGTGCGTGCGTGCGTGCTGCGTACCTCTCGGTGAGTACCCTCCCTTGCCCCGCAGTGCAGTCACTGTGCGGCTGCCTTGCACCCTGGGCAACGCCCGCCGCTGCCTTTGCAGCCTCCCTGCATACCTAGTCTATACTGTGTCTCTGCCAGCATCCTTTTTTTAAAGTGTTTTCCTTCTGGTCTGGGGTGTTGGGGGATGCATGCGCACGGAAATGCTTTACAAATCACGCAAAAAGCGGGTAGAGACAAAAAAAAACGGTAATGAAATTTTTCAAATAATTCGCGACAAACGGAAACGAACCAAAATGTACCTCTCAATGACAAACAAAAAACCGAAATGCCATTTTTCTGTTTCATGCCCATCTCTACCCCACAGTCTCACTCACTTAATACTGTAAGAAAAGAGGAAGGCTAAATATGAGATAGTTTGTCTCCATTACGGAGCCCACAGGCTATCACTGACAAAAGCCCAGGAGGGCTGTTGAAGACAGGACATGCTGGAGGAAGCAAAATGAATTAATCTCTTAATAAACAAGATGATTTTCTGAATTGTGCACATTCCTTTACCAATTAGAATTAAATGTCTTGAATTTTTGGGTTATGATGCCATGAATGTATTGGCCACAATGCAGTAACAGGATAAGGCACACAAAAGTCCACTGATGTCCTCATGCTTGTTGTTTTTGTGTCGTACAGTCCTGACCGAAGCAGGAGTAATTCTGCTGCATTCTGGTTACTGTATTCTTAGTGAGTATTTTCTTGAACTTCGGTTGAAAGTTATATTTTTGATAAGGTTTTTTAATATGTTGGGTATATGTTGCATCGTATCAATTTTGTTTAAGCTGATACAAAACAGCTAGTCTACTAACAAACTCAATCAACTAATAAGCAAATATTTTAGATGAACCACAGGAGGGAGACAAATACCTGTGATCTCCTAGTGTTAGTCACATCCTGGGTTTCATTGCTATATTTTTCATGCACATACGCAGCATGCTGTGTCAACAGTAACAGAACAAGGAAGATGTGAGTTAATCACATTGGACAGTGAGAAAAAGCAAGGATGTGTAAATGTGTCCCTTGTTTAGAAACCTGCATCCACCCTCAATGCTGTTCTTAAATATGTTGGTAGCCAGCAATCTGTTGATAATTTAGCATTGAAACAAAAATTCAGAAAGCTATGAACTTTCCTTATTTTTATTGTGCAGGAAATATTTGAAAGTTCAAATAGAAATTTATTTTGACTCCAAAACCTACAGGTGTGAATGTGCTATTCCTGTAAACCCAGAGCAATCATATAAACAGGTGGATTACTGCATATATACAAAATATTGTGTTTTATATGTTGGAAATAAGAAATTTGGGAGCAAATCTATTTTCGAGCCATAGTAAAGACCATTCTTAACTTATTTACTCTAGTAAAGCAGTTGAAGCTATCTGTACAGCTCAGTGAGTTGCCTACCTGCAGCAGCAATGGGGTTGGGGGGGATGGGGGGAAGGTGTCCCAGAAAAAAGCTATCCTGTGTAGTCTTGGGCAAGCTGCACAGCCCCAGAGTGCTCCCAGAAGAAAAGAATTGTAATTCACTTTTGTGTACTCTGTGCTTTAAAAAACCCTGGAAAGGGTCAGCATGACTCACAATCAACCTGAAGGCATACAATTCTCAATTAAGTAGTTGAAATCAAGAGTATCTCTGTGATTGCCACTTCCTCCTCCTGTTAGGGTTGTTGTGGAGAGTCCCATGAAATCCAGACTCTAGTCACTGCTTAAATTGGTTGTTACTGTAGCGGATAAGCGGGGTACAAAGAAAGGCAGAGCATTCATCTCTTCTCCTCCTCTGCACTCACAGGGAGGGCTCAGTTAACTACACTAGGCTCTTCTAGGTTTTCTGCCCTCAGCCAGGCCTGAGTTTCTGTCATTGGCCTGCATGGTCTCCGGACAAGGGTTGTGTTCTAGTTCACCACACAGATGCCAACCCTTCAAAGATGGGGCCCAAATGTTGGCTGATGCATGGCTTCAAGTCCTCAGAGTGTGACCTGCTGTCAGTGGCCTTGTCAAAGGTGGTCCCTGCTGCTGCTTCCTCCAGCAATGCCTCCTCTCAGTCAGGGTGGGGTTGGCATGCCTAGCCCAGCACCCTTGTCTCCAGTGTTCATCATCATTGGAGGGCTGTAGAGCAGCATGCCTCTCCCACATTCTCTCCCTTTAGCCAGTTGGAACCAGACCCACTTCCCAGTCCAGGGGCTCTGGGTCATCCATGGTGCAGAACATGGAAGCCATTTCTTCTGTTCCCTTGACCCATTCCTCCTTCTGAGAGTCTGCCGAAGCCCCTCACTTTTCTTCCTTCTCTTCTTTTAAACTGGGGGTCCTGCCAACCCACCTTGCCTTCTGCCCAGGTCACAGACACATCCTCAGGGATAGCTCATCAGCTTCTGCATCTTTCATCCCAACTGGGATTTGTTCTCCATGTCCCCAGACTATCATGCCACAGGAATCTTCATAAAGTCTGTTGAGGGAGGTGCATAGGGTCCAAGACAGGCAATGTACCAAAGCTGGACCACCCCAATTTACATTAACAAAGGTCCTCTAATGCAATCCAAGGATTGATGAACTCCAAAATACACATCCCCCCCAACACACTAGATTTTCATAGTTTATCTAGTGAATGTTATTTATAGCCCTCGGAGACTCCTTCAGACAGGGCAATCCTAAGTCAAAGATGCACTTGCTGCAGGTTTTAGCAGCAGGCAACATCTTTTTCTGTTGGCAGAAATCCCCTTATGGTGGCTGATCTCTGAGCACAACAGCTGTGCTGATTATGACCCGGTGGCAGAAGGGCCAAAACAAAAAAGGAGTAGAGAATAGGCGGAGCAAGGCAGGAGCACGTTATGTCAAATCCAAAACTTCTCCAGCTCTGGGACACAGTCACTGTGTTGGAAGAAATGTAAACTAAGGTGAGAACAGTCCTAAATAATTTCTAATCACTAGGTTATAATGGTAGGGATCAGTGCAGGTTCAGTTGGTTCAGAGGCCCATCAGGCACTCAATCATCCTGGCAAACTGGGAACGTACTTCCAGTTGCACTTGATCACTACTGCTTGGTGAAGGGAAATTTAAAAAACTCTGAATCACTTCACATTCCATAGGAACCTCGGTGGATGACATTGTATGGCAGACATTAATACACCATGTTATAAACTGAAGAAATGTGTTAAGCATTTACTCAAACACCTAGTCACAACCCATTTAAAATCATGAGATGTTTGTGATAATGGATAGCACACTAATAAGGTGTCTCTCGTAAAGAGTCTTTCAGCCCCAAAGTATCAATGGCCCTTCAGGCAATGCCATATGGTGGGAATATGTGCCAGAACCGCAAGCAAACAGCTTGCCAAACACATTGGATGCTTTCCATGACCCAGTTCTGTGGTGACTTCTACTGTGAGATGACAGCAATTAGTCTCACATAGTATGGGGTGGGCAGGTTGAGTGATGACTGTCATGAGTCTACGCTCTGTTTTCCTTTCTAAAAAGCCTCCCCACCCCCACCCCCAAATGTGCTGAAGTCGGAATTGGAAATCACTCTCCCTTTCCCTGCTGTTCTTGACCTTTTAATAGCCCATTGCTGGGTTGATTCCTCATATGTGATTCCTTAAGCATAGGCCGCGACTGGGGTGGGGAATGATAATCTCACTAGGCAGATAGAAATAGTGCAGCTCATAAAGGTCAATGTCTGGGGAGTAGTTTTTCCACATGAAAGATGAGGGTTTTTCTTGGAGACTCCTAATTCTGTTAAGACTGACGTGTCCTCTGTGATGCTAAACTGGATCTGAAAAACAGTGCAATCTTCCGATATCTTCTGGGTGCAAATGTCTGGAAGTGAATGGATGGCTACTTCCTCCATGTACAAAACAGCGCAACTGGCTTAAGGCATTGTGACGTCACCCCTTTCACAGTCTGAGTTTTCAAAGGCACAACTGGGTTTATTTTGACATCCTACTGCTGTGCCACCAAATTGTGACGACACCTCCCTTTTACACGTGTAATTGTGATGGAAATGGTAATGCTGCCACCTTTTATTCACTTGGTAATGCTGCCACCTTTTAAAATTGTCGCCTCATGAATTGGGACAGACTCAGATGTATAATATAAAAATAATAACAAAGTTTATTGAGAAAATAATAAATATAACAATATCTGAGGATGGTATGTGTTGCCTTTAACATATAATAGATTTCATCAACTCTTCCAGCCCCCCTGTCTTTAATAACTAGTAAACAGTATAGCCCTCACTGCCTGACAGAACTCTCACAGAGCAGTGCTCTCTCCCAGCACTCACTCTCAAAACCTTCAACTTAAACTTAACTGAACTGCCTCAACTGACTAGGCTCCACCCTTTTTATATCATACAATTCCCCGCCCTCCTGCTGGGATTGGCTGATGATTTGTATATTCATTACTCCTGTTTCCAGGGTTTTGTCACAATACCTCCCCCCCTTATAAAGAAATTTTAAGGGAGTATACTTACCTCGGTTTGCTCACTTAAAATTCTCTTCTGGAGTTCGAAAACAAATGTATCAGATTCATTCCTCCTTTCCCTTTTCCTTCATCTCTAAAAGTGCTTTCAAAGGCATTATGTGGCTTGGGTAGTTGGATCTCTTGGAAACATCAGATACCTAAGAGTAGATAGGTCTATTTATACAGACTGGTTAGCTAGACGGACTCTAAGGGAGCTGCATATTTCCTGACAGCTATGGGAAATATCAGTATTGTAACACTTTATGTTGACTCAAAAACAAACTTGTGGATACACCACCATGCAGATATCTATGCATTTACCAAGGACAAAACATTATGATATTTTCCAAACAACTTCTGCCCACTACCTTACACAAATATAGCACAGATGAATAGTGGTATCAAAACAGGTGAAAATGAGATGTCGATTAACAGAACAGGTCTATATGGCCATCTGCAACAGAAAATCATCTGTAACACTAAACCAGCCTTGAAAACAACTTTTGGGGTCAGAAGCAGCGTCATGAACAACCACACATCAGCAGCCACATATGGCAATTGTCAAGAGACTGGGGAACAGAAGGATCATGGATTATGATGTGTTTCTGGAAAGTTTAGACTTTCTAAGTGCCTGGAATGAACTGGCCGAGTGAAAGGGGAAAATGCCCACCAGTAACTGGAAGAGGAAAATTTCTCCAGCTTATCAGTGTGAAAGCATCTTCAAGACAAAGCTAGCTTATTACCTGGTACTGAGCTACATGAGAAGATTGTTTCAGTTTATTTATGTGTTCACATGAATGTTAAAGGAACTCAACAATTGATTGTAAAGCCTGGAAGAGTCCAGAATAGAGATGGGCACAAAAGAGGTCTGTTTTGGTTCGTTTCCATTTTTCGGGAAGTTTTTGAAAAATTTTGTTACCATTTTTCGTTTTTTCGTTTGTTGTTTCTACCCGCTTTTTGCGCGATTTTTAAAGCATTTCCATGCACAGGCATCCCCTAACGCCCCAGACTAGAGGGAAAACACTAAAAAAAGGATGCTGGCAGAGACACAGTATAGACTAGGTATGCAGGGAGGCTGCAAAGGCAGTGGTGGGCATTGCCCAGGGTGCAAGGCAGTCACAGAGTGACTGCACTGCGGGGCAGGGGAGGGTACTCACCGAGAGGTACGCAGCACACACACACACACACACACACAGGGAGGCTGCAGGACTGAAGCTAGAGTCGCAGAGACAGCAATCCCACCAGAGATTGCAAGGAGGATGGGGGCTGCCAGAGCTTTTTATGCCCTCTGTGGCTGCCAGACCTGCCCGCCCAGTCTGCAACCTGGGCATGCTATTGGTTGAACATGATCCCACATCACATGACTTGCCTCCATTTTGTGGCTGGTGGTGACATCCATTTTAAAGGGAAAAGAAAAATACATTGCGATGGGAGAAGACAAAAACAAATGTTTTAAGGACCCCAACCCCCCTGGTAGGTATTATCAGACAATATAAATAATTATTGCTGCGTTTTTACGGATGTCCAGGGCGTTTTTTAACATTTAAAACGGCTCATTTCATTGCGCGTCACCATTAACGGAAACAAAATGTAACAACCACAATTTTCGTGGTTCTGTTCGTTTCATTTCATTTTCATCACAATTTTCGTTTGTCGTTTTGTTACGTAATGGAAATGACAAACAGTAATGGAAATGAAAAAATGTTCGTTCTGTGCCCATCTCTAGTCCAGCAGTTTAGGTTGAAGATATACAAATGGAGACAGAAGTTCTTTAGTGGGATTAGTTATCTTTCAGGAGTGATGCTATTCTTATTTGCTGACCTGCTGCAAGGATTGTGCTTTGTGATTATGCAAAAGCTATGCTAGAATACAAGTGCTATATTAGTTTTGTTAGTTTTCATTTTTTTCTTGTTTGCTCTGTATGCTTCTATCACAATCTTTTAATTGGCTATTTGCTCCAAAACCTTCTTGACTGTGTTTGCACCTGTTGAAACTCTTTAATTTTTTATTTTCAAACAGAGAGAGAGAGAGAGAGAGAGAGAGAGAGAGAGAGAGAGAGAGAGAGAGAGAGAGAGTTATTTGATTTGGATTTAGAGGGCTTGTGGTACAGTATTTCAAACCAGACCTTGTCTTGGTAAGCTAGTGGGAGCCTGTATGTTTCATGGATGTGGTGACATTTCTACCTTCCAGGTTAGGCATAAGAATCAAAGCTCATAACCTTTTGAGAACTTGCTGGAAATACTACTTAGCTGGATAAGATTAAGGTGTTGTAAGTATAACAGGGAGCTAGATTCTTCCAGCCATCAGCACATTTGGCCTTCCTGGCTTCACCCACACCAAGACAACAGAGTGGTTAGAATGAGCCTCCCTGGACTCAAGATCCTTGACAGCAACTTTTCAAAAGAAAAGAGTATGGTTCTAAAATATTGCCCACATACAGATAGACACTATCATAAAGTCTGGTATTTTGGGTTGGGGTGGGCTACCATAGTACTAGGCACTAGATATGCTATAGCAGAAGGCCAAGGTCAACTACCAACAATGAAAAAGTATAAAAACACACAACCATAGAACTCAATAAAACTCAACAATAATGTTCCTAAATACAACTTCTAACACATACAGAACATCTTAACAATGGGACAAGCCAAATCCCACTAGTGAACATTTGTCCATTGCCAATATTCTCCAGGTCAGCAACACAGGCTGCCCTATCCTTTCAGGCACAGTAATAGCATAACCACTGAGAGGAATACAGTACTCTAGTCAATACAGTTGTCAGTCTTGTCCCTGAATGTTGCTGGGGTTTAACATTGCCAGAATCCCTAACTCATGGACATGTGAGTTGGGAATTATTGGAGCTGAAATCTATCAACACCAGAGGAGCCAGTTTTGGAAACCACTGTTCTACTTACAGTTTAAAAAAACTTTTTATCAAAGACATCAGTGACTTCTTATTCAGAATGGAGTGTCTGAATAAACAGAATCTGTTTGATAACAATACCATGTTTCTTACTTTGAATTTCACATCTATTTATATATCATATAATGATGGGCCTCCAGCTTTGAATGCTTTAATACCAGGTGTTCTAAAGGTACCACTTTGGCAACACTAGCCCTCACTTGCGTTAGGTTTTACAATCAATGGAGAGTATTACTCACAAGCACACAGACAGCCATGGACACTTGTGTGGCTCCTTTCTGTCCAAATCTGTGCATCCTGGGTTCATGCTGCCACAGGACACGTTGCTCACTGAAGCTGAGTCAGAGATTCCCAGCTGCAGCATTGGTAAAGCACTGCCAGTTCCTGAGCCCTTCAAGATCCAGCAGGCTAGATTCCCAAGAGCCTGAATTCTCAGAGGAAGGCAATGCTGGGGCAGAATCAGAGGAGGATGGACACTTCCAGCCCACATCAACCCTAAAGGTTAAAGACATGAGCCCAGAGAGGGCTTAAAAGTGCTCAGCTGCATGCAAAGACTCCTCAGATGTCAGGGTGTCCTTAAGAGACAGTTCTTCCACCCAAGGAAGCTAGCAAGTCAAATGCCCTCAGCTGAGCTCTCTTACCAGCTGGCAAAATGATTGCAGCTGCTCAAGGGGAGGTTTGGGGAGCCCAGCTGTATAAACCTCAGTTTTGGAGTATGTTTAGTGAAAAGTAACACCTTTTCTGGTTGATGATTCCTCTTGCTTTGTATTTCTGATCTTTGCTGTGGATGTCTTTCTGTGTATGATTTGTGGATTACCTGATTTTGGGGGACTCTTGAACTGGCTTGATGTAGACTGCCTTGGACCTTGGCTCTCCTACGCCTGGTTTACCTTCCACCCTGGTAAGTGTTAACTCTATGGAAAGGGCACTGGGAAAAATCCTTTTGGGAAACACCATGAGTATAAGACCTGAATGTTTTTCACATTTTGTGGGCTGCCACTTGTGTCCCTGGTCTCATGACTGATTGTAAAACCAGTTGCATAACCACGAAAGGATGATATAGGTGATGAACAGTATGAGATTCAGCCAGCACTGCTTATGGAATTGCTCTTACATGATTGTGTAAGATATAAAAACTCCAGCCATCTGGTTTCTGTATGGTTTTTTATTGAACCTATATGGCATTACCAGAAGTAGTTAATCATCCCTGTTAAAACTTAATAATGCAGTCTGGGTATCTTGAAAGTTTACCACCATTTTTCTTTCAATTCTGTTTTTCTTTTTCTTCTACTTTTGTTCTCACCCCTCCCCATTTCTAAACGGAGTATCTAGAAGCTCCATTTTGATTGGACAGCTCCTTGTTGTTTAGGGAAATTCAGAACAAAATTAAATGTGGTGTGAGAGACCCTCCATATGGCCTTCCTATGGATGTTATAAACATATAGCAGCTGCAAGGAAGAGGCCAAGTTATGGTAGTTTGGGGAAAGTTTGTAATGCTTTCCACAGATATTGTGTTCCTAATTAAACCTGCCCCCCTCAAGCTCCTCCTTGTTCCACAGGGGAAAATCAACTATCACATAAAAAGCAAGGGCAGTCATATTTAGGCATGGGGAGATTCAAAAACTGTATTTTGTAGTATAATTCATTATGCTTCCCTGAGAATTGGTACAGCCTTGAATCAGCAGGCAGAGTTGTTCTGGGTGGTTTGAGACCTCACCAATCCTGGTCAGTCTGGGCCTCCTCCTAGTGATTTTACTAGCAAATCATTTGTAGCCTTTTTTAGTACTAAAATTGAGGCCATCCGAGCCAGTCTAGACTCCGGTTGTTCTAGCCTCCCCTTGAGTATCCCAAATGCCATACCCCTTTGGTCTCCTCATCTGGTTAAGTTTGGGCCAGTATCAACTGAGGCCTCCAGGGTGCTGACTCATTGTAGGCTGGTGGCTTCTCCCTTCAACCCTTGCCTGTCCTAGCTTATCAAGTCTGCCAGCGGGAGCAGGCCAGAGTGGGCTCCTGTGATTTCCACTGCACCCTTCAGGGAAGGGGTTTTCCCTCCCTCCTGAAGGAGACATGGTGAAGCCCACATTAAAGAAAACTGGCTTGGCATCAGACAACTTGTCTAACTAACATCCGATCGCCAATGTTCCTTTTCTGGGCAAGGCAATTGAGAGGGTGGCCGCAGTCCGGCTCCAGTCATTCCTGGAGGAGGATTGTGTCCTGGATCCATTTCAGTCTGGGTTCAGGCTGTTTTGGGTCACTGAGACCACCCTGGTCATGCTGGAAGGTGACCTCTTTGGGGGTGGCAATGGCAGGGGCTGCTCTATCTTGTTGGTCCTCCTGGATCTGTCAGCTGGGTTGGCTTTCCGAGGTAGGGATTGGAGGCACAGCTTATAGCTGACTTCCATCCTTCCTTGTTGCTGTTCTGAGCATGTGGGGTGCCCCAGCGGTCATTAATATCCCCCATGCTGTTTAGCATCCACACAAGTCTGCTGGCTGAGGTCACTAGGGACATGCAGCTTTATCTCTCCTTTACCACCTCTGCAGTGAAGGTGGTGCAGACCCTCGACTCTTGCCTTGGCGCAGTCATGGAATGGATCAGGACTAACAGGCTTAGACTCAACTCAGAGAAGACCAAGGTTCTGTTCTTTGGGGCATCCTCTACCAGGTAGAGTAGCCCTCTCCCCAGTCTGGGGGGTACTCCCCTACAGCTTGCAGATAGAGTTAGGAATCTGGGTGTGGTCTTGGATCCACCTTTATTCCTGGAAGCCCAGGTGATAGCCACTTTCAAGTCCACCTTTTTCCATCTTCAGCAGATTCCCCAAATTCACCTATACCTAGAAAAGGCTTCCTGGAGAATGGATGTGCAGGTGCTTGTGATCTTGAGGTTAGATTATTGCAATGTTATCTATGTGGGGCTGCCCTTTACCCTTATTCAGAGACTCCAGTGGGCACAAAATGCAGCAGCCAGGCTGGTGGTGGTTGCAGGCAGATATTAGCGCATGACCCCAGTCCTGACCTGCTTGCATTGGATGCCCATAATGTCCTCAATAAGGTTCAAGGTACTGGTTTTGATTTACAACCACCACCCCTGAATACGTGGAGGAGCAGATCTTCCAAAGGTCAACTGAGGCCAGACCTACCAAAACATCACAGGCATTCTCACTTCAGGTGGCCTCGCCTAGGGAGGCCCGGAAATCAATCACTTGAAACTGGGCCTTCTCTGTGGCTGCCCCCACATTTTGGAACAACCTGCCAATTTAGGCCTCTCTCTGCCTGGGTGAGTTCCCTGTTTGAGTGGTTCTTCACCCATTTGTCCTTTACATCTCCTATCATGGTCCCATCATCCTTCTTCCTCCTGCTGATTTCTTTTACTGACAATTTCCAGGAGAGGAGAAAATCAAACTTGTTCATTTGGTTCTCTTTGCCTTTGCAATGCTGAGCCACTTGTGCTTTCTGGACATATTCTATGACTGCATCCAGTGCTGGTTTGGATAGGGTGGAAAGTGGTTAAGTGTTACAATAACTGCTGGTGGGTCAGTGCCAAAATCATAATGTAGGTAGCCTGATTCAGTGGTATTGAGTATTGCACAGATTATATTGGAATGAGGCATGTCTCTCATTTATCTCGGACCTGCATTTTGTTATGGTCAAAAGCCAAATGGACAACTGGAGTGGGTTTGCCTAGTCAGAAATCAGATAGAAGACTAACTGGATGCTTTCTTTAAAATAAGAGGTCAAACTATGTTACTTGGAAAGGCATAGGTATAGAGCAGTGGTTCTCAACTGGTGGGTCCCCAGATGTTCCTGGACTGCAAATCCCAGAAGTCTTCATAACTAGCTGAGCTGGCCAGGATTTCTGGGAGTTGCAGTCCAGGAACATCTGGGGACCCACAGGTTGAGAACCACTGGTATGAGACATAGTGGTAAAGGGAGAAAACTCTATATCTTCAGTGGTCTGTTTTGCTCAACTTTTCTCACATACAGCCTTTCTGGAACTAACATTTCTCCCCTTCTTCTCTTTCCCCTCCACTTTTCACCTTGCTTTTATCATCTGTGACTCCTTGCCACCTCTTCTGTAAAGCCCATCTGTCTCTTTACAGGGGCTTAAATGCTCTCTGTTTGCCCTTGAGATCCATGACCCAAGTATGAACACTCATTTCCTGCTGCATTCTAGGCTACAGCATGAATCGTTTAAATATTTAACTTTCATTATGACACGGACATTACGCGTTGCAGTTGTGGGCTTCCATTAGTCACCTACTAAGTGGCTTTTAGTTCTCAAACAACTCTAGTGGGGGGGGAGGAAGAAAGAAAAGCAGGCAGAAAATGGATACAACCAAGATCATCAGAATGTACTGATTTTTTTCCTGGCTCCTGTAACAACATGGAGGCTAAGAATCTGACTTTTCCCTCCCGCTGTAGTTCTGATTTCATCTTGCATTGACGGCTTGTAAATGTTAATGATTATTTGCTGGCAGAATGGATGTATTCAGTGAAGTAGACTTTCCTAAATCATATTATTCTCCTGAATTAAGTTTTTTTAAACATGCTTAGAGATTGATGATATGTTAGGGAGAGGTGCCAACAACCAGAGCTCCCTCCTTAAATTTCCCATCTATCTCCAACTAGAATGTGATCCTCTCCTTTCTTTTCACCCATTTCCCCCTAATGGTTGAGGAAGGGGCAGGGTGAGGAGGGCAGGAATCCCTTTGTCAGATGCTTGTGATTCACTCTGCCTCTTGCTATTTTAAACCACTGATTTCAAAATAATGCACTTTAATGGAAAGCAAAGCCATTCCATTTTCTTTGAATGTAATCATGTTTGTCATGAATAAGTCCTTATATAGTGATAAATAAGTGATTCATATAGTGCATTAGCCCTGAAGCTCATGCACTTTTCTTTATCTTTGAACAGATCCCTCAGCCACAAGCTTTCAAGCAGCCATAAAATATATCTGTATTAGACAGTGGTAGCAGTTGCATGTCACTAGAGGGTCCCTTCCTATGGAGCCCTGGGATTTGTAGTTTGAAAAAAATACAGCAATACCTTGGTTTATAAGCACAATCCATTCCAGAAGCCTGCTTGTAAACCAAAGCACTCATATATCAAAGCAAATTTCCCTCTAAGAAATAATGGAAACTCAGATGAGTCATTCTGGGGTCCAATAGATCACATACTGTACACACAAAATGCCAAAACTCACAAAAGAAGTTGGCAAAAAGTCCACATCCACACCATGGTTTAGGTACCTGGCTGCAGATTTTACTCTGTGTTTTAAATGTGACAATAATAAAATATAATTTGTAGCCCTATACACATGACTAGCTTCCCCATGACTAGAAATGGTTTGAAAAATAATACTGAAAACAAATTAAATAAAAAAATAAAGATAAATAAAAATGAAACCCTAATCTGCACTCCCATTTGTGAACGTTCGTGGATGATGCAAGGCAGACCTCCCTTCCTCTCGCCTCCCTCTTCTTGGGAGGCTGCCAGAGAGGGAATGTTCCAGACAATCACTCACAATATACCTGTGGGGAGAAATGAGAGAGAGAGAGAGAGCTACCATTGGCTCACTTGTGATCATGTGACCTCCTCCAGTTACTTGTGCTGTGTTGCATGACATTGCTTGTTGATCAAGGCAAAATTTAGAACAAATGTTAACTTGTCTTGCAAAACACTCTTAAATCAAGTTACTCTTAAGAGAGATGCGCTTTTTGTTTTGATACAGTAGTTGTCAGCTTCCGAAATGAACCACGGGAGCCCAGCTGACATTCAGAACTGGAGGAATGAAATCAACCAATCCCTTACCTTGTGCTGGATTAAACTCCAACCAGGAAGAAGCCTCCAATACATCATCTGCGTCATCATTCCTTCTCCCTGGCACTGGCCAATCAGACAGGGAGGAAGGATGATTGGCCAGCGCCAGGGAGAAGGAACGATGATGCCTTGGAGGCTTCTTCCTTGTTGGAGTTTAACCCCATGTGACCCCAGGTCCCCACCTCTATCTAGGACAGGTTTTCATGGTTTATACTGGTTGCAATGTAGTTGCATTCCAGCCCCTAGCCCATCCCTCCTTCCTTCTTCCCTCTTGCCTCACTTCTGCTCATCTTTTAATGGCTTGCTGTGAAGCTGCTTTTAAATTTAAAGCTTCAGACTACATTTTGGGGGAGGGAGAAAGAGAAATTCTATAGAAAAATAAAACAGAATGGTGCTTTATACTACCAGAATACAGAACAGCAAACCTTTGAACCATAATTTGGCCCGATTTAGCTATTTTTCAACAGCCACCTCTTACTTCTTTGTCTCCATTTCAGGTAATCTCTGCTGACATAAATTAGTTTAAAATTATATGTCACAAGTGATAAGGAATTCTTGCATGTGTTACTTGAAAGTAAGGGGAAAGAGTATCCCTACCATGCAGACACCTGAGTGTGATGCACCTGAGATAAGGGTCTAAATAAAGAGATGCTTAGCTAGGTCTAGCTCTGCCAAAGCTGGCTGCTCAGAAAGACAGCTGTCAATTAACACTGGGATAGGAAAAGGTCATTTAAACACAGCTAGGTCTAGCAAAGCACCAGGGCCTTACAACTTGGGCTCTTTTCCGAGGCAGGTCACATTTGGGTGTTTACAAGGTTTGTATAGTAGGTGAATTCCCAAAATAGATAATTATGGTATTTCTGATCCAGAAAATCTAAAAATCCTGTTCCTCCAGATAACATTTGTCTACCCCCAGTCTCTTGAGACTGCACAAGTTCTCATAAAATTCTCAAAAATTAGAGGCAAGTCTCCTGAGAACATGCCTGCAGGCTCCCTTATTAACCTGATTGGGTTAAGCAGTTGCCCGTCACCCACACAATTCTTCAAAAGTTCTCTTTCCATTTTTCCTCCCACTTTGGTCTGGGTAGATGGGAGGTAGGGGGAGAGAATCTCCTCTACAGCAGGAGAGTGAGGATGTACTGTGATAAATAAACATGTGGAGCTAATGAAATATTTACAAAATTTCTAAAAATATTTCATTTGTGGCAAACATGCAGCATAACAAAAACCTCCTTTCTTGCGTACTCGAAGCGTAATTAATGAGCCACATTAGCTATCCAAAGCAATTACTGAGCAAGGAGTTACGCTGATCTATCAAATTGTGGTAACCGGTCATGAAGAGATAAGGATGCAGCAACAAAGTGTCTGATTTGAAACTCGATCTTAAGTGACCATCCATGGCCAGGGAAATATATTTCATCCTATGCCATGGTTTAATATGGTTTTTTTCTTCTGCTTTTCAGCAATTTTATCCAATTTTCCACTTCTCATAGGTGTGAAGAAATATTTTGCATGTCCCTTAATGTTCTGTCATTAGATACTGAAAACACCTTGCACACTGGAGGAAATAACAGATACAGCAGGGCAAGTGACAGAGAGAGAGAGAGAGAGAGAGAGAGAGAGAGAAGCAAAGCCATCAGACACAGGAGCTAGCACAGAAGGAACCTATACTATGAAACAGAGGCTTTTGAGAAATGTGTAATATAACATGGGACATCCTGACATTTTTACTGCTTTCATGTCCCAACTTCCCCAAGAGTGAAGAAATTCTCTAAGCCTAGCAATTTTCTTAAGATTTTATTTTGGGAGAGCCATTGAGACTCATGGTATCTGTGTCATAAACTGCTTTAAAATGTACAAGCCGTACACATAGTAATGCAAATATTAAAGGCAGAAAATCCACCCAAATGACAACATGGGGAATTCTTCAAGACTGAACTCATGGATTCAGGTCCACTCCCTCAGACTTGTGCAGGAAAGCTCACATTATAATATAGCAGTCTTTATAGTACCATCCATTGTAATTTTTCTTTTGTTCTTGGCCTGATATGCTAGAGTCTCAGTGATGGCGAACATTTTAGATTCAAAACTGCGATTCAAAACCCACTAATTTTTTGCAAGGTGCCAATACAGCAATTTAACCTGAATACAGGTGGCTGTGAAGGGCGATATCAGGCACCCACAGAAAGGGCTCCGAGTGCCACCTTTGGCACCCGTGCCGTAGGTTCTCCAACACTGTGCTAGACTAACATGACTACCTCTTCTAAAACGACACCCATAGGTTCACTAACCCCAGTCAGAACTGCCCAGTTCCAGTTTCAGACTGGAATGCAAAGGAAATAATGTTTATTTCCTTTACATAATGTTGTGCTTCTGACAGCCAAAGAAGAGTCACTGTCCTTAAGCTGAGATGGCTTTTTAATTCAAATATGAAGAGAAGCATGCTAGCTCTGAAGAAACCATCTTCTGACAAGGGCAGATTCAGGACTGACCAGAACATTTATTATTTCTGATAAAATAGAAAATTTCATTTCTTGATCTCCTTGAAAAAGTTCTTCATGAAATAATCTCTATTCACTGTGTAATGGAGAACTATGCGTTGCCTACTGTTTTCACCCCTCACCCCAAATCTAAATTCATTTTATTTTATTTTGAGGCAATACCATTTTGTAATACTGTACTGTGAGGTGATTTTTCCCCACTCCTGCTGATCTTTAGTTTTACTATACAAAGGTACTTCCACATGAGCATTTCATTGGGTGACTTGTGAGGGCAACTATTAATGCCGTTTCCCTCTAAAAGTCACTCTATAAATCAGCAATAGCATTGTTTTTAGGTCAATTCTTTAAAGTTTGGGTGATGTCCAGTTCTGGAGTGTATAGAATTTATCAAATAAAGCTCCTTGTTTTGGGCCTTTTCTGCATAATATTTTCAGTATGGGATGTCAAGACAGTTTTCACTTTCATTCCATCACTGTCAGCATAATAGCCCAAGCATAACAAAGACTAAACACTCTTCTATCAAGCAAAGATTACTGCCTGTGAGTTCTGAGACAAAAGCTCTGAGATAAAAGAAAGACACAACAGATACCTCAGTTGTGTAAGAATCAGAGAGAAAAAGAGAGGGAGAGAGAGACTTTTTAAATGGGTGAAGAAACTGACAGAAGAAAAGGGAATGGAGAAGAAAGAGTGATGCGATATACTGTGGAGGGCCAAGTTCTATATTTTAAGAGACTTCTTTGTTCCTGAGGCATGGTTTAGGAGTCAAGGAATACATTTTGTTGCACAAATCAAGTCTCTTCATAACATTAATTAAAACCGAAGTGAAATTTATCTATCAGGTTCTATCTACAAAATTCCATCTCTTATAGTGAAAATTACTTTCTCATAAAATCTCATGAAATACTTTTTTCCACATGCATGAAATCATTGGTGATTTTTTTTTTTTGGTATTTATGGTTAGATTCGCATTTTGTGCAGGGTCAAACAGAATCAGAATGGACTCAGGTTTTTTGGCTGGTTTGGTATATCTAATGGCTACTACATTAAAGTATAAGTTAGGGAATATTTTTATCTTTAGAGAAACTCAAATGCCTCAGGGAAAAGGAGCACCATTTGCAAGACAAGGATGTGGCACCTTCTGTAGATTCTGAAGGAGAATTCCCTAACTCTAGACATGTTGGTCTAAACGTCTATCAAATGATCGCTAGAATGGGCAATGCTCACTAGAGCAAGTGGTAGCTGGAAAAGATATATTTGAGTGCTTGTATTTAGACAATTTAACAGCTCATTCACTCTCACCCATAGTTTTCTGTGAGCTCTGGAAAGTTAGGGACTTGGAGAGTGACATCAAATAAATTAGTGGAATTGTTTACTACCGAACACACCCAGAACTGCTTCGTCTGGAATTCCTCTCTCATTGTGCTTGTTGTCTGAGGTATCCCTCCAGAAAGAATCTCCTCCTGACATCCACTGTAAGGACATATTTATGAAATACTGTAAGAACTATACTTCTCTGGGATGCGGCCAGCAACTCTATGGCATCACTTATCTATGGTGTCCATCCACAGCCTTACTCGGTAAAGAGTAGGCTTGATGCTGCATTGAAGAAAAGTGCCCCTCCAATGCCTGAGGTGTGGTACACAATATCCTTGTATAGCACAAAATTAGGGTACATAATACACAGAAGAAAACTGGATTGCTGTGGCATCCACTGCCTTTTGTAAAAATGCAACAAAACAGTTAATTCATTTCCCAGCTTAGAGTTGATTTATTTATTTTTACCAAGGATAGTTGGAGAATGGTTCCTGTGGAATTTTCTACCATAAAGTGTCTAAATAAAATAACAATGCTAGCCTTGGATGTCAAGTGTCAGGAATTTACACAGAGAAGTGAAGTTTGCTGTTCCACCTGAGGCAGCAGAATTTGCATTCAGCTACCGGTAGTTCTTTTAGACAGACTACACTCTAGCATAAATAACCAGTGTGGTGCAGGGGATAGAATGATGGACTAGGACTCAGGAGACCTGGGTTCAAATCCCTACTCAGCCAGAGGAGTGGGCATGGCAGAACTGGCAAAACTATTAAAAATCTTACTTACCTTAAAAGTCCTGTCAGAGTAGTAACTCAGTTCAGATTTTATAGCATAGAACACATTAATGTAACCTATTCTGGAAGAACCTCAGCCACCTGATCTCCAGGGCACTGGTATAAACATTGGACTCCCTCTGCCATCCTGGTGATCCATACGTGTGTGTTACTCCACTTCCAAATGTGGTGTTATTCTTTTTTTCTGCTTAAGCAAATTAAGAACAGCTTGGAAAAGCACCAAATTTTAATAAAGATATTCCTAATTACTAGGGAGCAGCAATATGATGAGTAATGAGAAACCCAACAATTCAGCGTACTGTGATATAAAACCATTTATTTCACTACACCCAGCAATGAGAGTTGTTAAATCCTGCAAGACATTTACCTTAATTCCACAATATAATTAATTAATTCTCTGTAATCCAAATGCAATTAGCAGGATCTCCGACTGCGCCTCTTAATTGTTCTCTGTGCTATTAGCCAAATGATGGCAAGTGACGCTTTTTAGCACCGTTCTGTGTCATGCCGTGTACACTGTGTGCCTGGAACCTCTTCCTAAGCCGGCTCTGTCAGATGAAGGTCTATTGATTTCAGTGGGGTTTATTTTTATCCTATGAATTCACACAAGGGTTAAAAGCATAAGCTGAGGCTGACTAGTTGATTTGCTTTTTTTTTTTTTTTTTTTTTTTGGTTTTAGAAAGCAATGGTGCTATCTTTGGGTATTTAGAAGCAACATTTTCCTGCTTATTTTAAGTCTGGTCCAAAGTTCTGTCTCTTCCCCAATTCCAGTTGCAGAATGCAAAATTGTAGATTTCAACAATTTACAGGATAAGGAAGATATGGAGGTGGAAGGGGAGGTGTTTACAACCAGCAGTACTTTCCTGAATTAGCAGCAACATAAGGTCTGTCAAATAGACCACCCAGCATGGAGAATGATGGGATTTGTAGTCCTTTAAAATCCCATTTGTAGGGTTGCTTCACATCTTTTATTCTGTTGAGAACCTCATTACATTGGGAGGGTGTCATTTGATTAGGACTACACCACTTCTGAATATTCTATACACTGAAACCCTGGAAAAAGGATCACCAGCAGTTGGAATTGACTTGGCAGTTCTCTTTTTCTTTAAAAGTTTAGCGCATATAATTATCATTCACATTACCTTTGATGCTCAGGCACGAATGCTTCTGTTTATCTAGCCTGACGGTCAGGGCAAAAATACAGGTGACATTAGCCTTAGGTGGACTGATGCCCTCCTGAACTTCTTCCAAAATAATTCCAACAAAGCATGATTAGAACTTGGAAATGTTACTTTTTTGGGCTACAACTCTCCAAATCCTCTAACCATGATGGCTTCCGGGAATTGTAGTTCAATAAGTAACATTTCCAAGGAATGCTGAATGCATAGAGGTGTACGGATGGAAACTGAGTAGGAGGGAGGAATTGCTGATTGCAATTGTGACTGATTGAATGGCTAGATGTATGGAGCAGAGCATTCTATATTACAACCCCACTGCAGCCAAATGGTCTGGGTTTAACAGGGCAGGCTTATTCTCTTCTTTTCCTGAGCGATTTCAATGGTGTTTTTTGTACACAAATCAGAGCTGAAGCAGCACTTTTTTTTAAAAAAAATCATCTGCTGCAGGGGAAATGATATGAGGGTGGAATGATCCAGCCATGTAAATGGAAAATGAGAATTGCTTTTTCACTGCAAATGAAATCCTTTCATCTAATGTGTGTGAGGGGGGAGGCGAGGGGGGATGTCGGCTGCTTCCGTGGTATTGAAGAAGGTCAGAGCACATGCCGCAGATACATTCAAATGAAGTACAAAATAAAAACAAGGCAAGGTTGGCCCACAGGAGGAAAATAGAAAAATAATCTATGTTAGTGCCATACCTTTTTGGGGCAAACAAAATCTCACAAAATAACGGGCAAGCTTTTGGGATTTCCAGAAACCTTAATCAGGTAAGACTATAAGTAAAGGAATGGGATAAGAGAGAAACATGCTAGCTGATGTACAAATCATGGAATCTCATTTAGTTAGAGTCTTAAGATTGAGCATGGGAGTGAGCAGAGATTCACTGTACGTGGTATTTTGTGGGTTTTAAGTAGCTCTGCCTGAGGACTGCTGAGATAAAGAAAAAAATATATGTTGATGCCCTGTATTTCAAAATACAAAATCTAGCAGTTACATCCTATCTTTGTCTTCAGGCAAGCCCCAAAGTTTCCTTAGTGAGAGACAACTGGTGTGTGTGTGTGTGTGTGTGTGTGTGTGTGTGTGTGTGTGTGTGTGTGTGTGTGTGTGTGTGTGTGTGTGTGTGTGTGTGTTTCATATTAGTGACATTGGAGAATAATTTCAACAGGTGTTCTAGATTAAAATTCACCTGTAGGGGAGGGAATGCACCCCAGATCCTCAATTCCTGTTTTCAGATGGTATTAAATTCAAACTGAAATATTGGACCAGGTGTGGGTAACTCCCATTCCCTGGACTTTGGAGGCCAATTCACCCTCTGTATCAAATATCTATCTGTCCACCTGTTCTCTTTCTCTTAAAAAAGTTCCTTTGCATCATCTAATGGCAAAATAAAATTAAACATTACTTTAAAAATGGGTTGGGAATATGGAGAATTGGGATACTATGGGAGTCCTGAAGATGAGACTTTTTGAGCAAACATTTTAAAAAAGTTTTTCTGGGGGTGGTAGTGATGGGGTGTGGCACTTGGACCCATAGGGGAGGGTGCTCAAGCAGCCATTGGTTTGCATTTTGCCCATCCTAACATTAGATGAAAGGAATTACTGTTGACTGTGATACAGTATTAGATGAACTAGAGGCAAATGTTGCCTACTTAAAATGTATGTAGTCTCTAAAAATACTGGTCTTTCAGCTCAATTAGGGAATACAGGTATTGCTGGAAAAACTGTTGGAAACTGACTGAGGCTCCAAGAAGCTTGTGGTGCAAAGGCCCTTGTTCCCCCTGCTTGAAGTCTGTAGATTTCTTTGGCTAGATGATAAGATCATAGTATGTCCCCATGCCCTTTATGAAGATTTTAATTTCATATTCATGTTCTGTTTTAGGTGTTAGCTAGTGTATATCTATCTATCTATCTATATCTATATCTATATCTATATCTATCTATATATATCTATATATCTATATATATCTATATATCTATATCTATCTATCTATCTATATAGATATATATAGATATATAGATATATGTTTTCGTAGATTTTCACGGGTATAGGTATGCATGTTAGGGTGGATTCGGGTTTCTTCCCGTGTAGAAATCTGGTTGTTTTGGCGACGTTTCGACGAGGTCTCACTCGTCATCTTCAGGCTGGTGTTCTGGCTTCTTTCTTCTTGAAGCAAAGCGTGGTCTCAGTTGAAGTCCTTCTATAAATACTGCTGGGGGGGTGTGGTAGCAAAAACCCTCATCTCCAGAACCAAACGCCTCGCTGACAAAGACCACCTAAAAACTGAATTACACACTCTCTCGAATGTTTTAATGGGGATTCCAAAAAACACCATCACCAAACTAATCCAAAAGGAAACACCCCCAAGAACCAAGAAACAGAAGAGAACAACGGCACCGCCCTCCTCCCCCTTACATCAAAGGCACCACAGACAAAATCAGCAAAATTCTCCACAAACACAATATCAAGACAGCCTTTTCGACCAAAAAATAGCCAACATCTTAAGAAACCCCAAAGACAAGATTGAGCTAGAGAACCAAGGAGTCTACGAAATACCATGCAAAGTCTGTCCAGCCACATACATCGGACAAACAAACAGGAGAATAAGATCGCAGAACACAAGAACGCAGTCAAAAAGAAGAAAATCTTCCTCTCTCTTCCAGCACATAAAAACAACAGGCCATGAAATTGACTTTGAAAGAACCAAACTCATCTCCAAAACTGAACACTTCAACAGTCGAATAATCATGGAAGCCATTGAAATAGAGAAACACCCAAACAACATGAATAAACGTGATGACACCTCCCAATTGCCTGACATCTGGAAACTAGCCCTGGTCAACAGACGAGCCTCTGTCACAAAGACTGACACCAGGTCCAAAAGGACACAAGATGCCACCACCTTCCATCCACACCAAACACAAACCCAGACCCTTCCCACAGATGAAACGAAACCACCATTGTTGCACCATCTACTGCGGCACCCCACTCCAGTCACCACATGGAGCACACTCACACACCCCAAAAAAACATTGGGAGACCACAGACACGTAGCCAGACCAAAATGAATTCACAAGACACAGGACCCCACTCCACCAAAGCCCAGGATACTGCCAGAACCCACCAGCCATCTAACCCACCAGCATGTAAACAGCCATCTAAACAGCCATCAGCAGTTAATCCCTTAACGATCGCCTCAGCCACACAGCAGATCACAAAAGAACAAAGGAACAAAGGAACCTGCAATCAGCAACAAAGCAAGCAAACCACACACCCCCAGCAGTATTTATAGAAGGACTTCAACTGAGACCACGCTTTGCTTCAAGAAGAAAGAAGCCAGAACACCAGCCTGAAGATGACGAGTGAGACCTCGTCGAAACGTCGCCAAAACAACCAGATTTCTACACGGGAAGAAACCCGAATCCACCCTAACATGCATATAGATATATAGATATATATATATAGATATATAGATATTCTAGCTAACACCGAAAACAGAACATGAATACGAAATTTTCAGCACCTTTCCTTTAGTGTTCGATGTGACAAAAATGAATTCACAATCAATACTACTAAGGTGGCACTATAGCTTCTGTGAGAATCTTTTAGCCTCCCAAGTGGTTTATGTTTGTCTTGGCTTAAGTATTTTGTGAATAGGGAAGATTCCAACAACTACCATTTTCCTGTTGTACGTCGGTGAACTTCATCTAAAGATGACATTACAGAGGTTCTGTCCCATCCCCCTCCCTCCACTACAGTGAGTGGGGATTGCAAGTGGGTTCTGAGAGCACCAGTTCACTGTAGTGAAGTTGATATTGGAAAGAAGATGTGCTCATCTCTGCCGTACCTGTGCACCTGCATGCCCTCTTGGCTATTTGATTCATCATTGACCCAGGCAGTCCCTACATTAAAAAAAATTCTAATCTTGCAAGTCTTAACTGATCTGGGAGAGGAATTTCCCTTGTCCCTGTTCACTGTGACCACACAATTGCCAAAAAATGTGAAGACATTATCTTTGTTTTTGTTTATAAAGAGCAATAAACTTTTTTTGTGTGTGTGTACAAAACATTGTCTGGACAACTTGCTTCAGAAGAGAATAGATTCTTTTTGAAAGTTCCAACAGAATTTTTCTCCTGGTTTTGATTTTCCTTCTTCCCTGGCAGAGAGATCACCAAAATGTATGGGGGGGGGGAGGTGTCTGTTATTCATGGTTTATGAGTTGGGCCACTTTTCCTTCCACTTCCTCAATGTGTATTTAAATATTGGCTTGGTATAGTAGTTGACGTAGAGTAGGCCCACTGAATCAATGCAATTTTGGTGAATTAACTCTTTTGTAAGCTCCACTGATTCAAATGGGCCTACCCTGGTTATGACTTACCATACTGAAGGAAAGAGAAACCAAAGGAGGCCTATTTCAATCAATGGAAATTGCAGAGGAGTTGGTTCACCAAAATCCCACTGATGAATAGGCCAACTCAACTGCATCGTATTATGCTAAGGAACAGAATTTCAGCCATTACTTCTTAAAGTACGTTGCAGTGGGAATGTACATATTGGAGATGCACCTCTGTTTTCTTTCTAAAAGAATCAAATGCCTGGACATCCACATTTAATGGAACTACCCTATACTAACCATCTGTGAACAGAACTGGATCGGTGCAGGGAAACAAGATTCCAGATGGTCAAAACCCTGACAAATTTCTGTAGCATCTTAAAGGCTTTTTTAAAAAATCGAGATCCCCAACTTCCATGAAATAAGTGTCCACTTCAATAGATGCATGATGCATCTTGAGTGATGAGTTCCTTTGTGCACTGGAATGAACCTTAGGCTCTGGATTACAATCATCAGTTGTAGCAAAAAGGGAAAAACATTGAAGTCTTTTCACTTGTTACTCACTGGAGCCTCTTGCAACACTAACACATGTTCATCCCACAATCAAGGTTTCAAATGGATTTTAGTGTGTGTCTGTATATCATGCACTTCCAGTCATGCAAGAATTTAGCATTCCTTGGCTCTGGCTAGGTATGGACGTCCTGAAAGGGGTGGAATCAGGGAAGCATTCTTCTAATAATGTGTATTTGGGGAAAGTGTGCTTCAAAACGCTGCAGAATCCTCTAGTGAATTGGAAATGGCAAGAGTTACAGGAACACTGATGTTTTCAGAGAAAGAAACTTTCAGCAGTTGTGCGTTTTTTAGGCTGCTTGGGCGTGTTCTGGAAGTTTTTCTTCCTGACGTTTCACCAGACTCTGTGGCCGGCATTGTCAGAGGGCACCCCAGAGCACAGAGAGAACTCCTGGTTCCCTGAGCTCCTTGCTGTCTGAAGATGCCAGCCACAGAGTCTGTTGAAATGTCAGGAAGAAAAACTTCCAGAACATGGCCAAACAGCCCAAAAAACTCACAACAGCTATCAGATCCCATCTGTGAAAGCCTTCAAGAATACGAAGAAACTTTTATCTGACATTTGGGAATTTGGAGTTGATAGTACAAACTGCAAGAAATAGAAACATATGCCACAGTCCTATTATTGTTTTGAGAACCTTTTAGGAAGTAAATATCTATGGGGGTAACAAAGTGAAGAACAGTTTCATCCCAAACCACACAGCAATTGGCAGTGCATCAAATGTTGCAGTACTCCCATCAATGACACAAAACTCTCTCTCTGTTTTGTGACATTCATGGAAATACTGCAACATTGATGGAAGTACCTGCTCCATTGTACAGCTAGAATCTCTCTCTCTCTCTCTCTCTCTCCCTCTGTGTGTGTGTGTGTGTGTGTGTGTGTGTGTGTGTGTGTGTGTGTGTGTGTGTGTGCGCGTGTGTGTGTGTGTGTGTGTGTGTGTGTGTGTGTGAGAGAGAGAGAGAGAGAGAGAGAGAGACAGAGAGAGATTCTAGCTGTGCAATGGAGCAGTGGCTCACAAGACCAAAATCTATGATATCACTCCTTCTCAAGATTCCTTGTTGTCACTGACATAAGAACATAAGAACATAAGAAGAGCCACGCTGGATCAGGCCAAAGGCCCATCTAGTCCAGCTTTCTGTATCTCACAGCGGCCCCACCAGATGCGTTTGGGAGCGCATGAGACTAGATATCTGTCTCCTGATACCACTCCCCTGCATCTGGCCCTTGAAGTACCCTGGTTTAAAGCCTAGAGATTACACATCTCCATCATGGTTTGTAACCCGTGATGGACTTTTCCTCTAGGAATCTGTCCAATCCCCTTTTGAAGGCATCCAGGCCAGATGCCATCACCACATCCTGTGGCAGGGAGTTCCATAGACTTACAACGCGCTGGGTGAAAAAATATTTTCTTTTGTCAGTTCTTACTCTCCCAGCACTCAATTTGAGTGTATGTCCCCTAGTTCTGGTATTTTGAGAGAGGGAGAAGAGCTTCCTCTATCCACTTTACTCATACCCTGCATTATTTTGTATGTCTCAATCATATCCCCCTCAAGCGCCTTTTTTTCCAGACTGAAGAGGCCCAATTGTTTTAGCCTTTCTTCATAAGGGAGGTGCCCCAGCCCAGTAATCATTTTAGTCGCTCTCTTCTGCACCTTTTCCAGTTCCACTATGTCTTTCTTGAGATGCGGTGACCAGAATTGTACACAATACTCCAGGTGGGGCCTTACTATTGTTTTGTATAACGGCATTATAATGTTGGCTGTTTTATTTTCAATCCCCTTTTGATAATCCCTAGCATGGAATTGGCCTTCTTCACTGCTGCCACACATTGGGGAGACACCTTCATGGAGCTGTCCACCAACACACCAAGATCTCTTTCCTGATCCGTCACGGATAACTCAGAGCCCATGAGTTGATAGATGAAGTTTGGATTTTTTGCCCCAATATGCATTACTTTACATTTGGTTACATTAAAACGCATTTGCCATTTCTCAGCCCACTCCCCCAGTTTGGAGAGATCCTTCTGGAGCTCTTCACAATCTTCTCTGGTTTTTACCACATGGAAAAGTTTTGTGTCATCTGCAAACTTGGCCACCACACTGTTTATCCCTGTCTCCAGGTCATTTATGAACAGATTGAAAAGCACCGGTCCCAGGACCGAGCCCTGGGGCACACCGCTTTTCACTTCTCTCCATTGTGAAAATTTCCCATTGACACCTACTCTTTGTTTCCGGGATCTCAACCAGTTCTCAATCCATAAGAGGACCTGCCCTCTTATTCCCTGAGAGTGCAATTTTCTCAGCAGCCTTTGGTGAGGGACTGTGTCAAAAGCCTTTTGAAAATCCAGATAGACTATATCCACCGGTTCACCCAAATCCACGTGCCTGTTGACCTTTTCAAAAATTCTAAAAGGTTTGTAAGACAAGATTTACCCTTACAGAAGCCATGCTGATTTTCTCTTAGCAAGGTTTGTTCTTTTATGTGTTTTAAGATTTTCTCTTGGATGAGGCCTTCCACCATCTTCCTGGGACAGATGTAAGGCTAACTGCCTGTAGTTTCCTGGGTCCCCCTCCTTCCTTTTTTAAAAATTGGTGTGACATCCGCTATCCTCCAGTCCTCCGGCACTGTGGCCGTTTGAAGAGACAAGTTGCATATTACAGTTAAGAGATCTGCAATTTCATTTCTCAGTTCCCTAATAACCCTTGGGTGGATGCCATCTGGGCCCGGTGACTTGTTAATCCTCAATTTATCAATTAGTCCTAAAACCTCTCTTTTAACCTGTATTTGATTTAATTCTTTAGTCAAGAGGGGCGGCTCAGGCAGCGGAATCCGCTCAAGGTCCTCTGTCGTGAAGACAGACGCAAAGAACTCGTTCAATTTCTCTGCAATGTCCAAGTCCTCCTTAACCTCCCCTTTTCCTCTCTCACCATCCAGAGGCCCAATTGGTTCTCTGGCAGGTTTTCTACTTCTAACATATTTAAAGAAGCTTTTATTATTACCCTTTATATTGCTAGCCATGCGTTCCTCAAAGTCTTTCTTTGCCTCCCTTATCATCTTTTTACATTTCTTTTGCCAGAGTTTGTGTTCCTTTTTATTTTCCTCATTTGGGAGGATTTCCATTTACAGAAGGACCTCTCCTTGTGCTTTAGAGCCTCTCTAACTCCACTCGTTAACCATGCCGGTGTCCGCTTGGACTTAAATGAGCTCTTCTTTCTTTGTGGTATGCACTTGTGCTGGGCCTCTATTATTGTTGTTTTAAACAGGCTCCATGCACTCTGAAGAGATTGGATTCTTCTAACCCTCCCTTTCAGTTTCTCTCTAACTAGTTTCCTCATCTGAGGGAAGTTTGCCCTTCGAAAATCAAGGGTTTTTATGTCTGATTTGGTTGACACTCTTCCTCCGACATGCATGGCAAAGGTAATTGCAGCATGGTCACTGTTCCCCAGAGGCTCAGTGACATTCACATCCCTGACGAGGTCCTGAGTATCACACAATATTAGATCTAGAGTTGCCTGTTCTCGGGTGGGCTCCATGACAAGTTGCTCTAAGGCACAGTCATTCAGCAAGTCGAGAAACCCAGTTTCTCTTTCTTGCCCGGAGCTCGCATTGGCCCAGTCAATGTGGGGATAATTAAAGTCCCCCATGATTACTATCCTATCCCTCTTAGCCACCTCCATGATTTCTCTCCTCATTTCAAGGTCCCCCTCAAGTTTTTGATCTGGTGGACGATAGAATACTCCAACTATCACATCACTCTTTGGACCTGGTAGTTTAACCCACAGTGATTCTATGGCGGAGTCAGACCCTCTGTCAATCTCCATTCTGCTGGATTTTATGCCTTCTTTGACATAGATGGCCACTCCTCCTCCAACCCGCCCCTCTCTATCCCTTCTATAGAGTTTATAGCCTGGGATTGCTGTGTCCCACTGGTTCTCCACATTCCACCAGGTTTCTGTTATGGCTATTATATCAATGTTATCCCTAGCTGCCAGATGTTCAAGTTCTCCCATCTTTGCTCGGAGGCTTCGAGCATTGGCGTAGAAGCACTTGTACAGTGGGTCCCGCAACAGCTGCTGCCTTGTTCTTCTCCCCCCATAGCTTTTATTTTCAGTAGACGAACTGTCACATTCCGCTATTCTGCCAGTGTTAATACTTGCTATGTCATCTCTATGTGATTCTCTACCCTCTCCAACCTCATTCCCGAGGATGAGGTGTTCCAACCGGATGCCACACAGCTCCTGTCGGCTTTTCCCCAGTTATCAGTTTAAAAGCTGCTCTGCTGCCTTTTTGAGGTTGAGTGCCAGCAATCTGGTCCCATCATGATTCAAGTGCAACCCATCCCTCCTGAAGAGGTTTGGCTTGTCCCAAAATGTTCTCCAGTTCCTGACAAATCTAAAGCCCTCCTCTCGACACCATCGCCTCATCCACGCATTGAGGCTTCTGAGTTCTGCCTGCCCGGGACCTGCACGAGGAACAGGTAGCACTTTGAAAATGCTACCTTGGAAGCCCGGGACTTCAATCTTCTACCTAGCAACCTGAATTTGGCTTCCAAGACTGACCGCTTGGCCTTCCCGACATCATTGGTACCGACGTGTACCATGACCACTGGCTCCTTCCCAGTTGTCTCTAACAAGCTATCTATATTTCTGGTGATGTCTGCAACCTTTGCACCCGGCAGGCAAGTGACCATCCGGTTATCATGCTCCTCACAAATCCATCCCTCCGTATTTCTAATGATAGAATCCCCTAGCACAATGAGCTTCTCTCCTGCAGCCTGCTCATCAACATGTACCTGATCTTGTATCTCATCAATAGTGATGAGGGAGAGATCCTCCGGCGGAACCACTTCTTCCTCTATGTGTGACCTTTGCTCTGATACCCACCAGAGCCTACAGAGAAACTGATTTTCCTAGGAATAGTATATATTGTTCCTTGTTGCAATGAAAATGATTTGAGTGTAATTTACTTTTGAATGTATGACTAAAAGCAATTAACTTTGCAACAGACCTCCTGCTCATTTGTTGATATGGACTGATTTCAGGCTGTGTTTCTGACTCTACTGCAGAGAGACTGGCTCTGGGCCCATCTAGTCCAGCTTCTTGGATCTCACAGTGGCCCTACCAAATGCCTCTGGGAGCGCACGAGACTAGATATCTGTCTCCTGATACCACTCCCCTGCATCTTGCCCTTGAAGTACCCTGGTTTTAAGCCTGGAGATAACACATCTCCGTCATGGTTTGTAACCTGTGATGGACTTCTCCTCCAGGCATCTGTCCAATCCCCTTTTGAAGGCATCCAGGCCAGATGCCATCACCACATCCTGTGGCAGGGAGTTCTGCAGACTAACAACGCACTGGGTGAAAAAATATTTTATTTTGTCTATTCTTACTCTCCCAACCCACAGTTTGAATGGATGTCCCCCAGTTTGGGTATTTTGTGAGAGGGAGAAGAGTGTACCTCTATCCGCTTGACTCATGCCCTGCATTATTTTGTACGTCTCAATCATATCCCCCCTCAAGTGCCTTTTTTCCAGACTAAAGAGCCCCAAATGTTTTAGCCTTTCCTCATAAGGGAGGTCTCCCAGCCCAGTAATCATTTTAGTCGCTCTCTTTTGCACCTTTTCCAGTTCCACTATAGATGAGACTGTGCACCTCCACATAGATTAATTTAAAAAAATGAGTCTACTTTGTGTCTACTTTTCATATGTTTTATTATAAAGAAAGTTAAGGTAAGCATTGTGAGCCAAAATGTGCAGGTACTGTAGAAACAGCACCACAAAGAAAATAAAAAATAATAATTAAAAAAAAAACTCCATGGAAACGCACTTTTCATAAACTGTAATTCTGCTTTCTAATTCTTTTTCATAAATAGACAAAAATCCTTGTCAGCAATTTTAAATAGATGGACATATGGCTGAAAAAAATATAATAATGCCATATAACATGGATATAAATTGTCCATTTCTTGCTGTACAAATAATAGAAACGAGTTTGGCAGGGTTTGTTTTGTTTTGTTTTATACACATCTCCATTCTATGTATAACTAAAAAAATGTGCTACAATTAATATAAAATGTTTTTTACTATAAAGTAAACTACTAATTTTTTTCCACAAAAAGATCTTAAAGATGTCTTTAGCACAGTTCTAAAACATTTAGTAAGCTACTTACAACTATTCAACAAATTATATTGTTCATGGTCTTTCCCCCTCCCCACACATAATGTTTCCCTCCCATATTTGCACTTCTGCTTCCCATCTGCTCCGTCCACCCAACCTTCAAACAACAGCTTTTACTTTTTAACTCTAAATTTAATTCTTCTTTTTTGTTTGTTTGTTTGCCAGACCTCCAAGGCCTTCTGAATGTACAATATTCACACAGACTTCACATTTGTCTTGCACAAGGTTTAGTGCCATTTAGCAAGCCATCAAAAGAGTGTCCCCTCCTGCTGAGCCAAGTCCTAGTGCCTTTGAGCGGTGTGCTCGAGCAGGTCTGTGCTGAACCTAAAAAGCAGTTTGCGGCGGCGGCGGCGGGGGGGATGGGAATGATCCATAGCTAAGCTGGTGGCAAGCAGAGAAAGGTGCACACAGGTTGGGTGGCCCTTTGTAAATGTTGTTCTTTATGATGTATGCAACGTTGGCTTCCATGTACAGTAGACGTCTGAGAAAAAAGAGAAAGGGGGGGCGGGGGAAGGGAGGGAAGGGACGGGCTGCTCTCAGAACCGGGATATGAAGCCAAAGGCGAGGTGCTCTCTTCTCCATGTGACTTGCTTGATGCCCATCTGGGTAGCCTGTTATCACAGACCCTTCTAAATGTCCTTCCTTTTCACCTTTGCAGAATGGAGATGTCAGGGTTTAAGTGAGGTAGAGTGACTTGTCCCTTGGCAGCATGCTGTAAAAACAACAAAAGGAAAAGGATGGTGTAAGGCAATTAAAACCAGCAGGCCAGATTTCCCAATACACATGCACTGTAGGAACTGCAAATTGGACTTGTCAAATATTATATGTAAAAAGCCCATCCCACTTGGTAACAGTACTAAGATCAGAGGAAAACACTTCTTGGATCAGTCAAAGTCCCATCTATTCTAGCACTTGGGTTCCACAGGGGTCCATCAGATCCTTTTGGGAACCCACTATAACCAGGGCATGGGTCCAAATGCAGCATTCCACTCCTGTTCCCAGCAGATGGTTGTCACGAACACAACTGATAGTGGAGATATGTCGCCATCATGACTAATAAAGAGCTGCTAAGAGCACCCTTTCATGCCTATCATGGTTATTTACTGTTTATAGCATATATCTTATACTATATTATTCAAAATAGTGTATGACATTTAATATCTACACCACACTGGGACTGACTGACTGACTGACTGACTTACTTACTTAGTGAAAGGTAGAATGTAAACAGAATAGAGACGAGCACAAAATGGAAAAAAAATGTTTCTTTTTTCATTTTGCTACAGAATGAAACAAAAAATGAAGTGCCCTTTAAGAAAAGGAAATGAAACAAAATGGAAATTTTCATTTCATTTTGTTTCATTTTTGTCTGTTATTTATTTTGACAGGCGCCAATCTCAGTGCTTGTCAAAATAAATTGTAACAATAAGTGCTGATCAACTGTATCCCCTGCTTCTCTATTTTGATCTGGCTTTCATTTTTCATCCTCGATTGCCACTCTTTTTGAAGGGCATATGGAAAACTTCCATAGGTTGCTACAATATAAGTGTTATTTGCCATTTTAGGCACATATTCTGGTAGTAAAAGAGGGGCTAATAGAGAAGTAGTGATGAAGGACTACACCATATTGATTTGACAAAATCTTATGCATGCTTCATGTTAAAATATCTGCCAGCTGTAAGACACAATGAAATAACCTTCTATAGGCATGCTTCAAAAATCCTTTTCCATTTCTAAAGCAGTATATAGGAAGGAATACAGAACAAACCCTTCTGTATATGATTCCGGCTGCAGGTGATAGATGTTCATGCACAAAAGCCTTGCTACACCAGACCCTGCAATGATTCATCTTGTCTAATGGCTACATGGAGATGTTTCGGTTTATAAAATGACTGTGTAGCCTCCCAGTGGGAAAATCCTGAAAAGTGAAGATGTCTACAATGCTTCCAAATGAAAAGATGCCATTATCCCATTTCACAAAGTAACTGAGTAGCTCACTCCATCATTTTTCAGTTTTGAGAGTGGGGTGACATTAGTTTCAAATGGACTGATGGGCAACTAGAGTAGTCACAGACTTTTTGTGTACATTTAGATTGCCCCAATCACGTCCAAAAAGGTGGCATGGTTTTGGAATTGTTAAATTTCACAACTACCACATTACAGTCCTCTAGATATTTTCTCCCCAAAATAGTCTATGATATTGGAAGGGAGATCAACTCAGAGAAAATAGTTGGCAGAGGACAGAGGCTACAGGAAGGCAAGCTATTAGAGACTTCAAGATTACAGCTCCCCTCAACCATTTGGCCTCTTTTTTTCCTATATAAGTAGATGCTATTGGACTCCCCCCTACCCATCTATGTCTTTTATGAGTGACTGAAGCAGACCCAGAGTCTGCTGAATTGTGCCCTGCAGATTTAAAAAAGAAACCAGAAAACACAGAGCAGGAACAATGAGATCAGACTGAAGCACTCTGTTAATTTGCGAAAAAAGAGTTGGCATTGTATTATATCCTTCAGCCTGGTCTCATATTATTCTCTTATCTGTCCTTTTTATAATCTGTATTTAAGATGCTCTGTCGTCCTACCCTCGCCAAAGATTTAATACCGGCATGAAGTAGTGAGCTCTTCAAGTACCAAAACTTCATTAATTTTACAAACCACTCTCTCAAACACATTACAGGCATTACTATAAATAATTGAATTGAAACTAAGTGTGTATGCTGTTTTATCTTTGCTTTTTTATTGTGTTTTTTCCCCACTTATACAAGTGATTTGGAAGGCAGAATAATTTGGAATGCATCTTCCAGTCTTCAGCAAGAATTAGCATGCTCTGTTTTTGTTTGGGTGAATTGACTATATGCAAGTCAGCAGGTCTGGATTATTTGTTCTTCAGACTAATGTCCTGTTGGGCTACTTATCCCAGAAAGAGCCCATGACCACTCTGGACTAAAAGGTTGAAACAATACAGCCTAAATTACAATTTGTTTGATGACAATGCCCAGAAAGCAGGTCATACAGAGTGGCAAGGCAGTGTAAATAGTAATTAACTCTGAAGAATATGAGCAACTGACAATTATTCAATAGCTTCACATTTTGAGAAACAGGGAGAAAAATCAAAAAAAGAGAGCAGGAGCCTCAAAAGAAGAAAAGCTCAGCCAGTGACCACAATTACAGTACAGCATGCCATCCTAAAACAAGAGGAAAAATTAATGGCCTGCTTCTAAAATCTTTCATTCTGCTACTGCTATGACCACAGCATCAGCATCAGCCGCAACACCATCTTTCTACTGTTCATCAGCACTAGTCCATCTCTCACTATATAACTCTGCAATGTACTTGGCATAGGGTTTTCAGGCTTAGAAACAAACAATAAAAAGGGATGCTGAGTTGCATTTGTGCAATTCTAGAAATTCTAATGCTTAAATTACGTCATGCAGTGACCAATCATGAAGAACCGGATTCAACCATATCCAGCTGTCTACAGAATGCATATGATATTGAAGTCGACCATAAAGCAGAGCAAATATGCTCTCTGCACTGAGTAGTAACCGGAGGCATCACAATATGCAGAAGTCAACAACTACTTCATATGGGACAAAAGTAAAATTGAACATGGCAAAGACTAACATGGGATATCCTGGATGACTCAGAACCACAAGGAAGAGAACTCCAGGTATGCCTATGAATCCATCTAGAGATGATCTTATGGCTCAACAGAAATCAATTTACACATTTCTATCTCTGTATGTTGAGGCCTTTAGATCATGTGTTGCCCTAAATAGTTGGCAAATATTTTTATGTAGCTCATATATGAAAACATATGTACAGGTCCATCTCAGACAACATGGATATAGTGCACAATGTGCATGCACAAAGTGTGTATGTGTGCACTGATAACATGTAGCATGCAGATTTGCCACTGAAATCATTGATAGTTAAGGAATAGTCAATAGTCAATCTGAACTTTGTCTTAGAATTTCTGTTGGATACAGACCATTTCACATGTTATGCAGCAGTAAATTCAGATCTGGCATCCACTGAACATTTGGTAGCAAAAGAAAGCCCCCCTTGCTTGTTATAAGTGCACTTGTAGGAAACAAGTCTTTCACCTGTGGAACAATTAACAGAATGTGTATCTTAATCCCCCAAAAAAATGTGATGTCACCTTCAGTAGCTTTTAAAACAAACCCTGAGCAAACACATGTTACTCTGCAACAAAACAAAGAATGATAATTAAGAAGAAGATGGGGATTACTAACTTTAGCAAGTCTAAACAATAACAAACTAAATTATCCCTGTGGAAGGCAAATTGTAACTGCTTCTTGGTGACAATCAGTGAGTTCCCTCCTGGATTTTTGGAGACACCTCAAACCACCAGGCTGGCAAACATTAGAAAATCCTAGTGGAAACTATGAGTTACACCAGTTGCCTTTTGCAGATGTCAACTGCATGGTAAGACTTTAGCCTTTCTTGGTTAACCAGAAGGTGTCATGTTTCTGATGTCTACATTCAATAGAAGCTTGTGTAACCATCAAAATTATAAGAAAATTTTGAAAAATGATAATCCAAGAATGGCATTTGAGGGAGACCATCAGATATGGTCAATTAGCCTGGAATACCTATTACTTTTTGTTTGTTTTTTTATTAGCACTGAGTTATGTTTTGGATAGTAAGATAGGTCACATATATCAACACATTAACTCATGGAAAAATATTCACACTTATTTGATGTATTGAATATGAAGTGCATAAATTATAATATGCTGTAATAATTTTCTGCCATTCTCAACATAATCATCACATTTCAAATATGATTTTCCAGGAATATGAGATAAAACCATGAAATCTGATATTTTACTGTGACAAAAACATGAAACGAGAGCTTTGATCATGAATGGCATAGGGTATCAGGCACACAAAACATCATCTTTATGGGATGTTAATGTGCATGTTTTGGTTTCTTAAGATTTCCCACCTAGCCACTGCATTCATGTTTGATGGCGTTATTCTGTCCATTTTTGATACTCGCAATATGTGTCTCAATCATGTGATTATGTACTGGACTATATTACTGTTTTATATTAAAAGCTACATCACCACGCTGCATTTAAGAAAGGCTTCTAAGACACACCAACCCAAAACCAGATCTTTCTTTCCCTCAAGGCTCCTCAAAGATGCATATATTAGATATATAATTCAATCATTACATGTCATCAAATCATATCTGATTTATGGCAAGCAGAGATGAGGACTTGAGTTGAGTGACTCACTATCAGGTTGGACTGAAGTTGCAGTGGTGACTCAACTTGGCGTGTTTTTCATTGAGTCAGACTTGGAATCCATCTACCCATCATAAGTTGAACAATGGCCTGAATCTTATGAGCCTATTTCAGACCAGGGTAACAAGAGGTCAATGTGGACTATAAGTTGAAGGACTCGCAACTAGCTTTCTTCAGACCAATGAAGCTGTTTGGATGAGCAGCAAAACATTTCTGTCTCTCATGAAAAAGAAGTCCAGTTGCCATGACTCAATGTCCAGATAAACTTACCTGGATGACTGAGAGTCTTCACAGACAAATCTTGCTAATCTATGCATGTCCATGTATGTGCTTGTGTGTCTATGCACATATGCAAATAAAGGCAGACTTGGTTCCTTTTAACAGAAACACTAGTTAATGTTAAATCTTATTTCCAATCAATACATTTGAATACTATAAATATTTCTAGATGAAATTTAAAATGGTGTGAATTTAGGGAGGAGGAGGAGGTGGTGGTGGTAATGTGCCAACTGCTCAGTTGGATACTCCCACAAGCATCTTTCATATCTGTGTTTAGGTGTATTTATTGTTTTACTTTTTAAAAAAGCCAGGTGGGAAGCAAGATCGGACTGAAAAATGCTGAAGGATGCCCCAGGTGCTAGTATCTTAATATGAATTGTAAAGAGTTATTGACTGCCAAGAAGAAGAAGAAGAAGAAGAAGAAGAAGAAGAAGAAGAAGAAGAAGAAGAAGAAGAAGAAGAAGAAGAAGAAGAAGAAGAAGAAGAAGAAGAAGAAGAAGAAGAAGAAGAAGAAGAAGAAGAAGAAGAAGAAGAAGAAGAAGAAGAAGAAGAAGAAGAAGAAGAAGAAGAAGAAGAAGAAGTTGTTTTGCAGTAAGAATGTGCAGAAGATTATGACAGTCAGGGAAAGGGTTAAGCATCTCAATGTCTTTTCCTTTAGCATACATACACCATACACCCACTTGAAAGATAAAAGAATTTATTACTCAAAGGGAAGCACTCTCTATTTTATAATTATTTCATGTTGTTATAGAATTGGATGGGTGGAGGAACAAACAGTCAGAGACATAAATAGACATCCATGAGAGATCATATGCTTCATATGCAGGAAGTTACATCTTCAATGGGGGAAAGGGAGTAGGTAGCAGAGGATGAGAAAGACCTCTGCCTGAGACCCCCCCCCAAAAAAACTTGTGGCCAATTAAAGAATCCAGTTCTGAAATAGATGGATCTTTACAACATAGCTGACAAATATACCGGGCAAGAAACCAAAAACTCACTGGCAAGTCTGCCTTGCCATTTCCTTCAGGCTTCAGGTGGGCTGGACCTTTTTTATTTTTAACACACTGTAATAAATGTACATTTTACATTTAATTAGCTGACATTTAATTAAATGTCAATTAAATGTACATGTCTCATCCTACCAGCCCCCACACTTTTATGAGTATTTCAAAAAATGAGGAAAATGTCACATTTAGGAACTCTTTTTTTTTACACCATCTAAAGAAAAAACAGATTAGAAATAAAATATTGGCTAGAATCCTATTGATTAGTTACAGTATGTCAGCACAAGTGCAACAGTATAAATTGCAGCAGCAAACTGCCACTAATTAACAAGCTGTCACTTGTATCTCGCATTGTGTGCCAGAAATTGTGTGAAAGAACCTTTGATTCTGGTCTATGATGTTGCCTAATTATTAAGGAAATCCACAATGCACAGAAACATATGCAGCTTTGCAAGACAGTTAGGATTTTTGGGGACCTTTGGTGGTATAAAAAGAAAATTGTAACTCATGTAGATAAACTTTGAAACTAAGACTTAGAGAAAGTCTTTATACTTAAGGCAAAGTACAGAAGGAATTGAAAACTGCAGCAAGAGCAGAAGTTCTGGTTCCAATATTAATTCAAGAAATTCTCTAGGAGCAGTTAGAAGGCAGGTAAGCAGAAATGAGACAGAGCTGCTCTGCAGCAGAGGAAATCTTTTGAATACCCCATCATAATATGATTGGTAGACAAATGGTTCTAGACTAATTGCCTCTTACAATTAACAGAAACTGTGGCAGGCTAGAAGGAGATGAAAAAGAAAATCACACCCACCCACCCCGGCCCCTGAATCATGATTCATTATATATCACTCAAGGTTGCTTTTAAGCACAGAATTACATCTTCACATGGAGTTATTCTGAGCATGATACATCATCTGCAAGTAGAAACACAGTGCCCAAAATGCATGGCATAAGTATCCCTGCAGAAAGAAAGCAGTGTAACTCACAGAGGTTTGTAACTCACAAGAAGCCACTGAAAGATATGCTGTTTGACTGTCACAGGGACGAACTCTGCAGCAGGGTTTTAGCCAAGGTGGGGAATCATGGATACTGACTAACAGCGAATACTGGAAATGTTCCTCTTTTGAACTAGAGCTCTCAGAATCCCATAATCACCATGACCCAGAATATTGTGGCTGGCAAACAGTTGTGATTATGCACTTTATCCATTTTGGAATATACAGCCTCTGTTCATGTGATGACACAGGCTCCACATGTGGTGAGGGAGAAAGTAAGGACTAGCTGGTAAGTAAAGGAGGAGGTATGGTGACAGATAAAGGTGATCTCATCCTGTTTGCCTTCCTCCCTGCCTCTTCTTTTTATTCACTATCAGTAACTGAGCTTCTGTCAAGGGTTAGACATATGGCAAGATAATATAGATCATTTTTGTGAGCTGTAAAGGGAGCAAAGGCAACTAAAGGCAAATAATAAGCTTTTGTCAAATCAAAATTGGTTTCTTTTTGTCTAAAAACCCACACAATTGTTTTGGGAACAAGATAGCTTTACTTCTTGTAAAGCAAACACACCAAATAAAAACATATTCATGTCCAAAACAAGTATAAATGTTTTTGGAACATGATGTTTTGATTACCTCATTATTCTTTCTTCCTGACCTTATACAAAAAACTACTGTGTCCCTGACTGTACAAATTAATGCAGTTCAGATGCTCCTGTAAGCAAAGATCAGAGGTTTTGTTTTGTTTTGTTTTGTCTACTAGCCTGCAGTGGTTAATCCCACACTCTCTGCTGGGGTAATCGTTGTCCCAATCTGAATTTCCTGGAGGATTTGATGCACCAGGTGATCGCGGCCCGACACTGTTCTGAAACTCAGATGAAATATGTGAAAAGTCCTGAGTGTGAAAGACAAGAATAGAAGGAAGGAAAAAGTTAAATGTCTGAATATAGGCACAACAGCCTGATTTTACCTTTAATAATAATAATAATAATAATAATAATAATAATAATAATAATAATAATAATAATAATAATAATAATAATAATAATAATAATAATAATAAACAGTATAGCTATGTCCTGCTGAGTAACGCAGTTAAATATAAACCTAAAAAGCCAGCAATGTAGGGTTTAGACATGTGTTTAATATCTTTATTAATTAAGGTTCAAACAGAAATAGTCAACACCTTATTGGTTTTGTTCGGAAATCTACCGTTTGCCTTCTTTTTGTTTTAGGAAGTACTGGAAAACCCCTTTCTGTATTTATTTACAGAATAATGCATACTGATGATTACTTTTGCCTGTGTCTAGTTTGGGTTTTTTGTACTCAGAGTCAGCATTCCCACAAGAACAAAGCAACCATTGCTCACTGCTCCAATACACAAATGTAAGTTGATACACATTAGCATTGTTTCTTCATGTCAATTTCTAACAGATCAAAAAAAAAAAACAACAACAGAAAAAGCCTGTGAGAGGGCTGTTGTCGATGCTGGCCATGCCTGTGTGTGCCTTAATTATAATCCCAATTATGATCAAATGTTCAGTACATTGCAACCTGGGAAATAACAGATGTGGTTAAGCATAAGGAGTTCAATCAACAAGTTCTACAGAAATTAAGTTTTAAAAATAATTTGAGCCAATGATGCACATTCCCCACTTCAGAAGCTGTAGTTCTACATTCACGTATTCGTCTACAGCAATCCCTGGGGTGGCCCAAGTCTCACTGCTGTCTGAGGCTGGGAGCAAACCTCTGTAGCCCTCCTGCCATGGGGCTACAGCACTAACAACAAGTCCTCTTCTGTGTGTGTGCATTACTCTTGGTTGTGGATGGAGGTTCAGCCACAGATTGAGAGCTTTACTTGGATTTCTTTTGTGACTAAGGGGAAGTGTTGGTGGGAAGAATCAGACAAAAAGAAGCATCTACCCTGAAGTTATTAACAGTTCACAGCTGCAGGTTATGATTTGATCTCCGTCCTCCAAAGACCCAATGACCTAACAAAGGTTTTATGTTTCTCTAAGGGCTGAAATGCAACATGGTTTTTAAAGCTCCAGATTTTTTTCATCCCTCTCAAATGGGTTGTATACTTGATATCCAAGTCATTTGCACATCCACATTTACTTTCTTTAGTCCAATCTAATCAGAAACCTTTGCCAGTGTGGATTTATAAGGCAGAGTGAGAAATATTCTCTCTCTATATCCAGTGAACAACTTGCCACTCACCTAAATTTTTTAAAAATAGTAAGTGAAGAAGTTAGAATCCACCCACCCATTCCCTCTTCTTCCTGTCTTCTACCTTAAAATTTCAGTCCCAGAGAAAGAGCAAGCAGAAAGCAACCCTCTTGGGTCATGGAGATTTTGCAGCTCCTTAAGAGAGGCTGAAAAACTCTGGTCTCAACCACTTAACATTTGAAGAATGTTGCTCCATTCGCTCCCCTTACCCCCTCAAAGAATGTGTTTAGGGCAGAAATATAGGTATAGACTAGGCATTCCTATATTGACACTCACAGAGGTAGCTATACACATCACAGTCATATGTACACTCTTCTAGCCAGGAGCAGGCACCCCAACCCCTGTAATGTATATCCATGATGATGATACCAGCCTGGTATCTCTATGTGTGTGCCTATAAATCTGGCAGCTCAGAAAGGAACAGGCACGGCATACAAGGAATCTCATCTCCTTATGTCTTGACACATGAGAGAGTTCTGATTGTATTTATTATTTGTAATAAAACCATTTATATCTTACTGTTTCTATAGTAAGTGGATGGAAGGGTGTATCACTGTCCTTCCTCCAAATTTACTTTCACATCTACTTTGGCCAAAACTGTATTGGAAATGTGCATGTGTGTAACATGACTTCTTTAAGTTTTCGTAGCTACTATTTATTAATGAGATTTGGTTCTGTTCCTGGTTGAATACCCATCCAGTAACTGGGTGCATGGCCAGGAATGCAACCAGCACTCATAAGAACATAAGAAGAGCCATGCTGGATCAGGCCAAAGGCCCATCTAGTCCAGCTTCCTGTATCTCACAGTGGCCCCACCAAATTTGTCCGGGAGTGCATGAGACTAGATATCTGTCTCCTGCTACCACTCCCCTGCATCTAGCCCTTGAAAGTACCCCGGTTTTAAGCCTGGGGATTACACATCTCCATCATGGTTTGTAACCTGTCATGGACTTTTCCTCCAGGAGTCTGTCCAATCCTCTTTTGAAGGCATCCAGGCCAGATGCCATCATCACATCCTGTGGCAGGGAGTTCCACAGACTAACAACGTGCTGGTTGAAAAAATGTTTTCTTCTGTCTGTTCTTACTCTCCCAGCCCTCAATTTGAGTGTGTGTCCCCCTACTTCTGGTATTTTGTGAGAAGGAGAAGAGTGTCCCTCTATCCACTTTACTCAAGCCCTGCATTATTGTCTGTCTCAATCATATCCTCCCACTCATTAAGAAGGAGCAACTCACTGCTGTGATTCATGATTTCATTGGTGAATATGTGAATCACCAATAAAATTCTGGTTTGCTGAGAGACTACAATTGCCACAAGATCACTTAATGAGCCTGAACTTGAATTTCTGAAGTCAGACACTCTTAGCTGCTGCATCACCCTGGTTCTCTAGTGTTGGCTTTTGCCCAGCTTATTTGTTAGACAGAAGGTCCAAGTACATAAAGGGGAATTAATATAAATACTCACTTTGGCATAATGAGAGATACAGTATTTAAGGATAAATAAAGGTTTTAGCAGTTAAATGCATTTGAACGTTTATTACTCAGCATATAAAGGAGAATTTATAAAGAATTTCCCCACAACTATGTGTTCACATAGGTTACAGAAAAGACACAGGCATAACTTTGATATGCTTCTATTGTATGTACTCTTTGTTAGTTGGTACTGTTGTCCTACAAATCATAAAACTATTGCATAACGGTGCAGTGAACATATTCATTCCAGACATAAGGCTTCTACTACATGCAAAAATGGACATATTTTGGTCTTTCTCTCACAATGAATTTTCCTCGATAAGAAAAGGAAGATAGAATATGTAATGGGAAAACATGGGAAGGTTTTTCTGCAGGAGGTGTTTCCATTTGGATCTGCTGCAACAGGGTAGAGCAACTGCACAGTAACAGCCTTGTTTAGAAGCTACCAGTTGCCATCTTTTGCTGCAGGTGCTTTGTAGCTGCCTAGGTTTCATGAGTCTATTTGTGGCAGAGAATAGATTAGAATGCCTTCCAGAATGCAAAATATTTTATT
Organism: Phrynocephalus forsythii; assembly: GCA_029282475.1. Taxonomy (NCBI): domain Eukaryota; kingdom Metazoa; phylum Chordata; class Lepidosauria; order Squamata; family Agamidae; genus Phrynocephalus; species Phrynocephalus forsythii. The sequence goes on along the minus strand of JAPFRF010000005.1, from coordinate 91,746,786 downwards.
CCAGTATGAGTATGAGACAGAGGAGAATTGCAATTATGGGTTTGTACATCAACTGAATAAGCAGTTGTTTCATGTACAAAGTAATGGTGATAGCAAAAGATTTGCAATCAGAAGGGAAGTGGTGCTTTGAGCAAGGGTGTTTCAGCCTCTTACCCCTAACATTAGACTGCCTTTCTCCTACAGAAAAATGCTATTAGATCCACTGTAGGGAGAGGTGCTGTAGTGAATTATTTCTGTCCATTCTCTCCCTCCCCCTGACTAGCAAAGCCAAGAGCTTTGGCAAGGGAGTATTTACGGGGGGGTGTTAAATAGTTCCTCCCCAAGCACCATCTTCCTGATCCTCAAAGCACCTGAATTGTGATCTCTTGGGATCAGTCTACTTTGACCGCTGGTGTGCAAAAGTGTACATGGATCAGCTTTGCTTAGGGTTCACAGTTCAGAAGGCAAGCCACTCACCTGCTGGCCTGGTGGTGAAGAGTTCATTGGGGGCTGTACCTGTAGCGCCATTGAAGGAGACAAGATGGGTTGCTGGGAAACCTGCTGCATGCTGAGGGGTTGGTTGAGGATGGAGCCTTGCGGGTGGTGCAAAGACAGTTGCTGATGTAGAGGGGGACTGATTTGGAAAGAAGGAGGTGGAGAGGCACTGATGCTGGGCAACATGGGCTTGGAACTGAGGGTCCTGGAGAGGCTGGGGTGAGGATGTCCACGGTAACTCTGCAGGTCTGATGGGGACAAGAAGGAGCCCAAGCCAGGATAAGGTGAGGAAGCCTGCGGTGGCATTGTATACAAGGGCTGTTTTGGTGGGATCATTTTTGAAGGTTGGTTGGTTTGAGCACTTTTTGTCTCTGCTTGATCAGCTGAGCTCTGCTGGGATGGAAAAAACACATATGCAGATGACATAAAAAAGAAGAATTCCTGACAGGAAGCAAACACAGCATGGATATTTGAATCATTCAGTTGCATGCTGCATTTGCCCTTTTTCTGGAGCTTACAAACAAAAGAGACTCAAGAACACATTCTAAGATATTCCGCTAAATATGACTTACTAGTGTTGGAATATCACAAATAGAATTTTAAAAATCTAGAAAGGAAAACAGCATGTGGCATGAAAACATTTTTGTTGAGTGCCTTCATCTGCAGTTCTGTCTTTTATTTATTTCTTACTTTCAAGGGCTATTTATGTGCAACTTCAGCAATACTAATCTCAACTATACCAAACCTGGAACAGTTCTAATGTGAATTCTACCATTACTGTATCTGGTTTCCCCTCGTTCTCCTCTGCACAGAATAACTCTGCTAAAGAGCTACACTGTTTTAAAGGCACTGCTGACTAGCTCAATTCAGATGTGTTCTGTATTTTACAGAAGTTGTACAATCAGAAAGTTGGACATCTTAGGTCCATGCCTTTTGTTCAGTTAGACACGAGAGTTCTGATGTGCTGCACTTTCTATGGAGAAAGAGAATAATATGTATTGTGAGAGAAGGGCCTGGCTTAAACACTTCCACACATTAGATGGATCATTTTTCAAAGTCTTTTGCTTTCCACTCATTTTTGAAAAGCCTAGTGGATGTTTTACATTTACAAATGCTTTGCCTTATGTCTCTAAGGTAAGCTTCTTTTACCCCTAGAAGACCATTTTATTCTCTGCTGTAATCCTGAATCTTCAAGTGTGAGTACATAGAAATTTGGCCTACGGTTAGATGCCCTAAGCAGATCCGATCTCGCCTGATTTTGGAAGCTAAGCAGGGTCGGCCCTGGTTAGTACTTGGATGGGAGACCACCAGGGAATACCAGGTGTTGTAGGCGCCTAGAGTAGGAACTGGCAAACCACTCCAGTATTCCTGCCAAGGAAACTCCATGGACATGGAGTCACGAAGAGTCGGTCACGACTGCAAACACATACTTGGTCTACTCTGGGGATGGTTTAGTTTGCTCTGTTTCCCATGATCACACAACCCAAGTACCATCATTAAGCAGCACATCTCCAGGGTATTCCTGCCCACACCTTTTTCCCTCTCCCTATCAAGGACTCCCTATTTAAAGTGCAGATAAGATCACTCTGTTTTGGTTTGGTTCCAATACATGTGATCACTGGAATCAAAGGAAGTAGATGGCTTGCAGCTGTCAATTTCCTCTCTGCTTTCTATTTCCCAATATCATTAAGTGGCTAAAGCAGACAGCTTAGCCAATGAATGAGACTAAAAAAAATTAAGATGGCAAAGGTTTGTCTGTTTTAAAGCCTTGTTAGGGCAGCACTGATGCCCTAAATCTTTTTAAAATTCAAGTTCAAAGTTTTCACCTGGAGAGAGGAGGCAGCAAGAAAGGGGATTTTGTTGATGTTTTCTTTCTGTTTTGTTCTCTTTAAAGGGAGGCTTTCCAACTAGGGTCACTTGAGGTGCACATGCCATGTGAATGCAAGGATCATATCAAATGACATAGTATTGCTACACCTCTATGTGACCTTAAGTGACCCCGTTTAGCCCATTCCAGCTTGCTCTGATTTAGCTGTCTAGCAAAACCCCAAATCAAAGTGCTATAGATGCAGGACCTGGCACTCTTTTCCATGGTAAAAAGTGATGCAATTAATGCAGGCCTATTGATTCTTTAAAAATGTCAAAAAGAAGAAAAATACCATGACAAGACAAGCATCTTGCATTTTGTTAAACATATGACATATGAATCTTGGCATGTAAGCTTATCAGCAATACTGGTATAACATATGATTTATATGAACTGAGACTGCATAGTACATGCTTTGTGTGCAGAATTCTCAGGATCATTCCCTAGTATTTGAAACAAAGATGGGCAACTTGTGGGCTAATAGATATTGTTGGCCTGCAACTTTCATCAGCTCTTACATTTGGCTGTGCTGGCTCGATCTGACAGGAGCTGCAATCCAACAAGATTCATAGAGATCAGCACTTTTCCTGCCCTGATCAAAAATAGCATCTAGCAAATAACGCCTCTGCTCATGATTCTGCATAGCCATTTCAGTAAGTTTAGCCCCCAATATTACGGTAAGTTATATAAAACAATCATAAATTCTTTATGGTTACTCTTTTATTATTTTAGGCTGCACTTTTAATCTATTAGGTGTTTTCACAATTCTGATCTTCATTTTCACAGCAACCTGATAAGGTTTCTCATGATTATTTCTTCTTTTAATTTATTGTGTTGCAAAGAGGGGATTGATATTAGATGAAAATTGATTCTCTTAGTCAAACAACAGGGATGTGACAGATTACCAGCTTGGAACTGAGGGAGGTCAAAACTCAAAGAAGTTCCTCTGTAATTGTGATTGCTTGATAAATGAAAAAGAAAGGACAGGAGAAGATATCTAGCTGGTGATGAAGTTTGAAAAAGATGGTGGGTGGGAGGTAAAATACAGAAACTTCAAACTCCCCTCCTTTTTCCTTTTGTCTATGTGTATCTCTTAATCCAGAGATTTACAAATGTTTTGCACTACCATTTCTGAATATTGGACATCTTGGCTGGTGCAGATGGGACGTCGTCTACAATGCTAGACTGTATCATGCTGGGGGAAGGGGTCAATCATGCGGAATGAAGGACAGTTAAGACAGAAGAACAGTGCTGTCAATCTACCATAGTATATATTTTTCAAATGCTATGATTGTGGATTGATTCAAATGTGAAGAGCTTCTAATGTGAAAAATTATTAACTTATTTACCTAAGGCAAGAGATAAGATTTTAAGGAATTTGCTAGATAAGTGGAGATGGCAGAGGAGTTTTCTTTTGTGTGCCCCGCACACATGTACTCTGAAAGTCCTTATTCCAGATTTAATATAAAAGTTTCCTTTTAAAACTCTTTTAAAAAGAGAGACCACAACAACTATTATTGCTGTTCTGTTAAATGCAGCAAGATACTGTACCGACAAATTATACACAGCATGTGCAGAATACCAATATCAAAATATCCAGCCTTAAATACACTCAGTGCCATTATGAATCTTTTTAAACACTTAAACCAATGAAAGGGACTCAGATTATTTCCTTTTTGACCTTTTTGCCATAGCTCTTAACCTTCAAGTATGGCTCAGTTAACTCCCCAGGCAAGGTTCCTCAGTGCTCACTCCACATTATGAAGTGTGTGTTTACCTCGATTTTAATTATAGTGAAATTAAAATTATGTAGGGTGGAGGCTTTAAACCCCCCCCACCAGTACTAATGTAAAAACTGCAGTCTCTGCTTGGCCACTTATTTGCATGGCTGACTTGGAGAACTCAACACATTTTCTGAGCTCTGTGCCTGCCAAATAGTTCCAGTCCAATTATGCCTACAGTCTCCTATGTATGCGTGAGTTTCATAATAACAACCTCCTGCTTGCCAGGGAGCACATCAAAATAAATCAAAAGGAGCCACTCTGCAATGATCTCAGGGCCTGCCTGCGGAATAGTGGTCAGTTTGGAAGGGTGGATGTTCAGCAGATAGTCCCCTCAGCCACCCTTGCAGTAAAGAGTACAAACATGCTGGCAGCTGGAGAAAAGGTGTCTGAAAACATAGTGCCCTGGATGTTTTGACCTTCAACTCACAAAATTCTTAGCCTGTATTTTCAATTATAAATGCCCATGGGAGCTGTAGTTCAAGACATTTAGAATGCCAAAAGTCTTCCATCCTGGTATATATCAACTAATGAGGAACAGATCCCTTGTAAAGTTAATGTCTCCTAATTGTCCATTCAAGACCACACGGCCTTCGATTACAACAGGGCTATAGCTTTCCACAATATGCTGTTCCTGGGAAAATCCATTTTCTCCTAACTACTATGAGGACTTCACTAATGCATATGGTGGTGGTGATGACAGATGATGTCATAGTTTCTAAGGTTAAAAAGTATAGGCTTCACCCTTTGAAATCTCACTCACTATACACTGGTTCAGAGTCTGGAAAACCTACTGCTTTGGATGGCAATTTCCAGAATTTCTCAACACGGTTACTTACAAGCTCCATCTGACCTTGGATCAGCATGTATAAAAGCTGTGATCAGTGAGGATGTGACACAGAGAACTATGGGCTTTATTTTATTTTCAGCATCAATGAAATTTCCACCCAAATCTGTGGAAGTTGCCTTAGTTCTAAAATAGTGTCTAGGGTGAGTAATAGACTGGATGATGTGGACGAGACTGAAGCTTAGTCCAGGTAAGGCAAAGGCACTCCTAGTTAGTTGCATTGCACTCTTATCAAGTCTCAGGTTCACAGCTTGTATTTACTTGTCAGTTCATCTCTGGAACTGGATGTCTATGTCTTAGTAGTGCCCAGTAGAGATGGGCACGACTTGAAAAAAAATTTTTTCGAGTTGTCGTTAGTCGGGCCAGCGAAAATTGCAAAAATTAGTCAGTTCATTTTTTTGTTTTTTCGTTGTCGTTAGTACAGCGGGCTCCTGGAGGCACCTCTGTGGGGTGGGTGCCTCCTCTGGCCCGCTATAAAGAGAAAGTGGGCTCCTGGAGGCACCCGTATGGGTGCTTGCCACTATGGGGTCTCCCTTCCTCACCTGCTGCTGCTGCAAATGCTATGCAATAGCCATATGGATATTGCATAACATAATGTGCAGACGTGAGACCAGTGTGAGAGTCATAGGTCATACCTTCCTGCACAGGGCTCCCGCACCACCATATCTCACACAGAAGGAATTGTACTTGCTGCGTGTAGTGCAATGCAAGCAAGTAGATCTGGCTTTAAGGTGGCTTAGTGCAAGAGCTAGGGTTAGGCTAGTGACGGGTAAGGTTACGGTGGGCTAGTGGGTTGCACCTCTGGGTGCCTCTCTGACCCACTAAGAAGACAGTCTGTGACGTATGGGTACGGAGTCAAGGGTTAGGGTTAGGGCTAGGGCAGGTTTTAGGGGGCTTTTTGGCACATCCCAGAAGTCTCCATGGCCAAGTGGCCATGCGACTGGTGGGATGGCTCCAAAAATTTGCATGGTTGTCCACTCCCACATGGCTGGCCACTTGGCCAGCCCATCATTGCGCAGGTGTAAATAAAATAAAATAAAATCAATGGAGGACAGAGGAGGAGAGGAGAGACAAGAAAAAAACCCACTGCTACTGTGAAAAATCTGGCAGTTTATATATTTTGGCGTGTTTCTTTCTGTTGTGCTTGTGTGTTTTTGGACCACGATTTCAAAAACAATATTGCGTTCGCCGCCCCATTTGGATCCCCCGCCCGCACCGCATGGCATGGCGATGGCGACTCGCGAGTCCGGCTGCCCAGCACGGGGGAGGCGGGACCCCCTCCAGAAACCACCCCTCCGGTAGGTGCCCTGCGCCCTTAGTCAAGCAGGCATTTTTCCGCCTGCTTTTGGCCCGGGAATGGCTGGGGGAGAGTTTAAAAGTTTTTCCTGTGTCCGTGCCGCTTGCTTGCGCTTTGCTCGGCGGCGAGACTGGGCTTTTGCTGGCTGCGAGCCTGCGGTGAGTCCCACCAGAGCAGCCCAGGACGGGGATGAGGGGGAGGCCGGGGACCTCCAGAAACAACCCCTCTGGTAGGTGCCCTGAGGCACGGCAGGCATTTTCCCGCCTGCTTTTTGGCGGGAACCGGGTTTTTTTAACTTTTAAAAACTGGCGATGATCAAGGATCGAGCACGACAAATCAGACCAAAATTGTTCGTCGGGTTCGAGCTCGAAGTCTGGGGGAGTACCGTTTCCGTGAGAGTAACGGAACCGAGTAACGGAAACGGAAACGGGAATACCGCTAAGTCGTGCCCATCTCTAGTGCCCAGGATTGTATCGGTATAGTAACAACTACTGTGCCAGCTGTGCCTATTCCTAGATAGGTATGATCCTATCTTGGATGATGACACATGCCTTAGATAAATCGTGTTTGGTTCAATGTGCTCTATGTGAGACAGATTTTTTAAAAATGTTCAGAATCTTCAGTGGATGCTATGGCCATGGTCACAGTTATAGTGTGAATAGAAATTCTCTACCATACCACCTTCACTGGCTGCTGGTCTGGTCTGTTTCCTGGCACAATTCAAAGTGCTGGTGATGACCCAAAAAGTCCTATGTAGCTTCATTAGAGGCTATTTAAAGCACTACATCTCCCTTAGGACAGGCCATTTTCTCTGTTCCCTCACCTCACAGGCATATTTGGTTAAGGCCTCTGTGGTGGTTACTCCCAAACTATAAAACTCACATGCAAGGGGAAGTAAACTGCTGTCCTCCAAATATCCTTCCACCAGCAGGAGAAGTCATTTATATCTAAACAGGCCTTTAGTCACAAATGTCCAATGTTCCTAAACAGCTTAACTGTCATTAAAGTTTATGAACTCTGTAGTTCTTTTAGTCTTCTCATTTATTTTACATCGTGTCGATATAATTTGTCATGGCTTTTAGTCACATTCTTTAAAAAACATATACTAAACTGTAATGAAGAACCAAAATATGAATAAATGAATAAATAAAATGTGACCTTTGGAACAGTAGGTGTAAAACTCCTTTTCTTTCCAGCTTTGGATGAACTGAATTTATATTTGGGGATGGACTCTTTGGTTTGTTCAAAGACTACTAGTGTTTAAGAATATCAGAGGCATCTAGTTGATTTAGTAGCTTCCAGGTTTCTTTTTTTTTTTTTTAAAGAAATTAATTATACCTTTCTCTTGAATGATTTTCCCTGTTAAGTTTTTATTAAATAACTGACAAAAATCCTGTTGGTATAATTTTGCTCCAGGCTCTGGAAGCATTTAATTTAAACTAATTAAAAGCTTCCTATCCCCCCTCCTTTTAGGCTTTTAGATCCTGGGGACTTCCTTTTACCTTGGGAAAGTCTTTAGGAGCCTCTGGGTGGGAGTGGGGAGGCTGTAATAGTACAAAATTGCTACAGGCAGTCTTTATGGCACTTTCTCTGCCAAATAAATTCTCCCATTACTGCTTATGACAAACATGGCCACAAAGCAGCTGTGTGACTATCTCACCTATACTCCATGACTGTTTGCCTCTTGGCTATCTCTCAAGAGGCCAACAGACACAACAAATGTTTGCACCCTTGCTTGTTCTCAACCCAAAGGTATGCGTCCACCCACTGAAAAACTCCATTTTAAAAACCTGAGCACAATTGCAAGATATTTTGCTCTTCCCTAACAGGGGTGGGTGGGGAAAGCAGGAGTTCCCTCCCCACCCCGCCAGAGAATTGACAGGGGAAAGGAGTATGTTTCTGTGCAAAATAGGGGAAGTATGAAGTATAAGATTTTTCACAAAATGCATATTATTCAAAATAACAGGGGAGGGGTTTGCCCAATATTTTTATGCAAAATTCTCTTTAACAAATATTTCCGTTAAGCATCCTAAATGTGAAGGATACCTTGAAAATATTGTAATTTCAGCTAGCAGGGAGAAATGCTTAAAACTCTCACGATGTGCAAGGTGGTTGTTTTTTAAAAAAAGTTTTGTTTTCATCTGCAAGAACAAAAAAAGTGAAGATTTAAATATTTAGTCTATAAAGCAATATTGGATTAGGAGCAGGGAAATGGTAAACCTCCAGACAGTTGTTGGACTTCAGATAACATGGCCAATGGTCAGGATGATAAGAGCTGTAGTTCAACAACACTTGGAAGTCTCCAAGTTTTGTACTCTTAAAAAATTGGAAATTAATAAACATATGTAAAAAAGACTTGGGAACAAAATGGAAAAAATAGGGGGCAGCCCCCCTAATTTTTTCCTAGAGTTTCCAGAAATTTTATATCTCTATTTGCACACATATACCTCTAGTCTAAGGTACTGTATATTCAATATAGTAATCTGTTTATGACAATGGCAGTTGTTTCTCCTCAAATGCTAAAAGAGGCAGCCTCTTTTCCTACCATCCCCTTTTTTCATTTGATTCTTTGCTCTCCATCACCTCCGATCTGCAACAACTTTTTCCCAGTTGATACAGTCTACCACAACTTTTGGCTAAAATAATATGATTTTTCAAGATAATGCATTGTATACAACTACAGTGATCCAACTTTCACGAGGCTCCTTTTGCATTTTTTTTGTTTTAGTGGAAAGAATCTTGAATTATCTTATGCAACATTCCATGGACCTTAAACACTGTGTGTACTGGGACAGAGTGGTCAAAATCTTGTTGCTGTAACTTACACAGTGCAAGATGAGAACATCAGCATCAATGACAATTGCTTTAAAAAAAAAAGGATTACATGGGAACATTGGCAGCTTCTGGACATAAGTTAGCCATGCTTAATTTCCCCCCACAATATAAATAAACAAACATGATCTGGCCAATTATCGTCCCATAAGTTTGCTGAACACAATCAGTAAACTTTATGCGAGACTTCTTTATATCAAATTAGCAGATTGGTTTAGCACAAAAATATTTTGGTGGATGAACAAGCAGGCTTTCGTTCTTATGTTCTAATAAATGTTAAGTATAGTGCAAAATGCTCCCACACAAGATGAAAAGGATTAAAATGTCTCACAGAAGCTATTTTTATTGTTTTTATGAAACTTGAAACAGGTGTGTGGATGACATGGGCTTCCTTTGATTATGTCGGCAAACAAGTATTAACCCAAATCAAGGTTTGACTCCAGTTATGGCAGCGAAGAATCCCAGATGTCTTGCCTCAAAGTCTTGCAATATACCAGGTAAATGAAGCATTATTTTGATGTAGCAGGTGAGGAGGGGGAGGGGGTCTAGTGCCCTGACAATATATATTTGAGCCATGCCATCAGGTATTTCTTTCAGCTTTAGCAGAAGGTAGTTAACATTGAAATTAGTTTTGATAGCATGGTTACAGTACATTTCTTATAAATTTGCTCCTCCCCAGAGATTTCCATGAGTTGCAACTAATTTATCTTTGCCACATCCATAGAGATTCACGTATGAAACATAGTCTGTTACCTTGGAAACCAAGCTGGCCCGGTAGGCTGCCAGAGCTTTTAGATACTCTTTCTTTGCTGCTTCAGTTTTCCTTTTATATGCCTGAAAAACCCAAGAAGAGAATATTAATTAAACAAACAGAATAGGATGATACTTTTCAGATTGTACTGTGACTTACCTCTTGTATGTTGCCCAAGGCCTCCAGCACCTGTTTTGATTTGTTACGAGAACAAAACTACCTTTATGATTCATATGAAGATAGAACTTTCCAAAGATAGAAAATGCAGGCTGAATCAAAACTGTCATATCCGAATGTGAATTTAGGAACCTTACCTGGTCTTACCAGGAATTTATCCTACACATTTTTCTTTAGTGTATAACAAAGCTCACTTAACTAATGAGCAAGGCCGGCTCTACCACTGGACAATGAATACTGTGCAATACTAGTAGTAACTTCTTGGAAATCCTTCAATATTATAATTGTTTCAATTAATTTAATTTAATTTAATTTAATTTAATTACAATGTTATTATAATTGTTATTATTTTGAGAAGTTCCACTCTTGGGGATGAAAAGGCACATTTTAATCGAAATAATAAATATGACTGTTTCTGTAGCAACCTCAGCATTGTTCAGAGTTCTTATCATTGAAAAATGTGCTAGGTAAGGCACTTATTATGTATTATTTTATTAAAATAATTTTACCCTACACCTCTCCATAAAAAGGATCCAAGCCAAATTATATCTTTAGAACACAAATTTAAGGCTCAAGAAAAATACAAATACTAAAAATTATCAAACTCTAACAAATGGTAAACAAAAGCAATACTTTCAAGAAGTATGGGAAGTTCAAAGCAGTAAGACACAACACTGAGGGAATGCCTATATCAGGCATGTCCAAACTTTGGCCTTCCAGATGTTTTGGACCACAACTCCTAGAATTCCTTTTTTATTTTTTTTTATTTAAAAATAAACAAAGATACAATAAACAATACAATAAACAAAAATATTACAACACTACAAAGTGCACCCCCCCGGGGACCATCCAGTGTTCCTTTATCTTCTCTTCCTTCTTCATCTTCTTTTTTTCTAGTTGTCTTCTTAGAGTCCTTTTCTCCATCTTCCTTCTTCATCTTCTTTTTTTCTAGTTGTCTTCTTAGAGTCCTTTTCTCCAGAACTGTGTTGGATTGTATGACGGTTCTATCCCTTTCCCTTTTATTAGTACATAATCTATAAATTTTCCCCAAATATCATAAAATATATCCTTGCTCATTTCCCCTCGCAAAACTTTTATACTACAGGACAATTTGTCATTTAAAGCTATATCCCACACTTCCTTATACCAGTCGGCAATTTTAAAATCTAATTTCAGTTTCCAATTTTTAGATATAATCAGTCTTGCTGCTGTCATAAAATTTGCAATTAATTCTTTTGTTTTTATATCGTATTCATTAGTAAGTGGTAGTGATAACAGCGCAATTTCTGGCTTACATTTAATATCAGCTTGTAGTATTTCTTTTATCTCACCAAAGATCTGTTGCCAAAACTTTTGAACTATTTCACATTCCCACCAAAGATGAATATAGGTGCCTATCTTTTTTCACATTTCCAGCAAAACTTAGAATATCTTGAATTTATTCTATTCAGTCTGACTGGTGTCATATACCATCTTAAAATTGTTTTAAAATAATTTTCTTTTATTCTAACGGATAATGAACGTAAGATCCTCATATTCCAAATTCTTTTCCATTCATCTTTTTTTATTTCTTTGCCAATGTCTTGCTTCCACACCTCTCTTATTGTTTCTTGTTCCCTTTCTTCTAGTGAATCCTCGATTGTTTTGTATATTTTACCTACTGCTCCTTTCCCTGTGTTTCCTTTCTCTGGTTCCTAGAATTCCAAGCGTATATTCCCAATGGCAAAGGACTGTGGGAGTTGTGGTCCAAAACATCTGGAGGGCCGAAGTTTGGACATGCCTGGCCTATATGAAGAGAAAAGTTGTTGCCTTCTTGTAGAAGGACAGCAAAGATGGCACCAGCCTGATCTTCTGCAGGAGAACGTTCCAGGTCTGTAAACAGGAACAGAAAAGGCCCTCTCCTGTGTCCCCACCATTTGCACACAAGAAGGCAGCAAGACCCGGAGAATGATTTTGACACCCAAGCAGAGTGCAGCCACGTATATAGGCTAGACTTTAGAAAAATCAATTTTAATAGACAAATGATAGGTTAGGTCTCATGGCAGGAAATACTGACAGGAAAAGGAGTTCAAGGTGGGTGGGAGGTTTCTGAAATTGGAAATTATAAAGGCACAACTAAAAACAATTCCAACAAAATAGAAGGAAGTTAACAAGGCAAAAAAGGAAGAGGAGAATGAGATGAGGTTGGTAAAGACATGGTAAAAGCACACACACACAAAATCTTTGGGTACATACATAGCAAAAGACAGAGAAAAGAAGCATACTCAATGGAGGGTATTGACCTCCTCTTTTTATTGGAACTTTTTTGATTTCCTGGTTTCTTTATTGTAGTTTTGTATTATTGTTAGCCGCCCAGAATTCCGTTCTGGAAGATGGGTGGGATATAAGTGCAACAAATAATAAATAAATAAATAAATAAATAAATAAATAAATAAATAAATAAATAAATAAATAAAATGACAGTAGCTGAGAATGAAGAGGCAGAGGTGTTCAATTCCTACTTTAGCTTGGTCTTCTCCCCAAAGACAATCTATGAGCCTCCATGCTGTGATATATTAGAAAATTAAAAACACATCTGAGACATCTGTTACAAGTAGGAAATGTGGAAATGAGGGACTTTGTCAGTAACTGAAGTAGTGTACCATATGATTGTCCCATTGTCAACAATGTTCTATACATATGACATCTGCCTAATCAAATGCCAGAGACCTGACATCAGACCATTTATTATACAACTACTAGGAGTAAGTGTAGAACTTGAATAGTGACACAGTTTTTCTTAGCGGGGGGGGGGCAATCCCCCACCAATAATTCGTCTAGGTGCCCTGATCTTATTAGAAAATCTCTGCAATTGGGATACTTTCATTTGCATAAAAATTACATGAGCTAAAAAGTAGATTTATATATACAGTAGTTGATACAGAGGTTTCCAAACACCTTAACAAGAAAAGCTTCTTTGTGGTTAATAAGCGAAACCAATTTGAGTTTCAAAAACCCGATCCCAATTTCTGCACAAGACTCCCAAGAGAGTATCAGGTTTGTCAGTGAATAAATTTCCTATTTTTAAAAATTTACTTCAGTTACACTCAAAAATATTTAGCTCCGGGGAGAAGTTGCAGCTTTTGTAGATAATGATCCTCTCTCTCAAGGTAAGATGTTAGAAGTATCAGCTTAACCAGCATTTGATCTCCTTAATCTCAGACGGAATTGATCATCTGCAGCAAGTCTTAAGACAACCAAAGAAAACCAGGACAAATAGTTGTAAAAAGCGACAGTAAGGGTTGCATTAATCATATTGTTCACGTCTTTATTTAGATTCCACCTGTAGCTTTGCAGGCTGTTTCTAAAAATGGTAATCTGATAATTGCACAAATGTAAGAGAAGCCTGGAGAACTCAGTGGACACACGGCTGTGGAGCCAGATATTGGAAGTCTAATTGCCGCAGTGTGTTCCCTGTGAGTAGAGGACAGTCTGTGTGGCCTCAGGCAAGCTACACAATCCCAGGGTGCCGCCACAGAAGAAAGGAATCTAAAACTACATCTGGAAAGCCTGGAAAAGGATTGCCATAAATCAGAATTGACTTGATGGCACATGATTATTACTCTTAAGAGAAAATGAAAGAAAGGGTATGAGATTGGGCCTCGTACATCACTCTTCAAGAGCCAGATTGCAGTTAAAAGCCGTGTCCCTGTAAGTAAGAGTGAAATTGATTAGATTGGATGGCCAGGCTGCTTTTGATTATTCAATCCCAATTTAAAGTGAAGAGGATGATCAAGATGTTAAAACAAACACAAAACAGGTGTTGGTTGCACACTACAGAAGGGAAACATCCTTTTCACACACAAACATAGCTGTAAAAAATTAGAAAATGTTCTTTACAAAGTAAAGAGTTGATGTATGGAAATGGCTTTTATATAGAAGGACTGGTGTGTGCCTGCTCCTTCCGTTTATTATTTATTTAAAATATTGTTATCCATCTTTTCCCCCTACCACCAAAGGATCAAAGGTGGCTTACATCTTTAAACAGTATTTAAAAGCTAAAAACAGGATGTATACAAACATTTTAAAAAAGTTTAAAAAGTAATATTAAAACGACAACTAAGATCAATATTAAAACACATTTAAAACAACAGAGCACAACAGTCATAGAATCATAGAGGTGGAAGAGACCTCAAGGGCCATCCAGTCCACCCCACTGCCATGCAGGAACCCATCACAGTGCTTCCAACAGATGGCCATCCAGCCTCTGCTGAAAAACCTCCAAAGAAGGAGACTCCACCACCCTCCACGGCAGCATATTCCACTGCCGAACAGCTCTAACCATTATGAAGTTCTTCCTAATGCTTAAATTGAATCTCTTTCCCTGTAGCTGGAGACCATTGCCCCGGGTCCTAGTCTCTGAAGCCATGGAAAACAAACTAGTCCCTTCTTCAATGTGACATCTTTTCAAATATTTAAACATAGCTATCATATCCCATCTCAGCCTTCTTTTTGTAAGGCTAAACATTCCCAGCTCTCTAAGCCACTCCTTGTGTAAGACATTTCTTCCAGACCCTCAATCATCCCGGTCACCCTCTTCTGGACCCGCTGAAGATTGTCAACATCCTTTTTAAATTGAGGTGCACAGAACTGGACACAGTACTCCAGATGGGGTCTTACCAGAGCAGAATAGACACTATGATCTATTCCAGGCATGTACAAACTTCGCCCCCCCAGATGTTTTGGACAGCAACTCCCACAGTCCTTTGCTATTGGCAATCTAAGCTTAGAATTCTGGGAGTTGTGGTCCAAAACATCAGGAGGGCCGAATTTTGGCCATGCCTGATCTAGACACTATGCTTCTGTTGATGCAACCAAGAATCATGTTGGCTTTCTTGGCTGCTGCATCACACTGCTGACCCATGTTCAATTTGTGGTACACCAAGACTCCCATATCCCTTTCACAGGTACTATTTTCCAGCCAGGTGTCTCCCATCCTATATCTGTGCAATTCATTCTTTCTACCTAGATGCACAACCCTACATTTCCCTCTGTTGAAACCCATTGCGTTAGCTTTGGCCCAGCACTCTAATCTGTCAAGGTCCTTCTGGATTTTCATCCTATCCTCTAGGGAATTAGCAACACCAACCAATTTGGTATCATCTGCAAATCTGATCAGCCTACTCTCTATTCCTTCCTCCAAGTCATTAATAAAAATAATGAACAGTACTGGACCCAGAACAGAACCCTGGGACACCCCATTGGTCACATCTCTCCCAGCTGAAGAGAAGCCATTAATGATCACCCTTTGAGTACAATCAGTCAACCAATTACAAATCCACCTAACAATGGCACTATCTATCCCACATTCTACTAACTTCTTTGGAAGTTACTGATAGCATCTGGCCTGAAGGAGTAGCAGCCACTGCCTGCCGCCAGGAGCCATTTATGCTTTCCATGTAGTTTAAGAACACACCCTCCAAAGTCCTCTACATCTTTCTGGGCAAGGATGAGAAAAAAGTTGCTCATCAGGGTTATTGTATATAAAGACACACAATACTGACATCAAAATACAGTACACTGCATGGAACAATTCAGAAGCATTGCTCTTCTTTTAGAAGACATTTTCTTTTTGAAGGCTTATGATATCTTCCAAATGAGTACCCTATATGCAGCAGCAAAATTTGAATCAAGGGCATATGAATGTCTGTATATCCTGGCAATTAGGACTATAGAACAGTGGTAAAAATGTCATTTCTCCTATCCAACACAATGTGTTGCAGGTCTTGATTTATGGCAATCCTTTTCCAACACAATGTGTGTTGGATGGTGGGAGGGATATAAAATTTATCTTTAGAGACTGGTTTGAGATGGAAAAAACCAAGAAATTGCCATGATTTGGGAATTATGATTTTGCTTATTGTTTTCTGTATGTCCTTTAGGACACAGTTCTCAGAATTACAGTTTTTTCACTAATAATTATACATATTGACAATGCAAGAGTCTAATGCAATTTATCTGTTTACTGTTGTCATGCTCTGTTCAATAACTATTGCTCAAACTCCAAAATTAATGTCATCACATCAGTGGATATCATCAGTTCAATGCCTGCAGACTTTTGATGCAACGACTGAAAGGGGTTTTTAAAATAAAGGGTTAGCAACTCTCAAAGCTATTGTCTAAGGAACTAGTCTTTCGAAGGTTTCCTAATGTGCTGCCCCAAATGGCCAAACAGAAGGTTTCTAATCAAGACTTCTATTTTAAAAATGATCTAAATCCCTAATTCATTGTATGGGGCACAATACTGGGGAACAATCTAACCCACAAACCAAAATCCCATGGAAGGTATTTTTAAGGCACTTTTGCCTTTTCCCAAAATTAATTTAGGCTATACCCTCAGAATGAAATAATCTTGCTACTATACTATAGAATGGATAATATTAAAATACTGATGATCTCTGGTCCATAAAATAAGAAATACTTTGTTAAAAACTATATCTGAAGAAATATATTATTTATACTGGATCAGTGACTCTGGTGTAGAGATTCTCAATCAGATTCTAAAAGCAGGTGTTTGTTTTGGTTATAGGAAGGCACAAAGCCATTATATTCTGTATCCATTTTCAAGACAAAAAAATTAATCTATGAGTCATAAACTTGCAAAGGAATATGAAATGGCTTTGGTTACTATTCTGCACAATCAAAGACAATACTGAAGTTGCTATTAGCATTTGAATTGTATTTGACCTAGTGACCATATATGGAAGGTGTTTCAGGGCATCACAAAATACCATACACACTAACTTTTGGAATGCCACTGAGATATTTCTACAAGCTCCGCTCAGCAGCAAGCTGAAAGCTAATGCATGCACAGGAGAAACAAAAAAAATATTTGGATAAGTTGGTTGTGGTAGAAACAGCTCCCTCTCCACTTTTTCAAGGGACAATGCTCTTGAGGGGGAACAGATTCAAATATATGCACTATTAACTTCCTTATGAAATACACAAATATTTTATGGTTCAAGAGCATAGAAGATGGCACTTATACTTTAGATACTTTTACAATTTGGCATGTTTGGGAAATTTTCCAAGCAATTTCACTTATTAATTTACTCATTTCACAATTACAGGTCACCTTTTAGGACATTCTCCTCTGGTGGGTTACATGAAAGAGCCATATGAATGTTAACTCAAAACTAGAGTCCACTATGCTTAATTATATTTACTCTTAGTAAGCATTCAAAGTAATATTTATTTAAAAGCATTGCTCCATCTTATACATATATAAGCTAACAAATATCTCTGGTTTAAAAAGTTCAGTGGAATTTACTTCCATTTATGCAAAACCAAAACAGAAACAAAAATATTGTGGAACTTTAAAGACTAATAAATTTAATGTACTGTGAACAGTTGTGATGTGAATTACAATCTATTTCCTTCAACACTGGATATTTATAGCACCTAGGTTTATATAACATTGGTAATGAAGTTTCAAAATGACAATGGCACCATTAACAACAATAATGAACATTGAAATAGCTGATTACATAGACACAGTGTTATCAGCAATCAGCTTGTCTAGAAGTTGACATAAATGGGAAGATGTTATATTTGAAGCAAGAGCAGGCATGGTTTTCATGAAACTGTGCTGAATTCACAGTTAAATAAAAAAAAGAACTTAGATGGCAATATACAAATATAACAAGTACTGTATTAATACAATACATATTCATTCATTCATTGGCATCCTTCAGTCTCGAAAGACTATGGTATCATGCCTGGAGTAGAGATCCTAAAAACAACACCTAGTGTGACTCATTCTTTCCGTGCCTGCCTCTTTTCCTCTGCCTGTTGGACAAATGCCTCTTCAAATTTATGTAGACCATGCTGTATCTCTTGCCTCCAGACAGTGCGATCGGAGGTCAGGGTTTCCCAACTGTTGAGGTCCATTCCCAAGGCCTTCAGGTCCCTCTTACAGATATCCTTATACCGCAGCTGTGGTCTCCCTCTGGGGCGCTTTCCCTGCATTAGTTCTCCATATAGAAGATCTTTTGGGATCCGACCATAATCCATTCTCACAACATGTCCAAGACAGCGTAGGCATCGCTGTTTCAATAAAGTGTACATGCTAGGGATTCCAGCTCGATTCAGGACCATGCTATTTGGAACTTTGTCGTGCCAGGTAATGTTGAATATTCGCCTAAGACAGCGCATATGGAAGGTATTAAGCTTTCTTTCCTGTTGGGCATGGATGGTCCAAGACTCGCTGCAATACAAAAGTGTGCTCAGTATGCAAGCTTTATAGACCTGTATCTTTGTATGTTCTGTCAGCTTCTTATTGAGCCATACTCTTTTTGTTCGTCTGGAAAACATAGTAGCTGCTTTACCTATACGTTTATTCAGGTCAGACTCTAGTGAGAGTGTATCTGAGATAGTTGAGCCAAGATACACAAAGTCATGGACAACTTCCAGTTCTTTTTCAGAAATTGTAATGTGACAAAGAGAGTCCACATTCTGGCCCATTATTTGTGTTTTTTTCGGGCTGATTTCTAGCCCAAAATCTTTGCAAGCTTTACTAAAATGGTCCATGAGTTGTTGGAGACCTTCGGCAGAGTGAGCAGTAATGGCAGCAGCTTCAGCGAAGAGGAGATCCCGCAAACACTTCACCTGTACCTTAGACTTTGCTCTCAATCTAGAGAGGTTGAAGAGTTTTCCATCTGATCTGGTCCAGAGATAGATACCCTCTGTTGAAGTTCCAAAAGCATACTTCAGCATGGTAGCAAAGAAGATCCCAAACAAGGTTGGCACAAGGACACAGCCCTGCTTCACTCCGCTTCGGATGTTGAAGGGATCTGACACCAGGCCATCAAAAACTACATTGCCCTTCATATCCTCATGAAAAGACCTAATGATGTTAAGGAGCTTGGGTGGGCATCCAACCCAGAGAAGTATTTTAAAGAGTCCGTCCCTACTAACCATATCAAATGCCTTCGTAAGATCTATGAAGGCTACAAAAAGTGGCTGTCCTTGTTCCCTGCATTTCTCCTGCAACTGCCTGAGGGAAAATACCATATCAGTAGTGGACCTGTTGGTTCGAAAGCCACGCTGTGATTCTGGGTAGACTCTCTCTGCAAGTATCTGGAGCCTCTTCAGTATAACACGTGCAAACAGCTTCCCAACAACACTAAGAAGAGAGATACCACGATAGTTGTTACAGTCGCTCCTGTCACCTTTGTTCTTATAAAGTGTAACAATATTAGCATCCTTCATATCCTGTGGTACTCCCCCTTCCCTCCAGCAAAGGCAGAGGATTTCGTACAGTTCAGTGGCAATGATCTCTTTGCAGCACTTCAGAACTTCAGCAGGGATGTTATCTTTTCCAGGTGCCTTGCCAGAGGCAAGTGAATCCAGAGCTACATTTAGTTCTTTTAGTGTTGGTTCATTGTCAAGCTCCTCCAAGACAGACAAGCACTCAATATTATTTAAGACTTCTTCGGTTATTGTGTTTTCTCTGGAATATAGTTCAGAGTAGTGCTGCACCCAGCGTGCCATCTGCTGCTAATGATCCTGGATGATCTCACCTGAAACAGTCTTTAAGGGTGCAGTTTTCTTATGTATTGTCCCTAAGGCCTGTTTAATTCCGTCATACATCCCCTTGATGTTACCTGTATCAGCTTCCATCTGAATCCGAGAACACAGTTGCAGCCAGTAATTGTTAGCACATTTCCTGGCAGTCTGCTGGACTTTGTTACGAACAGCTCGCAGGGCCTGTAGGTTGAGCTCGCTGGGACAAGCTTTATATGCAGTCAAGGCTCTTCTCTTTTTCTCAATAGCTGGCATCAGCTCTTCTGAGTGGGCTTCAAACCAATCTGCTGTCTTTCGAGTCTCCTTGCCGAATACTGATAAAGCAGTGTTATAAACAACATTCTTAAAATGTTCCCAATGTTTAGATGCATTATCTTCAGCAGGGCCAGGAAGAGCTTCCTTGAGTACATGGGAGAATTCCTCCACTTTTCCTTGGTTATAGGTCTTACTGGTATCAATTTTTGATCTTCCTTCCTTCTTCGGGTGGTGCAATCTCTTTGTTTTCAGTTTTACTTTGCTGTACACCAGTGAGTGGTCTGTGTCACAGTTGGCACTCTGATAACTGCGTGTGATTGTAACGCTAGAAATGCTGGAGCGCCTGATGAGAATGAGGTTGAGCTGATGCCACTGCTTCGATCTTGGATGTCTCCAAGAGACTTTGTGCTGGGGCTTTGTGTTAAAGAATGTATTGCTGACACAGAGACCATAATAGCAGCAAAACTCCAGCAGGCGTTGGCCATTTTCATTCATCGTTCCAATGCCGAACTGACCTAGGCAGGTGGGCCAGGAGTTATAATCAGCTCCAACCCTGGCATTAAAGTCACCGAGGATAGCTATTGGTCTTTTCTCAGGTATTTTTTTGATAGTGGCAGCTAGATCATCATAGAATTTGTCTTTAAGTTCTGCTGGGGATGATAATGTTGGTGCGTATGCACTGATAAGTGTAACCAACCCTGCTGTAGAGTGAAGTTGCATGGACAGGATTTTCTCACTTCCTAGAGCAGGTGGGATAATGAGACCTAGTAAAGTATTTCTAACAGCAAAGCCAACCCCACATTCCCTGGTCTCGTTTGATGGTTTTCCCTGCCAGAAGAACGCGAAGTTCCTCTCCTTCACAGATCCATAGTCAGGTAGCCTTGACTCTTGGAGAGCAACAATGTCCATCCGCAGTCTGCACAGCTCCCTGTCGATGACAGCTGTCTTTTGTATAGTGTCCATTTCTTGGAGATAGTCTGAACAGCCAGGATTCATTGTCTTAACATTCCATGTGCCCAACTTTAGGCTCGAGATTTTTTTATGTTTATTGCATGGTGCGGAGTCAACGATTTGTTTGCTCGTTTCCATCCTGATCTGCCTACACCCAGGCAGCTGCCGCTTCCTGTGTTGTTCCCCCACTATTTGCTGCAAATGGTCCTCTCCAGGGCACAAGGCCTGGGTAATTCAATATGGAGATTAGGCTGTTACCCAGGCAGCAAAAAACCCCTCTCCACGTAGCTGGAGTGGTCCAATGGAACGGCAAAGCCGATACGATTAGTTCCAGCTGCGTCGCAGGAGTTGCCCTAACATGATTGCATACAGTCATGAACTGTGTCCGGGACTCCGGCTCCGTTTTTTTCCTTGAGGTTGACTCCTGAAGCCTTTTCTAATGATGGATATAGCCACAAGGCAGTGGAGGTTTGAAAGAGTTTCCTTCTCCTAAGGGTGGTTCTTCCGCTTTTTCTGCCATTGGGGCGATGAGAGCCCTCTTCCACCTTCAAAACCGTTGACCGTCCTCTCCTGTAACCCCAGATGGGGGCCCTGACAAGGTACTACCAGCCGGGCCAGCTGGACCAAGGTTTTTTAAGGAGGTATTACTCCTCCAGTTTTTTCTTGTTCCTTGGAATGCACACATTATAAATAAAAGGCTGTTTTGGTGGCAACCACAACTTTCTCCACACATTTAGAATTAAGGAGCATGAAAGGATCTTCCAGACTTCAAACTCTGGTTTCTCATGTCACAACAAGAGTCAGCCCTGCTCCACACACACCCCCAAACTTGGATTTTACAGCCCCCATCCCCTTGGCCGACCACTTCCCTTTTGCCTCCCAGTTTTCCGTCCCCGTCTGCTGGGGTGCCTTTCCCCTCACTTGCCTCTTGCCATTACCGGACGCTTCGTCCTGCTCACACGCCTGTCCTGCTGCGTGGTTTTGCTTGTTTTACAAACAATTCTATAGCCTATTATCCACACTTAGGGCATGGGCACTACTTCGAGCACCATCCCCTTCGCTCGATGGGGCAGTGAGAGAAGCCCACCAGAGGCCGGTTTGGCTGCTGGTTTTGGCAGCCGGAGGAAGGTTAAAACTGGGCCAGGGTGGGGACGGCGATGACGTATAGTACATATAGTATATATATATATATAGTACAGTACATATAGCATGCATAAAATCCTTTGACTGCTGTTTCTGAATATTATATAGTCCATTGTCTTGGCTTTTTCTCTCCCTTCAATATACCCTTGTTGTTGCTCTTCCCCACAACAGTTTCTTTGAGATCAGTAACAGAATGTTCTGGGAGATTGAAATGTTTTGAAACTGGCTTTTGTGTATTGCTATTTTTAATGTCAGATTTGTTTCCATTTATTTTCTTTTGTAGGGCTATTGTCCTTGTGCCTTAATTAGAATGCAGAGGAGCCCTGCTGGTAACTACAAAACCCAGTGACAGAATTCAACAGAAATGTGCAAGACCAAATTCAAATCCATACTGATACACTATAACAGTGATGGCAAACCTTTTGGAGATGGAGTGCCCAAACTGCAATTCAAAACCCACTAATTTTTTGCAAAGTGCCAATACAGCAATACAGCATGTGGCTGTGAAGGGGCGATATCGGGTGCCTGCAGAAAGGGCTCCGAGTGCCACCGTTGACACCCATGCCATAGGTTCGCCAATGCACTATAAGAACCTTAACAAGGCAAAATCTGTGTGGTTCTCAAAAGATACAAGCCAGGCACTCCCAAGAGGCCCACTATATTAAGTGTTTGTATAATTGCGGCTGGGGTGTCAAACTATGGGCCAGCAAGGAGTCCAGCTATGTAAAGTATACAGCAGACGAAACATTCATTCACAACTTCTCAGATGTTCCTGTCCTAACCACCATGGATGCAGAGGCACGTCACATGAATGCCTCACAGAAAGATGAGCTGCAAGCTATCAAGAACCCCATTCTGAATCAGAACACAAAACATCTCTAGCTACTTCAGCACATGGTTTTGTACTCACAGATAGCTATTTTATTGTCAGCAATAAATGTATCTTCAGATCAATGGCATGATTGATGGCACATGTGTGGTTCCATAATACACAAATATATTCCTGGTTTATGTGGAACAATGTTCTCTCAGCAACTCCACCCTAAAACATCTCCTCTGTCCTATTAATGGCATGTTTGTCACCTGCACTCATGGGAATGAATCATTTGGGAAATTCCTCCAGAACTTCAGTCGTTTTCACCTCACAATTAACATGAACCCAGTCCAGTCTGCACAATAGATATCCTTTCTGTACACTTCTATGGAGCTACATAGTAGGGACCAATGCACTTCAATATATTGAAGCAGCTCAGATCTTTCTAAGCACTAATATGCCTCTAGTCTCTATGTGGATCACACCAAAATATCTATCACACACAAGCTTTCCAGAGCAACCCCATCTCTTCGAATCCAAAAAAAAAGAAGACTCAAACTCATGGATTTTACAGTAGGCATTTTTAAACCAATAGTCCCTGATATGAGGTGAAAAAGCAAACTGACAGAACTAAATAAATACTGTACCTTGAAACTACCTACTAGAAGACGGTCCCATAAGAAAAAATGACAGAACACAATTTTTTTTTGGGGGGGGGGTTACCTGCAAGTCCAAGTTAAGATGATACAAATCTGTAATTAACATTTTACAGCCTATTCTGGACACTAATATTTTCCTAGGTACTGGCTGGCCGGCCTGTGTTCACTTAAAGACAGCACCCATCTCCGGTGTTTCCCCCCTCTACTTGATAACTAACAGAACATATTGCTTACACTAAATTCGTAACAAGTAGAATCTATAAACTAAAACACAATATTAACAACCATAATAGCCATTATTCATATTCCTGATGAAATTCCCCACTGGAGACTGTGATTGACACAGAACACAGCTGATCTGTGGTTTGGTGCCCTTCCCCCTCCAGCTTACACTCACTCAGAGGCAGAGCCCTGACTTTTCTGCCTTGCCTCCTCTGGGCAAGGCCTCTAAATGGGAGCCTGCTTTGTGGAGGGGGGTTAACCGAACCATGGATCAGCTGTGTGCCCGATAATTGAACCAAACACATTGCCCATCTCTAGTTGGCAACTTTTCCATCTTCTGACCCCGATACCCATCCCTCCTTTACTCTGCATATGTAAACCAGTGGCTTAAGTATTATGATCCATGTGCCTGAGGAAGTGGGTGCCATTCCACAGAAACTTACACTCAAATAAAAATGCCAGTTTTAACATGCTTTGGTTTTATCTTCGTTATACATGTTCAAACAAACTAACACAGGTATCTTGTGAAAAACTAGAAAAAAACGTTCACATGTCTCTTTAAACTTTAGTTTCAAACAAGAAAATTATGAAGATGCACAATGAAACAGAGAAAGAGAGGGAAATAGCTGCTCCCTGCGCTATATAATTGTTTGTATGTCAGTTCTTGCTGCCTGAGTAGTAAGAAGTTGGAAACAAAAACCACATATTTTCGTAAGTGTAAAATCTAAAAAGGAACCACATCATTTAGTCACTCTATTAATGACAACCAGCATATTTGGACATGAAACTAAATTTTTATATCAACACTGAGAGAGACAAAAATTGTATTTCAGGAATTTGTTGAAGTGTCTTGCACACAACACATTTGAGTGAATGACCAGAGTTCAGAAAAGTTGTGTTTTTGGACTACAGCTCCCAGAAACCCCAAATAGCACAGCTAACAGTGATGCTGGCTAAAGGCTTCTAGGAATTGTAGGTGCTTTTTAAAAATAATAACACCCACTAAGTACAAGTAAAGCCTTGTGCTAAAAAGCATTATTACAAAAGAGAAATTATTACATGAGGGGTTTTTAATGCTTCTCAGAATTTCCAGTCCCCCCCACAGAAAAATATTAGGGGTGAAGGAGCTAAAGAACAACTAGAAAAAATCATTTTACAGTAAAAGTATTTCTTCTCACTCATTACTCCACCAAATTTTCTAGCTTGCTGATGCTGGATCCTACACACTTCATTAGCTTTCACATAAGCAGTTGTGTGTGTGCAGCACTACAGGCTGTAACCTGTGGTTCTCATGTACATGTAGATTTATTTATATTTATTAATTACTTTCATTTATATACTGCTCCATTAGTGCCAAAGGGATATTCTGGGCAGTTTACAAGCAGTTAACCCAAAGTCAACAAACAATATAGCAATGACATAGCATACAAACAAGTACAATTGACCTATAAAGAAGCTCTTCGTCACTCCATTTAGACATTTCACACAGGAGATATAAAGCCATTCCATTTTATAAACCAGGGCTTTGGACCTTGAGCTTCAGTTGACAAATTCTTGATGAAAGTCCTGAACTACTCATCCTTGTGCACAAATCCATACAGAGAGAAAAACAGGAAGTATGCTCACTGGCTGGATGATACCGAGGGAGAAGGGGAGGCCTGGATATAGTCGTTAGCCAGCCCCTTAAAAACCACATGGAGTGGTTGGAACCAAGCACTGCCTACCATCTGTTAAGGGATGTAGGGGCAACCCCAATCTATCAAAGATCATTGCATTGGGACTTGTATACTGTGCAAATATCCTCTCTTGGATTGATGCTTATTGCTTTAAATATAAGTTAATTGATAGAGCTAACAACAAGCAAAAGACACAGCTCTCTTGGAGAATTTCATTCTAAATAGCACAGATACCCCTCTTTTCACTTTCCAATACCAGTCTGATGACATTTACAACATGATTCCCCCTTCTAATTCATTTAAAACTAAACAAGAAGTATTTCTTTTGTAATGAGCCTGTTATTACTTTCCAACAAACACGACTGCATTTCTGAACAAAGCAAAGCTGAAATAATTGTATCTTTTAAATCACATTCCACAATTCAAATATGTCTTGCTTTTTTGTAATGTTTTCATTGTCACCTTTTTATCTGACTAGAGAAGAGACTAAAAGTGGAAATACATAACAGTGCACAGAAGTGGGTGACTCCAGGGGGATGGACAACTGGTTTAACAACTGAACTGACTGATACAGAACAAGTGTACCAGTTAGCTCAGTTGTTGTATTTGGCTTTGGACATGTTAACATTATTTATCAGTGACCATATTTGGAAGGTGGACATCCACTTGCCTTTTTTGTCCTCAAAGACAACTATGTAGCTAAATCCATGCATGACAACCTGAAAATCCAGGGCAATATATGAGCTGATAGTCTTACCAAAATCCATTTGTGTGAAAAGAGATTTTGAATGAGATTCATTTAAATTCTGATGGAACAGGACACCTTTCAAATTTAATCATCCAACACAGACACCTTAGCAATATTAATTTCAATTATTTATCAAATTCAAAGCTGGCTGCATAGCTGAGTGAGTTAGGTATCTGGCTGTGGAACCAGGGTTTGGGAGTTCATTTCCCATCTGTGCCTCCAAGAGAAGAGCCAGACTGTATAGTCTTGGGCAAGCTGCACAGTCCCAGGATGCCCCCCCCCCGAAGAAGGGAGTGGTAAATATTATAAGGTAGGGGGAAACACCGTGAACAACAGTATCAGTACATTTCAGTGGGCTGGCTGGAATTGCTTCAGGCTACATCTCAAATTGAGCTGCCTAGATGCCTTATGCACATCCGATCTCGCCTGATTTCGGAAGCTAAGCAGGGTCGGCCCTGGTTAATATTGATGGGAGACCTCCAAGGAATACCAGGTGCTGTAGGCGCCTGGAGTAGGAACTGGCAAACCACTCCAGTATTCCTGCCAAGAAAACTCCATGGATATGGAGTCACGAAGAGTTGGTAACGACTGTTAACGACACAACACACACACACATCTCAAATTTGCATAGCTAGAAGTACAGTGGTACTTTTTAATCCGTTCCAAATGAAATTCTGGTAAGCAAATTTTCTTTTATACAAATTTCCCATAGGAATGCATTGAAAAAGGTGGAATCCCTAATCGCGACCACCATTTTTATGTTGTCAGATTCACCCCATAGGCGATTCTGTTAAGCAAATTTCCCCTATCTCTGGAATTTTTTATGTTGTACAGATTTTATGTTATACAAACTGTTTGTTATACGAGGGTCCACTGTAAGACTGGAAATCTGAGGCTTGTAAATGTAAAAGTAAATGGTAGCAAGTAAATGAACTTTACTTTCAAGTCATCATTTAAATAGCGCTAACTTTCAGCAAGCAGACATAGATATGGGCACTGTCACAGGACATTGTGATTAACTAGTTTTTTCTGAATAGCTTTAGGACATCTGAGGGACGAGCCCCATGGTACTGTATACTTTTAGAAGCTTGAGAGAAGCATTTTTGAAAAAGGAATGGAGGAATGTTGCCATCTTATAAACAGTGCTTTCCAGCCAAGTTTTTATTAATCAAGCCAGTGAAATTCCTCAAAAGGCAACAAATGTTCAAATATTCTACTTTGGTATTCTTCTTCAAATGCCATGTCCTCGGAGAATGTTGGCGATCAAGAGCCTAAAATGATTTTTATCTAAGGCTATTCTAAATAGAGCAGCTGTGCTCACTGCAGACCATTGGCTTAAATTCTTAAGCCAGAATGTTCTTCTATGCCTCAGGCCATGCTTCCCCATCTATTCTACCTTGAAGGATAACCTGCAGCAGATGGCATTTCTTATTGTGCATTATGTGTCTGAAATATTGCAATTTTCTTCTCTTCATGGTATTGAGGATTTCTAGCTTTTTATTCATGTACTGTAATACAGCTACATTAGTGACTCTGGCTGTCCAAGATATCTTCAGAATTTGTATGTCCAAATTTCAAATGCTTCCAGCTTCCTGCATAATGTGTCTGTAAGTGTCCAAGTTTCAACACCATAGAGAAGTATACTGAATACATAGGATCGAAGTATTCGAGTTTGAAGTCTGATAGATAAATCCCAGTTTGTTAAGACTTTCCTCATTTTCTGGAAGGAATTTCTATCTTGTTCAATTCTATAATGGATTTTGCATGAAATATTGTTATCATAATTTCGAACTTAAGATAGAAAAAGAATCTACTAGTTTGATCCCTGTATTTTACAATAGTTGTGGGGAAAGTATGACCTTACAGATGTTTCCAGATGCTTAGTTGGAATGTTCAGTGGTGAGGAATGGTTCAAGTTGCAGTATACTAACATCTGGATGGTCCCATGTTCCCCACTGATGCTCTTGAACTTTCTGTTTTCCCAAGTTAACATAACAAACCACAGGTCTTCAACATCAACCAGGGCCTGGAGAAACAGGATGCACATGCGCCTTTCAGTAAAACCACTATGGAATTAATGTTCCCCATCACTATCCCCTACCTGTGTGCCTCTATCCATTCATAATGCATTGTGACTTGACACAAATTCACTTTTTACTTCTGTAATACACAGTTCACCCAGCTCACAGTTTCCAAACTCCCCTAGTTTTGTTTAGCATATAAAGAAATAGCAGCCGAAATCTGGGATTTCTACATTGTTTGTATGGGAAGCTTTCTGCTCTGGTGAGAAGAATATACAACTCTGGGGGGGGGGGGAACAAGTTCTGTTTTCAGACAAGTTAATACAGTATATTTAAATGACTATAGCCTTCCTAAGCTGCTTCTTTAATGTTCAGACCAAACCTTGAATTGCCCCCAAAAGCCACCTTCTTGGCTCTGTCATTGGCCCAAACTAGACTATTATTTTGTGCATGTTTCTGATAACAACCAACAGATGGGTCAGGGGCAGGGTCTATATCTATCCACATTCACATAGTGTGTTGTCGTCCACCAGCAACCCCCACTGATCTTGCATCTAGGCACTCCAGCCCTCAGTCTATTCAAAGTTCTCCAAATAGCAAAAGAGATCCTGCAGCAATTTCCTCCTTTAATGTTATCCTTTGTTTGGTAGTCTCCCTCCTCCACCTTCTAATTTGCTCTTGTTCTTCCATGCCCTCAAGGATATTCATTCTTGCCATAAAGCTCTTCCTGGATCAAGGTCAACACATACCTGTCAAGTTTTCCCCAGCACCACCCGGGATAGGAGGACAGAGGTCTCAGTACTTCCCCACACTGGATACTTCCACCAGCTGGCAAGCGTGATGTGGGGGGCGGAGGAGGAGGAAGTGGGGGGGGGAAAGAAAGATGGAGGGGGAGGGACCAGGGAGGTATGTGACCCCAGTGCCACAGCCTCGGCCCCTCACCGGGAAGCCCCAGCAGCACCAGTTTCACTTCTCAGGCATCCCTTCCTCAAGGAGTGTAGTCTGTTTGAATGTTACTGGGCCCCTTCCTCCCCGGGCCCGGAGCCCCATGGCGGCCATCATGCATGCAAATGCCTACCCACACACACGCACACACACACACACACACATGCTCACTCTCAGAGTGGAGGGGTGGGGGATTTCAGGATATTTCTTGGAAAACCAACACCCTGGAAAGCCGGCAAGAAAAAGGAGGAAAACCTGGAGTTTCCTGGCTATTCTAAGAAACTTGACAGGTCTGGGTCAACACTTTTGGGGGTACATATCTGTGCAGGGGATGTTGGGGGGCCAATTTCTTGCTTTGATCTCTAGGTGTCTGATGCTACTTCCTAGGCTAAAGTGATATCCTTTTATGTCAATCATACCAATGACTTCTCCAAGGAGGTGGAACGGGTCCCAATCCAACATTAATATACTCATGTATTCAAATGTTTCCCTCCAACAACAAAAAGCAAGCCTTAAAGGCTTCTTTATGCTCACCTATTCTTATACAAATCATTCACCCTGTGCCTTTATTTATGTTTTCTCAGCTAATCTGGGCCTGGAAACATGTATCTGAAGTTATGAAGTCATAACCTAAAGCAGTGTTTTTCAACCTTTTTTGGGCAAAGGCACACTTGTTTCATGAAAAAAATCACGAGGCACACCACCATTAGAAAATGTTAAAAAATTTAACTCTGTGCCTATATTGACTATATATAAAGTAATTTTTCAATTTTTCCCACGGCACACCAGGCAACATCTTGTGGCACACTAGTGTGCCGCGGAACAGTGGTTGAAAAACACTGACCTAAAGTACAACTTAATCAGGTCACCAAACCACAGATCAATCCTATCTTGCTTTTAAACTCATTGCGCAAAATCCTACTGCTAATTTATGCCTGTACAAGGGACACTGGATAAGCCTGCACTTGTGTACACCAAGGTACTGGATACACTCCCAAATATGCAACTTATAATGCAATCATATGCATATCAAGGAACATACCGTAACCCTGTTTTGTAAATGTACAGTAATTTGCCAATAAATCGTAGATGAGACTTCCCTTAAAGGAGATTCTGACCCCTGCAGTTAAAACTGATCACAGTTCACCAAGCTTACTATTCAAAATGAAAGCTTTCTTATTCCACGTGCATATGAAATAGAGGAAAAACATGAAAGCACAAGGTAAAGATGCACTCATCCTCAGAATGCTAAATCATGATTTGGCATCATGTCTGAACTGGTCTGCAGAATACAACATATACAGTGTACCATATGCTCTATTTTTCACAGTAGCAAAAACAATAATCTATAAAAGATTAGCCATAGAATAAAAAAGAAGGATGAAATGTAAATGCCATGGAATTTTAGTTAGAGAAGTTGTTCAGGACAGGCATTTGCAACACTCAGTAGTTTAATGTCAGGCTTCAGAATACAAGTAAGGTGGCTCATAGTAAAAGAGAAAATGAATAGTAAGACATGGCTGAGCCAACCAATAAAGAGCCAGACGATGGTCTTAGAGAAAATGATGAGAGAATCTAAGCATGATAGGATGTGCCTATCACTTGGTTGAAGGCATTAAGGAGAATCAAAACATTCCATCCAGCTGTTGCCAAATATAACAAACCAGCAAGCAAGGTCCTGGGGACAGTACAACACACTTGTTATTAAATTTAGAGCAGTACAATGGATATTTGCACCTGGGTTTTGCATGCAGAGACAATAACATCAAAATAATGATGTGAGATGGAGAGAGATGTAGGTAGAAAACAGAGAAATATGTCCCCGTGCCCCAAATTAGAAAAGGAAACTAATAAGAAGTTAAATTAAATAAGATACAGGGAGAAAATGAAAAAGAAACAAACAAGGGGACAGATGCAATCAGTGTGTTGGACTGATCTAGTATGTATTTGAAATAATCTGGTTTTATAGTGAACCACACTATTTACCAGTAAAATCCCATACTATCTGCAAGGATCAGCATTAACTCCGGCATTCTTTTTCACCAACCTAACATTATGGTTTGGGGAATGTGTATGTATGTGAAAGCTTTTTACTTACTGCTGCTGCTAAACCACAGGGAATCAATTACAATCTGCAGAATATGACCCACAACCACAGGGAATCATTTAAAATGTGCAGAATATGACCCAAAATATAATGGCAAACCCCGATCTGTCCATTCCTATTATAAACATACTCATCCAGGCATTGAACCTCTTGGTGCATGTGTGGAAAGGGGAAGCATGTGTGGATATAATCCCAAACTTCCTCTAGATGGTGCTGATGTTAGCCTCTTGATTGTATTGGGGTAATTAGCATTAAAACAACAACTGTCCACAATCCTTTCCCTTGTTAATAGCAGAACTGAGTCTTTGCCCGATTAGAAGTCTTTATTTCAATCTAGAATTAAGATCTATTGCAACTAATGTCAGATCAGTCTACTTATTATCATTGCAAATTTCAGGACAGATCTGGCTTAAGAGAGAGAAATGTGTGTTGTAGCAAGGAATACTGTGACCTCTGAAAGGGGAAGCAGGAAAATGAAGTCAGATGACTTAGGGAAAGGTACTTCACTGGATGATAACAGCTGAATTAGCATTTTATTTTCTAGTCAAATAAAACCTATCTCCACAGGAACAGCTGCTAAACTATCTGCAAGATTCAAAGGAGTAATAATGATATTTTCCCTCCTTTTTTTCTTTACTGGTGCATTCTTTAGATTCCTGTGTAAGCCTCTTAGGAAAGGCTGTGCCAGCTGGTAAAGAATGAAGATTATAATGTACTAAAGCACAGTGGTAAAGCCATTTAAAGTGGAGAGCTCTCCCTCCCTTACTCAGCCACATTTGTGTACAAGAGTCAAGTTTGAAAGGGTTAAGGTGCAGAAGGAAATTGTGCAACTTGCAGAACAGGTGTCCTTGATGAAAAACCAAGGACAGGGAGATTGCTAATCCTGTATTCCACAGCATGATCAAATCACCAAGCAACAGATATAAATAAAAAAGGCAGGAAATGAGGAATTTAGATATAAGTGTGTCAGCGAGAAAATGAAGATTCATTGTGAAGAGACTGGGAAGGGAAAAGGAAAAAAAGAACAATATGATAGAAGGCAAGTGACAAACAAAAATATGGCTTTTTAAAACCAAAATGCAGACAAATGACAGCAGCATACATATCTAGCATGGTTCTGAATTATTTTCCCTCCCCTTGCGTGAAAAACAAAATGATGTTTTTCTCTTGCGTTTCCTGATCAGTAAATGCTATCAAATAACAAAGGCAATAATTTAAAATAATAAAATTGCCATGAAAAGTATGTAATGTTTATTCTGCTTGCTTTATCAAGGGCAGCAAAGTAAATTTGCTTTGTGGGAGCAGCAGCACCTGTTCAACAACATGTAAATATCTTCAGTTTTTGTTCTTCAAAGGGATAGAAACATTTAGCAATCCAAAGAGGCTTAACTCTTTGTAGGCTGAATGAGGCACTTGTGAAACCAGAGATCTCATTTCCAAATTCCCAGGTGTAAGACACACCACATGCATATTTATCTGACATTCAATTGGCTATACAATAATATCTGAGCCCTTCTCTGAGAGACATATTAATTTGTCATTTAGATGAGTGGTCTACTAAATGTGGTTGCATGGAGGAAAAGAGCATTATGGATGCTTCTTTTGTCCACATGTAGACAGGATCAGTGACCAGCATAAATAATGGTCCACTTTAGAAAAAAAAAACTGGAGGAAGCTGCTTATAAGGTTGCTACAGTGAATGACAACACACCAACAAAAATCAACTGACTGGTACGTATGGCACAGTAGATTCGTATCATTTGTGGTGGTGGTGGGAAGCATTTGGGTCAAACAATTAACCTGTAAAGTTGGCAAGAATGCAAAAAGAGTTCTCCAATAAACATGCCATTATAGAAGCCTCTTTACAGAAAACAATACCAGATATCCTCAAAGAAATTCTTAAACAGATTCAGATGAAGCTTCTCCAAGGCCAAGTTTTTTTCTAGACTATTAAAAAAAAAAGTTGGTTCAGAGCTTGGAAGAAACTAAAATTATCAGATTGGCCAGAATGTTTACCTACAACTAGCTATTTTGAGGGTGATGACTAATGTAACAAATAGTTACAAAACTGCATTAAAAGTAGTATAGCAAATACTGTAGTTAGAAATTTACTTCTTAATTATAACAAGTAACCTTTCCTAATTACAACATTTAATTTAAAAGAACACTTTTGGAGGCATTTTGACAGGGATTTTTCTGGGTTATGTCATTCCTTTAAATGTTCATTGACAAAGGAAATAATTGTTTTTATAAATATGTATTAGGTGTAATTATATAAGGATTTGCTACTAGACAGTACTTCCCTCTATCCTCTGGCCTGCCACCAGTGGGAAAGATGACAATGATGTATATTCAAATGAATTCAACTATTTTTTCCTAGATATAAGGTACTTAAAAGTGGGATGAACAGACCAGTCAAAGTGAATCATAAGGCTTGTATTTTGTAATAGTAATGGGAATGATGAAAATAAAACTGAACAGGGGACAGGTTTGGGAGTGGGATCACTATCTTCTGAGGGTGGTTTGCAGGAGATTGTCCTAAATTAATCAGTGATCACATTATCAGTTGGGATAACATACACATTAGTTAAGAACTGGCAAGGGTAAGGATAATTTGTTTTGCTTTCCATGAAATTTGAATTCTAGTAATTATTTTTAAATGTGCATATGTATTTATAAATTAGCACATGAAAATTATAGACTAATTGGCATAACACTCTTGGTACATGTTCTCTTTTTTGACAGTATGTAAGTGGCAGTTCTTCCTCAGAGACAGAGGGCAAAACTTCTCATTGGTCCTTGTTCTCCTCACTAGCAGCAGAAACTAGAATATGCCTTCCAGGCTCAGGATGGACCTCCAATGGTATGTCATCTGTAAGTCAAAGCAATGCACATATACCCCTTTTTTTGCAAGGCTTCGAAAATGTACCTTAAATAATTCCCCCCAACTTTCAAGTAAGTGCTCCTCAGGAATCTGGTGGTCCTTTAAAAACTAGTAAGTTTTACCTTGCACACATTTTTATGAGCTGCAGCCCGTCATGCCAGATGCTTTGGAAAATATCACATCATTAAAATCCACTGTAGCTTGGAATGATTTGGTGGGCCAATGACCTGCATCTTTTCCTCAGATCTTCTCACAGAGCCCATAGAAAAGAAAACTAGATGTATCCAATAAGTCACATCTAGGTATTTATTTATTTATTTATTTATTTATTTATTTATTTATGCTAGCTTCTTAACAAAACAGAATCCAAAATACCCTTGGTAAGCCATATGTGCACTTTGTCCACCCCTGCTAAAACAAGATGAAAAGTACTTTCTATTCAGATCCATTGATATATCTTAAAAACAGGTGATATAGGATCATGGAGAAGATGCATTTGGGTGTTACATCTTCCTTATGAGTAAGACTGCAAAGAGAGAGCTTTGTGTCAGCTCTCAGATGCCAGCTTTGAGGGGATACGATAGCTATTTTTAAATATTTGAAAGGATGTCATATTGAAGAGGGAACAGGCTTGTTTTCCATGGCTTCAGAGACTAGGACTGGGGGCAAGGGTTTCAAACTACAGGAAAAGAGATTCCATTTGAACATTAGGAAGGACTTCATGACAGTTAGAGCTGTTCAGCAGTGGAATATGCAGCCATGGAGGGTGGTGGAGTCTCCTTCTTTGGAGGTTTTTAAGCAGAGGCTGGACGGCCATCTGTCAAATACTGTGATGGGGGCAGGGGATTGGCCTGGATGGCCCTTGAGGTCTCTTCCCACTCTATGATTCTACGATTTTATGATTGTAATTATTGGTTGTTGAAGGAAATATATCTCTACTGGTCCCAGTGATGGGTGCACAAACCTAATTATGATTGTTGAGTTCATGTAAGTTATGTAGTTTGTTTCATATTATATCTAGGTACATTTCAATATAATTATTTTCTTTCTTATGTTGTTTTAAAAATTAAAAATAATATTAAAAGAAACTGTTGTGTGTAGCCTGTATACTGTAATTAAAACTGTAAACCACCTAGAGACTACTTGAAGTGGTATGGAGCGTTATATAAGCAGAACACTTTGCTTTTACTTTTGATATATATTTGACTCTCCGGAAACATCCTGAGTCATACCTAAAAAATGTTTAATGACATTCTTCACTGCCATGAACTGAGACATCACCCTCCCTTTTTATATTTGTTCCTATATTTTGAAACAGAAACAGGATATTCACATGCCTTCTGTCTAACATGTAAACATTTTGAAAAACAGCTTCTTCCATATGCAAGGATGTTCCTCAATGAAGTTTTCTCCAGTTATCCTGTGTGATCCATGGAATTTTTGTGGAGTGGGGTGTGTGTACAATATTGTCTTCTGTGTGCAATGCACTTGAAGTTTCTCTTGTTTATTATTATTATTATTTAAGGTAAAGATTGAATGCTTGTTCAGTGCACTCATCTGGAAATACTTCAATGTTTCATGAGTTCAGGAATGTGTTCTCACTCTTCAAAATCAACTTTTCTTTGAACTTCATGTTAAGATTTCATTTCCTCCCCTCTGAGTCTGCATTTTCCTTCTCTTCCTAGAATGACATGGGGCTACATATTCTGTAAGTAACTTTCTGAAATTCTGTTTTTGGCACATTGGGGTCTGGATTACAAAGGTGGATTTCTGATGAATGAAAATTTTGCTTTTTAATTGGTTTTCATTTGACGATGGCAGATTTCTTGACAATGGTCCTGTCATTCTCTGCCTCACAGGTGATTTCTGCAGGATATTCCTGAACCAACAACAAGGTGTTCCTCTAATTTTGACTTATTTAGATTATTTATTTCCATTCAGGACCATTTTACCACTTAGCTGATTTCCATGTGTCCATGCATCATGATTGCAATCAGAGATTAGAAAAAGAAGTTATCTCCTGCTGTAAGATTTCTTAACTCCTTTGATATGTTTGCAAGATGATCAAGCCTGCATAGCTCAATTAAGGATTTTAGTGTCAATGTGGCAGTAATGGGGAATATAGCTGCAAGCTGCTCTTCAGAAATTTGTTTAAGTGACACTTTTGTAGATCCATAAGATTTTTTTAAAAAATCTGAATTCCATTCCTTAGGAACAACCAAAATATTGCAAAATAGTATGAAAGATACGAACTCTCAAGAAATAAAAAACTTATGTATTGTTTTGTGACATTTTGAAGAGTCTTGCTGAATATACTATGCAACTCCAGAACACAGAACTAACTTTCGTATGCTGTTGAAGGATCATGAATAACCATCTATTTTCCTTGCATGAAAGCCCGGAAAGTGGAAAAACATTAAAAAAACTACATCAAGAAAAAAGTGACTTTAGCTTCATTAAAGTTAAACATATTCATGGTACTTTCCGCCTACGCAAAACAATATAAAAAGCAGAACCATTTTCAAGCACAATTTTAATTTAAATTGGTTTCTCCACCTGCTCCTCCCTTCTTAGATGTAACCACATGAAATTATTTCAGTGGAAGGAACTAAACTGTTCTGTGGTAGATGCCTTAAAGTATATGTGTTTAACATGAAATGTAACTTTAGTGCAATCACCACCAATGTACTCAATGCAGTCATAAAGCACATACTTGGTCTGTGAATCCATTCAGTTTACTAAAAAGTTAAAGATTTACAGGTTTCATGTCAATGCGGTGAGGCTAGTCTGGCACTCTCACTCCTCTCTTTTCAGTGTCCTTCCCCACAACAGGCAGCATGTGATTGCTTAGAAATGCTATTGTCCATATACGTGGGGTGAGAGAATAAGTCAGTTTCCCTGGGTGATCCCATTTTAAATGTTGCATATCTTAGATTTGTTCAAAACCTTAACCCAACTATAATATATAGAGGCACTAGCATATCTTACCACAGTGTCATTTCTTTTAGATGACCGAGATTGTAATACAGAGAGGTGAAGTAGCTATGAAATGTAAGCAATGGCAAGACCAGCATCAAATCTAGACATGCATTGGGCATCTCCTAAGACATCAAATTTCAATACAGATGCACTGACACTGGCACTTTGCTTGTCCTCCCAGTTACTGCTACATGCTTGCTGACTAGCCATTCAATCTGGCTCAATTCATGATGGTGCTTGATAAGGTGTAGGTACCATTGTCTGTTTGATCACTGGCTCTCCAACTCCCATGCAACCAATAATAAGGAAAAAGAGGAAGAGCAACAGAAGCTGGGGATAATCGCAGCAACAAGGGGCTGTAATGCATGCAATGTGCCCAAAGGAGAATCATAGAATCATAGAGTTCGAAGAGACCTCAAGGCCATCCAGTTGACCTGCTGCCATGCAGCATGCATGGTTCTCCATTCTTGCCATCCAACCACAGCTCTCCCTGTTCCTTCATGTTGTGTTTTTATGTACAGCACAATAACCTTCTGTTTGTGGTGACCTGCTACATTCAAGGCAAGTGGGCTGTCTCAGTTCCAGTCCAATAGAATCAGGTCCTTCAACAATCTAGAGCTGGTACAAAGAGCTCCCGGTGCCCAAAGCAACCCACCTGAATTGCAACTTGTTGTCCTGGCAAAGGACTGATCCTGGCCACTTATCTGGGCTGCACTGGTCACTTTATGGACAGCAGTCAGTGACATACTGAGATAGAAGGAAGAAAAGTTATGTATTGCTAGCAGGGAGTTTCTTGGGAATGGGACCCACATCCCTCTGCCCAGTGAAGCCTCTGCAATCGACAAAATGGTGAAGCCTCTGCCCTTTGGGATGTAATGCATTTTGCTATTTTAGCATTATCTACAGTCTTTTTCTACCATATAATGAAATAATGTCTTATGCCCTTTTAATGAGGTCACATCCAAATGGCTATGATGTCTCGCTGTTCCAATGACAATGTCATTAAAAGATAGCAATTCTTTAAATAGCCATCACAAGTTTAAATGAAGCTATGAGCTTCAATACAATTTTCAGAAGGCACAATGAAGGGTACAGGATAGCTAACTATAGCACTGAAAAATTGCAACATGCGGCTTTCAGAAATATCCAGTGATTTCATTATTGTCTCCTCCATGGTTTACATTGCTCCTCAGTATGTCTCTGGTTACT
Organism: Phrynocephalus forsythii; assembly: GCA_029282475.1. NCBI lineage: Eukaryota > Metazoa > Chordata > Lepidosauria > Squamata > Agamidae > Phrynocephalus > Phrynocephalus forsythii. The sequence goes on along the minus strand of JAPFRF010000005.1, from coordinate 91,708,583 downwards.
GCCCCCAAAACAGTTTGTGCTTTTGCTATATCCTATCATAATGTAACATGTAAACTCATCTCAAGTCTGTTAAGCAGTGTATACAAATAAGAACCACAAAAGCAATTCAGAGAACTTTTACACAAAAACAGAAAAACATCTGAAAATGAATTGCTGTCTGACAATTGATATTGGCATTTAAAACCTCATGCTTCATCATTATGAGATTTGCTGTCAACTTACTGAGACCTGAGTAGGGCTTTCAAGGTGAGATATTTAAGAAATAGTTATACCACTTCCACTCCCCCAGTGAGTTTTCCATGACTGAAAAACTGAAACCCAGCCCCCCTGGGTCCTAGTCAGTCACTCTACTGATTACATCACACTGGGGTATCCTCTTATGGCTTGTCATACATTCTTACTAAGCCTCACCCCCTAGGATTGGTGCACAGATACCATGATGGTTTTCCAGACAACACTTTTGCTCAAATCCTAAGTAATACTTTGAGAAAGAACAAGAATATTGTCACCTCATTGTTATCAATGAAATAATAAATATAAACCACAGCAAACCTCAAAGCAAAACTGTAAGTGCAAATGTGTTTTCACCAAACTGATTATGACTAAAAATAAAATAAAAATTGCATCCTAAAGGGGGGAACAATGTTACTGATAAGATGCATGGGAACCCACCTGCTTCTGTTCTTCTCCTAAACTGTCCCACATTGATGCAACAATTTTTGACACATCCCCAAAGGTAGCATTGGGGTTTTGTCCCTTGATTGCCGCTTGCGTGTCTCTGAAAAAGAGGGCATAAGCAGACACTGGCTTCTGGGGTTCATTGGGATCCTTCTTTTTCTTCTTCTTTTGATTTTTAGGTTTTTTGCCCAGATCTGTTAATGGTCTCTTCTCACCAGTCACCTGCAAAAAGTCAAAAAGGAAATGTTAATTATTGCTTCCTCAATTGTATTTGGTGTTGATTAAAAGATGAAATAAACCAATGATTCAATAACCTAGAAACACCTCTTCCCTTCCTCAACACAGGGAGCATTCCATGTAGTTGCAGATAAATTTCTGTTCTTAAGGAAGCATGACACAATGGTACTAAGGTGTTTATGACTCAGCACACAATGAAATGAAATCGCAGGCAACCCAAAATTGAGAAGGAATTAATTAATTAGCAACAATATGCTGCTAATGACATCATTTCTCTTTGAGAATTCCAGCTCCAGCACCAACAGGTCTCCCATGGCATCATTTTATTTATTTATTTATTTATTTATTTATTTATTTATTTATTTATTTATTTATTTATTTATTTATTTATACATTTGTATACCACCCATCTTCCAGAAGGAACCCTGGGTGGTTTACAGCAATCACAGAATTTAGCAGTATAAAAATATTAAATATTCAAATCAAAAAAGAAAATTAAAACTAAAGCCAACTGGCAAGGCAATCTTATAACCCCAGGACATAAACAACCAAGCAACCAAACAACAAAAAAGACACATTAGTGGTGGATGAATGTCTAGTTGAAGAGCAAGGTTTTGAGGGCTCTCTTAAAGTCAGGCAAGGACTATCCCTGGTGAATCTCACTGGGCAGTTTATTCCGGAGTGTAGGGGTGACCACTGCGAAGGCCCAGATTCGAGTAACCATTTTCTGGGCCTCCCTATAAGTGGCCACCAGAAGTGAGAACGCCTGCAAGGATCAGGTAGTTCGAGCCACAGCTGACCTCATGTTGCTCTTGACAGACATCACAGCTCCCAATATTCTCTATGACTGTGTCCATCAGCATCTAACAAACTACCATTATGGGATGTTCTCCATGCAGAACTGGAGTTCCCTCTCCAGTATGCCTTGAAGATTTAAAGCTATTTGAGAAACTCTGCTGAAAGAGGTCTTCAAATCTTCCCACCACATTTCTCTGCAGGTTTTGCATGAGCTTTCTCTGCAGGATGCTATTTGCCTAACAGATGAAACTCTGGATCTTACATGGGCCTCCCTTGCAGTAGAACTTGGATACTGTGATTGGGGCATTGGGACACACCCATCTCAGCCAAGAGAAGAATGCATATATCCTAGGGAATCCCCTTAAGAGATTCTGGGAGATCTTCGGGACCAGGTACAGGCTGTGAACTGCTGGTCCACATGGAGCTGTTCGTCCACATGGATTCCCACAATTGTTACCCCATGGTATTCTCCTGAACTGTTGCAGATGGTCTAACACTTGGTGGTCAGGTCATCAACTGATATAATATGCAGCCAAGTAAGGGTAAAGACTTCTTGTTGCTACATGGCTCAGGTAAGGTAAGGAAGAACAAACAGGTACACCAGTGTCTATGAAAGGGTAAATGAGTGAAGATGAGATTGAAGAATTCTCCACCAGCTGGATCACTATCCAAGTGAGTATAGAATCCTGCTTGTCTTAATTTCCCTTTCAGTTGGACGAATGGCTTACAAGACTCTGGGGTACATATTACTAACCAGGGAATTGCAATTTTTGGCAACTTTACTAGTTATAATGTGAGTCAACCAGTCTGCACTGCTCAATTTACCCTCATCTTGCATGTCAGACCTCCCTCTTTTACATCCACTCAGTAATTCAGTCACTGATTTACAGATGGGAGACTGACTTGACTGAGGGTGGGCATGGGTTAAAAATGCCTCATAAACTAATGTTGCTACAGAAATAAATAATAATAATTGATAGTGCACCGGTAACCTTCCTTACATCTTTTAGCACTGTTCATAGTTTCTCAAAGTCTGATTAATGGGCTACTTGCACCCTTTGCTGCCATACAGTCACTCTTTTGGAGGCATTAATGACTGGGTTAGTTGAGCATGTCCTCCCCCACGGGGAAGCTCAGGCACTACATACTTGGCTTCCCGCTAACATCTGCATCAGCTGTTTCAAAATTCTTCAGAGTCCACAAAATAAAACACACACACACACACACACACACACACACACACACACACACACACACACACACACACACACACACACTTTTTCCTCTGTGAATAATGTCTTTATCTCTTTGTGTGTTGTGAGAGACATGGGGTGGGTGTGGGGGGAGGGAGACAGCTCTGCATCCCATTTTTAAATAGCAGCTCACAGTTCTAGCCATGCCTTGGCACTGATCTTTCACATTCCCTTCTCTACTCCATAGGATCACTCAGTAATTTCTTTTACTTGCCTCAATTTAGAAATGTCAAAACTGTGTTCTGTGTGGGTGTAGAAATGCTTCTTCTGCTCTCTATTGTAAACGTCAAGGCAAAATATGAAAAGCAACAAGGATTCTAAGAAAGATTAGGTATTGCTGCTCCTTAGCTCCTCCAAACACCCATCCACAGACCAGGAATCCACCTCAGTGATCCTGGCAAAACATCTCCCCAGGGGCGTTTTAAGTTTCCCTCACTAACCAACCAACTTCTCTCATTCTTCTTCCTGTGATATTGGCAGCCATTTCCAGTTCCCTGCAGATTTCATTCAACAGTTCATACATTTCCACCACAACGTTCTGACAGTTCAAACATTCTCCCCACTTGTTTCTAGACATGTTAAGTCCAGCATTGAGCCCACTGAAATTTTTGTCATCTGACAGGAATCTTTTGACAAGCTTTTTTACAAGGACCAGTCAAGCAGCAGAAAGGTGGTGGTAGACTCTTGAAGAGGTAAAACACATAGTGCCATTTCAGACTACAGACTGCAGGAGAGGAAACCCATCTCCACATGGAGGCACTCCACCTTCCAAGCACATATGCTACAAAGCAGCAACATGAAGATCTCAACTTCAGCAAAGAGATTCCATTCTGCCCTCTTCACCAATGTGCAACCTGCACTGTTTTTCTGCTGAGATCTGAAATCATTTTGTAAAGGGGTCCCAAAATTTTGGTCTTACAAATATTTTCAACATTTGCCTCCAGAATTCATGATCTCTGGGCATATTGACTAGGATTTCTAAGAGTGGAAGCCCATTGGAAGAAAACTAGATTTAGACCCTGACATGTAATGCTATAGGAAAAAGGTTTTTAAAGACCCTGACATGATAATTTACTATGTTATGTTATAGGAAAAATTCTCAGTTTGTTAAAGAGTTATTGGCTACTGGGGATAATTTGACTATGTTATAATAATAATAATAATAATAATAATAATAATAATAATAATAATAATAATGATGATGATGATGATGATGATGATGATGATGATGATGATGATGATGATGATGATGAATTTCCCCCTATATTCTTTTATTGTTTTTGCTGTAATATTTTTAAAGAAAAATAGATTGAGAACCACTAATTTTGTCCATTACTGTATGCACATGAGTCCTTTTAAGGACAAAGGCAGGATAGAAATATTTATTAAAAACCCAATAAACATAAGATGATGCTTCAGGCCCTTTCTACAGTGACAGCCATAGTTGCTCCTGACATTCAAAAAGCAATAGAGTTTTTTGTGTTAAGCCCTGTTGCCAGTACTAATTTCTTTTAATACCACCTGCATGTATTCCTTTATTATATATTTGCACCTGGATAAAAGCTCTGAAAGGTCATCACCGAATCTTTAAGAGGCATATTAGCATACACCTGAGGGAAAGCTGTATAACACACTGTATGTGCTTGTACCTGCTAGGGAAGAATTGCAAATAAGACATAATAGCCCACAAACATTTTGTCTGCCCTCAGGTATACCTCCATCAGCTACTGATGACCACATGAAGCTGCGTATGACAGAGATAAACCACTGGGGTACCTAGTGTTGTTTGCTCTATCTTGCAATGAATCTCCAAGGCATTACACACACTGAAATCTTCCCTGCCTCTAATGGGTAAGAGCTTTCAGTGTGAAATGTCAGTTTGAACCTGTTATATTTGCACACATGAACCATGTTCTACCACTAACATACAGCCCCTTCCTGAATCTAGCATTCCTGGCCTAAAAACAAATTTATATATTATGACAGATGATCTGAGAAATGTTACTTTACAGGTTACAACTCCCAGGATGCACCATGCTAGGATGTTATTCTGTGTATTTTAATCAAAAAGCAACTTTTCAAAGCTCTGTAGCTATATGTATATAAACTTTTCAAAGCTCTGTAGCTATATATTTCCAGCCAAAGTGTTCCTTACTATTAAGTCCCATAAGAAAACCAACCAACCAGTAAAGGACAGAGAATTTATAAATCATGCAAGAAAATCACTCAGTAATCCAGCAGAATATTGTTTCAGAGCTGTTCCACACATATTTTTATTCTATCATTTATCTGTGAAATTTATATCTTACCTTGGCATATAAAACATGTGCACAGAGACTATAAAATTATGCATAGCAGTCCCACATGCTGCAATTAAACTATAGAGGCATATACTGCATTATACTTATATTTAGGTACCTTGTAGCACACACAACTGTTGAAGAGAGGGGTGAAAGACCCTGTACATATGGAACTGAAAATCTGTGTACAGAAATCTGTCTGTGTGCATGAACTGTTGCCAGGTACTGCTATATTCAGGAAAAAGAAGGAAGGGGCGAACACCAAGGGGAAATGGTGGATCTTCCTCTTTATTGCCAACTGCAAGTGTTCACCCTCTGTATCTAGATGCAAAAATAACTCCAACATATAATTAATACAGACATGACTACTATTGATCCACAGTGCTTTTTGCAATTATTCTATCTGATGGTCCTTTGATGGCAATTTTAGTGATGATTTTAGTATAAGGTTTTGCTGTTGTTTTAATTATTTATTGATATTTTATGTCTTAACTGTTTTAATGTATCCAGAGACTTTTACATATAAGCTGTAAATATAAATAAATATAAATATAAATAAATGTATGTATACTTACATATAAGATTTATATTTTAATGTTGTTAACTTGTGGAAAACTACTTTCCCAAGAGAGTGAGGGATCGGAATCCATAAACAGACAATCCTATCCTAGTCTTCACTCAAAAACCCAGCAAAGCCAATACTGTACCGTATCACATTCAGACTCAACCCTTTGATGAGAGCCTAATATAGTTGTTAAAAGTAGGCACTGTTTTTAAAGTACAGAAAGCTTCTTTGAATCAAGATAAACTCATAAATGTGTCTTGCACTTCTGTGGCAGGTACTTTAAACACTCCTGGAGCTCTGTTGTATATTATAGTGGATAACCAATAAGAATAAGGATTCTGAAGGAGAGAAACAGCTGGGAGAGGAACAAAGGAAGGAAAAAATTTCAAAAATTGCAACAGAATAAAATCTGAAAACAATGCCATTATGTAAAAAGGCAGTAATTCAACATGTCAATCTGTCTGTAATTCAGTCAATATAAGAGACTTGTGCAAGTGCTGTATTTATTTATTTTTTGAAGGCATTAATGTTCAAACTGCATGGAACCTACCAAGTGTGGAAAAAATCAGTGTCGTTGGGAACATTCTGGAATGGACTGGAATAAAAGCCACCTTGTGTCTTTTAATGAAGAGAGATAGGATAAAATTAAATAAATAAATAAATAAATAAATAAATAAATAAATAAATAAATAAATAAATAAATAAATAAAAGTGCAATACTGTATTCTCTGCTCATCCAAACCTGCCTGGCAATGAAGCTGATTCTTACTGCACCAATATTGTCAAAAGGACATCTTCCCACTAATTAGCATGCTTCTTCTCAATCTCCTATGCTCCCCTACCCCAAAAGGCATTTATCATATTAGATTCACCCAACTGAAAAGTCCACTCTATGGCTTTATGGGAGGGTGTGGCAGTTACTAATAGTGTTTTACTTGATGACAGTGTAGATGTTATTAAAATCTAACAAACCAAATGGCGTTCATGTACAATCTGTACAACCTTCTGTAGGTAAGAGCATTCTCCAATAACAGGCTGAAATATGCATGGAACATCCATGGCTGGAGTTAGGTTATGGGAATGGACAGTGATTTTTACCTTCAAACATTGGTCAGAAAGTCTAGGGGATCTCCACTTTCAAGACATTTCTCATTCTAGCATGCCCATGTATGGTCTGTTTCTAAGTATTTATCTTCTCCTATATCAAAATGCAACCTGCATAGCTTTGAGAAATTTTCAAAATTCAAGTCATATGGAGGCCAAAGAGGTATTCAGATTCTGGGTTCATTTATGAAGTGCAAGGACAGAGCTGGCCAAAAGCTATATTTACAAACAGTCAGGTACCCATCACCAGATTGTGACAATGCAGAGGTTGTCCTTATGACATTTGGGATTGAGGTCTTCCCAACCCATTTTCTGAGCTACCCCAGCAGACGCCTGTCATTCATTGGGGACTCTGGCAATGGGAAAGCCGCATTCCGCAATTTGCTCATCCATGGACCAAAGGACCTAAGTCTAAACTGCCTTATAAGGTTGTTGAGAGGTCTGTACTAGAACAAAAATCAAAGGACAAAATCAATAAAAGAAAGATAATATCTCAGAAAAATGATGTAGGTCAATGCTTAAGCCCTCCATTCCTAAACACAAATTTATCTTTAAGGGTCAAATTTGGAAGCCTTGGCACATTTTAAGAATAAGTAGTACCTTAAGTAGTAAAGGATATCGGTTTGTACAACAAGTTTTTCCCCAACATATATATTGTACTCTGCTTTTCTTCCCCCAGGCACCCACATTGACTGATTTTGCTCCTGTGGGGGTGGAGGAGCTGTCTACAGGGAGGAGTGACATTGCGCTAAATCAGAGGGAACATTAATTCTCCGCTATGTTTTGTTTTAAGAGAAAGCAATGGGCTTAATTTGTAAGGCTGGTAGCTGAGGAAACAGCACTATGGAAAGAAAATGGTTTAATAACAGAAACAGCAGATTCCATTTAATATCTAGTTTGGTTCTTATTCTGTTTAGACCCCTTAGAAGCATGCTTTCTAGTTATACTCACTTAGGGACTCACCCCTAAGATCCGCTGGAATTTGGAGTGTGTCCAGAGATCTTAGGGGTTCGATTTCTTCCTGCGTTCCCATCCCTCACCACACTGGCTGTGGCAATCTGAACTAGAAAAAGGATGGCTGAGAATGGATGAATCTGCCATCCCGGCAAGACAGCTGAGGCTTTGCTGAATTGAACCACCTCCCAGCACAGAGATGCTGAAAATTATGAGTCAGCATAATTCTGAGCCAATATGTCCAGGCTGGAAGGGTGTTGGACTTGGCTTAATTTAGCTCCTCCCCATACTCCTCACCTTTTCTATCTCCCCTTCCCCCTCTCCTTTGGTAGCTGATCTTAGCCAGCACAATAGATTTGGTCATGGTAGCAGATCAGAGACCAGGCAGCATAGTGTGTCCAGATATTGTCCAAGATTTGCTTTTGCCCATTCCAACAGTGTGCAATCTGAACAGCCAGAATCACGTTTGGAGAATTTGTCCCTAAGACAGCTGAGGCTTTTCAGTTGGAAAACACCTCCCAGCACAGAGATGTATAAAGGAATTATGAGTTCCAAATAAAATTATGTTAAGTAAATTTTCCAGGCTACAAATTTGGACTAGGAATGCATTGAAAACAGAGTGATCCCATTTTTATCCTTTCTTTTATGGATTTGCCCCTTTGGTAGCTTATCTTTAAGCAAATTTCCAGATCTCCATAAATTTTTTGAGTTGTACAAATTTTACCCATTATACAAGCTGTTTGTTTTACTACAATGCCTTTTCAGTTGGAAAACAGAATAGTTACACAATGTAGTTTGATCAGCCAAGCTAGGAGCCTTCCATCTGTAAAACCCAAGAAACATTTGAGATACAAGGGCTATACCAAGTGATTATATTTAGCTGAAAATCTATGGCATGCCAGATATTCATTCTCAGGAAAAACAACGTAACTGTGGAGAGAGATGGATTATTCCCATGCCCTTCTTTTTATTCCATTTCCCAGCACTATTTGCAATTATTTTTCCTCTCCATGCTGCGTCTCTCTTAGAGTGTCTCCTTCAGGGAATTACTGTCCCGGGTGTTTAAGGGGGTCTTTCAACGGTTTGTACTTAGGGTTCTGAAAAATAATAAGTGTCAGTTTGTATCACTTCCCCAAATTCCACCTGCATGGCTGTACCATCTTTTGTTCACATTGGCGTCTATGATATCTTGTTTTATATTCCCAATATGGAAATTTGAATAAATTTTCATATGTATCATCCAAACGACACACAATTATTTATGCAGTTCTCCTAATTCATGCATCTTGGGAGACATTTTCACCACTGCTGGAACTGCGCTTCTGTTTCTTTTTCGTTGTATTCCTTTCCAACCTTTTGCCTTTTCAAAAGGCATGCATGGTTTTGTGCAAATGAAATAAACTGCAGAACTTACCAAACTGTACATTTCTGAGGCAAGGCAGATGTTGCCTTACAGCCAGAAGTGTAAAAACAGGTAATTTAAGTAGTAAGCCTAAAATCAAAAAATAGTTGCCCATCCCTTTCTGAGAAATGTGAAAATCTCTCCCATCAGATTCCTCGTCCTGAATGCATGACAGAGAACCTGGCATTGGACAATGAATCTCTTGGACAGGGTGAATGTGGAGGACCTAGGGTGATTCTCACTACCCCACAGCAGTCCAATGATTCCTCTTTTCTCTGTCTACTTTTCAAGACAAATAGTTTGACATTACTCTGCCAGCTGAAACTGTTGCACACTTTGCCTTATAAATGTAAACTTTGCCGCCTTAAATAATAATTAAAAAGATGGAATTTTTATAGTTACCTCAAGTTTTCAACAACTTTCTTCCTTTCCACCAAGCCCTATTAATAATTTCATTAAGTATTTAATACCAAATCAAGTGCATATTACTTTCAGTAATTAAGTACAAAATTATGTGTATGTTACTGAATGCACCTTTTTACTTCTACAACCATTAATTAAAACTTGACTTTAAAGCCTTGGGTAATGAGAGAGAAAAAAAAGAAAAAGATATATTCTGTGAACGCTAGGATTACGAGTGAAAGAAACCACAATCAGAAAATACAATCCCAACTTTTGGCTACAGGATAATCTAGTTTTGTGGACGATTTCCCAGTAACTGTTTAAAAAGACGTACAGTATATAGCTGGAAAATTGGGTTAACATATATAAGAGGATGAAGATGAGAGGTAATGGTCACATTAAATGTAATATGTCTTCAGGTATCTCTCTTATGAGGAAAATGTTGCAGTGATAACCACATTGTCACACTTTTGCATATTAGCCAACATTAATTTCTCATGTATGAAGACAAACATATATTTTGGAATGGGAATAAGACTCATAGCGCACAGTGCAGTGCTTAAACTTCAGTACCACAGTCCAGACTTGTCTCAGTATCTGAGTTTGATTGCTCCTGCTGGGTTCAGGAAGCCAATGAAGGCTGACTCAGCCTTCCATTCTTCCAAGGTAGGTAAACTGAGTACCCAGCTCATGGGACTGAGGCAATGTGTAGCTTGTATAATTAAACTGTAAAATTCCCAGAGAGTTTTTGAAGTGTTATGAGGTGATATATAAGCAGCACACTTTGCTTAGTCTTGTTTGTATTTTGGTCCCATGATATGCAGTACGGAAGCCATCCATTCTCCATATGCATCCAGGGATGGGCAATTAAAATACCTTCTTTCAGAACAAATATATATTTGCACATATATGTGGTTCTCAATTTATGAAAATATAACATGAGAACAAGGAATATATTCATTTGAATATGATTTTCTATAATTCATATTTTTCAATCCATATAAGAACCAAAATGTTTTGATATTTATATTTTCTTTACTTTGCAAATCAATCCTCCAATGAGAAAAATGGATAAATTTTGAAGACAAAATCTTCAGATGCTTTATATTTGGGAAAGCAGCCTGCCAAAATGTAAATACAGTAGGGCCCCTGTATCCACTGATTCATTACCCACTGATTCAGTTACCCATGGTTGGCAGAGGAAAAAAATTAAATAATTCAGCAGCCACAAAGCAAGCTGTAAAGCAAGCTGTTGTCACAAACAGCGACCATAAAGCAAGCTACTGTCTGAAAACAGCAGTCATAAAGCAAGCTACTATCAGGAAACAGCATTTTGGGTGGTGGGTGGGCAGGCGTTCTCTCTTATCCACAGTTTTCATTATCCATGACAAGGCCTGGAACCAATCCCCAGCGGATACGGGGGTCCTACTGTATCTGGAAAATTTGAGTACAAAGACACTTGCATTTAGGGAATGTGCCAAGATTTTCTTGCAGAATTTTTACTTAAATAATACTAAATGATGTAGAAACAGGACAAAATGAATGTAGAAATAAGAGAAGCTGAAATTGGGAATTCCCCACCTTTACTATATGGCATTATATGGAAGCCATCAGAACTTTGCCCAAAGGGTAACTGCTACTTATCTTGTTCTTGACAGTGATTTGGGTTATCCCCATTTCATTTCATACCTCTTCTTGCATAGTTCTACCCCCTGGTCTGTGTTCCATATATAGAAAGCAATGCCTGAACCTCTTATGGATGTTTTCACAAGTGAAAGAAAGGTAAAAACTAAAGCACAGGTCTACAAAGTTTTGAAAGCATTAAGTTAAAAGAACAGGAATGATTGTCAGTAACATATAAAAAAGTAACTGATAGGTCAGATTGTCATAAATTCTGAACCTCTTCTGTGCTGGCAAGATTTTGCTTAACATTGAGTATAGCCCAGATCATAAAAGCCTTTACAGCACAATGCACCCCTGTCAACTTCGCTAATGCACAAAGTCCTTGATAACGTGCCATGCACATCAAGCAGTAATGGATTAAAGTCCATGCACTAGCCCACGAAGAACAGAAATACAACAATACCCTTTAGATTACAATTTCAGCACTATTGTAAATTCTGAACATGGTCAAAGTTGTCTCCTCGACTAGGATTCCTGTTAAATTTTACCATGTGCATAAGGGCAATTTTATCATGCATGTAAGTGATTTTCATGTTTTGTGGGCTGTCTGTTGCATGACTGGGCACACCACTGATCACACTATTGGGGCCTGATTGACTACAATGAACAGTCTGCAAAAGAAAATGCATCGCTTCTTTATTTGTCCTTACACATTCAATGACCCCAAAAAGGAGACTTGCCGTTATTTCTTACTAAAAGAAGGCACATGTGAGAGCATGACATATTATTTTATTTGTTCAGACTAGTATCCAAAACAAATAGTGGTATGTAGAAATAAGATCTAACAATAGCAAATAACTATCTGCACAGAATTAGTTCCCCTTTGGAATAAAGAAAGTATTATTCATTACATTACAGTTTTGGTATTTTCGAGTCATTTAAATACTGTAATGTAATGAATAATAACATCAGACCTTTTGCATTGTAGCTATAAATTTTAAAATTATTATTATAATTTAAGGAGTAACCAAACTAATGGAAGAGAACTATCACATGTTGAGATGGAATGAATGAGTTTGTGCTGGTTGTTGGACTTTTCCCTCCCCTGCTAGCTTCTCCACTCACTAGCAGGCGCACGCTGCTCTTCCCTGCCTCTTCAGGAATGTGTCCACTCATCTGCTTCCCTCCTCTGCCTTCTTGGGCAGCTACTTACTCAGGTAAGGAGACAGGGAAGGGATTCCTCAAGCAAAGCCTTTGAGTGGGCAGCTGCTGGAGGAGGAGGAGGAGGAGGAGGAGGAGGAGGAGGAGGAGGAGGAGGAGGATGGAAGCAGACCTTTCTGCTGGTATTGGACAAACACCTGAAGAGGAAGGGAACATCAGTGTGCATCTACTGAGTGGATAAGCCAGTGAAGTTAGAGGGGAAGGGAATGTTCAGCACCTGTGAGGATGTACTGACAAAGCGTGGCAACCCAGAATGAAGTGATTCATGCCTGTCTCTAATCACATTGCTGAGGTATTGACTTTTTACCTCATATCCTTTTACTTCATATCCTTTTATGAGGGTTGAGGCAATGGTAAAATAGATAGAGTAGTAATTTATACCATACAAATGAGTTACCAAAATTTTACTTATTTCTGAGTTACAAGGAAGCAGTAAGTTCTTTTTTTTTAAAAAAGTTAAATTACAATGGCAGCTAACTGCTTTTGAGACGCTAGAAATGCAACTGTACCGAATTACCCAGAGTTCCCAATTCTAATCTGCCAACTCTTACCCTGCCCCACACTAACTCTTCCTAGTGGCTTTGCATCACCCTATTGGGCACAATGTAAACAACAACATCTATGGAGTGTTGGAGACAACACTATTGGTGTGAGACACACTATATCAACATGTTAATACAACCTGTTGAGGAGTCTTCAGATTCCAAGAGTTCTCTTTACCAGTGTACAAGTGAGATAAGCTGTTCTTTACAAGATGTCACTGCGCTAATATGGTGTGACTTCCTTTTATGAACAACACAATCACCCAACAAACATAAAAAGACAGGATGATTGATAACAAAGACTCAAACAATCCATACAATGCTATTGTGTTTCCCAACAGATGCAAGAAAGCAAGACAAAAATGAGCAAAATATAGTCTTGAAAAAGCCTCCTCTCTCACACACACACAAAATTTGAGCCCAACCAAGGGGGGGAAAAGGAAAAACACTCTCTGTCTCATGGGGAGAATATTGCACATTTTCCCATTTACTATGTGAGGAAGTCAGGATATACACCCCATCCCTTCCTTCTTTGTATTTCTTGACTGCCAATATAGTCTATCAAACTCTCAACTCCATTTCACTCATTATAATTCCTACGTCCAGGCTTTGCAGATGGCTTCCCAAGCATGTAGAGTGATGGTATCACAAAAAGCCAATTTCTCACATATCTTTCTACTTACTTTATTTATTTGAATCCTATTGGTAATTTATTGTGGAGTAACTCTAGAAATTGCACCTACTTAACATGGTCACATGACCAGGCACATAATCTTCACCTTGTTAATTAGGTGCAATTTGCTGCTAAAGTTTCACTTAACCCCCCACCCCCTACAACAGGAAAACCACAAAAGAAACCATCCAAGGAACAGTTCAAAAAGGAATATCCACAAACATAATTTAAAACAAATAAAAAAGACAAGGGGTTTGTTTCCCCTCTTAAGTACCCAAGACTTTAAAAATCAGCACTCTTTGGAGAAGTACAAACAAAAGAGCACTGATGGTTCTTCCTGTATTAAAATGTAAGAAGACTAATATCTACTCTGCTCAGTATATACAATAATGTTTCTGCCAGAGGAAAGGCCATGCCAATATCAATAATGAAAGCTGTGTGTATATACATTTTCACCAGAGAGAAAATCTTGGAATGAAGTATTTTCAAAGGTAATATCTGAACTCTTTGATGGTTAGAATATGGCACATCATTTCCACTGCTGACTGTATGACTACCACACCATGCTGCTAAGGCTAGCTAAAAATGGAGCTTAATATTGAAAAATCCTACTCTGATGGATTGGAATGTTAGGGGAGTCCCAAAACATCTGGTTTCTAACTTCTTCTGTGTCACAATTGTTTCATGAAATTCCATGCTATGACAGCCACGTGTTTGATTGTCACTGGATAGATAGTGCAAGCCATATTACAACATGTTGTTTAGACTCCTGGGCTTTTTCTTCATTATCAAATTTTGCTTGACAGTATAAAGCAGGCAAACAGCTGTATCTAAATGCCCTGCAATAGGTTGACTAGATAAAGAAGATAAAGTTTTTGGTTTTTTAAGCGGTTGAGTCTTAAAGGGAATTTCCCTGATGTAGCTTTTCCTCAGCACTCCCTTACAACTTGTACCTACTAAAACTCCAGTAAGGACCTGAAAGAAATGTAAAACAATTGTGATTCATATGTAATCCTGAAGTAGCAGAAGGGTACAGCCAAGAACAGGTCAGCTAAAGGCTTTCACAAAACTCAGCATAAGAGGCTATGACAAATACACAAAGCTCCATACAATTAGGCGTTTTCCCATTGACCTTTATGCTTATATGTACAACACCACTGCAGATGGCTGCAATCTAGCAAGTTGTTATTTGTGCTTTGATGGTCTACTGTTATCTCATAAAAAAGGGAAAGTACTCTGGGTACATGTAGGGTTCTGACATTGCTATTATTTACCTGGGGGTAGCCATCTTCTGTTTCCTAGGCAAGAAACAGTAATTTAGGTAACTTATACCAAGATGGCAGCAATGAGATTTTAAAGTTGAAATCTGCCAAATTAAATCACGTATGTCACTAAGCTTGCCTTACTATTTTATAAGCTAGGTTCTATGGCTCCATAAATATACCCTAATAGGTCATTCTATCTGTCTGTAGCAGTAGAAGAGATGGGGCCATAGGGTCTACTACATCAGATCTGCTGAGGGACCAGCTCTACTCGGCTATTCCTTTTCTTGAACTATTTTCATCCCAGACAGTCATTATAAGAATGGCTAGGTATTTTTTTTAAACCATCTGGATCTGCTTAGTTTCCTCTTCTCTCTTCATTCCCTTTTCCTTGTATTCTTTATACTGCAAGTCTGGGGACAGGGATAATATTGTTTTAATAATCTTTATTTGCCTGTTTCAAGAATCTTTTTGGTTGAAGAGCAAGGTAAAGGAAATTTCTCTTTCTCTCTCTCTCTCTCTCTTTCACACACACACACACACACACACACACACACACACACACACACAGAGAGAGAGAGAGAGAGAGAGAGAGAGAGAGAGAACAACAGCAACAAGAATAAAGACAAAATAAACATATTATTTTGAGGCAAATGTTACCTTTCCTATAGGGGAGATGCAGTACATGAGCCCATTTGCTAATTACTTTTACTTAGCATTGGCCCTGTTTTGAGTTTTACACTTTTCTCTTTAAATTACAGATTCTATTTTTAAAATTTTCACAAGGGTGACGCCCAGCTGTACCCACTACACTGGAAGCCCAAAGGTCCATTTGCATCAGGAAAAATTACCGCTTGTAAATAGGAGTGTCAGGATATGTATATTACCTCTCTCCCCTCCTACAGCTTCTCTAAATGCCATCTCCAAAGCTTTTTACCTGAAAGCAAATAGGTCTTTAAAGTCGTGTATGGAGGGAAACAGCCACTGAGCAGGGCAAATAATGAATGTGAAAAAGGTTTAGTGCCAACTGCCTGTCCTGCAGAACTTCATTGGGATAAGAGGTGGGTGGGTGTTATAATGAAAACAAAGAGGAAATTGGGCAGTCCCAATTTTGCTTCTATCCTGTCTACTACTTTCAATAATTATAATTATAATTATTAGTTCCCTTGATAAATGTTACCTCTGATGTGGACTCTAAGAGAGATTGTGCTAGGAAAATATATACTACCAGTTCTCAAAGCCCTGCTTTTCATTCCACATTTTCTAAAGAAACAAATCTAACCAAGTGTCTCTGCTTAGGTACATAGCCTCACCATCCTAGACAGGACTCATGGTCATAGCCACTTTTCTGGCAAATTTTCCCTATAGTCCACCTGCTTAACAGCCTAACATATGGAGAGACACCTTCTTTTACTGATAGCTTCTGTATGAAATACATCTATTCCATTTGTCCACTCAGTAGCAACAACACGTTGGACATCTATTGACCTGTTGGCCAAAGCAGGATGGTAAGATTTTTCCTCTATCGCTAACAAATCTTCTGCTTCACTGACTCAAACTTTTCAAATTATATTCTTTGTGTTAAAAGAAAAAGTTTGTGACTTGAAATAGAGTGGAAGTTTTCTTGCTATTTTCTTCTCATGATGAGGTGGCAGGCTATTCAGCTGAAACCCCAGCTGGATATCTGTGTTTTCCCATTTTCTATTTCCAAACAAATACAAGAATTTTTCTTCTATGAAAGAACGTTTGCAACCAGCAAATGGTGTGCATGTGTATACTAGGCTATACATTTATTGTCACAATTCTAACCTGGAAAGACACCACAAAATGATATAGCTGGAATCTTCAGTGAGATAGAAAAACATGGAGGGAAAAAACCCTTTTTCAGAATTAGTTGCCTTAATTGTTCTATTTATTATATGTATCAATATAGCAACACTGTCCTTGATGTAATTTGCAAGTCTGACAAGTCTTCCAATTCCTCAAGTTAAAAATGGTTTCTGCAGACAATCTTGGTTACAGAGAAAACCAATTCCTCCCCCTCCTCCCCCTCTCTCTCAAAAGCAAAATGTCTTTGCTCTGACTGATGCATATTGTTTCTGCCATTGGAGGCTGGTTGCCACTGTCAAACAGTGTGTCTGTCAAAACAGGCATGGCTGCACGTACCTTATAATGTGATTCTGTCTCCTCTTCCTGAGTAGAACTGGAGGGAGATGGTGTAGCAGATTTGCTTCCGGGGGGTGATGGGGAACCATGGGTAACACCGCTCCTCAAACCCATCTGAGAAATCAGCTGTGACTGGCTGAGGGCACTCATGTGACCGGTTAACATCCCTGGTCGATTGATCAGGGGAACTTGATGGTTGGACTCATAGGAAGTGGCTTCTGAATGGACCATCTCCTGGATCTGAGTTAGGAGAATATTACTTTTTAATTAAAACTGTAATGTATTTTGCCTTACAAAAATTACTTTATGATTAATAGTTGTTGTTGGGGTGGGCATGGTTGTTACCAGAGCCTTTATCACCCTGGTTATGAACTAGTCTGCACCATCCTGGGATAAAATGATTCCTAGATTAAGTAATTAATATTTTCAATTATTTTCTATCGTCAGAACAATTTCATGACTCAGAACACTGCAATGGACTGCATGTTTTTTTAGTTTCATTTTTAATCTGCAAAACATTCAGCAACATGTTTAGGGTTGCTATATAATGAGGTATACCACACGTCTAATATTAAAATGTAAAACAAGGTGTTCTAGCATCCCCTAATCTCTGGCAAGGCCAAGCATATTGGGATCCATACATCAGACAATCCACAACAGTGTTGCATAGAAAAGTTGCAGTTGTAAAGTTGCTGTGCTTCTCTAACATTAATCATTACTGGTAGCATAAATGGGGTCATGCAGTATTCTCACTCCCAGATATGTCAGGATTTGTGGAGGGGGCATAGCCAACACAGTGCATCAGACTTGACAAATTTGCTCTTAGGATCCTCCCAATGTTTGGTTTGTCATCTTAAATTCCTGACCACAACAACATTATACAAGATATTCTTGCTTTCATCACAACAAACCCAAGTTAAAAGCTCATTACTGTATGTTAAAAGTAACAATATGGAGCTCTACTTCTGCATAACAGAGCAAACAAGAAACTTTGAATTTGGGCCCAACAATAAATATCAAATATGATATAGTTTCTGTCCTAAATACATGTTTCATAAACTTAACTAGTTTGTTTCTCAGTTTTTCAAACAAGTATGTTTCATAGTAGTAAATAACTAGCCAAAATTCTAATGTGTTTTTACATTGGAATACTACAAAAAGTGTAAATGCCAGTGGCAAATTGTTGCAGCAAGCTAAGAAACCAGCACAAACATTTCCTGTTCCATGGCAAGAGAGGCAGAATTGTGAGCCAAATCAGAAAGGTCTACGCTGATGTCATGACTTGCATCAATTCATTACTAGGATCACACACTAACTGCAGGTTTAACTAACAGGATCTTGGCTGGTATTTCTCAGATTTGAAAAGCCTAATTTGAACTTTTTGAAAAATAGGAAACACTACTAAGTTCTAAAGACGAAATGTAAGAACAAGGAAGGAGCAGATTTGGCCTAATGAATGCATGCTCTAGACCAGGCTGGGAAAAGTACTATCTTTCAGATGCTGAAGTGTTAACTTGCCTCAGGCCTGACCAACATAGCCAAGGAATGTTGGGAACTGTAATTTGCCCACTTCTGCCTTATACCAGGGCTGTTCAACTTTGAACAGGCCGAGGTCTACTTTTTCCAGCCCAAAGTGCCTGGGGGCTACTACACTAAAACCTCAACTTACAATTTTTTTCCCATTCAGAGCACATGCTCATAAGTTAAAAAAAGTAAGTAGAGTAGTGGTTTCCCATAGGAATGCATTGGAAATCAATTAATCCCTTCTGGAGGGAACAGATTTCAATGCACCATGGCCCTTGAACTGCCCCGCTCAGCTGAAACAGTGGGCTGGCATACCCAGACATTTGCTGGGGCAGTGGTGGTCCTTGGGATGGGGGGAGAGAGGGGGGGAGAACTTATCCCTTCACTTTTTTTATTGATGGCCAGTGGGCTACTTTTGAACCCTTCGCAGGCTCTCATTACCCCACGGTCTACCTGTTGTGCAGGCCTGCCTTATACAATCATTTTCAGTGTGCATTATTTCTTACTTTCACTTTCTATGTGATGGCCATTTAAAAATTACACTAAATCAGTGTTGGTGAATCTATGGCCAAAGGTGGCACTGGGAGCCCATTTTATGGGCACCCGACATTGCTCCTTCACAGCCACTTGTATTCAGGTTAAATTGCTGTATTGGCACTTCGCAAAAAAAAAATTAGTGGGTTTTGAATCACAGTTTGGGCACTTGGTCTCTAAAAGGTTCACCATCACTGTACTAAATCAACTCAATACATGGTTCTTATTAGTGAAATGCAAACACAGTCTACTGTCCCACACAAAAATGTTAAAAAATAATCACCATCCAATATAAATTTTAAATTCTGAGCCCATGGGTACCGCACACTTACCTACATAACTTGCAATATTTAATCTTTAAATATGGGTCAAGTAGTTAAAATGGAAAACTACTGCAGAACCAAAGACCACCAAATGCATTATCAGTTCTATTGCTTGAGCTCATTTATCTTAAGTAATCCCAATATTTTAATGGACATATTAGAGAGGACACAGAAAATATGTCAAACTGTTATATTTTACAGCTGTCTCAAACTGGCTGTTTTGGGAAAGAACTTGTTCTATTTGCACAAGCATTCAATATTTGTTCTAGCATTTCTTGATGCTTGATGCTGCCTACTAAGTGAAGCTTACATAAGAACCTAAGAACATAAGAAGAGCCATGCTGGATCAGGCCAAAGGCCTATCTAGTTCAGCTTCCTGTATCTCACAGTGGCCCCACCAAATGTCTACGGGAGCACATGAGACTAGATATCTGTCTCCTGCAACCACTCCCCTGCATCTGGCCCTTGAAGTACCCTGGTTTTAAGCCTGGAGATTACATATCTCCATCATGGTTTGTAACCTGTGATGGACTTCTCCTCCAGGAATCTGTCCAATCCTCTTTTGAAGGCATCCAGGCTAGATGCCATTACCACCTCTTGTGGCAGGATGTTCCACAGACTAACAACGCACTGGGTGAAAAAATACTTTCTTTTGTCTGTTCTCATTCTCCCAACCCACAGTTTGAGCTTAGATACCAGATTTACTATAATCGTGTGCAATCCTTTACCTGCTCATGTGTAGGATTAAATTTACAGGGCTGGCCTGAGAGAGTACATATTCCCACTCTCATCACCATCACCTGGAAAAAAGTCAGCTCTAGGCACACTGAAGTGAAGTCAGAAAGTAAATTTGGGTGGTCACACTGACAAAAGTGCCTTGATTTTATATTTTTAAGCTTCTCTCCTGATCCTTTAAAATGTGGCTGCTGTTTTCCATTCATACAACTCTCAAAGAGTTGAGGACTGCATTACTGTCCCATCCAGAAAATCTACCTCAATTTATCCTCATCTCGACCCCTTTGCTTCCATGAACACAGTTGATCATTCTGTCCTGCCCGACGTCCCTCATGGGCTGGACTTCAATGATACTGCCTTTTGCCAGTCAACCCATTCATTTAAGGTTTTTATGGAGAACAAAGCTCCTCCTTTGCTTTCACTCTTTCTGCTGGGGATCACCCAGGGATTTGCTCTTGATCCTCTGTGCCTCTCAAAATACCCATTGTCCCAGAGTGACCTTTATCAAATCCCACAGCTTTAGGTACCAGTTGTGAAATCCAGGGAATTTGATGAGGTCACCCAGGGACAGTATATATTTAGTGAACAGCAACAAGAGGATTCACCTCCACCTGTCTAAACCAGAAATTTCTCCCTCCTTCCTTTCCTACATTTCTGATCTACCACATATTGCTACCTGGGTTTGCTACCCATTCAAAGCTCAATACTACCCATTCAAAGCTAAATCCCTGATCTTCCTTCCAAAACCAATTCCCTGCCAAAAAGAAAAATATGACCAGTTACTTCTTTCTATATATATCCCTGACAATTTATCTTTTGACACAAAAGATAAATTGATAGTATAGTATAGTATAGTATAGTATAGTATAGTATAGTATAGTATAGTATAGTATAGTATAGTATAGTATAGTATAGTATAGACATATACCCGTATAAGTATATGTGCATACTTTTTCAAGACTATGGTTTCTAACCCCCCCTCCCCCAGCCACCATGGACACTGGTCATAGTAATGGGAAAAAGTCTAAAAAGTAACTTCACTCTCCATTTGCTTTTTTGTCCCTATATGGTCCCATCATGGAGTTAATGAGTTATGTGATTAATCCCTTTCCAACAGAAATCTTGTCTTCTGGTTTCTTGAGATTCAATCATTTCTCTCCTGCACTCTTTTGTTCTCTAGGTTTCTACTGTCATGGCTTAAACCTCACCCTTTCTAACACTGCTGGTGGTGTCTCTTTTTGTTCTGTCACCACATGATGCTCACTGGCCTTCTTATCTACTTCCCTTTCCAAGACCTCCAAAGATTTTCAAGACTTCTCTTTTTATTATTGCAATCATACAGTCAAACATATCCTTGCCTATTCAGTTCTATCATCCCAAGGTTCCCATACAGGTCACTTGCTCTCCTAAATAACCTCTCCTGTCTATCTGTCATTCCCTTATGTCTGGAAACTCATGGCACAGTGGCTAAATGCCTGCACTGCAGGTAAAACTGTGCTGGGGATCAATCCCAGGTAGCTGGCTCATGGTTGGCTCAGCCATCCTTCTGAGGTCGGTAAACTGAGTATCCAGGTTGCTGGGGGGGCAATGTGTAGCCTGCATACTGTAATTAAAACTGTAAACCGCCCAGAGACTACTTGAAGTTGTATGGGGAGGTATATAAGCAGAACACTTTGCTTTGCTTTGCTTTGCTTTCCAGAAAATGATGCCATGTTTCCTTTCCATCTCAAAGCCCAACTTTCCTTGGTGCAATCCTTTAGACACCATCCACTTCTAAAATGAAACTTAAGCATGTGTGTTAAATTGGTCCCTACTGTGAGCTCAAATGAGGTGGCACTTCAGTGGCAGGGCACCATGTGTGCAATGTTACTGATCCCTGCCCCCACTTTGGAGGGCTGCCACTGCTCTGAACAAATCTTCGGAGACTGGAATGTCTTCAGTTTCCCAGGTGAAAGGTGGGGGCGGGGTGTTGTCTGAGCTAGACACTAGCTGGGAACTGAAGCAATTTCCAAAGCAGCCCTCCCACAGTGTTTTCCTCTGGGAACTTTACACAGCTGATATGGCAAGTGGGCCATGTGCCTTGGATGGCATGTTGGAGACCCCACTAAAATGATAAAATTGTATTTGTACTTTGTACCATTCCATGCCCCCTTGCTGTGTGTGTATGCAGAATCCATGTTTGTTCCTGGTGGCACATACCCTATTTATTTATTTTTTTATTTTATTTTATTTTCGAGTATTTTTACCCCACCTTTCTCCTTAGAAAAGGAAATGTAGACTGGATAAAATTCTCTTTAGAATAAAGAATAATTATTATAATTAAGCAGGGAGAGCTTTTGAAACAGCCAGCAAAAGGAGGAGGATAAATCCCTTTGCAGAAGCTCTCTCTAATGGGGATTCCCAATTTAACAGAAAGCAAAGTGTTCTGCTTATATACTGCTCCATAGCACTTCAAGTAGTCTCTGGGCGGTTTACAGTTTAATTACAGTATGCAGGCTACACAGAAACTCTAGTCTTCACTGACTTTTACACAAATGCTAATTCTAATGTTTGTTTGTAGTTTTTTGTTTGTTTTTGGTGTGTGTGTGTGTGTGTGTGTGTGTGTGTGTGTGTGTGTGTGTGTGTGTGTGTGTGTGTGTGTGTGTGTGTGGTTCTGCAGCCTCTTCTGCTACTCATTGGCTTTGGGACTGAACAAAACAGATGGAAATCAGCAACGGCCATTTTCCTTCTCTAAAAGCATTTTTAAAAAGGTAAAGGTTCCTTCTGCACATATGTGCTAGTTGTGTCTGATGCTAGGGGTGGTGTTCATCTCCATATACAAGACGAAGAGCCAGTGTTGTGCAAGTCCTTGGCCATGTGGCTGGAATGTCCGAAGGGAAACATTGTTTTACCTTCCTGCTTTATTTACTTGCATTTACATGCTTTCGAACTGCTAGGATGGCAGGAGCTGGCGTTAACAGCCAGAGCTCGCTCTGCTGCATGGCACCCGGGATTTGAACTGCTGAGCTGCAGACCTTGCAGCCGACAGTTTTCAGTGCTCTAGCCTGTGGAAACACCAGGAATGGGATGACCCTAAAACAGCCCTACATAAGGGAAACAGTAGCAATAATTACACACTGGGTAGGCAGAGGGTCTTAGTGAGATCAAACACTGTAATAGCTAAGGAACAGAGTAGAGACTCAGAGAAATTGGGAGAAGAGGAGCCGAATGATCCAATTTAGGTTTCCCCTTTGCTGGAGGCAAGAAAGAAACAAGAAGTTAAGAAATAAAGAAAAAGTTCTAAGAATCGTGCCTTGTCATTTCCATCCTACCTATAAACATAAGATAGAGGACTTTATTACTTTGCTGGCTAATAAAGAGGCCAATGGAATGGAACAGCTTCATTTCTTTTTCTCTCATCTTAGAGATGGAATTAAGCCAGATACTTAGGTGCAATCATATTGAGACACAGCAGAACCCAGCAGGAGGGAAATCAAACACTGTCTTCACCGTTTTAGCTAGCTTTTTTTTAAAAAAAAAGTTTTTATATTAATCTGATTAATGTTAACATGAGTTTAAAGAACCAGGGCTTTATTTATTAACAATTTTCGTTTCCGATAAGCCCACTGAGGTGCAATCTCTCATTAGCAGGGGACTCCTGCCAACTCCATTAGTAGCACATAACGTAAGAAACACAGGGAAGAGCTGGGAGGGCTCGGTAGGCTTCAACAGAAATAAATCCAAATGCAGAAGCAGATTTACTGCTACAGGTCAGGAATCAAGAGCTTTTCTACAACACTAGACGGCATGTAGAGCTCAGATATTCAAAAGGCGCTGAAGGGGGGAGCTTAAGGAGATTTCAGAACTGGCATGATTTTTTTTTTCACAAGAGCAGTGTTTGTTAGTTATGTTACATAAATATGAGGATTCCATTTTCCTTTTCTTTTTTTATACTGTATATCTATAATCCCATTTTACCTCCTTCTCAAGGAGCTGAGGAAAAGAAAAAAGGGCTGTGGGCAAGTGTGTGTGTGTGTGTGTGTGTGTGTGTGTGTGTGTGTGTGTGTGTGTGTGTGTGTGTGTGTGTGTGTGTGTGTGTGTGCCCGCATGTGCTATTGCATTCATAAAGAACTTAGAAAGCTTGCCAACCCCAGGGATTCTGTGATATGTATGCCCCACAAAAGTTATTTTCCTCAAGTCATGCCCTAAAGAGGTATCAGGTTGGCCACCACAGGAACAGAATTCTGGGCAAGATAAGCCTTTGAGCTGACCCAGCAGGCCCCATTTCTTCTGTAAGTGAAGTCATGGGCTGCCCTTTCCTGAGGCAGAAGGAGACAACTACCTCAAAACAGGAGATTTAGCACACCATGACAATGCAGCAATTGTTAGGAAACGGAGAAGCGCTTCTGGGACTTTATTACCTCAGCTGCTAAAAAAACATTTTCAGCCTCAAATAGAAAATAACTTGGTGCTTGCATTTTATAGAAAGTTGCTATACCTCAGGCAACAAAAAACATCCTGAGCTCATCTTGAGCTGTCTGACTATGTAATGAAAACAGTCCCCACACATGCCAAGGTCAATAGAGTTGGTGTTCTATGCAGCACCTCTGATCTTATTTATACTGGTGGTACTATTAGGCACAAGGATATCCATGGAGATATACAGCTGAATGAGAATATGAAACTGACCTAAGACATTGTATTAAATTTCCCTTGCAAATTAGCTTTCTTCGTTTGGCGCCCTCAAAAACTTGGGACTAGAAGACTGATAAACCCTAGAAATTATGGGAGCACAGCCAACGGGTCATGGAAGTCACAGTCCAAAGTATCTGCAGGGTGCTACCTTTATTTTATTTTACTTTGCATGTAAATATTTACAAATGGCTTACATTGTAGGGGGAAATGTCCCCCATACCTGCTACCTGGCTGATGCTTTTACAATAGGAGTGGCTGTTTACACTGATAATTATTGGAATGAAGCAGGCTTTATATTCCAACAGATGTACTGTATGTTCTCTTCTTCAATAAACAAATATTAAAGACCACTTTCCTTGATTCCTTTATTAAAGTTATCATCCACCCTTCATATAAGAAACTCAGTGTAATGTTCGCAAACTCACCTTTGTCCACTTTACCCTTGCAGGAACAATGACAAATATGCTGACAGATGCAATAAGTCTCCAACATACTAACTCTTATGCCATTATTTTTTCTTATATTGGGGGAGGGAACTGTTTTTTGTTAAGAATGAGATTACAGATGCCTTTGTGAGCCAGACAATATCAATGGGTTGGTCATAACCACTGATATCACTGAATCTCTAGCCAAAGTGGCAGCTGGAATTTATCTGGATTATGCTTTGTCCACAGACCTTGCTTCCATCACCGTGTACACCTTGTGAATGAGTGGAGTTTGATGTACATTCAGATTTTGAGAATGCTGGGATTTGCTCTCACTCCCCACTCCACCTTTCTGTCCAGTTCTCTGGGTCAGGAAGGTGAGGGGTAAACAGATATACTGACTTTTGCTTTGGAAACCAGGGAATCAACCATTTCAATAGCATTAACTGTTGACCAAACTATATATACATTACGTATAATCCATTAATTTACAATGAAGTCACCTAAGGTTATCTGAAATGAGATCCTATTAGAGCTTCATGGCTGAGAAATCAAGACTGCCAAAAAAAGGCCATGCTTGCATCTAGGAGGGCAAGCATAAAACAAAATAAGCTTATTTGCATGCCACTGGATGTGTGAAAAGTTTTCAGCAGTCAAAGAATTCCCTCTTATAGGCTACCTCTAATGAAAAATTTGTCCCAGAGTAAACTCTGCTTCATGCTTCCTTCATTTCCATCCCGAACCCAAGTTGGGGACTAAATTATGATTTTGGGACAGAGCTGCCCAATGTTTTTGATTCAAGAAAGAAACGTCAACTTAGTTAATCACCCTGGCTCATGAATATGGAGGGCAGAATTAGCACAAGTAGAGGGATCTTAGAAGCTAAGTCATGGGCAGCCCTTTTTACAGTAGAATCTATAGAATCCTATTTTCCTTAAAAGAAAAATAGATGGGAACTGTGGCCTGGGGCACAGAAGAGCATTCTGGCTTAAGAACTTAAGCCAATGGTCTGCAGTGAGCACCGCTGCTCTGTTTAGAATAGCTTTAGATAGAAACCAGTTCAGGCTACTGATTGCCAACATTCTACAATGACATGACACTTGAAGAAGATAGACTACAAAATATAGTCTGTCAGTCAAAAGCAACATTTATGCCAGTTTTGAATGAAGTTAGATGAGGACTTGATTGTCATGTGAATGGTTTGGCATTAATCATACATTGAAAAATATCAATTTATTCCTGTGCCTCATTTATGCCCCACCGATACCAGCCTCAAATTAATCAGGCAGCTTTCCTAAACACGTTACTAATCCACAATGTACTCCTTTAAGAAGGTAAATCCTCTTATTGCTTGACTCCTAAGTTTGCTTAAGACAGTAGCTGACTGAAGACAGAGCAGAGTCCAGCTGATTTGAAATAGATCCATAAGATTTCATAATTCCCAGGAGTTCAACCACAACTACTAATTCTCTGCCATAGGTTATTATTCTGTTATATTGGCTACCATGTTTGAGTGTTACTAATATTAATTGGTTGCCCTTGAGCTAATGTGCTGGGCCTTTTTAGTTTTGTGTTGATTTGCAATAGTAATTCACTTGTAGAGATTTGACATAGTAATTCCTATGCAGAGATAAGAAAAGCAAGTTTTTGCACTACTGTTCCCAGACTGAAAGCCAGGAAGCCTATCATTAAATGATTATAAAATCAAAGAATCACGGAGTTGGAAGAGAGGGCCATCAAGTCCAACCTCCTGCCATGCAGGAACCCCCATCAAAGTACTCACAACAGATGGCCATCCAGTCTCTGCTTAAAAACCTCCAACGAAGGAGACTCCACATTCCACTGCTGAACAGCTCTAACCATCAAGTTCTTCCTAATGTTGAAATGGAATATATATTCCTGTAGTTTGAAACCATTGCTCCAAGTCCTAGTCTCTGAAGCCATGGAAAACAAACCTGTCTCCTCTTCGATATGACATCCTTTCAAATATTTAAACATGGCTATCATATCCCCTCTCAACCTTCTTTGTGGAAGACTAAACCTTCCCAGCTCCCTAAGCTGCTCCTTGCAAGACATTGCTTCCAGACCTTGAACCATCCTGGTTGCCCTCCTCTGGACCCGTTTGAGGTTGTCAACAAACTTTTTAAATTGAGGTGTGCAGAACTGAACACAGTACTCCAGGTGGGGTCTATTATCACTTCCCTTGACCTAGACACCATGCTTCTGTTGATGCAACCAAGAATCGCATTGACTTTCTTGGTTTCCTCATCACACTGCTGACTCATGTTCAATTTGTGGTCCACCAAGACTCCCAGATCCCTTTCACAGGTACTATTCTCCAGCCAGGTGTCTCCCATCCTATATCTATGCAATTATTTTTCTCTCTCTAGATGTAAGACCCTATATTTCTGTCTGTTGAAAATCATTCCATTAGCTTTGGCCCTAATCTGTCAAAGTCATTTTGGATTTTTATCCTATCCTCTAGGGAATTAGCAACCCCTTCCAATTTTGAATCATCTGCAAATTTATTCAGCCTATTCTCTATTCTTTCATCCAAGTCATTAATAAAGACACTGAATAGCACTGGACCCAGAACAGAATCCTGGGGCACCCCATTAGTCACCCCTCTCCATTCTGAGGAGAAGCCATTTTTGATCCCCCTTTGGGTATGATCAGTCAACCAATTACAAATCCACCTAACAGTAGCACTATCTATCGCACATTGACCAATGGCAACATGCAGGAAAATGCTGGAAACCATAGTCTAAAAAAGTAATTTTTCTAAGGCCTAGTTATATGTATACCTGCACTTTTATATGCAATGATGTTATTTTTTTCTACTTTCTTTCTACTTCTGAACTTTCAGGTGAAATTGGTCTAGGAATGATTACTGTCAGAATTTTCATTTGGAATCAAATCAGACTCTATGCAATCTGGTGACTGATCCTCAGACTGCAATATTAGAGGAGACCGTGGTGCTCATGGTGGAACTGAGGGTTTACTGATGTTACTGAATTTTCTGTGTTAGCTAATGACCTATTCAACTGGCCCGGTTGAAATGAACACACGGCTTGCCCATGCCCCTTTTGTCTAAGATAAAAACATGGACATTGTCTCTAAGGTTTCAAAGGACCGTAACTCTCATCACACTCTTCTCAACTCCTATCACTTGGATCATCCCCAATAAATGAAAATGGCTCAGGATTCAATTTTACAGTCTCCCATGTATAAATTCAGGATGTTGCTGGTTTGCCTACTTTCCCGATGTATGGTTTCTCATTACAAGGAATCAGCTCCCCTTCCAACAGTACCTTTGCATCTTGCACTCCCCTTCTTGTACCCATTGCTTACTGCATCTTAAGGAATTTTTAAAAGGTAATACAAACCTGCTCAAGGCTTATGAGAATTTGAGAAATGACGATGTCTAGATATTTAAAAGTTTAAATCACAATATCTATCAGATCACTTCTTTCTACATATGCTTGATGACACCCACAAAGATCAAAGAACCTAGTTCATATATTAAAATGCTTACTAACAATGTACTGGAGAGAAAATGTTGGCTAGCAGGTAAGCTAACAGGCATATTGTTCCTGATACTGTTTTAAGACTCCCTTTTTGTCATGGGTGAGAACATTTGTGAAATATGTTATATCCTTACTACCTTCTTTAGCAAGAGTGTTGGTAGTAGTGGTCCACTATGTGTTATTAATTTATATCAAATTATTAGCAATATGACCATTCAAATGCCTGGTGAAATGGATGCATTGCTTAGAATGAATGCTGATTTTGTCTATTTAATAAAGACTTTCAGTTTAAAAGATGCATTTTCCTGATTTTGAATTTAAATTAAGTAACATTTATATGTATTGTATTCTCGTGAAAATATATTATGTAGGTTGTTGGGTTTTAAACAAATGTAAAAGATCATTCCCATCCACAATTACATTAGTCTCTTGGGCAAATACTATATTAAGATATTTTTAAAAATTCTTATTATGGAGCCAGTAGACCACAACGGCTCCATTTATCCATTAAATATGTAATCATACATTTTTTCTTTAAAGTGCACATTATTTATGCAGCAGAGCAGAACCAGTCCAGGAATATAATTATGGATATGAGACTGGTGCAGAAAATGTCTTATGAAAATTTGCTGAAATGAGTATGAGCTGCATCTAGCAACCATTAATATCAATAGAAAAAAAATCCAGCTGAATGTACTGATCTTTGGATTGGGAACTTGGCATGCTTGATCCAGCATTCTGGTTAGGTATTGTTGCAAATCAAACTCTTTATTACACTTTGAAATATTACAGATTGATTAAGATGTGCTTTCTTTCCATGTATTAAACTGTGTACCCTGTCCAAGTATTAATAATAATTTCATGCCATCAAGTAAATTCTGACATGGTGAGCCAGGTTTTCTAGGTATGGGGTGTTCAGAAATAGTTTACCATTCCCTTCTTTTGAGGGTGCAGTCATACTATGTAGCTTGCCTAAGGCTATACAGACACGCTATTCTCCTGGGAGGAACAGTAGGTAATCAAACTCCCATTCCACAGCCAGATAACCTATTCACTGCGCTACCCTGTCCCCCAACAGAAACTATAGCAAAAAAATTAACCAGAAACAGCAACACACAAACAGCTGTGCAAGTTGACAAATAGTCATGCACTGAAACTGTTTCTAACAACCATATCTGGTCTACCTTCATGAATACGTTGGGTTATGTTCTACCTGCACCTTCAGGTTTACCACCTAAACTATGCATAAAAGGATTCAAGATGAGGACTAATATTAGTTTGGCCATTGCCTCTGACTACTAGTTCATGACACCTTCAGCTATGTTCCTGACACATTTCAGTACTCATATACAGGTGAAACTAGAAAAAAATAGAATATCATGAAAAAGTCCATTTATTTCAGTAATGCAACTTTAAAGGTGAAACTAATATATGAGATTGACTCATTACATGCAAAGCAAGATAGTTCAAGCCTTAATTTGTTATAACTGTGATGATTATGACTTACAGTTCATGAAAAACCCAAATTCACAATCTCAGACAAGTAGAATAATACATGAAAACAATAAAACAAGGATTGTAAATAGAACAATATTGGACCGCTGAAAAGTATAAGCATGAATATGTACTTGGTACTTGGTTTGCCCCCCCCCCTTTACATCAATTACTGCCTTAATGCAGCATGGCATGGATGCTATCAACCTGTGGCACTACTAAGGTGTTATGGAAGACCAGGATGCTTCAATAGCGGCCTTCAACTCCACTGCATTGTTTGATCTCATGTCTCTCACCTCTCTCTGGGCAAGGCTCCATAGATTCTCTATGGTATTCAGGTCTGGCAAGTTTGCTGGCCAATCAAGCACAGTAATCCCATAGAATAGAATAGAGTTTTATTGTCATTATGCATATGCAAAATATGCACAACAAAATTAGAGTGCTGTTCCACTACACACTCTAAGCATACAAACACATAAAACATATAAAACACCATACAAAATATTAAAAACTCTTAAAATTGCTTACAAAATTTAAAATACTACTTAAAACTAATTAAGATAGTGCTAAAACTGTCGCATTTAGCTTGGATACCGCTCTGTGATAAAAACTGTTCTTTAGTCTATTTGTCCTTGACCTAAGAGTCCTGTATCTCCTGCCAGACGGCAACAGTTCAAAAAATTGGTAGCCAGGGATGCGAAGGGTCTCTCAAAATTCTAGATGTCTTCCTTGAGCATCTGGAGTTGTATAATTCTTCCAAAGGAGGAAGAGGACAGCCCACTATCCTCTCAGCAGTGTTTATGACCCTCTGGAGTGCCCTTCTATCTGCCACTGTGCAACTGGAAAACCAGACACAGAGGCAGTAAGTGATGGTGCTTTCTATAAAGCCCCGGTAGAAGGTTACCAACAGTTTCTTAGACAGTTGTTCCCTCCTGAGAAGTCTCAGAAGATATAATCTCTGTTGGGCCTTCTTAACCAGTGCTTCAGTGTTGGCACTCCAGGTCAAATCCTCCTGTAGAATAACTCCTAAGAACCTACTGTCTGTCACCCGCTCTACACAAACTCCATCAATAATCAGGGGCTGAGTGTCTGATTTCCTTTTTCGATAGTCCACTATAAGTTCTTTAGTCTTGTTGATATTTATTATCAGATTGTTGGTTCTGCACCACCGTAGCAGCTGATGCACCTCCTCTCGGTAGGCTGACTCGTCTCCACCAGAGATGAGTCCCACTACTGTTGTGTCATCGGCAAACTTGATGATTTTATTTTCAGGATGAGTATGAGTGCAGTCAGAGGTGTAAATACTAAACAATAGTGGGCTCAACACACAGCCCTGTGGAGTACCCATGTTGAGAGTGAGGGCTGACGACATGTAGTCACCTAATCTGACCCTCTGTGAGCGATTTGATAAGAAATCCATGATCCAGGCACAGATGGAATGACAAAAACCAAGGTCCTTAAGTTTAGATATCAGCTTGTGAGGTATAATTGTATTGAAAGCAGAGCTAACCTGGTCACTGAGCCAGGTTTTGGTACTTTTGGCCGTGTGGGCAGGTGCCAAGTCCTGCTGGAACATGAAGTCAGCATCCCCATAAAGCTCGTCTGAGAAAGGAAGCATGAAGTGCTCCAAAATCTCCTGGTAGACGGCTATGCTGACCCTGGACTAAATGAAGCACAGTGGACCAACACCAGCAGATGACATGGCTCCCCAAATCAACACAGACTGGACTTCAACCATCATGCATTGTGTGCCTCTCCATTCTTCCTCCAGACTCTGGGTCCTTGGTTCCCAAATGAGATGCAAAAGTTGCTCTCATCAGAAAAGAGGACCTTGGACCACTGAGCAACAGACCAGTTCTTTTTTCTTTTTTCCATTAGCCCAGGTAAAATGCTTCTGATGTTGTTTGTTGTTCAGGAACAGTTTGACAAGAGGTTTATGACATTTGAAGCCCATGTCCAGGATCTGTCTGTGTATGGTGGCTCTTGATGCACTAACTACAGCCTCCACCCACTCCTTGTGAAAGTCCCCAACCCTTTTGGAAGGCCTTTTCCCGACAATCCTCTCCAGGCTGCGGTCATCCCTGCCGCTTATGCATTTTTTTCTTCCATACTTTCCCCTTCCACATGACTTTCTATTAATGTGCTTTGATACAGCACTTTGGGAACATCCCACTTCTTTTGCAATTACCTTTTGAGGCTTTCCCTCCTTATGGAGGGTGTCAATGATGATTTTCAGCACAATTGTCAGGTCAGCGGTCTTTTCCATGATTATGATTCCTACAGAACCTAAGAGACCATTTAAAGCCTCAGGAACCCTTTGCACGTGTTACTAATTAATTAGATGAATAGAGTGGGACACTTTGAGCCTAGAATATTGAACCTTTTCACAACATTCTAATTGTCTGAGATTGTGAATTTGGGGTTTTCATAAACTGTAAGCCATAATCATCACAGTTATAACAAATTAAGACTTGAACTATCTTGCTTTGTATGTAATGAGCCAATCTCATATATTAGTTTTACCTTTAAAGTTGCAATACTGAAATAAATGAACTTTTGGATGATATTCTAATTTTTTGCATTTCCCCTGTACTCACGTGGTCTCGTTGTATGAGTGGTGTAACATCAGACAAAATATTTTTTAATAACCACAGGGTAGTTCCCATGAACAATGAGTGTTCTGGACAAATTCTGTTCCTGGAAACTAAATTAATAGTTACTGAAACTAAATTGTTGGGGTGGGGTGGGGTTAAAGAATATCTGTTCCCAGAATCCCACAACAATCACAGCCAGCATTGTGGCTTGGGGTTTTTGAAGCTTCCATAACTGTTTCTAGTCTCTAATTCTGTACATTCCTTCTTTAGACATCACACCACCTGCATAATTAGACTACTAGAGATAGAACAGAGATAATATAGTACAGTATTCCAAGTTGGAGACAGAGAATTCTGGTTTAAATTCAACATTTTCTGGATAGTCACAATCAGGACCACCTCTAAACCTGAGGATTTCTCAGTGCACACAACCAGAAATAGGTCAAGTCAACATAATCATGGCAACTTCCAAAACAGCTAAAATTTAAAATATACAATATAAAAATATACACAACAATGACAAAGGGCTGTCATTCAGTGCAGTCATCCCTTCATTTTAATGTTATAATGGCTATTGGCTAAAACCTTGAATAAAATCTACATCCTCAGTGTAGTGCCCTCAGTGACTCTTCTCCCACACCGGTGTGTCCCCTTCTTCCTTCTGGGGTGAGCTTACTTAACACTCATGTGGTCTGCACAAGGCAGCTGCCATTTTCATTCCCCAGATCATGCACCACCTAGCATAACACAAAGTTGTTGTGACAGAGTGAAATGGAGGTGACTTGGCATTGAGTTCCAGGGGAAAAATATTTGATGGGTGGTCCAAATCAGGCATTGATGATATTGGCAACAGTTTTTATGACTATCCCATCAGAAATTTTCTCCACCTACATGGAGAATCCAAAAATGCAGGCATCTGTATTGTCCTGCATCAGTAATGGAGGAGCTGATTTTTGTAAAGTTAATGAATTTTAATTGCCCACTGAAGACCAACTTATCTTCATATATTCTGTGCTATGGCTGAGAGAACGTGCAATGATATCTTGTATCAGGGGAAATAAACCCATGTCTTTCCCATGTGTTGCACAGACTGTAGCCTAGTGAGGGTGGCAGATGGGTTTCATAGTCCTTGCTAGCAGTAAGTCCCATGGTTTCAACTGTGCAAGCCCTGGATCTATTACATCACTGTCATGTGAGAGCTCTGCTATGACATTTAGGTAGAGCTTGAAAAGCTGCCTTATGATGCCATGCAGCGATGGACCTGATTACAAAAAAAATCTACTGTTTTAACTTTTCCAGGCAAATCTCCTTCAGAACCCAAATGGGGAGAAAGACACGGATGTGCTCAAGAAAGGTCAAGCTGGGATTAAAACCAGGGAAGTTTCCTTTGTGTGGCTCCTGTTTTTAAACTCTCTGCTACACCAGATCATTTCCAGTTGGTAGAACTCAGCACTGTGGAAGAGCAGTGAATAATGTGAATGGGTATGAGAAGTTGAGAGACAGATCCTCTTTAACAAGAGGCATAGATGAAGACGACTGGTTAACAAATGACATGCACAGCTAATACATATAATTTGCTCTTATATGAAAAGTTTTCATTTTATAGACACCCTGCTCCTGCCCAGATCCAGATGAGGCTTCAGCATGGACAACTGTGGAGCAGGAGCTTTTGCTCTTGCTTCTTGTTTGGTCCTAGTCTGGTGAAAATCCCTTGTGCCAGCCATTTGCATGGACACAAAATCCCTATTTGTTTCACTAGAAGCTTCCCTCCCCCTTACCAACACCAGACAGTGAGGAAACTACAAATCAGTTGCTGGCAAAGAGCTCAAGCAAAGCCCTCTACATTTATGTGATTAAGATCATATATCTATATGATCTCAAGAATGTGTTACTTTCTAGAATAACATATTCAGAATTTGACTTTTTAAAAATGGTAGCTTAGCAATGAGGATGAGTAACAACAAATAGATAGATCCTTTTTGCCAGCAAAAGATGGAGAGAGCAGCAAATGAACAATAATGGACACTATCATCATAGACCTGCAGAGTTGGAAGGGGCCCTATGGATCATTGAGTCCATCCCCAGCACACAGTGGGGAATTGAACTCCAGAGTTCTGGCTCCACAGTCAAATACCTAAACTACTGAACCATCCAGCTCTTCTTATGGGAGAAGGGAAAAAACAAGGTGTGAATAAGACAAAAATTGCATTTCAGTTTTTAGTTTTCATTCAACATTAGGATTTATTGGGTCCTGCATGGCAGGGGGTTGGACTGGATTGCCCTTGAGGTGTCTTCCAACTCTATGATTCTATGAAAAATCAATTTAAATTTCCTAGCACTTGCCAATCCCACAAACATGGAGGGTAGAGTGTCCATACCTTTACATATGTGTTTGTAAGAGCCCACCTTTTGTAATCATGTTAGTGTTACATTGTAAAACAAAACTTAGAAGTCAACTCTGCTGGAATACTAAATGTCTGTAAGTCATGTTCTAGAAAGTGCCTGCAACTCTTAAACTACTACCTATAGTAGGCATATCTCCAAAGGTACATTTCCCAAATTTGATCTATATGTGGAAAATCTATTACTCTGGTCTGGCAGGAAATATGAACCAGTTATTCTTATTGTCACAGGAAGACCCTGCAAATGATTTATTTCCTTTCCACTGCCAAAACAGTAACCAAGAAAATCAAAAGGTAGTGCAGATCTGCTAAGACAACCATTAATGTGTCATCTGTGTGGTAGTTTCTGTTCCCACTGGTATAAAGAGCTACTATTGGTTCTTTCTCAAGAATCATGTGAAGCCTCACCAAGCATTTAATACGTTTTGCCTCTCTAGTGAATCAGAAGTTGCAAACACCTGAAATCAACAGCTTACCAGAGTTACTTCCTCAATGAGTGAAAATCAAAAAGATACTCTCATAGGCTCCATTTATGTCCATGGTTCAGGGATTCTCTATACAGCATCCTTAAAACGCTAGTTCATATAGGACCCCAAAGGAGTGAGGCCAAGGTTTCTCTGGAGTATGTGTGTGTAATTTAAATAAAGTGTTATAATCAGAACAGTTAAAAATACTGTATTCTCTTTGAAGAAAACAAAAGAAGCCTACACATACACATACACATACACATACATATGTATGTATGTGCCTGTGTGCACGCTTGTGTAAATTAAACACATAGATCTAAGGTTATCTGCTACATCCCAATCAAGTCCCAATTTATGCCAGCTTCTAATAAACCTTCATGGCATGTTGAAAATGCTTTAGAGAGGTGACAAATTTCTGGTGGAATTTGAGACGTCTTGTTCAGAGTAATAGCTGTCTCACACAGGTGCCCAGCTGCTATTGTAAAATCAGTAAGCATTTAATTGAAACAAATGACTATAATAATAGTACATTATCCCTGCAGGCTCATAGCCATAACCATTTTAATTATTGAGTTAAGAGTCAACCTAATTTATTCTTTAAAGTAACAGCCACCTTTTTTCGTTCAGCCGATCATCCTGTTATAAATATGAGGGGAACAGTAGGGAAAGATTGAAAGAAGGAGCAATTTATTTCTGTAGGGGTGCATTTATCACACAGCAGAGGTTTCTTGCTGCTACAGCTCCCAATCATTGGTTCATATACAAGCACAGCTAGTTCACATTACTGTAATGTAATATGCTACTTTCAACTGCTGCCTTCCGCATCTTCCTGATACTGAAGTATTGGGCTACAATGGCATGCCATTCCCAGCCAGCGTGGATAATGGTGTGACACCTTGATGCGGATGGGGAAAGACTGCTCTACCAAAATCTGAGGATCTTCTGAAAGTACACATTCTGCATGGTACTTAGAAACAGAGCCTGGAAAGTTACTTCTTACAAATAAGTTGTTATGTTGCAAATTTGATATATATATCTCTTCCCCTCCCTTCCTTTCACCCATACACACACTAGCACCTCCCTAGTGTCACAAGGTGTGGTTTCTGCTGCACTTGGAAAGGAAGCTGAACTGATGTTCAAGGAAAAGAAAATACAGTAGCTCAGAATTTTAGGGGGATGAAAATTCATAAAGACGTTAAATAATACCTGTTCCAGGACAGAGGCACATGGCACCCAACTTGTCATTTTACTCTAGAACGATGAGGAACCAGTGGTGTCAACCTATACATTAATTTCATCGTCTATTCCAAGTTTTACCGGGGGGGGGCACAAGAATATCATACAGTAACTTGTTGATATTCTTGTTATTCTTGATATTCTTGTTGAAAGCCTTGTTGAATCAATATGCATTACGTCTAGACAGTTGCCCTGCTCTAACAAGCTTATAAGAAAAAGGAAAAAGCTACAAGATTATTTTGGCTCTGGCAAGATTTGTTCAACATACCCATTTTGGCTCTTGGTAATCCACATCTTCTTCTCTATGTGCTCACACATTCCCAGTTTAATTTTGTTTTCTAGAACTTCTCCTGGCATTGATGTCCTGTTTACCTGTCCAAAGTCA
This sequence comes from Phrynocephalus forsythii, assembly GCA_029282475.1. Taxonomy (NCBI): domain Eukaryota; kingdom Metazoa; phylum Chordata; class Lepidosauria; order Squamata; family Agamidae; genus Phrynocephalus; species Phrynocephalus forsythii. The sequence goes on along the minus strand of JAPFRF010000005.1, from coordinate 91,671,083 downwards.
ACTGGATCTTTATCTAGTTAGGAACAGTATTTCATCACCCCTTCAAGAACAGCATTTTCTCTTTGGTAAAATGTTGAGGATTGCAGACAGAGGCTCTACAAGATACTTCGGTATCCTTGAATGTAGTTTGTATGGCCCTCGAGGTTTGAATTCATTTACATTACCTAGGTGTTCCCATTCCATCTCTTTGGGCACATTCCTCTCACTTCCTCCTTTATTCCACTTGCACTAGGTTGAACGCTATTTCAAATATGATATGAGGCAAATATAATGCCAAGACATTTTGCCTTCTTTCTATTACTCATTACCATATCTCCATACTTTAATACAAACACCAACCAGTTCCCTTCTCCCTCTTGCTATCAGATTAAATGGAAACAAAAACCCCACCCTTTCCTTTTCTTTTAAAAATCCACTTGTATAGGTCATTGATCATTCTGTGACTTCATGTTCCTCCTTCTCATCCAAATGTTTCCCACTAATTGTCCATGTTCTCAAATATGAATCTCCTCAGAAGTGCATTATTGCCTTTACAAATATCCCAACTACTCCTCTCTTCCTTTTATTTTTTTTTTTGCATAAGTAATACTCTTCAGTTACTGCATTCAAGTCATGCCCAACATTAGTTCTTCTGTGTTAAGAATTTAAGCTCCTCTTGTTTGTTTCCTATATTCTTTGTATTGACATAGAAACATTTGAGAATCTGGGTCATTAACTCAAGCAACTGGTTTTCTGTCTTTTCTTCTGTTGGTGGGTTCCCACACCACCATCACACTTTCTGTTCGATCATTGCAACTCTTCTATCCAGCACTTGGTATCTCCAGAATATCATACCCTTCCCTAACAGAATTCATTTTCAAGCTCTCCTGACCAGATTTACAAGACTCGTATCAAACATGTTATTCTCATCTTCTCTGGTGTAGAATTCATTTATTGCCAGGATTCCAGCACTATGATCTTCAACAAGAAGTGCTAAGGAAACCCATCTTTGCCCAAAGGCCTTCACTCTCGTGCTCACAGCTTTATAGTCATTTGAAGTATCATTGTAATACATTGACAGCTACATCTGGCAGCATAAGAAGGAAGGGATAATGGTGAGTGGAACTGATGAGTCTTGGTAAGTCCTCTGTCATATGCTGAATCTTGACTCTAGGGAGACAGTATACCTCTCAAAACATACATTGAGACAAAACATGCCTCCTTCCCAGTTGTGAGCCATCTGTAACCACCATACATCTCATTCTCTGGAAGAGGAAGCAGGACTGTTTCTACCCATAGATCTACCCAGGGTCACAACTTCTTATCCCATTTTACTGTCCATGGGGAAGACCTGATATTAGTTCGGCACCTTCAAGGGCATAGCCAGCTTTCGGATAATCCAGTTATATTCTTGCCCCCTGCTTGGTATTTTCCTTTTCCTTTCCCTATCACAATATAATTTTAGCACAATATATAGATGCAATCAAAGAAAGAAGCCAAAACTACACAAGACAATCAACTTCATGACAGTAGATGCACCCTCAATTTCTTTTCTCTCTTCCACTACTTCAGGTAAAGCACCCTGCTCAGATAACTTGTTCCATATTTTTTCCTGTCAAGCTTGCAAGGACTTGACATAGGATGTGACTATAGAGCTGCAGCTGTTGGAGAGGAACTTGCAAGCTATGCTGAGAGACCTGCTGAACAAAATGCAAGGCAAATAGTGATGACTTACCTTCAGACTCATTACTATGGTGAAATTATCAAAATATGAGTTTTTCTCATAATTTTCACATAGTCAGCAAAGGCCTCGTGATCCTTAATCTGTAAACATCCTAAGCAATGCCATAGGACTCATGATTTCTACTGACTCATATATTTACCATCTCTTAGAATAATCTAGTTTTGCAAAATTATCATGACTATTGAGACCAAATCCTGCATATAAACAAATAAAGCTATTTTAAATTGCATAATTACTCATTTGCTATGAAGTCACTGCATTATCTAAAACTAGATTCCATCCCCAAAGAAAAGCTCCACAATGCCTTTGTGGCTTTCTTCATCTACTGTAACTCCAGAAATGACAAGACACTGTTTCTATTTCTTGAAGAAACCTTGTAAGGCAATTTGAATTCAGTGTTTTGATCGACCATGATATAGTGTTCTGGCATGCTATTATTACAGGGGAAAGAGTCATCCAAACACAATTAACACTTCATTAAGAAGATGAATCTCTGCAGCCTCAGTGTTAAGAAAAGCTGCTGGAAACAGAATGAAAATGGTGTTTAACAAATGGGGAATGTCTCTAATTAAGATATGAGGCCTGAACCATGTTTTAAAGTCATAAATTAGAACAGTGTTTTTCAACCTTTTTTGGGCCAAGGCACACTTGGCTCATGAAAAAAATCACGAGGCACACCACCATTAGAAAATGTTTAAAAAACTCCTCCCCCCCTTCCCCCCGGCACCGCAGCCGCCAACACACCAACCCCCCCCCGCCGCTGTTTCCCAAAGCAAAACAGAACCCTCCGTCCTCGGCGGCGGCGGGGGCGGTTCCGAGGCGCTCAGGCGCTTCCCAAACGGGGAGGGGGCGGACAGGAAAGGGCCGGTTCGTCGGTGCTGCTGCTGCTGCGGGTGGTTTTGTGGAGGGCTTCACCACCGCCGCCACACACGCACGCATGGCGCACACACACACACACACACACACACACACGACGGCTGTGCAGGCAGGGAGCGCCGAGGGGAGCAGCAGGCGGGCTTCCCTCCGCGCGGCCGAGGCGCAACGAGGAGAAGTTGAGCAAACAGGAACAGGGTTGGCCACGCGCGCGCGCACGCAGAGACACAGAAACACACGCACACACCGGGAGCCCGCGCCGCCGCCGCCGTTCTGATTCATTGGCCCAAAAGGGGAGGAGAGGAGGAGGCGGAGTTGCTGCTACTTGCTCGCCCAGCCCGCCCTCCAGGCCCCGCAAGAGGAGGCAGCCGGTCCGCATCGCCGCCCCGCAGCTCCTCCTCCTCCACGCGGGCAAGGTGAGAGGAACCCCCGGAGGTGGCCAGCAGGCAGGAGGGCACAACGGCGGGAGGAAGAGGCAGCCTGCGGCCGCTCCCCTCCACTCTTTCCCCGCACGGCCGCAGGTGCTGGGTGGGGGTGGCTGGGGGTGCTGTGTGCCTGGGGCGGGGGGATCCTACCTGGCTCGGCCTCGTGGGTCTCCCGGCTCTCTCTCGCTCTCTAGTCAGCCTCCTCCTCCTTTTCTCCTTTCCCGCCCACGGCCAGCCTTTCCTTGGCGCGCAAAGCAAAGCACGCCGGGAAAGGTAGTCCGGTCTCCTCCCCAGGACCTGGGGAGGAACTACACAACCACTGCCTTGCTGGTGTGGGAAGAATTTTTCCACGGCACACCAGCCAAGGTCCCACGGCACAGAAGTGTGCCGCGGAACAGCGGTTGAAAAACGCTGAATTAGAAGACTAGCTTGATGTTTTGCTTTACTAATGAGATTTCTACGTGGGAGCACTAGTTTGAATTTTTGTTACTACACTTTTGGTAACAAGCATAATAATGCCCCCATATTTGATGCAGTAGATTGCAAGTCTTCTCTATGTATATAATTATGTATATAGATCCTTAATCCCCAATGTGATTCACAACAACTGAAATCATACAATAATGGCAATAATGACACTTTAACATACCATACAAAACTATATATTTGAAATAATTAAACACTGGTCAATATTAAAACCATTTTGAATCATTTTTCAAAACATTACAAAATATTTAAATTTCAAAAATAGTGTCTTTCCTTTTCCTTTATTTTAAATGGTAGCTTCTCACAGCAACACTTTGTTTTCTTAAGATATAAAACAAAAAATACCAAGATCCTAAGGCTGCCACCCCATATACACCTGAATAATTTCCACTGAAAGCGATGAATGAACTCCAGTAGGAAGTTACAACTTGAGTAGACCCATTGACTCCATGGCAATTTGGTGAATGAACTCCTCTAACATTCCCTTCATTCAAGGGACCTATTCTAGTTATGGTTTCCTACTAGATTTCAGTTAGCACATGCAGTATTCTGAAGAGAAATGTACACACTTGTACTACACAACCTTAGCACCCTTCAGTGCAAGTAGTGACATTATTAACTGGCTATTAAAATGGTAGTCTTTAAAGGGCCTTTTCCCACAACCCCTAAGATCTGCTGGCCACTTAAATTCGGACCAGAGATCTTGGGGGTTTGTCGCTGTTCCTGTGTTCCCACCCCCTCCGCACTCCTGGCTGCTGTCTGCATGAGGGGAGGGAGAAAAAAAAGGAAGAAAAGAATGCCGGCTCACCTCCGTTCTGCCGTCTTGCTCTGCTCCCGGCAGCATTCCAGTCTCTTAAGCATCTCTTAAAGGGGCGGGGGCAAAACAACAACAAACAGAAGCGAGGAGAGCCCGGCACTCACTACGTTACATCTGCATCAGGAATTTTTAACCCCCGGAGAGCAGGTACTTGAAAAGTGTGCTGGAACGTGCTTAGGTGGACGTGGTCACACTTAATTTTTTGTAAACTCCGGAGCTGGTGGGGAAACAATTTTAAGCTCTGGATCTGGGAGCCATTTGCCGCAGATTTTAGGGGTCGTGTGAAAAGGCCCTTTGTGAGGCTGGGAGCATGACACAGAGAGGAAGAACAGAAGGAAAATGGTGATATCAACACATACCTCAGTCAAATCCTTAGTTACAGTCACAATTCTTAGTACTGTATTCTGAACTCTACTGAACCTTTCTTTGTAGATCTCTTTGTTGTTTTGTTCACTGTCACCAGAGGAAAAAGCTTTGTTACCTGTTACTTACCATGTACTTTACTTTTTTCTTAATATTGCATATTGGTGATATTTAGGTACTAAAAAATCTCTTTTTAAAAACCTGTCCTGGCACTGTTCTAAACTATCTAACTTGGATTTTCTAGGTATATTACACATCGCTGTGAACTGCTCTCAGAGTAATTTCCATGTAACGGATAAAGGGCCAAAGGGACAATAACTATGGCTGAATGAAGAGTTCTTGAGGGATGAACTTTTTTTAACAGTCCATGTACTAGAACATGAGTGAAATAGAAGACTGAATCACATGTGATCATTCCGATGTTAAAATAATTATGTGAAACATTCATTGCCTCTGGTAGAATATTATTATTCTCAGAAGAGATGTCACCGGAGGTGGGGTACTTATGACAAGCTGGCTTGCCTGCCGCCTTTCAATGTTTCTACCTGCTGCAAGAGTTTTCCTTGCGATTCCTTCCCCCTTTTGTGCTACAGAACAATGGAGACAGAGTTTGTAATGTGTATCTAGAGCTTAGAAACAGTTTCCCCACATGAGCCTTTGTGTTTTATGAAGCTTTTTTGCACAGTCTCATCCACCTTATTTTATGCCTCTTCTGGCCTTTGCTAGACATTTTAGATATTGTGTTGCCATAAAGTAAAAGGCCCCAAAGTAATGACAGGACTCCACATTTTATTGCCAGGAGTATAAAATATAGGGATTTTAGAACAGACCAGGAAAAATGAGAAGACCATCTAAAAAAAATTACCCCATAGGGATGAGTTCTGTGAATCAATTTTAAAAGCTTGCTTTCTTCCTAGAAAATTTAGTCTAGGGTTTCAAATTCAATTAAAATAACAACATTGCATTGTACAATATAAATCTAAGTATGAAAAAGAGACCTAAAAATGTATTTGCATTATTTTAGTAAAGGAAACATTTTCTTAAACTTCACTATCCTAAGCAATACTCTAGACCAGTGTTTTTCAACCTTTTTTTTATTTTAGTAAAGGAAACATTTTCTGAATAGGAATCAAATAACTACAAATAAAATATTTTATAATTACTTTATTATGAAATAGTAAACAGAAATATGAAAAATTATAAAATGGCATCTTAATTTGATAAGCTTTTGTCTTTATTATTATTATTATTATTGGCATTTAATTTCCTAAGTGTCTTTTATTATTATTATTATTATTATTATTATTATTATTATTATTATTATTATTATTATTATTATTATTATTATTATTATATCATTTTAGGATTCTTCCCTGGTTTAGTGCTAAAACAAATGTGGCTATTAGGTATCTGGGAGAAGGCCATGTTAATTCTACCACTCTTTACTGGAAGATGTGAGTATTTGGGGGAGGGGTGGCATGAGATGCTCAAAGGTAGATCATTCCTTCATTTCATGGATTCAGTTCTATTTTTCGGCTTTCTATATAAAACCACTATATAGACCTGCCTGAAAAAACATATCTCAATGAAGAGTCAAAGAGGACTCCACAGTATTTTAGCTACCATAGGTTTGATACAACTGATTTCATCAGACGTTATGCTCCTTTTGAAATTCCACCCATGGGACAAAGAGCAGAGATGCAAATCACCAGAGACAATGCAAATCTTCAAATGATGAGAAGTTGAAATATGAACATGACCATTCAAAAAAGGCTGGCTTCATTTTAAGTATTGGGGGCACTGTATTATCCTTCTACTCAGGAGAAATATATCATGAGGAAAGATATACAGTAGGCTAGTGTAAAATCCACATGATCTGATTTATGTTTATACATGCAGATTTGTAACTAATTGGTACCGTTTAAATAGAAATGTAAATCTTGCTATTCTATGGTTAAACTATGATCAGCTGAACATTTGGTTATGTGATCTGTTGTCCAGGGTGCAAAGATTATGCTCTCCAATATCCCCATTCTTACTGATCTTGACTTTTAAACCAGATTTGAACTGGGAAGGTTTTAAAACAGGGAAATGCCTTCAAACAGAGGCCTGCAAATGTTTCAATTATGGGACTGTCCTCTGGAAAGTATGATATATTGGCAGTGCCCTAAGATCAAGTCAGGCAAAGTTCCCTTCGAGCTAGTTATGCCTCAGAATGAAGTTCAGGCTTTCATCTGCTGCTACCCAGTGCTACCTGGGAGCTCTTTCCCCACTTGTCTACCAGTTAGAAAGCCTTAACTAGGAGGAAAGGGTAACAGGGAGAAAGGGGAGTTCATTACCACAGAGGGGAAGCCTTTCATTTGTAATTGTTTTCTTTCTTTTCTCTGGAAAACAGCTGAACAATGGAAGTGGTCCACTTTCTCACTCAGAATTTGAGAACAAGTTGCCTTCAAAGTCAAGTTCGGTCCTTTCCCTTCACACACACACACAAAATCTATTTCTGGTTATCTCTCACCTCTCTTCCTTTTCCAACAGACTGACCTACAGAACATATATGAACTCTAACTTTTTTGGAAACAGAACAGATATGAACTCTTACTTTTATTTTTTGAAATGAGTAAGAGACTTTTTCATTGTATTTTAAACACATGCTTGCCTTTAATTTCATAGCATGCCAAAAGATGGACGGAATTCACTAAGGGCTGAACCAAACATTTCCATTACCTGGCTTCCTTGTTCTTCATCCACCATGCCATAATCTTTAATTTCTGATCAAACTGACATTTTCTCAGTGCCGGTGGTATTGGGGAGGATGGGGGCGAGAAGAGACATAATAAATAAAGTATCCAAAATGGCTTTATCATGGGGGTGTTGAGAGAGAAAGGTCTGAAATAGCTAAAATGTAGTTGAAACCACATTGAAAACAAGTTTTAAGCCAGGCTCTTTGGTAAATGTAATGGTTATATGATTTTTGTTGAGACGTCTGCCTTGTGACAGAATAAGAGAGATCTCATTGGTCAAGGAGAGGACCAATGGAATCCTATGATTGTGAGGGTGGGGGAGGCTATAAAATTGAATTAACTATAGATATAGATATAGATATATTCTCAGGTGAAGCACGCTAGAGAAGACAGAATTTGAATTGTTCAGTTAAGTTCTACACAGTAGTGACGGAAAGTTTGAATTCCATAGGAGAAATGAATAAAACTAAATTTGAATAAAAGATTGCTTATATAGTACTTTGAAGGGGTTAAGGAAATGTTGACAGATCCAGAAAGGTCAAAAGTTTACTGACTTCCTCTCAGGGAAGTATCTAAATTACCTGTACCACATTTATATTTTGTATCCATAAACACAGGATTAGAAGTTACAGTATTTTTCATGTTAAACCAATAAACACTTTTATTTTTACTTTGTATAACCCTAGAAGTGGTGGCAGCAGAAAATTTTATTTCATTTTTCAACACAATTTTTAATTTGTGGAAGTGAAGTAAACTAATGAAGGCTTGTAAGAGGGGTGCTTGCCACATTAACCTTATTTAGAATATAAAATTATCAATTGTTACAGTTTTGGCTTCACTGTAATAGTGCACAGAAGTTTATATGTAAGTTCAGTACTGTATCTCTATCCTTTGAGATGTCTTTTCTCTGGGTTTCAATTACAGTGGGTTGTATAATATAAAGAACATGTCAAAGGCAAGCAATGAGAAAAGAAACATGCCTCCTTCTCTTAAAATAGATACACTTTTTCACAGTCCAGAAAATTGGACAGTTTTTGGCAAAACTGAGCCAGTTAGAGTGAAACTACTTCATGTAATGTAAACTACAGAGAGAGAGAGAGAGAGAGAGAGAGAGAGCAGCTGTCCTTATGGACTAGCTGCTCTATATGAACAGCTCACTATTCGTACTAGCTTCCATGTGGTTGTTATAAGGACCACCATGGTATTATTTTCACATCTGGTTTTAAGTGGGCTGGGTGCCACTCCATATTGTCACATTTGCATCATAATATACATAAAGTATCTTGTTTAGAACTCTTAAATTGTATATTCTTTCCTGGTTCTTGCTAGGGACATGTCACTAAATGAATAAGCAAAAACATTGGCCAGCTAAGACTTGGTGTTTTAAATACATTGTTCCGTGGCAGCACCAAACCCCTGGTGCCATAAGCACTTACAAAATCACATGTTTAGAGTTCTACTTTCTACCACCATGTTCTTGATTACTTAGATAAAGTAAAAACTGCAATCACAAGAAGACCTTTTCTTGTTTCTCTTCAGGTACAGATCATAACTAAACCTCACTGTCTTACCTGCAATATATTTAGTATTTAGAGTACTACTATTTTTGTTTTATTTGTTTGTTTTGCTTTAAATATTATCTTTGAATGATATGATATACAGTATATAAAAACTGTGTTATTTCAATTAAAGGAGAAATTTATTTTTAAATAGATAAATGGATAAATGGATAAATAAATAAATAAATCATAATATTGCCCTATAATAGGCACGGATGAGAAACATTGGCTGGCACTTGTTCAGATACCCCCAGAGGGTGTGGAAACATCAGAAGAGGCTATTTGGGAACAGACACCATTAGTGTAAGGTTTGGGTAGGTTCAAAAATGTATAAGCTGCACTTCCCATCTCCTGGTACCATGGAATTCAAGGTCTGAAATGTCTTTCCTATTCCCTTACCTGGGCCTATCAATGCAGTTACATTGCATAAGATTATTGCAACAATATCTGCTTTCTCCCTACAGGCAGCCTAGTCCACAAATCAACCAAAGGTGATTAAAGTCACCGCTGGTAACCTGTACGTCCACAGAAGTATGGCAGATGGTAGGAGAAAAGACATCACTCACAGACAACCAGGCCAATTTTCCTTCTACTGCCATATTCTACTGATGGTGGCTTTGCCCGACTGGAATGCATGGTAAGACTTTCAAATTGAACAAGCGGTAGTCCTACATGTTTACACTGCATATAAACATGCAACCAACACGACATGGGTCAAACTAAAGATAGCATACATCTGAAAGAACACTCCACACAAAGAAATAAATTAAGAAGTAATTCTAAAACTTATTTATTCATTCATTCATTTATTTACTTACTTGCCTTTTTTGTTTATTAGACGACCCAAAATTACAGTTTCACAACTGCACAATTCTCTCCTTGGCTTACTTCTGTGTATAAGATGACCCTCAATTTTTAGTCTAACAATTTTAGACAAAAATATTGTCTAAATAAGCACAGAAAAATACAGTTATTTATTCTCCTGCTTCCCCCCCCCCCAAGACTCAGCCTGATAAAATCTCATAGAATGATCAAATAATTAAGGAAGCTATTTATAAAGTCCAAATAGAGTTTCCACAATATTCACTTCCACGCAAAAAGTTCTGCACCTTTTTAAAAGCAAGAAAAATAATTGAGAACAGAAGAAAATTGAGGAAAAGTATAATTTTTTTTCTAAGCCAAACAAGGGAAGAACTGAGTCATTGCCTGTCAAAGATGTCACTGTGAGAACTTCAAACATACTATGCATATGCAGATATGGGCCAGTCACTGGTCAATCACATTGATGTTACACCCACATTTTCACATCTTATTAAATCATCCTAGAAAACAAATCATTTTGGTCTTCCAAGAGCTCAATAGCAAGACAGCTTGATATTTAATCACGTTGCCTTGATTTTTCTGAAATATGCAGGTTAGCAGGAACAGATTGCTACCTTCACTTTCCATTACCTCTTTGACATGACTGATAAAATGGCAAAGCCAATATTGTCGAACATCTGGAAAGCACTAAAGATGCCATGATTTCTTCTGAATACTCTCATGAAAAATTAACAAAATAATCCCTGATTAATCAAGGTGAAGATTGCTTCACCTGGGTCTCAGTCTCTTGTGCACCAAACATGAAATCCCATCAAGAAAACCACCAAAGCATTTAGGATACCACTATTACAATTGACATTTCCTTGAAACCTACTGATCTCAGCACACATACACAAAAAACATTACTAATGTTCTGTGCCACATCAGTAGCTAGCTAGACAGATCATTCAATAAGCATTAGCTGGAGATAATAACTTATTAGGATTCAGTAAGAACCCAGAATGCCAAAATAAAATAAAATTACTTGTTCAGAGCATGAGGGAGAAGAAAGTAACTTTTATCTCCATCTCTGAATTTCACATTGTACAGCCAGCTGTGTATTTTAATGTACCAGATGAATCAAAGAAAACAGCACATATTTCAATTAAGCTTTTTCAAAAGCTGCCTCTCTTTGTCTTAGTGTCTGTGTCACAAAAATATTCCAGAAGGAACACTATGTTCAATCCAGCATTTGCATTTTTATCCAATCAGATCTTAGGGACATGTGCCAAGTCAATGTTTATATTACAGAACAAATCAAACATCAGCAAGATCTGATTAACCTAACAACCTGAAATTAAACAATACCACCTGGAAAGGGTGCTCCTATATTTGCTAGAAACCAAGAGGCTCTTTCAAAATCTGTATGCCAAGGACAGATGTTCTCATGCACACACAAAGATGCATATAAGCTTTAAAATATTTCCCATTATTTCCCTGCTATCTGATGAACTCTGCTCTATATTCTGAGGGAAGTAATTAAGTCTCAGCTTTATGTTCTGAAATGAAAATTTTATTTATTTGGGATCAAAGCAGGGGTGGAGGTTTTAATGGCAGAAAGGTTTCCTCAGGTCCAATAGAGATAGTGAGCCCATTCCCCTCCTTCCCAAACGTATCAGCATGAGTATAGGAAGAATTGTTTTCTTTCTGACTTGACTCCATGATGGTTATCACAAACTCAATTGTATTCTACCATTTGAAATGTGATGGTACCTTGATGATGTGAGTGTGGACGAAATCTCAGTACTTTTGTTATTACTTGCTGGGGTTTAGACTAACTGGGTCTCAGAGATTCTGTGGGCTTGGGTGGGCAGGTGGGTGATTAAGATGGTCCAACCCAGGAAGCAGAGGGATCTGAACAACTTCCTAATGGTTCTTGGTACACTCTGTATCACCACAGCAGGGGATTTACTTAGACTCCTTGTTGACCTTTGGAATGGGGAAAAGGTCACTGCAGTCCACATGATCTCCTCTAAGTATCCCTTACTATGAAACAAATTTGCCAGTGGAAAACTCCTGTGCAATGTCTTGACCATTGTTCTCTGGGATCCTTCAGGATTCTATTTTGTCTCCCACACATTTAACGTTTACATGAAATTACTAGGAGAGGATGTCCCAAATTACCATATATACTCGAGTATAAGCCAAGTTTTTCAGCCCTTATTTTTGGTTGGGGAAAACACACCCTCGGCTGATACTTGAGTCAATAAGGGTCCCAGGTTTTTGTGGGTAAAATTAGGAGCTCGGACGGCTTGGGGAGGGTGGCGGAGGGCAAGTCCTGCGATTCCAAAGTAGCAGGGGTATCTTCCTGAAGCAATTTTAGGGAACCCCCTTAAATCTGGAAAGATTTAGGGGTAAGGGGACTTAATTATGAAGCTCTAAAAGGGCTGGGGATAATATTGACAAATGACAACTGTACAGGGACTGTGGAGACAATCAGGGAGTTTACTTTATGGTATTAACTCCCTAATTGCCTCCACACTCAAAGCACACATTGACAATTACTACCCCCAGCCCCTTTGGAGCTCCACTGGTATATCGTATATACTGGAGCATAACGGAAAAAAAAAGCCCTCACCTTATACTCAATTCAATAAGTTTTCCCAGTTTTTGGGGGTAAAATAAGGCCCTTGGTTTATACTCAGTTGGATTATACTTGAGTACATACGGTAGGTGGTTTGGTGTAACCAGTATGAGGAAGCTGTCCTAGTTCTGCAATATGAACTTCATATCAAATGAAGACAAGACCGAGTTGTTCCTTGTCAGTCCAAAGACAGATCAGGGAATAGAGAGTCAATCTGTGCCAGATGGGTTACACTCCTCTTTAAAACTAAGGTTTACAAGTTAGGCATGATCTAAAATTTATTCCTAAACCTGGATACTCACATTTTGGAAATGGTGAACAGTGCATTTGTACATTTAATTTTAATGGAACAATTTCTCTAATATGGGTCTGCATTTGGAAAATGTTTGAAAACTCCAGTGGGTTCAAAATGCTGGAAGCAGGCTGTTGACTGGAGCTGGTTATAGTAAAAAGAGAAATTCTTTGCAGAAACCTCTTTACTAGCTAATGATCCATTTCTGATTTTGCTAATTTTGACCCATAAACTCTAAATGATTTGGGTCTAATTGCTTTGAGTCCAACTGAAAAAAAAATCTAATTAATTGCAAGCCAAGATTTCCTTGAAACACCATTGCAGAAATGTGTCAGTGTGTAAAGTTAGAAATGTATGGAAACTAATGGGTAAAATGGATAAAGCAGATTGGGATATAGGCAGATAGTAATTCTGTTCATTTCTCCCCTGTTTCAGGAAGACAGAAGGAGACGCAGCTCTGCAGAGGCAAAGGAGGGAGGCAAGAACCACGTTTTTTAAGCAACATGCAATGAAATGTGCCATTGCATTGAGAATTGTATTCCTCTCTGAAGCTCTGCTGATCTTGACATCATTCATTTATTCAGACCCTCTACTCAGATAAGAACATTTGAAGGACAATAGTAATGTTTTTCCCCCTTCATGGTTACTGTAGCATTGACCCTGATCCAATGCCAATAGTTCATTTCTATTAAGCTTTCTAATTTAGTGGATTCAAAGCCTTTGATACACAAACCTCAACTCTAGCATGTCATGACCTACTTTGTCCTTTCTATTGAGTTAAAGCCCAGTAAATCCCATCCATGCTCACTGTTCCCTTAGGCCTCTGCTATTATTTTTATATCACCACCAGCATTGCAAGGTGCAAGAGGAACATATTAAAAGCAAACAAGTCAGGACCTGTCCACAGGCCTCCAGCTGAAACAAAGGGTCTTGTCCAGTTTTGGAGTTTTCTTGTCCAGTTTTGCAAGGGAAAACTGGACAAGAAAAATTTGAATGAAGCCTCCAACTTTGATAAGTCATCTGAAAACAACAGCTGAAAATAGTACCTACAAAGTTTTTCCTAATAACTAGGAACAAAGAAGTCTACTAGCAGCCTGGAGACAAATTACCTGTGACCAATAATATGGTACAGGAAACAAAATATATTAGTATTTCAGAGATTTTTCTTCTGGCAGACCTTTGTAAATGAGCAATCATATCTGCTAACAAAGCCTATGATTACAACCCAATGACCGATCAAAAACAAAAACAAAAACGAAAAACAAAGGTAGATAACTTGTATCCTGTGGGAAGTACAATAGTGACAGCTACCCATTTCCATTACTTAAAGTGTCCCTCTTCAATTGACATGCTATCAGTAACATATTGCTTGGTACTGGGAACCAGATATTTGAAGGGGGACCCAAATATAAGGTATGAAAATATTAAGTTTTAAAGTCAAGATGTATGAATGGGGTTGGGCGGGCTGGTACCATGAACTAGCATAGCTACTAATTGGCTTTAGCGTTTGACACCAAATAATAGGGTCATTCAACAACAACAACAAAATGCAGAATTGTAAACTGAAAAGTGAGAAAGTGCAAGACAAAATTAAATAGGGAAAAATGCATCACCTGGGAGGAAAGGGTTACTTTTTAGCTGAAAATTAATGTACTCCTTCCCAAATTAACATGTGGGATAATTAAAACCATATTTCCAATGAATTTATTATAGGATATACAAAGCTAATTATAAATTCTCTGTTGCTAATCCATTGCAGTTTGCTAATGCGGCGTTGAAATCTCTTTGGCCACACTTGTTTAAATTATTCATTAGACACAGCAACAGTTGTGAACTGTAATTTAAATTGGCGTCTCATGAATATTCAATTACTACAATAAACATTGGAATGTTTTACTGCACACTGCTCAATATTTTGCACTCTATCCAGTGTTTACATATTTTTATTAACTCTTTATAAAAGGTGTTACCTATTTATGTCACTGATTACAACAAGAATAAAATGTCCTACTCATAAATATTTGTGTCATCTTAAGAGAGGGAATGTAATTAGGCAAAGCTTCAGAAGTCATAATTAATATAGAGCAGACATTACTCTTGTACTCTTTGCTATGAGCATGTGGCTTGGCATCAAATCAAACTGAGCAACGTTTCCATTCAGCACAACACCAGCACTATGGCTTTCTCAAGTAACCAGTACCAAACCTGCCAATCCTCTGCCATATTACAGAAAGTGCTAATTGATGATGAACCTCACATGTTTTCCTCTTGTCCTCTTGAAACATGCTCAGACAGGCCTCACTGAATAGCCTCACATGCATTGTATTCTATTTTTGGTGCAAATCACAGTTCACCTGTTTCAAATAACATAATGGACTATGGTTCCTTTAAATAAAGGAATAAAGGAATAAACAACCCCCAATCAGATTTGGACACTGCTTTCACACACCTTTCGAACAAGCCAGGATATGAATCCATGGTTTGAACCAAAGTTAATACTTCCATTTGTTTCAAAACTGTTAACCATAGTCTCCAGTTTGGGATTAATATGAAAATTATAATTAATCAAGAGTTCCTATTCTGTTGCTTTGTGCCTCAGAGACTGAATGATTTCCTTGCAACCCACAACCAATGTGATTTAGAGTGTACAAAGTTATGATGAGAGCGTAATCAGTATAAAAGAAAACAATGTATTGCAACACATACATTTGGTCTTTATCTATTAATTTAGCCCTTGACGAAATAATGTTCTTCACTTCATCAAAGTGATCCTAGGTAATTGTGAAGTACCTCCTTGGATTAGTTCTTACTGCTCCAAGGAGTATTGAAGAATACTGTACTGAAAGCTAGGAGCATTCATTGAAATATACAGGCACTAAGAAGATGTATCATTGACTAAAAGCCTGAGAGAAATGTCTCTGTTTCTTCCCTTTCAAATGTATTGGCACTATGATGGCAGTTTCTGAATGACTATGGGGTGCAATCAATGCACACGCTGGAGGCCACTACCTACTTTGTGACTTTTATATGGATTACCATGCATGATTACACTGACTGATTTCATAAGAACACAAATGTTTTCCATGTTAGTTGCCACCCTTCGTAATATATATTTTTTTCCTTTTGCTTGCTCTTTGTAGCTTTAATGTTACCTTTTAATGTTCTAAGATGCCTCTTCTAACTCCCTGTTCTTAACTTGAATATGTCTTAAATGTTCTGGGCTGTATATTGTCCCTCATTAGTGTAAGCCACCTTGGGTCCTTTTCCAAGGAGAAGGGGGTGGGTGAAAATACTCAAAATAAATAAATATATAAACAACTCTCCATTCATCACTTTGGATTTGGTGCAATGCTATTTTTAAATGGGGAATCAGCTTGGTGATATTTTTAGCCAAAGAGAAGGTCTACATATACAACCAAGCCTAAAACTAGAGGGAACCTACAAAAATCATTGCACGTGACCAATCAATTCAACAACGGATACTAGAAAATTGTTGATGTCCAAGCTATGGAATGCCCTCCTGAATGAGATCAGACGGGCGCCAACATTGATGACATTTCGGCGCCAAGTAAAAACCTTCCTGTTCCAGAAGTTTTTTAATTGACACAATATAGATTGTGGATCCTCTGATGGCAATTCTAGTGTAATGATTTTAGTGTAAGGTTTTTATTATTGTTTTTAATTATTTATTGATATTCTATGTTTTAACTGTTTTAATTTTTTTGATTGTAAGACGCCCAGAGACCTTTGGGTAGTGGGCGGCATATAAGTTCTATAAATAAATAAATAAATAAATAAATAAATAAATAAATAAATAAATAAATAATGTGATATAGCAGGGCAAATAAAGGTCAGTTGGAATTCTTGAACTATTAAAACCACTGGCAGTGCAGAGAATTTTTAAACCTATTTTGAAGTCATCAACAACCTGCAATAAAGAATTGGGGTGGGGGTGGGGGTGGGGGTGGGGGTGGGGGTTCGAGAATATGAAGATTTCTAGCCTCTTATCTTTTTACCCAAAGACCCATTTAGACTTCCTGCATGGTAAAGAACTGAAATTTAAAAGATCCCTAACTTTAAAATTGACAGTTCCAGACCACCATATAAAACACCCACCCAAAATGTTCCTTCAAGTGGAGCCTCTAACTGCACAGGTTTCCTTTAGAAGACTTGTTGCACTCAAGATAATAAAATTCAATTTCACTTTTAGCTGAGTAAAATCCCCTATCTCTTGGAAAAACTGATTCATCCAATTCAATTTACACTGGAATTTGCAGTTGCTATGGGTTCACTTTGAAGCTGGCTTAGACTGTAGATAATTAGCTCCAAAATAAGTGGTAGCTCTTCTGCTGTAAGATGTAATTATTTACTCTCTTTTCTGAGGGCACGGTGCAGCCAAAATTGATGAACAGAAATGCAGCTGGAAATAAAACTGCAGGCAAATGTTACTCAGGCAACCAGATGTAGTGAGACACCTTTCGTTGTCACAAATGTAAAAGCAAACACTAAAGAAAATTACATAACGTATAAATTCAGCAGGGTTTTATATGTGAAGTTAAAAATCATTACAGTACTTCTATTTAATGCCTCACAGCATAAGTGTCTGCTTGTTTATCATTCAAAAGATATTTTCTCTCTCAGAACAATGTCTGCCTGAAACTAGAATCTCTGCTTCCCAGCAGTGAATCTCTGCCTTTCAGTCCAGATTTATGCCCACATAAGGTTTAAGTACATTACTCTGATTTAAGCAGGGTGTGGATGGTTTCCAGGTTTTCAATTGCAGGATTTAAAGGGTTTAATTTGTGCACATCTCTGCATAAAATTTTGGATTGGGCCCTGATGGAAACACTGTGATTAAGCTGTGAGGAAAACCCTGTCAGCCATTAACAATTTTACTAATGGTGACAAATGAGTCTTAGTCTAAACAAATTTCTGTTCACTTTTCTTTAGGAACACTAGTTTCAAGAGGCAAACGGAAGTACAGTGGTACCCCGACTTAAGAGCAATGCGACTTAAGAGCAGAAAACTGTTGGCATTTTAACTGCCGCCTTACAAATTTGAGATAGGGTCTGCTCGACTTACAAATATTTTTCCATGTTTTTGATTTTTTAACTTATTTTTTCAATTTTTTAGATGGCTACCCCGACTTAAGAGTAGTTCGACTTAAGATCATACATTCGGAATGGATTAAATTTGTAAGTAAAGGTACCACTCTAAACACCACTTACAGTCTCTGCTGACTTGATTTGAACAGGGCCATCTTATTATACACAGTATAGAACTGGGTATCACAGCTCCTTCAACTAGGTCATAAATCCACACCCTAGGTCTAGGTCAGTGGTGGTGAACCTTTGGCACTCCAGATGTTTTGGGCCACAACTCACACAGTCCTTTGTCATTTGCAGTACAGGTTTGGAATTCTGGGAGTTGTGGTCCATAACATCTGGGGCGTCGAACCTTCGCCACCACTGGCCTAGGTCATACGTCAGCACTGAATGGAGATGACCACACAGTGTACCATAAGCTCACATAAAAGTGGAAATTAAATGTTGATGGCCATATAGCGATTTAGATATCTTCAGCTATTGCCCTGTTGCCTTTAGAATAAAACCAGAGTGGCCATTTGAATTGATCCATTATTGACTGTTTTTATAAAAATTCTACAAGAAAGTAATCACACTTGCTATCAACAATGCTCTTGTAGTCATGATTAGAGATGGGCCCAAAATGAATTTTTAATTTGTTTTGTTATTTGTTTTTAATTTTGTTACCTAATGAAACGAATAACGAACAGACCCATCAAAGAAAAACAAAATGAAACAAAATGGAAATTTCCGCTTAGTTCATTTTGTTTTTTGTTTTCCCACAGGTTTACCTTGCCATTGATGTGGGGAAACCGTGGGCTTTTTTTCCGCCAGAAGCCAGTGCTGCCGATCAGGTGTAGTGCTGGCTTTGGCGGGAAAAGGATTTTAAAAGTCTGGCCTTTCATCCACCATTTTCTGAGGATTCCTGCTGAGCTGTCAATTGCTGGACCCCTTTAAACCTGGCCCAGTCGGTACCAGGGACTCCCTCTGGTACCGATTGGGCCAGGTTTAAAGTGTTCCAAAAACTGACAGCCCAACAGGAGCCTTCAGAAAATGGGTCGGGAGGGAAGTTTCAGCAATCATGCTGCCCTCCCGACCCATTTTTGATGGCTCCTGCTGAGCTGTCAATCGATGGACCCCTTTAAACCCAGCCCATTCGGTACCAGGGGGTCCCCCTGGTACTGAATGGGCCAGGTTTAAAGCGGTTCAGCAACTGACAGCCCGGCAGGAGTCCTGTGAAAATGCTAGTGAGGGCTGTTCCAGGGATCAAGCTGCCCTCCCTAGCATTTTCAGATGGGACCTGCCAGTATGTCAATCTCTGGACCCCTTTAAACCCAGCCCAGTCGGTACCAGGGGGTCCCTCTGGTACTGCCTGGGCCAGGTTTAAAGTGGTCCCGCGACTGGCAGCTCTGCAGGAGTCCTGTGAAAATGCTAGTGAGGGCTGTTCCAGGGATCAAGCTGCCCTCCCTAGCATTTTCAGATGTGTCCTGCCGACCTGTCATCAGCTGGATCACTTTAAAAATGGCCCAGTCACCACCAGGGGTTCTCCCCAGTGCCGACTGGACCATTTTTAAAGGGGTCCAGCCGATGACGGGTCAGCAGGATCCTTTTGAAAATAGCACAGATGCCAATGCAGGGGGGGGAAATGAGGCGCTGGCCCCAAGCCAGCGCCTCCAAAGCCCCTACTGGGGACTTTTAACCCCCCAAAATAAAATAAAATAGAATAAATAAAAAAGGAGTGCGGACCTGGCCCCAGGGGTGGTAGGGTCTACACTGTAAAATAAATATTTTTTTAAAAAAACCCATGCCGACTGGGCCCCAGGAGCCATACATAAAAAATTTTTTTTTAAAAGGAGCTCCAACCTGGCCCCAGGGGTGGTCAGGTCTGTGCTGTAAAATAAAGAATTTTTTTTTTTAAAAAAAAAACCCAGTGCCGACTGGGCCCCGGGAGCCATACATAAAAAAAATAATTAAAAATGGAGTGCCAACCTGGCCCCAGGGGTGGTTGGGTCTAAGCTGTAAAATAAATTAAAAAAAAAACCCAGTGCCGACTGGGCCCTGGGAGCCATACATAAAAAATAAAAAATAAAAAGGAGCGCCGACCTGGCCCCAGGGGTGGTCAGGTTTGCACTGTAAAATAAACAATTTTTTTAAAAAAAAACCCCAGTGCCGACTGGGCCCCGGGAGCCATACATAAAAAAAATAAAAAAATAAAAATGGATCGCCGACCTGGCCCCAGGGGTGGCCAGGTAGGTGCTGTAAATTAAAGAAAGGAATAAGAATCAGCACTGACCCAGCCCCAGGGGCCACACGGTTGGCGCTTAAAGAAAAAACAACAACAAGGTGCTGGCTTGGGGCCAGCACCTCAAAAACCCCTTGCCACCGGGGCCAGGACTGCCCCACCACTGCTGCCTGGTAAGTTAACCCGAACCAGTTCAAATCGTTTCAGGTTCGTTTTTTTTAAAAAAAAATCATACAAACCTGAACCGAACCAAGGGTGGGCCTGAAACAGAAGAACTCGAACCATGGATTTTCTGTTTCGTGCCCACCTCTAGTCATGATATATTAAAACATAGTGTCAGAGCATGATGCAGGGGACTTGGGTTCAAATATGATGGCCATGGAAATTCACTATTGGGGATAGCAATGGTCAACTATTGAACATGTCATATGACTCTGAAATCTTATTACGATTACAATTAACTCACCTAACTTATTATGAGAGCACATAATAACAAACCTAGTATGTATATGCTGCTTTCATAAATACTACTTTAATAGGAATGAAACTGGCTAGGGATTAAGGGGTGGAGTTAAGCAGACAATGTTGCTGTGTTACCTCTTCAAAACTGGCAGTCACTCTCTTAACCAAGTTTAGTTTCCACCTGAACCATTAAGTTGCTCAGAGTATCTACTTGCTTTGCTCTTGCGTAAAGCAGTCATCTGCATAAAGAAATAACACAGTAATTTTCAGACTACATTTTCAGGCCCATGCTTTAGCTACCTCTTTTATCTGTATATAGTTTGCAATTGTCATCAAGATTTTCTGCAAGATAGCCAGCCATGAGAACAAAAGGATTCACAGACTGTGAACAAAACACACAAATGCAGTTGAATCCTTTTATCCCTTGATAATGATAAATTTGTTTTGACTTTTCAAAGAAGTACTTGGCATAGACACATTAGGAGTAATTCTTTTCTGAGTGCAGATCTTTTGCAGCCAGTAAAGCACCAGCCCTACATAAGTCTTGGTGGTGGTGGTAGTTGTGGGAAGATCCAACAACTCACAAAAACATGAAAAAACTGGGGAAGAATGGGTGCAAAGCTGCCTTATGAGGACTGAGAATACAGTATTCAGTAGCCAATGAATGCTGAATACCTTTTGGGAACAGCAGAGAACAGAAAATGGGTATGCGGAATGGAATGCCATGGACAAGAGCAGCACTGGACTAAACCCTAAACAAAGATAATTCACTGTAGGTCCCAAGAGATAACTCTTTCCATATACTTTAATATTTCCTTAGCAACACTGGGAGAAACCACACAAGCACACATACACCTGTTTTCCTGCCCTTGGATACATTAACCGCATCTAATCATAAATGCCAGGTTGACAGGGATGGGAGTGAAAGAAATCTGAATCTGGCAGCATCCTTTATGCTTTAAATATTTTTGCTCCATTACTTGTCTGAACAAATTCAAACAAATGAAAGTACTTCCTTGCCAAGTTTACATGTATTGCCTCTGGTTAAGACTTGCTTCTGGTATTCAAAGTGTGTATCTATCTGCTTAACTGAAAGTGTGGTGGTAATTTTCGGCACTGAAGGAGCATTACTCTGTAAATTGGTGTGGCTCGTTTTTTCCTTAGGTAAAGAATATGTCTGTGAGAATTCAGACACAATTGACAGGGTGACTTACCACTGGTTATATCCTGGAGAGACCGTGCTCTGATTTTATGGACTTTCCAAGATCCACAAGCAATGAATCCCCCTCAGACCCATTTGTCAGTAGTATTAATTCAGTGACTTACAACATTGCAAAATATCTGGAGACTATCCTAGGCCCACTGGCTGGACTCACAGACCACCAAATGCACAATTCAAAGGAGTTTGTTTCTAAAGTCAGGGAGCTGAAACTGGATACAGATGAAACCATGGTATCCTTTGATGTTACATCTCTCTTTACCAGCATCCCCACCACTGATGCCCTAACAACTGTAAAGAGAAGACTTAGAGAAGACAGCATTCTCACCTCCAGAAACAGCCTCAACACAGACCAGATATGTCTGCTCCTGGACCCGTGTCTGAACACCACATATTTCATCTACAGAGAGGACTTCAACAGACAGAAGCATGGTTGTGCCATGGATTCCCCAGTGTCACCAATTGTTGCCAACCTATAAATGGAAGAAGTGGAGAGGAAGGCACTCAACACCTTCCTAGGGACAACACCATCCCACTGGTTCAGGTATGTAGATGATACCTGGGTGAAAATCAAGACTCAGGAAGTACAGGCCTTTACAGACCACATCAATGTGGTGGACCCTAATATTAAGTCCACTAGGGAAGACACCCAAGACAACAGGCTTGCTTCCTGGATTGTGCAGTCATCATCAGACCTGACTGTGGCCTGGGAGTAGAAGTTTACAGGAAACCCACCCACACAGATCAGTACAGTGGTACCTCGGATAACAACTGCCCCGGCTAATGAATAATTCAGATAACAACTGCAAATTTCTGGGTATAGGGCTGCCTCTGATAATGAATTTTCCCTATGGGCTGCCTCGGATAACGAATCGCAATTCCTAGGTATAGGTCTGCCTTGGAGAACAAATTTTCTCTATGAGCTGCTTTGGATAATGAATCTTCCTATGGGCTGCCTCGGATAACGAATTTTCCCTATGGACTGCCTCAGATAATGAATTTCCATCATGCATCAGTAAAAACATTATCCCAGGTGAAATTGTATCTGTACCTTTAAAGTGCACTTTTTAAAGAGTTTTGAGCAAAAATCCAGGTGTCTGTCCCTTTTTCCTAGGCTCAGAACGGATTAAACGGTTTCCCATTCATTCCTATGGGAAACTGCGTTTCGGATAACAACGTGTTTCGGATAACAACTAACCTCGGAGAATGAATTACCATTGTTATCCGAGGCACCACTGTACTTGCTGTTTGACTCCTACCGTCCATTACAACACAAATTAGGAGTTATCAGGACCCTAAACCACAGAGCAGAGAGCATCCCCACCTCGATAGAAGCCAAGAAGAAGGAAGACAGGCCTGTGGATATACAAAGTGGGTCTTCAACAAAGCAGTGTGCTGACCCAGAAGAACAAGGGATCAGCCTGAGACCCCAACCTAACAGAAGAACCTGGTCATTCTCTACATGGAAGAAGTGTCTGAAAAGCGTAAAGGGATTTTTGACAAACACCACATCCCTGTTTATTTCAAACCCACAAACACACTAAGGCAGAGATTCATCCATCCAAAGGACCTGATACCAAAACAAAAAAGGAGCAATATAGTATCTGAGGTCCAATGCAGTGAGGAGTGTGCAGATTTCTACAATGGAGAAACTAAACAGCCATTAAACAGAAGCATGGCCCAAAATAGGAGGGGTAACAGCTCAGGACCAGATCCGCAGTACACCTCCACTTGAAGGACAAAGGGTACTCATTCAAAGATGAGGATGTACAGATATTAGACAGAGAAGATAGGTGGCTTGAGAGAGGGGTCAGGGAAGCCATTCATGTGAGCATTGAAACCCCTCAACAGAGGTGGGGGCCTCAGGCACAGTCTATCTGCTACTTATTAGGCTGTGCTTTCAACAATACCCAGACAAATCAAAAAGCTTTCACTATCAAGGCCATAGCTAACGACCCATACTTTATGGGTTTCAGCACCTTAGGCCATTGTTCACATTAAGGCTATTGATACTGTTGTCTACCTAACAAGCTTATTCAGGCAATTGTTCATCTTATGAGCCTATTTCAGACCACAGTGACAAGAGGTCAAAGCGGACTATAAGATGGAGGACTCGTAACTAGCTTTCTTCAGACTTAGGAAGCTGTCTGGATGACCAGCAAAACATTTCTATCTCTCAAGAAAAAGAAGTCCAGTTGCCATGACTCAACTTCCAGAATATGTCTGTGAAGATTCTCAGTGATCCAGGTAAGTTCATCTGGCAGTTGAGTCATGGCAACTGGACGTCTTTTCTTGAGAGACTGAAACATTTCACTGCTCATCCAAACAGCTTTGTCATGTCTGAGGGATGCTAGTTGTGAGTCCTCCATTTTAAAGTTCACTTTGACCTCATGTCACCCTGATCTGAAATAGGCTCATAAGATGAACAATAGCCTGAATAGACTTGTTAGAGGTGGTGGTGGGAACTCAGGCACAGTCTATCTGCCATTTATCAGGCAGTGAGTTCAACAGTACCCAGACAAATTGAAAATACTTCACACTTCCACCACCATGGCCATAGATAACGACCTATACTTTATGAGTTTCAGCACCTTAGGCCATTGTTCACCTAAAGGCCTATGGAAACTATTGTCTGCCTATTGAGCCTATTCAGGCTATTGTTCATTTTTGAGCTTATTTCAGACCAGGGTGACATGGGGTCAAAGTGTATGATAAAATGGAGGACTTGCAATTACCTTTCCTCAAAATGACGAACCTATTTGGATGAGCAGCAAAACATTTCAGTCTCTCAAGAAAAGAAGTCCAGTTGCCATGGTAAAGAAGCCCCTCACTCTATTGTTATAATCTTTGCACTGTTATAATTTCACCAAATCAGGGATAGATTACTGGTTCATTGCCAGAAACAGCAATCTGAAGAGAGTAGGCATGCAAACATGTATCTCAGTCAGAAATATTTCTCTAGGTTCTGAACTCCCATTGATTTCAGTAAGGCACAGCCCCAGGTGGGCAAACAATTTACTAGGTGTTAGATATCCTCAGCTAATCTCTGTTATAGTTATTTTGAAAATGTCAATCAGGAGGAGGGTAGGTAACTGTAAAATATTCACCAGCTTGTCCTGTTCCACAAACTTACTGCGGCAATTTTGTCCTCTATATACGTTTTGTGTATAGGTTTGTATTGGCTTAAATGATAAGTGATGAGTTGATTGACAGCTGTATGTAGGATGTGCACCATGGAATAACAAGTTGGGGACTGTGAAAGGATGCTTATGAATAGAACTGCAAGCTGATTGACCTGTACAACTCCTGGCTGGGGAGGTTCTATTTGGAATATAAGGATGTTTATGTGAGAGTGCTAGCAAGAGCTGTGTGTTGGTTAGGTTTAATGCTTTTTATCTTCATCATCAACTTCCACCACTGAGATATTTTGATATAAAAGAATTAAAATGTATAATGATCTAGAAACAAGGTGTTCCAACACTACATTATAATTTTACAATCAACCCTTCTTTGCAACATGAAAAGCTCATTCGGCTTGAGTTTTGCATAATGACATCTTTGCACTCCCCATGACAGTGTGTAGTTTATTCTTCCTATCTATCTTCCTCTTTCAGACACATTCCACTTATAACACCCATCAATGTCTCCACTTTATCTATTTCCAAGCATCATGTCTGAGTTCTGCATTTCCTTTTTTCATCATCCCTAAGGACTAATATACAGTTTACCTCAGAAACTCCAGTGATCAACTGAGATTTATTTGCACAATGGGAATATGGAAGTAGGAAATCAGGAAATGTTTAATTTGCATACTGTA
The DNA here is from genome assembly GCA_029282475.1 of Phrynocephalus forsythii. Taxonomy (NCBI): domain Eukaryota; kingdom Metazoa; phylum Chordata; class Lepidosauria; order Squamata; family Agamidae; genus Phrynocephalus; species Phrynocephalus forsythii. The sequence continues at coordinate 91,645,535 of JAPFRF010000005.1, read as the reverse complement.
CTGGGAATGAAGATGGTTTCTCATTTCTTTTCTTATACATTACTGACTGCCCTCCCTCTGTACTTCTTCCTCCCAGGCCTCTTCCATCAGATGCCGTGGCACATCAGTCAGTGCATCCACCTATTTATGTACTGACATGAAGTTTGCTCATTGCCCACCCACTTTATTCAGAGGTCCAGAAAGGAGGGACGTGCATTTGTCAGACTTCCTGCATTTCCAACACATTGGCCAATATCCTGTTATGTTACACAATTATTAATAATGGGTGATCACATCGATATTACTGCTCTGAAACAGCCTCTTTTTTTCATACCTAGACTCACGTTAAAGGTGCAGAGCTGGTTTATCTGGTTCCATGGGGCAAAAGATAGGTTGCTAGAACAGGGAAACACTCATGCAGTTGTGCCTATGGTCTGAATAGAATACTGGTCAAACTGCTTCAGCCTTTGGTGTTTTCTAGAGTAACCATAACTTTCATAATACTATACTATTTTGACTCTTTCACATTTTCACCTGTGTTGTAGGTGCATGTATCTAATTGGGTTGGAGCTAGGCTTGGTCACACTTACAATAGGTTTGCTAAGATTAATGGGATATAATTTGGCCATGATTCCCTTAAATTCTATTGATAATATATTTATTAAAATTAATTTAGCTGCAAACATGATAATGTCTGGATTTAAAGACCAGAATTTTGCTCTATAATAAATATTACATGTCCATGTGTACAAGGTCCTAAAATGTGGTAAGGAATGGACATGCATCATTAGTACAACTTTGAATTCTACTTCTTCCAAGCTATGGACTTACTGAGATGAACTCCCCTGAGCAAGCTACCATAGATACATTTTGTGTGTGTGTGTGGAAAGGACATCATCCAACATTGTTCATCATAATCTCAAGACGGTATGTCTGTCTGTAAATATTTATCTATCTCCTTGAATCTAGAAGTGCCAGGAAAAACAATATAAGAACATCTACTAAAGTTATTTGCTATCTTATTTTATGGACGAGCTTTTAGCAAAGGTGCTGACTGAGAGAGACAACACCAATGGATCCCTCTTAGAGCGCTAGCCTTTCCAGCACCAAGGACAGTGTGCTGTGAATCTCCCCCCCCCCCCGGAGCTCAATCACATGCCAACAAGCAATTTCCAAATTCACTCTCTGCCAAACAGTGCAGTGAAAATACAAATCTTGGCATCTTCTTAACCTAAGAGAATATGCCAAAAGCTTGCAAATTAAGCTAACACGATGAAGGATTTTCTCCTGTCACTTAACTACATGCTTTATTTCATTTAGGTGAGTACTAATGTTTCCTTCCTAATGCTCTTGTCAACCTCTGGAGGTTAATGCAGATTCAGAGACCTTTGTCCTTCTCCACCTCAAGTTAATAAGTAACAAACACAACCCACAGAATGTTGATTTAGTGGAACCTGATGGCAGGTTTTATGGCTTCTCCTCTTGGCTCTCAGTAAAGGCTTATGGTTTCTACCTGGCACAAAAGCAATATAAGTTGACAACCCAGAAATACAATATTTGATAAAGGGTGGGTTGCAGCATAAAAAAAGGCCATGCACCCTCTCATTGTTGAATCACATTCACAACAACATCTCTAGATATGCTTTGTGCACTCATGCAACCATCAACTAAGTAATGCCCAATCATTGTCACAGAGATTTGCAAGACGACTGCCAATGTTTTAGTGAGCCTTGGCTTTAACAGGCAAAATGCAGCACAAAAAGCTAAAGAAATATAGAATTTGATGTTTCTGAACAATGAATAACTGAACCAAGTTTCACATAAATGTGGGCACACCAAATTTAAATAATCTAGACACCCATGGTACATTTCAAATTAAGACAGCAGAAGCTGGAAGCAGCAGCAACGAGCTCTTTTGTGAACATATAGACATTGCCTAGATTCTGTGTGTATATTGGTTTGCCAGGAGACATCTCTCTTTCATTTTCTCAAATCAAGATTGTTTGCAAAGAAATGCAAATATTCCATTTCATAGTGCCAGATGCTAAAAGAGAAATTACTTCTGGTCAACTTTGCCTTCCCAGGCCCCCAGTTATGATTACCTTAAAAGTACACCACTTTCCTTTCCCAACAAATTTTCTCCAAATCTATCAACAAATATTGGCATTATCTTGCTTACATGGAGGTGAAACATTTATTTATAGCCTTGGCCAGCTGTGGAAAAGTTTAAGAAGCTTTCCCTGTGAGACCGTCATCCCACTTTGGCATCTCACTGAGAAAGCAAGGAAGAAGGAATGTCCTATTCAGTAGCCAACACCAAAGATTACTCTTTTCTACTCTATCACAGACTTCTGCCTTGGTTGTTGGAAGAACTTCAGGCATTCAGTTGTACTTGTATAGGACTATATTTATGGTAGGGATGGATATAAGCCAGTGATGGCGAAACTTTGAGAAACCAAGTACCCAAACTGCAATTCAAAAACCCACTAATTAATCACAAAGTGCCAATGCAGCAATTTAACCTGAATACAGGTGGCTGTGGAGGGGCAATGTCAGGTGTCCACAGAAAGGGCTCATGAGACAGATATCTAGTCTCATGTCAGGTGTCCACAGAAAGGGCGCATGAGACAGATATCTAGTCTCATGTGCTCCCAACCACATCTGGTGGGGCCACTGTGAGATACAGGAAGCTGGATTAGATAGGCCTTTGGCCTGATCCAGCATGGCTCTTCTTATGAGTGCCACCTTTGGCACCCATGCCATAGGTTTGCCAACAATGATATAAGCCCTGTCCCTGAGCACCTCATTCATATGGCTAAATTAGTACTGGTACTTTTGTACACAAAATACTGAAGTCTGAACTCCAGTTAGTGCTGTTAGCTAAATGAATTTACAGAGCTCCGATGATCGTGAGTCCTGGTAAGAGACATTTGCGTAGTACTGTTGACATGTGTGCCCCAATCTCCAACATGAATACAGTCCTACAGGTGAGCAGATGAATGCCTGCAGAGGGCTTTAGCAGATAAAATATACAACTACTTTAGCCTGTGATGAAAGCATTCATTGCTTTTTGTGAACATGATCAGCAATATGTAACATTGTCTGCCCCCCTTTTTATTTATCTCTCTTGCCTTGAAAATGTTTGCTTCTTCATAGTAAGCATTTATCAGATTTCAAAATGACTTTGATAGTCCTCACATTAAGAAAACCAAAATCCTCTTGTGCAGCTATGCAAATGGAATAACTCTCAGAGACAAAGTGCTCCTGCTTAGGAAATCACCATAGACTGTCTCACTTGCAAGTTGAATCAAACCACTCAGTATGCAATATATCATGTCTATAGTGATTCTTTTTTTTTTTTAATTTAGGGAATTCACTTCCGAAAAACTGTGTTATTTGTGTCATACTATTTAACTGGGTAAGAGGATCTGGGTCAGTATAATAATGTCACCACATTTATATCACCCTCCACTGGCTCAGATCACACAAGTTACCAGTCCAGGAGGCATTGTCCTCACTATCAATTAACTTCACTTTCACTCAGTGGTAACAATGCAATACAAAATCTGATTCACTATTTAAACCTGTGATGTGATATAATCTTTTGCATGTTCTTTGACTGGCTGTGATCATCTGTGTGAGCAATGCAAAAGAGAAAAGAAGCCCTAATGTCACAACACCATAAAAACAGCTACTCTTCAGCAATAAACTGCATTTACAAGGACAGCAGATGATTCCTATGAAGATGAATGGGCCTTGCCAAGTTCTAAGTGCATTTTATTTTTTTAAAGAGCTCTAAAATTTTAAAATGCTTTCTTCTGCATAGAACCTATTGGAAATGCTTACACCATTTACAAATTTAGTACATACATTTTCTGTCTAATAATCTGTGCACTCATCTATGTGCTGAGTTGCTAACAAAGCATACTGCATTATTTAATACATATAATCAACATAAGAGATGGCCATATACTGGTTAGTTATTTTTTGATTTGATGACTATTCTGCTGACAGTACTTATCAACAAGCCATGAAGTTATACGTTATTATTTTGATCCAGACATAGTCATATACTAGATGCCGCTCTCTCATTCTGGATCCGATTCATTTCCCCCCCAAAACAGCTCTACCATTTTTCTATTAGAGGCAGATTATGGATAAAAAAGGGAGGGTGCTCAAATTGAATATATAGCCTTGCCATAAATTCAGTTACAAGTCATCTATGTTTTCTGTATCCTCCAATATGGATTATGCCACTTAAGCCATGCACAAAGAGACAGCCTCACGTCATCACTACAATCTAGGTCACAAAATGTTGTCTCTCCTCTATTTCAGAACTGGCCTCCTGCTCTCTTGAGTTGATATGCACACAACCCTAACAGAGAACCAAATCATTCTCCAACTGCCTTGTAAGCGTGACAGAATGAAAATCTGTAATAACTTTGAGTAAGACTAATCATTCATAGGTGACAAGCAGCAGCAACATGAAAATGTAGTAGTTATTGTGCAGCAGCAAACCTGGATTTAAAGGGTTCACGAATCACGATAAAGCAGCAGAGCAGAGCTCTTGCTGAATGATTGAACTCAATTCATAGTACTTTGTGTGACTTTTCTACTTCACTGAAAAAGCAAAACAGACCTAGATGAGGAAAACTGTCACTCAAGAAATTCTAGTTCCTACCATCCATTACAGAAAATGAAGTCTAAATCTTTGAAGGAGACTGAATTCCTCTTCTGATTCGTAAAAGCACAATCACATCCATTTTCTATCACAGAGGAAATAACCTTGCATATAAAACAAACAAACTCTGCCAAGGCAACTGCACATTAAAAAAGGAAAAGGAAACAAATCACTCTTCCCAAGGCTCTTGTTAGTGTTACCATTCCCTCTCTCTGTCACAGACACTGTGGACTCTGTTCCTGCCTAACTGAGCCAACATTAAATCATCATCATCTTAGAACTGCAGAAGTGGAACATACTTTGTGGGTCTCTTTCAGGCCCTGACAACGAGGCACAGCATGGAATCGAACTACCAATGTTTGACTTCGCAGCTTATTTAAATCAAGGCCCAGATTCTGCAGTACATATTATAACTGGGTTATGGAAAACTTTCCAATACCCTACTTGTAGGAGAAAACAACTGAGACAATGCATTGCCAGTAGTTTAAGATTGCCAAGTTTACACTCTAAGACAGTGTTGGCGAATCTATGGCACAGGTGCCAAATGTGGCATGTGAAGTCCTTTCTGTGGGCATGTGACATTGACCCTTCATAGCCATGGCACGCCCCCTCCACTCGGAGCACGCCACTGTGCTCCGTGCAGAGAGCCATGTAAAAGGGAGGCAGCAGCCTGTGGGCTCAACCATAGCCCCAGTTTATTCTCCACCCACACCACTCTGGGCATCCCAAAAGCGGCATGGCTGGAGAGTAAACTGGGGCTATGAAGCAGCCCAAAAACTGCTGCCTCCCCTGTACTTCACAGAGCTGTTTTGAGACCACTAAAATGGCTCTGTGTGAAAAGAGCCAGGCGCAGGGGAGACAGCAGTTTGTGGGCTCCTTCATAGCCCCAGTTTACTCTCCAGCCATGCCGCTTTTGGGATGCCCAGAGTGGCGTGGGTGGAGAGGAAACTGGGGCTACGAACAAGCTGACAAGCCACCACCTCTCCCCCTGGCTTTTCCCGACAGTGTAGGACCCCACCCGCCTGTCTGCCCAGGGCAGAGAGGCAGATGTGGTGCTACCTTTTGGGAAAGCCAGGATCGAAGAGCAGGCTTTTGAATTTCCCATGGCCACAGTGAGGGTGCTGTGGTTGAGGGAAATTCAAAAGCCTGCTCTTCGATCATTGCTTTCCCAAAGGGTAGCACCCAAAGCATTTGTAACCTGCGGTACCACTGAATTCAGGTTAAATTGCCGTATTGGCACTTTGTGAAAAATCACAGTTTGGGCACTCAGTCTCTAAAAGGTTCACCATCAGTGCTCTGAAAATTAAACCACAGATGATGTTAAATATGTACTGTAGCTTGGCATTGTATAGGTCAGTGGTGTAGCTAGGGTTTTCAGTGCCCGGGGACAAAGTCAGATTTTGTGCCTCCTCCTGTTAAGTGCTGGACTCACGTCAGCAGCCTTCTTCTAGGCCAACTTGGACCAGTGTATTTTAAATGAAGGCCAGTGTAAAAGGCAGATTATTGAAATCAAGAATGGATCCTCCTGATTGCATGTGATGTTTGCATGGGATCCTTCCCAAATCACCATCAAATCATACATCTCATTAATGTCCAAAAACTGCACATTAATAATCATGGGTCCTCCAGTGCATGGCCATGAAGTGGCACAAAAACATGGATCCATAGCATGGATCCCTATGATTTCCTCTGATTTCACAACATAGGTTCCATTTGTGCCCAGAGATTGCACCAAAAATTCTTGGGTCCATCAGCACATGGCTCCATATTGGCACAAAAATATGGATCTGCAACATGGATCCTCATGGATCTACCTGATTTTATCCAGGATCACCCACAAACCACTCTCCTATTGTAGGCCCCATCTCTTCCCATAGATTGCACACCAAAAATCACAGGTTTGTTGGCACATGGCTCCACAGTAGTGCCAAAACATGGACCCAAGGGATGAATCCACACGGATATAACTGATTTTTATTCAGGATCGCTCACAAACCACTCTCCCATCATAGGCCTCATCTCTACCCATGATTGAATACGAGGAATCATGGGTTCATCAGCACATGGATCCACAGTGGCACACAAAAATATGGATCCAAGACATTGATCCACCCAGCTTTATATTTATCATCAAGTGCTGTGTTATATTAACAACCACAGACATCTGTTGACATTCTACTAGATCCAGCTTCTTTACCCTTCTGCAAGTATCACAGAATCCCAGAGCACCTGAGAGGTAGATCACTTGTACAACTTGGCTATAGTTAATGCTTTTGCACCACTGCAGAGCCATGCGCTGATGGACCCTGATTTTGGATGTCCACTCTGTGTATAAGGATGGGTTCTAGGATGTGAGATTGGTTTGGGGGTGTTCCTGGGTAAAAGTTAGTTAGATAAATGTGGATCCGTGACTTGGATCCATGTTTTTGTGCCACTGCAGAGCCATGCCCTGATGGACCCATGACTTTTGCTATGCAATCTGTGGACAGATACAGGCTGTATATGTTATACAGTAACCCCACCCCACCCCGTCTATCGCGGAGGTTAGGGACCTGAAAATTCCCAATATGTGGATGCAGGTTGGGTCAGGCCTGGGGCATGTGCAAAGTTTAAAATGTCTTTAAGCAACGGGGCCAGCTTAGCTCCGTTGATTAAAGTCATTTTAAACATCACGTGTCGCTTCTCCCGACCTCCCCAAGGTGCGGAGGAGCAGTGCGCGATGCCTCCATGGAGGCAAGCCCCGGGCTCCAGCTGATTGGCACTGGGGTGGGGGACAAAAACCTTTTGTTTCCCCACCCCAGTGCCAATCAGCTGGAGCTCAGGGCTTGGGGAAAAGGTTTAAAAAGCCCAGGTTTCAAAACCTCTCCCACAAGCCCTTTCAGGATACCACTGTACGACGGTCCCGCGATATAGCGGGACTGCAGTATATGAACTGCGAAAGGGGGGGCACGGTAGTGGTTTTATCATGATCCAATCAGATGAAATCAGATGGATCCATGTGATGAATCCATGTTTTTGTGCCACTGCAGAGCCATGTGCTGGAGGATGCATTATTATTATTGTGTAATATTTACACATGAATGAGATGTGTGGTTTGATGGTTATTTGGGAAGAATCCCATGCAAAAATCATATGAAATGAAGAGCATCCATCAAAACCCGCCTTTTGCTTTCTTCCAAGATGGACTACCTACTATGGGCGCTTTTACACGACCCCTAAGATCCGCTGGCCACTTAAATTCAGACCAGAGATCTTAGGGGTTCGTCGCTCTTCCTGCTTCCCCACCCCTCCGCACTTCCTGGCTGCTGGCTGCGTGAGGGGAGGGAGAAAAAAAAGGAAGAAAAGATCATGCCTCACCTCCCTTCTGGCTCTCGCCGGCAGGATTCCTGTCTCTGTAAAAGTAGCTCTTAAAGGGGCGGGAGCCAAAAAAACAACAAACAGAAGGGAGGAGAGCCCCACACTCACTATCTTTACACCACATCAAGGAATTTTCAGGACGGAAGAGCAGGTACTTGAAAGGTGTGCTGGGACGCGCTAAAGTGGGCGTGGTCGCACCTAATTTCCTGTAAACTCTGGAGCTGGTGGGTAAACATTTTTAAGCTCTGGAGCTGGGAGCCATTTGCCCCGGAGTTTAGGGGTCATGTATAAACGCCCTATGTGACCTTTATATGGGTTACAATGCATAATTACATTTAATGATTTCATAAGAACACCATTGTTAGTTTCCACCCCTCATAATGGATTTTTTTCTCTTTGCATGCTCTTTGTAGCTTTAATGTTATATTTTAAAACATCTCTTCTAATTCCCTGTTCTTAATTTCAATATGTCTTAATGTTCTGTGCTGTGTATTGTCTCTCATTATTGTAAGCACCTTGGGTCCTTTTCCAAAGAGAAAGGTGGGGTAAAAATATTCTAAATAAATAAATAAATAAATAAATAAATAAATAAATAAATAAATAAACTTTACTTTCTTCCATTTAGTACTTAGTATACCAAATAGTGTGACCTTGGGGAGTTGTGATGGGTGTGTATGAGTGCTTTTAATTCTTTTTCCTTTTAAATGTATTTATTTTTCTTTTTCATGTCAGTTTTTTTACACCTGGGATAGCATTTAATTTTGCTGTACTTATGTACAATGACAATAAAGTATCTATCTATCTATCTATCTATCTATCTATCTATCTATCTATCTATCTATCTATCTATCTATCTATCTATCTATCTATCTATCTATCTAGCCCTCCCTTATATAAAGAGTCTACAAAAGTCTTCATTTGGTTTGGTAAGCAAGAGTTTTCAACTCATCTCCCTTTGTCTTGACTTCTTGACTTTTGGCTTTTGGCTGATAATTACCCCCTAATTATCCCTCCTTTAATTTTTCCAATTCACAACACTCTAGTTATGTCTTCACCACCATTGTTAGAAATCTCCCAAAGGTACTCACAGTTTGTTTTCTTTCCCTTGCCTTTTCACTAATGTCTTTTTGTAAAGAAAAAAAAACAGGCTGCAAGGCTTGATTTCTCCCCATGGTATGGTTCTTGTGGTCATATAACATCAATTTGATGCCCCCAGATCACTGCAGGGGGTGGCTGGTGCCCCTGTTGCCCCACCTGTAGCTACGCCACAGGTACAGGTATACTGTAAATTACAAAGTTAATGGCAGTTTGATTCTACTTGAGCAGCCATAATTCCATCCTACAGAACCTGGGATTTGTAGTTTGTAGTTTGGTGAGGTACTTAGAATTTCTGATAGAGCTCTAGAGCCCATATTGTCCCATAGAAGACATGGGTCCAAAAGTCCCCTCAGTCATGTAAACCTTTCCTTGCGCATCTCACATATCTCTGAAACCCTGTTAGGGTGGCCAAGTGACTTGATGGCATGTAACAATAAAAACAACACAAATCAAACTGCAAGCTATTGAAATGTGAACAAAATACCCCTTACTTTTGTTAGTCTATGAGAAGGAGTCAAAAGGTTAGGGGGGGCATTAACACAGTAAAACAAAGGAGAGTAGGTATTCTGAGCTTACTTACCCCCTCAATGTCAAGCAGGCACACAAAACACTCAATTTCAGAAGAGCTGAGGGAGGGGGTAGGAGGGGTAAGACTCATTGAATACCAGTTTTGCTTCATGAGACCTTTATCTTAGCATTCTTCTTTCCTTAGTTATTAATATCAAACATTTCTGCTTCTTGTGATCTTCCATTTTTATCATCTTAAAAACTGAGGATCTGTCCAGATTGAGACAAGCTCCTCTATCATTTCATATGTCACTTTATGGCTTGATTTGGTATACTTCCAAACAGATACTAGTTTTTTTTCACTATCTGCAGAAGACTGATGAATTTGAAATAGGAAATAAGCTAGAGAAGGCAGAGGCTGCGTTGTGCAAAAGACAGGAGGCATATGCTTGACAGAATCCTAAAGCACATTCCTGAACCAAATATGTAAATATGTCTTGTATTCTGCACCTTTTGAAAGTTCCTTTCCAACACAAAATTTTCAGTGTGCTTAGAAATGGAAGAAGGTGGGTGGAATAAATACCAATTAAAATACACAAACACCTTGTCTTAAATGCCTTGTTCTTTATTCTAAATCTAAACTGAATTATTTTATATTCCAAAATGTTAATTTTTTGTTTGTTTCAAAAGAGGATAATCCTAGTCCATGGAAAATAAAGAAACACCTCTTTTTGTTTTCTTTTGTTGAATTCAAATCCCCTCTTCCCTCCTGGGTTTTCCTATTTCTAGTTATACAGCTGAACTACATTCTTAATGGACTGTCTCCAATTTAATGTTTATATATCTGAGAAAATAGTAGTCATTTTTTCCCTGGAAAATCAAAGGAGACTTGTTGAGGAGGTATTAATACCATTCAGAACCAGCAATGCAAGCTTTCCTTTGACAGTTTGGGGTTACTCACAACCATTAAAGCACAAATATGACCAACAGATGTTGAGTAGCCCAACTACAGTGATTGCAACCCATGGCTAGGCTGAGACTGAACTATCAGGGGGCCTACTGGAGACATCTCAACCTACCCCAAGAGGTCTGCTGCAATGTGGTGTGGTTGGTACTAGAGATGGGCATGAAATGAATTTTTTTCATTCTGTTATTCGTTATTCGTTTCATTACATAACGAAACGAGTAATGAAAATTGTGATGAAATTGGAACGAACCAAACAGAACCATGAAAATTAGATTTGTTACAATTCGTTTTCGTTAATGGCGATGCACAATGAAATGAGCTGTTTTTAAATGTTAAAAAACATCCTGAATATCCGTAAAAACCCAGTGATAATTATTTATTCTACCTGATAATACCTACCACGGGGGTTGGGGTCCTTAAAACGTGCATTTATGTCTTTTCTCCGATCGCTGTATTTTTTTCCTTTAAGGGGAGTTAGGGGACATCAACCCAAATTGGCTCCTAGATGACTAATATTGATTTCTTGGGTATTAAAACACCCTGGACATCATAAAAACACAGTGATAATTATTTGAAATTATTACCTACCAGGGGGGTGCGGTCCTTAAAATGTTTGTTTTTGTCTTTCTCCCATCGCAATGTATTTTTTCTTTCCCTTTAAGGATGACACAAAATGGATTCCAGCCACAAGATGGATGCAAGCCATGTGATGGGATAATGTAAATTCTTGGACAATTTCAACCAATAGCAAGCCCAGGTTGCAGACTGGGTAGGTGTGGCAGCCACAGAGGGCATAAAAAGTTCTGGCAGCCCCTGTCCTCCTTGCAGTCTGCGGTGGGAGTTAAGGTGGGATTGCTGTCTCTCTGTGTTCCTGCTGGCTGCAGCCTGGCTCTTAGGGGAGAAAAAGAAGAGATTTCTCTTGCAGCCTCCCTGTGTGCGTGCGTACCTCCCGGTGAGTGCCCTCCCCTGCCCCGCAGTGCAGTCACTCTGCGGCTGCCTTACACCCTGGGCAACACCCACCGCTGCCTTTGCAGCCTCCCTGCGTACCTAGTCTATACTGTCTCTGCCAGCATCATTTTTTTAGTGTTTTCCCTCTGGTCTGGGGTGTTGGGGGACATCCGCATGCGGAAATGCTTTAAGTCGTCCAAAAACCAGGTAAAAATGAAAAACAAAAAATGAAAAAAATGAAACAATTTTTTTAAAAAAATTCACAAAAAACGAAAACAAACTGAAACAGACCTCTAACGAAAAATAAAAAAACAAAATGTCATTTTTTCGATTTGTGCCCATCTCTAGTTGGTACCCTGTCGTAGCCCATTCTCCAACATTAATAAAAGCAAGTCATCTAAAAATTGTACCTCCCTTTGTGAGCATACTCAGCTGTTAAAATAATCAGGAGACACCTTTTCTTTGTCCCACAACTTTGCAGGCATGTTTAATGGGAACACGGGACAAGGTCTTCTTTACTTCGGTTCCCAGACTTTTGAAATCCTTCCCACAGGAGGCCCGGGCTGGCCCCATATTTGCTGTCCTTCTGCAAGCAGATGAAGACCCTTCTCTTCAGGCTGGCTTTTCTTTAAGTGTTGAATAACAAAGGGATTGATTAAAGAGATTATTGCATTCTGTTGATTTACTTGAGGTTTTAATATTGCTTTATTTATGAGTTTTTATATGTTTAATGCTTTCAAAAATATTGTAATAATTTATTATTTAGCTTTTTAACTTTGTTTCTTTAAATATGGTAAGCCATCTTAGATCCTTTAGGACAGGGGTGCCCAAACTTCAGCCCTCCAGATGTTTTGGACCGCAACTCCCAGAATTCCAAGCCTAGATTGCCAGTGAAAGAACTGTGGGATTTGTGGTCCAAAACATCTGGAGGGCCAGAGTTTGGACACCACTGCTTGAAGAGAAAGGCACCAAATCAATCAATCAATCAATAAATTTCAAGTAACTCCAGGAATTTATGGAGACAAGGGCTCAGGAATACCTGCCAGCCATCTTCACCCCAAGCCTGATACTTCATTGTTTAAGGCCACCTGTGTTCCACAAATATCCCAAAGGAAATGGGTTGATACAAACAAACTAGCCAGCATTGTGAGTGTATACTGACCATCATTGTTGTAAGCTGCCTTGGGTCCTTTTCCAAGGAGAAAGGTGGAGTAAAAATACTCAAAATAAAATAAGCAATCACTTTTTACCTTAGCACTTCTCTTACCAGCACTGACCTTAAGCCCCAAGAATCCTTTGAGCCAAGCAGTTTTAAGCTGAACAACACCCCCCCCGCCGCCGCCAAAGAGTTCATGACTTAACAAGCATAAGGGTTACACGGCACATTCATGACTTAACAAGCATAAGGGTTACACGGCACATTCTTCAGTTTCCAGTTACAAAGTTTGGAGTTTATGGAGAAAAGGAATGGGGAACAACTGCCTATCGTCTCTACCCTGAGCAAGGACATTGTGCTCTTAGTATGCCTCATACTTGACTGTTGAGGGCCATCTATGTTCCATCTTCCATAGAACTGATATAAGATGTACAGGTAACAAATATAAAAGAATTAAAGGAAAATACTGTATCCTGTATCCATAATAATATTTTTAACTGGGATATCAAGTTGGAATGATGACAAAATTATTGTTTAAAATTTTTGTTGCAAAACTTGTGGCTGCATAAAGCTGATGATGTCACCAGCGGGTTGTTTTTTTCTGTAATAGAATACTTCCTATTCTGTCAGGAGGGTAATTCTTGGGAATCTCTAGGAGCTGCGGGATGGTGGTGGGAGAGAGAAAGTCTTTAATTAATAAAAATTGCCAGAATGACTTTTATTAGCAATTTACAAGATGTTCTCCTCCCATCCCACAGCTCCTGTGGCTTCCCAATGATAAAAGAGATTAGAAAGAAGGCTCGGGACAGAAGTAGAAAATGTTTAATTTCTGTGAAATCATCCCTGCTGATGACACTGTTGGCCTTATGAGGGCATAAACTACACAACAGGATTTCAGCTACCAGGGAATGGAACCAAAACAGGAAGCTGATGTGGCAACAAACTATATTTCAGAACTTTTAAAAAAAGATTGCAGCCCTAGAAAATGAGATACAAGGGACACAACTGAAGGCGAAAGGATTCAAACAGTATGTTAACCCTTTGACCCATCTCCACAAAGGCTTGTCTTCCATGCAGTATCTGTGGACACAGTGAAGGTTGTTGGTGAGGACTGTTTATCTCTAATGACACCAAAGGTGTAGAACAGCTGGCTGGAGAAGGCTGCAGGCCAGCCCCCATCTATAATTAGAAATGCCCACTGCACTGAGAGATAAGTGAGAAGTATGGCACAAGCAATTTTTATGGATGTTGAAGAATTGCAGCAATACAATTCCTCCCTTCTCAGTGACAAGCCAAACAATGTCCGTGGTGTAAAAGGAGGCTTAGTAATAGGATTCTGTAGAGCTGAGCCAAAAAATATGGCACAGCATTAACCTTTATAAGCAACAGGGGCAAGGAAAAAAACCCCACATTTGGATGCATTTCATTACTGACTGACTTATACATGTTGCATGCGCAACATTCTCTCTCTCTCTCTCTTTCTCTCTCATATTTTCCTGTCACCCTAATTGTTCCTGAATTCCTTTTACTACATAGAAAAATATGGGGGGGGTAGGCTTTTGAAGATTTGGGTTTTTTAAAGTAGTTCTGCCTCATAACTTTGGTGTCCCCCCCAAAAAAAATATTCAGAATGGGACTTTAAGAAGAGAACTATAAGCACAGAATGAGCCATATTACAAATAAAGAACAGAGTTCAACCTTCCTTGGATGCATGTAAATTATGTGACTATATGCAACTAGCCAACTGAAACACCAGGCACTGACAATTATTTGAATGTGAGGACTTAACTGCATTTAAAGGCAACTGGAGACATGCTGTGATTGTCTTTTCAGCCAACCTAATCCTTATTTGCTCACATCTAATTCTCACAAATAGCCATGTTAGACATGTTACCATTCACAAAATTAGCATTTGTATGAATGGGTATTAAAAACTAAATTGCAAGCACAGATGGCCTGATCTAGATCAAGACCCTGATATGTGGGCTAGGGAGCTTTTCAATGCCCTTTCCCTCCTGTTTGTAGCTCTGATCTGGACTAGGTCCCCTGCAGCTGGTACTTGCTTGAGGGAGAAAAGCCTCCCATTGGAACCTCTTTTCCTAATGAAAGTAATAGACACAGAGCCACCGATTAATACTGGGAACCTATTGGGTAGGAAAGAGTTAAAAGCCACATCCACCAAGCTCCCAACCCCAGGTTTCCGATCTGGACTGGGACCCTGTACCTGGATTCTTGCTATTAAAAAACAGTTCACACATGTGTTAATTGCACGAATGACACCCTGTCTAGTTTTGCCCTAGGAGGAATGCAAAAACTAATGAAAAGGGTATAGAATGAGAGTTTTTCTGTTTATTAAACAGAAAAGGCTTTGCTGAACTTACTATTCAGAACACCTAGCACACGTATACTGTTGCTCCTTTGAAGTACTTATTACATAAAGAAGTATTTTACAGCCTATTAGTTTTTATTGTAAGCACTATCTGTTATTTGCCTCTAAAATGGTTCACATTTAAATAAAAAAGGGCTTCTTCAATGCACGTACACCTACATCTCTGTGTAGTCATCATAACCTCTATATCTGAAACAAAGACAAGGAAATTTCCATTCCTTTGAGCTCTTTTGCCTGAAGTGTATCTTAGCAGCAATTGAAAAGGATGGCACTCAGGCTGCTTTCCCATTCTGCACTATACACAAACGAATTGAATTTTTCACTTTTTAGTTGCAGAGATATTTATGCAAACTGTTTTCAAAAAGCAATGTTATTTCTGCATAAATTTCCATTAAAACAAGTCTAGAAGCTTTTCCAGCCCAGCTTCTGAACTGAAGACTACAATTATGTATTATTTATTGCTAGATCTAAGTTGAAGAGGTGCTAAAAGTTGGCAATGTCAAGTAAAGGCCTAAATAATATTCAGCTGAAACAATTAAATACCAACCATAACTTGTTTACAAGAGGGGGAGGAAATAAAAAAATAGACTCTCTCTTCTTTTTATTCAAAGGTCATCTACTGTTACAAATTGTGTGGCAAAACCCTTCATTGTGCAACGCTTTTGTAGGAACCAACTTGCATACACAAAAAAATTCAGTGCAGTCACACACACCCCGCCATTTTGCGGTTCAGGTACTGCGGTCCCTCTACATCGTGGGATCGCCGTACCTGCAACTCGGATCCGCGCGGGGGGTGATCGGGTTGCTCTGCGCCGCCCCCCTGCTCCTCCGAGAAGCCTCATGCTTACCCTTTTAAAATTATACAAAATATACCGTAACTTAATGTTGGGTATGCCTAAACCTTCCACTTGTAACGGAATGTACCACAATATTTTATTAATCCTAGCTCTTCAGTTTACATTGCAGTACTGATTTATCAAATTCTGCCATTCTTTTAGTTGTTTTTCTGTTGTCTTTATCAGGAACATCCAGAATTGAAAGTTTAATTTTGGCATAATATTCATTTTACACATCGCTATTCTACCAAAATGGATTTCTAGTTTTTAAAATTCTTTCATCTGATCACTAAATACTGAAAACTTTAATCCACATGACACCATCATGTAAACATAGTGGGACCACAGGCTCTAGAACTTGTTGCCATTAAATACTGTACTGTATAACTGGGAGTTGAGTCATGGCTACTGGACTTCTTTTTTGAGAGAAGAAGTCCAGTAGCCATGACTCAACTCCCAGTTAAACGAACCTGGATGACTGAGAATCTTCACAGACGTACTGTACTGTATTTTTCCAAAAGGAGAAGCTTGTCATTGAAACTAAATGAGGTGTCATTGCTTTTACACATGTGCATGAACATGCTTGCACACAATCTCAAGCAAGATACTGTGGAAAATATATTCGCAAATCAAAACACTCTTCTGGAAAAAACAGCAACAGCTATACAATGCCAACATTTGTCGCAAAACGTCAGATTTTGTGAATGGGAGTGCAGTCTTACATGTAAACAGTGTTCTTTCATTCCCATCTCGCGAGAAGCAAGGGCATTCCTACATGTGTCTCCAACACTTTACTTCGTTTAGAGGTTGGGCTTATTCCCATTGAAGCACAAGCCAAATTCCTTATGGTTAAGTACTGGCTTAAGCTCATTTTCCTTTCAGAGGGCTTAACTCCCTTGCTTTTGACAGATACTTTTCAGTCTGAATGGAAAAAACAGGTAATAAAAGTTATACATAAATTAGGTTATTCTCCTTGTACCCTCCAAACATTGGGTTTTTGTAAAGCCATGAATGAGGTAAAATTACGAATCAGAGATATAGAACTGCAGAAACATGTTGCCCAGTTGGGGAAAATGGAATTTCTTAAGAAATCAGCATTTACTGCCTCCTTATATCTGGATAGGCTCATATCTCCTGTCTCCAGGAGGGCCTTTACTCTGGCTAGATTAAATGTCCTTCCCTCCAAGCTACTGGAGGAGGTTTCAAGGTTTACCTTTTTCAGATCGAAATTGCCCATGTGCCAATGACCAATTGGAATGTGTAGAACATGTGCTTCTATTCTGCACCTATTATCAAGATCTACGCAAGGAGATTATCTCCCCAATTATAGGTAAATATCCTGGGAGGTCAATAGAAATACAGTTGCTCCTTTCTGATAACACTTACCAGGTAACTAGGCAAGTTGCCAAATTCTGTGCTGCTGCAATAAGAGTTTAAACAAATTTATAAAGAAACATAGTAGTTACTGATGACTCTTTTTAAATAATGGCCACTTTTATTTCGGACCAGAATAAATTTTAAATTGTATTTTAAATTGTATTAAAAATTGTATTTACTATATATCTTGTAATAAGGTTTGATTCATGTGCTGTCTATTGGAATGCATATTTGAACATCCTTATTTTTATGATTTTATTTTGGTTTTTGGTCGTTGACCGTAAATAAAAAATTTATTATTATTATTATTAATTTGATTTAAATCCTACCCTGCTGGCAATATTCATTGTTTTGTGCACATTTATTTAGCGACATAATTTCCGGAAGCATGTTGGAATCAGAACCAGTTACAGATTCAACTACAGTGAATGCTGGGCCTTCCATTTATTGCAGCAACTATATAATCTTACACTTAATTTATACTTCCCAAATGAATCTACATTACAGATACAAATAAACCAGAATACAACTGAAGAAATATAATAACACAAGTCAGTTGGGATAAATTTCAACAGTGAGCTGGCCACAAGCTAAGTGCATTTGTCTTACGTGCCAAGTCTACAATTGGTCTGCAACACCAAATGAAGATGCCAACCTCTTAATAATCATCATGTGTTGTCATGTCAGTTTTAACTTATGATGACCTTTTTTAAGGTTTACTAGGTAAAGAGTAATCAGAAATGGTTTAGCATTAGGGAGTGCCCTTGAACTGTGCCTGCTGAAACCTGGCTCTTCTGTGATACAGATGATGGAATTTCAGGCAAAAATCAAAGAAAAACAAAACAAAACAAACATGTGGCACCTTAAAGACTAACTTTCATATTTTAATGAAACTCCCAACTTCTCTGGTTTTGTAACCAGATACTTTACAAGTTATCACTAAGATGTTCACCAGTGGACTTATATCAGCACATACAAATATATAAATATGTGTATATTGGTATATGAAGTACCGTATATACTCGAGTATAAGTCGACCCGAGTATAAGTCGAGGCCCCTAATTTAACCCCACAAAACTGGGGAAACGTATTGACTCGAGTATAAGTCTAGGGTGGGAAATGCAGCAGGGCCTGGCAGCTCTTCCTTTGTGAGCTGGGGGAGTGGTGTGTGATGTTTAAATTTAGCCACTGAGGCAAGTGCTTGGGTCAGAGGCTAAAAGTCATTTTAAACATTGTGTGCCGCTCCCTTGTGATGCAGGGGGGGGGTCATGAGAAGTGGCATGCAATGTTTAAAATGACTTTTAGCCACAGTTGACTTGCCTCAGTGGCTAAAAGTATTGACCCGAATATAAGCTGAGGCCCCCCTTTTTCAGCCCAAAATTAGGGCTGAAAAACTAGGCTTATATTCGAATATATAGAGTATGTTATATATTACATGTACATATGAATGCATTCTGATTCTTTTTAACCAGATGGATTTCTGCATGCCTCAAACAAATTTACCAGGCAGAAGCTTTATTCATTTTATGGTTCTTCTAAAGCTCCTGCATGTTGCATTTATTTTCCCAACTTCTGCAGTTCATAGATTTTATTTGCTTCAGCACTTCTAATTTATACCCACTTTTATTTATACTACAACCTTTTATGAAATCCCACATTTAATACCAACATAAACACAGAGCACATAAAGTAAGAATGGCTATTATCACCCTGATGTACGAGACAAAACAGGATGGCCAAAATAAATCTCAGGTTCCCTTTTATCGAGATCAGGTGGTGTTTTTCAGCAGTACAAAATGTACATTAAAAATAATTTTCTGTACAAGAGATCCAACATGCACTTGGAGCGCAAAGCCATTACAGTTATATTGGAAATGTGCCTTAACAAATGCTATTATTATCTTGTACCAATTCAGCTTCCCAGGATTGCATCGTGACTTCTGAACAGATTTAGGAGTGATTAAGTTTACTGTGCACAAAAGCCAGCTATTTGGCAAACTGTCAACACAGCGTAATTGATATTTTAATTACACTACTAATACATACACGCTGCTGTTCCCAACAAACCTCCTCATTGGTGTTAGACAAACAGCTTATTTATGGCTCTGATTATTGCTCCAAAGATGTTTTGCATTTATAATCAGTAATATTTTAAACTGCTACAAAAACAAAATAAAAAACCCGATGACACCAAACTGCTTTGCAAAAAGCCCCAATGACAGGAAATGCCAAGCACAATGCAAAGTAGAATTATTGTTCCACTTGACATGTGTTTGGTAGATGAGGAACCAACAATATCTACATTCATAGCATTCTGCAGTTGATTTGTTGATTAGGAGCAAACTATACGTGGGAGCCCTGCTTTTAAATTAGAAGATTAGAAGAATAAGAGATGATGGGGGATGAGCATGAAAAGCAACAGGCATTATTAATGTCTTGGTGTGATTCATGTATGATAGGAGATCATAAGGACATGATCAAGTCAATCCCTAGTTGGTATTCATCAACACTACTGAACTGCATAAATTAATTTTCCTGACATATCACAACCCTTTGTATCACTAATCTGTAAATCTACACAGCAGAGACAGAGAACACATTGTGATGAATGTTCTTCTTCATCTTCACAATCTTCAAGATAGAATTCAAGATGCACCAAAGCAAAATGTTGTTTTGCATGAACTGTTCCACCAAAGCCCTGAAAAAATATCCCTCTCTAATGAAGTTTAATACTCCCAGGAACTGGACTTCAAAGCGTTGCTGAAGCACTCAGGAAAATGAAGCACATTTAGAGGTTACAATGGAAGAGGACCTCAGCAAAGAAGCACCTGCTTCACATGTAAAATATCTCAGGTTTAATTCACACTAAAGAATGGATGTGGACATGGGGTGGAGCAGCAGCACTGAGATTTTAAAAACCATACTCAGCTGAATATGCTAAGAACATCCCCCTCATGGATTGCATTGGAAAGTTCGTGCCTCCTGAGTTCCCAAATAACCCAATCAAGAGGCACAATTCCAACAAAAGTAAGCAGCAATGCATAATCTTTCAGCAATATTTTGCCTTCCATATCACAGAAGGGTAAGGATGGGTAACAGCAATTACCCATCCCAGTCAGCCACAGAATTTTATTAGACCATATCTGTGTGCTAGGAATCGGCTCATGGTGCTTCTGCTACTCCCTGCAATATCAATTTAATAAAATGGCACTAGGTGATTTCCATAAATCCTCTGGCTATTTAAACAGTGGTCACTCCTACTGGCTGTTAGTTCCAAGGTGGGGCTTCTTTGGCTACCCGCTCATCAGGTGAGATGACACTGCCTAATGATGGCAGCTGCCGAACGTCTATCGTATTTAAGGGTGCACCATGTGCTCGGCAGCCTCTTGGGCCCTTCTCCATTTTTCCCTTCCTTGTCGGTTCAAGCTGAGGCTCAGTGGAAAGGGCTTGGCCAAGGAGCAGGTGTGTTATCTTTCCAATTGTCACCTGAGGGTCGGAAGATAAGCGGTGCTGTCAGGGGGCTGTGTAGAGTCTCTGGTGTTAGCAGAGGCGGTGTGGCGGTGGCAGCAGCTGCCTAGTCCAGCGCATGCTTGACTGGCTCTGGGAGGAGTGCGGAACCAGCCTCTGGTGATCCCGGGTGGTAGCGGGACAGCGCAGGTCATCGGGCTTGTTGCCATCAATTGGCATAATATTTTTCCTAATAATATTAAATAAATAAAATAATTATAAAATAAAAATAAGGGGTGGGTGAGGGAAAGGGGGAGTGAGGTGAGAGGCAGTGTCCTCAGGAACTGAGCCTCCTAGGAGGCTGTACGGGGGGGGGGGTGAATTAAAAAAAGGCTAGGTTGGAATTACATAGGTTTTAGGCTATATTGATAGGCCCTTACCTATGGGTTGTTCGGTTTCTTGCGTGGCCTTCAAGTGCTTCAGTACAGTTTTGGAGTGGTGACTTAAGCACAAGATGGGTTCTGATCAGGTTCTACACTATTTAGATGATTGTATTGTGATAAGGCAGATACTACACAATGTGTAGAACTGATGGGAGCCTTTTAAAAATTGACTATTGAACTTGGGGTCCTGTTAGCTGAAGAAAAAAATCGAAGGACCTTTAACAAAGTTGACTTTTGGGGGTATTGAACTGGATGCAGTTGGGCAATCCAGCAGGCATCCAGTTGAGAAGTTGGTGGATTTAAGTCAATTTTTGAGTAGATTATTACATAGGAAAAAGTTGACTTTACAAGAATTGCAGGTGATAATTGGTCACCTGAATTTTGCTTGTCAAGTGGTAGCACAAAGAATGGCCTTTTTGAGTTATCTGTATAATGCCTATGTGGCCTTGAAGAAGCCACACCATAGGCTGAGGGTGTCAGCAGAGATGAGGGAGGACCCCAAGTTGTGGCTGACTTTTCTTAATAATTTTAATGGGGTTTCTTGTTGGAGATCAGAGATTCTTTTGAAAGCTGATTTTCAGGTTCATACAATGCTTCTGGTGCTTTGGGCTTTGGTATATATTTCAGAGGTAGGTGGTGTACAGGTACATGGCCAGCGGGTTGGAAGGCATCAGGGGTTATCAGGGATCTCACATTTTTGGAGTTGTTTCCGATTGTGGGTGTGTTATGGATTTGGTCAAAGGAATGGGCCAATTCATCTGTTGTTTTTTGGTGTGACAACCAGGCAGTAAGTAGTACACATTGTTAATTCCCTATTGTCTAAATCGACTGGGGCAGGCATGTCCAAACTTCAGCCCTCCTGATGTTTTGGACCACAACTCCCAGAATTCTAAGCTTAGATTGCCAATGGCAAAGGACTGTGGGAGTTACAGTCCAAAATATCTGGAGGGCTGAAGTTTGGACATGGGTTTGGCCTAGGGTCATGAAATTGGTTAGGGCCTTTACCTTAAGGTGTTTGCAATTTAACGTAGTTGTCCAGGCTAAACATGTCCCTGGGCTCCAGAATAATGTGGCCAATGTGTTGTCCCGCCAACAGATTGAACTTTTCAGGGTGTTGGCTCTGATGGCCTAAATTGATCCAGAAGTGCTCCCACAAGAGCTATGGAACCTTGGAGGGTAAAGGCTTATAGAGCCATGAAATCAGCACTGGCACCCAGCACAAGGCAGAATTATGCAGCAGTAGTTGTGGATTATAATAGGTTTTGTTGACAGGCTGGAATGTTTTGTTTTTGGCTTGTGTCTATTGATCAACTAATGCAGTTTGCATTACACCTACATGAGAGGGGGTTAGCCCCATGGTCCATTCAAGGTAAAATGTCAGCGCTGACAATTTTTGCAAAGGCTCAAAGTTGGCCTCACCCTACAGGGGATTTTCGGATTCAGAATATGTTAGAGGTTGAGTCTGAACAGGAAAATTCAGAGAAAGGAATAACACGTAAAATATATAAAATACTAGGGGAATTATCAGAAATGAAGGAGTTAAACACCTTGAGAGAAGTTTGGAACCAAGACCTTAATGTACAGATAGGGAAAGAAGACTGGAAGAAAATATGGAATATGAGAATTTTGAAATCATTATCAGTCAGGATAAAAGAAAACTACTTCAAATTGGTTTTTAGATGGTATTTAACCCCAGTAAGACTAAATAGAATGAATCCTGCTTACTCTAAGATATGTTGGAAATGTGAAAAAGAGCTTGGTACTTACTTGCATCTTTGGTGGGAATGTGAAATAGTCCAAAGGTTCTGGAAAAAAGTGTTTTTAGAGCTAAGTAATATGATTAAGATGGATATAGATTGTAATCCAGAGATAGCATTATTATCATTGTTAACAAGTAAAGATTATGTTGTTACAACAAAAGAACTAATAGCAAATTTTATGACAGCTGCTAGATTAATTATAGCAAAAAATTGGAAGTCAAAACTAGAATTCAAGATGGAAGACTGGTATAATGAACTTTGGGATATAGCTATAAACGATAAACTGTCCTGCAGTTTAAAGGTTAAACGAGGAGAAATGAAAAAAGACATTTTCTACGATATCTGGGGTAAATTTTTAGATTATGTACTAGTTGAAGGAAAAGGGAAAGAGTCCACGAATATCTCACAACAATTCTGGAGAAGAGAACTTTAAGAAGACTACTAGAAGAATAGAAGATGGAGCAACGAATAAGAATGTATGGATGGCCCCGTGGGATGGGGGTGCACTTATATTGTTTGTTGTAGTTTTTTTTTTACTTCATTTTCTTATGTCGTATGTAGTTTAAAATTTAATAAAAAAAATTTTTAAAAAAAGAATATGTTAGAGGGCTGCTGCCATGGGTTATAATGCCACCAAAATACAGAAGTTGGGCAGATGAAAATCACAAAACTATTGTATGTTTGACCATTGCCGGACTGTTAGGTTCCAGCTGTTGTCTTTTGTTTTATCATTGCAATAATGCTGCCACAGTCTCAAGCCAGAGTTGTACTGGTTGGGCACAGTTACATCTAATGGGCAGCTGTATATACTTGATGTACGTGTTGGGGCCAGAACCTGGGCCTTGGTTCTTGTGCCATGTTGGAATGGAGGGGAAAGAGAGGTATGCTCTGGGATGGGCTCATTGAAGCTGCATCCCAGGGCCCTCTGGAAGCACACCCTGCCATTATGTTGACCCACCTTGGTGGAAATAACTTAGCCAAGCAGTCTGGTAAGTCATTGAATCTGCAGGTCATAGTGGAATTTGAAGGTTAAGTTCCCTAATGTTAGAATAGTTTCATCCAATATTATACAGCATTTAGACTGGAGAGCACCACATGACCCGAAACAAATTGGTAAGGCCAGGCGAGGAGTAAATAGGGAAGTTTGTAGATTTATCAAACAAGGCCTGTGGTAAGTAACCAGTTATCCTGAAATTATTTTTAAGCGCCCTGAGTTATATAGGGAATATGGGGTTCACCTATCTGACATTGGGCTGGATTTGTTCCTAGGTGATTTGCAGGGAGGTCTGAGAGCCTAACTATTCGGGTTGGGGGAAGAATCTGAACTGACTGCTAAGTTCTAGGAGGCTGCTGGACTACTGGACAGCACCCTTCTAATTTAATAGAGGATTATCCCTTAGACATTCTTGCACTTCATTCAGGCTCCCTGGTTTAAGATATTTGAACTGTTAAAGAGATTTGAATTAGTTCAGTAAATTGCGGCCCAATTTGAATCCCCAAATGGTCATCAATGGGTGGAGTGTGGTGCTTTCATTATGCTGATGATACTTGACTCCTATTTCTGTCTGTCATCTAGTGGAGATTTGCAACATGCTAGACTGGGATTTGAATGTTACACTAGGTTGGATGAGGATGTCTAAAGAGAAACGGACTCCTGAGAAGAATAGGAGAATCTGTTGTGGACTAGTGATTCTTAGAGCAAGGGCAAACCTTAGCCCACACTGCAAGGGGTTGCATCTTCCCTGAGAAGACAAAATATTGATGAGGTGAGCACTCCTAGATTTATTTTTCTCACTAGGTTCTAGCAGAGTGGAACATAGTGATTTGGGCTGCTTTTGTGTGCAGTAAAGCTATAACTGTTCCTTAAGAGAAGTAATTGGTCCACACTTGTTTGTTCAATACTAATCTTCCAGAAGTCAGGCTACTATAATGTAGGGCAAAGCTAATCATTTGACAAAGATGACAGAAAAACTGCACTTCACCCAGAAGATGGCCGATAGACTGCTTTAGTAACATCAGGCAGAAATAATAGAGCTGGTTATAAAAGGGGAAAATTTGAAGCGTTAGAAATTTTGTTTTAGTTCCTTTACAACTGAAGACCTGAAATCTGAGGAAGACTACATCCTTGTATACACCAGGTACTAAAATATATTTAGTTGATTCTCCCCTGTCTCACATAATCACAAATGGTACAGAGCTACAAGAACAAGTCCTTCTTAACTATGGTAACCCATCTATGGAATCTCCTTTCCCCAGAAACCCATCCATCATTACCAGCAGCTTTATTTGCATGTAATTATTATTTTTTACCTAGGCTCTCATGTTTCACCATAGCTTGGTTCTGAACCATATTTCCCAAACTCATACTTTTGCAGTATGGTGGGATTTTGTTGTAGTTCTATGATTTTATATCAGACTGTATCTCACCCGTACATGTCCAGTGATACAGGACAGATCAAAAATATTTTAACAAACCAAACAATCAACCATCCACGAGAGTCCAGGAAAAGGGAGAATGCTCCCTGATACAAAATTAAAAGGAAATACTTATTGTACTGTGTTTAGGGTTTCGAAAATGAACTTGGGAATTAGGCCACAACCATTCCTCAATGTTGTATCTGAAATCCAAATGCTACAAATTCTGCTCAATCATGTCTATCAACTTACAAAAGGCTATCAAATATAACCCCTGCTCAAGGCAAGAATACAAATCACAGGATATTTGCTAGACAGTTGTCTAAATTTATCTTGAATGCCTCACCACCTCTCAAGGTCATTGATTCTACCGTCATACTGCAGGAACAGTTACAAAGTTTTTCCTGCTATTCAACCAAAATCTGTAATTTGAACATCTTGTTGTATTTCCTGAACAGATGCTACTCCTCTGTGTCTCAGCCTTTGCAGTACTGTATTTAAAAATGCAAACATATCACCCTCAGTCTCTTTTTCTCAAGGATAAATATGCCCAGTGCTTTCAATCTTTCCTCATAAGGCCTGGTTTCGGGCCCTCTAATCATTTTTGTTGCCCTCCTCCGAACTCGTTCCAATTGGTCAGTATCCCTCTTTAAGTGCAGTGTCCAGAACTGGACACAGTACTCAAGATGAGGCCTAACCAGAGGCGAATAAAGGGGAATTGATCTCTCACAAATTTCTGTTAATGTAGCCTAAAATAGCATTGGTCTTTTCTGTAGCCACCTCACACTGTTAGCTCATATTCAGCTTGTGATCTACAACAATTGCTGAGCCAGATATCCCCCATCTTGTAATTGTGGGGGCATTGTTTCTTTTTCCAAGATGCAGTACTTGCATTTATAGCTGTTGAATTTCAATCTGTTGTTTTCCGCCCAGTGCCTATATAGATCATTTTGAATTCTGTTTCTGTCTTCAAGAATTATATTTAGCACCTAAAATACTGTGATGTTCTTCTGAAATATTGGCCAACATCCTGTCATTTTGAGTAGTAAATTATACTAGAATAAGCCTATTGAATCACAAGAGTTTTTGTGAGTCAACTCCATAAGTTCCATGGATTCAAATAAGCCAATTTCAACTGCGACATAGTATGTTCAAGAAAGGATTTTTGTTTGTTTGTTTGTTTTTGTTTATTTCAATTTCTTTGTTAATATTTGTTGTAAACCGCCCATTGTGGCCTTGCTGCCAGATGAGCGGTATAAAGGTACAATAAATAAATAAATAAATAAATAAATAAATAAATAAATAAATAAATAAATAAATAAATAAAATAAGAGTATTAGCTATTCCACCAAATTTTCTGTCACCTGCAGATCACATTTGCATTCCCTGCATCCACGTCATTAGTAAAAAGGACTGAGCCCCACCTGTTACCTCTTCTCAATCTGAAAAGGAGCCATTAATTATCACCATCTGAGTACAATTCTGTAGCCAATTGTGTATAAACCATACAGTTGTTCCATCCATCCCACACCTCGTTAGTTTGCTAATCAGAATATCATAGGGCACTTTATCAAAAACTTTTCTGAAATCAAGATATACTATATATCTGCAGCATTACCTCTGTCTATCAGGCAGGTTACCTATTTTTTAAAAATGAGATCAGATTTGTCTGGCACAGGCATGTCCAAAGTCAGGCCTGGGGGCCAAATGCGGCCCGTTTTCAAATCCTGAGTGGCCCATGGCTTTCTCTCCTCACCAGCTCAGGCTGTCACGCATCCCCGCCAGCTGGCCCCTCCCCATACCAGATGGAGGCATTAGCTTGCAGCTTTATGGTTTGCCTGCCCTCCCTACCTCTGCCCATCCTCCCAGCCACCTGCCCAGCCTACCCACCCCTAGCTCCGTTGCTGCAGCATCCTCCTCGCCTCTCTGCATGTTATAGAGACTTGTCCAAAGTCCAACCCGGGGGCCAAATGCAGCTGAATGGTCGGCTCCCACACATTTTCACCTCACCAAATCTGGCCCTCCTTGCAAAAAGTTGGGACAGCCCTGGTCTGGCAGGATTTGTTCTTATTTATTTATTTATTTATTTATTTATTTATTTATTTATTTATTTATTTATTTAATATATTTATTTACCACCCACCCATCTTGCCAAATGGTCACTTTTGACTGTATTCTTTTTGGTGCCTGTATAGAGATCCACTTTGTAATCTGTTCCAAAATATTCCCTGGGATTGATATGAGGCTGATGGTCTTTAGTTTCATGATACCTCCCTTTGGTTCTTTTTGAAGATGGGGACAACACTAGCCCTCTTCCAATCATCCGACATTTCACCCTTTTGCCATGATTTTCAGAAAATAATGGACAGGGGTTTTGACAGTTACTTCAGCCAGTTTTTTCAATACTCTTGGACACAGCTCATCTGGCCCTAGAGATCTTATTTTGCTCAAGGTATTCCTTCATTATTTATCAATCTCCACCTTGAACATTGAACCATTGCTATCTATTGTAATATAATAATAGAGCATTATGTTATGTTATATTATATTATATTATATTATATTATATTATACTATATTATATTATATTATATTATATTATATTATATTATTATTTCAATGAGTGTTCCATTTTGCTGAGAAATGACCTTTTTCCTAAGGGTGAAATGAACTAAGGATCATAGAAAGTCCTTTTTGGTTTCCATGCAATCAAAACATATGCAGCAAGCTGTATTTCCTGTCCTTGAAAAATATGAGATAAATTCTTCCACGTGTATGTTTGCTTCCAGGTATCATCTCAACAGCCACTAATCAAGGAAAAAGAGAAAAATCCCTCAGTATGTAGACTGGTTCTTAGTGGCACCCAGTTGTTTCTATACAACGTCCACTTCATTCAGACTCAACCTGCATGTGCAGATCTTTTTCTAGAAGAATTATGTGATGTTTTAAATCTTGGATGTATCTTGATTCAAAAGAGAGAGATAACATTATATCTGTAGTTTATCACACTCTGGGCTTATTCTCATTATGGAGGGATGGACTCTTAAGAACAGAGGCCTGGAATCTTTTTCACAGGTCTTATCTCTCATCACTTATAACCAAGAATTTACTAAAATAAAAATTCTTTTAACAGAAACAGACACAATCAATTTGAATGTACAGAAATGAATTTAAGGGAACTTCCTCAAACTACATATTGTGCAGTTGAGAAAAGGGATATATTTATTTTTAAAAACCTAAAAAGCCACTGAATGTCATGTTACAAACATCAGCCAAGAGAAAAATCCTATGAACAAATGAATGTACATGCATTTTTTAAATAGTTTCCAATCAAATATGCCAAATTCATTACAATGAGAACATTAGTTGGGGCTGTGCCATTAAGTCCTACAAAAGGGGAAGGGACCAACTTAAAAGAGTTAGCAAAGGTAAAATAATGTTCATTAAAAACAGAAAAACAACCTGGAAAATCCTTTGTATTCAACTTCACACTCGTACATCATAATGTTCCAGTAAAAGCCCATTTTCCCTTGAGATAATAAAAGAATTGAATTTTTCCTTATCGGTCATCTATTTTTCTAGCTATAGCTATTACTCCCTCTCTGCAGTTGCTAGGCAACAAGAAATATTAATAGCAGCTTTTATTAGCTTAGCTTTAGCAGCAGAGTACCAGAATGAGAAAATGGAAAACATAAATGTGTTACATAAATCTTTCAACCTTTCAGGGTTTGTGTTAGTCTCTGTTTTCATAATGATTTATTGAAGTGATGGTTCATTTATGAGAAAAAGGAGTGTGAAATAAGAAAACGGAACATTACCCTGAAGGACTGTTTGAAAATAAATAATTATAGGAGGTGAAGAAAAGCTGTTTAAAACCATTTCTTTGAGTTTTATAAAATTTAAAAAGACATATTTCTTTCATTTATTGCCTCTGAGAGAAACACTACTAGCAGAGGATTGCAAACAGTCCTCAGATTAATACAAAGCAAAGCTTCACAAATGATTGTACTGTACTGTATTATGATTATGCCTCACCATGGACTTTTCAGGGAATTTAGTTTTTAAACAGAGATCCACTAATGAACAGAATTTCAAGTGAGTACAGCCTAAAAAAATCTCAAATGGGAAGATAACTATTGTCCTCACAAGATTAGAAGAAGCTTCAAACTCCTGAAGGCTTCAAATTGCTTGCTTCTTCCCGTGTCAACAATGTCTGCCATTAAGTTTAAAATGTACCAACATTACCTCTGTTTATTTTTGTAAGCCTGCTAATTTAGAATTCAATTTGTTTTGCAGCTTGATTTGAGGGGCTTTATGCTCTACTTTATTGCAGCAGTCATCAGCAACAGGCCTGCAAACTGTACTGCTATACAGTATTTAAATGCTAATTTGCACTTCACAGGTGTTTTTAAGCAATGTAACACAAGGAAGCAGTAATAGTAAGTTTCTGTAAGATGAAATTTGGAGGATATATGGCCTGCACAGTCTTCTTTGGTAGCATTCAAAAATAGGTGTAACACAAACCAACAACAGCCAAACATCTAAAACAGGGTAGATGCTTACACTATTAAAATGGCCATCATTATTTAGTTTTTTTAAAAAATCTAATATATTGTACTGTATTAACTGCTTAACAAATTTGGGGAAGAAAGACACACAGATGTCTGACAGGCAGCCATTTATTTTTCTCTCAAGCCACTGGGAGAGGGGATGCCATTTAATTCCACTTCATCAAGGGTAGGAATCACTGTTTGCAAGTGGTGCCCCCCCCCATAATCACCCCCCGCAAATAACATTTGCAAAAAAGAATTCATGCTCTGGAAATTCCTCAGGAACAAGACATTTATTTCTAAGCAAGATACATCAGTCCTCCACAGCTTTATTAATCAAAACAAAATGAAACAAAAAAAATAGAAATTTTATACAAGATAGCATGGAGTTCCAACCACTTCTAGGTCCGACGGGTCATTAGATGTGGCCTTGCTGGTGGGGGTGTCAAGTGCTTCTGATTTGTTTGGGGATTGATGAAAGGGCAGCTTGATAAGCAGCAGACAGATTGAAAGAGGGGTTTTCAATGCTTACGTGAATGACTTCCCTGACGCCTCTCTCAAACCACCTCTCTTCTCTGTACATCCTCATCTTTGAATGAGTGCCCTTTACCCTTCAAATGGAGGCACACTGCTAATTCTGGTCCTGAGTTGTTGCCCCTCCTGTGTTGGGCCATCTTTCTGTTTACTGGCTTTTTAGTTTCTCCAATGTAGAGATCTGCACACTCCTCACTGCATTGGACCGCAGATACTATATTGTTCCTCTTCTGTACTGGTGTCGAATCCTTTGGGTGGATGAGTTTCTGCCTTAGAGTGTTTGTGGGTTTGAAGTAAACAGGGATGTGGTGTTTGCCAAAAAGCCTTTTAAGCTTTTCAGACACTCCAGCCATGTAAGGAATGATCAGGTTCTTTTGTCGCCTCTGGGTCTCAGGCTGATCCATTGTTCTTCTGGGTTGGGACACTGCTTTGTTGAAGGCCCACTTTGGATATACACAGACCTTAAGCACCTCACCACTAAGCACCTCACCTCAGAGTGATGATGTTGCTTGGATGAATAGTGAAACATTTCGCTCTCTTAAGAAAAGAAGTCCAGTTGCCATGACTCAACTTCCATATAACTTCACCTAGATGACTGCGAATCTTCGCAGTCTTTAACAGAAAAAACAGCCTAGACACTTGCTTCTTTCTCTGCATACTATGTGGGACTTGGAAGCTGAGGCAAATAAATCAATATGCCTAAAACAATCCTCAACCCTACAAATAATGCAGAGGCATGAGAAACCTTGATTAAAATTAAGTTAGATATGTATGTAGAACATAGTAGCTAGCAGTCATCTCTCAAGATAGAGACACTATTTTCACCTATTTCATCATGAAAATAAGTGCTTCTAATTAAAAAGTTACTATGTACATACATAGAGCCAGATTTTTTTTTTTTTTTTTGCTACAGACTTCCATAAACAGGTGGAGAAATAGGCTGTAAAAAAGCAAAATAATTTTTAAAATATCTCCAGAATTACTGTGATTCATTAGTAGATACATAGAATCCTGAAATCTTTTTCCTTCCCTTAATTGATGATTCATACAAAACTTTCAGAATAAAAATTATTCAAAGTTGCTTTTAAAAATATTGCAGTTCCAAACACCCCAACTTAAAATTTTAAAAATAACGTTCTTCTTTCTTATTTCTCAAAAATTAATGAAACAGTTAATTAATTTTTTTAAAAATCTCACACAAAAACAATATAAGATCCTTATCTCTCTCATCTTATAATCACTGAAACACTCACAACAAAGTACAAGGTAATATGAAGAAGACAATGTAAGGCAGCACTTGAACCATGTGATAGTCTGGTCTTCCATCATTTAATGAAGTCACTCTACATAACTATATGAGTAACTACAAGTTGAAGCAATGCTGCAACATAAATGTGGGCTGCCACACTAGTGGTCTGTGTAAGAGGATGAACTTTAAAAAAATCTAAGCTGGCTTCCTGTTAGATAACTTTGAAAACTTTCAAAGTTCTCCCTTCAGGGAGAAAGGCGACAGAAATAAAGTTTATTAATATAATTATATTCTCACCCTCTTTCTTATTTCACCCACTCAAGTTGGGAGCTGAACGTTTAGATCCATATATGTACAAAGAAGACCAATTCAATATCACTGAGCCATACTGACAAGTGTTCCCATTGAAAGTTGAGCCTCAGAACAGTAGTAGCGTAGGATATATGCTTAGTATGCCATAGTCCAAGGAGCAAACCCTATGAAGGATCTCAGACTGCAGACAATCCTCTGATAGAAAGCTTCAATAACTCAAAGCAGGATGTCTGTGAAGATTCTCAGTCATCCAGGTGAGTTTATCTAGAAGTTGAGTCATGGCAACTGGACTTCTTTTCTTCATTTCTTCTTTATTTACTTCTTAACTTCTTTATTTACTTCTTTTTCTTTGGGTTAGAATGAGCATGTGTATGAATCAGTATTTTGCAGTTTCATATCTTAAAAATGAAAATTAAAGATGACAATGTGAAGTTCTGGCTGTAGAGCTGTCCAGTTGCCTCCTGCTTCAGTTCTTTTGCTTGAACAGCTGGAGAGCTCAGTGGCTTAGGTCTGTAGCTAAAGAGCTGGAGGTTGGGAACTAAATTTTCCACGGTGCCTCCTTGAAGATGATCCATAGGGTCCCTTTCAGCTGTTCAGTTCAAAGGTTGTTGTTGTTGTTGCTGCTGCTGCTGCTGCTGCTGCTGCTGCTGCTGCTGCTGCTACCTAAGGAACTCCCATTTTCCATGAGGCAATTACAATTACGCTGACATCTGTGGATTTCTCAGCAAATGCAGATTTGTAGTTGTTTGTTGAACAATATTCTAACAGCAGAGTGAGAAAATAAGGAACACATCTATCTCACCACAACAACAATCAGCTGCAAGAAGCACAGTTTGGAAAAAATACAAAATACAATAAAATGATTGTTTAAACCTCCATAACCAAAGTATTGCTTAAAAAAAGTATTCCATTAATACTGAAAAGTACAAAGCATATGAACCAACCATAGCTCAGGCAAGGAAACATTTCACCACTCATGTGCTACTAATTAAAAACCCTCCCTATATGCCGAAAAAAATATTTTATTTTATCTTTTGGGCTTTACTGGCCGCAGAAGACACAGAAGGGCCTGCCTACCTGATCCCACAGCCCAATAAAGCTTACATGGGGAAAGCAATTCTTTTGGTGTTGCCAATAAATAAAATCTATACTAATATCATACTACAGTAGAACAGTATTCCTGGCCAATATGGGCAGTCTTTGAAACATTTCCAGAAGACTTTCAGGTTTCCATTTTATTTCTTCCAGGGATTTATATTTGAAGAGCAGCCATCAAGAAGATTTCTCTATAAATCATTGAATTTAATGCAAGTGCTCACTCACACACACACACACACACACACACACACACACACACACACACACACACACACACACACACACACACACACACACACACACACACACACACAAATACAGTAAATGAGGGAGAGGGGGATAGAACAGTAAGACCACGATTGCTTCCTTCCTAGGCATGATAACAAAACCCAGTAACTCCAGCATTAGTGGTAATACACCTCTTAGCACCAGCCAGTAAGTAATATGAGCTACTGTACTGCCTGAGGGCTTGAGGGCTTTATGGAACCAGACAGACATTGGGTTTAATTCAAAGAGCAAGGGAAATTCAATGGGAAAGAGAAAGATAAATGGAGTGTAATTCTAGTTAAAATTTCTTTAAATCTATGGGAACATTTGCCCAACCAAATGCATTTGGCCTCAAATCCCAAAGGTCCCAGTCAGTATGTCCAATGGATTGGCATTCTGGGTGGCAAAGCCCCAAATATCTGGGTGAATAAAGGTTCAGAACCCCTGCTTTAACATAAATAAATGGGGAAGGGTTCCTAAAACATTCCCCTCAAAGCGCTCATTGGAAAATCACCTTTATTAAAATTATGTCAACTGATAATTATCTAAAGCATTGTTTATGATTTTAGGACAACCTAATTAACTGTACAGTGACCTCAACTAAAGATACCCCAATTAAGATAACAATGCTGGGAAAGGTTGAAGGCAGCAGTAAAAGAATAAGATTGGATATGAGATGTGTTTATTCAGTCAAGTACCCCACAACACTGAGAGTACAAGACTTGAGCATGGCCGCCAAGGAAGGAAGGTCAATAATTCATAGGAATGCCATATGCTCGAAGCAAATTGATGAAACATAACAAATGTGCAAAATCTTTTGTGACATCCAGTGTTTCCAAAAATCTGCCAAAGCAAAAGAGGTACTGCAATGCCAAAATGATTGACTGATTGATTTTATTTTATTTTTATACCACTCCATTAGCACAATGCACTATTCTGGGTGGTTTACAAGATAATAAAATAAAACAATGTAAACAAGAGAATTATAAATAAACAGTGGGAGAAATAACAATGCTGCATGTTGTTTTTATGTACAAGAGCTTTACTGCCATGATACATATTGCTTTCTCAAAGGTCCCCTGTATCTACCAGTTGGTACTGACTGTGTAAAGTGAGCAAATTCAGCTCCGCCACACAGTTCACAAGAGGAACATGCTGAAGTCATATCAAGATGCGCAAGCAAATCCCAATTGTGATTTTGAGTCATCTCATTGTCCTACTAACATATTATCATTTAAAAGTCTTTATAAGCCCATCCCATTTGCATCTGCTGTTAGTATATCTAAAGAAGGCAAAATAAATATCACCCTATGTAGGTTATGAAGGGGACAGTGGAAAAACATGTGTACTATCCATTCTTTTTATGGTTTTATGCTGCAAATGAAGTTATTCATTATGAACATTTATTATTTATCCTGGCTTCTAAGTGAATGTTCTTTTCATAGCATTTAAAAGTTCTTAGAGGAGGAGCAAGGTGCACTCTGAAGAGTTCGGGATCTCCTAGCTATCATCACATTAGGAAGTTTCCACTGAACCCAAATATGCATCTTTTTTTCCATACAGCCATCCATCAACCAGCGCTATGAGACATTTCTCTCTCTCTCTCTCACACACACACACACACACACACACACACACACACACACACACACACACACACACACACACACACACACACACACACACACACACACACACAGAGCATTTTACTGTACAGTTCTCTAAATGGGGCTATTGTCTCAAAACCAGCCTGGTCTGCTGCCTAGGATGATAGGAAAGCTGTTTGCACTGCATGGAACATTCTCTTATTCTGGCTCTGATCTGTCTTTT
This sequence comes from Phrynocephalus forsythii, assembly GCA_029282475.1. NCBI lineage: Eukaryota > Metazoa > Chordata > Lepidosauria > Squamata > Agamidae > Phrynocephalus > Phrynocephalus forsythii. The sequence continues at coordinate 91,610,335 of JAPFRF010000005.1, read as the reverse complement.
GTTTCTGACAAATGCATTTTCAACCCTTTTCTGAAAACCCATTTCTTTTTGAAAGCTCTTTAACCCCATCTGCTCAAAAGATCTTCTACCATCTCCTCTTCTTTTGCACAGTCTCTCTCTCTCTCAGCTTTGCTTCATGGTCTTTGCCAAGACACTGAAAAGATCCCTCTCCTGTATCTGACAACATTATTCCTGTTCAGCATGTCTTGGAGACTGGTTCTCTGAAGGGACTAGAGTACCTAACCTGTGGCTGCAATGCATTATGGTAACTGTACTTTGAATCATGGCTGCATAAAGTTCAAGCATCATACAGATAGTTGTAGGTTGGGAATAACCTGCCCAAAATATCCCCCTAACACTAAAATAAAGTTATGTATTGCTTAGAACAGTCAGATCTCTATGATACACTGCCAACATTTAAAAGAGAAAATAACATGCAATGAGCAGTCAATGTGGATGCTTTCTCACACCTGCATCTCTGCCTTGTTATAGGGCTAATATGAGAAGATATTCAGGAGAAGAGGCTGAATAGGCTACCAATCCACTCCATGGTATAAGAGATTCAAGATGGTCACCAAGATTACATCATTCCAAAAGTGCTTGGAGTAGAGAATAACAACTACTCACTCCTATACTGTGCTCATATGTGATAAATTGGAAAGTAGCTGGAAATTATCCAAAGTATTGTGATCTAAACTAGGTTACTTCAAATAAGGGTTGAAGCACCAAACCCTTTAAGGTAAAAGAACATCCCTTTAACACTCTTTAATCCTCTTTAATGGTCCCCAAGATTCACACCTAGCCCTAGTTGATTTCAGACACCAGGAAAGGCAAGAATCTGCCAAAGAATTGCTAGGTCTCAAACCTAACACCCGGCTGTGTAAGATAGGCTATATGCATCTTTTATTGTATAAATACTACACCATCTCTTTAGATGCAGATGCAAAGTTTTTGTCACTCAAAACAGTCACCACTGGATGAACTGTGAGGAGGAAGACACCAACACCAGGGCCCCAGTGGGTGGGCCATCTCCTGTTATCCTTGGGGAATTTGTGACTACTAGATCCCTTGTGAGGCAATGAACTCTGGGAAGAACAGGTTATTGAAACACAAGATCAGAAAGCAACTGGCCCCTGGGAGCTAGCTAGGCATTATTAATTAGGCTCTGGAGGCAAGAAAATTGAATCTAGAAGTCAGGTAGAGGAGAGGAAGCAGAGCAGACAAGGCAGCTATCCACAGATGTAATAGTGGAAGAGGATTTTTGTCACTCAAAATAGCTAGCACAGACTGAAATCCTTAATATTGGTGTAACTTTACACTGTGCAGCTAGGATGACAGTGTGTGTGTGTGTGTGTGTGTGTGTGTGTGTGTGTGTGTGTGTGTGTGTGTGTGTGTGTGTGTGTGTGTGTGTGTGTGTGTGTGTGTGTGTGTTTACAGTCATGACTGACTCTTTATGACCCCATGTCCATGGAGTTTTCTTGGCAGAAATACTGGAGTGGTTTGCCAGTTTCTATTCCGGGCACCTACAGCACCTGGTATTCCCTGGTGGTCTCCCATCCAAGTACTAACCAGGCCCAACCCTGCTTAGCTTCCAAAATCATACGAGATCGGATGAGCTTAGGGCATCTTATCTTCCCACAATGATAATATTTTATTTAATTGAAAGTCTCCTAACCCCCATTCCTCCAACCTAGGGCTCCCCTTTGAACTGAGGCGGCCTTGGGGAGCCTTGGGGTGGCCTGAGACGTACATAACACATATGCCTTATGACTTCTGGAAGTTAATATGGTGTCCTGCATGTGTCCTTTTGATTCTACCATGACCATTAACTTTTTGACACCGATTCAGTTTCACATTGATATGTGGAAATCTTTCAGTTTCAATTTTGCTAGACCGTTCCAAATGCCACCTGAATTTTCTTCCCACCTTTGTTTCATATCAGATTCTCAGACTATTTTTTTTTTGCTGCAGTAAAATACATGTGCATTTCTAGCGCATCCACTGTGAATCCTTTTAATGAGAAAAGTGGGCTAAAATGTTTTAAATAAATAAAACACCTATTCATGCACATGCAGTACACTATATTTGTACTATTTCAAAATATGTGCACTGGTTTGTGTAAACTTGATTTCTCCCTGCAAGCTTCACAAACATGCAAAAGCTCAAGGTGAGGAGCATTGCTTCTCCCATTGAGTCTCAGGTGGTGCAAATATGATGAGTTCATTGAGACTGCCAAATCTAGCAATGTTGCTTTCCACTTCCAGTTGTGTGCTTATTCCTCATCTTTTGAGAAAGCTCCAGCTCCCTAACATTTCTGAGCCTCTTGGGCCTATAGCAGTCTTCAGCATGGGCCCTGAGATAAAAAAACACTTTTATTTTTATTTTTATTTTTGAATATTTTTACCCCACCTTTCACCATGGAAAAGGACCCAAGGTGGCTCACAATAATGAGGGACAATATACAGTCCTGAACATTGACATATCCAAGTTAAGAACAGGGAATTAGAAGAGGCACCTTAGAGCATTAAAAGGTATGCTATCTAGTAAAACATCTAGTACAACATGGCTTCCAGACAACAATAGGATGTTAATGTTGTGCTTATAAAAATAAACATGTGTGGGCCCAAAGCAGTCTCCTTGTCTTTCAAGCAGCATTTCACATCAGGCAGGCCTGAGGAAGAGAAAAGGAACTTTGACATCTGTGGTTACACCTCAACTGGTAAATTTCCTCCTCTCTTTGCTCCTGCATAATGAGAACATGTTGCGTGCAGGTTATTTATAGAACAAAAGTTTCTTTTATAACCAATGCAGCAGGATGTGGTCAAAATACTTGGCCACACTCCCTTTGCCTTAACGAAGAGAACATTAACTTTTTTGCTAATCTCACAATCAGGGGGATGAAAGGAGAAAAGGTTGACAGGTGCAGAGAGGACTGTTGAAAGGTGGTGTGTGGGATCATTAATCTTCTCACAAAGTTTGAAAATTTCAAAATTGAACAATGTGTTCACCAAGCACTGATGCTACACCTCCTCCTTTCATTTAGCTGGGTCTGGATGATATTCTGACATAGTCCTGACAGAAACTAATGAAGCAAAGGGTTGCCACAGTGGTGGTTTTGTGATCTGGACATGTCAGACATTTATAACAAAAATCCATGCACATTTACTGAGAAATACGCTATTAAGTGAACCCCTTTCCTAGGCAAATGTACACAGGGTCACAGGCATTAGGCCTCAATCTACAGAGATCTCTTCAGAAATGGGAAAAATTGTTGCTGTTGCTATTAGTTCCTTTGGTTGTTAACTCTGAGGAAAAACTAGGGCCAGCACCCAATTTAGCTGTGATATTCTAGAGATGTAGTTTAAAAAGTAATTTTTCCTATCTGTAAGCATACCTGAGTTCCTTCCACCTGATGCTGCATTAGGTCAACCACTGGAATTCAGTACAGTACTTCAACTCAAGCAAGTCCAAAAGTAAATATTAAAGCAAAACTATGTTGCTGGTTAAAGATGTTATCTATGGCACTGGCCCATATTATAGATGTAACATGTCAGACAAATTAGAAAAAATGCAGTGACAACAGCTCAGCTAGAACACCATAACCAAATCATAGTTTAGAATGTTATACCATATTTGGAACTTCAGTTCATGCAAGCAAAAAATCGTGGTTTAGATTTCTTCAATTGCTTTCATGTTCTGTTCTTTTAGCTATCTGTTTCAAAAAATTATCCTGTCTCTGAGATGCGGCAAATGTAAGGGGAAAGTAACAACCACCTCTATGACTGTTGAATTAAAATATTATCAAAAACAATGATTATATGTGAACTCTTTATTTATGTACTATCAGCTAACTATAAGTGTAGTTTATCAATTTACATTAAAATAATGAAATTCCCTTAACTGCAGCTAAATATGGTGTCTAAATGCAGTTGCATTTCAGATTTTTAATTTATTTGCAGCTACCTACAATGTAAGAAATAGTTTTGCTCTGTTGTAGAATATCAATATTTGGTCTGGTGGGAATTTTATGCCCTGATTATTAGTATTATTGTCTGGGCAAGAATGATTTACTTTCTGTATCTTTTAATACTAACACAATTTAACAGATTTGTTCTGCCCTGTGTATCAACAAATGCTTTCACCTTTCTATCCCAACTCAGTTACACACAAACTAAGGAAAATATCATTACCTAGTAACCAGAAGCTATTAAGCATTAACACTGTGGAAAATATGCATTATTAAACAAAAACAGAGGTTAATATTAATTTTCTGCACATGGGTAAGTTAATTTAACTCATATGCATGGAGTAAAAAGCTCCATTTCTGAAAACACTTACCACATGCTGCAAATAGTTACTCCTGTGCAGTCCCATGGACCTCAGTGGAAGGCAATCTAATGACTAAAGCAACAGGATGGGAGTTAGGGGAAACAAAAGATCTCTTCCAAGTTTTGCCAATGAATCATTTACTCATGTATTCATTTGTTCCCAAACCCATCCTACAGTTAGGGCACATAGGTCACACTGGCTCTCTGCATCCTTCTAGGATTCTGATTATGAAAGATTATCCTACTTACCAAACAGCACTAATTATGAGAGTTATTTATTCATCTGTAATATAATCTAGAAATTACCTGAATAACCTGATGTCTCATGATACTCGTAAATAAAAAAATGTCCTTTAAAATCCTGACTGTACCATGTTATCCCCTTTTGTTCCCAGATGGCCCTACTACATAACATATATGTGCTGCCAGTGCCTGGAAAAGTTACACTTTCATCTATATCATCCAACAGGCATGCTGTTTGGGATATTTTTGAAGTTGCATTCTGAAAAGTAATTTTCGCAAGTTCGTATTGTGGCTAAATCATTTGTATGAGGTTTACTGGAAGGGAACTTCCAAAGTACTCAGAGGGCATACTAAAATTATTCCAAATGAATAAATTACTTCCATATCTTATGTTGGAACCACACTAAGTTAGCTGGATTTATTTCAATCAAAATGAATGGGATTTGAATTATGATTAATTTGTTCAGCTTAGACCTAAATTAACTAGTTACACTGCATCTCAGTCAAGACATGGGAATCAGTGGAACTCACCAACATACTGAAATTATCATGTTCCTATTGATTCAGTCTCTATTCTATCTAGTTGAAGATAACAACTGGATTTTGGGCACCATTTTTGCAGCCTAAATCTTAAGATTAATATATTTTCTTGCAGTAATATAATACATACAGGCAAAGATTTTGGTGAAACAAAGAACATAATAGGAGCAAGCTGTCATAATTGGGAAGCATTGTCAGCTACTTGTTTAAGAGCACTCTCCTGTCCCTTCAGAAATATAAGTCACAAGGAGGGAGCTGCCATTACTTCTCTTCTCACACTCATTATCTAGAACCTTCGTTCATTCAGGTTTTGACTAGGGGTGAAAGTCCTCCTGCCTCTGGATTTTGCTCAGAAACTGAGAGGAAAACGCTCCCTCCTTTCTCTTCACAATGTGAAGACGAAGACACCAATTCCAACACTCCAGTGGGTAGGCCATTTCCTGTTTTCCTCTGGTAATTTGTAGGAAATTTGTGACTACTAGCTCCCTTGAGGACCTGGGGCAATGCACTCTGGGCAGAATGGGTGCCCGAGAAACCCAGGAGTAGAGAACACAAGGTCAGAAGTTTTGACTCTTATGGAAATCCCTGCGGAGGTGACACTAATAGAAGAAGAAGAAGGTAAAATCACCAAGAGGAGGAGAAAGTAACTGGTCTCTGAGAACAGGACATTATAAAGTGGGCTCTGAAGACAGGAACAGTGAAGAAGGAGGAAAAGGAGAGCAAGCAGGTACAAGCAGGACAGCTATCCACAGATGTAATAGTGCAGGAGGTAAAAGAGGAAGGGGAATGTAGAGATGCCTTAAAGCAGGGGTGTCCAAACTTTGCCCTCCAGATGTTTTGAACCACAACTCCCAGAATTCCAAGCCTGTATTGCCAATGACAAAATACTATGGGAGTTGTGGTCCAAAACATCTGGAGGACCGAAGTTTGGACATGACTACCTTAAAGAATGCTACCAAGGAGAGGATGACACTCTAAAAGAGGAAGAATCTCCAGGCAACTGGGAGTATGTGACCTCTGGGCAAAGGTTATTATACAATTGTACCGTTAAGAGTGCCCTGGAAACCCCACATACTGTATTTCCCACAGCCTGGTTACTAGAGACAGACAGAAGTCTGGAGATGGGCAGACTGATGACTACAACCCAGACAGGATATTGGAGGAAGCCAAAAAGGTAAGACAGATAATTCCTAGCCAAGGGCCGACAGTCCACAGCCAGAACTGGAACTGCCATCATTGTCCTTGTTGCAGGGAGGTGGTACGCAGCTAGGGGATAGACACAACAACCTGACCTGTTAAAAGGAGAGGTGACAGATACTGAACCAGTGATGGTAACTGGGGGACTCTTGGACTTTGAAAGGCTCCTGAAGGAACTGAAAGGAAATATCCCAAAGCAAACTCCTTGTTCTATATTTATTTCCTGTTACAATAAATCCCATTGTTGCTGAAACCTCCTCAGTGTCATTGGTGGACTCTAGGATGTAGGAGGCAGCTCCTGCTCAAGTCGCCATACACAACAATCTAATGGGAACTCTTGGGAGAGTTCTTACAAGTTTCATGGCTACAGAGATGAAGAATTTTGACTTGAGAAGGATTGGAAATTCTCTTAAAATGAACATATTTCCCCAAACTCATCACATCCCTAGCTTTGGCAAAACGAGACTGCTGCTTAAGGAGCAAAAGATTCTCCTGTGGGAGAGGTGGTGGTGGGAGAATTGTGTAAGAAAACACTTGGCCAGGTCCCTGCTTCAGAGGTCTGGAACCAAAAGGTTCCCTGGATTAACAATATTAACAAGCGCAGAGTATGAGTAGATATGGGCACAAAAGAGGAAAATCCTGTTTCGTTTTGTTCTTTGTTTCATTTCCCCTTGTTTCTTTTAGTTTTGAAATGATTTTTAAAAAACAATTGTTTCAATTTTTTCAGTTTTTTCTTCTTCATTTTTTTAAAGCGCCCGATGGGAGGGAAGCATAGGCCTTGAAAACTGTTTTTAGCCACCGTGCGTTGGAGGGGGAGCACAGGCTTTTAAAACTTTTTCACCACATGGGGGGGCCTGTACTCACCCCTCCTCCTCTGGGCTCCAGCGGCTTCTGGCCTCACAGCAGCATCGCTCGCCCTTCCCGGATTGGCTTCATTAGCTGCAGCAGCAGAGAGCGCTGGAAGGCCTCCCTGCCGCCTCGGAAGCCCTCCCCATGGGGGCTCATCAATGCCAGCAGCCACACTGTGTGCTGGGAGGCCTCCCCACCACCTCGGAAGTCCTCCCAACAGGGGCTCATTGGCAGCATCAGCCGCTCAGGTAGGGACCCCTTAAAGACGTGCCCAATTGGGGGGGACAAAAAACAAACTTTTTTTCTTTTAAAAAATCAGTTCATTTTTCGTTTTGTTCTGAAACAATGAAAAACAAAAAATGAAACAAAAATAATTTTGTGCCCATCTCTAAGTACAAGTCCTCTTATTCTTGGCTATGTATGGATGTGTGTAAGATCTAACATCGGACACAGGCTTTCCTTTCAAATACATGTTTTTTAAAAAAATCAGAATGAGCCCTAAGAACAAAGTCAAAGCTTTGTTTGATAGTTTCCAGTTTTTAGATAACAAACACACTGTATAGACATATAAATACAAACACACCCCTGATTGTGTACTGTACTCTAAATACTGAAAAAAGTAGCCACTGCCTTTGGATGGCAAACTTTTTATTTGGAAATAGGAATCTGATATATCTAACATTTAAAACATGGGGATGGGGAAAAGGCTTGTGTGAAAATTAAAAGGAAGCATCTTATTCTGTCACGGTATTATCCACAGAAAATCAAGTATATAGGACACTCCAGTGAAAATTATTAAGAGAAACAAATTTTGAAATCTGTTCTATACATATTAGTTTGTTGTTCTTCTTAGGTATACATCTAGTGGGCACATAAGAGCCCATTATTGCCAGTTAAGTAATGTATGGTATGTATGTAACTAGGCCCATGTAGACAGATGTTGCTCAGCCAAAAACACATAATGATATGAAAAACAAAAAAGGCCAATTGTGTGTGACATGAAAAGGGCCAATTATAATTTTAACCAAAGATGGAAATGTTGATGGTTTTGGAAGAATCTGCTCTGGTAAAAAAAATGAGCTGAAGTTGCAAATTTGCAGCTTGAAATGGAAGAGTAATTTTCTCCCCCACCAGCCCTGTTACTACTCAGAGCCCTAGGGATATGTCACGCTTCCAGAAGCCTCTATTTAAAATCAAACACTCTCCTTTTGACAAGTGACTGCAAATGTCTGACTTCTCCCAGAATTCTTTCTTTTTCATTCTTCCTTTTCATTACAAGAGGGAAACAAATCTTAATATCCCTATTCTACGCTTACAGCGCACTAAGCCCTATTCTTATCTATTTGCATCTCCATCATGATTTATTGTCATGATCCTGCATTTGTAAACAGACCCATAAAGTAAGAAATAATATTTCACAAGGACTACTCCAAAATAAATTATTTCAGATGTGTGGAAGCTGTTTAATAAATCGTAGCCTTCTTGTTTCTTTGAGTATTTTAGAAACTGATTTATAAGTGCAATATCTCGTCTCAAAAATGAGACAATCAACGCAGAATAAAACTATCATATTATGAAAATAGGGGTCAGGCATTGGGTCTACGCTTTAAATTAAACTGAGGGGGGAAATATATTTCATACAAAATTGACTCTTTTGTCTCAGAAATGAATGTTTTAATCAACTTTTCTGAACAGGAACCCTGAAGTAACATTTGATTTCCTATGAAGATGCCTGTTGGTTTTGAGATAGCCCTGAAAAGAGCAGCATTCACTAAATCCTTCATTTTATATACAAATTTAGGAATGTGGTGAGAGGGTAGGGATGGGCTTTCCTGAATTCCTGCACTCTATTATGAAATCTTATGAAATCTGCTTCTTCTCCAGGTCTTGATTTTCCATAACAGACAAATCCATTGCCTTGTATAATAATATTTGGGTGCTGCCAAGTGAATTCTGACTAACATTGACCCTTTTCAGGATTTTCTACATTCAGAGTACTCATAAGGGCTCTACATGCAGGAGAGAAAATGGGGAAATCAAACTATGAACCTCTTTCTTCACACCCAAACACCCCTTCAAACACCCAATTCAGCCAACTAGAGTTTTTTTTTAAGGCACTGTTGTATTAACTGAACAAACATTGTTATAATTTTACCTTATCCTTCCTCATAAATCAATGCTGGTCAGAACTTGTTAAGACACAAAATTAAACCATGGTTTCACTACCTGTAGTTTAAACCCCAAACCACGGCTTTACCAGCTGTAGTTTGCACACAAAAAGTACAGAAAAAAGTACAGATTATGTGGTTTGCCCCTTCTCCTCACTGTAAAAGCATCCAGAGAGTATCTAAAAGACAGGCTAAACCTCAGCTTCCCAAATAATAAGTTATTGGTTTATATATACCTAAGCTTGCTAAAATGCAGTTTTCATAAGAACATAAGAGCAGCCTTGCTGGAACAGGCCACAGCCCATCCAGTCCAGCATTCTGTCTCACACAGTGGCTCACCATTTGCTTCAAGGTATTCCCAAGCAGATGTCTTCACCTGCTTAAGATTCGCTGCAAATGGCATTGAGGGATACCTTGCCTATATCTGGCTTCTCCCAGATTTCAAACCGTAGCTGATATCTTAGATCAAAGGCTACCCATGAACCACAGTCTATATGATATCACAAAGATTCAGTGATTACAAGAAACCATGGATTGGGTTACTGAATTAACAAAAAATATGTTTGTGCTAGATTAGGATGAAATATATTTTTCCAGAGTATCCAGTAATTAGATTCAAAATTTACTAGTTTTCTGAACCTGGGATTCATCCTCCCCCCTCCATGATGGGTTTGGTGTACTGGTGTATCATATCTGACAACATATATTTTAGATACCAAGGAGAAAATGGCACATCAATTTGGAATAATTTCATTTTTCAATTTCATTTTTGATGGCTGTTACTCATATTTACCTGTTGTTTTATTGACTACCTGCTTCTGTACTGCAGTTGTGTTTACTATAAAGTAATGGAGAGCTTTTTAAATTGTATCTGGTAGGCCATCTTAGGGAAGCCAACATGTGAAAATATGTACTGTAATGATTTTGAACAAAGTTACTCATTCAAATAAGCTAATTTCTTAGGAGCCAACAATGGAAGAAACCATGTACAGTTACTTGATAAGTATGCACAGTAATTTCCATACTGTGAATAAAACATTTTTGAAGTTTATATAATACAGCTTTCCCCATCTCCCATGATGAACATCTTTATTCTGTGCAGCATCTTTAATGTACTATTTCTGTGTTGCTGTTTTACGTGAGAATGCAACTCACAGCTTAAAATATCACAATTGAAAGGGAATAATTTATATTATTGTGAATCTGTGATATACTGCAAGACTGACTCTCATTCCTCAAAGAGAATTTCCTCAGCTCAAATATATTAATTATTTACTGCATTCACATCCTGCCTTCTTCTTTAGAACTTAATGGAAGTTGGTGCACTGAGCAGTCTCTCTCTCTCTCTCTCTCTCTCTCTCTCTCTCTCTCTCTGTGTGTGTGTGTGTGTGTGTGTGTGTGTGTGTGTGTGTGTGTGTGTGTGTGTGTGTGTGTGTGAGAGAGAGAGAGAGAGAGAGAGAGAGAGAGAGAGTTCATCTGCCTTTTCTTAACCCCTTTTTCCTCTCTTTTTTATTCCTGCTTTCTAATCATACATAATTTCTCTGGTTCCTAGAAGATAAATGGAAGGCTGCTAGCACCTGATGTCTTGGAAGAAAAGGCAAGTTTTTCTGGGTTGTAGTCTCTGTCACTGGAATGAGGTACAAGCACATATTGCTAGGAAAACAGCTCACCACACTTCAGTTCTTTGACACCACTACTAGAAATGACTAAATCAAGCCATTAAATTTCCTATCCTTGCTAGTTCCCTCTTCCAAATCTTTGCATACAAGGATACATATACAAAGAGAATAATATAAAAAGAATAGGATAAGCAGAAGGTTGGGGAAGATCTTTTTCTGCTTTTGGAAATCAAGCCAAAGCAGGCAAGAAGAAAGCACATATATGCAAGTCCTGAAAAGCCCAAATCAATATGTGTGGCATTATATACACAAAAAGTAAAACATAAGAACACCAAATGAATACATTTTGGATATAAGTGACGATTATTTTTAAAGCAGAGATTTTCAGGTCCCAGAAGAATTAAAAGTATGATTAGGGAAACAGCTGCAAAAGAGTAGAACTTCTGGTCCCCTCAACTTGGAAAAACTATCAGTAGTGACTCATGTCTCCTAATTCCTCTATAATGCATAATATGAATACTTGTCTATGTTCACTGTGTTTGTAATAAAATAATTAACTAAAATAAGAAAATATAGCATCTTTTATTGGCCCAGCTTTTAGACTTCAAATTTGTGATACTCTTTAGGCCAGCAAGATGAAAAAGCTCACTTATTAAATTTTGTTCTTAATGCATGTATACTGTATATTGCACTTTTTTTTCATTCTCCATGCTCAAAAGCACTCTGAACCCAGGTTTAACCAATTCAAAATGTCTTTGTTAAAGGCATCCTTTAAATTATACTACACTGGAACCAACTAAGCAGATCATCTGTCTACTAAGCATCAGGTTATCAGAATATACCATAAACCATAAAAAGGAAAAGCACTACTCACAGTAGGTAGCTGGCTAGAGAGGAGATGTCCATCTTGGCTCAACATATTAGACACCATGATGGCTGGAAGGTCCATATTCTGATAGGAATATGCTGGTATCAGGCTATTTGGAGGGAGGCTGTGGCACAGTGAATGATATCCAGTTTCATGATCCACCAAGTGCAGGAGGGAAGGGTCTGGTAGGTTAGGAGGAGTAATAGGGGGGATTTCATAGTCTTCGTTATTCTCATTCTGACCATTGTAAGTCTAGAAAAAAATAAAAATAATAAAAATAAATGTTACAAAGCAATTTTTGCAATAATTCCATTCAAATGAAGATTCCTTTGACAAACATATGCATTCTGCTAATTTGACAAGTATCCTCTACTTGCTTCTGCAGAAGTAATTTAGCAGCAGATATAATTTGAAAAAACTTTTTTTCATTAATGGCACCACATAATTGAATTTATGTTCAATGATTGCTGTTGCTTCAGAAATGTCAGGTTCAAAAGCCAGTATTCAGGCATAAAAAGGGTGGTGGGGACAAGTCCACATTGTCTCCCGACCTAGACATCACTGAGACAGTAATATGAAGAACATGAAGATTTGAAGAGGAGGATGGAAGTGCATTTGGTTCAGCGTTCTATAATGTACACATAACCAGGAGCCCTGATAAAGGAGAGAGGTGGATCACAGGACTACTGTAAGTGTGTTGAACCAAACACAACCACCAATCCATTAACAATCTCTGCTCCAGAACTTCTCAGGAAGGCCTCAGTAATTTCAGAGGTGTGTGTGTGTGTGTGTGTGTGTGTGTGTGTGTGTGTGTGTAGGTATGTGAAGTCAGGGTGTATGCACCCTGAAATGGAATAGTTAGCAAGATTTACATTTCAGCCATTACAGGGTTAATGTGATGTACAGTATTATGGGCTAGATTTAATGTGAAGAGCGAAGCTGATTGGTTGTTGAGATCACACCACCTGGAATGTTCTGGTAGAAGTCTAGTTAGTGTGTGTGCCTTGTATTCTTAGAGAAGAGAAGCATGTTCCTGGCTTAGCAAAATGGCTGTTAGAATAGTTATAGTTAGAAAACCTCCTGTGTACCCTTCCCTTCAAGTTAAATAAATAGTTCTTTTTCATACACAACACAAGAGGTGTCTCTCTTATTAAAGCAACCAAAAATCATCTGCAACCACCAATCCAACAAAGATCCCCAACAGATTCCCATTACCCTTTTAAGTGTAACATCTGAACTGAGCAACACTGTACCTGCTAAGTAAGAAATCTCACTGCATCCAGTGAGATTTACTTGGTTGTTCTCCCAAGTAAATGTGCACAAAACTTAATGCTGAGAGAAGAGATAGGACTTGATAAAGATAATATATTGCTTACGAAAGACAGAAAAACATTAAAAGACACAGCAAGTTGGGTGACAAGCCAAAGAAGGCTGGGTGACATAAAAAAGCATTTTTTACAGACCATCACATCTGTGTGCAATCACTACATTTTGATAAGATGTACCAATAACATTCTCATGGCACAATTAATGCACTTCAGTTCCAGGAATGAATATTGAAAGAAAATTGTCATCATGACATTGAAGCAATTTGCAATGAGTTCCATAATGAAACAAAGTATTTTCCCTGAAGGATACAGGCTAATGTGGCTGAAATGCACTTTTTAAAGTAAAATAAACTTATTTTTTTCAGCGTCTTTAGACTATGTTTCTCTTTTGTATTTGGATACAGTATATGTTTCCAGTTTCTCTTGTATTTAATACTTTTAATTGCATCTTAATAATTTTTTTAAAAATATTACCATATCATTATTAGGATTATACATTAATTTTGGGGGTGTTCCCTAATATGACTGCAATAACAAACATATTTCCAGTGCAATACTAGCATGTTAGCAATAAAAATAATGTTTCTATACTCAGCTTATTTTTATACTGTACAGTACTTATTTAAACATTCATCTCAGATTTTCTGGTATCACACTAATTTGTCCATGTACAGTAATACCATGTACAGTAAAATGCTCCTAAACACAAAAAAATTCATAAGATGAATGAAATGTCAGGGAATAGGAAAACCTTGTAAGACAAATTTTCCTATGGGATGCTTTGCAAGATGAATTCAGTGCATTCCTATGGGAATCTGCATTAAACCGTGCTTTGTTAGGATGAAATTTTCGTAGGACAAATTGACCCGTAGAATGAATTAAATTCATCTTAATGGATACCACTGTAGTCTTATTTGTTTTGCATGTGAAGAAGTAGACTGCAGTCTGCAAAAATTATGCAGTATATGACAAATATAACTTATTGGTCTATAAGATGCAAAAAGACTTTCTTCTTTGGTGAAAGGGATTAAAGACCACCCCTCAGCAGCAGGACAAAGAGATAACCAGGTACTATATAATAAAAATTAAGAAACAAGTGAGATTTGTCCACCTTATTCCAAACAAAACAAAACAACAACAAAATCAGAGAAAATACTACATGAAAACATGTAGTATGTTTTAAGCATGGTTTCAGGGGAACAAGATCTTTCTTTCAGTTAAAAAGGTGCTGTTTGGTGTTGTCCCTTCTTCACAAACATGCAGTAAAACTATTAAACAATTCTTCAAACTGTTTTTAACTTGCCCAACACTCTTTAAATTTAGACATGAATCACCCCTTTCCTTTTCATATCTTTTGCACATTTTTAGCTCTGTTCAATTCAAACATGAAAAATAGTTGGAAATCATAAAATGTTTCCATGAAGTAAGCCTTTAGGCAACTGGATCAAAATTAGGATCAAAGTCATACACATTAAAATCAGATTAGACAATATCTATTCAATACAGTAAGACTTCCTGCTGGTAAGTGTTATACTATAATTTCTGTACAGAAAACTCTGAAATACTTCTCTTGCTTTATACATCTTCAAAGAAATGCCTTGAAAAACAAGGCTAGTACTGTATATGAAACCATGGAATATTATTCTGCTTCCAACTTCCCATACTAAACTTTACTAACTAACATAGAGCACATTTAACTTATTGCCAGTCAGTAGCTCCATGGATTCTTCATCAGTCATGCTAAATCTTTCCATATATAAACTGTCTTGACAATTTTAACTAAGGTTACCACAAGAAAAACATTTCATATGCATCCCAAACCCATTACTCTATTTGAGGTACATTATGACATTTTTCTGATATGAACCCATGGAAAGAACTCCCTAGTGAAATTCCACCTGGATTTCAATAACTTTCATCTGAATATTAGCCTCAGCCTGGAAGAGTCTACACAACAGGTACATTTTCTAGACACCACTTTGAAACTTCAACATGGACATCTTAGCACAACATTGTGCTGAAAAACCATTGGCCAATATACTACTTGCTTATTTCCAGGTACCACCCCAAACATAGGATGAAATCCATCATGTACAACCAAGCCCTCAGATACAATCACATCTGCTCAGACCCACAAGATATTTATTTATTTACTTGATTAGACAGAGAATCCAGACTCAAGGATCTACAAAGCACATTCCTCACAGTGCAATACCCATCCAATATGATTATGTAAAAAATTAATAGATTAAAACAAATGTCCAGGAACAATCTACTGCAGGAAAGACCCAGAAGAGAAAAGGATTGAATCCTGCTAGTTGTCACTCTCAGTCCACAGTTAAGATCACTCATGCATCATAACTAATTTCAAACACATCCTTGACAGGAAAACCCCACTCTCCCAAGATTTTGACAGCAGACCTATACGTGCTTACAGACAGCCCCCCAATCTCAACCATCTACTGATAGACAATAGACCAAACAACACTGACACAGTGATGGGGTCCAACCCCTACTACAAATAGCCAGGACTATGCATACTCCATCCAGGTTGCAGCACACCTGGCCTTAATTGGTGCCATGCAGTCTAAGGTACAGACAAGTATTCCACTCCTTATTGCTAATCAATAGATGCTAGTCTTTTTGTCTACCAAATCAATTTATTGACCACTACTGTAGCATTCCCATGCTGTGCCCTGGGCCCAGGGGTGTCCAAACTCCGGCCCTCCAGATGTTTTGGATCACAACTCCCAGAATTCCAAGCCTGTATTGCCAATGACAAAGGACTGTGGGAGTTGGGGTCTAAAACATCTGGAGAGCCGGAGTTTGGACACCACTGCCCTAGGACCTTTCACAGAATATTGACAAGCACCGCTTCTAATTCTCCTCTTTCGCTGCCACCAACTAGCTTCACTATTAAATTAATGCTTTCAGATTGCTTTTAAAATGGATAAAGCTAAAAGAGTTTATTTATAACAAAGTGGAATCAAACTCATAAAGTTTATTTATAACAAAGTGGAATTAAACTCATAAAAGTAAAGTATTTAGGTACAAACAAAAGGACAAATATAGCTCAATCAAGTTATGTTAAAGAGTACGCTGATCACTTGCACACCCAGTTCTTAAGTTTTCAGACACTCATCACTCAGTTTTCTTCAGAGAAGTTCCGAATCCTATCTCTTTTCTCTCTAGTAAGTGTAAGTCTCACAGTCAGACCCTATCTGTCTTTTCTCAAAGAGTCTAAGTCTCTATCTGACCTTCTCTCAGACAGTGTCAGTCCCAAACTGATCCTGTCAGACTCTATCAGATTCCCTGTCTGCCTAATTCAGTGCTGGGCTTAGCCTTTTACCTCACCAGGCTACTCCCACAAACTCTCTCATTGGTCAACAACCAACCAATCAATACAGACACTTCTCATGAACCACCAAGGAGTAAACACCACAGCTACTAGTGGCGACACTTCCACATGCAATGTGGAAGCTACCCCTAAAACATAACTTTAGTGAAAATTGTATCCTTGCAGCTAAGAAAACCACTGGGTGGATTTCAGTCAGATGTTCTTTCTCAATCTAATATATCACACTTCCAATCAATTGGCGAGGAGGGCAGATATGTACTGCATACTACTTTGCACATAAGGACATAAGCAGGTCATAAATGTTGCTAAGAAAAAATGAATATGATGTAGGTAGTTTCACAGGTTATGTCATTCCAAGAATAGGGTGCAGAGCAATATGGGGAATTCAACAGAGCAAGTCAAATCAGATTTTGAAATGAGAACAGGCAGAAGGGAACAAGAAGAGGAACATAATGTAACTCTCAAAGATAACAAAAAAGTCAGTGGGAGACTCACTGCAGCTCAGTTGATACTACAGCTTCTACAGAGATTCTCAGAGTAATTAGATTACAAAAGTGAACTGCAGTGAGACCAAAGAAGTCACAGAAAGGAGATTCTGCTTGCTAGGACAGAGAAAAAATTGGATAAAATAGTGAAAAATGACATGAATAAAGAGATAACAGTAAAAGAATTGTCAAATGATTTGATCTATACATTAGTTTCTTCATAAATAACAAGAATGAAAGTTCTAACACAGAGATTATGCATATTCTAAGAGCATCACGGCAATGTCAAATAAAACTCTGTTGAATATGAAGGTTATGGTTTTCCCCATAGCAACATTTTCTTATAACTCAGCCAAAGGCATGAATAAACTTTGCACAGTAATTTGTACTGCTGTGACAAAATGCAACAATATTGCATAGACAAATGCAGAATATAGATGTGTGAACAAGGCAGGTGTCCCCAAGCCCATTCTAGCCTACAGCACTTTTCTCCTGAAACATTTCCATGAAGGAAGAGCACATGGATTGAAGAGAAGAAGGTGGAGAAAGGAGGTAAGAGAATGAATCTGTAAGATCACTGATATTCCAAGATATTGCAATCCAAATGGTAAACACTCTTTTATGTCCAAAATTCATGGTATCATTCAAATGCCATATAAATAACTCATAGAGCTCAACTGAATATTTAAGAGATAGAGACCAAATGCAACTATACTTAAGTTGCTCCTAAAAAGACTTAGACTACTTCTTCTTACTCCTAAATAAAAAGGGAAAGCAGCAAAAAGCATGTTATAAGCAGCACTGAGCATTTGCAGTGTAAATGTCTAGCCCTGTATAAGCATATATTTGACAAAGGAACAGACAGAGCTCTGTTTGTCACATCCAATAGGCTGAAAGAAACAATTACTTCTCTGTTCTGGCCTTATCAGAGTGCTGCACAATGCCACTCGGCAGAGGAAGGCAGTCGGGAGCTATAGTGAATATATTTCTCCATATAACTCTGCAGACTGGATTTGGAGCTATTCCTGAACTGTTCTACCAAGTTTTTTAAGTGACCGACAAAGGGCAAACCTTGAAATGTTAGTAATAAGAAGAATGAACACAATGAAATTCTGACAAAATCCATAAGAAGCAGTCGTAGTATGATGGTCTGGTATCACAGTATCATCCTATCGCCAGTGTATGGATAGCTTCAATATGTCACTAATCCCCTGTTTATTGCGGGGGTTAGGGACCCAGCCCAACCCAACCCAAAACAAGTGCTTGTTTTGACATATAAAGCCCTAAATGGCTTAGGACCTAGATACCTGAAGGGCTGCCTCCTTCCATATGAACCTACCCAGTAATTAAGATCTAGCCAGGGAGTCCTCCTGAAAGTGCCATCCCTCAAAGAGGTGAAAGGGATGGCTTGTAGGAACAGGGTCTTTTCAGCAGCTGTCCCCAGATCATGGAATGCCCTCCTAAGTGAGACCCACCTGGCGCCGATGTTGATGACATTCCAACACCAGGTAAAAACCTTCCTGTTCCAAAAGTTTTTAAACTAATTATTGTGGGTCCTGAGGGCAACTTTAGTGTAGTTTTTAATGTATTGTATTTATTGTATTTAAATGTGTTTATTGTTTTAATTTTATTGCAATTTTGATGTTTTAATTGTCTGAATTGTTTATTTTGATTGTGAGCCACCCAGAGACCTTTGGGTAGTAAGCGGCATAAAAGCTATATAAATAAAATAAAATAAAATAAAATAAAATAAAATAAAATAAAATAAAAAAACATTCTAAAAGCAAAACTAGTGAAATGTTATATAGTGCTTCTCCAAGGCTCAGAACACCTTTAAAATAATTAAAAACATAAAACATAAGAATACAATCAAATGCATATCAGCCAAACAGTAAAACAATAATTTCAAGTAACAACTGCAGTGGTATAAAGCCCCAATGACAAATCACAGCAACAACAGAAGTAAGAAACCTCATTAAGTCAGCCACCAAAAGCTTTCTTGATTGGGAGGGGGGTATTCCATACATACACAAATGGTTATCAGGCATCCTTAAACTCAAACATATCTGATTCAAATCCATCCTTTTACACCAGCTTTAGAATCCTCTCTGCATAATATTATAGTATATTTTTCCATGTATGACTATATTTTTGTCTAAAATTTTTAGACTAAAAATTGAGGGTCATTATACACAGAAGGAAGCCAAGAAGAAAACTGCATAGTTGTGAAACTGTAATTTTGGGTTAGAAAGGTGGTGGTGGTGGTGGAGGGGTTGTCTTATACATGGGGGTGTCTTATAGACAGAAAAATACAGTAGTAGTCTTCTTCCAGAATATGGAAGAATAGTTGGAACATGCTCTAAGAAACTCACACCCTACCTGTGAGTTTGATTCTTAAGTTTTCCTTCTATACTTCTAATTCCTCAAAGCTTATGGGGTGGGTCAATGTTCCAAAATCTTGCCTTCCTAGCTAACTTGAAGTTTCCTCTCTGCTTTTCTGTTCTTTAAGAGAAAGGCATAGAATTGTGTTCTTAAAGAGCTGGATTTTCATCTGGTTGTTTTTATAGTTCAATGAACAGTCTTCTAATGTAGAGGTTAGCTGATGTTCAATGATCTCAAAGGTTTCCCTCTGGGAAAAGTTTCTTCCTTTTTAAAGAAAGATAATTGGTTGATCATGTGTGTAAATGTTAAAAAGTAATGATGCCAGAAAACTACTTTGTGGGAGACTGTTTCTTTTTCTCCAGACACTGTGGCTTCCTTGAAATTCAATCAAGAATGATTGGTTTTGAAGCTGAATGGTGACAAATTCTGTTAGTCCAAGGTCTTTAGTAAGGTGGTCGAGCTTTTTGAGCAGCAATTGATGACGGACAATAGACATGGGCACGAAGTGCTTTGTCAAAATGCATATATGTGGCAGCACAAGTACCTCATGTTACTTCCCTCCCATCCCCAGCTGACTGCACAATCACAACCCACCACAAGCTACAGGGGAATCTTCTTCTGTGGTGGAGCTCCAGTTGAGATAGGAGCTTGGGCTGTCCTTCCCCAACTCTGCTGGCAGCCAACCACTCATCAGCTACAAGAATTCTGACCGTGCCTCTTTGTCTGAGTGGTTGGCTGCCAGAGGAGATGGGGCAAAGGAGGTGAGTTCCTGTTCAGAACTGGTGCACTGCCAGATAAGAGGGATCCTGGTGGTGCACAAACTGTTAGTGGGGCAGCTGGCCAGGGGGTGGGGAAACATAACAACCAGCACATGTGGTGCTGTGAATATGAATGTTGACCAAGTGCAACAATGTATATTTACACTAATGTACATTAAATATAATCACATGACAGATTCTAAAAAGGTGCTTGCACACCTTCAGGCTCTGCTTAAAAAAGTTCTAAGCCATTTGTGCCTCATCACATATGAATACTGTATACTGTTTTCTTACTTAATAAAGTCTTAGCAATGTCCATCAGTTCATCTGTTGGCAGCTGGTGTCTGTAAAGCTGATGGAACAGGGAACAAAGCAGCTAAGAGTCAACAAGGTCAAGAATTCAGTCAGCAAGTTAACCAGGTAGAATTATGGGACAGTTTAGATCCCACAACAGAAGAGAGCCCTCATATCCTAGTCCAGTGTTGGTGAATCTATACCACTGGTGCTAAAGGTGGCGCGCGGAGCTCTTTCTGTGGGCACGTGACATCACCACCTCACAGCCACGGCACTTCCCCATCACTTGGAGCACAACACTATGCTCTATGCAGAGAGATGGGTGAAGGGGAGGCAGCAGTTTGTGGGCTCCTTCATAGCCCCAGTTTACTCTCCAGCCATACCTCTCTGGTCATACCAAAAGTGGTGTGGCTGGAGAGTAAAATGGAGCAATGAAGGAGCCCACAAGTGACTGTCTCCCTTCACCAGGCTCTTTTCACTGAGCCATTTCGGCAGTCTCAAAATGGCTCAGTGAGGAAAGCCAGGCAAAGGAGAGTCAGAGGTTTGTGGGCTCATTCGTAGCCCCACTTTGGGGATATCCAAAGCGGTGTGGCTGGAGAGTAATTGGGGCTATGAACAAGTCCACAAGTTTTAACGTGGTCTGGACAGTTTTTTTATGGTGGTGGTGGTGGTGGTGGTGGTGGTGGTGGTGGTGATGATGATGATGATGATGATTGGCTCCACTTATCATTTCGAGTCAGACACACCGGAGTATCATTCTCCTGCCATATTGAGCCTAGAATAAATCATGTCTTTATTCCTTCATTTGTCAAGTATATACATTCCAACTTTAGCAACAACTTCCCTCATGCATTTCTGAACAATATAAAGATAATAAAACAAAACAGAACAAAAACAATCAACTTCATGAAAAATAATCAACTTGATGAAATCAGTGAACAGCAAAACCAAACAACAGATAAAATGCCACATTGAGGAAGCAGAGCTGACAACCAATAATCATGCTAACAGCTGTTTCTTTTCTCTAAGATGCAGCAAAGAACCAAATTTATCAAGGGCTGATACAGTTCCTCTTTAGAGAAGAACTACATTATCTGAAGTTTCCTAGTTTAGAAGGATTAAGAGGAAAAGATGAAATAGATGTGTACAATAATGCACAGTGTGGTGAAAGTGGACTGAGGGATGTTTTGTTTCTTGTACCATCACACTAAAATCAGGGTAGGACAGGGGGTCGGCCAGTGAAGCAAACATTCTTTTCCAAAATCCAAAAGGAGACTCTAAATATGGACATCACCACATGGATAATACTGGAATCACATTGATTATGTTCTCTGCAGCCAAAGATGGAGGAGCTCTATACAGTCAGCAAAAACAAGACCTGGTGCTGACTGCGGCTCAGGTCATCAGCTTCTTATAGCAAAATTCAGACTTGAACTGAAGAAAGTAGGGAAGACCACTGGGCCAGTCAGGTACAATCTAAGTCAAATCCCTTATGAATACACAGTGGAGGTGAAGAATAGATTTAAGGAACTAGATTTGGTGGACAGAACACCTGAAGAACTATGGATGGAGGCTTGTAACATTGTATAGGAGGCAGAAACACAAACCATCTCAAAGAAAAGAAAATGCAAGAAAGCAAAATGCCTGTCCCAAGATAAGGGAAGCAAAATGCAAGGAAGAAAGGGAAAGATAAAGAAAATTGAATGCAGACTTCCAAAGAATAACGAGGAGAAACAGGATGGTCTTCTTGAATGAACAGTGCAAAGAAAAGGAGGAAAACAATAAAAAAGAAAAAACCAGAGATCTATTCAAGAAAATTGGAGATATTAAAGGGGCATTTCATGCAAAGATGGATATGATAAAGGACAAACATGGTACGTACCTAACAGAAGCAAAAGACATCAAGAAGAGATGGCAAGAATACAAAGAGAAATTATATCAGAAAGATCTGGATGTCCCTGATAACCAAGATAGTGTAGCTGCTGATATCAAGCCAGACATCCTGGAATGTGAAGTCAAGTGGGCCTTAGAAAGCATTGCAAACAACAAGGCCAGTGGATGTGATGGCATTCCAATTGAACTATTTAAGATCTTAAAAGAGGATGCTGTAAAGGTGCTACACGCAATATGCCAGCAAATTTGGAAAACTTAGCAGTGGCCACAGAATTGACGCTTTTGAGCTGTGGTGCTGGAGGAGACTCTTGAGAGTCCCCTGGTCTGCAAGGAGATCAAACTTATCCCTCCTGAAAGAAATCAATCCTGAATGTTCACTGGAAGGGCAGATTTTGAAGCTGAGGCTCCAATACTTTGGCCACCTCATGAGGAGAGAGGAGTCCTTGGAAAAGTCCCTGATGTTGGGAAAGATTGAAGGCAAAAAGAAAAGGGGATGGCAGAGAATGAGATGGTTGGGCAGTGTCATGGATGCAACCAACATGGATTTGACCAAACTCTGGGAGGCAGTGGAAGACAGGAAGGCCTGGCGTGCTCTGGTCCATGGGGTCATGAAGAGTCGGACTGAACAACAACAATAATCTTTCTCCCAGTAAAAGGATTCAACACAACATATACAACTACAAAATCACAGTAAATTTAAGAAATTAATATTAAAATATGGTTAAACCTAAACAATATTAAAAATATCACTAGTCATCATGCAAAAAAAAACCTTTATTGCTATCATGTCTGCAGGTCAGTCATGTAATATACAAAATATTAAAATGCAATACTAATATTGCAATCAAAGGAAATCAACTTAAAATTACAAATTTCGTGTGAATTTCTAATCTAATTAGAACAGAGATGTAATCCTTAGCTGTGACTCGAAGAGGCAAAGATGAGAGAAACATAAAATTTGATGGGTTGGACATCACTATTTAAAGTGCATTAAAACAAATTCATAACTTATGATAAAACTTAGAAGAGATAAAACTGCTATTTTTAAAGTATAACAATAGAAAGTGTGTAAAAAGTAAGGGCTCAGGCCATCACAGTGCAAATTAAAGTAGGATTTCTAAATTTTAAAGAAACTAAAACAGTTGTATTTACAACCATTGCCCTAGTTTGGTTTGAGGTCTTGCTGAATTTTGCCATTTATTGCGATCCATGGGATGTTTTCATCCTTAAGATAAAAAATTTCTGTATACATGCTAATAATGTACACTGGCACATACTCTAGTCAGAGCATTCAAAAACCAAAATAAATTTATTTATTTATTCAATATATTTGTTTATCAAATCGACTTCATATAACAGGTACCCGAAAGGCAATGGTTCTTTTGCTACCACTGTCCCCCATTGATTGCAGTTGTGGCCAGAATGTGGGGACAAAAGGCATGAAGGGAAATTCTGATGGAGCAGTCTCTCTAGAGCTCCTCTAATTATTTGGCAGGGGAGAAAGAGGTGGCCACCTGTTTGTTGTTGATTTCTAGCAAGATCCCTATGCAATGAGAAAAGCTATGCCCAATGAATTTTACTTGCTATTCAACTTTTAATGAGGCTGGAACTATTCGGGGGGGAGTTGGCATCTTACAATATTACCAAAGAACACCATACATTAAAAAAAAAAACTCCTTCCGAAGCACAGTAGTATTCAAATGAACTGCAGATGCACAAGTTTAAAACTCAACACTTTATATCAGCTTTCAGATGCCATTGGGGTGACCAGTTGCAAAGTTTATACACTGTGCAGAAAAGGAAATTACAGCTGAGTGTCACACACAGAGAGACGAACAGCTGCCCCTGCCAAAATTCCCATTCCTACGCAACCATTAAAAGTACAGGACTTTTCTCTTCTTTTGCATCTGGACACTTTAGATGCCATGTGAATGCAATCGTGCACAAATCGTGCTATTCATGCAATCTTTTGCTATGCGTCTTTGAAAAGAAACCCCTTTTTGTACCTCAGTACTCCACACATGTAAAATGGTTCGTAAATGAAAAGTGCTTTCAATTCTATAGATGGAGTACTCCATAAAGAGAGACATTGTGTAGAATTGTTAATCACAAAGAACATTATTTGGCTGGGCAAGAATTCAGGGAAAATGCTCTCCTTAGAAACCTGACAAATATCAAGTGACCCCAATTCTCTGTGAAGTCATGTTCTCTGTGATTATCTGCTGGGATCCAAGAAGCTTCAGACAAACATTGATTCAAAGAATGTTATTCACAGTTAGCAGGGATGGAGATTTTCATCATTATTGGAGGTAAATATTTGCCCTGTCAAATAACATTCACAGGCAAACATAAGTTTAACAGAGAAAGCAGCAGAGAAATTGTTTCTGGTGAACTGGAAGGAAAACAGGCAAAGCCATACAAATTCATCTCTCAACCCAGAATGGGATAGGATGGGTATTTATGCCCCATTTCTGCTCCTGGTAAAGTCACAGACCACATAACATTCTGAAACTCACACTACTACTATATCTTCCAAAATAACAGCCCCCGACCATTGTACAAAAGAATTCATCTTTTGTTGCTGTGCTTTGTCCACCACTCACTGAGGTTTGCCTACCAACCAGCCGCATAGATTATGGACCACATTTGTGTAGTCTTGAAACACTGTTCCAAAGCACCATCCTATTACGGTGTGGCATCTTATTTTAATTTGCGCAGTCCCCTCAGTTTCCTGAAGGGTTCAAAAGGGCATTGAGGAGTCTACGTGGCTGCAAGAAAAATGCTGCAAGTAGTGATTACACCTGCTCAACAGGTTGCCTTCTCTAGTTTTTACCATGGTAAGAGCAAGAGTATTGGAACCATCAGTTCATACATCGATCCTGCCAAACCAGAACAGGAAACGGAGAATAGCACTCCTTTTCTAGTGATATCACAAGCCGTTTGGAAAAACTACTCTTTTGGACAGCCACCAAAATAGCATGCCATCAGCTGTAATCCATAAAAGTAAAATTTCCAAGCTTTGGTACAACGAGCCATTGAATGTTCTCACTGGACGTGAAGGACATTAGGGTTCCTGTAGCTTTAACAGTGCAGAAGAAGGCATTTTGGTAAGTGCTGCTTTTCTCACAACATCTCACAGAGTGTAGCTTCCTCCCAAAACTGACTTCTTAGCCCTGCCGAAACAGAGGACTCTGCCTTTCTCCCCAGGAGCAAAAGTGTTGGTTCCAGGTAGGGATGGGCATTTTGTTTCAGAACCAGTAGGTTACGAAACGAACCACGCGAGCCCAGGTGGTCCTTGGAACTGACTGATTCACGCAGATCCAATTGCTTTACCCTTCTCTGTCGCGTGCAGGGTTAAAATTCAACAAGGAAGCATGCTACGACAACATCTGTGCTAGATCCGTGATGTTGGCCAATCAGGAGCTGTGCAGGGACAGGTATCATCCCACCTCCCTCTCTGATTGGCCCTCTCTGAAAGATTGGCCAGCTTCCTTGTTGGATTTTAACCCTGTGAGAGACAGAGAAAGGTAAAGCAAAGCAAAGCAAAAGCAAAGTGTTCTGCTTATATACCGCCCCATACTACTACAAGTAGTCTCTGGGCGGTTTACAATTTGAATTACAGAGTGCAGGCTACACATTGCCCCCCCAGCAAGCTGGGTACTCATTTTACCAACCTCGGAAGGATGGAAGGCTGAGTGAACCTTGAGCCTGCTACCGGGGACTGAACCCAGGTCGTGAGCACAGTTTTACTTGCAGTACAGGCATTTAACCACTGCGCCACGAGGCTCAATTGGATGTACTTGTATTAGCTGGTTCCTAGGACCACCTGGGCTCGCGTGGTTCATTTTGTACCCTACTGGTCTAAAACAAAATGCCTATCCCTAGTTCCAGGCCCCTCCACAGGGACCTGGAACCAACATTCATGGAACTTTAAAAGGAAATGTGAAGTGTGTATTTGTGAAATGTCATTTATTATAAAAATCAAATAAATTGATGACCTTTAAACAGTTCCCAAATAACCTCTCTTACCAGACTCCCTTTCCTCTCTCCCTTTCCAAAACTGAAATCCTGTCAAATACAGTAGATAGTACAGGACTATAACTTCTTATTATGTGTACAGCAATTTTATGAATTCAGTGGGGAATGAAATGCAATTTTGTCAGACTTGTCTGTGTTCATAATGACCGAGTCAAATTAATCATTGTGTATAATACTCCCGTGTCAGCCATTCAAGAGATTTTTTAATAGAATTTTTCTGATTCATGTCCTGCAGTACATCAGATCTGCAGTACTGCACCACTTCTAAAAATCAGGGCAATTATAGCTTCTTGTTGGCTTGTCATTTTCCTAGAATAAAAATGTCTCTGCAAAAGTCACACACTATACATAAACCAAAATGAAAAACCAAACCTTGGTTATAATTAGGCTGGATATAAGATTGAATGTCTCTTTGAGATGATTATTTACAGGCAACAGATAAAGGAAAAAAATACAATGGTAGAGATGGGCAAGTTTATCACAACAAACACCAACAGTACATTGGAGTTGTCAGTTCTTTTCATGCAAAAATGAATAGTCAGCAAAGCAAACATAAGGTATGCAGTGAATTTGCAATGATGGTACTTTAATTACATTCATAAAAAATGCATCCAGAAAAGCCTGCAGAAGTCCCTAAGGGCTCCTGTTCAAGAAATTCTCTAGTTCAAGAAACAGTTACAGTTACCACCAGGGCACATGCCCAGAAGCAGCACTTTGTAGACCAAAATAAATTCCATTCCAAAAGTAACCCTGTATACTTTCCAACCTATGGTGCTTTCAGAGCTATATTTTATCAATATTGTGTCAGTCCAATTAAAAGACCTGCGAAACATTTAAAAGTATACATGTTTGTGTTTGGACTGCAGCTCCTAGCATTCCTCTAGCAGCACAGCCACTATCCATGCTACCTAGGGCATTTACGGGAACTGTAATGCAAATCATCATCATCATCATCACCATCATCATCATCACCATCATCCTCATCCTCATCAAGCTTGCTTCAAGCAAGTTTTCTCTGAATGATGGACTACCATGTGTATTTTATATGAATCTGTGGGTTCACATAGACTTTGTGTTTATGACTACTTATAACCTTGTTGCTTTAATGTAATGTGGTCTATTAATGCTGTAAGATGTCCCTCAATTCCTTGTTCTCAAATACATGAACATGTCATAATTGCATCGGACTGTATATTATCCCTCATTACTGTAAGCCACCTTGGGTCCTTTTCCAAGGGCAAAGGCGGGGTAAAAATACTCTAAAATAAATAAATAATCTGATCATCCAGGTAATGTCCAAAATAGCAAACTCTGTCTTAATGCAAGCTAATAAACCAGGTTCTTAACCCAGGATCAAACCATAATTCAAGATCCTAGATAATAAACAGAATACTGTATAGCATAAAGCCCCACATTATGGACATATCACGGAACAGTAGTTTAAATAACAAAGAAGCTCACTTATACAGCACCAGATTTAGCATGTTACAAACTCAGCCCTAACAGTCAGTGACTTCAGATAAGGGTAGAAATTAAGATCAAGACCGAAACTGTTGATAGACATTGGGCATCTGTTACTGCTCTTAAAAATCTGACATATTTCTCTGGATAGCTAACTCTTGTATAATATAGTGACTTGCAACAGTTTCAAAAAGACTTGCTATGACAAGTTGCTATTAGAGAAGAATAAATATAAAGCCTCTTCAACCACAAGATGATACTGGAAACAATTTCATATTTCTTTGGATCTTGTCTAAAAGCTTCAGTGAACACAACACCATTTGTTAAGTATCAAGCATGGGACATACTTTGCAAACATTGTTGACGCCCTCACAACTACTTCATGGCAAAAGTAGTTCTCTGTGATTACTATATTTCACTTCAGACACACAGATGGGAGTTTAACCTATATTTTGAGTTCAAAACTGAAAGGAAACACACCTTGTCCACTTTTAAAGAGCCACAGTCCATTTACCCAGGTATTGAGCAATGATAGCTCTCCCTTAAATTGTATATTTGAAGCAAATATTTAACCAGACCATCATGTCTCCAGTTTGGAAGCAACAATGTACTAGTACAGGTATAGCAGTGACTTAATATGATCCCTCTAGTATGAATTTTTGCATTCACTGTATTGTATTATTTCTGTGACTGTATATATGTAGAAACTCTTACACCTAATTTATCACTAACTCCACGTAAAATGGGACCTTATCACCATTTAAAATTACTGGTGCAATCACTGCAAATGATGGAGGTGTAATACATATTGTGAAGATCAGATTCACATAAATGTTGGTACTGAGAATTCTTAAGAGTTACAGGTTTTATATATGAATGCTTCTAATTATTCAGTTTTATTATAGTGTATAGTTCCATTATTTTTAAAATGTTTAACTTATTATGCTTTTAATTCTATTCCTTTCAGCACTGTGAGCTGTCTTGGGTCACCTTGAAGGGAGAAAGGTGGTCTATAAATAAAACAAACAAACAAATAAAAAATAAATGCTAAGATATGTACAGTATATAGGAATTTAAGCACTATACAGCAGTGGCCAACCTTTGGCACTCCCGATGTTTTGGACCACAACTTCCACAGTCCTTTGTCATTGACAACACAGCCTCGTAATTCTGGGAGTTGTGGTCCAAAACATCTGGAGTGCCAAAGGTTCACCACCACTGCTATACACTACAGTATTAAGATTAAGCCTTACTGGAAATTAGTATTATATTATACATAAGAACTAAACGGATATAAGCTTCCAATGGATCCTTTTATTATTCTCCTTAACTGTTTAAAACACTTTATGTCAGAATCAGGGCCACTTGTCTATGCCTCTTTGTAGAATCAGGTCCCAGTCAGGCTGAGGCAATCAGGGAGTGCAGCTGGAGGGCTTGCTACTAGCATAAGCTAGCACCCTGCACCCCCTGTTCCTTGTCCCAGCAGTGCGACATCTTGGATTCCTGAGGTTTTGGGCCTGTTACCTTGATCCTTCCTGGAACTTTGCTACCTTGTAAGTCTGCCTGCTTGGCATCCCCCTGCCTTTTGGATTGTGTCTATGTGTGACTCTTGAACTTTGGACTGGCTGACCTTGCTCTTGGCTCTTGGCTCCTGGGACACCCTGATCCTGGCCCCCTTGCAGATACCCTAGTCGCCGCCCACTCCCTGGCTGTTATACTTTGGATGAAACAGATGTTTAATTAATGTTTAATTTTAATTTTAATTTATTGGCTACTGCAAAAGTCTTGATTGGATGTCACTGGGGGGAGGGGAATTTTTCTACCCTCAAGCTATTTCCTCTGGATTTGGGATGTGGCAATAAGGTTACAGTTATTGATAATATCTGTCATTTATTTCCTCTGATTTGACTCTCATGGATTGTGTAACTTCAAAGGTTTTCCAAGGTTTTTAGGTGTGTCAGCATTCCTTTGTGAGGCTGAGGGAAGAGAAGTCACTTGTGACATCTGCCATGGGGGAGGGGGGAGAGGCAGCTGCTGTTCTTCTTCATGTGTGCCTTCTCTACAGTTTCTCAAATGAGCAGCGTTTTAATATAGCTACATTTCCAATTGTTTATTTTTTTAATGTTACAGATTACCTTGCTTTTAATGATTTGCTTACTTGCATTTGGCTTAAAATGTTTAACCGTCTAACCCAAATGTTTTGAGAAAAACAAACCTGTCACTATTTTAAAGTGTGTTTAACCAGTTAATGAAATCTCAGATGTGTAACTTACAATGTTCATAGATTTCTAATTTTAGAGGAACATGTCATTCTCAATTAGAAAGAGGTCGTGCCCCAAAACAATGTCTGCCAATCAGAGTAAAATCTCCCAGAATCATAAACGAATAACTAGATTTACTGAACACACTGTGTTCTTTGTAGCTGCAGTCTTGACACAGCAATATCATACATCTTTAGTGATTTCTAAAAAATACAGGTTTCATTTTACCTTACACAGTCTTCTGGAAGTTGTTCTGGTGCTACAGAGAACAGCTGGGAGAAAGAGGAAGGTTTTACTAAGGCAGACATTTGTTGTGACTCTTCCTGAAGAATGTTTTAAACAATCATAATCAAA
Organism: Phrynocephalus forsythii; assembly: GCA_029282475.1. Lineage (NCBI taxonomy): Eukaryota > Metazoa > Chordata > Lepidosauria > Squamata > Agamidae > Phrynocephalus > Phrynocephalus forsythii. The sequence continues at coordinate 91,579,911 of JAPFRF010000005.1, read as the reverse complement.
TGGCAAAGTTTTTAGAAGGACTAACTCCACATTTAATTCACTTTAGAATAGGTTACATCATTTCAAATTGTTTATTCACTATTACATGATAGCATTCATATATTTTTAATATATCTGTCTTGATTTGAATTTGTTAATCATATTGAATTAGTACTGTAAGCCGCCTTGGGTCCCTTCGGGAAGAAAGGCGGCATAGAAATAAAGTTTATTAGTATTAGTATAGTATTAGTATTAGTATTAGTATTAGTATTAAATTATCACACAGCTGACTACACTGGATTTTGTATTACAAATCACTAGTCAAATGCTTCCCAACCATCTAGGACTACGTGATGCATTAGCAAATTATGTGAGCAGATCCCAGTAAGGTGGCCTTCTGTAACTGACTGATGGTGACTTTGTCCACTCCAATTTCTTGTAAATACTTGCTTAGCTCTTTAGGCACTATTATTATTATTATTATTATTATTATTATTATTATTATTATTATTATTATTATTATTATTATTATTATTATTATTATTATTACACATAAATGTTGATAAGGATGCATTTATTAGGAATAGCATCAGCTATAGCAGAGAAACAAAAACAAAAAAGCAACTATTGTGGGTGGAGGTATAAAAATACAGAAGTGAAAGTAAAATATGGAAAAATTAAATGCTGGCACCTTCATTAAATGCTGGCACCTGACATACTGGATTAGCCCATGCATTCAAAATTTATATTTTCCTGATACACTGCAACTCCTTCCAAAGGTTTGCAAAAAGCAAACCCACTGGTTATTTTCTCTGTGCTATTTTATGAACAAAGATGATACACAGAGCAGAAGACAGCCCCAAAGACATGCCTGCACAAGAGTTCCCTGTTGGTTTAGGACAGCAATGGCGAACCTTTTAGAGACCGAGTGCCCAAACTGTGATTCAAAACCCCTTTTTTTTTTTGCAAAGTGCCAATACAGAAGTTTAACCTGAATACAGGTGGCTGTGAAGGGGTGATGTTGGGTGCCCACAGAAAGGGCTCCGAGTGCCACCTTTGGCACCCCTGCCATAGGTTCACCAACACTGGTTTAGGACAATAGTACAAAATTAGGAGTGAATGAAGCAGAAATTATTCTCCCTCCCCTGCTCAATCATGTCAACCCTATTGTATAGAATGAATATGCCAAGGAGATGTTGGTATTCTTCCCATATGTAACTGGTATGTGTGGAAGGTTAGAGACTGCACAGTCTGAAATTATCAGTTGGAGTCCAGTTCATTCATCTGCCATGTTTCCAAAACCAGCCTTCTTTGCTGCCAAAATAAAGAAGTACCCTGGATGGCTTAAGTAGCTAATCTCATGGTCCAGGTACAACATCCAGAGATCAAACTGTTCCACAGCCTTCTGGAATTTCCCCCAAGAAACCATTTTTTTATCCTCCACTCTAAAAAAACCTGTACAAATTGCAAAGAAATCTGCCTCCTGTACTCCTCTAAAAGCAGAGAAGACGTTTACATCTTTCCCTCTGCCCCTGCTGTATCATTCTCCCTTAAACATGTGATGGTGTCTGTTTAGCACTGTGTAGCAGATCTCAAAGGAAGCCTGCATAATGTAGCAGAATCTAGCACCTCCCCCAGGGTGCCCAGCTGCTGCAGAAGCAATTTCACAGCTCATCATCCATTATGAGATTAAAATAATTTTTTCCTCCTGTGAAGTATTAATAAATTGTGCAGGCAGCCCAGAGTTAGTGCCATTTACACAAATGGTAGTGAATCACCCACCTAGTTATTTCTTAATGGATTGTGTCTCTGCAGTTCTCCTTATCCTGTAATTTAAGAAACTAAATTTACCAACCATTGCAGGCTGGTGTTTGTTTACACACATTTCCTCACATTACCACAAGGTGGCTCTTAATGCAGGAGGACCATCTAATACAAGGAATAGATGGTGGTGTGTAGTAGAATTCCACAGCCATCGAATCAATCTACGGCACTTGCTATAGAATGACACAAAAACATTCATGTCAATCGATACAAAAGGGGAAGTGCACTTATAAAATGAAGTCCAAGACCATGTTCAAATCCCTTACAGAATTCACTTACATTCCCTTCTGGGGCAAAACTCACTGAAGCAGTACTGATATAATGCAGGCCTTTTTGAACATACCAGAGAGATAGGAAGCTCAATGCGCAGCTCTGCTAACAACTCTCCAAACACTGCTGGCTTGTTATGACATTACACAAAGCACATATCTTGTAATGTTTCAACTTGCAACAAGCCGATGGGATCCACCCAAAAGAAAAAGAATGTTTCAAACCTTCAAATCCTTTTACAGCCTTAAAAATTATTTTAAAATAACAGATTGTGAGCATTTGAATGCAAATGTAGCAAAAGCATCTGAGGCACCCCAGTCAGACAGCTTATTTATTTATTTATTTATTTATTTATTTATTTATTTATTTATTTATTTATTTACAAAAAAATTAGCCACACCACTACTAAGAGGTCTCTGGGCAGCATTACACTAAATTACACTAAACAAGACAGTAGGAAAGAGCAGAAGACAGCAAGAGTAGCCAACATCTAAATGGCACCACGGCAAATATCAGTAACAATTTTAAAAATGGAATATGTCTTGGATTTAATAATAGGAACATACAATGAAGAGTGTGTTCCAGATTGTATGGCTCACACAGCTGTCTGTCCTCCACAGGGGCAGCCTGAGAGGTATCGTCATATGTTTGCCTTTGAGTTTTATAAGTAAAGTTTAGCACAAACTGGGCTGTTCATAAACAACAGCAGGTAGTAATTTCCACAACTGCAGTAGAACTTTCCCTAGCTTATGCATCTGCAGGAACTGCCACAACTCTATCTGTTTACATCACAACCAGCAGTCTTCCATATGTTGTGATAATGATGACTCCCATCATTTCTAACCATCCCACCTGGCTGAAGCCAATGGGGTTTTGAGCTTCATGATCACTGTTGATTTTTCACTGGCTGACAACTCAAGTTTGTAACTGTAAAGGAAAGGAGTTGAGCAAAGAGGACTTTGATTTCTATAACCTAACTTCTTGACTATGGTGCTAAACAAGGTACAGTAAGGCTCCCATATCCACTGATTCACCATGCACTCATTCAGTTATCCATGGATGGCGATCAGCGGTGCAAGGGCCTGCAAAATCAGGGACAGATGAAGAGGAGGCCACACAGCTCCAGAGCTCCTGCCCATCCACCCACCTGTAAGATCGGCAGGGAAGAGGCTACGCGGCTCGAGGTCCTGCCTGCCTGCCCATCTGTAAGATTGACAGCATTGGCAGAGAGAAGGCTGCACAGATCTGGAGATCCTGCTTGCTCACCCACCTACCCACTTGCTTGCTACAAAGATCCTCAGTGGTGGCTCCCACCCACCCGCTCCAAATATCCTCGGCAGTGGAGGAGGAGGAGGAGCGCCCGCCTGCCCACAAGCTTGGTAGCAGTGGCAGTGGAGGATGAGTGCCCACCCACAAGCTTGGTTGTAGTGGTGGCAGTGATGGAGTAGTGCCCACTCACCCACTGGTAGTGGAGGAGGCAATGGCCAGGCAGCCTAGGAGTACCCACCCGGCCAGCAGAAAGCTCAGTGGTGGCGGATGAGCGCCCTCCCACCAGCTCAGTGGCGGCAGCAGTGGAGGAGTGCCCACCTGCCTGCCTGCAAGCTCAGCGGAGGTGGCAGGGGCAATGGAGGAGTGACCACTCGCCTCGCAGCGGTGCAGGAGGTGGCAGCCACACAGCCTGGGAGAGCCTGCCCGCCCTCAAGGTTGGCAGAGGTAATGGAGGTGCACAGCACCATGGCAAGGTTCCCTGGGTGCTGGCGGGCTTTCCCATTGCTTTCACCCCTGGCACCCTTGGATGAGAGCGTTCACTCTTATCCACGGACTTCATTATCCGCAGGGTGGCTAGGAACCAATCCCCCATGGATATGGGGAGTCCTGCTATATCTGGAAAAGTATCAATAGTTATACAGTATCTAACTCAAAGTATGTGTATCTTCTTGTGTGTGAGTGCGTGCGTGAGAGACTACATGTGTGTGTGTGTGTGTGTGTGTGTGTGTGTGTGTAAAACTGCATGCATTTCAAGAAAAATCAACAATCAGATTCCATTTGAGGTTCTCAACATTGAAAACCAACAGCAGCATCTGCTTGAGGAGTTTCTGAATTGTATACAATTGTTTTCCTTTTTTGTGCTATGGAACTGCTAGGTAAATCTGACTGATTAATTTTAAAACAATGTATTCTGATTTTTTTTCCTTTGAGTTAACACTTCCCACTAACCCCCCCTTTTTTGACAGCACTACTTGCTTTCTCCAGTTGGAGTATTTTTCCAGGGAACAACTGGCCAGTTGGGAGATACTCATCCACCCAGTTCCACATGTAAATAATAAATTTATTATATCAATAGGTTACAACAAGCAGTGTTTCAGACAAAAACAAAATCTCCACATTGATCAGTGTGTTATGAAATACATTAACATTAGCATTCGTGGTGCAGAATCTTATTACCAAATGTGGAATGTAACTGCTCTCAACACCCTCGGCTCAATCCCAGGCCTTACAATTTATGCAAGCCAGAGACAGGACTTCCATTTGCACAAGGGGTTAGTGAATACTGTACCTCCTTACACAAATATTAGGGAAGGAGCAAGTGCACATGCAACAGAGCATTGTATACTTAGTTAAACACAAACAGGATGTTGGCCAAGATGTTTTATTATTGTAAATATTTAACTGTGTCTAGTAACTTTCCACTAGTTTTTCTCCCTCCCAGAATTTTTTTCAGGGTTCTTCCTGGTTATTTTTTTTTGTCTGAAACTGTTTTATTCCTTTTGTAACTAAAGTCATTATTCTTAGAGAAAGGGCTGACAAAAGTCCAACTAATAATGCTTAGTTTTAATATTAATAAATGTTCTGGAGAAGAACCCCACAAATGTAAGCATTCTACAGAGTACAATTCCATTTCACTCATGAAAGATTATTTCTTGGCTTCCTGTATTCGTAAGTTCCTTAATAACCCAGATCACAGTGGGATATACGTGTGAATGCTGACATGCTTAGAAGTTTTAGACAATACAAGAGTCCTGAAATGGGAAGCACCAGCAAACCTTATCATTAGTGAACATAAGTATTTGTACACCTTTGCCTAAGATTGATGCCTGTGCATGAAGTACTTCTGCATCTGCCTACCTGCGAAGGTCTGCCCTTTTTTTCCTTTTGGCAACGCATCACAAATCATCAAATGCAGCTCTTGATGGAGTGCCTTCTAAATCCCAAAGACAACTTTTTGGAAATACCAAGTGCTGCAGTTGAAGATATGCTCATGTTTGTGCATGAACACTGTGTATGACTGCTGTTGAAGGCAATGGCATTTTTTGGTGAAGGCTCAGAACAAAGAACACCATAAGGTTCCTCTTTCTGGACCTGCCAATGAGGATTCCTTCTCAAAATCTAGCCAACCAGCATTCTTTCTCTTACAATTCTCTATTATTTCATCTCTTTCTTCTCTGAATAGTAAAGTAGAGAGAAAAACTATGTTGTTAACCCTAGTTTTGTGTGTGTGTGAATTATTAAACTGACTACAGGGGATGGATGACAGAATTAGAACAGCGATGAAGCTCTTTGACCATTATTACTTTTAACTATTTCTCTCTCACGCTCACTCCACTTTATCTCACTCATTCTTTCTTTCCAAGAAAGAAAGTGTAAACATGTACTTCCTTCTCTGCCAGATGAGTATCAGCCTCTTTTGTATAATGAGGACCGGGATTTATCATTGCTATAGGAGCAAAAGTAAACACAGCACAGCTGTGCCTCCCAAATGGCTAGCCAAAAGCTTTACATTATTCACAGAGAAACACCTCCTGCTAAATTTAATTACCATTTACAAAACCACGATCAACCCACATAGCTCTTATACAAATAATACACGGGAAATACTCTTTGGAGTCTTGTCAGCAATATCCCTGAACACAGTGCATCCTATCTCCATGCTTCACAGGCAGAGCTGCAGGGAAAATGTTCAATCTTTAATCACTACATGAGGATCTGCTTTGTTTATAAGCCATCTGAAGTTCTTTAAATAAGTGTACTAAACTGTCTTTCAAAGAATGGCTTTCCCCCAACACTCTCTCTCCCCCCTTCCCTTTCAGCCACTATATAAACTTTAAGGGATATCTTTATTGTTATTTCTAATTTTGGGGAAAAGTAAGATTTCCTGAGATTCAATTTCACTCATAATTGTTGGAAGGAAACTAAATTGTCCACTGTAAACAGTCTCTGTATTGTGTGAAAAGAATCATTATTATAGCCCACTGGGAATTCTAATAAAATTTCCAGTTCAAGTCTCTCCTTTCTTCTATTTCTTATTTTTGTTAAAATGCTCCTTTTTCTTAAAGACTTATTAAAATCAATTCAAGCATTCTACCAACCAGATATGAGAACTCTTGAGATACATACAAATATAGATAGATAGACAGTTAAATTTTAACAATCAACTGCAGTGTTTCTACATCTACCTCATTACTTTCCAGTTTTCTGTTCTGAAAATGAGAATGCCTATTCCATTTGCTTGAGTGCATGCTTAACGTCAATGAAGGGAAAAAACTCATTAGTTTGGTCTGGCAAATGCAATACAGTTCAAGTACATTTTTCCATTTTATTCTACAGCTACAAAATGGATGCTAAATTTTATCAGACTAGAATGAATACCAAGGGCTCTGAACATTTTTTTTTAATTTTAGAGGTCTTATATTTAATTCAAAATTCATGAATCATTTCCCAGTAATATGACTATAATTATTTTTAAACTGTTATGTTTGAAGGCTTAATATGAAATTCTTGAAGAAAGTCCTTTTTCACTTTGATAGTCAGTAATCTTCATGGTAATCAGATCAGTTGGTTCCCTAACAACAGCAGCCAGAAAAAAATACAATTTAGTGTGAACTTCATGCTCTTCACTCAGAGTTTAATTCAAGCAATAAAATCCAAGTCATATTTTACTCTTTATAACATATACAAACCTAAATTATATATCAACAACACTGACATTTTTGACGAGTGCTGAAGGGTCCATAATTAAAGAATAAATTGAGCTTGGATTTTTAGAAGCGTTTTCACTTGAAGAGAAGTGTTATTAACAACTCTAGCAAAAAAAACCCCAAGAATAGTTAATGTGATCCTATGAATCCCATCACAATGGCTCGTTTTAAAGGCAACATGTCTCAGCATTGTCAAGGTGAGATATGTCGAAGCCTTGTGACAACCCTTCTATCTGCCTACTCAGCATGCTGGAAATGAAGACTTCTGGGAGTGATATGATTATATTTTTATATTGTTATATCTTTACTATTATTACTTTGGATTAGAGATGGGAATGAAAAAGAAAAGTAGTTTCTGTAGTAATTTTGTTTTGTGTCATTTGTAAAAAAATTTTAAAGTACTTTCATCATGAAACAAAATGAAATGAAATGCTCCTTTGGGTCCTAAAGGACCAAAATGGCAGGGGAGTTCCTCAAGCAATTCTAGGTAACCCCCTGAAATTTGGAAAGATTTGGGGTTCAGGAGCTGAGTTATGAAGCTCCAAAAGGGTTGACCCTAAGGAAAAAACTTTCTAATCGGAATCAGAAGCCAAACCAAGGCAGCGTTATTGGTTGCCTGTATCTTGGCTTCCAAATCCAATTAGAAATAATTTTTCCTAGGGGTGCCCCCTTATGACCTTAATAACTCACCACCCTGAAACTCAAACCTTTCCAAATTTCAGGAGTCTCCCTGAATCGCTCCCCTGCCATTTCATCTAGGACAAATTGCTTCATCCTAGAGGGGAAAATGGAATTTCATCACAAAATAAATGAATTGCATCCTACTGTTTTGTTAGGTAACAAAGTAATTTGTTACCTAACAAAATGACAAAACAACATCTTGTTTTTTGTTTCATGCTCATCTCTATTTTGATACTTTAGCCTATTGATGACTCTCCAGATGCTCCACATACCCTTAATCCCTCACTGTTGTAATCCAACATTTAGAAGGCCTTAGAATCCCCTTTAACTGTTTTTGTTTTAACTTCTAACACATTTTCTATTTTACACTCTTTATGGTTATTTTTTTAAAGTCTTATAGGATATTATAGTATTTACGGAGTTTTATTCTGCATTTATGTAGCCCACTCTGTGAGCTACAACTATCATGTAATTCATAAAGTGAACTAACTGACTAAGATTTTCTTTTACATCTTTACCAGAAAGGTATAGAAATCAGATTCTGTTGTTTGGCTGACAGATACCCTGTGATTCAAGTAATAATGATCTAGTTTTGCTAATAACGTACTTCAGTTTATTAAATGAAGTATGATGGATGTATATCGGTCTACATCCTCCTCCCTCAACAAGCTGCAGTTGGCATTTATGGAGTTAATTCACCACAGTGACCTGCCATACTAAAACAAACAAATAAACAAACAATGATTGCCAAGTTTTGAACAAACCTGGATATAAATGTTGCTTGGTTTTTACATAATCAGAAACCATGGCTTTTTAATGAAGAAAATCTTCAGTTGTGGTACACACAGAAAGGAAGAGGGAATACAGTATGCAAAAAGAAACAATTTACATAGCTTCTTAAACTAAAACCTGTTACATTTGAAAATTTAAATTCTGTGGGAATAACTTCTAATGGCTACAGGTTCAGTTTTATATGTACAAATTCTTAGCATGCAAAGCTGGTTAATGTTTTACTTCCACCTATTTCTATCTGTTGCCATACATAAAAGCTCGATTTGATTATGCAACATTCACTAGAAGTCAAGCGAGCAAACCAGTCAAGATCTATGTCAGACCTGTTTATTTCAATGGATCTACTCTAAATACCTTTTAAATTTAAGCACAACTGACTTGGATGTAGCCTCCTAAAACAAAGGCCAACTACACATTACTTCTAGTTCCAGCTTTCTTTTTCCAATAACTCATATTTTTAGTTAGAATGAGAGAGGTGTGCTGCTCAATAATAATAATAATAATAATAATAATAATAATAATAATAATAATAATAATAATAATTTGATTTATATACTGCTCATCTGGCAGAAAGCCACTCTGGGTGGTTTACAACATAAAATACATTGTTTACAAAATACAAATACAAAAATATAATAAAAAACAAAAACATTACAAATGAAAACATAACTAAAACAACATTCATAAAAATCAAGGGTAAATAAGATAAGCTAATGGTGGATGAGATTAGATCACTAAATCAATAAGGCCACATAACTTGGGGATGGGGGGGGACTAGTCTTAGAACTACATATATTGTGCGATCATGTAGATACTTTTTTTCTTTGCAAAGACTTCTTCCTGTTTGCACAGACCTCCATCCAAATACTGTAGTGGAAAATAATGTTTTCCTGTTTGAAGTAAATGGCTCCTAAGTAACATCCTGTAAGTTAAGCATCCTGCTGTGAAGATGTAAACACTGGTCCAGTCACTGGCCTTGTTCATTCTGCTAGAACTCAGTAAGGTCTGAGGAAACTGTAGTCAATTTGGATTTACACACACACACACACACACACACACACACACACACACACACACACACACACACACACACACACACACACACACACACACACACTTGAGACAGTCACAAGCCGCCTTGGGTCCTTTTCTAAGGAGAAAGGCAGGGTAAAAATACTCTAAAATAAATAAACAACAAATATATTAAAGAGCAGACTAGTGTTGCTAGCAAGGAGAGAGTACGAAGCCAAGGCTCAAAAGAGGATAAAGGTTTTGACTCTTGAAAACCCAGAGGAAACCTGTCTGTTCCAAATGCATATTCTTCTTCTGGGATACTGCTGAAACTCATCTTCATTACGGTAATATCCTCTTGTTCCTAGGTCAGATTGCATTTCTATTGAACAAAACTCTATCTGATTAGATTTGCTTCACATTTCCAGCTAAATCCTAGAACAGTTCTTTCTCCTACACCTCTGTCCTGAATTCACTGACAAACTCATTCAGCCATGCTTTGTTTTTGCTTCACAGAATTAACATTAACATTGGATCTAGTGAGAAATGTATTCTGCATTGTGGCCTAATAAGCTGAAGGATTTTTCATGTGCCTCATCAAAAGAAATATTTGAGGTGGGTCAAGTGGGCCATTTGCTCCTTTAAGGAATACTCCAGCAGCTTTGTTTGCATTTAAAAATATGTCTAAATTCTATCTCAACTGAACCTTCCAGAAACAGAACAGTAGCTTTCTAGTGCTGATGAATTTTTCATTTTGATCGCTATTGTTCCTATGGTCTGCATTTAATTATTTAATAAGATAGTGTTGTTTCTTATTCACAGTGGCCTTCCCAAGGTTTTCTAGGTATAAAATCATACAGAGTCATAGACCAGTCTTTCTTATGAGACCATACAGCTTGCCCGGGGCTACACAGGTGAACATGCCATGTAGCCACACGAGCCATACATGCTGGCTCACCCCATCCTACAGTGGAAATTTGTAATCCCAATCTCTGTCTCCATGGCTAGGCAGTCCAGTCCAAAATTAGTTATGTACAGTACCCACTTATAGATAGGGGTGTGGTGGCTCAAGGGGCTAGAGTGCTGAAACTGTCAGCTGCAAAGTCAGCAGCTTAGCTGTTCGAATCCCAGGTGCCACGCAACAGAGTGAGCTCCAGTTGTTAACCCCAGCTCCCACCAACCTAGCAGTTCAAAAGCATGTAAATGCAGGTACATAAACAGGTACCACTGTAAAAAGCGGGAAAGTAAACAGTGTTCCGTGTGTAGAAATGTGTTTGTCCTTGCCAGCCACATGGCCACAGACTTACACAACACTGGCTCTTTGACTTAGAAACGGAGATGACTGCTGCCCCTAGAGTTGGACACGACAAGCATGCATGTACTCTGGGAAAATGTGTTTCACCCAGTGGCCCTATTGAATGTGCATCTTTTGTTTCAATAAACTGAATGAACCCGTGCCCACCTTTATGATTGGCTCAACCCTTCTCAGTGAATTATAACTAATAAAAAACCTTTAGTTAACCACAAGATTTAAGAACTCAAGACTGGAAGAGTATATAGCAGTGATGGCGAACCTTTTAGAGTCCGAGTGCCCAAACTGCAATTCAAAACTCACTAACTTTTTTCCAAAGTGCCAATACAGCACTTTAACCTGTGTACAGGTGGCTATGAAGGGGTGATATCGGGTGCCCACAGAAAGGGCTCCAAGTGCCACTTTGGCACCCGTGCCATAGGTTCACCATCACTGGTATATAGATTCAAACTTTTCATTAGAGTACCCACCACTGGAGTTGAAATCACATTTGTGTTTCAAGAAAAATGAAGGTAGTAAACTTGCAATGGAAGGACATGTTTCGGCTAAGCCCTCATAAAACACGGGAAACTTATTTGCAAATTACAAGAGTTGTGGAAAGCTCTTGCTGTGACAATTGCACTGAACAAACACTTAAGGATTTTCCTCTGTTAGTGATGGATTATTTGTAATATCTAGTTCAGTCTTAAGATTACTGGATGCAAAACAATCCAGAATTTTATGTCTTCAGACATAAAAAGAATCTACAATTTATTTAAGACTACCTGGTTGTTATAGTTTGCAGGAGGGATAATATGAGGACAGGGCATGCAGGCACAAGATAGTGCATATCTCAGCTTTTAAAACTAATTATATAATTGTGCTTGATGAGATCCAAGTATGATTCAGTTCAACTGATACTACCCCAAGACAGTTGCATCTCACAGCTTCACAAAGTCCCCTGAGCTTATGTAATTGTAGAGATGAATTTCAGGCAAAAATCAAAGAAAAACAAAATAAAACAAAAGACACAAAATATGTGGCACCTTAAAGACTAACTTTCATATTTTAATGTAACGTTTTGTGGACACGTCCACGTCTTCAGACATATAGCAGGAGAAAAAGGTGTGTAATATAATATGTGATGGGATATACATTTGATACCAGATATTCTTTGGCTGTAGTATATAGTTTGGGAGGTGGATGGGGGAGGGAGAAGAAAAGGAGGGAGAGTTGATTAGTAGAGATGGTGGGAAGGAGGATTAGGCCAAGCTCTGTAGATATGTTAAGTATAGTCTTATGTCTCTGAGGCTAGGATCTGTTTATATATGTTAAGTGTGGTATTATGGCCCTGAAGTCAATTCCTCAAGAGACAGAGACCAGATCAAATCAGAGAGGGTGGTGGGTAGCAGAAGAAACAGGGGAGAGGCCATGAAAAAAGTGGCAATATAGAGTTTTTACCTTAGAGTCCATAAAAATGGCAATATGGTAATATTACATTTGATAATGACTCAAGAAACCCTGACATGTTTAATCCATTCCTGTGTGTGTACATCATGCATACGAATCTTATTCAGCTGTTTCCCTTTGTATTCTTGATCTGTAGTGATTCTGTTCTAAAACAGTGAACTTCAAGTCCTTCAAGGAGTGTCCAGGTAAACTGAAATGGTTTGAGACAGGTTTCTGTATACAGTAACCTCCCCGCCTATTGTGGGGATTAGGGACCCATCCGACCCGCGATCATTGAAAATCCTGTGATATGTGGATGCAGGTCGGGTGGGTGGGCACAATTCGAAACATCACGCACCGCTCCCGGGGAGTACAGGTGAGTGGCGCGCAATGTTTAAAATTGTGCCCACTTGGCTCCAGGGCCAAGAGCCCCTTAAACATTGTGCACCACTCACCAGCACCTTGAGGGGGATGCGGGCGAGCAGCGGGCAATCTTTGGAAAGGGCTCCTGGATTTAGAGACAAGCGCTTGGCTCTGCGGCCAAGAGCCCTTTAAACAAAGCACACCAAAAGGGCGGGGGGGCACTGTATCATGGTTTCTTATGTCAAGCTTGTGTCCATTGATGCATTTTCTTAGAGAGTGTCCTGTTTGTCCAATGTAGAGTGCAGATGGGCATTGTTGTCAAAAGATGGCATAGATCACATTAGTTGAGGAACAGATGAAGTTGCCTCTGATACTGTACTTGACATTGATGGGTCCTGTGATTGTGTTACCAGAGTAGATGTGTTGATATCGGGGTTTGTGGCAAGGTTTATTTCCATTGTCCATGTTGCTGTTTTATCTCCATTCTCTCTTAATTCAACTCAATGATCAAGATTTCTTACTTCTACATTATTTCTGAAATGTCATCCAATAATTCATCAAATCATTATAAAGGATGTTATTTTGCTGTCTCATAGCCAACTCAAAAGAAATACAGTGGTACCTCAGTTTAAATAATTAATTCATTTTCCAGGCTGTTTCATACTCCAAAAAAATTGTAACCAAAAATGAGGTTTCCCATAGGAATGTATTGAAAACCAATTAATCTGTTCTGGAGGTCAGAAAAAGGCAAAATGGGGTATTCATTATTATTATTATTATTATTATTATTATTATTATTATTATTATTATTATTATTATTATTATTATTATTATTATTATTATATTTTATGCCACCTTTCTCCCCAAAGGGACCCAAATTTAAAAGTTTCTTAAAATGAGGCAACCCCATTCTTTTTGTCATGTGAACATCAGACATCACCTTTAATGCTTTACCAAAAAATAAAAAGTAAACCGGGGCATTCCATTAAAAAAAAATCTTAAACCGAGGCATCCCCATTTCCAATAATTTCTTTTCTTAAACCGATTTTTCTTAAACCAAGGTATCGCTGTATAATCTATTCATTGATATTCCAGAAACTATTCAGTTATATTGTTGAACTTTTCCACCATATATATCCTTCCCAATTTAAAGAGTACAGCAGTCTTGCACCCAAAGTGTACATGCTTGTACTACCAAGATCTTAATTACCTACAAATTAAATTACAAAAAAGCCCTTTTAGCTGTGTGGTTTAAAAAATCTATTGTCAGATAAGATCTCATACAAAATTCAGATACTTGGATCTTCACTTGCACACACGCTTAGCTCAATATTACTCCTGTTTGAGGGAGACAGGATGTACGTTGGCTTCTTATTCCATTAAACTGAATATAAAATTATACTGCTTATTTTAAAGTGGTACATTATAGGATCACAGTGCAGTGTACAGAGAAAGGTGTTTAATATTAATCAGCATGTTCCCTACAATCTACTGATATCAATCTCCTCCATTTATGCTTTTTCAATAAAACAAATACATTACGTTCTGTATACCAATTGATCATCTGAGAAAGGCTGAGAATCAGGGATACACATGTATGTACACACATATACACAAAACACTGTCCAATCATGCTTACTTTTGCATTCCCTATTTGATTTTGCAGATCCTATATCTCAGCAATAAAAAATTTTTTGTTTAATATTAATATTTTAAAAAGCAGTTTATTTCAAAATGGGAAAAAATGACAGATGTATGATTATTCATTTTAATACAAATCCAAGCCTTCTTGTATCTGTATAACTGTATCAAAAACTTCACCACTTACAAACAGAGGGGAGGACTGTGTCAGCAGATTCTATAGGCCCAATATTTGTAGGGTCTTACAAAAAAAAATTCTTAAGAGAGGAAGAAGCCCTGACAAAAGCAGTCCAATTGAGTTCTGAGAAACAAATGAGACCGAGGATGGGAAAAAAAAGTATTGTAAACTAGGTAGAAGAGGGATTAGAACAGAATGGCTCAATAAAGAAGGGGAGGGGGGGAATCAAAGACAGAAGAGTAGTCAAACCATCTCATCTTCTGAGCAAAACCACCAAACAAGAGTGGGTAGGGTGATACCTGTTAGATCACTGAAATCTCCAAGAAGGAAAGGCATTTGTCTTTTTAATTTTCTATTTCATTTTTTACTATCAGGGATGCTTGTTTTTTCATGCTAGTCACTTGATTGTTCCTCTGTTTGATATGCTGTACTATGTTATCAATCTATGACAGGGTAATAAATGCATTTTTTTTTAAATCGCAAAAACTCACATTCAAGTCTGGCAAAGTTCTTCATCAGTTTGGATGTTGGGGTAAGGGGTGGGGAATGTTTCCACACCAAATAGATAACAAAAACAAAACAACACACATACCAAAAATCAACAAAACTCTGAATTAGACATGAGCACGACTCGGCGAAACTGTCGTTTCCGTTTTTGGTTATCGTTTCCGTTATGTAACGGAAACGGTAACAATAATTAAGCCGTCAGAACTCGAACTCGAACCGAAAAAAGAAAAATTTGGTCAGGTTTTTGTTTTCATTTGTGGCATCGTGGCGATCGCGCAATGCGAAGCACAGAAAAAGTTTTTAAAAGTTTTTTTAAAAAAACCCGACTCCCGGCCAAAAAAGCAGGCGAAAATATGCCTGCCTGAGGCTTTGCCACCTACCAGAGGGGTGGTTTCTGGGGGGTCCCCAGCCTTTCCCCCCCTCTTCTCCTGTCCAGGGCTGCTTGCACCAGGCTGGGGGGGTCATCCTCGTCGTCTCGCCATGCCATGCAGTGGGGGGGGATCCAAAATGGCGACCACAATTTTTCTTTTGAAATCGTGGTCAAAAAACACACCAAATCACCACAGAAACATGTGAAATTTATTTATTTTAAATGCCTGAATTTTAATAGTAGCAGCAGTGGGGTTTTTTATAGCAATAAAACGTCGTATTGATTTTATTTTATTTTTTATTTTTTTAGACCTGCCCATTTGGGCTGGGCATGGGATGGGACCATGCAAATGTTTTGAACCATTCCACCAATGGCATCACCAGGTTTTTGACTGACACTTCTGGATGTCTCGGAGGGCATAAAAAGCCAAGGCACCTTCCAGAAATCGCAGTCGGGTGTATGGAGGGCTGGCTGCTGGTGCTGGTGTGATCCAATCAAGATTGAGCAGGGAGGCTGGAGGCTTTAGGATTTAAGTTAGGCAGGCAGGGAGGGAATTGAATTTAGAAAATAATTTCTTTGATTCCCTGCAGCTTTGTCTGCTGAAGGGAATAGCAGTTGATTCTTTATTTCTTCTCTGGCAGTTTGTGAGGATTTTTTTCTGATATTGGATAAAGGGGGAGGTTCGACTGGGAGTGGGAGGTGTGGATTTATTTTAAAAATATATTATATACTACCATTTATTTTCTATTTTCCCAACTTCAATTTGCTTGCACACACACACATTTGGGGTGCAAGCCAAGAACAGAACCTCTATCCTAAGTGATATCCTAACTACCCACTCACCCGTCCCCCTGCGCTGCCACCCGCCCATGGACCCCCGCCACTGCCGCCCACCCGCACCTCCCCCCCGCTGCCCCCCCCGCCGCCTAGGGCGCAAAAACACCTAGCACCGGCCCTGATTGCGGGACGCCCCTATGCTCTGGGAAGTCAAATCGTGCTAAATCGCGGTGGAAACAACAAACGACAAATGACAAACGAAATGACAAATTTTTGAAAAATTTCACGACAAACAGAAACGACCCGAAACGGACCTGTTCCGACAAATGAAAACTTGAAACTTCATTTTTTCTGGTCATGCCCATGTCTACTCTGAATAGAAGCAATTTCTAGTGAAATACTGTACAGGTTTTTTGTACAGTTGCTTCACATTTTATAGATTGTTAATCATATTCTATTATCAGCCTGAATGAATGTGTGCATATAGAGAGGGTCAGAGAACAAGTTCCCTACCCAAGCAACACCAGCAGCAATGAAAGAGTATGTGTTGCATGAATGCATGAATGACTTGAGATAAGAACCTAAGATGAGAACATAAAGCTATGCTGGATCAAAGCACAGGATTAACTAACTCAGCATTCAATTCCACAGCAGCCAACCAGTAAGAAGCACACAGCAGGCAGTGACAACAATACCAGTTTCCCATTCAAGTTCACCAACAATTGGCATTTTGAGAGGAATATTGCTTTCTTATACTAGATGCAATACTCTGCTGTCATGACTAGCAGTGTGTGTGTGTGTGTGTGTGTGTGTGTGTGTGTGTGTGTGTGTGTGTGTGTGGAGTCATTACAGTCATGACCGACTCTTTGTGACTCCATGTCCATGGAGTTTTCTTGGCAGGAATACTGGAGTGGTTTGCCAGTTCCTACTCCAGGCGCCTACAGCACCTGGTATTCCCTGGTGGTCTCCCATCCAAGTACTAATCAGGGCCGACCCTACTTAGCTTCTGAAATCAGACAAGATCGGATGTGCTTAGGGCATCTAGGCAGCTAGCTGTAACTGGTAGCCTTCATTGGCAGCTTTCATTAATTTGTCACAAGATCAGTAGTTCTAAAGAGAAGGACTTGGGGTTTTTGTTCACATGTAGAGCCTATACATGAGCAAGTATCTCACCTCTTCATCATGTGAAGAAAACAACTGCAGAGGAAGTGGGACTAGGTGTTCCCATCCAAGTACAGTGAGGAGATCCGGCTCCATAATGCCTGAATACTTCTAGGTTTGCAATAAATAGGTGACATAATCAAACAGGAACAACCTATATGACCCAATGTATTCCTTCTCAGATTAAGTTCCGAACTGCAACTGGGGTCAAGAAGCTGGCAACAAGGTTACAGAACTGAGCCACTGCCCACAACTGGGTCAGTTGGTTTCTAGTGACTGGCTTAACTTGATCTGTGATTGCACAAAGAAAGAGATCACAATTTGGAGCACTTGTGAGGAGGCCTGGTGCAATCACTTTCCTACCAACTATAGACGGCATTGCGCATCATGCACCAGCCTGACTCCATGCTCCAGCCAGACTTTTTTTGGTCCAGCTGCAGAACTTATACTTTTTGTGGTCAGGCTGGAGTCAGGCTGGAGCAAATGGAGGGGCAAATGGAGCATTGCTCCAGTTAAAACAATCATTTCTAGTGTGATCAAGAGCACACCTTTGCAGATGTCAGGTTGCACCGCAAGTTTGTAGACTGACACATATAGATTTTATTAGACAAAGACAGAGGCACTATCCCACATCCTTTTTATTCCTGGAAACCTAATGCACTGCCTTTTCCTCTGTTCTTCCTCAGCCTGACTATCATCTATCTACATAAGTCTTACTTACTCACTTCCTGTGCTGTTCTTATCTCTTCTTTTACTGTAAAACCTTCGGCTGTCAGGTTTTTGCAATTAATTCATACATTCCCTTTAACCATGCAACACAGATAATGGTACAACAGTTGAAGAGATCTCAGAATATGTTTCAAATTGTGTGTTGTCAGTACTTCCAGAGATGGGTTGTTTTTAAAGTACAATTTTCAGGGTAGCACACTGTACTGCCACTGATGCCAACAGACACTGCACAGATCAGATGATTTTGATGTGGAAAGATATATGAACTGCAGGTGTTAAAATTGGTACAAATGCACAGGAATTAGTACAGACAAGTTCTCTACAATAGCCAAACCATGTAAACAATAGAGGAATAGCTAGAGGAGCCATATTAGACTTTAATCACAGGAAGTAAAAATGTTCTGCCGCCTTCAGTTGCATGATTCAGCTACCTAGAGTGATTGTTTTGGGACTAGAAAGAGCAGGACAAAACTAGGAAACAATTATTCTTCCTTGCAGTTTTTCTGTTTTAGCAAGAATGTCACTTCTCATATGCTCCACCATGCTGAACTAAATATCAC
Source organism: Phrynocephalus forsythii (assembly GCA_029282475.1). Taxonomy (NCBI): domain Eukaryota; kingdom Metazoa; phylum Chordata; class Lepidosauria; order Squamata; family Agamidae; genus Phrynocephalus; species Phrynocephalus forsythii. Next base: position 91,561,352 of record JAPFRF010000005.1, on the reverse strand, counting down.
TCCTTGCATTGTCTCCTTTCTACATACAGCTACTTGCTAAATCCTTATTTTTATTTCTGAAACAATGACCCACAGCAAGTACAAAAATAACATTCTCTTAAGAATATTGTCCAGCCATACACCCTTCGTATAATACATGAGTATGATGCCACAACCACTCCACTTCACCAGTACTTTATACCAGGAAGGATACTTGGCTTTACACAAACTGTCTGCTGTGAGACTCGTTTACTTTTTCTTCCCTAAAAGACCGGTGAAGACAACAAGACCTACAAGCCTATATATGCAGGTAGCTCCACTGTTTCCAATGAAACATCCTAAATAGTCACATATAGAGATGGGCACGAAATGAATTTTTTATTCGTTTTGTTATTTGTTATTTGTTTCATTACATAACTTGTCAGTAGATCCCTCTGGAGCTCCTCACAATCTCTCTCAGTTTTTACTACCCTGTATAATTAAGTGTCATTGGTAAATTTGGCTACCTTGCTATTTATTCCTACTTCTAGTTCCTTTATGAAGAGGTTGAAAAGCAGGAGTCCCAGTACTGAATCTTAGGGGACCCCACTCTTTACCTCCTTCCACTTGGAGAAGTGCCCATTTTGTGTAACTTTCTGTTTCCTGTCCCTTAGGCAGTTGCTGATCCACGACAAGTCCTGTTCCTTGATTCCATGACTGGCAAGTTTATTCAAGAGCCTTTGGTGCGGGACCTTGTCAAAAGCCTTCTAAAACTCCAGATAAACAATGTCAGCTGGATCACCCTTATCCATATGCTTGTTGACACTCTTTAAAAAAATCCAACAGATTAGTGAGGCGTGATTTGCCCTTGCAAAAGCCATCTTGCCTCTCCTTCAGCAGCACCTTCTCTTCTATGTGCCTATTAATTTTACCTTTTAGGATGGTTCCCATCACTTTACTTGGGACATGTCAAACTGACTGGTCAATAATTTCCTGGATCACCTCTGGATCCTTTTTTGAATATTGGTGTTACATTCACTACCTTCCAGTCATCAGGCACAATGCCTGATTTGAGGGAAGTATTATCTATTTTGGCTAGGACATCTGCAATTTAATCTTTAAGTTCCTTGAGAATTTGTGGATAGATGCCATCTGGTCCTGGTGATTTGTTAACATTTAGTTTAACAAGACATGCAAGGACCTCTTCCCTGTTTTTTTCTATCTGGTTTAATTCTTCGGTTTCCCTCCCTACGAAGATAGGCTCTGTTTTGGGCATGTGGTCCCTGTCTTCTTCAGTGAATACTGAAGCAAAGAACTCATTGAATTTCTCTGCAATCTCTGTTTCCTTTTTGTACCTGGAAGGCAAGTCACCATATGGTTATGATGTGCATCACAAATCCATCTCTCTGTATTTTTAATAATTGAATCACCTAGTACAAGGAGCCTCTCTCCTGCAATATGTACATTTACATGCACCTCATCAACTATATTAAGGGAGAAGTCTTCAGTTTATTCCTGTTATTTGTCTTCTTGTATCTCATACTGTGACTACTGTATAGGCTAAAATATTAAATTGAATGTTTTTAAATTACTTTTATATCACCCATTTGGCAACAAGGCCACTGTGGGCAGTTTACAACAATTTTAACAGCAAACAACAAGACAATTAAAATAAGTAAAAATAAGTGAAAAAGCAAAAAACACATAACTATATTAAAATACAAACGACAATTTCAAAGCATTACAATATAATGTAAAGGTCATAAACTATTAACACTGTATAGCTTATAGTTAAATGAAAATGTTATATAGTAGATGTAAAACAGTAGACAAATAACACAATATATTTAATGAGTTGTAGCTTTCAATTTTCTAATTTTTGTGAATGGATGGACTGCAAGTTCAGAATGTTCTAGAGGACACTGCAGATAAAACCAATGGCCATTTTCTCCCATATAACCCATTTTGAGATCCTATTAATTTTGCCAACAGAGGTCTGTCTATTTAAGGCTTTAAGGTGAGGAGTCCACATGCCATTTTCCAGTGAGGAAACATGATCAAGTCTTTTTTGAAGCCAGGTACATGGAAAATAATTGAAAGGGGAAAGAGAGAACTATGATGAATGCTTATGTGTTGCCCAGCAAACTATGATTTGTATGGATCCGTTCCATTTTCCTTTGCTGCTTCTCTATTTGTTAGGCACAGAGGACATTAACATTTTCCTCCATCTTTGCATTACTTGGTTCCACAGTCAACAAGAACAATCCAATTGTTTCTCCCAATCATCTTAGACCCCCTGAATAAGCAGAATGCATATGAGTGCTGCTGTGTGTTCCATCCATTCAGTGGGTCTACTTTAATTGGGAATAACATTTGGATTTAGCCTAAAGTCACTGTATCCACTAACTGTCACACATTTGTATTTCAATCCCCAAGCATCATACTGTTGAAAACTGTTTGTTTTAGTACATTCTGCATTCTTCATGCAGTAAGCCACATTATTTCAAAGCTAACATGGTTCCAAATACATTTTGGTCTTATGAACCAATCCCAGTTTGGAGAGCAATCACTGATACAGCTGGTGGCCTGTTTTAATAGTGCTGTATTCATCCACATGAACCCAGTTTTATTTTAGACTCTATTCTCTATTGACATTGTTGCAACATGTACCAGATAGATCTTAGAAAGAGCATGAGCATATTGTGTCTGTCAACTTATTTAAAATGTTTACATTTTACAACCTGGAGTGCTAAGGAAAAAAAGCCTTGCCTGATTTGGAAAAAATAAACCCCAACAACTATTATTTTTCCAGCATCCTTATTAGATCCTAATTATGCTATTATTTATCTTTACATTATTGGTTGTTTGCCAAGCACAGCTGTATTGCAATTGCCTGTGCTTCATAACTAGCAAAACTATTGTGATTACAAAATGAGCACCCTAAATGCTATTTATTAACAGATAAACCTTGTGTAACCCTGAATGAGGACATTTAATAGCAAAAGCACTACTTCAAAATCCCATTTTAAATAAGTCACTCAGACAGCTGTGCCTTTATAAAACACATTACAGCAGCACTCAGAGCACATATGGCTCAGGGATATATACAAATTATACAATTTCTGCCATCTGATCAAATGAGAGGGACATTCTGACCCTCAAAATGAGTCAAATGCAAGTTGTAATTCAGCACCCAGCAGAGGATATGGTGGTAATGCATCTTGACATCTGATCAAGCAAGCTAACCATTTGACCTCATCTTCAGCCTGCAAGAGCTCCAAAGCACTGTATGCATTGTGGCTCCCTGCAGAACAAAATGCAAAAAAGGGAGGGTGGAATAAAATATGTGGTGATAACCCTGCTGATTTAAACATAAGCACGCGGCATACAGATAGGCACAAATAGCACACACCAACACACGGATGTCTTAATTCTCCTTCAAGCCCAATCCAAATGCTTTATATACTATGGTAGGAAGGCTATCTATCAATTCCAAATGCTACAACTTTTCTGCTCCAGGAAGCCCTACTTTGACAACGCTGACTAACTGGCTGGACTTACAAAGCCACCCATTTTCAACATTTTGAAGCCACTGACACCTGGTATGTTAGATACTCCTCTCAGTTCTTATCCATTGGTTCTACCACTAAGAAGAGTGAAGTAGCTGCATTTGAGGAGAGTGTCACCAATGGTGGTATCTTTCCCTGGACATTGCATCTCAGCTTTCAGCCTATTCCCAGTCTCCTGAGCTGACTGCTTTCTGCCAATGTGTTACAGATGTCACCACTGCAATTGGCTTCCAACCATTAGAACAGACATAGAAGCAGCATGCCTTGTTACAGATTCAGGGAGACATTGCATTGTTCAGTTCACATGATACACGCTATTCAAAATTTGTTAAGAGCAGATGCACAGTAAGCAAGTAAGAGCCATGGACTGGAGCATGGGCTCACCTGTGTGCACCACAGATAATGCTTTCCTTTTTAAATGGCAACTCCCAGAATCCGCAAAGTCATGGGAGCATGAACAACTGTGGGCATGCTCTTAGATGCCTTGGATGATGCTATGCCATCAGTAGAGTAAAAGGGAAGTTCAACGACCGGTCTACTTGGCATCTGTATGTGGAATAGGAAAGACAGAACATTCTCCAGCAGCAAAACTGATTGGACTGAGCTCATCCCTCCAGTTTTTTTCATTTGTTGGCAGACCAGCTTCAGGGTCTTTTTGATGACACAAACGCCCTCAATCCTTTCAGTCGGGTTTCAGGCCGTGCCATAGTACAGAAACGGCATTGGTCACCCTGCACAATAACCTTTTGAGTGAGTTTGACAGAAACAAAACATCCCTGTTGGTCCTTTTCAATCTTTCAGTGGTCTTTGATACTATCAACCATGGTATCCTCTTGGGGAGGCTCTCCAAGTTGGGGATCAGAGGCACTGCTTTGCAGTGGTTCTGTTCCTTCTTGGAGGACCGTCCCCAGCGAGTGCTGCTGGGTGAGATGACCTCTGCCCTTAGTCCCTCAATTGTGAGGTGCTACAGGGGCCGGTCATCTCTCCCATGCTCTTCAACATTTATATGAGGTTGCTAGGAAGGGTCATTAAGAGACATGGAGCTTCATGTCACCAATATGCGGATGACACCCAGTGCTTTATCTACATTCCATCCTTTGAGCACTGCTTGTAAACCATCTTGGATTGGATGGGGGCTAATAGGCTGAGGTTAAACCCGGGCAAGACAGAGATCCTGCATGTGGGCCCCCCTGGGGTCTGTGGGTTGGAGAATTCCCTCACTTTTAGGGGGTGATTATCTCCATGAAGGATGGGATCTGCAGTTTGGGTGTCTTGCTGGACCTGGCGCTTACCATGGAAACCCAGGTGGCATACATGGTCCATTCCACTCATTATCAACTATGGAGGACTGCCCAGCTGCGGGCCCTCCTTGATGCCAGGGTGTTAACTGCATTGAGAAACACAGAGAATGAGAGACTGATGAGACTCATCAACCCCACTGAGTTTAACCCCTTTCTCTTGGTCCGTGTAGGAACTAATGATACAGTAACCCCCCGCCTATCACAGGGGTAAGGGACCCACCCCACCCGCAATGCAAGAAAATCTGTGATATGTGGAAACGGGTGGGGGGCAGGGGGCGGGGGCATCTTACCTCCCACCGGCGCCCACCCCCGCAGCCCGAGCCTTCCTGGGGGAGCCTGGTTGAGCGGCACGGAGCAACCTGATCGCCCCCCGTCACCCCCACGCCACCCCTAGGCTTCTCGGGGGTGCATGGGAGGGCGGCGTGAAGTGACCCAATTGCCCCCACACCACCCTCCCATGCCACCCTGAGGCTTCTTGGGAGTGCATGGGAGGGTGGCGTGAAGTGACCCAATTGCCCCCACACCACCCTCCCAGGCCCTGACTGTGATCCCGTGATGCCCCCCACGGTGCAGGCTGTGATCCCGTGGTACCTGAACCGCGAAATGGTGGGGGGTCACTTTACTTCAAAAGAGATGGGTAGGAAGCTGAAGGACCTGGGTGGGCAGGTGGTAATCTCATCTCTCCTCCCTGTAGAAGGACATGGCCCACGAAGGGAAAGAACAATAGTGGAGGTGAACAAATGGCTCCGGAGATGGTGCGGCAGGAACTATTTGTATTCTTGGACCATTGTTTGGTATTTCATTCAGATGGGATATTGGGCAAGGACGGTGTGCATCTCACCACTGCTTATAGGAATCTTTTGCCAAGAGGCTTGCAGATTTAATAAGGAGAGCTTTAAACTGAGTTTGCAGGGGGAGGGAGAAAATTTTTTTAAAGGCAGAGATCCAGAAGGGGTTATAGGGATTAACCTAAATGTTGCAATAGGAGCAGGACAAGGAGTAGTACAGACCATCAGTGTGAGGAAAAACAGGTTAAGCAAAGGATGTGTAAGAAGCACATGCAGCCTCAAATGTCTCTACACCAATGCACAGATCATGGGGAACACACAAGAGGAGCTGGAACTCCTAATACAGCAAAATAAATATGACATAATTGGCATCACTGAAACTTGGTGGGATGAGACTTATGATTGGAATGTATTTTTGGAGGGTATATCCTGTTTCAAAGGAACAGACTTAGTAAGAAAGGAGCAGGTGTAGCTTTATATATTAAGGACATTTATACTGCTGGAGAAATAAATGTTATACAGCAGGGAAAGCATATTGTGATGCCAGTCCGACTCAGCTAAGAATGCAAATTCCTCCCAGGCAGGACATCTGGGAGTTTCAAACCTGAGGGAGGGCCGGAAAGTTGTAACAAGGAGTGGGGCCTTCTTGGTGGTTGCTCCCCAGTTATGGAATCATCTACCTCCAGAAATTCGGCTGGCACCCTTGCTTCAAACTTTTAAAAACCTATTGAAAACTTGGTTGTACAGAATGGCCTTTCCTGATTTCTCAAACATCTAGTAAGACACTATTCTTCTTTTTACTGTTTATCATCTTTTTTCTGTTTCTTATTTAAGCAATCACCTGGCTATTTTTACTTTCATTTCAGTTTCATTTTAGGTTTATTGTTGTTGATTTATGTATATTTTGTTTATATTGTTGTCTGCATTTTGGTTATTTAAATGTGTTACTTTGTTATTTTGCTATTCTATGTTGTAAACCGCCCAGAGTAGCCCTAGGGCTAGATGGGTGATAGAAAAGCCAAATAAATAAATAAAAATAAATTTGAAAACTGTCCATTCTGAGAAACTCCTCTTTTAGCACCTAACCCACATGAGGAGATTCACCCTAAATTCATAGGAACCGTACAGCTGCTTCCCCTCTGGTTCGTTTTCTGAAAGAGGAGATAGGATGTCATCATCAACAGAAACACCCTGTTTCCACTGAGGGAATTGTGACTGTCATATTTTCCAAGCATTTCTATAATGAAAAAAATGACTTCTAATTAAAATTGCTACTGTGCTGAACTTTTCAAAACCAGCCTAGTAAATGAAACCAACAAAACCAACTACGAAGTTTCTAGTGCACTGTCACAGGTTTAGAGCCACTTAGAGAAGCAAAGTATATATGTATGAATGAAAGTAGCTACACACACTCAAATGCAGAACACAGAACAAACACAGAGCTATGCAAACTGTTTCAGATGCTGCAAAATTCCAGGGAAGAGCAGAAGCTAGGAATTGGTACAGGAATGATGCATCAAGACTTCTCAGCTTGGCAGTTATGGATGAGTGGTAGAATTCACTTCTGCACAAAAATTGTTTTTGAGTCTGAACAGTCTGGAGCTCTCACAAACAAGCCTACAAAATGGTTCCAGAACTACCCTATTCTATTCTGTTCTATTCTATTCTATTCCATTCCATTCTATTCTATTCTAGTCAGAACTACCCAATTCACATGCATAAGCATGCCACTATACTTTTATGCTATTCATTTAAGTACTTAGGTCCAAACATAAAGACACAACTGTGGAGGCCAAAAACATCCTTCCATGCTTCTGCAGTCCACAGCACCCCCTCCAATGTCCCGAAAATGCTATGTCCAGGGCCAGGGTACCCCAATGAAGTTGTGGTACCAGAGGGAAGAAAATAATGCTCTAAAAATGATTTGAGGAAATTTTTATGAGTGGAACCCTTCCATCAGCAGAAGGCAGAATCTGAATCCAGGCCAGTATTTATACAATAAACTGAAGTAATTCACAATGAAAAGTTCATGCCAAGTTTCACTTTCTCTAACATTTATTTTGTCATCTTCCTCCATTTTTAGAGATGCTGTAATCTCCTTAGTTTGATTTTACTGAGGACTGATTGATTGATTTCTGTGGTGCCATCCATGCATATAGTATTCTCCTGAAAGGAGAAACTAGGTCACTCCCCTAAGGGACTTACAGACAAGAGGAAGAAACTTCCAGGGCTTCAACAAGAGGAAAAATTATGGAATCTGTAGTAGACGGATACTGGGTAACATGGGAAAACTATACATCTCTTTGAATCCCACAGTTAAACCAGGATATTGGGACCATATATTCTGTTCTACTTCTAAATCTAAATTAATTTCTCATTATTAAGCTACCCTGTCGGCATAAAACACCACCTGAAATTTCTGTGTAGGGATCTCTGAGGGCTAAAGCAGTAAAAACAGCAAAATACAGGGGCAAACACATGAGCTGTGGATTTTATGTTCATAAGCTTACATAAAGGACCTGCTGCACATAACTCTTGCTCACCATGATTTTTGTTTTAATTCTGATCTAAAAGTTGTGTTGTATTTCTTTCTCCTCCCTTTTTCCCTTTTATTGCTCAGATGAGCTTCATCAAGGTGTCTGGAGAGAAATTATTAATGTTACACTGCACTGAATCACCCCCTCGCATTGTATTTTTAAGTATACTTCAGTTTATACTGTTATAAACAACTGCATGGAATGCAGAAATATCAGTAGCCCATCTACATTATTGAGATCCTCTTCTATATTTCAAAAAGACAGAGCAAGTGAGAAAACTGATTAGGGTGAAGAATGACACCCTGCCAATTTTATTAGGCACAACAGATCCCTCACTCATCTCTGGGGTCAAATGGGCATGGGTGTTTGATCACATGTCAACTTCCATTAATACCAATGCCCCTGTTGGGGATTGCATTACGTTTTTTTGCACTTGACTCATTGTGAGGGTCAAATGCCTTCTGATTTGATTGAACAACAGGAATTATTTTCATGCAGCCATTGTGTACTGCTGTGACTAAGAGTCTGTCAGCATTTCTATTATGTTATGTGCCATTGGTGTTCACAGGATTACTCCTCAGCTCAGACAGTTTGCTTTTGGCAACAGAGCTAGACATTTATAGTCCTAGGCTGCAAGTTCTAAAACAAAGCCAATGGCAATGAAGGATCTGTGGTCTTGGAACCCAGTCTTAGAGGACTCTATTTGAGATCAAATGTCCTTAGTGGAACATAGTTCCATAGAAATGTCCTTATTAATGCCACGGCCTTTGAATGCATATTTTTCAAATCATGTTTTTTATACCATCAGCTAATGTATTCTAATGCACCATGCTATGCTAATGAGATTACTTTTGATAATGAATGTGCCTCTGATTCCAATCTTTGATGTGCCAGATAATTTTCATACAGTTGTTCAGTCAGCACCAGTATCTAAATGTGCAGCTCCAGTTAGTAAATGAAGGCACACTTTCCCTAAGAAATGATTGTAAGGCAATCCAAACACAGAAGAGGTAATAACTTTATTTATACAACAACAATAATAATAACAACAGTGCTACTAAAAAGCAAACATTCAGTGCAAGCTTTCAATTCAGTTCCTCAGGAACAGAGTAAAAAGAATATATGTAGGAAAGCCCCAAAGGGGTCTGGGCAAAGACCTGCAGTGCATATGATTTAGTATGTAGAAATTCTGATGCAACTAACAGATCCACACCCCAAACCTTGGTTTCATTGGCTAATTTCCTTTGTGGTCTCACTGTACGTTATATTCAAAAGCTTCCAAATTCACAACTCCAAGAATACCTAGAAAAAAAATTCCTGTCTAAAATACTGGAAAGCAGCTTACAGTCAGTATAGATTGTTGTGTATTGATGACACTGTAACACCTGGATTTAACAGTCAATTATCAATAGACATGCTGGTTTAATCGTAGTTGAGTTCTACAAAGCCAGAAATTGGAAGCCAAGTCTGAAGCTTTAAAAGAGATGACCTGTGATTAGGAATAATAGTCTGCATATCTCTGTACATATACTTTGTGCCTTGCTTATAGGTTGTCCTCCAGGTGATCCGCATTTTGCCTTGATCTTTCAGGCACAACTCTTAATAAGGTCTTATGGAGTCCCTGAGACTACTCACAATGTTCCACCTTGTTCTAGCTCTATATTGCCCTGTTCATAATTTGAGCCTCCCTACATGGATAGTTAAAAGTGAGTTGACCTATAGTTTTTGGTTTCTTTGACTGTTCTGTAAAAAATGTGCAGAAAACAGAGAAGCTTGAGGAAATGTAAGAAAGAAGAGGAAAACTATAATCAGCAGAAGATAAATTACAGGGCAAATTTAGGATCACCAGATAAGAAGGATGGGGTTCCTTTAGTGTGAATAGTTGCATTGAGAACAAAACTTCAGCACATGTAGCTAACTTGAACTGAAAGTTGCATATGCCAAAATTTGCTAGTCTAAACAAAGGTCAAGATTCTCCTGCCTAAAGACAGGAGCCCTGCCCTCTTCTCAATCACTTTTGGCCAATTGAGCTTATTCACAAAATTACAACTGGTAGCCTCTGCTCATCTCACTTAATATCCAAGGCTATCAATTTATTTAATTCTTCAGCACATCTTTAATTACAGTGGTGGTAGGTAGAGTAAAACATTGCCTACCGAAAAGGAAAGAAAACACACTACACTGATGAACTATTGAGTAAGATTTAGTAATACGTTAAAATCCCCTGGGAGAACACAGTGATGTTCCACTGTGTACTGTAGTCTCATATCTGTCACGGTTATTTACTCCTGTCTCAAAATGAGATTCTGAAGATGTTTTTCTGACATTTTAATGCACTTATGCAGGCTTAGGCAAGGTTCAGCAAACAATAAATAATATCTAGAGTGCTCATTTTAGTACAATATTTGTGTTATTAGTAGTGATGTTATGACCAATACAATAAAAGGCTCTTTAGTAAATAAACATCCAAGTCAAAATGAATAATGGTGAGATTACAAACTAATGGGGGTGAGAAGAATGAGAAATCAAAACAGACGGGTTTTTAAAATTGTTCTTTCTTGGCACCTTGCTGCAATTACAATGAAAGGAAATGGTCCTTTTGTGTTTAGAGAAAGTACAATGAAATGTAAAGAATTGTGATTGGTATCCTGTTGCATTACACAACTGTGTAAATGGAATCACACAAGTATTCACCCCACTCTGCTACATTTCCCTTGGCATGCCCAGTTTCCCACTCCTTCTGAGATTAGTTGTATAATCAGTTGCATGATCAGTCATGCAAGAAGGGACCGTCTGAAGTAGGAAAACACATGATTGTCCTTTTGCAATGAACATGACACTGGCTCATTTTTAAAACAAATGATGTTGCAGTTTTTGTTGGAAACCTCGGTAATGCGGCATGAAAGAGATGGAAAGGCAGCAAGCCTCTCTAAAGTCTAAACTGTGCACAACATCAGCAATACAGGCTAAGGTGCCTGGGATGCAACTGAAAAATCTGCTCAACCTTTCACATTCCCCAGTGTCAGAGATGCAGAGAAGAAATGAATTCTCTCAACTGTTTTTCCCTAGCCCGGTAATTTATCCTGTCTCTATACAGCAACAGTGCAGTCAATCATGCATATTAGGGAAGACAAGGCAGGAAACACACCACTACTTTGATATGGCACTACGTCATCTAAAATAAAAAGGAGGAATCTCCCAAATTCTAGTTTGGCAATGTTATCAGTGTCTGCTTGGCAAAATACAACCTACTGCAAATCTTTTTTCTCCCCAACCCTCAATATTACTTATGAGATTAACACCACTGCACTGCTTGATAAGTAAAGTTGCTTTAAACAATATGTCAGGTGTGTTTAAAGGTGTATCAAAGCTACAAACTGAATGTTTTAAGTAAGACTAAAATTAAGACATACAAAAATTCATTATTTTGTTGTTGGACCCTGACTGATTTTTATTTATTTCACAGATGTCCATTGCTTACTTGCTTTTTATCCTAATTCTGGACTGTCATGGGCAAAAAAGGGATAATATATATTTAAATAATAACAGTTATTAAGTTTAATCACACAACTATTTCAATTTCACATGAATTATGGGAATGTGGTGCACTATCTTCAGTGAAAGGCACAAACAGCAGCACTGAAATAAGTATAAATTTAGGATAAATAAATTAAAAACTCTTAGAATGTACGAAAGTTCTCTTTTATTAATTCCTCAGTATGTACAGTACAAAGCTGCATTATAATGAGTCATCTTGATTAGCGTCACCTGCTCTAACTGGCAGCTGTTTTCCAGAATTTCAGAGAACACTCCTTTCCTTCCCATCTGTCAGGATTTGAAACTGGGCGAGTGTGCACTCAAAGCAAGTGCCCCCACAATGAAGCTGTGTTCTCTCCATAAAACTATAAGGCCGTGGTTCTCAACATGTGGGTCCCCAGATGTTCCTGGACTGCAGCTCCCAGAAGCATCTACCATTTGCTGTGCTGGAAGGGATTTCTGGGAGCTGCAGTTCAAGAATATCTGGGGACCCACAGGTTGAAAACCACTGCTATAAGGAATATGTGAACTTTCCATGTGAGAAATCTACTGACTCTGCAGCATTTCTCAGAGAGTTTTTAATATTCCTGCTGGAGGTCCCAAGGACTGAACCAGGAATCTTTTGCAAATAAAGCACCTAATCTGTTACTAGTCTACAACCTATTCTGAAGCTTATTGCTATCTCTCAGTGCAAGCTCTGATGCTCTTTGTTAAATTCACAGGAAATGGTAGATTTAAGTATAATCTAGCTTCTTACATTATTTGCTTCATGAAATGCTGCTCAGACTTTTAATTTTTTTATTATTAAATGAAAATAAAAAACTACAACAAACAATATAAGTGCACCCCCATCCCACGGGCCCATCCATGCATTCTTAGTTGCTCCATCTTCTATTCTTCTAGTAATCTTCTTAAAGTTCTCTTCTCCAGAATTGTTGTGAGATATTCGTGGACTCTTTCCCTTTTCCTTCGACTAATACATAATCTAAAAATTTACCCCAGATATCGTAGAAAATGTCTTTTTTCATTTCTCCTCGTTTAACCTTTAAACTGCAGGACAGTTTATCATTTATAGCTATATCCCAAAGTTCATTATACCAATCTTCCATCTTGAATTCTACTTTTGACTTCCAATTTTTTGTTATAATTAATCTAGCAGCTGTCATAAAATTTGCTATTAGTTCCTTTGTTGTAACATCATAATCTTTACTTGTTAACAATGATAATAATGCTATCTCTGGATTACAATCTATATCCATCTTAATCATATTACTTAGCTCTAAAAACACTTTTTTCCAGAACCTTTGGACTATTTCACATTCCCACCAAAGATGCAAGTAAGTACCAAGCTCTTTTTCACATTTCCAACATTTCTTAGAGTAAGCAGGATTCATTCTATTTAGTCTAACTGGGGTTAAATACCACCTAGAAACCAATTTAAAGTAGTTTTCTTTTATCCTGACCGATAATGATCTCAAAATTCTCATATTCCAAATTTTCTTCCAGTCTTCTTTCTCTATCTGTACATTAAGATCTTGGTTCCAAACTTCTCTCAAGGTGTTTAACTCCTTCATTTCTAATTCCCCTAGTATTTTATATATTTTACGTGTTATTCCTTTCTCTGAATTTTCCTGTTCAGACTCAAGCGATAGTAGGAAATGTTCAAATTTTGTGCATTCTTTGATTTGATTATTTCTTTTTCCCCAGTCCTTCATCCATTTCCTAGTTGAATATAATTTAACCATGTTAAATCACTGGGTTGCAAAATATTTTTTATATCCTGAATTGTTTTAATCTTGAGCATCCAATCTTTTAGTCTAGCTATTTTCTTAATTTTAAATAACTCCAAATAATGCTTCAAGTTGACTGGAAAGCTTTCCAAGTCAGTGACTAAAGCCAGTGGGGATCCCTTCGGAGACAAGATTTTTCTATATGTTCTCCATGTGACAATTAAACTATTCAATAGGGGGTTGTCAATCTTTACTTTGTTTTTAACTTCCGTGAATAAAAATGTGTTTATTTCCCCCTTTATATCCAAAGACTCTTGCTCCCACCATATTAGCTTCTGTGATTTAAAAAGAATTTCCCCCAAAGAACTGAGTTGATTGGCTATATAGTAATTTTTTATATCAGGTATACCTATTCCTCCTTCTTTCTGAGATCTATACCATAGACTTTTATTTATTCTTGATTTTTTCCCTGCATTACAAAACCTATTTATCATGTCTTGGAGAGTTTTAATTTCCTTTTCTAAAAACTGAACCGGTAACATTTTAAAAATAAAGTTAATTTTTGGAAGTATTTTCATTTTTATCAATGCAATTCTGCCAAACCACGATAATTTTAGTTTAGAGTAGGATAATAATTTGTTTTTCATCTCTTCTTCTAATTTCGAAATATTTCTTTCTTTAGTTTTAGTAAATTCTTTATGGAGTTCTAATCCTAGATATTTAATGCTTTTTCCCGGTTTAAGTCCGGATTTTTCAATCATCTTTAAGTCATGTTTTCCATAATTGAACAATAAACTTTCTGATTTTTGCCAGTTTACACATAATCCTGTTATTTCTCCAAATTCTTCTAAATGAGTTTTTACTCTTTGAATATTCTCTATTGGGTTTATAATAGTCAAAAGAGCATCGTCCGCGAATAAACTGATTTTAGTTGCCCCATCTTTCCCTATACCTTTAATAGATTTATCGTCCCTTATAGCATTTGCCAGGAGCTCTATAACAATACAAAAGAGGACTGGAGAAAGAGGACATCCTTGTCTAGTTCCCCGGCCTAGGGTGATTTGTTCAGTCAATCCATCATTAACTATTATTGAGGAAGTGCCCCTTGAATATAGTTGATTTATTACTCCCAAAAAGGATTTCCCAAATCCCCATTTTTTTAACAATATTTTTAATGTGGGCCATTGAACACAATCAAAAGCTTTAAAAAGATCTAGAGATAACATCCCAGCTTTAGTAGTACTCTTTCCCATTTCATAAAGAACATTCAAATTCCTTCTAATAATATTTGCCATTTGATATTTGCCTTTGATAAAACCACATTGATCCTATTTAATATATTTAGCTATAAATTTATTCATTCTTTTAGCCAGAATTGCTGTGAAAATCTTGGCATCTTGATTTAATAAGGATATTGGTCTGTATGACCCAATATCCATTAAATTTTTATTAGGTTTTGGAATTAAAATAGTTAAAGAATGGGTCCAAGATCTCGGAATTTGTTCTCCATCCAAAATTTCATTATATAGCTTCTTTAATTTAGGTATTAATACTGCTTTAAAAAGTTTGTAAAATTCAGGTCCCAGAGCATCCACTCCGGGCGTTTTATTATTCTTTAATTTGTCTATTACCTCGCTTATCTCTTGGTCTGTAATAGGCTTTTCCATTTCCAGCATATCTTCCTGTTCCAAGACCCTCTTTAAATTCTTAGTGATGTACCTTTCTATATCCTCCTTAGGTTTATTTTTTGCAGTATATAATAACTGATAAAACTCTTGTATAGCTATCAACTTTTCCTTCATTTGTGTGCATGTCTTGCCTGAGGAGTCTTTTATAATCCCTATTGTATTCTTGTCTTGTCTTTTCTGTGCTAATCTGGCTAAAAGTTTTGAGTTCTTATTGCTGTATTCAAAAAAATTTCTTTTTAGGTACAGAAGATTCCTTTGTGTTTGTTGTAAATCTAGATCTTCTAACTCTTTTTTTCTTGCTTCAATCAACCTCAATATCTTATTATCCTTAGTAAGAAAGAATTGGGATTCTAAATCTGCTATTAATTTTTCTAATTTTCTTTTATTGAGTTCTTCCTGTTTTTTAGTTTTAATATTTTCTTTTATGATAAGGCCTCTAGCTACCGCTTTCAGGGTGTCCCATATGATTGGCGTTTGGCTACCTGCCTTTTTCTTTATATCCCAAATTTCCAACCAATCTTTTTTAACCTTTTCCAGCACTTCTGGATGTTGAAATATTTTTAAATTCATTCTCCACCTTTTAGCTTCTCTATAATTTTTATTTGTTGCTAAATCAATCGACATTAAAGCATGGTCAGATGTTTTTATGATCTCAATCTCGGTATTATTTACCTTGGGTATTAGGCTTTGTGAAACAAACACAAAACCTATCCTAGAATAGGTTTTGTGTACTGGTGAGTAGAAGGTGTATTTTGTTTCATCTCCTTTCAGATCTCTCCAGACATCCTTCAATCCTGTTGTATTTATAAACTTTGCTAGAGTTGTGTGTCTTGTCCTCCACTCTTCCTTTTTACAGACCGATTTATCTTTAATTTTATCTAAGACCATATTAAAATCCCCTGCCATTATTAAATACCCCTTTTTAACCAATTCAATCTGATCCCAAAGGAGATTGTAAAAACGGCCTTGGTTAACGTTTGGTGCATACAGATTTACCAAAGTGTAATAATCTTTCCCCATTAGAACTTGCAATATTATATATCTACCTTCTGAATCTTTTACCACATTTTCAACAACACATTCACAATTCCTTGAAATTATAATGGCAACCCCTCCTGCTTTAGATGTGCCAAAGCTTTTTTCATATATATCAACATTTGGAATTTTTAATTCATTAATACCATCTCTTGTTTGATGGGTCTCTTGCAAAAAGGCAATATCTATTTTGTGCCTTTTGATCATCGCTTCAATTCTGTTTCTCTTCGAAAATGACCCCAGACCTTTTACATTCAATGTTGCTAATTTTATAAACTTTCCCATAACCTAGTTCTTTTGGTTTCAATATTCTGGAATGGTCCCATTGTGCATGCAAAAGTAAAAACACCATCAATTAATAAAAAATAAACTAAAATAAATCTAATCCTCCAACCTAAAAAACTATTCTTTTCTCCCACCTCACCAGCTATCATACTGTTTAGCATGTGCATCAAGGGGATGGGAGGGAGGAGGTCCGTCCACAGACATTAGCCAGCCTAGATCTCTTTAGCTCTTAAGTAGCATGTTACTGTAAATTCTATAAATTTATTCTACCCCCCTCTAAACCACCCTCTCACCACCACCACCCCCTCAAAAAAAGGAAGGGGGGAGAGGAGGGGGGAAGGAAAGGAAAGGGATAATAAAAAAGGAAAGGAGAGAAAAAAAACACCCCAAAAACAAAAATTAAAATTAAAAAAGGGGGGGAGAGAGGGGGGAAGGGAAGTGGGAGGGAAAAAGGGGGAGAAGGGTAAAAGAAGAGAAACAAAGGGGATGATAGGAGGTGAGAGAGGGGGAAGGAGAGAGGAGTAAACTAAATGAGTTTCAAATATTCTTCATCTTCATCGAAGATTCCTGGAGCCGGAGTAAAAAGAAAAAAAATCACTGTCCTGATGTTGCCACTGAAGTTCCCGGGGGAGGACAGGCAGAAACTGAGTCATCTTGTATGTTCCATGCTTCAAGAAGATGCTGGCCTTCTTCTAGAGAGTGAATAGTGTGTTGAACAGAGCCTTTCCAAACTTTCAAAAATAGGGGATGGCCCCAAGAATAGCGATAGTTGTTCTTCCTTAATATGATTGTGACTGGTCTCATCGATTTACGCCAATCAGCAGTTTCTTTGAAGAAATCTTGAAAAACTTGCACAGTTGCATCTCCTCTCTTAAGAATATTAGGATTGGCTCTAATTGAAGACATAAGACGCTCTTTATTTACATAAGAAGCAAATCTTACTATCACTGGTTTTGGGGCCCCATCTCTTGACTTGCCCAGATAATGAACTCTCTCTAAATCGTAGTCCTCTAATTGTTTGGGCAGGAAGGAGTTAAGCCAGGTTAAAACTTCCTGTCTTAATGACGCCCCCTTCTTTTGAATAGCAAAATTAATCAGTTTGACGTTCTGTCTCTGGGAGTAATCTTCAATGTAGGTTAGTTTCTTATTAGTTTTGAGTAAAGCCTGCTTCTGAGAGTTAATTTGAGTTTCGTTTTCCGTTACACGTATCTCCAGATTTTTAAATTCTCCTGCCAAATTGTCAAGCCGCTGGCCATTTAGCTTTATTTCATGTGATAAATCTTGTTTAGTGCCTTGGAGTTCCTTTGAAAGGCTATCCATTCTACGTATCACGTCCTGTTGATTAGCACTCATGATGCTAGCCAGCTCCGTCCTCATCAAACGCAGTTCCTTCATGGAGTCTTGATCTGCGGGGGGAGGAGTAGTCTCTCTCTTTCCCTTCTCAGATCCTGTCGCCATTTTTAGCCCTCCGTCGTCTGGGGGCTGCTCAATATGCTGTAGAGCTGGGCGATTGTGTACTGTATCAGATAATTTCCTAGTCCAACCTTTTGGCTGGAGTTTCTTTTTTGCTTTCTTACCCGGCATATAATTAGTCAAAAGGCAGGCATAAGAAAGTCTAACTGTTTGTAATCATCTGGTAAATTTCCAAGCAGCTGGCATGCAGTTTTTCTAAGCAGCCAGCGGCCAGCAGAATCAAGCAGGCAAAACCGAAAGTAGCTTCTTTGCTTATAAATCAAGTTTATCTACTCTTCAAAAACACATATATTGCTTCTCCTGTCACCCCGAGTAATTTATTGATACATTACTCACGGCACCACGGCATTTAAACAGTAGTTTTAAAGCTCTTTTCAGATCGCGGCACAGAGCTCTAAGATCAGGCTGCCGGCATGTCTTGGTGGGCGGGACTTCCTCCTGCTCAGACTTTTATGAGTGTCTAAATCAGGAGGGACAATGGATTATGACTTTCCTTTTTTGTTACAAATGCCATTGGCCTGGCTTGCATTGGCGTCATTTGCATGCAATGATAAATCATGCTTTAGGATTATGAGACTTAAGTCTAGTTTCTCCCTAAAAACTAGTACACTTTCCCAACTAATTTGCATTATGCAGCAAAAGGATTTGAGATATTCTAACACCTATTCCAATCCTGAACCTCTTCCAATCTTAATTTACAGTTTGTGGTAATAAACCAGATTTATGAGGCTGGCTTACTTCTGCTATCTGTGTATAAGATTAACTTTAATCAGTTAGAAGTCATGGCAAACTAGATTATTTACAACAACAACAACAAAGGATCTCCTGCATATGTCATCAAAAGAAGAGGGGACATTCAAGTTTAGGGTTAGGGGGGGCTACACCTTAATATACCCCTAGATATTTGAAATAACTCACTTGTTCGATACTGCGGCTATTTATTTGCCACAAAGGCTACTATCTTGGTCTTCTGATAGTTGATTGTTAGGGATTTTTCTTCACAGTATGAGGAGAGCTTCCTAAGAGCCCCTCTCAACCCCACAGGAGTTCTGGAAAGAGTTACTGTGTCATCAGCATAGAGCAATACTGGCATTGTTCTATCTCCAAACTTAGGAGAATGGAGATCAAAGGTGTTGAGCCAGCTTTATAAATCATTTATATAAAAGATGACTAGTGCTGGTGCCAGTAGGGAGCCTTGCCTAACACCTCTGTGAATTTGTACAGGTTCGATGAGATGTCCTTGTCTGGTACTCCTAACAAATATGTTTCTTCGTATAGGGCCCTAATTAGATATAAAAGTCTTCTATCTATGGATGAGTTTGCTAGTTTATCCCAAAGATGTATTCTGGATATAGAGTCAAAGGCCGATTTGAAGTCCACAAAGGCAGCATAAAGTGAGATTGTTCCTTTGGCTGAGTATTTCTCAGGAAGGTGTTGGCTAATTAGACAGTTGTCTGTTGTGGATCTGCCTGGCCAAAAGCCTGCTTGTTCTTCCCCAATAATATTTTCTGTTTCAAGCCAATCTAGGAGTTTATCAAGAAGGTGTCTCGCATACAGTTTACTTATAACGTTCAGAAAACTTATTGACCTATAATTGGCTGGGTCCTCCCCTTTTCCCCTCTTGTAGAATGGAACCACAATGGCTATTTTCCATGACTTTGGTACGTGGCCTGTATCATCAATATGTGTAAAAAGAGGTGCTAGGAAAGAACCCCAACATGTTTTATTTTCTTTTAAAAATTATGGTGGTATGCTATCATGGCCAGGGGCTTTACCATTTTTCAGATGATCTAGATGAGATATAATTTCACCTGCAGTAAAAGGGAGCCAACTGGGGGTGCTTCCAAGTATTGGTGGTGAGGAGGGTGCAGTGGTCTCCTCATATATTCTTTTAAAGTAGGATAGCCATTTATCTGGTGGGATGCAGAAAGATAATGGGGATTTGGACTCTGATAGTTTACCTGAGATTAATTTCCAGGAAATAAATTGATTTTTATCTTTTGCTGCTTCTATCACCATAGTTCTCTACTGCATTCTTTCTTACTGTGGTGTATCCGCTGTTTATATTCTTTTTTTTTTTTTTTTTTTGTAACAGTAGATTTAGGAGGGCATCTTTTTTAGCATGATTTTCTGCTCTCAGGTATTTCTGATAGATCTGGCTTAGTAACTGTTTTGCTGCCTCACAGCTTTGATTGAACCTGGGTTTAGATTGGTTATATGATTTCTGGAGATTTCCGCTATATGAGTGGACAAGTTTGGGATTTAACTGTTGTAAGAGATTTTCGTAAATATATATGGGGTTCTGATAAATTCGCAGACTTCCAACCAATCGGGTTTTCCAAGGTTAAAAGCTGCTTCAGATTTTGTGCCAGTTTGGATGACCATCTTACTCGGCAACCCGCTCTTCCTAATGCTGAAATTTCAGCGTGGTTCTGTGTTCTGTGTCTAGGTTTCTGATATTTAAATGAAGACAGCAGAAGTAGGAGAAAATGGTCCCCCTCTAGATAAGGGAGCACTTGGAGAGTTTCAACCATATGGAGGAGGGCCCTGCATACCAGGATATAGTTAATCGTACTGGCTTTAGATGCTGCCATGAATGTAAATTTGCCTGGAATGTCACCTATTGTTGTGCCATTTAGGAAGGAGAGGCCCAGTCTGTAAGCGAATTTGTACAGACAGGCCCCAGCATAGTGTGCATGTTGATCTTTTAAGGCCATATTAGCACCCCAGTTTTACTGGGATACACACAGAAACATTTTATCTTTGTTTGATGGCCCCAGTGCTCACCCATTGCATCTAGTATCCGTTGTAATACTTCTGAGTTGGAGGCCCAGGTGCCATTTGGTTTCTTTAATGGCCAGTTGTATATGGTAATATGGTACGCAGAACTGGCTGCTGAGGTTTCAGCCAGAGTGGACTCAAAGTCCAAGGCTGCTGTCCTTTGGGAATTTTCTATCTCTGTGTTTTTCCAACAGGCTGTCATGGCAGGTGAATGCTGAGGATAGGATTCTTCTAAAGTGTTTTCTGGCCATTCATCAGCAGTTAATATTTTTATATTGGATGGTTGTAAATCAGGTTCCTTGCTGGCATTACGTAGGTCATTAGGTTTGCCCAAGTCTTTCGGGTCTCCCCAAAAATTGGGCACTTGCTCCTGAGTTGTTTTCTACAGAACTCTGACCCTTTAAAGCTTTTCTGCCTGAGGACCATCTTGTTCAGTATCCTGAGGATTTGAAGGAGGTTCCGCTTTTAGGATTCCCAGCTTTATCATACCAGCAATACATTGAAATGTTGTTTTAATGTCAGCAAGTTCTTGCTTTAAAAATGCAGCTTATGCTTTGTTTGGATTAGGCTGAGAGAAAGCACTGGTCACGAAGTTGGGTATAGATAATCCTGGTTTGTTCACTTTCAAGCTCTTGGAAGACTTGGATCCTGTTTTTTTTCCTCTGTGTGGTTTTCCTTGGGTCCAGGGGCTGGTTGGTTTAGATATTTGTAGAGGGAGTCCCAAGTAGCTGAGAAAGCCTCTACTAGGAGTCCTGGGTCCAGGGACCAGTTTCCAAGCCTCTCCAGATTATCCTGGTGTCTCTCTCTATTACTTGTGCCTTTATTTTCCAGTAAAATTGGATGCTTGATGTAAATTCCCTCAATGGCCTTTGATTAGGGAAGGTGGAATGTCCATGTTGGCTAATGGAATCTGATACTGCACAAAAATCTACTATTGATTTCTGGGTCAGGTTTCTGGAAGTTTTTTTTCCTCTGCCACAGTTTCTTTTAGCCTTAGTGGCTACCATGATTGCACTCTGCAAGCTTTGCTTGTTTAATGTCCTTCCTTAAGATGAATATAGGTATTTCAGTTCAATAGGAGGGAAATACTGGTCTTGCGCTGGCCCCTCAATACTCTTCCTTGGTGATAGTTTTCTGCCGATACTTGAGAAATTCACTTGGACTTGCAATCAATGGCAGCTATGTGGAACACAATCTTAGTCCCAGTAAACTGTTAAATCATTCCCAGGTAAATTATTCCACCTGCTCATTAGAAGCCTTTTACTCACTGTAGACAGTTGTGAGCTGTAGATGAGGACTTTGACACCTGTAGAAAGCTACCCAAGGACAAGCACAAGGCTTTTCTCCCTGATAAACAAATGTTCTCTGCACCCCAGGACTGTGAGTTTCAGTTTCTGTAGATTGCAGCTGCACGGTCAGGATTCAATTAGCTTCTCTGTGCACTTTACTTTTTCCATAAAAAGAAGACAGGCTTATCAGCAACTCCCAAAATTAGTCAGTTGTCTTTTGATAGAAGTTAGGAATTTAATTTCACACAAAAGGAAACGTTTTTAGACAAAATGTGGGAGGAAAGCTCAGTGCAGCCACTCTGACTGGCACCTGAAGTCCTCCTGTGTGTGTGTGTTCACTGTCCTTTATCCACTCAAGTTCTAACAGAAGAGATTAATAAAGAATAGAATCAAGATGTTTTATTGTGCAAAAAGTAGTCATGTTACAGTAGTTCAGAATGTTAACTTCATCAAACACTGGTGCCTCTTATACATGCTCTATATAGATTTTGTTAGCCACTTATTCTCTCCTCCCTTTGTCACTTTTATTTGCATATCATAAAAATAAATTATCTTTCACAGCCTCAACAGTATTATCTTTTTACTATCCTTGCTTTTATTTATGTTAACATTTCTGTATTTCAGATTTTTGTACGTGCTACAAAGAACTAAGCAATAAGTAGCTTTTGACTGCAGACTGGAAAGGAAAAAAGGAAAAGTACTGATAGAGGAAGTTAATTAATTAATTAGATTTATATACTGCCCATCTAGCAACTTTGGGCAGTTCACTATAGCAATAACACAAATATAAACAAAACTTAATGACCATAAAAGTTAAACAATTCAGAACTCCCTTTACATTTAAAAACAAACCAGCAACACTTCATATATGTCAGAGATGTACAAATGATACAACGGATTGTGGGACATTGGCCTGTGAGATGATGCACTGATGCTTGATAGATGCCAAAATGAGCCAGTGATTTATACTTGTCACAGAATTCAAGATGGTTAACTTTCTGCAGATAATTTGGAGAAGTTTTCTTGAAAAAGATTTTAGCCTGTTTGGATGCTTCTTCCAACAAGGACCCCAAGGTTTTAGGAGCACTTCTTCACCTTGAAGTCTGGCTTCTCTTTGCTCTACATTCTATCTCATACAGATACAGTATTATGGAAGGAAGAACAGAGTAAATTACACACCAAATCCCTCAGGATCTGCTAATAAATGAAAAAAGAAGCAAAAACCAGAACTCCATGATTCCTTAAGAGAGGGGGTGCTTTGCAAACTCATTTAACAGCCATGGCCTTGAGTTTCAAAGAAATGAGCAGAACTGTTAATGGTAGGAAATTCTGGAGATCACACATTCACAGGGTTACCATAAATTACATGTGACTTGATGGCACATAACATAATTTTATTCAAAAAGAAATGGCTAAATTGAGCTGGAGAAAGTTTATGTTCTTCCTTAAGGGACAGAACATCACAAAGGATTAATATAGGGGGAATAGCAAGTTCCTGTTCTAAAGCTTAAACTCATAAAAGCCCCAACAAAAGTGTAAGCATACATCAAGTATTATACCTGGATGCCAATTCTATTTATCTGTCTTTTTGTCTACTTCAATTTACCTACTGCTCCACTAGTGCTGAAGCACTATTCTAGGCTGTTTACAGAGGCTTAAAAACAAAATTACACAATAGAACACTAAAATATAATACAAAGTAGTAATAATGCGGCAAGAATATGTTAAAAAGAACCAGGGGCACCAACAAATTATAGCAGAATGGTGGAACTGGAGGTGAAATGCCCAACCAGGGTCAGATTGGAAAGCCTCCATGAAAAGAACTGTTATCTGTAACTATTAACTACCATATTTTTCGATCCATAAGATGCACCAGACCATAAGACGCACCTAATTTTAGAGGTATGTATGTATGAAAAAAAATATTCACACATACATACTGCGGTCCCGGTACATCTCCAGCCCCAGTTTACTCTCCAGCCATGCTGCTCTTGGGAGGCCCAGAGCGGCATGGCTGGGGAGTAAAATGGGAAGACAAGCCACCCCCCTGCCTAGGTCTCCATCCTGGAAAGCCTCTGGACCTTGCAGAGGCCCTCTGGTCCCAGCCCCAGCTGCAGTGCAGGTCCCAGCCCCGATTGATTTGCTGCAGCCACAGATTTGAGAAATGGGCTTCTACCATGATGACCCAGCTGCTCTTCAAGATGGGCTGAATGGGAGAGCTCCCTCCCCTGGATTCACATTCTGCTCATCTTGAAGAGTGGCTCTGTGGTCATCACTGTCAAAATGAGGCCTGACTGGTGCCGAACAGAGAGGAATTAGTACCTCACGATACCTGGAAACGATGACTCTGTTAATGCAGCCCAAAATAGCACTGGTCTTTTTTGAAGCTACATCACATTCAGCTTGTGATCTACAACAACTCCAAGATCCTTCTTGCTTATAGTATTACTGCCCCCATCTTGTAACTTTGCATTTGTGTTCCCGTCCCTCCACTGCAGAACTTTGCACTTATCCCTGTTTAATGCCATTCTGTTGTTTAACCCAGTCCTCAAGCCTTTCAATATCTTTTTGAATGTTGATTTGGTCTTACAGGGTATTGGCCATTCCACACAATTTTGTGTCACCTGCAAATTTGATTAGTATACTTCCTCATCCAAGTCATTAACAAAAAAGATTGAAGAGTACCAGGCCCAGGATATGGCTTTGGTGTACTCTACTTGTTACTTCTTTCCAGTTTGTGAGATAACCATTGATAAGTACTATCTGGGTATGATCTTGTAACCAACTGTGCATCAATCTCACAGCTGTTCTTATCCAGCCCACATCTAGTGATCTTGCTAATCAGAATATCATGGGGTACTTTGTTAAAAGCTTTGCTGAAATCAAGGTATATTACACCAACAGCATTCCCAACACCTAACATGAAAGTTACCTGATCAAAAATGAGATAAGATTAGTGTGGCAGAATTTGTTCTTAACAAATCCATTTTGGCTTCTAGTTATTATTGCATTTTTTTCAAGGTGCTTGCATAATTTTCACTGGCATTGATGTCAGGCTAACTGGTCTGTAGTTCCCAGTTTCCTCCTTTTTTGCCCGTAAAAGTTAGCCCTCCAATCATTTGGCACTTCATCCATCTTCTTTGATTTTAAGAAAATAGACATTGGTTCTGAGATCTCTTCCGGCAGAACTTAGCTTCTTTCTTCTGACACCTTCCCTGTGAGTCTAAAGGTGAAGAGCTACATCACAAGTTAGAATTGTGATGCAACTGAAAGGTAGAAAAGAGGGGCCAACTAGAGAACTGCTCTCTTAAACTCTTGCTTTCCATCAAGAACAAGTATCATTAAATGATAAAACTGAATTGTTAGAACAATTTCAAATGCAATACCCTGTGAAATGGTAACAGCCGTTAATGAGTACACATATTGCAACACCTGGAGTCTTCTCTGTGCTAGCCATAAGTCATTTCTTTCCCAATTTTAACTTAAGAACATGCGAACAGCCTTGCTGGAACAGGCCACAGCCCATCCAGTCCAGCATTCTGTCTCACACAGTGGCTCACCTTTTGCTTCAGGGTATTCCCAAGCAGATGTCTTCAACTGCTTAAGATATCCTGCAAATGGCATTGAGAGATATCCTGCCTATCTCTTCAACCCAGAGGTTGTCCTTAGGCATCCATGATAGCCATTGATACCCTTGTTCTCCATGAACTT
The DNA here is from genome assembly GCA_029282475.1 of Phrynocephalus forsythii. NCBI lineage: Eukaryota > Metazoa > Chordata > Lepidosauria > Squamata > Agamidae > Phrynocephalus > Phrynocephalus forsythii. The sequence continues at coordinate 91,535,670 of JAPFRF010000005.1, read as the reverse complement.
GTCTAATCCTTCTTAAAGCTGTCAAGGCTGACAGCTATCACCACTTCTTCTGGCAGGGAACTCCACAGACCAGTGATCTTCTGGGTGAAAAAGTATTTTCTCTTTTTTGTATGAGATCTAGCACCCAAAAGTTTCATGGAGTGCCCTCTAGTTCTAGTGCTATGTGATAGGGGAAACAGTTTTTCCTTATCTACTTTGTCCACACTGTGTATGATTTTATAAACTTCAATCAGTTCACCTCTTAAGCGCCATCTTTCAAGAGTGAACAGGCCCAGCCGTTGCAGCCTCAGATGGCAAGGAAGGTGTTCCAGTCCCCTAATAGTTCTGGTTGCCCTCCTCTGCACTTTTTCCATTTCCATAATATCTTTCTGGAGATATGGTGACCAGAACTGTACACAATACTCCAAATGGGGCCTCACCATAGATTTATAAAGAGGCAAAATGACACTTGCCGACTTATTTTCTATAACCTTCCTAATGATCCCTAGTATTGAGTATGCTTCTTTACTGTTCTGGGACACTGGGTTGACACCTTCATTGAGCTCTCCACCAGGACACCAAGATCCCTTTCCTGGTTTGTTGCAGAGAGTTCAAAGCCCATCAGTTTATAAATGTAATTGGGTGTTTTGTTTTGTTTTGTTTTTGCCCCAATGTGCATCATTCTGCACTTACTAAAGTTGATGCTCATTTGCCACTTACCTGTAGGGAAAATGTAACATGATAATGAAAGAAATCTATGATTGCATTCTCTACTGTTTTTTATGAATAAAAGAAGTTGGTCAACATTAAGCACAACTCAGAATAGAGGCTGAGATAGTCCACCTTTTTCACAGGTGCTCTCACTGCCATAATACAGTGGTACCTTGTATAAAGGAATTAATTCGTTCCAAATGAAATTATGTTAAGCAATTTTTCCTTTATACAAATTTCCCATAGGAATGCATTGAAAAGGGAGTAATCCCATTTTTATGTTGTACGGATTTGCCCCATAGGCAATTATGTTAAGCAAATTTCCCCTATCTCCGGAATTTTTTATGTTGTACAGATTTTATGTTATACAAACTGTTTGTGTTATACAAGGGTCCACTGTACTATTGGTTTCCATGTCTGAGCATTCACTTCAAAAAGAGACCCTCGGATCAAAATCTCCCACAACACATAGCTCAAACCTTAAAACAGAGTCCAAGTCTCAAATGTGGATATGTACAGGGAGGTGACAGAGCTGGAAGTAACTAGTTGCAGGTAACTTCTAGCAGCAATGAAGACATAATTACATTATATTAAAGCTAATGTGACAAACATTATCTTCTCTTTTTTTCTTGGTACACCTTTTAACTTTTAATTTTGTTCATGGTTATAAAGCTAATAAGATAGCAAGTAGTCTGCAATGTCTCCCCCACACACACACACCCATCCACACACACACATTATGACATTTCACTTTCATAGGGAATCTCTCGTGGACTCCCAAGGAGACTGGAAGATTTCCTGCAGCAGCAGCATGGAGAAATGTTCAGTGAGTATCTAGGGAATTCTGTGCAGGATTTCACAGGAAGAAACTGAGGATGTTTTGCTGACTGGGAAACCTCAAGTGACAGTAGAAAAAAGGCAAAAATTCCCACAGAAAATAGCAGGGCCAAGAAGCATCTAAATTACAGAGGATGTATGTGCTCGTTAAATGATGGATGAGGAAAATTATTGAGTTCAAGGACAGGTTCGTGCTCATGCCTGTTGGAAGTTTTTAAGTAACAGCAAGATAGACAGGAAAAAAAATCATGTTTTGCATTACAGACCTATGGCTTCTAGAATTTAACTAGAAGTCAGTATAAGTAACTAGAATTAATCACTTTACCTGTTGAGCAGCAATGCAATTACAATGGCACGGAACTGGACTTTTATTTAGGAGCTGACTTAGATTAGTTAACATACCTACCGTAATCACTTTCTAAAAAGTAGCATTCCAAGCCACAGGAGTTAGGTGTGGAATGTTTCAGGGTTATATGTGGAATCTCCTTGAAGTGGACATTTGACTCATAACACAGACAACAGAGGTGATTGGCAGACAATATAGTAAGGGGGTGGGGGGAGAAGATGGCCTTGGAGATTTCCTAAGGACCTTTTTGCATCTTGCTTCTTATGCACATTTAAAAATCATAAATGCCATACCTCACATATTAAACTAGTCACTTTGACCTTATTTTTTTTTAACTTTAAAATTGGCTCTGGGATTTTTCATATACATTGGAAGAGCTTTCCGTGGACAATCCTGTTTAATCAAACACTAACCCACTACCTCAAGGGGAAGAAATATCTTTTTAAATGAATGCAAAATTGGGTCCCCCGGTAATACATATGTTCAAAAGGGATATAAGTTTTTTTAAAGATAGTAGAAAGTATAAAGGAAATGCCACTGTATACCTTACTTCTAGACCCTTTAATTTAGCTTCCAATTACATTAATTAAGAAATATATTACTAAAGAGAATAAGGGATTAATTCTCAGTAGGACCGTCACACCACAAATCATTCTGGTCCAATATAAGAAGTTTCAGAAGTGCCCATACAAAGCAGAACAGCTAACCAAATTATGACATATTGCTGTGCTCACTAAATTAGCGTCTTAAGAGTCAGAAAAAGAGGCAGAAAACAGGTAATTTGATTCTGTTTCTACATTAACTTGTAAAATCTTCCTTAAATTAGAGCAAATTAAGCAGTCCTTCTATTCTAAACTTCTTCCAGACCAGAAGGCAACTTTCTATGTTTAGTAAATGGAAATATAACCCCAGGTTTTCATTTTGATTTATTCTGGGGCTGCCTCAATGGATTCTACCTGAATACTGTAATTATATAGTATAGTCACCATGTGGCACGAGATTCACTCCTCACAACTGGCCCAGCAGTCTCCCTTCCATTGCTGGTAACCTCTGTCCCCAGGGCACTATTGAGGTCACTCAGACTTTTTGTGCTGAGCAACTTTAACATCCACGTGGTGGCTCAAGTCATGGGTCCAGCTCTGGAGTTCTTGGAAACCATTCTTCTTTGGACATGTCCCAATATGTCAACAGCTCTACCCACATGGCAGGTTACACACTGGACCTGTTTTTTTTTTTTTTTGCAACATGCATAAGGGAGTGTGGTCCTATGATGACTGGCCTCGTGTCAGTTCCCTTGTCATGGTCAGATTACTACCTGATAAAATGCAGCTTTACAGTACCACCCCCTCCCTACAGGAAGCTAGGATCCATTAAGATGGCACACCCCCACTAATAGATCCAATCAGTTTTCAGGACACCATGCAGGGGGTCCCAACTGAACTGGTTGGCACTCCTGTCAATGCCCTGGTGGATGGCTGGTGTGCTGCTTCCACCAGGGGAATCAACATACTCAAACCTGAATGCCCCCTCCACAGCTGGGTCTGCCCATCCGCATGGTTCAACCAAAACCTGTAGGCCTGGAAGCACAATAGAAGGAGGCAGGCCCCAAGTCAATAGGAGTCAAAATAGTGCCCACTATTTATTTAGCTAAGATCAAGGCTGCAAGAAGATCCCACTTCCCTAAATGGATAAACGAAGCTCAAAATCATCAGGCCAAATTATTTCATAGTTTGTGCACAGTCTATCTGGAGTTGGTCACTGTGACAGGTCTCCCTCTAGTCCCTCCTGGGACAACTTTGAGGCATTTTTAAAATAAAATTGGAGGTCATCTGCTGGGACCTAGAACACCATTTACCGAGCAGAGATATCCAGTGCATCGCCTTGTCTGGCAAATTTGACTCCATTTCAACCTGTGATGCCAATAGCAGTGGACACGACACTTGACCACTGTTGGGCTACTATCTCTTCTCTCAACTCTTGTCCTGCCTGGCTGATAAAAGCAGCCAGGCCGGTTACAACTGAGTGGGCCACTGCAATAGTTAAAGGGTTTCTACAGGAGACACTCAAGGAGACATTTATTAGGTCAGTTCAGAAGAAACCAAACTTGATCATGAACCAAATTACAAACTATACACCTATTGCCAATAAAAATGGCTTTATAAATAAGCTTTCCCTAACTTTTGAAGGTTGCAATTGAGACTGATAGCACCACACTTAATCCACCCCTGCCTCTATTTTTCTTTTATGTTGTTCTTATTTTATTACTTTTTTATTTTCTTATTAATTATAGGCTAAGTGGAAATTGCTTAACGCATATCTAAATTATGTTTTCTTACTATGCTGTAATTTGTTTATTACATTATTTACTTATGTATATGTATTGTATATTTTGTAGTTTCATATATACCACCCAGAGTAGGCTAAATGGTGTAGTATAAAAATCTAATAAACAAACAAACAAATTGCATCTGTGTCGAGTCAGAAGTTTCTGGCCCTTGGTTCTTTTCCTGTTCAAGACAATCAATAAAGATCTTGCATAACATCCTGATGGCTTTGGTTTTATAAGCCTTCCATATAGATAATCTGACCATAAATATTATCAAAAGTGTTTCTGCTTTAAAACAAATCATTCATTCCCATGATGTTCAAAAAGGGCACCTGTGACATTTTTAAGCAAGTCAGCCACAGAAAGTAATGATAGAAACAATGTCTTAACAAATGAATAGTTTTTTTTTAAATAAATAAATTGGTAATCTGTCTACCTGGAATTTTATACAGTATTTCTGGTTTGACTCATTGTTCCTTTTTCTATCTATTATGTTTTATGACATAGACTTAAATAATAATTGGCTACAAACTATAAAACAAGTTTGCTCTTTTGACAAACCTACTGGCAAGAAATGGTATACACAAGTGGGAATTTTAGCCCTTTTTGTTTCAGGCCTAGACTCCAGCGATGTCATGCCCATATTTATAATGGGTTTGGGGAATTCAGACATAAAACTGGCCACTATTTAAGTTCATATATTTCATTAGTTGTGCTTTTTGGTCTTACTAGTCCAGTCAAATACTGTATACAGCATCGCACCATAATGAGCCTATTCAGGCCATTGTCCATCTATGGCAAACAAAAGCAGGACTAAAACCACATTCAAAGTAGAAATGCATAACAATCCATTTACAAATCCCACTCAGACAGACAGTCACTGAGCCTTCATCTTCTTACAGTAGGCCCACAAAGATAGAATATGTCAGGCCTCCCTGCAGGAGGGAGATCTGGGAGCAGTAACAGAAAAGGCCCTCTCCTATGCCCCTAGATAAAAATATTGCTTATGCTCCCCCAACAAAGAATACTCAAAAATATCTAGCTACTTTCATTACTCATGGTCTATTAATAAAACAGTTTGAGTTTCATTCAGAGGCATACCAGAAAACTCTGTTCTCAGTAACTTAAGCAGATTTGGTTCAGATGCTAATTGACATCTATTACTTGATCTGACATTGATAAGCAACAAGATGACATGATTTGCTAGATTTATCAAGCCCAAGTTTTAGATATTTTGGGAGCAAGAAGTCAATAATTTAAGATTTTCTGTATGGACATTAAATTAAAATGTGCATTGGCTTTAATCCCTTTCTGTTTACCCTTCTCATAATCTCCACCCAATTTTAACCACTATGACACTGCATAATACACTTATAAAGGCTTATAGAAAGCTGACCTATCTGCTGTGAAGTCTGAAAATTAAATAACCAAACTAAAGTTAGTGGAATTGTGTTCGGGCTTAAAGAATAATTTGCAGATGGTGGAACTCACCTGGTCATATGCTTCAATCCTGTGAATTCCCCCCTCCCCTCCCCTCCCCCCAGGAACTTCATAGGTTCCCTCTTTGTTATCCTTCCAGAAGGAGATTAAGACCCTCCTTTTATGTTTGTGCTTTCTGAAGCTGGGGCTGCAGACATGCTTTCATTTACGGTATGTTACTGTGGGAACCAACAGTTTGTTTTGGATGT